>JACCHZ010000106.1:2595000-3982500 GCA_018907045.1 Wiebesia pumilae
CTAAAATAGATTTTTATCGGCATAATTTATTACTGCATTCGTCGAAGGGCGTAAGTTGAAGGAAGATCTATTTTTAACGAAATCATCAATTTTATGCCCTTTATTGAACGATCAATCTCAACGAGGTGAAACTTCTCTTCTCGGCCAATATTTCCAATGGCGGCGTATAATCAGCGGAACATGGTAGATCAATTAACGGTATTATGACCGTTCCAATCGACGTTTCCCACTTTCGACTCGCACTCCCTATTTCACTTACAAGTGAAATATGAAATATGACTCTAAAAGGAGCGAAACCTCAGTGGCAGTCGTGGAAGAACAACAGCCACTCGAGGAGAGTCACTCCATAAACGACGAAAAATCTCGTTTTGCTCATTTTTCCCGAATAGCCTCGTGCGCCTTCCATCCCAATTCCATCAACTCCTGGGGCATCGATAACCCCACCCGCTCCGACAACGTACCGGACGTCTTTTGCCAAAGTTCGAGGGGCGATCCTTCCTCCGAAGGTGAGCCTCTACGAAAGGGGCGGAGGTGTGGCGGGGGTCGAGGGTGGGTACGTAATCTGCTAATGGACTCTCTTTCTCTATCCGTTCACCCTCGCGCGCTACCGAAGCACCCCCACGCCCTCGGAGTCTCTCCTTTTCCTTCCTTCGCCCTGAGCTTCTTTTATTTCGCTTTAGAGACGATGCGACGCCTTTCCGCGCATGAATTCGGCCGAAGGTGGATGGACGCGCCGGTTCTTATCGCAGGATCAACTGCGTGTCGCGAGGTAATGCGTCAGCGTTCAACTGGTCCGGAACAATAACTATGCGCAGCCGTTAAACATCTAGGGGTTGGAGAAACTGCTGGTGAGATAATTTGAAAAATACGATCTCTGGTGCCTTTTTATGCAGAAGTTTATTGGTGTATCGGTTGACAGACTGCAAAGTTTACAAATAATCGCCATACTTTACGATATATTCATCGAAGTTTACTTACACCAAATTCTTTCGCCTCTTACTGTATCTAATGATATTTTAAGGACGTACGTAAATCAATAAATAAGAGGAGCATTCCTTGCGAATTGCAATAGTGATAATTTCTTTTTATTGAACTTCAGCACGAGACATCGAACCCCTACAAGAGTGAACGCAGTCTTTCCTTTACTACGTAGCTACGCGTCTTATCTCATTACTTATGAATTTGATAAGAAATTTATTTCATAACGATTCGAATTAAAGTTAAGATTCTTCGAGTACTCTCGCGGCTCCTACGGTAAAACGAGAATGCAAGGCTAAATGTTGCGAGAGGTTTGTTCACTTTTTAAATGCCAAATATTATGACACATTTAATGATACTTTGAGAAGTTTTTTATTACTACTTAAGTAGCCTCGTTTAACATACTTTTATCAACGCTCGTAGTATAGATAGATATTATCCGTTAGTGAAATATGAAAATTAATTCTATGCATCTCGTGTAGATAATCGTCATGCGGTGGTAATTATTATTCTGTATTATTAATCTATCGATCTTTTCTTGTCATGACTTACCGCTTACCAGTCACTTGTTTTGTTTCTCTCTCTCTCTTTTTTTTTTTTTTTTTTTTTTTTTTGCTATTCATTTCCATTTTCACTGAAAAACTTACGCGTTAATACAAATATTATTCAAAGTTGGTACGTGTTAAAGAATAGTTACGACTTCATACCTACTACTTATCTAGAGCATAAAACGAACAAACTTATAAATATTTCTATTTTTCTTCGCAGCTTGTAATTCCTTTTTCCTACGCTTCGACGATCCCTAGTCAATTTAATTTCCTGTTTTTATTCTCTTCCCCACCCCTCCTTCTTCCCAAAAATAAACATACTAATTATTTTACAGTAGTAGCTTAATCAGATTGATTCTACTTGCAATGTAAATCCCCCGCTACTCGAAATCCTTGTAGATCATCTCGTCTAATCGATAAGAACCCAGCGTGAATAACCATCTCCAAGGTTTTTTTCCAAGCATGATCCGCGAAGATCATCTTCGAAGATCCCGCGCGTGTGCACGAGTCGTGGGTCGTGGATATTTACACGTCGAGCACACGCGCCGGGGTCAGGAGTATAAACATAAAGAGCACGGCAACTGACACTCCGAAAGGACAACGCGGGGTAGAAACAGCAATTGCGGAGGCACGGGATCGTGAATCACGTCGACACCGGGCGGTCGATCCTCGGGGAGCATCTGCCGCGTTAACTGCCAGATGATCGCCTCGGCTTTTACCGGCTGTCGGTGCTTACGCCGAGCCTCGTCCAGGATTCATACGCACGCCCTCGATTGGACACGGGAGAGGCTCGCGACGTCTGGATAGATCTCAATTAGGTTTGCCATGAGAGAGAGAGAGGGAGAGAGAGAGTGAGAGAAAAAACAGGCGCGTTTGAGAAAGAACTATTCACGAGTAGACTGTGCTTATTGGATCTTCTTGGAATATATTGCGCAATACGATGTCGTCAGGACTTGTGTTGTCTGGCTGCGTCATTAATATTCGTTTGAAGAAGTAAAAAATAGCAGCGCGACGGTGTATTCGAACTTTTTCAAATATTAATCGTCCCGTTTTACGGTTGCGTCAACGTAGCCATTATCGCTTGAAGCATTTTTTGAGGTGAAAAGAACTCGATCTGCTAAAAAAACAAAACGACGTATTCCGCTGTTTCATTTCGAAACGAAAGCAAACGTTATTGTGGCTTTCGATCAACCGATTAAACTTTTTATTTTTTCCGTTTACGCGTACAATGGGAAACTTATCGATCGTGTCAGCGCTCTTTCCGTTAATCGGAGAATAAATAAATTATGAGTTATACAAGTTCAAAGGATACGTTTCTTAATTATTCCGAAACAGGTTTTTTGATTTACGAGAGCACACTTTATGCTAATTATGCTGAAAATTATTATTCATAGTAAAGAAAGAAGAACGCGGTTATCTGATCTACTCAATGTCTACAAGTGCATCGCGGGAAACTAATAAAATTGTATTTCTAGATTATTGCAAATATGTGTGTTCCAAGTCCGTATAAAAATCTTAATGTACAATAAACATTCCTTTCAACAACTGCTAATGACGATGTTGCCTCTAGTGATAAATTTAATGGCCTTATCAGATTAAATACGTCTTAATTTCGTTATGCATCGGCTAATAAAATCAAAGTCAAAATAAAAGGCCGTGGATAAATTTATCTCCCAAGAATATTCCTTTATCAACGCTTTGAAAATACTGTTCGTTTACTGTCCTATCGACCTCGTTTCTCTTTATTTCTGCCACTCGTTCTTTTGATATTCGAACGTACCGCTAGAGCAGGACCCAGTGGATGAGATCTTACACGTCGAGGCCAGACTACTCCCATTCTACTCCCGTAAAACGACAATTCCACTCCAGAGTCCGATCTCGAGTGGAGCGCACTTGCACTCCTGCGACATTGACCGACCCTTCGCCAGCGCATCCCCCGAGTGGTCCTCCGACACCGAGTTCATAATACGAAGATGTCAGCGACACTGTGTATCAATACACAGTAATGCGGGGGCCAGAGCTGCTTCTCCCTGTAAGAGCACATCCCGGTGTGTTTGATCAGGCGACTGGGCTTATTCAGGGGACACTCGTCCTTTGCAAGGCGCACGACTGCCACCCTTATCTCGTCATTGTCCTACGCGCTGCTGCAGTCGCGCCCCCTGTGCGTCTCACCCGTCCGTAAACAACAAAACAAGTGCGGAAGGGACGCCTCTACATTTTCGCGTTTTCATCAAAGCGAGTTTCTACGAGAGCACTCGCCTTCCCGAGTAATTTCGCTCGTCCCGTCGTCCTAGTATTTTCCTCCTCCTTCTTAGTCTTTTTTTTTTCCTTTTTTTTTTTTTTTATTGTCGTCGTGATACGCGCATACGATAAAATGGACGTGGGGGTGCGTTGCTTCACGCTCCGAGTCCTAATACAGGCGATGTCTCTCCAGGAGCACGTCATCCTCCAATTAATCGCTTCTTATGTTAATCCTTCTACTCTAAACTATCCCCGACTGCTTAATTCGAACGAACGCGTGCTCAGAAATTACTGCCAAATTTCTGAAAAAATACTCGTTGATCTGCGACAGTGTTAACGTTGAGTGTTAAACTGTAGAACGCGTAGGAATAAGGATTCGCGAAGGGAACTGACACTGGAATCTTGTTCGAATATATTTTGAAGGATAATGAGATTGTTAACTTGGCCGAACTGAAAAATCTTAAAAATCCACAAATCGTAAATCAACGTAATGCCAACAAAAGCACTGCGCTTTCTTCGTCCCCAACAGTGAGTTCTTCTCTGAACAAACAAGAAATGTATTTCCAATGCGTGCAAGTCGCTGATCGATGCGCCGCCGCATCGGCATAAGCGGACTATAGACCCACGACAGCAAACTCCACAGCAAACTCCACAGCAAACTCCACAGCTAGAATAAATTAGGGCGTGAACGCAAAATAAATAAATAAGGTCGACCGAGTTAGTCCGAGGCAACAGAAGGATTGCATCAGCTGATCCTCGTACGGGAACAATCGAATCGCGGCTCTTAATGTGCATAATAAAAAGGTCGACCGGGTGCACGAGCGTAGCGCTCCGTCGTCTGTCATTAAACGAGAACATGTCTGCCTCGGTCGCAACCCCTACACGCGTACACGCGCACCTACGGTTGCGCGCGTATCTGCACCCTCCATTCCGAAATCCTCGGCGCGAATGCATTACGCGTCAACGAGCGAACGGAGTAGCAATATCCTGAGTCGAGCTGGATGTTGAAGTAGAGGGTGGGCGAGGCGTATTATACTACATTAGCAATTCGAGGCAATTCGAGGCAATTCGAGGCAATTCGAGGCAATTCGAGGCAATTCGAGAGATCTCGGTGCGCCGATTTCGCGCGCAATACCACCGCCTGACATTTGGAGTCTCTTTCAGCGCCAAGCGCGGAAAGACTTTGGTCTTTGGTATTTGCTCGGTTCCAACGATCCTCTGTTTATTACATTCGGTGCTCGTCCGATGGATTCTGCAGAGGACGACGAGCTCCTGCTAATGCACAAAATCTCGTAATTAAATTTCTCCCCGGTGCTGTTTGATCTTCTACCTTTCGTTGCGAGAGGCCAAATCGAAGGAATCGATTCAAGCGTCGGTTCATTCCTTCGACTGCGCTGAAAGTATATTAAATCGTATTTTTTTAACGTAGCGCGTTTAAAATTCCCGTATGTAATGTACAGTTGATGGAGTTTTCACTGCCGTAGAGCATGAGAAAGAACAATCGTAAATGTTCGCGTAGCCTGTGTTGCGCGAATCTATCGAACTCAACGTTTGGCTTTTGATTATTCGAACTCGTTCAACGACTCAATGAAGTAACGGATTAAAATGGAACGCGCGCGTTTGCAAATATTGCACATAAATATTAGAAAACGCGAACGAAGGATCGAAAAGCACCGGTAATATCGAAAATTCATAAAACGCGTGGGAATTCGAAAATGACTGGAAATTGATAAAAAATTTAAAGCTCCAGATGTCGCATCGAGTATTCACGAAATAATAATTTTCCTGAATTTTAAAGCATTCGACGTTGTGCCGGCAGAGAACAATGCACTCTACGTGTCCTCGTGGATATCTTCTTTTCAGCGACTCGAACGACGAGGAGGCAGCAAGAAAGACGACACCTTTCCGAGTATTGTTCCTACTTCCCCCTTGTACAATCCACAGAGAGAGAGAGAGAGAGAGAGCGAAATTGAGAATGACAAAGAGCAGAACGAGGCCGGGAGAAGGAGATCGAGGAACAACAAAAGAAGGAAACAAGGATGAGAGACGCTAGGGAAGCGGTATAATTTTTATAAGAGCAGGATAGGCCGAGAGCGTGAAAGAGAGAAAGAGACGGAGACGCTTGTCAATGGTAGGCAGGGGTCGGTTTCGGGGTGGATCCCAGGGACGACTCTGTAAATATTGTAACAAGTGTGCCGTCGCCGACACCGACACTACCGCATCATCCAAATCGCGGTACCATTCTACAATCGATAGACAAGCGCACATCACGAGTTACGCAGCCGAGTTCGATTAATACCACGGAAATGACGTAGAATCCTTGAACTCGTTAACCGTATCGCGCGTTCGAGGTATTCCGATATATTTCGGTCGACCATCGATCGCTTTAATCAACTCCACGTTGAACTCCTTTGCTTCGGCTTCGTCTCGAGTGATCAACAATTGACGTTTTCCTCGCTGAATCGACAAAGTCATCCCTTGCATTTCCAAGGAATGCAATAATAAACGACGGGAAAAACATCCCGCGGTCGCTCCGAGCGATCAAATCCATGCGATACTTGTGCAACGTGACGAGCACGAACCTCACACACGACCTTAGGTATTCGTCAAACGTTCGAGTACTCGACCTCCCGCGGTCCTCGCAATTTTCATAATAACACCTGGGCAATTGTCTCACCCTGTCGAGCCGTCAGCGGTATAAATCCGTAACGAGTCGCGATGATCATCGACCTGCTAATCATTCGCGAATGACCAGACGCGAGTACTTTCTTTCGCTTCTACGACCGCGCCGTACAAAGATATGCACCCCGACATTCTACGGGGGCGCTATGAAATAATCATATGGTTAGCTAATGGCGCAACCGTGCGGGGGGTTCGATCCACCCCCGGACCGACTCGTGCTCACTGACTCGGGGCTCATTCGCTCGCGCACGAGCGGCTCGAGCCAGGCTCCGGGGCTGTAATCGAGGGTGCAATAAATAAATTCAATGTATTTGCCCGGGAGCCTCACAAACATTCAATGATAGATCGCAATCTTGGGTCACTGCGAGCCCCCACCCCCTCTCTGACTATCCCCGCGGGCTCCACACGCATATACGTATATATGTATGAGAACCAGGCGGAGATGCTAAAATTCGCGGATTTCTCGACTATTTTAAGGGAATTGAGGAAGGGAAGAAAGAGTTTATTTCCACGCTTCGTTTGCCCACAGTTTGATTATTCCTCTAGGGATTCCTCTATGCACGGTATATGTCGGTTTCGTCCATGCAAATGTGACCTTTACCAACTAGAATGTTGCTAATTTGTTAACGCAGGCATTTTCGTATGTTGAATGCGCGGCTTAAGATCGTACGTTCGAGTACATTAACGAACGCGTTTGTTAAAGCGTCGAAGTGAGGAACGATTCGTATAATAATGTCACTGTGCAATAACACACGCCATTGCCATTCCCATTACCATAATTCCCCATAATTTTATTCAATAAACAAAAGTGTATGCGTATATAAATTCGTAAATATATAGCTTTCGCGTCATAAATCTAGAATGTTTTTCATAGGGATACACAAGCTTTGCAATGAAGAAAGCACTACTACTACTAATCTTCGTTGGAAAAACTACAATTAAACGCAATTAAGCTTCAATATTTGATGAACGCAGTGAGGCACACGTGCAACGGATATATAAGTTTTCAATAAAGTACGCGTTTAACCATACGTAGCAAGTTTTTCTGTTTTTATTTAAAAACTACTTGCCTACTTTTTCAATGCGCATTTAATCGCGTATTAAATTAAACACTTCAACGAACACGAGATTATCGTACGAGAGAATATTTTCAATGAAGGCGCTGATTCAATCGAGCCTCGCTCCCTTTAAACTTTGGAATCACAAACAAAGAACGTGAAAAGGGAAGCAACGAACATCCGACGCAAATAGTAATTGTTCACTTATATCCGTAATAAGTCTCGACACTTGCGTCACGATCGTAATCCCTGAGCGAAGTATAGTAGGAGGGTAGATGCAACGCCGATAGTTCGCCGACGCGCATTTTATTAGCGAATTTGTTCGAGCCGCTCCATCTATCTCTCTTTTATTTATGAAAACGTTTACGCACCACGTGGAATTAACACGAATGATTACTCATACGCGTACTCGCGCAGATTTAGGGATGATGCATTCCGCGCTGGTTGTTTTGTATATCGAGCGCATAGTGGGCGAGGCGATGAAATTCGGTTAATGTGGGGAATTAAGGTTGAGTATGTGTGCGCACGACATTGAGTAAATATTAGGGGAACGGGCGATTCGTCTTATGCGTAAGGGTCTTGTTGAAGCAGGATTTTCGTTGCTGCATACGCGTGCGGCGAATCTTTTTCGATCGATCCTTTCCCAAATTACCGACGGATCCACCCTGGAAAGTCAAACATTATCGAAAGAAGGCGCAGATGGATTTACTCTTCGTTTATTCCGTCGTGGTCTGCTCTCTTGTACTTATTCAAATTAGTTCTAATGATGTCACCGTTGTTTGTAAAATTGCTATTCCAGTTCTAAAAACGAGTCCTGGATTTTCATTTCTTCTTTCACGTCGTTCGTTCAAGCGCGTCTGCGTTAATACGAAGTACACGTTGAGGCATCGAATTGAAAAAAAAGTTCCGATGTCGTTATCTTTTGCTTCCTCCAGCTACAAGCTGGACTGTTAACACAACGAGTGCAAAATATTTAAATTTGACTTTTCTACATTCGGCAAACATTTTAATAACATTTAATAACTTTGTTAAGAAATTCTTACATAAACGTAGATTTATAAGCAAAGCGATCGGTGCTAAAATCATCTTTGTAACAGTTTCAACTTTATGTAATACATTATATTCTCCGTATCGATTGAAACGATCGTGCTAAACTGCCTACGACCGGTTAACGCGTCGATGGAAAGTGCAAATTGAACTAGCGAAATCAGCAATATTTCACCGTTAATCTACGAAAAGTCGCCAAGTCAGTTCCCCATTTCCGAATTCTCGTTCGTCCGAGAAGCTTCCGAGAAGCTTCCGAGGAGTGCGCAATTACTCTGAAGTGCACCGACGAAGAAGCGAGCGGTGCACGTCAGGATTAGCTTGAGCGCTGGTTATGATGTGACGCGACAGTTGGCCCTTCTAACGCAACAACAAGAGCTTCCCCCCACCCTCTCTCTCTCTCTCTCTCTCTCTCTCTCTCACACACACACACACACACTCTCACTCTCACCCGCGCGCTCTCTTTTCGCCCCACGTGCCGTCTCTTTTCAATTAAAACGAATTGGAAAACAAGTGCCGTGTATAGCCTCCGATGATCTTTTGTTGCTCTTGGTGCTCATCTATCTTTTTATTTTCTTGCTACTGACGAACTTTGTCGCACGTACGCCGGGAGTCAATTTCACCCTGCCCCCTCTATTATGAGAATGTAATTTTTTTCCTTTTATTACGATGTCACCGAACGAAGGGAAGTACAAGTGTGACTCTCCAGTGTTGCGCGTGGCCGGGTGCAAAGTAATTAAAGATCGGGATATGCACTTTGCGATGTAATTGATCGAGAAGGCATTGCTTGGATTTAAGGGATTGTTTTCTTTCAAATTGCATGCGCGACACAAATAATTATACGTCCGTTAGTATTCACTTTGCATTTGTCGGTGAAAGCAGTGAGCGCGCGAAAGGAAGGAGAACGAGTGTCTTTGGTGTAACTCGATTGATTAAAAAGTTTTTAATAGAAAACGTGTACAAAGTCAGTGAAAGCTACCCCGAGTAGACGCGATAACATTCAATATGTCACGCGCCTCCGGCGTAATTCTCATCAAAATAGAGTGGATCTCGCGAAATTTCCCGATATTTAAGCGAGTTTCTTTATGTCGATTAACCTTAGACAAATTTAATAATAAGAACTTACATCCGCATAAATAAAGTCTCGGCGGCTTGTCCCGGTCGACTACGACGATCGTTACTTTCTTCCTCGCAATGGCAGACCGAATATCCATGCAGGAGCACGTTTTGACCAACGATCAAATCAAACAAGAACGTCGACTCGCCAATTCGAAGACAGAAGCGCGTCTCGAGATTTAATTCCAGTAAAACGCGACTGTCAACCCTGGCGGCGCATAACGGAACATAAGCTCTCGCACCCGACGAGAGACGATAATAAACCCTGACAGACCCGGGCCGACGGAAAAAGCAGGCGCTGATCGAGCCGACCTCCCTCCACCCCTAATTGTATTCAAAGAGATTTCTCGCTCTAAAAGCTTTCCGAGATGGAATCTCGGAATGGATCCAAAAGGAAATTCGATTGTTAGCGAGTGAGCTGTAATCGAGTCTCGGCTTTTTGTCGGAGTGGATTTGCTGTCTTGGAGTTGCACGAGCAGACGTGCGCGAATGCAGAAACAAGGTCATTGTCAATCTTGGGTAGATTTCACAAACGCGAATATGATGGTAAGCTTAAGCTTAATCTCGTGCACTCTTCAATGGACTTTGGACTCGTTCGATTCACGTGCGAACGGAGAGTAGCTTCCGAGAATAACACCGATCTAACAAAGGAGACTGTCGCCATTATCTTCCTTTGTGACTACTTCAACGCGAAACACAAATCCCTACGTAAGTTATACATCCTCCATGATATCGGGAGCGTCGATTCCTCCCTAAGAAATTAAGCTCCTAATGCACCACTATTTGGGAAACTGGAATCCCGATCCTCGTCAAACCCTCCCCGCCACACCCCCCCCCCCGCCCTTTCGACCCTGGCGGACCCCCCGCGGCCCGTCAACACAGAATTACCCACTGATGTTATAATCCTCTCGTGTTACGCCGTCACACATGCCATCCCTTAAGCAATAGGTTTTTTGCGCGCCCCACCCATATGCGCACTTGCCAGCCCCGCAGTTGTCTGCCCGACTACAGCAGCCTCCACCCCCTGATAACGCCCGAGTCAGGTCGAGTTAAAACGACGGGAATCTTGAATAATCAATTGGCTGACCCTCCCCGTTACGTCCGAAGAGATGCGGCTCCCTCGTTAATACGTCTGCCCTGATTTTACACCGAAGCGAAACTTCCATGCACGCATGGCGATTATGCGAGAACTGTTTTTAAGGTGATTGCTTTGCGAGACAGGAGTTTAGGTTTCGAACGCACCCCGTAAGATGTACAGCGCAATAAGCAAATATTAGCGTTAGCCAGCAATGACGTTTTTCGAATTAGGCTTACATATTTATTCAGCGGTTCTTTGAAATATATGATCCACGGGTGTTTTCCTCGTTGATCTCGCATTATATTGTTTCATACGCGCGTTTTCCCAAACAGTAGCGCTCTATGAAAAGTAGGGGAGTGACTTGCAATGAAATGCACGCACACCTTATAAGTTGTAAAACCAGTATTAAAAAATTACAGAGCAACGAAGTGTACTTGCGTTGCTCAGCGGTACAATTTAAAATTACAATTTTATCGATTGGTGTACAACGAACGCTGAGACTGAAAAATTGTAGTTTGTTCCGTACAATCGTCGGTCTTGCGTTAAGCTGCTCCCTCTATAACCGGCGTCGTATAACCGAGAGTCATTCCTTTTGAAAAGCAATAAATCTCAATTTTAATCCTATATAATTGTTAAAGCAGTACTACGAAAAATATGCTTTTAAATTACGCCTTATGACTTATAAATATACGGTACGTTAAAGAAGATGGATAATTAAGTTAGACGCAGCCCTGACTATCGCACGGACGTGTAACAGTCTGTAATATTGCGTAGAAGTAAAACTCTTCTACATCTGCACGCGCGCACGCACACGAATAATTTAGAGCGGATGATATTAATTGGGATTTTTTATCGTGATTAGAAACCTTACCACCTCCCACGATCCTACGTACACGATAAATATCAATAAAGCAAAGATCCCTTTAAAGAGAGAGAAACGAGAAATATTCGAGAAGACGCGATAAAGCCAGACAAGTGAGGGGTGTTAAGGGTAGCTGTACGTCCAACTAACAACCACGTCCATTCTGGTCCCCAGTTACTTAATGACCAGTGGCTTGGTGGACAGGGTGAGCCGCCATAGTCGGGCGATGATCGAGTCGGACTTCCTGCTGGACCAGGAGCGCGACTGCCCGTTGCTTGTGACCTCGTACGACCTCCTGGGGCGAGTGTGCGGCCAGCTGAGACGCGTCGGACAGTTGAACGCCTCGTCCCACGATGGTTCCTCCGTCGTGTCCGTGGAGACGTTCGAGAGCGTCGGACCAACCGTGACGAGCACCGTCGAGCCTTCGACCGCACAGGCGCACCTCCTGCACCTCCTGGAGACGAGCGAAGCCGCCGGTGTCATCGGGGCCCTGTACACGGCCACCGCCCTCGCGTCCACGCCCAATCAAAGGGCCGCCCCCACCGCTTCGCCCACGCCCAATCAACTGGGACCGTCGCTGCCCGTGAAGAATCTTGCTTGGAAGGGGCTCAAGTTCCTGAGAAACGTCGCTGAACTGGATCTCGTGAAACTTCAGGTGAGCAACGTCTAGTCGCTATCGGTCGATGTGTTGTTCGTGTGTCGTGTTCAATTTGCTCGGAGATTATTGGCGATCGTCGATACCTTTAGAGGATCGATGTATTTTACATGCTATGGGAGACAATCGCGCGTCTTCGTGAGCTGTCTGTTTCGCTTACAATTACCGCTTACAATTACAAATTATTACGGCTAGAGACGTTATTGTGTGTACCTGCGGCCGAAAGAGCACTTGTAATAACCAAATATCTTTGTTGGATAACTAAAAATGAGTTAGAAACAATTAAAGTCTAACGATTCCGTCGTATAATATACAAAAATTACTTCCAAGGCATCCGGAACATACATATTTAAGTACATCGAAAAAAGGAATTACCCGATAAAATTACGATTAAATTAGTTGGCTGGTATATAAACCAGTAGCTTCAGCGTGAAAAAAAGAGTTTTAATCGAGAAGTTCGGTCGCTTTTACGACAAAACATTACTTATTCAATAACTTACGAAACACTAAAATGTACTCGGTCCTTGTATCTTACAACGAAACCTGAATTCGTGATAAGGATTCGTTTCCCCGTTCTGTAACTACGAGATACTTCTATAACTAAGTTAATCGATGAGAATCGACTCGGTACAATTTAATTACGATATAAATGCATGGAAATTTTGAATTTTGTAATTGACAATCACGAGTACTCGCGTAACAAACATTTCAAACATTTTTAAACACCAAAAACAGTGTTTGCTCAACTGCTAATCAATACGATCCTAATATCACAAAGTTTTCAAAAATAAAAGTATTAAGCAAGACGATAACGAGAAACGTTTACAAAAGCTTCGTTTAAAAGCATTTTCTTTCGTCCTCAAGGTTTATAAATGTGATTCGGCATGACTGTTGCTTTTGCTCTTCGTTACTGTTGCTGTTGCTTCTGCATCCATTTCCATCGTGATAATGAATTGATAAAGTGGTACCTCATTTTCTGCGATAAAAATTATTGTCTTTTCGACATTCCATTCGAGATAAACCCCCTTGAGCAATATAAAAATTACTTCTCTCAGATACCAACTTCAATTACGTAGCGATTCTAAAAATTCTCCATCTCTTTCGGATATTAAATTATTCGTATGAACTCACGCGCGCCTTTCTTCCCACAGTCTCCTTTCTCCGCGCGCACACTCTCCGTTAATATCCCGAAAGAAAAGGACCATTAATAAATGATCGGAGTGGCGCGAGCGGCGATAACTGATCGCGCGCGCAAAGCGATTACTGTGCGCAGGCCAAAGGGAATGGTTAATAAGCGTCCTCGGCGCATCCTCCACGGGAACATAACCGCGGTCCTGAATCCCGCGGGAGCTGGGATGACCCTCCCCCTCGTAAATAAGCCACCCGCCGCAGAGTGAGTGAGAGAGAGAGAGAGAGAGAGAGAGAGAGAGAGAGAGCCGACACGGATATTCAATTCGCGGTCGGAGGACCCCCGTCGCGACATCTCAATCATCCGAGCCCTTCTAACGGGGTCGAAGAATCCACCTGAGGGCGCCGGCACTTTCGCTCCTTTACGATCAACACCCGGGGGAGGTGCCGTGTTTGAGGTCAGGGAGCACAACGGCCTAATCGAAAAATTATTTCACGGCGACATCTGCGCGGAGATCCGTGTTTAGGCTCGCGCCCACTCAAACGGGGTGCGAGTGCCTATTTAACGGAGTTACTTCTCCGATTATTCACGTCCGTATTCTAATCCGTCCGGTAGAGTAATGATTATTGACGATGATCGATCTAGAAACATTTTTCAAGCATCGCATTGTGCAAGCATCCTTTCTTTTGCGAAGGACGCGACATCCTGCAACGCACTTTGATTAACGAGTCGAGGGTCGTTTGAATATTTCAACAACGCTCGCTCGATCTCCCTGGATTTTTACGATAAGTTACCGATTCCTGTAAGCGCGCGGATGTTGACGTATTTTTTGAAGTGTCACACTTATCTCTAGTGTCGATCTTTATGCGATCCGAATTTTTATTGTACGTAAAACGTACGAATTGTGAATAACGTATCAATTACATTATTCATCTTTAATACAATTCAGAAAGATCGCGATTAAAGTTACAAGGAGTATTAAGGAGTAAAAGATGCCTTTAGGTGCTTTGAATTTAAATTCTTATATTATCGATTCGCGTGCACTTATGTAAATCATTAGAATGCTCCGTTATTTCACACGGTAATCTTAGGATGTGATACGCTCTAATGAACAGCCACGATAATACCAGACGAAGACACGGTTGAGCTCGGATGATTTATAAGGTTAAAATGATCCTGCCAAATGTGAAAAAGTACGTGAAGAATGTAATCAAGCGGTATTGTTTTGAAAGTGCGCTCGGAGAAGAAGGAAAAGGTAAAATCACACTAAATGTACGTTATCGCGATTGCGCGCGCGCCTTTCGCGTTAAGACTACTTAGCCAACTTAGACGTCGCCACTGATCGCAAATTCTAAAAATAGACAAATCTCAAATCGAAGGCGAACACCTGCGCAATCGTCACTCGGGTTATCCTCCCTCCCTTCGATCCCCGAGTCAATTAAGCAATTAGGACCTTCCAGAGACGACGGCGTCTGTCTCTCGATCAGACTCAACCCTTTCCGCGCGTGTCCCGCGTCGTACTTAACTCTCTTCTAGACCGCGGATTGACGTACTGGCATGGAAGCTTTCTACGCTCTTTCGCTCGACCTCCCTTCGACTCGATCGACACCCGTTTAACTCTAGAAAGTCTTTGCCCCGTTTTTTTCCCGCGGATAAACTCCGGTGCTGCTGGAAATAGAAAATGGAAAACGTGTTTCCCGTTATACCGTCATCGGCTCCTCCTTGCCGCGTCGGTTGTCAAACCTAGAAGGCTTAAAGTGCGGTTGTTTCATCGAGCTTTATCATTCAATTTACAATTCGGTGTACTTTTTTCTAAATTATACGAAAGTCAGGATTTTCCTAATTTCCCATACGAACATTTCATATTAAGCGTGATTCTTGATTTGAAACGTAAATTGCGCACGCGAACGAAACGTCCGAAGTTAAGAAAACCCACAAATTTTGTAATATCCCGCTGTTCCTACTGTCTACGATGAAAAGTCGTTCGACGCTCTTCTCGTTTATCGGCTGCTGCACAATTGAACGAATAATTAAACAACTCTCATATTGTAAAAGTAATATTTATCAAGGAGAATAAAATGCGCAAACATCCGAGTGCACGGAGATTTAAATCTAGTTTTCCGTAAAGCGATTCGATGCCTTTCCATAATGTTTGAGGAAATCGCCGACGCGCTCTTCCAGCCCAATGCACGAGTATCAGGAAGGAGATAAAAAGAAAATGTTCGATTGTACGTTACAGAATCTCCTGGGAGCCGAGGGCACGAGTCTACAGTGGCGGTTGATAGCCAGTCACCTTATTACGAGGCTCTCCCGCGATGTACCGGACAAACCGGAAGTCACGCATAACGTAAATAGTACAATACTTCTGAGCGAACTCTTTATCGTGCTCGGCTACTTCGCTCTCAACAATACGGATAATCAGGTATGTACAGGCTTCTGCCTTTGCTGTGGAGATTTCGTTTGAAAAAGAGCGTTTCGAAAAACAAACCAATGCAGAGCTTGTTTTTTGCGCAACAGTAGTTTTTTGTGAAAACAGTAAGGGCACGTGAAGTAAGGGCACGTCAAGCGTTGGAACCGCTCGACCTTAAAGTCGTCCTCGTCATACGTTATTTTGTTACGCGTTACCAACGGCTCATTTCCCTAGACATTTGCCCTATGGATTGTAAATGGAGATGGAATTGAAAAGGCAGCAGAGATCGATTCGTTTTGTCGAGGCTTTTATAATCGCGATCGCGAGTACGCATACACCGTTAGGGGCGAACATCGACGGATTCTCGAAATTCGCTGGCCTTGGCAAACCGTCATTTCCCATCCGAGCGCCGACAAATGCAGAAACAAGAGTGGAAAAAGTCGCCGAGCGAATCCTAAATTCTTGATAAAGAGCAGACGCGATGTCGTACAAAACGGGTCGCCGTCTCGCGAGCCGAGCAAAAGGAAAAGGAATCGAGTAAAATCGGCCGCTGCCCGTGAGTCATGCTCGGATTTCTCGCTTCTGGCCCTCCTCCTGCTCCTTCGTTCCTTCGTTCCTTCGTTCCTTCCTTTTTTACCTTTATCCTCGGCGGTGTTCTAATCTCGACGGAGGCGCAGCTCTCGAATTCCGGAGGCCCCGGGGCCGCCGCCGATTTTCGTCGTACGCCAGATAGGCGACAGCGACGGATTTCTGTCTATCTGCTCCTTCTTTTATTCATTTCCGCTCCTCGGCGGCTTCGGGGCTCGAGTATCGGCGACAGAAAAAATTTATCGAGCGCCACGCCAAGGCGGAACGAAGAGATTTTGAAACGTCAGGTATCCGCTGCTGGAGCGACATTTTCGCCGAGACTAAAATACTTAATTAGGTTGTAAATTCTTGCGCTCGGACAAATCTTCGAGTCGCTAATTACGCTCATTTTTATTCGTGCGATATCAGTCGGAGGCGGTTATTAGAAATCGAGGTTCTTTCTCGGTTGAAACTTCTACCGTAGCTTTTTTCGATTCGCTCGGAATTCCGAATCATCGATGTACTTAGAAAACGAAAGCGATCCTACGTGGTTTTTAATCGACGCGAAGGAAACGCGCGCAAATCGTAAAATGATGGTAACTTAATCGCGACGTATTCGTCACCGAATAACTGACTGGCTCGAGTTAGCCGTTAGCCATATCTAATTACGGTTATAATTATTGCTTTTTACAACAACGGAGACACTGTCAGTCGACGGGAAGACGTACGAAGATCAACGAAATGTAAAAGGTAACTCGATCTAGCGAAATGAATCTCTTTATTTCCATGGATTAACATATATTTGAGACTATGTGCTAGCCGGAATTATTGATGAGGTGATGCTGCCAAGCGGATTAAGGCTCGAAAGTTTGTAAATTAGTGGGAGAAGAAGTAGCCAATATAAACAGGAAGTTCAGCGGTGGGCTTAACGGGATGAAATTCCTTTTTTTCCGTTAAGTTATGCAATACCTTTTTTCATAAAATTTGCCGTTGGTGTTGTTTCTTTTCATTTTTTATAGCGACGCCTATGAAATTCTAATTAATTTTCTACAGATTACTCATTCCGCCACGACAGCTGCGAAATTTGACGATTAATAACGATTACAATGATAATTCCGAGGTGAATCCGTGAAAAACCGACGCCTTCTCTAAATAATACTAGCGGATAAAATGAATTTCATTTTTGTGCAGAATTCGCGAGATGCGTCTTTTATTCTTTTCTTGGAAAAACAATAGCAACTCGTAACGTTACAATTCGCGAGAAGATTTTTGCGTCGTGTTATCTGTTCGAAAAGCCAAGATGCATGACAAATAATTTTGACGCGCAGTATTTGTTGAAGTATTTTCTAATCGACTTTGTAGTCAAATCAAAGTTGACAGACGACAAAAAATTGTACAGGAGAGAATTTTATAGCATTCAAACCGATCTTGGCTCGGATTGTTTGTCCGATCAATGGCGATTTATCACATAGATAAGATTGACATTTGAATTTCTTTTTTCCAAACGGCAATTTAATGATATGCAATTTTTATTTTGCTTCTATTATATTCAGGTTGTGAATAAGCTAATTAACGTTACTTCGGCAAAAACCCTGTTAATATAAAAACGTCGGTCTTTACGATCCTAATCACATCGAAAGGAATATTCCGTGCAATTCCTTCTCTCGATGTACAATTTTTCCTTTACAACTGGCAATTTCGAACGAATTCAAAGTTAGCGATGTTGGCAATGCATCGCCAACTTTTGTTACTATATTAAACGATCTAATACAGTACATACGTCTAATACAGTAAGACCCCTATTTGATAATCAATAACGACGCTGTACTCGTCAACGAATGCTTTCAACGATATCTCTGAAATTGGCGACGTTATCGACACAGCAGACAAATGCAGCTGCATTTTCACGTACTCGTGCGAAAGTAATCGGTTCAATTGGCGAGCTTTCCCAGTGAAAATACTCGTTATATTCGTGAAGGAAGGAGCAGCGGGTGCTTATACATTTTTTGACGAAACCGTCGTCGAGCCAATCAACGAACTTCCACTTTGTATTAACCTGATCGCGCACAAACGTCAGCAATACAAGAGCACGTCTCCCGCGTAAACAACATTGCGCGGTTTAAATAATCACCCTTCGGACTTATTGTCCATCGAATCCTTTGATTTACGTCATCGACCTCGGCGCTCGACAAATAATCGGCACGAGGACCGATGAAAAAAAGCTTTAAATAAATTCACGAGGCCCGCCACGGTATAAATAACTTGTACGCAAAATTTTTTCCCTACGCCAACCGCCATGGAGATAGACGAAAAACCGGCATCGGAAATTCTTCTTTATCTCTTATCGGTGGCGTCTCATAATTCATCTGCCGAAAAAACCGGCCGACTAATGCGTCGACTTTGAGATTTTCGACAGAACGTCGAAGAGCGGAGTGCGCAAATAAAGCAAACAAAGCCACGCCCGGGGACAGAGGTGCGATCCTCTTTTCTTTCTCCTTTTCTTTATCCTTTTCTTTCTTTCTGTCCCTTCTTTTTAGCTCGTCGCTCGTCGCTCGTCGCTCGTCGCTCGTCCCTCGACTTTTTCTACCTTTTGCGCCGTTCGGTCGGTCGGTCGGTCAACTCGCGAGAGCCGCCCGCGTCTTATCGGGTCGGACCGTTTGTCGCTCGGGATTTTTATGCAAAGCAGGACGAGAGAGGACTCGGGATGCGGACTCGCGGATTTCAAAGTGACACCGCGTTTCGCGACCCGACCTCCAAGGCCAACCGGCCGGCGCATTACTAGAAAACGCAGACGCAGATGCAGGTTGTAACGACGGCGGTGCGCAATTGCGTCACTATTCCGTGTTTAAAAAGCGCGAGGTGTTTTTGAGCCCCCGTCATTACCGATATCGCAGTCGATGTCGGAATACTTAAAGCTCGTCTTCGACTAAGCAAGCGCTTTACCTTCGATTGTTGTCGTGTTCAACCGACGCATCTGTTCGCGTCAAACGAGTGTGGAAAATGTTAAAAGCTTTTCTATTAATAATTCTTTTGCTTTGAACCGTTGTGCCTGTTTTTCATGTACAATTGAGTTTGACATTGAGTACTGGAACCTACGATCCTAGAGCTCTTTTCCTCTGTATTTCAAAATAGTGGCTTTTCGAGTTGTGTCTATTCGCACCGAGTGAAATTAAAATATTCAAAGCGCTTATTAGCAGCGCGTCGGTTCTTGATCAGCGCTAACGCACCCTTACCCTATGCCCTACGATTCCACTCTGATTCACATTGGAAAACGGACCCTCCGTCAATGGACCGGAAATTCCAGGCTCTGTAACAACCTGGGACCCCGCTTTTACGTATCTACGTGTCAGGCGGTAGTCGTCGTAAGAGCGGCTCTCCGCGTTTCCTCGCCTCCTTCAGCAGACACGAAAATTTCGCTGTAAAACTCTCGGAGCGACGAGCGACGAACAAGCCGTTAGACACAACACACTCAACGCGGACCTCCCCATCGACACGCTCCGTCCATACACACGCTTGAAAGATATATTTACCGGGCGTCAACCAGCGTCCCGCGACATATATTCCGACTCGTCATCCCGTCCCTACCGTCGTATAACTTTCTTGAGTGCATCGCCGCCGGAGTCCCTCGCAACGTCTTAAAAGGCTCCCCCTTCCTTTTTTTTTCTTTTTTTTCCTTTTTTTTCTTTCTTTTTTTTTTTCTTTTTTTTTCTTTTTTTTTCTTTTTTTTCCTCGACTCTGCTCGGCTCTGTGTAATGTATCTTCTGGCAAGGTAAAACTGTACCCCGATGACCGGAATCCTTCGAGTGGCACGCGAACACTGCGCCCCTTGCGACGAGGATTGTTCCTTGAGTTTTCGACGACACTGTTCCGGATGAGTTGGCGCTCGGACGTGGAATAAAAAATGCCGACGTTTCATCGCATTTTAAACGGTAATTGCCAGGTTTCTCCTTCCTTCCGTACGTCCTTCCTTTGCACAGCCATGAAACCTACTTAACGTGATATCTGTTACTTTTCGCACTAGTGCAGAGGATGATTTTTCTACTTGAACGAGTGCAAAAATGTGTTCGTTGCATCTCGAGTGACGACGCTGTTACGATTGTGATACGATGATAAACGGAGGTACGGAAGATGATTTTCATCTATTAATAATGATAGGATTATAATTCGAAGACCGTTTCACAACGTTTTACACGATTTGCATTCCACGATCCGTGTTATTACGTGGAAAGAAGTACTTAAGAACCGTCACTGCACCGGTGCTACAACGCATTTTCATGATGCAGCGAACCGAATGCAAAGCGATAAATATATCATTCCTTAAAAGAGAGTCAATTAATTAGGTGCTGGAATAATTTTAATATCCATAAATTTTATCGCGTCGTGCTATTACCGTTGTTTCGAAACATCCTTACGTGCTACGATGTTTTCATAATTATGCAATAGTTTTATTCCGCTGTTGTCCATTATCCACATTAGCTTGCCGTTACATATTTTATAGCCTGATGTGTTAGAAAGAAAAGATCCGAATTGAAATGCGTGCAATTTATGAGTATGAAAAATACGACGCGAATTTTCTCTCGCGTGCCTTTTTTATGCTAAAATTCTCCAACTGAATATTTTTTATTGCCGACCTACGCAACATTTTTATGGGAATGATGATAATAATTTTTTATACCTAGGGACATTATGTTTCTGTATAAAATGTGTCATGATAGCCTATCGTAAAGTTTATAAAAATATTTAATGCACGTGCTGACGTCGCTCGACCATTTTTATTACAATAACATCAGCTTTTATTAAACTTATTTCTATATTTCAAGGGAAAATCAGTTAAATATCTAACCAAGTCATAAATAAATGAAGTAAAGTCAAATTATATCCGTCGGTCATTTTATGAGTGTGTAAGTACAGATCAAAGTACTTTTACAAAACATTTCTTACTCAAATTTTTGGTAACGTGAGAACTGACATATTTTGTGTATGGCTAAACAGTCACGTGCACGTGCAACTAATAGCTCTACTAGAATTAAGTACTTTTATGTTGCGATGATGATATTATTTCAGCTACGAACTTCTTACGAATAATGATAAATTAATTGTCCATAAATCTAAAGTTCTAAAATGTTAAATGTAAGTGGAATAAGTAAATAAAAATATAAAAACATATGCGTTCAACTACGTAATTTTATAGAAATATTTTGGTAAATTTTAATGGGGTGTCATTTTGAATACGTGACTGTACGAAGTTGTTAACAAAAATCTCATTTACCTGCAAGTGTAAATAAAATTATAAGCAGTGTGTCACGGCAATTAAGCGCAACTCATGGAACAAGCAAACGAGAGTGAAGAAAACACTCCAAAAAGTTCAAAAAGGTAGAACTTCGTTTCGTGCCGCGTCTTCATCAGCACCGAAAACCCTAAATGTACCAAATGGATTTTAAATTGAGATCGACATTAGGTATTAAAAAATGAGAAGCAATTACAAGCAATATCTAAGGGACAATCGATTAATTTCCTTCAATCAAGCCAATAATGAAATAGACCGCTCAATCGAAATCAAAGTTAAACGCATTACCAAGATTTAAACGATGGATAAAGAAAAAACTAAGGAGAAAATCATGTATCCGAAACGCGATTCCGAATAAATGCGATTTTGTACGTCAAATTTAATGCAATTCTTTCTTGCTGTCCGGTTTTCTAATAAAATAGTAATGGGAAATTATCCTAAATGCTTATTTCCGTTTATCATGAGAAAGCCGATGTATGTAATGTTCATTTCGCGATTTCCACTTTATCGTGTAATCTTTAATTGACGCTTACCACACACACGCGTGCAAATGTAACTACTTAAAATGTCGCGATCCTCTTGCTATTGTACTTTTTTCATCCCGATGCGTAACACGTTGAAATCTGCGGGGTTTTAAAAAACTATTTAAATTCACCGCGCAGTCTATGAATTTTTCAGTTTTTCTAAGTGCTTACAGTTTTTTAGTTTTAAGCAAATTGTCGATAGCACGACCTACAAATGTAACGCGTATTTCAACATTTTGAATTTTTTTAAAGTTAAGTACATTTCTCACACATAGTTGACGTGACTTTATTGTTTTAATATTATCTGATTGAATATCAATTTATCGGATGAGCATCGGCTGAATAAAATGGTGTGTGTGTGTGTGTGTGTGTGTGTGTGTGTGTGTGTGTGTGTGTGTGTGTACGTCTGTATTAAAACAACTGGAGTCTCGCAAAATTTTAATTCTAATAAAAGAAAGTAACTGTCAATCGGTAATCAACGTTTATATTGATTTATATGAGTCTCGATCGTGATTAAAAATCGTAATTAACATCCATCGCTAGTTTCATCGTTGAAAATCAGAGAATAGTTTCGTTAAAATCCCCGAATCCCAGAAGTCAACTTAGTGCTAATATCGAATCGTAATGGCTAAGTAGTAAGTACACATAATTATCCATTTAAAAAGGCTCGCAGTCCTTGCGCATTCAAAAGAAACAAGAGACATCCGCCGACGTAAATAGGTAAGCTAAACTTCCATGTACAATTAGCGGACGTTCGTCCGTTTACTCAACGGTTGAACCCTAGATCGATATTGAGGAGCCTTCAAAGGACGTAACGTCCTAAGCTAAATTCGCCTCTACTTCCAAGACGAATCCTTATTATCATGCGCGAGGACGAGCTGCAGGTGCGAGCACGTGTACGACACACTTGTTCGAGGCGCGCAGGTGCTCGTGACTTCCGGTTCACCTGTGCACTTTCCCACGGTCCTCTCGACTAAGCCACTCGTAGATCCGCGAGAGAGGCGATCGCATGCAGGCGGAAAACAATTTCCCGCTCGTATTTGCTTTGCGGATTTTCACAGCAGCTTGGAACCACGAAGATGTTTTTCATCGGTTTCCGACAGGCGCGAGGAAAACTCATTGCGCTGACAACTCGCGTCTTACTTCATTTAGAGGATTAATAGAGGCAGCGACTCTTATTAACGATCGTGGCTTGCGATAACAACTCGGGTATCGGTTGTTTGGGTCGATCACGCGTGAACCGATTATGATTTTTTGATCTTCAACGACACGAATCGAAACTCGTATCGCAAAGATTAAAGTCAACTTTTTCTTTCTCATTTCTAAAAAGAAAAGCTTGTTTCATCGACAGCAAACTGCAGACACGAATGAAAATCTCGTGCACGGTGATTTGTTCTTTACTTAAAAACTGATATTCACGGACTAATCCAAGTCATTAAAAGAATGTAACACAAGGTAAAAATGCAGTACAAAGCTAACAAACCTTATGAAAATATTAGGTTTTTCATAAAACGTCTAATAAGTTTGCTAGATTTGCGGAACAAAGTTATCCAGACGTTACCAGACGGTATCGATCCTTTTTATTCGGAAAAAGATTCTTTTAACGTCAATGGACGTACAGACCGGTTAGTTGTTAAATCGTACGATACGTCTCGCATGGCCTTGACGAGGGCTTACTTTAATGCCTCGTAATTCAGATAATACCGTAAGAAATTCAACGTAATCGCCGTACTTGAAATATGATATTTAATAAATGAGAATTTTGATCTAAGTAAGTCGATCTTGAATCTTCTTGATACTAACAATAGTCAGCATTTTCAACGAATAAAAACATAATCGAGGACACTAGCTTGATGCGTCTCTTATAAATAACATAATCCCGTTTATTGTCGATTGATGCAAATGAAAAACTTGTAGCGAGTTTAAAATTCGCCCATTTTTGCTCTGAATATTGTACACATTTACACATGTTTTCGTATAAATGAACTGGAAATCCTATAATTTTAAATCCAAGAAGTTACTATTTGATTGCGTTAACCGAAGCGTTAAAATTATTGTATCGTGTTAGTAGACAATCATCATTGTTATTGTTAATGCGATGAATTTATTTGATAATTGGCGATCGAATTTATTCAACGAAAACTATGACGTGTAATCTACGTAGACGCAAATGGAAGGCGAACATAAATTCACTATTGCATCCGTTACTGATGAAAGTCAAGGTAATTTCAACGAAGAAAAAGTTGGACGTTTGGTCGTATTTTCTTGTATAAAAGTAAACGTGTGAACATTGGTAATTGCTTAAACTTACCAGTACTTGCACGATATAATTTCAAATGATAACACTTTTTTTTATAACCAAGCAACTTTTACCGTGCAATGTAAAAGTCTGATTATGAAATAATGAATTTCCTAACGAGAGGAGTCTCTGAAAATTTCCTCTTACTATAAGGTTAACTTTTAATTAACTGTTTAATTAACTTTAAACGATACGAGCATCAATATCGTCAAAATTTTCAGCTTGTTCTACAGTCGGCGGGTGCAGGTCCAAGTGTCCTGCAGCAGCTCTGCACCCTACCCTTTCCCTTCTACGGGGACCCTCGCCTAGCCTCCTTCACTCTACCTACGCTCTTGGCCGCGACCCACGAGAACGCCGAAGCTGCTGCTATTCTCTCCTGTGAAATGTCCTATCAGGTAAGCAAACCCTCGGCACTTTCGGCTCGGAGCTTAATTGGTCTTTGCGTAATATCTGTAATGGCAGCTTATCGAAAGCTTACCTGGGCAAATGATTTGCCGCGTGAAACAAGGGAACGTTTGCATTGAATAGTGTTTCGTGAGTATTTACTTGGATTAAGATCAGATTCGCTCGCTGCAAGGAAATATTGTAGATTGAAAGCGAGGTTAACTTTGGACGGTATTTATTTATTCGTACAGAGACAAATATTGGCTTAAAAGTAATGCCTTTTTTTTTTTTTTTTTTCTTTATAACCTAAGTACTCGAAATAAAGATCGACTTCCCAGTTTAAAAAATTGCGCCTTTAGAGATTCTTTTAACTCGATCCTAAAAGACGCTGTTTGCTTTACATTCGTGGAGGTACGATTATTTTCCTAAAAAATAAAACTATTTTATGTCTGGTTTGATAACGTTTGTTTTATAAAATTCTTATATCCACTCGCAGTTACATTCACCGCAACTTAAACTCTTTTTATGCACAATTTTACTTGAAAAGTACTGCATTTTCGTGTTTTGTATTTCTGGCTATATTTCAGTCAAATTATTATACTTAAAAGAAAATTTTTTCTATATAATAAACTTTCCGATATTTTTAATTATTTAAAAGCGGTGCCGTTTATTAAATTATTTTCAAGTTACATCCGTCAAAGGACTTTAATTTTTTAGAATTTCGAGGTTCTTTGTAGCTAATGAATTTCAATTCAATATAAAGTTTATACAAAGGCTTAGGCTTTTAATGAAAGTTTTAACAAAAGTTCTGCAACGTCTCTCGCAGAATGAAACTATCGGAAAGAATTCTTTTTTACGCTGGATTTTTGTAAGTGAAGCTCTCGGTTATGTTTTAAAGATCTTAAAAGAAAAGTTTAAATGAATCCTTGTACAAACCCACTTATTGAGTTTTGATAGCTATTCAACGAATAGCATTTATTTACATCTGAAATTTCTAATACGAGACTGACATATTCAACTTGACAGATCAAACTGCGAAAGTTAAAATAACCTATTATAAAAGACATAAAGAAGTGTAATATGAACGCACATTACAAAATACGCTCCAATATCTTATCTTTCAGATAAGATCTTTCTTTCGGTTATAAGCTTTTGTTAAAGATGCTTCTAAAATATTTCCTTCTAATTTCATCAAACTCCAATGCAACAATTAACATCAACGTCTTTTCAATATCGAAAGGTCCAAAATGAAAAAATGTTCTTTGTACATTTGAAAAATGTAATTTATGGTGTAATGATGCTCGAATGAGCTTTACAATCATTGTAAAATCGCTATACCGGGCGTATCAAGTTTTTTCACTTAATCTAATAACCCTTCATCGGTAAGAACTGTATTCTTCGGATTTTCCTTAACGACAAATAATGAAGCAACCCCAATTTTACAACAAAATTTCGATCCACTGTTTTTGTTTTTCTTCGTAGCTTCTTGAGGAATATCAAGGTTCGGAACAAGGTAAACTGAATCCACTGGTGCGTCTTCTCAAGACTTCGCCTAGTTCATAACTTCACGTCTTCGAACTCTAATTACTTCGAATTAATCGAATATGGGTATACGAAGAGTTGCTTAGTCGACGCTTGTACTTATTGTGTATGATTACTTTTATTGTTTTTTTTTTTTTTTTATCACGTTTTTTCTCCTTCGATGGTCGTTTTTTATTATGTGTAAATTGAAAGAAAAAAAGCGAGCCTTACGAATAAGAAGGAAGTCTTATATCACAAGATTGTCAACGATATATCTCTTTTTAAAATACCTGTTTGATATATAATGAACGATCGTAAGTTTTTGCTTAAAGCAATACTCAAACGTTATGGTTAAACTTTTGAGAAAAATTAATATGTTCGAACTTGAAATGCTTATCGATGAATTGCGACAAGTGTATGACACGTAAAATATTTATCCGTTTCGTAGTGATATAAAACAGTTGATATATCGCCTGATAATTGAAAATAATCAACGACTTCTACATGCAATCGACCGAAAGTGTTTCGGAATTTACGTTACCAACAAATAGTCAAAATCGTACTTAGCACAATCCTTTCATAGTATCGCATTGTTTTTGTTTAAATCTTTAATAAATTTATCGTGTTGTGTAAAATATTTGTCTTTTAGTTTTTATAAATACATCGTCGCCGTGCGTAAGTTTTTATACAGAATTAGCCTCTGTTTTTTTTTTTTAAAAAAAAAAAGAAACAAAGAAAAAAACGCACTGTAAGATACTTCGCAACAATAATATTAAATTATGATAGGACCTCAGGTATTTTTGTATCTGTAATAAGTGATAGTTACTAAGGAATATTTAACTCTTTCAAACGGTGCTAATTCAATTAGATTTGTAAAAAAAAACGATTTGTACACGCGGTAACAAAACGTCTTTTACTGATTATCTCAAGTTATTTCCATTTATGTGCAAGATAGATTATAGGAAATCAATATTGTTATTACTATTAATCAAGTAGAGGGAGTAGCTTCGTGTCACGTGTCTTTATTTATTTAAATGATAATGTTGCAAAGTTTAGTGATTTATAAGTTACGGATCGATCGAAAAGTATCTAAAACTATTGCTTGGTCGGTAACTGTTTGAATCTACATTTATAGAAATGAAACTACAAATAGAAAATAAATAGAAGGTAAACGCGTTAGTTAAGGTGTAGATTATGTCATAAGTAATAAGTACACACTAGCAATAAGTTACTCGACTTATGAATCGATGTTCATTAGATAAAAGAATCGCAAGACGCGCAATGTCCTGTCAATGCAATCGTACAATAGCGTTTTAGGGGCTACAAATTCGACATTTTTTTTTTTCGGGGTCACCATCGTCTCGCCTCAAGATAAGCGGAAAACCTCGTTTACAGTCGTAGAAATATTTTTAATATAATCTTACAGTTGTTGCTATATTATGTAATTGTATAATTAACAATGTTTGCTGTGAATGTAAGTGATCTTTCTCACGGTGAGTCAGAAAAGTAATATCACGAAATACGTTTTAGATATTCTTTTTTATTTATTGCGTTTTATGAGTTGCTGTAATTTTATTAAGTGTTGTTAACGTCAACTTTTAAAACATTACCTATTCCTTACGTTAAAATATTGAAAAACGCTATAATTGAAGTAAAATGTCTTTTAATAATATTGATATATTGGTCTGATAACTAGATAAAATAGTAAATAAAAAAAATTTGAATAAAATTAAATTAACTTATTTACAAATATTTTAGCGACAATGTTTTAAAAGATAACCATTGATAAATTATCTATCAAAAATGTTTATAACTATTCTATATTTTATTACCGCGTACTCATATGGATAGTAATAGTAGTAGTAGTAGTAGTAGTAGTAGTAGTAATAATTATAATAATAATAGTAATAATAACCGTTCACTTTGTGATTACTATTGTTACATTAAAACAGTATACAAGTTTTCGTAGGAAAAATATCGCTAGTCTTTAGACATCTAACAAAGAAAATTATTTATATTGTTAATCATATAGAATCGTTAACACCAAATTTTATCTTGTAACAATAACATAATAATACAAGTAAGTATGATTTATGTGAAAAAAAAAACGGTAATATTGGCTTTCTTAACGTTGCCAAAAAAATAAAAATAATGTGCTGTCAATAGACATTAAGAAAATGCAAGGGTCCGTCGCAATAAAAAGAATAATGTATTTCTATAAACAATTAATAGCGAATGAACGAAATTAGTTCGTATACGATTGTGAATTGCGTATATAACTATTAAGAATTCGAATTCACAGAGAGAAACTGTATTTTTTTATTATATATATACATACATACATACATACATACATATATACAAGTGTGTGTGTGTGTGCGTGCGTGTGTGTGCGCGCGCGCGCGCGTACAACAATAAAATCGATTATTAATAATTATTAATAATGATTAATCAAACAACCATGATAATAAATACCGTACTAGGTTAACGAGATATATTTGTATACGATGTAAATTATCTCTGAGAATTTTTGAATTTGCCATTTTTGCTAATTAAACGTTTATTTGGCTTTGGAATCATCGCGCAATACTTATTAACGAAAAAGGAACAACGTTTACTTTGAAATCTTTATTTTTGATCGGCAAATATCATAATATTGTTAATTTACTTGAGAAAATAATTATTTTTCCTACAATCAAGCGCAACTGTAAATCTTATACAAGGTGTTAATGTATTTTGCTGCTGAACATCGAACCGAAGTGTAAATTATAATTTTTTTCAATGAATTTGAAATAATTTACCTCGGCAAAAATTACAAAATTCAATTGCTTCGAATAAAAGGTCATTTTTTTTTTTTTAATACTTATTGTATTTTGTTTACAACTTTATTAAAAAATATGGATAAACTACAGACGATCACTTTTATTTTTTACAACCAGTCTCAGTTAAGTGTAATAAAATATAATTTAAAATACTTTTCCATTCTCCCGCGAGTAAAAAACCTTAAAGGTTTTTTATATTGTATGCAATCCTTGAATTAATAACTCAATTCATGGGCATCAATAATGCGTATTAATTTTAGCAAATGTACCCTCTTAAACGGCAAATGGCCTCGTATTTCAATAGACAGAAATACAAGTACCACGATGCGACTTCACTTTCTAAAACACTCCATTATAACCCCGTATAATACGTAGAAGAAAAAATATGTCAAAAACCTGTCTAAAAGCAGAAACAAAAGTACTGAAAGCCAGCTGATAAAAAAAGACGTTGTCGCGCGTAAACACGTGGCCTTCTTTTGGTGAATTGTTACGCGTTCACGCGTCCCCATAAATCGCCCCCACCCCCTACAAATCGCTGACTCTTAAGTGGCTCCAGAGTCGCACAGTTGCAAGAAGAGCAATAAGGAAGAGTTCCGGTGCTGCCTACGACCGCTTTCCCAAAGAAACCTTTCCAACGCTCCAAATGAAAAACGAAACGATGCGTTTGTTTAATAAAACAGGCTTTCAGCGATTCGATGTTAAACGTCAAAATGCGTTGCGCGTGTACCAAAGGCAAGGATTAGGTTAAGCGAAACGAGATGCGAATGAGCAAAATGGAACGTGATAAATACCGGTAGACTATGTCCGTGGAACAAATGTCTTTGTATTCTCCTAAGCTTTGAACGAAGTCTATTTTGAATTTTCGGTGTAAGTTGCTCGAGTTGTTTACGTCGCAGTAATGCGCTGCACTCAGGATTCGCAATTTATTTTCGAGTTTCCTCTCGCGCGTGTCCTCTCCTTTAAATTCTCCTCGATTTCAGTGAAATATTTTTCCTGATCTTTCTCTCTTTCGCGCGATCTTCTTTGATGCGTTTCGGATATTTTCAGCGGTATGCAACGAATTTGCTTGAAATATAATATTCTTATTCCTGTAGAGGTCGTGTAATTGAATTCTTTGGCGCAGTTGATCCGGATGTGTTAGCGAACATTTTTAATGCGTCGCCCCTGCATTTCCCGATGCCTTACCAATACATCGAGCAAATGAACAACTTTTCATCCTACAATTTGATCTCGATGCTGCCTTTTGGAAACGTTTTTACCATTATTATTCTTGCTTAAAAATGCAAACACTTTGTGTATCGCGAAAAAATTGGAAAATTACCTGGAAAAAGCGTCTTGTTATAGAGGAGACATACATTTTTATTTGAAAATTATTTATTTAAAAATGTTTTTAATATTACATATCTCGATTAATGCTGGAGTATTTATCTTTTTTCATTCGTTGAGTAACAAGTTCGAACGTGAGGCAGAACTTTAAAAAAAAAAAATACGAATATAATAATAAATGCGGTATTGCGCTATTAATGAACTTTGCGTCTTAAAACAGTAACCATGATATCGAATTTTATTTAATATAAAAACGTCAGTGAACGATAAATACGTTTTTCACGTTATGCGATTGATATGAATTGTTATAAATAGAAGAAAAGGATTAGATGGTTGATTTTCAAAATTCAATAAGCAACTGATTTTAATTTGCATAAAATGGAGAATACGAAATGGTCAATACGTTTAACGAATGCAATCGACGAGCGTACTTGTCCCTAACATTTAGATTGGCTAGCAATTAATAAGCAATAGTAAGACTTTCTTCGAGAATAAAAAACCAACGAAAGAATTGCCGCATCGAATGGCTTAAGCACTTAGTAAATATTACTAATGAATAAACTCTTCGTTAAAGAGAGGATTTTTGCGAAAGAGCAAGGAAACGGTGCTTCTACAACTACAAAGCGTAAAAGCCACTGCAAACGTAACAAAGAGCGACGACTCGGATTAAACATCCCTATGATTTCGCTATTAAAAGTGTTTCTCGCATAAAGCAACATCGCCGCTGAGCGAAAGCGAAAAAGGAAAAGAACAGCAGGAGCGCTCTAAAGAGCTTTCGCGGTATAAAGTCATCGGAGGCGAAGCTCGTCGAGAGCCGAAAAAACGGACCTGCGACATCGGCGCGGGGGACGACGGCTCGCGGATGACAGACGAGCATCGCCCGGGTCATTTTTTTCCCCGAGGCCTTTTAGCGGTGCTCGCGACGACTGCCGTGTACTTTTCTCGTCTCGTCTCTCTCTCTCTCTCTCTCTCTCTTGCTCTCGTCTCGTCTCTCTCTCTCTCTCTCTCTCTCTCCCTCCCTCTCTCTCCCTCTCTCGCCACGACCGCGTAATCTATGGCTGCACTTAATGCAGCTGCTCGTTCCGCTCGCCTTCTGTCCCTCCCCTCCGGCCCGTCTTTTTGTCTTGCTCCCTTCCCGCTCTTGTCGCCGTTTCCTTTACGGCCCAGGACTACTACCACTACTACTCCTTCCTCGCGTACCTCCTTCTACGCTCTTCAATCCCGTTTATTAATACATTGCTTTTTACTCTTCCGTGCATTCGTCATTTCGCGCAGATCGTGCGACGAGGATTTTTGGAATTTTGTCGATACATTTTTTCGAAAAGGATTCTTCTTCTACCTTTAACGAGATTCCAGTGTACGTACGCTCGAGTTGCTAATCACGAGCCAAAAACTCCCGATAACCTTCACGACTATCAACGCTGGTCTTTGAGACACGGTAATTACTTTACCGTTGGACAACGTGTAAATCTCCAGATTGTTCTCCATACGGACAAACTTTTTAATCTCTGGAGTGAAAGATTATATACTCCCACCGTCTTTTTCGTATTCGATAAATTACCTTTTGTGTAATCGGAAGAGACATTACGAAAATACACAACGAACACGGTACTCGAAACAAAACCTGACCCCAACGTCCTTTTTCCCAGTCGACGACAAATGACCCACGTATCGTCTCCCTCCCTCTCTCTCTCTCTCTCTCTCTCTCTCTCTCTCTCTATCCAGCTTTCACTTCCGATAAAAAAAAATCCATTTTCCCGACTGCGGGCGGCGCCTCGTTTTCTTATTTCAACGCGCGCCACTCACGACTGCGTTCCATAAATCACGCGCGCGTCTGTGTGTGCGCGCGTGTGTGTCCACGAAAACGCGGCTCTCGCGTTGATATAAAAATAGGCAGTGCGCCTCGGATGCTCCTCGACTCCTGCATCCTCCGAGGAAGACCGGCCGATCGATGTCCGCCGTATCGTTTATAGGCCCATGGAATTCGCGAGATCGAGGGAATCATCCGTAGTTCTCGTTAAGGTCGTGTTGGAATGCACGAACGTTGGGAGTCGCGATGCTCACCTCCCGGTTTACGAGCGAATTTTTATTCTCCACGTGCTGTAATAGCGTATACCTATCGATTCTGATGTACGAAAGAACGGTTAATTCCTGGATGATTTCCGTAAGGAATGGATGCGCTTTGAAAGTTTTACTTCGGCACTCGTGTACAATGTATTTACCGAGCAGAAGAAATTGCATAACGACTTTTTGCAGTTTCTTAAAGCAAAGAGAAACAGGTATACGAGATGTGCTTTTCGTATTTAAAACAGATGAAGTACTGTATATTAACTTTTTTATAATTTCGTTCGGTGAGGTACACCAAGAGGCACAAATTCCTCACTCGTAATTTATACGGATAAAAATTAGTGCTACTGTTCTCTATTGATACACATAACAAAAGAATTTCTTTTGAATTTGAAAACGTAGTTCAATACCTGTAATGTACAAATTGCTCGTTGTTACACGAGCTATGATAAAATGTCTTCTTTGATTTTATCAATAAGATGTTTGGTATAAAAATGAAATTAAAAGTTGTATCGAAAAATTACAAATCCAGCCTTTTATTGTCTTGAGATACATATTAATTACATTAATTGATATTTAGTCATTTCAATCGTTACAAAGTTTACATTCAATGATCTTCGGATAAAGGTTATGAAAAATTAATTCATTAAAATATTTAACGTCCGAGATACAATTTGCATAATGTAAATTAGTACGGAAATTAATTCATGTATTCCATGTAATTTGAAATTATTCGATTTTTCTTTAGGAATATCTAACGTAAGATCAAAAGGTCGAGAATTTTACCGATTGACAGGAAATATTTTGAATTTTTCGAATTTCTTTTAATATCTGTATTTTAACGTATAGAAATTCAACGTCTCCTTTTAATAAAATACATTAATTAATTACAAAGTATTTATTTTACGTGGAGAATAAATTAAAGTTCATTTATCGTTACATTTTTCTTTAATACCACGTATGTGTAATCGTAAAACACTGGTATTTTACGATGCGGTCAATTAAATTGGCAAATTTTAACATTTTTCTTACGAAATTTGACCCCGTTTATAGAGATGCACTTGAATTACACTTTTAAAAAATAATCATATTTTATTTAAAGTTTTATTTACGATGTGCATATTTACGTTCGAAGCTTGTAATATGTCTCCTTTTATAAATTGTATTTTTATAAAAATGTCAAATGCGTACTCCGAGAAGTGCTTCTAAAGTGTCAAACATTTTTCAGAGGTTATTTATACGTCGCGAATGAATGACGTATAAATAACCGCGCAAGCTAATAGATAGTTTCATTATATTTATAAGATTACATTATCGATGTTTAAGAACGTATGCGAATAGCCTTATTTTTATCAAGGACATGAATAATAATTAACAAATTTTTTTACATATTTCTCCTATAAGAATGTAACAATGCAAATGTAACATTGTCATTAAATAATGTCTACTTCCTACACATGCACCGTCCTTGCGTTACTCTACGTAGATACGATCGTTAATTATAAATTACTTTTGTACGTAACGCAGTCTATCGAATTCTACTGTAAGCTGACGCCAGGCATCCTATCGTCAAACATTAAGAAGCCATAAATTTATTCGGTCTTATCCTTTTAACAAAATATTCACGATAATAGTAATTATTTATCATATTTGCGAACATTTTTTAAAAAATATCTCTCTATCCGCATTGCCATTTACACCGAAGGAGGTAAATTATCCATTGCGGTAAAACATTATTTATTCTTATTGCACTTCTTATATCGAACGTAAATGCATCATAAAAGCCGTTTTAAAAACTCAACGACACGTGGAGTACGCGTACTTAACAACATTCTGGGATTTTTCAAGACGCCATTAGTAAATTTACATACAAAAACAATTAGCAACATTTGTCGGAGCGGCGCCGCTCCGCCGATGTGGCTGAAACAAAAGCAAAGCCAGAACGAAGAGAAAAAGGGAGAAAGAGCACAAACCTAACCGGTAGCCCTTCCTAAATAGATCGTAGTCGTCGCAGGTGGGGGTCAGCACGAAAGGTAACGGAGGGTCGGGGGAGGAGGAGTCAGCAGTTGCCCGAGGGGGTGCCATATCCATTACGCTTATTACACGAGTCCCCCGTCGACGTATCGCTGCCACGCGTTCAACCCTTGCTCGCGTTTTGCCTACCTTTTTCATCCCCTCGTCCCTCGCTCCAGTCCTTTCCCTTCTTCTGCGCTTTCCGATGATTTCGGAAACTTTGTCCCCTATCGCAACGGGCAACTTCGACCACGTCGCCGCGTTACCATCGAGGAAATGGCTTCATTTTGCCCTTGGAATTTTTGCGTTGGCTACTTCGCACGCGATCACAAAGCGAATTTAAAGCACAAATAATGTAATAGATGCTGCACTTAGCAAATACGAAGTTAAGTAGGATATTTTCCTTGTGCGGGCTGCCGAGTAACTACAAACTCTCCTCTCGATTCCTTTGTTTTTCCTTAATAAGAGTAGACGTCGAGCGTTACTTCGTTTGAAAAATTCTCCTTCGATTTTTAATCAGGGGCTGCGATTGCGTATCGAATCGAAGATAATGACAAGTAATGAAAAAAGAGGTCCGCTTAAAGAGGTAGGCGGTCTCTAAACTTTTTCTAAATTTTCTTATTCTTATTTTACCGAATTAAAATTCTCGTCTAGGAAACTGGATCAAAACATAAACACAAAAAGAAAAGCTAAACGAGAAACTGACTCGCGAAACAAAGAAAATTATGAAATCCTCACCGACGCGAGCACACCTCCGATATTAAAAACGCGTTCACTCCCGATATTAAAAAACAAGGACTCGAATGTCGAATCCTCGTCTGTTTCTCTCGGACGTCATATTCCGATTGCGCGTCCACCTTTGCGTCACTTCATAGCTCCAAACGCTCAACCTTTTACGCGGATGAGCATCGATCTCCGGTCGGTAGAAAATGCCGATGCGATCGCGTGATTACACGACGTCACGAGCTCTTCCTTAGCCGCTACTCCTGCTCCGATATTCGAGCAAGGATGAAGACGTTATTATCTTTATTGTTCGAAGCTTCAATTACTTTTTGTGCTTTAAGGTGATTATTTTTCATCGATCGCTTTTATAATTTATAAGTCCTGCGGAGTTCATTTCGATCTTTACTCCAACTGGATACAGTCTTCGTTTGATAGATCGAGGGATTTACTTTATCACCAAATCTGTGTTTTCTTTATAAAGCAAACGAACGAGGAAATTGTAATTAGAGGATTTTGTCAAAAAGTGCACGATAACGACGTTACTATCGATGGATCAATCAGTACGTAGAATGAAGCCGTTAATTGCTGCTGAGTAAAATTCAAACTTCCGTACTGTTAAGTAATGATCCGATCTTAATTTATCGATCCGATCTAGCAAGGCTAGACTGGAGTCGTTTAAACGCACGGATAAGCAATTAGAAATAAATATTTACGAGTGGGTATCGCAATTGTCACGACCCGGTAGCTCGTGCGCCGCAGTATAACTTTGCGATACCTCCTCCCGGTTAGGTTAAGGTACCGCGAGCAGAGGAACAACCCAATAACCGAATAACCGTCCGAGTATCGGCCTCCGCGGTTGATGCCACGGAGGTGAAACGGAGCGCAGCTGCCGCGGAAACGTGAGACGCGGCGCGTCCGAGGAATTCCGCGCCGAAATATTCCGCGGGCGAACGAAGGGGCGATCCGGACGCCCCCGTGACGTACGTAGATGGAGCAACGCGCGCATCTGCGGAGAAGCCGCGGCTCCCACGGGAATCGGATACGAGGGCGGCAGCACGCGTCGGTCGCTCCCCCAGGAGACGAGGAGCAGCTCCCGGTATCCGTGCATCCAAGCTCTCGGGTTACAGCGAGTGCCCCGGCACTTCATAAGCGGAGCCACCGCGATGATGCTCCCGAGGGTTGCATGACGGCAGTAGGCACACTGCCGGTGAACAATATCTCCATTATCCGTGGTATTGACGCTCTTAACGGGTTTATTGGGAGCTAAGGCTTACGCGAGCTTTGATTGCTCAGCCATGGGTGAATTTTAATTTCCATCGCGATCCTGCGCTGAATTAGTTGTTAACGAATGACCTTTGGTTAAGGTACTCCAACCGTTCCTTCGCAAAACTTACACGTCGAGGGGGATTTTCGATTGTGACGTTATCTTTCCGAGGACGAAGCTAAATTTTATAGGCTTTACACTGGCCTGCCTCGTTAAACATTTTAAAATATCGCACTCGTTAAAACTTGGCGAATAAAAGCAGTATCGGATAAAACGGAACTCGAGATAATTTCGTATACTAAATAAAGAAAGATCCAAGACAACGAAAATAAAATTCGCATTAAGCGGAAAAAATATTCCATTTTCTAAATTTATGGGCAGCGCCTCGGCTAAACTTATGTATTGCTATTTCCGAAGGAATCTCTAAGATCGATGGGAAGTATAATATCGCAATAATGAAGTATAATTGAGCTTTTACCAGAGAATAAAAGCTAACGGTCGTTGACTTTGTTGACAACGACAGCGAAACGAAGAGGAATATCCAAACGTCTATTGAGTTGTCGACTCCTCAAAAACACAACGCGAGTCATGCGTGAGAAACGCATTAAGGCCGTGATTCCAGAAGTACATTATAAACAAAGATCGAATTCTCCGAAGCTCATAGACAAACATTCGGTAAGCGTAATGAACTCCTCGCAGTTTCCATAACCCATCCGATTGGAGAGCGTACGCTTTCGTAACGATCCATCGCCACTTTACGTACAATCCCTTCGCGTGCGCTTCCTCCTCGTGGATCCGCGAGTCGTCGTACATCGGGGAAGGTCTGCCGAGCAGCAACGGGGGTTGGGGACGGCACCCCCTGGAGGTTGGGTTGGGTCGGCTGAGTATCCCGGCAGCGAGAGAACGAGCGTGTTTGCCTCGGCGATGGGCGCTTCGGTTACGCGAGGGACGAACTGCAAACAACTATCGGCTTTCACGGGGAGAGAACGAACGGCTGTTCGCGTCCCGGTCGGGATAAACAATACCACGGCCGAGGCGTTCCGGAGTTCACCGCTGATCGACGCGGACTCACGTTCGCGCGCTGCTTTCGAAGGCATTGGTTGGGGATTGGACTCGAGGATGCTAGAATTGCCTGGAACTGGCTTTCGATTGATCGAGTCCTTGGACGTGAGCTAAAAATTAACGTTCGGCTGGATTTATGTTAACTCCGTTAACGTAACGGAATATCGAGTAATTATTCGTCGACGAGCTTTTAATCGGTTAAGGATCCTTCGTGGAGCGTGCAGTGTGCGTAAACCTTTGCATGTGTCCTGAAGCAAGAGCGCGGTACAACGTAGACCGTTAATTACCTTTTTCTTTTTTACCGAAACCGTCGGTCTGTTAGAGGCGTAACGAAATAACTATCGGTCATTTTCGCCGAAACACGCAATTACTGTTTTATACGAAAAGTCAACGTTATAAATATCAATCCCTTTACGCGTTGTAAAGTCGTTTTCACGCGTATTTAAAAAAATTTCATGCCAAATATATAGGCTACTCGATAATCACCCACTTAAGAAATCTTGGATTACTACTATTACTATTTGATGTGATTGGAATAAATGAGGTTCAATTCATATTCACCACGGAAATGTCAAATTTCTGTAAAATCTTGAAATGCAAAAATCATAAAAAATACTCTATCGATACATAAGACGTTAACTTTTTAAAGTTACAGCGATACTTTCGTTATTTTTAAAGGGTTTTATGTAATGAATACCACTTTGAATCCTTTTCACTACAAATTATACAAAATCAAATTATTTACTTTACATTTTAGCGATAATCTGCACGGGAAAAAGAGATTACGTTAACTCAATGTTTATTAGATCCTACACTGCGAAAACTAAAATCTCGTTTGGATATTCAAAAACATTAAATGTCGGCTCCCTTTATTTTTAATAACTTCAAATCTCATCAACAGTTGTGTTACAAAGATCTTGCACGGGTTTTACTATGAATTTCAGTATTTAGAAGAGAAATTATCAGGATGTTGGCACACTTCATTTAATTTTAAAAATATCTTCTCTTGGTTATACTTCACAAATGGTAAAAATAACAACCATTACTTCTCCAAATCTATAAACATCGTGTAAAATACTTGCTCGATGGAAAACAGATTCAAGTATTAGCGTACCTCACAGTTGATATTTCAAAGATTTATGGCATTTACAAAAATAAATCAAAAACATTGATTTCGCGAACACTTTTCGAATAGGACTACACGTTATTCTTAAATATAGCGTTGAGCGAAATATAACCGACACATCATTTTTTAATGTCTTGCCATTTCTTTTTATGAAACAAATACAGGTATACCAATAATTCATACCAAAAAGAAAAAAAAACAAATATGTACTATTTTCTTATTTTTACATTAATTCAAGTCTTAATTTAGGATAAATATTCTTCGCATCGATTGCTTTTATGCACTTCTACTGTTAATTGAAATAACCTAAATATGAATTATAAAGGAAATAAATAACTCTTTCGGAATAAATAAAGTTAATGATGTTATGAGTGAATCTTTTATAAATATGAAGATGTTTGTTCGCGAAAGAATAATAACGGCTACAGATATATTAATCTTCAACGTGTTGCTACGGACGATCGTGATATTAATTGTGTTGTATGTGTGTACATGGTGTGACGCACAATCAGCGCCTAAACCGCAATCTTGATTTTTATAATTCGTAATTTCGCGTTTGAACTTCGAAAGCGTACGTAAGCAATTAAAGTAATTATAAATTACTTTATAATGCTAGGATTCATTTCCGTTGCAAAATATTATCCCAATAAAGCGTGACCTTGAACACCTACACATCCAGTCGTCATACTACTCGTGACGCTTCGATGCCAATAAAGATTACCTTGACTAATCCCGAAGGACTAAACATCGTTGGTAATAACGTAATTAGTGCACTTAAGTAGACGCTTGATCACGCACACTGCAGCGTGAATTTAGGGACGAAAGAGCGATGATCCATGCTTCGAAACAACACTGGCCGATCTCATCGTAGATCACCCGAATACATCCAATTCTGAACCTAACGAGTGTTGCAGCGCGGAAGCCGATTTGCTTGTACGAGCTGCGATCGATTGGAACGAGCGAGTACATTCGTTACGAGTACCCTCGTAACCAGATTAAAGTTAATCCTAAATAAATTATTTAACGATGACAAAATAACCGGTTCGTGTGCTATACGAAAGCGTAGGCCAGAGTCACGAAGAAAATGGAATATGAAAGTTTGAAGCTTCTTAAAGTGAGCGTTAAAAATTTCTTTTCGGCTGAAATAGGGATTTACTCATCTACTGGCTTAAGACTATCATTTCCTACTTAGTATTGAATTATCCTCTTAATCGAGTCTCCGGACTAGTTCCCCGAGGGTTAATGCAATCGCAACATTATTACTGGTCTTTTTTTAAATACACTTTCGGTAAATCAAATGAAACCCAATTACGTTTACTATTCATGACTCGATCACGAACAAGGGAGACGATAAAGCCGACTTGGACATTTTCAGTTTCACCGTATCGTGCGATCGTAAATCGTTGAACATCCGCGTGTAACGCTCGAGTCGAAATACGATATTTCTCGCGTAAGTTCATCTCGGTTCATCCGACATCGGCGTACTTTGGCTATTAAACCATCCAATCGTCATCGGGTGGACCGCAACGGTCCTTTCACCAAGACCGATAAAATCGGTCGTGCATCCGTCGGATGCAAGCCATTTGGTCGCTGCTCTGGACGTAAGAGCATCGGCTTCCGGTCGCTCTGCCGACTTTAAATCGGGTCACCGGATATGTACTTGGAAGGAGGTCGATAATGGACGACGCCAAAGGGGGATGCGAAGAATGCGTCTGCACTCGAGGTCCGGGAAATTAACGCGAACTGCGCGGGGGTTGTCGGCTCACCCTCCATTGTCCCACCCGCCCTTCGCCCTCCGCGAGACTCTCGGTGCGGATGGCTGACTCGGGTCGCGGCGTAAAAATTCAGATGTGAAATCTTCATTTCCGCCGCGGCTCACCGACTCGGAAGAAATACTTCCTGGGGTCGCCCTCGTCTTTCTCTTCTTCTCCCGCACTGCTGACTCTCCCCGGTCTTGTCCTCTCGCATCGGCGTATAGGCATTTGCGACTTGCCTGATTTCTTTTTTCATTATTCTTAAGTACTCGCCCTTATTTCGCCGAGTGCAACTCATTTGCCTACGATTTTCATCCTCCGCGATTGCACCTCATTGTCTTCTACTCCATCCCCTGTGATTTTTTATTTCTATTCACTTATTCATCGGTGACTTTTCCAACAGTCCAGTAGACGCAAAATACCTAAAGCTATCGTAATAAGCCTTTTGATCGATCTTTTATTTAAAATTGTGATAATATCTGCTTTCGGTCGTTGTGTAAAACATCCATGTAAAAAGTCCATTCTAACGTTAAACGGATTTAAACTCGAACGATGATTGCGCGTTTGAGAGAGATGGTAACGTTATCAACTTGTTCTTTTAATCTTTACTTTTTTTTTTTTTTTTTTTTTTTTTTTTTTTTTTTTTTTTTTTATATAATTGTCATTTAAGTTTTCTTCCATTGTTTAAAATTAATAAACGCAATTAACGTGAAATATCATAATACAGAGGAATTCTATAATTTTGGAAAGTAGGCGATTCGTTGCTCAATGTCGTTTATTAACATTTTAACAACTATTCCAAGAAAGGTTTAAGAACGGAATGATCAGTGTAATAGTAAGTGTATACCATAAATAAAACTAAAATTCGTTCTTTCGAGTTTCAAAGACTGATATCTCGGTTAAATCCTTATGAAGAATCGACATGTTCGGATGCTATTAAATCTATGACGCAAGTATCTTGGAATAGGTATCCGTTACATCGGTTCGTTATTGTAGACAATACATTGCTCCAAGTTGCACGAAAAAAATTAATAATCATCCAAAGATTACTCAACTATTCCTGATTATCTTCTCAAAAATTTGCTCTAAAATGCCTACCATTTAGAAAATCGAGAACACACACTAACAGGTGTAAATGCAGTTACACTTTTGTAGGCGTGCGCACTTGAAACTTGTACTCCACAGAAATTTACCGTTACTTTTACCGCTGGATTCGTAATAATCCTTTTTCATTCTCTAAATAAACTCCCAATCTCGGAGTAAAGCCTTGATTAATCCGATCCCTCGCAGTCCAGAGCGTAGGATCCAAGCGTCGGAGACGCAATTATCGTCGTTTTCGAGTCTCGCAGTGGTCGCGTCGAGGTGAGAGGCACTTGCGCGATTACAACAAAGTCCCCGACCACGCAATCGAAAATCATTGCGTGCCACCGACACGCTTATTCCATTTACGGTGACGAACTTTCTCCCGACTCGAAAAATCGAGCGCGCCTCCCTTTTCTCTCCCGTTCGGCCAAGCGCATCCCCCCTTGCGCCCCGGAAGAAGTTCGCGCGGTCCTCCGCGGCCCCCGGGGCTAACTTGATGTCGTAAGAGGGACGACCCGAAGCTTTTATTGTTTTACAAGTTTACCCGAGCCGGGACTGATTCAATCCACAACTCGCTTGTGTCGTCCGTTCCCTCGTCGCCCCTCCTCCCCCGCCCCCCCCTTAGTCGGCCGGTCGAAACGAGGTTACGTTGACTTTAAATCACTTGGACCAAGCGAACCGACTCCCACCTCCGGGTCGGATAGTCCTAAGGCTTGTGAGCATGTCGGTGCAGACCGGATGGTTTCTTTGGCGAAACACTCGCGGGTTTCACCGTAAATAGTAATGGATCTGTGGTCGGCCATCGGAATGCGACGTTGCGCGATTACACGCGATACTTTTGCTCTGCGCTTCGACCGCGCGTTCTTTCTTTTTTAAGACCTTAATAATTACCGATTTTTTTTACCTCTCGGGTGTCAGCCTCAGTCCTTTAAACGTCAGGTGTACTTACGCGTCATGCTCGGATACGTTTGAATCAGTTGTAAATAAATGACTTTTGCGGTGCCACACTTTTTGACGATTTGACAGGGTTCACCGTTACGAATGGCTTATATCTGCCAGGTGATATGTTTTAATTAATTTAATTATATGCCCTTCGTACAGTTTAAGCTACATTCGCCACGGATGGTACTCCGATCGGTGGGTGCTCGTAGAGAATCTTGGACACTTTTTCAAGGACACGCATCGAAGAATGAGATGCGTGGATTAAGATTGAGGGTTGCATACTTATCTCGGATGAATGATTCGAGATTCGACCGCACGTCTATCAAGTATATTTTCAGAAAAAAATCCAGGAACTTCTTGAAATTTACATGAAAACTGTTGCAGAAATTATGAAGTAAAAACGGATCTGGTTATTTCAATTGGATTAGTCCTCCCTTAGGTAAGAAAAGCAAAGAGAATTTTTTCTTTCACCGTTATGTAGTTAATCACAAATTAATCGTTCATTTCTTTCGCATAATTTATGAATTGCATTTCTTAGAATCCTTATATTTACCGAAGGCTCTCATCGTCATTTAAAAAATCATCCATTAATCCTTGCCAGTGGGAGTTTTGCTACGTAAAAATCTTCTTTAATCGGTAGAGTAGATACGCGACTTGTGCTTATAATTTATACGAATATTCACGAATATTTACGAATGAAAAATAAACGAATAAGATCTACAAACACGTATGCAGAGCAGAAATTATGTCACAACAATCGAGTAATGAAGTTCTACGTATAACCGACCGATCAACGAAGCCCAGCTCATTTTTACGGGAATATAAAAAAAACATTTGGCATATCTAATGAATTGTAATTGAAGGAATTATAAGTGCGCGAACGAACTTTTAAAGCGTAAATAAACATTTATCACGAAGTTCCAATATTCGCAATATTGATTTCGTGGTACAACGATTCGATCCATTCATTCCAATGAGCCAATTTTCGCCATTCAAGTACAAAAATGGTCCAACGCAAAAGCGTTTCAGCGAAGATCGACTTTCCGAACAACTTCGCGTAACTTCCCTTCCACGCTCTGATAAACCAAAGAGGTGGGGGTCGTATAAATATTTTACAGTGATTCCCTCCCGTGATATTTTCCAATATTTACAGTGAACTAATCCTCCGTCCTGGTCGCTGTGATTCGAGCCTCCAACGTCGAATCCACGTGCTCGCGAACGTCATCCCGGTGCCTAAGTACATTCTTGCAATCGCGAGTGCAACACAGCGTAAACTCGCGAGCGCTAGCAATCTCGCAGCGACAATTACCGGAGCGGAATCCGTACCGTCGCGAGTGAATGAGAGCGCAACAACAGCGCCCGGGATAATGGGAGAAAGGATCCCCGCTGATAGGGGCTGGTGCGACTCCCGATTGCACGTGTATTGTCCTGCTTGGCGAGTGCGACAATGCGCAGAAAGGACCCAACGGATATTAAAGCCCGGAGACAATGGGTCAAGCGTACACAGCGCTGGAAAGCGACGAACACGCCCACGCCTTATGCTTGCAACCCTCGCGACTGATCTCGAGGAGCCAGGAACCAGAGGACGAAGCATGGCGAACGTCGTGTCTGGGGAAACTCGCGTTCGAGCTTTTTGTTACGCTTGGAGCGCAATAGGGACATTTAGGGTGGCTTTTTACATTTTTACAGAGCGCTTGCTAGTCTTCTTTGATTTTTTCATTCAAGACTATCAGGATTGTCGACTGTAAAGCGAATTCGCTTCTGGCTGAGCAATTAAAGTTGATCATTCGGCAGAGATGGAAATTGTGCGATAGCGGACAATTAAGTACAATAAACTGGCCGTGAAACTGCGAATCAAATTGTTGCGAATGATTACAATTATTTTTCCTTTGCTGTTTAAGAGCATTTAAAATAAATTTAATCTCAGATGTTATCCTCGTGATCTTGGAGAAACAATGGAAAAAAATTCATACACCTAAAATCGATCGCATAATTGATTCGCAAACGTACTTATTCTTTTATAAATGCATCTCCTAGCCACAGCTTCTACAATTATATTGCAACGTTGTAAGATTGCAGCAGTCAAAAGCGAAACGATCGTAATGCAAACGATAAGCTCAGTTTTAAAAAAAGTCCCTAATCGCGTAATGTCCTGCGTTCCTAAATAAAGTAGCGACAGCTCCTGGTGATCTTCCTCGGGAACTCCACGTATCGATAATATTGAAAATATGACTAAGTAAATCAAACCCCTAGTATCGTCTCGCACATTTTCTACGCGACGACACCGATGAATATCCCGAATCACGAGGTACGGAAGCATCCACGCGAACCGCCTAATCCCCGAGAACACATACGCTTCGACACTCCGGATGGTGTCCACGATGCAAACGAAATGAATTTCCCGATGACTTGACTCGATCGGCTCTTCGCTACGAATCAGAATGATACCCCTAAATAACAACCCCCCCTTGAGACAGACGCTACGGACAATCAATCAGCTGGTCACTGGACCTTGACTGTGTCCACATTCAGCGCCCTTCGTTTCTCTCTCTCGCTCTCGCTCTTGTACCCACACGATCTCGTTGCCTCGCTTCTGCGATCGGTTTCTGGTGAACATGCCCGAATTTATTTTCTCTCCACGCGCACTTATTGGTAGGGCTGCACTTTCGGAAATGCTCGGCGCTAATGAAAATACGGTTTACTGCATTTGCGGCCAATAACATCCATATTTTTCTAATGAAATTTTTTGTCAATACAGCTTACGGGAAAAAACGGAAATGAAATCGACACTGCGACTATTGCAATGCGCATAACGTCCGTTCTTACAATAAGTTAGTTTCTTTGATGGTATTTGTAAACTTAAGGAAGAGAGGCATTTAAATTCCGAAAGAAGCTTATAAAATACGTGAATTATTATCTACACTTTTATTAGTATTTAAACAACTTCAGAGAAATGCACGCAATACCTTCAAGCCTCAGAGCTTATCTTATTTTAACGGGATTTATTTTTCGGAAACCAAGTTTTCTTATGCATAAATTCACTTTTAAAATGTTTTCACACGCGTCTCTTCGATTTGCAATTACAGCACTGCCCCCTTCCTCTCCAAAAAAAAAAAGACAATTCTGAGCGTTCTACGTAAGATTGTACAATTCCATTTACTTTATAAATATTTACGTTCGCTAACGATACGTCAAAACCTAGGGGGGGGGAAAAAAAAAAAACACGCGCGGCACTGCCATTGTCGTACCCTCGGAACGAGTCCTATTGTTCATCCTGTCCGAATTCGAAAGTCGCAGAATCTGCGACACCTTTTTTCCTCCGGTTTTCCACTTCCTCCGAACCGAACCGTATAGCCATTTTCGTTTCGCGTCCTATTTACGAGGAAAGCTTTGAAGCTCACGCATCATCGCGCACTAGATACACGCGACACGAGCCGCCGCCCATCTGCGCTCAAGGAGCCTCCTTTTATTTTGTTTTTTTTTTTCCTTTCAACGCCCGCTTCGTTTTACTTTTTTTCCGCGCCGAACGCGTCGATCAAGCTTTAAGTTTTTATTTTCCCTCGCGTTTTATTGAGTCGCCCGGCCATTGTCGCCCGATTTCACGCTCTTGACGCGAGCGCACGATCACGAGGGGCGAATTTTCAATTGTGTGCGCCTTTTTTTTTTTTTTTTACCTCGCGATTTTGAGTTTACGTTCGAGCCGACGGTCGTCTGTGAATTTTTACGAAAACAAACAGCTTCGTCCCGTTTTTTTCGTTTTGATTTCTGTTCTTTTGACAACTTGCGACGCTTCCGTCACTCCGCCCTTAAGCTGAAACACGCGTTCGCGCGCATACCTTCCGTAGACAACGAGTGTGCATTTAAATAAATATCGAAGTTTCTATAAGAAGCACGAATGCTCTCCCTATCGATCAAATCCTCCGCGGCTAATGAAAGTGGAAAATTAAAATGGCAAATTTTATGGCGCTCGGGACGTTGGAATAAGAAACAGAAGAAACAGAAGCGCTGATTAAGAAAACTAGAGTTGTACTCGTCTCTTGTTTGCGCGCACACGCACGCACACACGCGCGCGCCGAGAGACGACGTCCCAGCTCGCACTCGAATCCACGTGGATGGGCCTCGATCATTCCCACTGGGAATCGTTATAATGTGCGCAACGAGCGAAGTACACCCGGTCGTCGGATTGACGTGCAAATACGCAGTCGAGGAGCGAGGAAATTAATCCGAGACCCAGACGCCAAAGGCTGCAAGCCACCAAACCTGGACGATGATACGCTCGAGGTGAATATTTCCGAGTGGCCTTGTTCGACAGTTGAACGCACAGATCGAACGTGCGAGGTATTATTTCGCGTTTTCCTAGCGGTAATGACGTTTTTACGTATTCGAACGAATGCAAACGAATAATTATTCATTTCACGTTGGTATGCGGTTAACGCACTCTGCTTTATTTTCTCAAGCAACGCTCGATGCAGACGGATGAATTTTACCGCAACATTGGTCAACTAACATTTGCATAAGTTCTTCTAACTTTGGATAATTGCGATACTGGTGTCTAATACGTATGACTGCTCGTGAAAACGTCCGATTGAATTAAAGTTTAAAAGTGTGCGACCTAACGGTGCAAACTTTCAACGTATCAAACGTCGAAGTCGTTCGTCTGCTCGGCATTTGTTCACTTATCGAAGAAGAAAAGGCGGAACAAAATTTATACCATAACGCGCGCGTCATCGAAGTTAAGGAAAATAACATTCGAGAAACTTTTTCCGCTTGGTTGCGCAAATTTCTGCGCTACGCAACGTTCCATAACAAAGATGTAACATATTCGCGAGTGGACGTACAGTACTCGCGTACTATCCTTGACACGGTATCATTTACAATGCACTTATGCAAATTAGTCGCTAATTATCTATGCTTAAACACGCGTGGCACTAATGCGCATAAAAATGTCCTGTATCGCGGTACTATCTTTGATAATAAACGAAAACGTCCTTTCCTTGTTGCATAGTTGCTCGCAGCCACACATTTTGATTATAAAATAATTTTACTCTATCTAAAGAATTTATTCTCTGTAAAAGTCTTTCGATAAGTGATGAGTAGAATGTATAAAGCCGAGTGATAATTTTTCTTTGAATGTATGAAGAATTCTTGCGTTTTCAAGTATTTGTCGGAATTTCATGCTTTCTGTCTCTCCAACTAATCTCTCTCTCTCTCTCTCTCTCTCTCTCTCTCTCTCTGTATGTATTTCTTGCTTCTATAGTGTAATAAAAAAAAATTTAATTCGCTCTTTCTCTTTAACTTAGACGCGAGATATTAGTAAAAATTATGGATTCTTTGTCTTATTTATTATAATCTGACTAGAATCTGTTCTAAACTTCGTGCCAAAAATCTACGAAGAGACTTAAGTTTTTTCCGCGATACGTCAGACGGCAAGTCGGTTCCAAACGATAAAAGAAAAGTATCCGGATAATCGATTGTAATTATCAAAAATTATTACGCGATAAAATAAAGGTATTTGTTTGCGAGATTACCGATGACTTGGTAGAAACGCAAGGTTTCACAATTTCACGAATCTAGGCGTGGCATCCTGTAGTTTTCGATGTTTGTACGTATGAAATCGCCGATAAGAAAATCGCTAGGTAATCTCACGAGCCAAGGCGTGGTATCCTGTTGTTCCTGGCGTATGCTAATGTAGGATCGCTGATAAGGAAATTCAGCGCTCCGTACTCTTATTACTCCAAATGTGATATCTACTTGTTCTCTATCCCGACAAGCTTTGAATTTTCCATGACAGGCTTTAAGTAGGGCAGTACGTAGTTTTACGATCCGAATAATCTCGAACGCAACTCGATACCACAAATAGAATGACGAAACTACGGAATTATTAATCTTGATGTTAATATAGATAGGCTACAAGTGATCTGCTTGGGACACATGTGCACACTTAAAAATGGAAACAACCGAATAAGTATACTTTATTAAAATTTAAGATGCAGACTATCGCTGCACTAAATCTTTCGAATATTTAAAAAGTAGGATGAAGCGTATTTTAGATGAATGGTACTTATCATTACAGAGCAACCATTGAGGGTTGTTATTGTAGTATTTATTTTTCATCGGCTTTACGTCCCTACTTGTATCGTGATCCTGATATATTTGAAATAATTAATTGCGGTTGCGCGAAGACGCTAACTTTTCTTGAGATAAAGACGTTCAGCGTAATATAAAATAGAATTTCGATGATCGAATGTACTCGATATTTCGACTCGCGGCTAGAAAGAAGCGAGTCTTGATTAAACGTAATGGCAACTTCAAACTAAAGTGTCGACTATGGTATATTACGTAACTCTCAAAGGATTTCCATAGATGGTTACTAGAGGAAATATGTTTTCAAAATACTCTCGAGCGTAATTGAATTAAAGTGCCAATAACCAGATATCGTCGACCGCTTGGTCCCGCGACTTTTCGAAGGACTTTTCATGGGCGTCGTCGCACTCCGAATTAAATCGAATAACGCAGCGAATAACCGATGATGTTCTCGGCGCAAAGGAGAAACAAAAGCGACGCCGAGCGAAGAAAGAAAGAAAAGCGTCGAAACAAACACCAAAGATATAGATACGAGAGGCCGTGCGCGTGACGTAATTAACCGCAATCATTGACTGCAAACACATGTAGAGGCGGTCAAGTCGAGTGCCGCATATATACGTATATATCCCACGGGACACTGGCTTTCTGCGACTAACCAGCATTATTACCGTTCCTCTCGAGGATCATCTCCCTCCCACCCACTCTCTCACGCTCTCCCTCTCTCTCTCTCTCTCTCTCTCTCTCTCTCTCTCTCTCTCGTTATCTGCCGATCAATATTTATGATTCGATTATTCGGCGGTTCTTCAACGCTAATATTTGAATTTCGTGCGCCAGCCTCCTAATCAAACTGCCAAATATTTGCCTAGACTTTACTCCGTCTCTCTCGCTCACTCGCTCTCTCGCTTTCTCTATTTGTTACGCGACCGTGGATTGTGCGTTCATTAGCCTTATATTTTCCAATGCAACCGAAAACACATTAACAATATCGAGTGAAACTCGTACTATTTTGAACATTTGGTAACTTCATTTACTTAATACAACAACGGACAAACTGACGTCTTGCGTTAGTGGATCATCTTTCAAGGATAATCCTCACTTCGAGACAAAGTTAATTACTAATAAAGCATTGGTTATTTTTGGCTCGTCGGATCAAAAAAGACAATTACACGACTAATCCCGAGTAAGGCATAGTTATATTTAGCTCTTGTTGAAAGTGACGTATTTTAATGTGAAAATTCGTAATAGTATTATTTGTAATATTATTGAATTAAACGACAACGGATGTTTCAATAGTCCATCATAAATTTATTTATTTATTTATCGTTCGATGGCGAAACGAAGACAAATCCTTAAAATAACGGCTAAATCTCGTTAAATTGATATCATTGCGCGAATGTCCACGGCTCGTGGTCATCCGTATCGCAAATTTTGACATTCGTGAATGACGAAAACGCATTTGCCGCTCGAAGAAACTCGTGAGCGGCAATTTTCCCAAGAAAGCGCTGTTAATCCAGACGCGAATTCGTCCGCATTCCAAGCGCCTCTTTAAGAAAAAAGAAAAGGAAGAAGAAAGCAACGCGAATTCCAACTCTCGAAGACCTCGCGCGAGCAGCCGCGCTTTTCCCGTCGCGACCTTCGCGAAAGAATAAGAGCTCCGTCGGAAAAGCAGAAGCAGTCATCCTCGCTCTTTGTTCCCCTCCGCCTCCCCATTCGGCTCGGCACGACACAGATATGCTTTTAGCGCGCAGGGGTAGAACGCGTTTCGTCGTTTCCGCACACGGAGGAGCACACGGGAAGAGAGACCGAGAGCATACGCACCGGGTTGTGCACGCTCGTGAGATTTCACGAGAAGCCGGAACGAGCCCTGAAGAATCGGCGACAAAGACGCGAAAGGAGAGACGATGAAACTTTCAGGAGAACCCGGGGGAGGATGTTTCATACTCGTCGCGGCACTCGCGTCAATCCTTCGACGATGCTTATCTCCACCGACACTCTGATAATTCGATTCGCTCTCGCTTTATGATGCCGAGGATCGCGAAATGAGCTTCCCTGATATAACTACGACATCGTTGCGCTGTAATGTATTTCTCTCTCTCTCTCTCTCTCTCTCTCTCTCTCTCTCTCTCTCTCTCTCTCTCTGGAACGTCAACTTCTATTGGCTTGGTGTAAGTGGAAGTGACATTAACCGAGTCAACAGCTATACTGCCTCGTTGTTTAGCCCTGTCGGTGAATTTCAATAAGTTCGTTGTCATGAGTAATGCCGTCGCGCCAATAACCGTGTTATACGGTTTTGCACTTAAACAACGCGTTCACTTTGGAATTATATAAATAATCTAGTATTTCAAAGCAGTATTTTACGAAGGAAAATGGGTAACTACACTAATACCGCGTACCTTCCTCTTAAATTTAGAAATAAACTTGTGCCCCCTAGTTGACGATCTGAAATTTAAGTCCAAAAAGTGTTTCGGGGGAATAATAGCGATTGATTTACGATCGTACGTCATTTGGATAAAATCATCGTATCGTAAAGTTGACTTTGTAAAATTGACGAGTGATAATGCAGTAGCGAATAATATTAGCTTGTTCTTAGGTTATACTCGACCCACCTTAATTTCAGAATCGGGAATGCGAAGGCGATGAAATCCTTCACAAAATCCAACAACCATCGAACCGATTACAAATCTACATAAAATGATAATTAAGTATTTTACAATACTTATTAGCAAGTCAGTCGTAAGATTGAAATAAACGTTTCAGCTAAGGAATTTACAACTAGATTTTGAATAGAAATTAATGTGTGGATAAAATTACTTTTGCACATTAGGAAAAAGACGTGAAATTAATAGAATCGCTAAATTACTATTCCACATCTCGAATAAATTTTCACAAATATCAAACGCTATTGGTTTAAGCGATTTAAATGTCAGCGGCACATTAGCGTCCTCCAGGATCCGCGTGATAAAATACAATAAACTACGGTAAGTATGGAAATAAACGTAAGGAAGGGACGTATATCCGCCAGAAAAAATAAAAGAAACTTGAGGGAAATGTAAGGACGAGTAATAAAGCAGGATAAATAGGACACGCACGCGCAACCTTCGGAGAAAGAAGAGCGAAACGCTGTTCGAGGCGGTCGAGGAAATCGTGGGGTGCGTGGAAATCGCATAAGAGGCCACATCCCGTACCTCCGGGACGCTTCAAGAGCGCCCAGCAATATTTTTTCCCGGTTGGAAGCACATCACCGGCTAATTCCGTGCTCAAAGAGCTCTTCCTTTCAACCAAAGGTCGGAGGGGGCGAACTGCACTCGAGATAAGTCATTTTTTATTTTCTTTTTAAGGAAATGAGCCCGCCTAGCGCTCTTTCATCCAATGTCCTCGGCGTATTAGTGACGAGGATTCCACGCTTGGAAATTAATCAGTAGCTTCGATGGGATTAGCCGAGAAAGTCAGCGACAAGCTTGAGTTTTATTTTTCATCGAATGAGTCTATTGTTGCTGATAAATCCGTGATAAATAATCCTCGCTTGTCATTTATACGTTAAAACGCTGCTCGCTTTAATTTTCGCCCCAGGATGCCGAAGTCCGAGAGAAGCACAGCGAATTTTATTTCAGATAACCTACTCGTACGATGAAAGAGAACTGAGAAAGTCTCGATATCTCGAGTTACCAGCAATTTGCAAATAAGTTACTTCAAGACCAAAATTTGGAAACGCCTTTCAAATGCCTATGTAAATACAAGGATAAAGATAAAGTAGATACTCTTAGGTGAGATCAAATTTTATTCAAAAATTCGGTATTTATGGCATTGATATGTTATTATTACAAAGCAAATAATGGTTTGACAATTTGCATGAATTTGCATAAATAGTTGTTAAACATCCGCGGTTAAATGGAAATGGAACAACTTTTTCAAGTATATTCTGAGAAAATACTTTAGGCGCGAATAAATTGAGTTTCGGTGAAACCTAAATTACTTATCCTTTACCTTGTCGTTATCGTTAATACAAAATATCCTGTTACGAGGATCATCGTCTCGCATTCGAAAAGCGAAAATTCGGTAACTCGAAATACCCGTAAGATTAAAAAGGAAGGAAAAAGGAAAAAAAATGCCGCCATAGAGAATCCGATACAAGTGTATAAAACACCCGTAGGAAAAATTCCCGAGAGCGCGAAACGCTTCTTGTTTCGCGTTTTTTTTTTCCTGCTCCCCGCTGTCACCAACCAGAAGCACATCGCGCAAGTGCCGCTTCTCCCGAAATCGATCGCGACTTCCCTCCTCGCGTCCATGTCCATTAGCCACGAGAGCCATGAGCTCTATTAGCAAAAGGTGGTCGCCGTGCGCTTCTAAGGCGGCGCTCCACGTCCTCGACAAATCGAGTTACGCGCGTCCAGGATAATGAATTCAATTTCTCCGGGCGCGTCCCGAAAAGCGCAGCCCGGGCCTACATGCGTAATGTAATAATCGTCGTGTATATCGGCCATATGGCCCGAGGGGGTTGGGGGACGCCGCTCTCGAGTGCGCGCACTTAATTCCTCGGAGCGCGTGTTACGCTCGTGTCTCCGGCAGACACGAGGACGTGGACGGGCGACTGAGGGGAAGGGACCGACGCGAGGCTGCTGGCGGTTGGTTTGGTTTTCTGGCAAACAGATTGCCACTGCGACTCGTGTTTCCTTTGCTGCGTCGATTGCGCTTGTTGCAAGGCCGATGTTAATTTCGTGGAAAGATGCTTAGCGGTCGCGTTATATCGTGCGGGGGAAGCGCTCCTCACAATGATGGACGACGTACGAACCTCGCTGTCTAATACTACGGTATTAATGACTTTCCTTTATTCTCTCTTGGAACTGGTCGTGACTTAGGTACCGACCTAAAACCTAACGTTTGCAAGTCCGTGCGCTGACCGCTGGATTCGACGGAAAATTCACAAGTTTCGCGTGGATTTTCGATCGATAACGCGCAAATATTACCCTTATCGCGCTATAACCCCATCGCTCGCGATCGGAGCGATCCACCCCACTCGTGTATCATGATTTAATCAAACCCGATCGTTCGCTTATGAAATTCAAAAACATCGGCGTACGTCGGAGTCCCGCAATTCGGTCCTTTGCATTTGCATGGAGCTTCTGTCCTACGTCGGGGGGTGGAGGATACGATCCCGATCGGATCACAGGCACCGGGGATGAAAGGAACTTTGCCCCCAGCGAGGCCAAATGTCGACAGGGGGCTGCTTTAATCGGGCGACAAGTGACCCGGAACGTGGCGCAGGTGTCCCCCGCCCACCCCCGCGCGGTTCTCTTCGCCAAGGATAAGGGATCCGTTAGCTGTATCGCGAACAATCTTGGCCGCGCGATCGACGACAACTGTTCGTTTTCCGAGGCTCGAGTATCGCATCGCGCGCTTTGTCCTCTCTGGTCAATCACGGTTCAAATACTCCATTCGCGATGATCGATCTCTGACATTGGATTTGTGCTACTTTGTGCAGACGGCTTTGACAATTTCGTGCTCATTTTTAATGCATCGAAACACGCGAAGACGCTTTCGATAAATAAAAATAAATAAAAATAAACGGAGTTTCCTTGTTCCAGTGTGGCTTTGTCTTTTCGTTCGCTTTCTTTCGTTCGATGGCTAAATATTCCTTGACAATCGATCCAAATTAATCCAGCGAGTATTTAAATAAGCATTCGAGAATACGTAATTCATTAAAAAATGATTAAATGGCAATATCTGCATCCTTTTGTGGGGAATTGACAATTAAGCGGTATTATACAGAATGCGAAACAAGGATTTACATAAAACAGATCGATTACATCCAGAATCGCCCACTCGAAATACTTTACTATGATTTATTAGAACTTCGTGTCAAACCCCATAATTCCGAATTAAATAGGCTCTAAGCCGCAGCAAACTCAAAGGCCGACACTTTCGAGGCTGCGAGTAAAGATAAAGATGACCGTTGAAACGATCCAAGTAGTCCACGTTGATCAACGAAGATCCAAGTTCCACGAAGATCATTCATCGGAGACGAGCTGCGAAAAAAAGCATCGGATCTCGCGAGCTCGCACAGAAGCGCCATTCAGACGGCAATCGAGATGACGGTGCTCGAGGAGCATAGGATGACGACGCAACGTGACTCGAGGAGTTCCTCGGACAAAAGCGCGAGCTGTAATTACGCGCTCGACGAAAGAGCTTTTCGCCTCCGGGACACGTTACGGCCAATAGAGGCGCTATCGCAAGGTGCGCGCGCAGCTACCTGTGTGTTTACTCCATTAGCGCGCCTGCGTCATAGATCCGAAATTACAGGGGGCGCTGGGATGAAAGTTGGATCGAGCGCGCATCTGCCGCGTCACCGACTTCTCGGACACGTTTCAACCTCCCACCCCTCGTCGGCCGTTTTAATCTTGCCGCTCATCCGCATCGACGTTATCTCTCATCGCGGACTAATTCGAAGGATGCTGTTATTGCCCTGTGAGCCGTCCTTTGCTTATTTGGCGCACGAGGTCGTAAGTGGACTACGTGGCTCACCATATGCCCACGACTCCCGATAATCCGAATTAACGCGAACTTTCCACGTGCTCTCGCTGATTTACGAATTGTCGATGCAACCGTTGATAAACTAATTATCGATGTGCTGCTTCTGGAGGATTACTCGACCTACCGTCTTTAATTTGCAGTGACAAAGTAACGCACATTCCTCACCTTAAACTGCGCTTTTACGAAACTTTTTAAACTTGGTAAAGAAGGGAAGGGAAACGCGGAGAAATCTAGAGGATTTTAATCGAGCTTAGTTAATTCGACAAGATGAAAGTAATTATACTCTTCATAAAGCTGAGAATTAAAAGTAAAATCTGATGTAGGTATTAAGATAAGATGACATTATTATTAGCATGGTCTAAAAAAAATTATTATTTTAATTTAAAAGCGTATTATCGTTGAGAGATTTCGTCCGATGACGTTATCCAAATAGATTTGTAAATAAATCAGTTATCTCGTTTAAAAAGTAGCCTGATGTCGTAGAACGACGATCGTTAACGGTATAATTTCGTAAAATATTTTTGACGTTCGATGACTTTCATAAATTGTACGTTATTTTAAAATGACAAAAGCTAAATTAAAAGGAAACGTAGTCCATTGAATTTTCAGAACAAACTTGAGAACATAAATATATACGTTGAAGACAAAGCTTACGTAGTTCTATCCACAAATGCTTATTAATTATGAACGAGAAATGGAAATGAAAAAAGCGGGCTCGATAATGATCCAAGGGTGGCCGACAACAATACGAAGAACTGTTACGATTCGTGATTGATGTACTAGCCGAGTATATTACAATAAACTGCTGCTGATAGATTTGCCAAACAAATTCATTCGCATTCTTTCCGCGCTACAGTTCAGATTAAATTAACTTAAAATACGAAGCATCTGGTTTTTTAATCAGAATCGCAAGATTCTTTCCCCTACTGAAATGCCTTTCAATGACGATGTTAACGCAGCGAACAATAATTAATATATTATCCACGCTCTACAAAAATATCCCTAACGATATTACATTTGTCAGAAATAGAGCGATCATTTTTAATTGTACAACGTTGGTCCTTTCCAGACACCCGAGTTCTCATTAGCTAGAATAAAATCTATAGTTGCGCAATTTTTATTTATACAAAGAGCAGATTTCGAACGCTTTCAAATAGAAATAGATAATATTAAATGTTTTCTAAAATTATATTAACATTCCCTCGAGTCTTCAAAACACGGACTTTCATAAAATATTCACTCTCTAAAGCTCTTAATGCGGAATCTCACGTTACAGCGGTTAAGAAAGCTCAAGCATTCTTAATCTGATTGTCGATCATCTAATCGCTATTTTTAGCAGCGCGAGTACCGTGAAAAATTTCTAAACGATCGGCGGCAATGAAAAAAGTCATTACCAGAGCCAACGTTTGCCACCGTCTACAGCAGTGAGCCCTACCGAAATCCTGAATTACTTCTAAATCATCGCCGTGGCATCTCCTAGCGCAAAAAGCACGATTCATCGGCAACTTTCTTCGGACCCATTACAGCACACATGCCCGCTCTATTTATACCCACGAAATGGTCTGTACGCCGCCTATCGGAAGCTCCGTCACCGGATAAATCATATGCTCGTCTATACGGTCGCACTCATAATGGAACTTATGCCAGATGATGCGCATCGCGAGATCGGAGTTGTTTATCGGAAGATTCGCCACGGACCGATACGTAGAGCTTCTGCTTTTTTTCGTGATTAATGTTGCGCCGGTGCTTCTGCTTTTTTCTCGCCCTCTAAGCGGGAGAAGATCTCTTACACCAGTGTATAATTATTAGAGATTGCTTAGCCTGCTTTCATACTTTGCGTATTGGATGTTAATGAGAGTTGTTGTGTTTCTTTTCTTTCTTTTAATAGTGGGAAGTTGTTTTAATCGTGAATAGTCGATGGTTCGTTATTTGCCTTGCCAACTTTTCTAACGCATCTCCGTTTAACGCTTCTTTTCTTCTCAAACTAATGATTCTTATTCGGGTATGTAATTATATATTTACACTCTTATCGATATTATTTTCTTATTATCGGTCGAAAGGGTCGTTTTGTTCGAATTCTATTTAGAACTTGAATCTCGTCTATAAATACATACTACTTATAGATATGAGTTGCTCTGCAGAGCAGCATTTACGATAACTATTTCTGAGTTTAAATATTATTCGCTTCGAGTATATTCATCGGTTGTAGCGTTAACATTCGATAATAATAACCTATCGGTAGTTTCATAAATATAAGAATTATCTTTGAAATTGTTACTGAGTTACGTTGGCAGAAATGAAATAGTAGTAAAACTCAATCTACAATAAAATAATAAGCTTTCTTTCGAGTGATTTCCTTTATGACAACAATAAACCTAGAAAGTTGTCTGAACGTGATTCTGCGTTAAGAGAAATTTTCAGTTAAAATTATACGCCCAAAGACTGCTTTTAATTTGTCAGCGTTATTCATTGTTTTACATCAGCAGTTTTTGAATCAAGCAGTTCGAGGCTGACTAGGTTCGCATGACCAATTTTTTCTAATTCTTGCAATCTGTCGATCGAATCGACAGATTCGTAAAATATGAACTTCATCGGAATGATTAATTTCATTGCATCTTACGTTTGCGAATATGACAAAAAGTACGCTTACTCGAAAGAAAAAGTAATTTAGAATTGTCCAGTGTAATTATGTTATTTATTAAGTGGAGTAACATTTTTCGAGTACATAATGCAAATTAAATTTTGGATTAAAAATAAAAGTTGAATCCCCCGCATACATTTTAGTTCTCTTAAGAAAAATCAATAGAAGTTGGTATTATCTACGTTAAGGATTTTAACAGCATATCAGAGCTGCAGAATAAAAATTAATCATATTCTTAATATTATTTTATGCTCTCGATATTATTCTTGTAATTAATTTGAAAACAATGACGAGCCAGATTCTTCGCTACTGAAGTTAAGAAAGTCCGTTCATTTTTGAAAAAACTTCGTTTGACCTTCGTTTTAATTCAAATATTACGTCTCTTAACGTGGCGCCAAATTTTTCTATTCGTACACGAGAGAACTATACTCGACCCAATATATCCTAAAGATTGCAATACTCCTCGAAATACTGGTACATTTTGTAGATAAAGTTTGTAACTAGAAATAAACTAACAATATTGAAAAGGATATTACAAGCTGAATAAAGATACCGAAATAAAATAAACGACAGATAAATTTGGCGGGTGTTATAATAAATGCGAAGTTGAAATGTTTTAGGTATTATCTCAACTGAAAAGTTGAAACTCCCTATAATAAAACGCACTTTCCACTAAAAGCTTACAGTTTTTCGAATAATTCTTTTCAATTCTTTTCTAAGCTCGACGCTCGATAACTCGTGGCGCTGTGGTTTCGATTACAGTGAAGAGAACAATAACCGACATCCTGTGGGAAACTTTTACCCCCGTCGCGGGGGAGTTTAGTGCGTTAAGGGCGGGAGGTAATAACGCGACATTACCGGCATAATGCAGATCATGTTCCGTATCGCGCACAACATGGGCGTCACGGGAAAATTTCTCTTAATACGAACGGGGTAATTCACTCTCGATGAGTGTGCACTTTTAAGTTATTTTATTCTACTTTTCTCGATTAAAGTAGTTTTTCGTCGAGACAAGGGTTTCCTCGATCTCGTTCTACTACTATATCTCGAGGGTAGCATTTGTGAATTATATTTAGCGCGCACTTTGTTATTTAAGATTGCGCTCTAAGCGAAACGTCGGAATAGGAACTTTTAAGAATTAAAATTGCATCGTCTGACCGAATAGACGCGCATTTCCTGCTAAGCGAAGTCGCGCATTTGCACGAAGGAATAAGTTAACTCATTTTTTGCCTCACACTTTTTGTTTTACTTTAGAAATAGTTCGTTTTCAACTGTACGAAAGCTAACAAATGCACTAAATTTTGGGGTTTATTCGAGAAACGGAAGTTGGTGATTAAAACACAAGGATATATATATATATATTTGACAGTCATTCTTAAAAAGCGCATTTCACTTATTATTTAAAAATTGAAAATTATTATAAGTATTAAATAATAAGCGTTGAAAATTATGGTATTAAAATTATTTGGATTTAAGAGGCTTATTTATTAGCGAAGAGGGGAAAAAATGCCAAAAAAGAACAGATAATAATTTAAATTACCTTCCGAATCTTCTCGAGTCCTGACTGAATTAGGATAAACAGACCTACGTTAACTGTGTATTAACATTTACAACGAATAAAGTAGTGACGTAGTGATCAAATTTCAATAAAATGTATTTCGAGTTAAACGCTCAAGAATGAATATTTTGTTTCAATAAAAACAATAACTTAAAAGTGATTTAAATTCTAAAAGTAGTATACTCAATTTATAGATCACATTTCGTTATAAAATGCATTCGTTATTTATTCTATAATTCATTTTTAATGAATCTCGTAAAAGAATGTATCGCAAAGAACGAGTTTGAAGCTATAAAAGTTTCCTGGGCAACAATTTTTATTAAATCGGCTTACCGTACATGTACGTACGCGCTCTATATTTCCGTATATCCGCTAATATTTAAAATCGTCCTTCGAAACAATGGTATCAATTGCGTTACATTGAATAAACGAACGTTGTTAGCTCGAAATTGCATATCAAATAGAGCAGAAAGTTATTGCCGTTAAACAACCGAACTATTAAGCAAGAGCTTCGATGTTTATTATAAACGAGATCGTTAATTCTATTTTCGTATGTTTTGCACGAGGCTCTAAAGGCGATATTATGTATAAATGCGATGAAAACGCATTTATACGTTTTTGTGCGTAGCAACATAGTACACGTTTTCTAATAAAACGCGCTACTACGTAAATAATTGTTAATTTTTGTTTTCATCGATGAGAATTAAGAATGACACTCCTTTTCCATTGTACCGAATTAAAGGAATTCCGATCGAAAATGTTTTTTCAATCTGCATTTTCATAAATCAAATCGTCTACGAGATCAACGGGTCTACGTTGGATTATAATAACAAAAGTTACTCTTAGTCATAAAAAATAATTGCCCTGAGCAAAAACGGACTCGGGACTCTTACAGATATAACATTGTAATTCCTTCTGCTGCCACAGATGAAACGAATATTTGCGTCATCCGTTACGGTATAAAAAATTGAACGTGCAATACAAAGTACAACTCCCGTACGATCGTTCGCAATGAACCGAAGGACCACTCGGACTATTAATAACCGCTCGAAGCCGGTTATTAATAACCTTACTCCCTGCAAAATCTTTTGAAATCTTAGCGATTTCACCAAGTGCGCCTAAGGTTTTGCAGGAGTCTCGGGTCAACGATCCAGATTCGAGCGCCATTAGGGAACAAAGGCAGAATAAGTGCGTAGAGGTCGAGATCGGCCGCGGACCGCCATTGATCATCGAATCCGAACGGAGAAAACATAAGCTCGGCCCACTGGGAGGAAATCGTCCCTACTCCAAGGAGGCGAGCCAAGCGTACGATCCATTAATCTCCGGATGCCGAATGGAACTCGCGGTGCACAGAGGAAAAACGTCGTCGTGATTACGCCCCCCTGGACAGATCCAGCAACTGACACACGCGCGTACGTGCGTGCGTGCGTGCGTGTGTGGGCGTATAATATAATTGATTAGCAAATTTGATTCTTCCGGTATCGCATGCTGCGTATCGATTCCTTAAGTTATAGTGCTCTTGAGCGCTCAACGTTGGCAACGAAACAATCGTCAGGTAAACAATCCTCGAGAAAAACTTTCTTTTTGCCGGCGAAAATCGCTGGCATTCGTTGCGCCCAAATATCGATGGCGCACGTCCTCCCTTAATGGCTAATTATTCAAAGAGATCCGCACACGCCGGAAGCGATGTCCAAGGGGAGAGACGCTTTTACTACTTTTATCTGTGCACGCGGGGGAGGGGCAGAAGACAGCGAACTTCTCGAGAGATGAATGACGAGCCTTTTATTAGCCGCACTCCCGTTCGTTCTCTTCTCGCTTTTTCATCGACGTTAACGATGACGCGCCACAGTCGTGAGAATTCGCCTGCGCACAATAAAACGATCACTCCCAGAATCGAATACGTCCTTTCGCTTCTCGAAATGAGTTGCTTTCGGCTCTGGGATTTATGGCGAGTCCGAATATGCCGCCGAGGGCGTGCGAAATGACGCAACGGCGCAATTATTAGGTCCGATGGAAGCGAGCCTCTTTAGCGCGGCGCACCGAGAAGTCAAGGATGGAGGCCGGAAGAACCGCGGCACAAATGTGCCGCAAATGTGCGTACAACGTCGGCACGTGACGTCACGGCGCTCGTCAATTAGGCGTCGCGTGCCGCGCGAAGACCCGGGGACGAACTCGGGATGCACATTTATTGTGACGGGGAGTAACACCACGTGTCGATTCGGCCGCGAGTCGCTTATTTTCTGTTAATTCAACCAACCCGGACGGAGCCTCGTTCCGGGTGTAGTCGAAGCTCTGGCTTGATGTCGGACGCGCGCGCGCGCACGCGCACTTTGTCAATCGATCCGATTTCTATTTAGATAAGCTTTCGCAACCTTCGAATGAAAGGCGCGTTATGTTTCACGGCACATTGTTGTTTTTCCCTGTTTTCATTGCGACGTCGGATCGTAATGCGACCATCAATTATTTCAACCTCTGTGCTTAATCTAATGGCTTTCTATTAGATTTCTCGCTGAAATGAGAAATATTTGACGCGCTGTATCTTTCCATTGACAATTTACCTACAAGTATATGATTAAGCGATACACGCGAACGCGTATGGAATATTTTTCAAAAATTTTTTCCGCGTATCTTGAATAATAAATTACCGTTTTTTTTTTTATCGAATCGCTTGATTTTATGGCATGAATTATACATTTTGCTTTATCAATTTTAAGATTCTTCAAATCGACTCCGCGCGTTGCAAAAATTGATTGTAATAATAAAATTTAAAAAATCTTATCTTCATTTATTTAAAAATTATAAAGTGGTTCTACATTTTTTTTTCTTTTTTTTTTTTTTTTTTTTTTGGTTTATTTTCAGAAAAGCATAATTGAAAGTAAAACTGGTTTGTTGTAATGGATAAAATTTATACGCCTAGCTTGTAAAATCTTACACGCATTTGATACGCATAAAGATTTATTTTATATCGATTGTAAGTTTCAACCAACTTTATCAATTTTTATTGTCAAGTTACTTTTACGAAAGCCTCTTGCGGCGCCCCCAAATGTAAAATCCCCTCCTAAAAGTACAAAACGAGAATATTGCATTATAAAAACGTCCAACTCGGAATATGACAAAAGAAAATAAATCTGCGAGTAAATTTATCCACTCGTTTCGTAATTGCTAAATGTTAATGTCGAACATCATAATCGTGCTTATTTTGATATTCGCAGCAGTAAAGCAAAGAGATAATATGTATTAAAAAATTCTAGGCATTCGAGTGCAATGCGTCTTTCTGCTGACGATGACGAGTCATTTCGAAACACTTTAACCGTCCGAGCAACGATTCGAAGGATAAATCTCGGCGTCTTTCGCCGCCCGTATCTCAATAATAGGGAGACTTGAGAGGTTTGGCCAATATCACGAGTTAACCCACTTGCGTTAGCGCCCCCGAAATAACTGCGCGCATCATCCGAATAAGCGCCAAACGACTTTCCTGGGCAGTCGTACCAAAGCCGCAACAAAGGCTCGTCGGCAACGTCGATCACGCTCGAGCCAATCACCTGAGCCGAAGAAAAAATGCGTGTATTCCACGCTCCAGACCCCAGAGACACATCCAACAACGGGGGGTGGGTTTTCCCTTTCGAACGGGGACAATATCGGCTGATTGGAGGTCACGTGTCGCGATGAATTCGAGTGGCCGGTCACGTGACCCGCTTCGCACGCACGCACGCACGCACGCACGCACGCACGCACGCATTAACCTTTGTGCAAAAGTCACGCTTTCTTGCGCCATCCCCGAATGAAAGGCTACCGGGGGTGAAAGTCTACCGCGACGCGCACTCGTCGGCTCCGCATTCCTGGACTGGCGATATCCGCGAACAATTCGAAAGGATGAGGAAAGAGGTCCTGAGTTTAATCCACTCGAGAAGTCCGATGAATGATGCCTCGCTGTCATTCTCTACCGTATCTCGGGAAACTGTCTGAGAGGCGACGAATTATTTACATCGGTTATCAATATTAAACGAGATATGTTTTAACTTATATTTGAACTTTACCGAGTCTTTTAATGCTGGCAATGAAGAATCTAGAGTAATCTTCGTACAAAATTACTTTGTACGTTGTTAAACATACTGCGGGAAAGTTCTCCTCTATCTTCAAGTAACTTAAAGACATTAAACTGACGTAGTACCTTTTAAACAATTTCACAAAGTTTTGTATATCATTATCTGTTTGTAACAAATTTTACGAAGTTCCAACTTAAAACAGCGCGTTTTAAGTAACCCTGGGAATACCCTGTTGAATACCCCCATTAAACTTTGAGCCAATTAGCTAAATATGATTAACTAATAAATGGAAATTGTAAGATAATGAACTAAAAATGCATACAAGAAAATACTTTATCTACCACTTGAAAGGCTTATTTATAAGCAGTAACATTGTGCTTGATTTTTATCGTTTTTTGAAATTTAATATCATCAACTAATAGAGTAGCCGTAAGCTTTTCATGATTTTATTAAAAAGCCTGAATGTCGATCTCTAATTGAATTCTCTGTGTATTTATTTTAGTCATTTGCTTATGGGTTATTCGTTGTAATAATTGATAATTTATATTTTTTTTTTAGACAAAGATCTGAAATTTATAAAAATTTAATCTGGAATTTATAAAAATTGATCGTGTGTAAAAGTGAAAATAGCCTAAAGGAACTATCAAATTCCATTTATTATAATTCCGAATGTATCTTTTATAAATTGGCATCCTTTTAGAAACATCGTCGGAATATTCATATTAATTATATTTATTAAATATTTTTTTAATGACAACGTAATGTCTTTGGTGGTAAGCACTAAATGTTATCGTATAAAAAATAAGCGACATCACATAACTTCTTTATGTGATGCACGTAAAATTAAAAATTGTTTTGACGTATTAGTGATTTAATGACGTACTAATGTAAATATAATATCAATTAGTATAAATGAAATAAAAGATAACGCGGTAATTCAACGTATTTAACAACAATAATCAACACAAGCGAAATCGATACAAACGAAATTCAGCATTCAAAAATACACGAAGATTTTTGTAAATAAAGCAAATGCAATGGTAAAAATGATTAAATCCTGATAAAAAGTCAAAATTTTTTATAAAATACTCATACAGTTTTTATAGTTGACAATTGCTATTTATAATTTTATAATTTATTAGAATGCCGCGTAAAAGATACGAAAATACTCGAGTACGTTGTATTCATACGGCGACATATCTGCAAATATAGGAAATCGTGTTTTTGTATGGAACGCGTTACATTGTTACCCAAGCGGCATTACACTTTCTCCCCTAAGTTTTATGAATTTAGGGTGGACCTGAGAATACACGGAGAAGAAAACATGAGCTTCAATAATAGATAAACTTCAGATGAGTGAATGGTTTTTGTATGGATTTCCTAAATTTGTATTTGCAATCTCTTTGAAATTCCTTAACGATAACAATAGACACGTACGTGCCAATCATTTTGAACTTTAACAACAGATCCTGTTAAAATAAAAATCATTGATAAGAAAAGCAAAAAGCGTCATTATATCCACGTGATATAAAAGCTTCAATAATCGAGACTTCACAAGTCGCAATAAACAAAGTGTACCATTTTTCGTTGATATCTGCAGTACGTGCACCAACAATCCTCGGATGGACACTCGACAAAACTGCACGTCCTTATCTGAGCAGTTGGTGTGCAACAGCGTAAAGCGACCGCGGAAAGTCCCGTGAGAAAAGAAAAGCAACTGTGAGTTATGGAAAAGTACGAAGTTCCGGAAGGAGTCGAAGGGTTCGCCCTCTATGCCGATGAAAGTGCAAACTGTAATGAATTAATTGCGGGTGCGCCGCGTGTCCGGAAGTCGTCCAATTGTGCGCCGAAGCTTCCGCCCGGACCAGCCGTTTCCATTGTTCCGGAAAATATTTATGCCCGAGGAACGAACCCCGGCTCGGCGCGTGGGAGTCGCCTGGATTTGAGGGAACGCCTCGACGCTTCCTTTTGTCCTTTTCGAGATCGTCCTTACAATCGTCTTACAACGATCGTTATGGATGATTGGGGTTGGCGATGACGTCATAGAGCTTCAACAAGTATCCAGCTGCACTAGGATGCTCCAGCAGCTTTTACGGGCTGGAGCAGAGTCTCTTCTCTGTCGGCGAAGCTTGGAAGATTTCAAGCTTTCCTTAGCCGATTCTGCGAAGCGGAAAAATCAGCTTCGAAGACTTATTCGGTAATTGTCTTGTAATTGCCAAGTTCGCGCTTGGCGAAATGTTTGCGAGACAACTTTTAAGACACTTGCGCCAAAAGTTAAAAGTAATCCGCTTAGAAACTTCTTGTGAAACGTATAAAGCTGAACTCGCTTATAGATTTAACTAATTCCACTATGTACTTCAGCAAATTTGGCTAAAACTTACGAGCAAACATCGCTATTCGTATAACATAATTTGCTGGTCTTATTGGACTCGATATTCTTTCTTGTCTAGATTCTAGGAACTTTAAAATCACGCGTGATTTTAGAAATCCTTAAAAGGGAGACATTAACGAGCTAAAAGATTTGCAGCATTATATTTGCAGAATGTTTTTTGCACCAAATGGTTGGTAGTACCAGAGTACTCTCAAATGCATTTCTAAGCTTTTCAACTTAATATATATCTTGTGAGTAAATACCGCATAGTAAGCTTAAGTTACTACCGTAAGCAACGGTAAGAACTTGAGATCGAAAGTATTTGAAATGCTCTGGTCCGAGCATTGGCTCGATTAAACTCAACGACAAAATCTGACGAGCGACGGAATTTATAGCTTTTTATTTTGCCTGGAAACGATCATAGAGATGAGAGACTAATGAGAAATAACGAAAAATACATTTCGGAAATATATCCCGATAAGCGACAGTAACCTAAGGTTTTACGACTTAATTCGCATCGCTACCGTGGGACCGACGGTCCCAATTGGGCCCATCGTAAAACTTCTGACACGTAGATTGTTCAAAAGAATTTTATGGGAAACTTTACAATACTCCTTTACCAGTGATATAACGACAAGGGCGTGTCGTGCGTTTACTATTTTTTAACAGTACTTACGTAAAAAGAAAAGATTTGTACGATGTGTTTTGGATGTGCATGTGTATTCGAAAATCACCGATGACTGCTACTTATTAAATGTATAACTACAATGTTCTTAATAAATGTGTCGTTAATTTTTCGCATAAAGTTATAAAAATATATATTGTACTTTAAAACGATAAAAAAAAAAAAACAAACAAACTTATTCGCTTTTGCAGGTATTAATGGATTATCGTCGTCCTCTTCATCAATCCTACAATTCTATATCGATACATCTTTAGACGAAGGGGTGAAAATCGAAAGAACGATCCGTGAAAACCCTTAAAATCCGAACACACGTCGGACAAGAAGATTAGATTTGTAATTTCTTTATCGATTCTTTCCCTTTAATTATTGCTGTGCGAAAAGCGTATCGACCTCTAATGTTGATAGAACACGAAGAGAGTCGGAAAAATCGTTAAGTTATGTAGCACATAAATTATGTCAAGCAGTATTCGATGAATTTTTTTAATCGCGAACAGCGTGCATTCGATGGTGAAATAAATAAATTATCGATGTGGCCACACGTGTGGTACATCGTCGAATCTTAATAGTCGCGATAATGCACAGGCGATTAAAGTTACGCGTATCGATCTTGTTACTTTTTATTATTCATCTCGAATGTGTAACCACTTTTAGCTATACGCAGCTTATCGAGCCATTCATCTGCAAATCCACTGTTACTCGTCGATATCTGCCTCATCGCATTGGACTTACCGGAGAAGCGAACGTGTTCTAAGACCCGCAATTACAAGTAAAACCTCGAGTAAGTTTTACCTTATGCACCTACTCGTGGTAGACTCGTCCAGTGAAGTGAAACTCGCATCGGTATTTCGGACTTTTGCAATAACTTGCGATTCGTCAAATGTGCATAAATAAAGGACGCATGAGCCACCGTTAGAAGCGGTATTTGCGTGAATTCCGGTTGAGTTTTGTTCGCTCGAGGGTTCGTATCGGCAGTTCCATCGCGACAAAATCCAATCGCAGCGAATCTAGCTCGAATTGAATTTAACTTCAGACCCGAATTAACTCTGGTTACAAGTTTCCCTTGGAGCGAAATGTAAAATTAGATTTCGAAAGTACGTCCAGGTTGAATAGGTGAGCTAGAGCCAATACAATGACGCGCAATTATAAACGTGTACGCGATAACGACGAGCCTCCAAATTACGAGCCGTGAAATCACTCGAGTCCTCGAACGCGCAGGAAAGCGAAGGGGCCGAAACATAAGGGAAAACAGAGAGAGTGAGAGAGAACAATGGGACATCGCGGTACGGATTTGCTGAAGCCCCGCGTGGCGTCTTATCACGCGTCAGCATCAACTTTTTATTAGGGGCACAGGCCCTATCCGATGCCTGCGCACCTCTTTCAATAGAAGTGGCGGAGGGGCGGCGGAGAGGAGGATGAGGGGAACAATGCCGTGGAGGGAGAACAACTGTTACCACCACGAGCTCTCCTTATTGTTGCCGCTGTTCTTTTATTTTTTTTAATCGCGATATACGGGGATGACGTTCGTTTTGAATTTTGTCCGACGGGGGGAGCATGATAACTCCAATATAGAGTGAATACACAGCTACGAAACTGTACGCCGAATTTCATCGATACGGGTCGGCGTTAATCGATAATGCATGATATTTCGAAGGAAACGCTGAAACTGCGATACCGAGGAAATTCTTCAAGAAAGCGCAATTCTCGGCCTTTATTGCAGCTTTCTACGCAACTCGATTGTAAAACTTGACATTCCATATTTTTCGTCTACGGATATTCACGTAAAGATTCGTTCTAATACGCAAATACTGAGCTCGAGCGAATTCTTTTAATAAATACGATTATCCGCGAGGTGTATTTATTTTTCCAGAGTAAATTGAAATTTTAAAAGCACTTGTACGAGCGGAACACGAATTAACTACGAACTGAGTGCGCAAATATTTTCTAATATCGATTTAATATGTTGTTTTAATGCCCTCTGCTTCCATTTACAGGCTGTCAATTTAATTACGATGACTTCGGATTATTGATATTCCTTTGATTCGGAAGATAAATGGTAAAAAGTATTAAAATGTAAAGTCGTTCTGAAATGTTGTTTTTATTTGTTTTACTCGCAAGTAGAAGAATGTTTTATCAAAGTACTTTTCCACTACAGTTTTTCTCCACAGTTTTTCTATGACCATGTAGAATTAAATTCTGAACGAACGCAGCAACGTTATTTCCGCTCCTCGAGGGCTTAAATATAAAGGAACAAATTCAGGAATTTCAGAATCATTTTCCTCTATTGGAGATTCCATCCATACATCCACTGAGAATACAACTCAGCGACAGTGTCGCTCTATCGTTTCATATCGTTTCATATCGTTTCAGAAGTCAAAATTATCGTCCGTAATCGTACCTAAGAGCTCAACGGTAGAGCATCACCCACGTCTTATCGAGATCGCAACCGCGCCTAATCCACCGGGAAAAGTTTCCCTGGGAAAAGCAATCGAACGATTAGCGATAAGCTCGCCGACACCTGTTACGAGAGCATTTTCCTTGGCGTGCGCTTGGTTTGCCGATGAATTAGATACCCATTCGCTCCCTCGAAGCCGCATCTGGGAAAATGCGTTTGAGCCACGCGTCCCGACTCACCTCTTAATTTCAACGTTTATCGCTGACTAATTTCCCTGAGCCACGGCTTTCACGGTCCTGTGGAAACCCTCGCTCGCATACTCTCCGGACTTGAACGAAACGCTCGTTCTTTCTCGAAGAGCTTGACTCGAGGACTTGACTTAAGGTTCCTGAGCGCGTGCAATATGCGAATTCTTGAAGCAGCGATTAGAAGTCGTCGACGAGTGCAAGAAACTTTTAATCGGCATTCATCGAGAAGCACATTCTCGCTCGTCCGTGAAAAAGAAAAAAAACGTGTTCTAAACACCGTGGAATTTCAAACAAAACACGAGGACGCGTCCCGGAGTCGTTTTTCAAACCAGTTTTTATAAAGAAAGGAAGTAAATATTTGAATTTTGAAGAATGTCGCCGGCAAAATCAATCACCAAAGAGCTGACCGATAAATTTTTGGTCCGTGCACCCCGGCCATTAATTACCCTTAACAACGAGGAACGAAGGAGCGAGGATCCGGTAAGGGAAAGCACTCTTCGAAGAAGCTCATCAGCGGAAGCGCACCTCCAGAATTAGCTCCCCTGGGGACCGGAGGGGAAGGGGGCACGACGACGCAGGCGTCGCGTTGCATCATCGCAGACGCCCACGCGCCGCTCGTAAATATAGAGATGCACACACGCGAGTGCAGCTGGCCCCAATCGCGACCATATGGTCTGCGCTGTCTATCTGCCCCTTTTATCTCTGCCAGCCCCCCTGCGATAACCTGCTTTACCGACCGGGTGTCCATGTTGCGCAACCGGACGGAGATGCGGATACATCCTGGAATCTTGACGGCTTCGAGTGGATTCGCTCGCTTTGATGGGCGAGGATACCAGATATGTTATCCCTTTGCTCGTGTACCATCGAATTCAAGGCTATTTGTACTAATACTCATTATTACAAGCGGTGTAGCGCAACTCGGTTACTCTATAACTTAACTTCACTTATAAACTGTTATTTCACGACAAAGGACAAATTAAGTTGCATCATTCTCATTTAAAACACTGAAATGAAACGTACTTCCAACTTCATTGTGAACTCGATGCAAATTCGTGTTTTATTTTTCACGTATTTTTGACCGTAAACAAGAACGCCAAGTGATATCGTCAACTTGTTAAATAATATACATTTTATAAATTCCCAACTAGGCAATCTCGTCTTTTTTCTAAATTAAATAAAAACATAAATGTATTGATAAAAGGAACAGTTATTCTTTACTTTTAGCATTCCTTCAATTCCATTGTATGTATAAAAATTTGCCTAATCGATATCCTATAAATAAGCATCATTAACGTTATCGCCCGAATAATGTTATGCTGCTTTATTTTTAAATTCATTTCAACATTTTACTCTCAATTTTTAACTAATTCATTCCATTTATTAAGAAAACGTCTTGTAATAACGTTGACATTATTATCATCGATTATTATCCAAGTTATAACCGGAAAACAATAAATAATAACAAAATATCTTAAAACATTTCCAATACTTCCGAATAGGCTTGCCTCATTGAAACTGAAAAGAAAACATTGCATTTAATATACATATACGTAAATTAAGATTAATCACTTTCTCAATTATACAAGCTCGCTATTATATTTTAAGATTCACTTTAACGGTATAATAATTATAAAACAACTGTTTTACCTTTATTAATAATTACACGCTAGTCATTTTCAAAATTGTCTACTACCCATAATATTTGTAATATAAAAAACGCGAAAAAAATTATCAGTTGTATAAAATAGCTTTTATTATTATTAAAGCACATAAAGAATGAAATGAATGAACTCGACGTTAAAAATTTTATCCAAAACGATGTCGCATAAACGCATATTAATAAACGAATAGATTTATATTGAAACACGACATTTCGTCATTAATTAATGATGACTTTACACAAAAATACATTGTTTATTTATTGGACTAAAACAATAGTGAATAGTTATTGAATATAAATTGTTGCTTTTCAAATGGAATCTATACGCGCAGTCGGTTAAAAGGAAAAAATTCTATGAACGAATAACAATTGCATGTAAGTGTTTTGTACGAAAAACTTTAACAATAGCTTTATTTGACTTTCTTTATATCCTGGCAGCCGATCATCGGTGTTATTTATTTCGGGGGCTTCGCCCCTCGCGACAATCTGCGTGTCATCTGATAAAAGATTCTGGAAACGATAAACTGTTTCATCGCTGATTTCCACATGTGACTTCCACAAGGGTCTCATATACATTTCATTCACGATCAACGCTCTTCGGCTAACGAGTAATTGATTCACACTACGCTACTTCGTTTTTGGGTTACTCAATATACGAAAAAAAGAAAACATCTGCATTTTCGCTGATTACAGAGCTTAGGCAAATAACTGTAAATTCTAAATCATTAAATTTTTCGTATAACCATACCTTTCGAGTCTCGACGTCGTTTTACCTAAAAACATTACAAGCCACTCCCTCTCAAAGACCGTCTTACTTTAATTCCACTATTCGCTTAACGCGATAAAAGTTTCATAGACTTCGAACATCCCAATACTTCGAGCGATCATCCGTCGAAAATATGCGCGTCCTCGGATTATATACTTTGCCCGTCATGCGCAATAATAACGCCCCGGATAATCGAAATAAACGCACGTTGCCTCCGCGCCCAATTACCGAGGCCAATCGGAGCATCGCGTGCTCGCACGCACGCACGCACGCACGCACGCACGCACGCACGCACGATACCGCTGACTAAGTGACCGCTCGGGAAAAAAGGGTGCGTTCGAAGGGTCGCACGCGAGACCCGCGGGGTGGATTCGAAAAGCCGGAGTTTGCATTCCGTAGCTGTGAAGTCGAGGCTCGATTGGGAATCGGATCCGTGGATAAACGGACGAGAGTTCGAAAATCCGTGTGAGGAGAACGGAATTATTAGGAAGGCTTGTTGGAATAATAGTTATTTTGTTTTAAAAAGCGATTTTCTTCGGAGAACGCGTTTTAAGAAAAATCGATTGATTCTCTGAATGTGCTTCCGTGTACTTATTATAGGAGGAGTTGTGACGGGGTTCGCATGGTAATCGGTAATAATTCCGTATCATTAGAAATAATCGGGGTCGAAGGTCGTCAGTGATAACAATTAAAAGTGCTCGTCATACAGAAAGCGGAGGAGGGACATACTTTTAAGATTATTAAGCAATGGCTAATATTTTATACAGACTTCGTAATAAGGTTTTACACCTTAGGTTGTCGAAAGATCCCGTTTTTAGAGAATGCGCAAGAGAATATATGCACCGAGAATAGAAGTCAAGTCTCAAAGGAAACTGATAACGTTATATTTACACTATAGAGGATTTGTGGATAACCAGCCTAACTATGCGCGACGAAATATAATTCCATAACACTTTGTATGAAATAACCGATGTCTCTCTTTTTAATATCGAAAGAAATGGTATAAGATTGCTTTGTTATTTTTACATTCGGACATTTGGTTTTCAAAAACCGCACAATCGAAGTCCATCTACATTTTGAATTTTGAACGGGAAAAGAGCAGATGTTACGAATTTTTCGATACTTCGTACAAATATAAATACAAACAGGAATTATCGTAAATTATTTCAATTAATAATATGTATATTCAGTATCAAAGGAAAAAAGTATTCTTGCATGCTTTGTAAGCCAAAATTATATTTCCTTTTTTACTCCAATAACAAAAAACGAATTATATTTCATTAATGTAATATATACGCATTTTGAATAATACATTATTTTACAATAAATATAAAACTGTTGTCTTTTTTTCCCGTAAAAAGTCTCATTTTCCTAAAATCAGGTTTTATCTTTAAATTAATGGAAATATACTTATTCGCCTCCGAAAAATAATTTTAAATAGTTGCGTATTACAAATGATTATTGATTAGAATATCAACTCAAAATAAAGTACCGCGTATTAACGATAAAATTTTTTTTTTTTTTTAAGTATTAATGTTGTGCATTAAGTGCGTTTTTTAAGATAAATAAATCGTAAGCAAACTCTGTAGTTACCTTCTTTAGCTTTCGTGCACTTTTGCGCTTGTGACATTTATACTGCGAGGGATACTCAAGATACCATAATTCATTATTCAAAACTTTTATTAAGAGTTGGTGAAGAAATAAGTTGAGAAAGAAGGCATTCAATCTCCGACAGATTAAACGTTTTTACGAGGATAAAAATTCAAGTGAGTAAAAAAACTCGGGTTAAAAAACACATGATTTAAATGAGTATAAGAAACTGTGGTTCCGCGTGAATACAAACGCAAACCCTCAAACGATATAAAAAAGTAAACAACACGTGTAAAGGGTAGGAAAATAAGTGCTTAGAAAAATATTTGGTTCAAAGCAGGACATAAATGGAAAAATAATATTAAACTGGGCTCGAACGTCATTAAATGTAACCCAATGATTTAGATGAATTTAACGTAAAATGAGTAACAATAATTTCTCGGTACGTATATAATATTAAATAAATAGTATTTTGTACTTTGAACAAATTTTCAGCCGAAAATAAATAATCCACGATCTGTAATTTCGAATGCACGAACACGCGCATTTCATCGTTGTAAAAAACTTTTTTCAAATTTAAAAGCAAATTAAAACGCCTCCGAGTGAAAGAGAGCACTAAATTTTAAATAATTTAATGCCAAAATTTTGCACAAAAAATTAATAATTGGCAAACATACTTTATTCAATAATGCACAACAATATAAATTACAAAAGAATTTTTTAAATGAATCATCGAGGTTGGCCGCTCATATATAACAGTAATTTGCATTTATCGCTTGACAGTCAATCATAAATAGCATATTAACATTAATTATGTGCAAACTGCAAGTTTCCAGCGGGTTTTATCAATCACGTGGCCAACGATTTATAGCAAACAAAATACAAAACTTCCAACGCGAGTACATGTATTCTAGTAGGAATGAAACAATTTTTTAAATTTCAAGAATAATTGAAACCTAATAGGACTCTCTCGGGTTACATAAGGTACACGTCGAGAGAATTCGTTTACCGAATTGTCACGAAAATTTCACATTTCTTAAACACGCAAAGTGTAGATAAAGAAAGGAGAATTCGATGCCTCGAGATCAGAACCAATAAGCCCGCGGGAACTCGAACTTTTCGGTAGACCGAAGTCTGAAAAGGAAAAAATCGGCCAGGCTATTGGACATCGACCTATTCACGGTTAAGGTACCTTCGTCGGCGAGTTAAATGTCAGGAGGACGTGAAGTGGCGTACGGTGAAGTCGTCGCGCGAAATCCCATCGCGTTAATTCAGAGCGCGAAAGAGCGCAGGTACAAAGCAAAGAGTCCGAGGAGGAGTCGCGGCCGACAAAGGGACAACCGAGGCTAACCGGCAAAAACGAAGAAACAAATGTTTACGTGGCTCACTGTCAATATTGTGAGAGACAGCCCTCGAAAAACCTGACTTCTTTTTCCTCTCCGGACTCTGTACATACTTGCCTTGCACTTCTACGGGTCTCTATTCGTCGACGTGGGTGAGCGCAGGAGGTTCTCGAGGCTCATCTACGGGCGCATCCAACCTCGATCCCTTGAACATTCGGAATCGCGACGTTTCGCTGCCGGAAAAATTACGAGGATTAATTCAAATCGAAGTCAAATTCACTTCCCGTCGATGAACAATACTTAACATTTTGTTTAATCGAGTTTTCAAGTCTCTTTTTCGACTCTGTGCTCTTCCAAGTTTCATCTTCGAAAACTACTGCAAAGTCTCGAAAATAAATAGTAGATAGTTCTTTCTTATTCGTCTTTCTTTTTCTTAAAAGAAAGACAACTACACGTCCAAACTACACCCAAACCACTAAAATAACAACAAAGTGTATTCCAAGTTTTTACAAACTTCCCTCTTATATTTTTAAACGTGTATAGAACACCATGTTCACCTCGGTTTTCAAAAGTCACCTGCGATTACCTATTACACGGACGGTACTTTTTATCATTGAATCTATCGATTGTTTATGAAAACCGTACTCCATTTTACTTTATCAAACGTATTGCAGCATCGATAAGCGTAGAAATATATACACGCACACGTGGACTATGGATTACTTACAAATACTTTATCGGGATAAAAATATCTTTTAACTCGTGTATTTTTTTTTTTTCTTTTTTTTTTTTCCTCCCCAATCACAAAAGAAATACAGAATACGTTCTTTCTTTGGGTCTGCGCATATAACATGCAGACGTTTACAAAGCGTGATAAATTAAGCGAATGATAAATTCGATGAATTTCTTGACAATGTAATCTTCGTTAAAAGGAAGATAATCTGCAATATACGAATTTAAAAGCCAAAAATGTCTTGCGTTTCTCTCGTCTCGACTGTCGTACATTCGATTCGCGTCACTTCCGTCAATTCGTCCCTATGCGATGGTCGGCGCTGCAATATATTTTACATATTTTTTTCAAGAGTGTGTGTGCGCGCAGAGCGAAATCAATGTGGTGCCGAGTTCTTAACGCGAGTTCAAACCTTTAAACAATGCGCTGGAAAATATCTAAATATTGTCGACTGTCTTTCTCGAGCTTAAGGGAACGCGACTTTTCTGCCTTTATTCATTTGCGATATCCCAATTTCTGTGGAAATATTATGCCACGATAACTTCATAAACGCACCACAACTTGTGTACCTCTCGTGTATTTTTTAATTGAAATTTTTAAGAAACATCCTTTTTAGTACGCTTCGAACATCGACATTAAAAGTACATTCAAATTTCGTTATTAGAAAAATCTTTCCGCAGTGCCTGAAAGAAGTATTGCAGTCAATATTTCGCTCTATGAAGTTCATAAAATTAGACGAAAATATTTACCTTTTATATCGTTGGGTAAAGATACTTTATCAGCTTCCCCTTTTATCATGCAAAAGATATTGTTTTCAGCCGTAAGTTTGTGCTTTGCTGAATTTATCGTGCGTCTAGGACAAAACCATCTGGTCTTAGATTGAACGAGCAGCTAATTTTTAATGTCATATTTTTCTTTCTAACTTTTTCACGTTTCTTTCATTCTCAGTAACTTCCTAAGGGTTGTTTAGTCGCGGATGAAATATGTCGTAAATTTGTTCTTATGTAAATGATATTAAAAATAGACAATAATGTTTAAAAATGTATACATTTTCCATTTTAGATAATCCTTGTTTGGCACGGTTATATTTATTATCGAATGACAATACGAAATCTTTTCTCAAATTAACGATCACGCCATTAAGTATGTTACTCAATGCATACGAAATCCTGTGAAAATCGCTCGTTAAAACTGATTGTATAGAAAAATTAATACCGAATCAAAGAAAGTTTCAGTGCTCGAGTAAAAGAAAACTAGGTTCAAGTTACATCGCTAAAAATTTATCACGAGCTTGGTAACGTTGTTTGTGTTGTTCTACGTTAATGTACCAAAATGCAAGAAAGCTCTTGTATATTTTACGTGTCGTACAACCTTACTCGTGTCGGAAAGGCTCGGCAAATTCATTCCAATACTCCAGAGTGAAAGTTAGAATCGTCACAACCAGAGCGATACTTATTTGAAAAAATTACACGGTTCGTCTTTCGGCCTGGAATGTAAACGTCCCGAAAAATCCACTTTATCAGCATATCGCCGTAGATGTCGCTCGTCAGTCGGTCCGAGTCTCTAATAACTATACTCGAGAGGCGAAAATCCCTTTATACGAGCCTAATCAAGGTATTACGTAGAGCTTTTGTGTCACGACCGAGGAAAAAAGAAATGCTCGATCAGGAGCGATCGGAGCCGAAATATAAAAGCGAGATGATGAGTCCGCAGATCCAGTAGCCGAGGATTGGCACCGGGTCCGCGCGCCGGCCTGTCATTACGAGATAAAAGCCAAGTCACTTAGGTGGATGGGCCGAGGGGAGGGCGCACACCCAAGACAATGGCGACCCTTTCATCTCAGCGGCGAGCGCGTGACTCTCGTCCGACTCACCTGTCAGCCAATCACAGCCGGTTAAAGCGGAATAACCGGCGCGATTGGCCACGCACGGTAGACGGAATCACCCGCGGACTCAGTCCTGGGAATATCTTCGTTATCCGGATGGCTTTTAATCGCGAAAATACCGGAGGCTCTTTGCTTAGTTCGAATTAATGCAGAGACTTGTAGAGGGAATCGAAGATCGTTGTCGTACACGCAGTCCTTAGATATGATAACGTTACCATTATGCTTCTTACGGAAATATGGCTCGCGAGCAAATATACACGCACGAAACAGTCGTTCCGTTTTAGAAAATACCTCAACGATCGATTACAGTTGATTGATCAAGTTTGCGAAGGTGTTGATGCGCAGTGTTTTCAACGCACATAAATGATGTTTTTTTGTTTTTTTTTGTCTTTTTTTTTTTTTTTTTTTTATTTTATTTATTTTTTTTTTTTTTTTTGTTCGTGGAATATCAAGTCGCGCTTTGAGATACGAGCGCTTAATTCAATAAACTTAATAAATTTTAATCCCTAGTAAAAGTTTAACGTAATCATTTTTTTAACTAGGATTAAGCAATATCGAGTATGATTAGGCTCACGAAAACAGTGGTTATATCGATATCGAATAAACTGTAATCCCAGTTCTTTATTCTGGCTCCGAGCAAACATTTTATTAATCAGTTAGATCGAAGAATTTTCAAAGATTTAACTAGTCTTGACGAGTATTTGCCTTTAGAGTTATACCACATCGAATACAATCTATTCGATATTTATAACCAATAATCTTCACCAAAAGCACAGCTGCGATAAATAATTCTACCAATTTACACGTATAAATCACTAACTCCTTTATATTTCATTAACTGACGTTCCCTCGAAATTAGTAAGATGGAACCTGGATTCCTCTGTGAGGATAATTTCCCACTCGAGATTCATCGGTAGGAGTCTCCCTTCGTAACAAAGAGCCAATATTAACCTCGCGTAACGATCGGCCGACTAACTCACTGTATAACTAAAAGACAGAATTTACGTCCAGCAGCAAAGCTAAGACGCCACCGCGGCGTCCGTGTCCAGTCAAACTGCCAGAAGGATACGAGCGAGGAGGCAATCGAAAATTCCGATCGCGGCGGCGAATTAGCGCTCTATTAGAGCCGACGCGGTGTCACTCCAGGGCGGGCCCTGGAGATGCATCTGTGAAAACAAAGAGTCACGAGCGCCGGGGACCGTAATGGGGAGACCCTGCAGGTGTCGCGCTGACTCGGCAGGAAACGCGCGCGGGCCCAGATCAAACGTCCCCGAGTGACAGGAAGGTCGCTAAGAGCCCGAGGCCCCTCCTTCGGGTCCGGGGCTCTCGATACGACGCCGATTATTTGCCTCCTTACGTGTCGCGCCCTACCCTCGCTCTCTCGGAGTCCCGCACTGCTAAGTGCAATGGATTACTCGCGATGAGGTAGGAGAGACTTCTCTTTTTGCGCAAGTTCGACGACTTTGTAACTCGCAGAGCTTCTAATAAGGGAACTCGATTAAGTTATCGCTCAACGATGAACAACACTTTAAGTACAATAATAACAGTGGAAGGAAATTCCTTTCTCGTTGTTTCTCAATCAAATTGACGAATTAGGTTCTACCGAGTGATCGAGCACTTTTTAGCCTTGATACGTTCGCCACAACTCTAGTCATTAACATCTTGAAATATTCATTTTATTATTAAAAAATGTATCGATTCCCACTTGCGTAAAAGTCAAGAATATATTGCTGCACTCGGTCAAACATTTTCCCTCGACGTGCAAGTACGCGTAATTTTAATCATATTTAACGAATGAATTATTTGGAATACCAGTCGTACGCATACAATTGCTCCATCCTACTTCTCGTTGTAATAGATTTAGATTATTTTACGCTCGAGTGAAATTCTTAAAACGGAGAAACTTTTTTCTAAAACTCATACTTACGAAATTAAGTATTGTCGAAAAGACAATATTATTTTTAGTTTCAAATAATCCATAGAACGTCCATAAATACATAATGTGTAAAATATTATATAAATAAATGTTATGAAAAGGTTTTTAAGCCTCGAATTTTTTGGTTCGTAATACGTATTGTTTAAGTTGTGCAATTTTTAGAAAAATCAAAATATGATGTAAAAATATGTTATAGATATCAGTTGATAATCGTAGGATATATTTTCAATTTTATTATCATTATAAACTGAATTTTTTTGTGTTTCGTTAAATTTAAAGATTTACTTCAATGATCGAATAACGAAGACTCTTTTTTTATTCGAATGATGTATGTACGCAAAACTTGTTTGCGGTTATAAAAATCTACAAACGCTAATAATCGTAATTCCAAAGGCTGTTTACTTTGTCCCCGCCTTCATAATTGCCTTTCCTTCAATTTAGTACAAACATTATCTTTGGTACAAACCCTTACGTTTCAAATAACAAAATTATTGTCGACTAACAAATGTCTTCCTACAATATATATATATATATATATACAGTAATTAAATATTAATTTTATCATTTATATCACAAAATCAATAATAAAACAATAATAAATATTTCAACGTTTCAAGACACAATAATAAAATAGTTGAAAGATAATAGTGACGAATCAGTTTTATCGTAGCCAATAACGAGTAAGTTTAGCGTTATATTTGATGCTACAAGAAGGTCATGAAGGAAAAGTTCTCACAAGCATACTTTTTCACTTCTACATGCATCGACAACTTAAACTGATCCAGAGTTCTGATAAGTTCGCTTAAGTATACAATCCTAATATAAGCACCGAACAGACTATCTCTAACCATATACATTTTTATACCACTGTCCCAATCCCGACAATATCAACTCGTGTCGCAAACTTTCCAAAGTATGAAATTTCCCTTTCAAAAGTATGAAAAATTGACATATTACACGGCCATTTTACAAATAAAAGTGGGTCGATACTCGCCGGCGTATGATTTCCTGGTTGCCAGCGAAATCTGCCGAGCTACTTAGGCAGATTCCCTCTGTTCTCAACTGCGTCTTCTCCGCGTGTCGAACTCCTTTTGAAACGACCCCATGGGCGGTTCTCTCTCTCTCTCTCTCTCTCTCTCTCACTCTCTCTGTCTGCCGATCGTCGAGGGGACGACTCCCCTAATGTGTGCACGCCTCCTCCCAGGAGTGAGAGATTACGTGCGTATGCGCCGACGCCTGGAAACGCGTTCACCCCCGCGATGGAGAGGAGCCGAGGTGAAATACAACCCCCGGTTGACGACGCTAAGCGAAGCCGAAAGTACTTTCACTCCGACGAGAACCTGGAGTGGCATGATGGAAAGCTCAAGTTACTCGCTTATGATGACCGCCAAGATGGTTTCGGTTGTGGCTTTGAGATATAAAAACGCGTGCAACTTTTGAAGACTGCACTTATCTTTCGATTCGACTATATGACTAACAAATGAAGTATTACTTTGTTTAAATTACACACGAATGTCACGATATCGTTACCACGAGAGTAATCGAATAAAATGTTGTTGCATAAAGCGAAACATGCTTTGATTATAACTAGAGCGAGAAGCTGGAATGTCGCGAGGAAAAGATCCAAAATAAATCTCTCTTCGTGCGGTAATTTTAATTACGTCAAATTGTCGGATAATGAGAGTTAACAAGCAAACGCGTGACTAATTAATATCAATGATTCGACTTTGAATAAATTATGAAATACGCAGAAAAGCAAACTAACGCGTGTACTACTTTACATTTTCAAATGTAAATGTGTTTATTATCAAAAAAGGGAATGTGTGTACTTTATCTTCAAGAATTAATTAAACGCTATTAAGAGAATTGTCCGCAAATGAAAAATTTGTATAATAATCTTTAATTTATATGTAAATATTAAGAACATGATTAGATACGGATAGTAAACACGAAGTTTTCACTTTCTTTTGGAAAAAAAAATTTGTGATTTTTTTTTTTCTTTACTTTCTCCAAGTTCAATTTCACTCGATATAACAGAATATATGTGTTCTCGTTAATGAGAATTTAAACTTTATCTTTTCAGATTTTAGCATTTAATCGGTGTTAATGAATTTTTATTAATAACAGAATTCATTACTCCCGACAAATGTACGACTATATCGAGAAAATTTTTCTTCAAAAATATAAGAAAATGCTTTCAAAACGAAATCTATACACAGACAAAAGCATTTCTCTATAAACCATAATTAAATAATAATTATAGCGTTGTAGAATTTCGCTCGCTTTCAATTTGTTAAAACCAGAATTTGTAGCTAAAAAAATATTGTAGTCACTTTAAATAAATATCCATTAAATTTACACTTTATACGATGCAAAGTAACATTAGTTTAGAAGTCAAATTCGCTAAAAATGCACTTTTACCTTTTTTCAAATTCCTTATTGCTATTCCGAAACTTGGAATCAAGCGAATTTACAGTAAATCTTCACTTAAAAACAGTGGATTTTGTAATTCAATTTGGAAAAAATTTCAAATTTTAATAATTAAACATTCTTACTTGCCTTACTTGCACAAAAGTTTAAAGTTAAGTTTCTTTTTTCGGTATTTTTATTCTAGTATTTCTTGATAGGATAAAGGCGAAAACTTTCTCCTTTTGCATTCCTTAACGAGGAGGCAAAATATTCACTCAGGACTTAAGAGAGTGAAAATTCATTTCAAGAAAAAGTTAAATTCAAAATATAATTTCTTTTAAGTAAGCACTTTGCGAGGGTAAATATATTCTCGAAAGTTAATATTTTAAGAGTAACGTCTACATTATTTAGTACTCGATTCCCAATATAGTACATATTTTTTACGTTAAAACGTAATTTCTTTAGCGCACCGAAGATCAATTTTTTATAATTACATATTTATATAGCTTGGCAGTTGCCTAAAATCTACTTACGAGGTTCCACAATTCATTGCGGTAGATTTTTCTTCGTTGCACGAGTTAAACATTCTCAACCTTTGTTTAAGCAAATGTTGTTTGACCAACTTTGCTCGAGCAATACGGAAAGCAAATTAGTCTCGCCGTTAATTCCAAGGAATCTGGTAAATTCAGCTTTAGATTTGTTTCCATATGCTTAGAATACATTCTCGTTCAAAAATTAATAAATCCTCGTGACTTACTACCTAAGCATAACTAACGTTTTGTAATTTAAAAAAGCGAGCATCGAGCGTTTACAACAAACTCCTCCAAACATCTCGTTCTTTTATATATCAACGGAACGTATCCGCCCGCTTTCTCTCGAAAGTTTTTAATCCTATTTTCGCCATTATATCTAAGTTTCATCCAATTAACAATGATAATTCAAACCGAGTCTAAAGTCCGCTGATGAATATCAAGAATTTCCAAATTTCCACGTAATGCGCGTACGATATGAAGAAGCCAAAAGGAGAATGGAAATATGTAAAATGGAAAAAGGAAAGGAAAATGAAAGCAGTCGCGACTTATCATGAGAGGCGCAGAGCGACGGGAAAAATAGGGGGGAAAAGTGCGGAGAAGAACCGCGCGTGCGGAGAAAAGAAGGAAGAACGGGAAAATGAGGACCTGCGCGGAGGGAAGCTATTGATCCACCGATGGAAAGTCTGGCCGTTTGTGCGCGACGTCGATGTGCGAGAGAGAGAGAGAGAGAGAGAGCGCGAGAGAGAGAGAGCGAGAGAAACCGGCGAATCGCGAACGGCCGTCCGACGGATAACGAGATTTAGCGGCATGGCCGACCCGACGCTTCAACCTCCCTTTTATTTTCCAACGTCTGCGTGCCATTTTCCACGCTGAAATTTCAATGCAAACGGACAAGAATTATCGTTAGGTTTCCGACGTAAATCTTGGAGCGGTATTAAGTCGATGGACTCGTTGCATTTTTTTCAAACTAGTTCTACCGAACTTTAACGTCTTCACTGTATCATCCTACGTACATTTAATGTTTTAACGATTGGCTTTTTCCGAACGAAAATTTCATTAGAATATTCCTTTTAATTTTTTCCAAGCTTAATGAATTGAAAGCTTCAATCGGGGAATTAGCGAACGGAGATTTAATCTGGACGCTACTACGGAATAAGCCACGTTTAATGCTAACTAAATTTATGGATGACTAAAAGTTTATCCACGTAACTAAATTTCAAAAATTACTCCTTCTCAAATTGCAGTTAAAGTGTTTAAATATCGAGCTTTTACACTTTTTACGCAGCTCGATTAGGATATTCATAATTTAACGGAAAACACAAGAGCGTATCTCTGCTCTGCCCTTTTTTTTTTTTTTTTTTTTCTTCTTCTTCTTAATATAATAGTAAAATCGTGCTGGAAAAATCGAGAGCGACACTATTTATTTAGCAATTTAATAATCTCACAAAGACCATTGGAGTTCGAGTTATTATATCTTTTGCAAATGGCAAAGCAAGAATTCAGTCGAACATTGTCCTTTCGTTTGAGAAATATACATTTACTTGAAATGTGTTTTGCGCATTACAAATGGTTCAAAAGATTGATTTTACTTTGAAGTTGCTTATGCTCTTCTTGAACTTCTCTTAAGGTAATTCATCGGATTTCCACATCGATCTCAAAAGAAGACGAAAAAACTACGATAATTAATTCTTCCTCCTTTTTCATGAAAATTCTATTATTAATATTAATAATTGCTTGACATTTTCGATGTCTTCGGTGTCTCCAAAAATAATTCCGTTTCCCTAATCCGCAACTGAGAATTTATAATACGCGTATAATTTTTAATAGATGTTATGCTTGTCACACTGACGTCGAAATAAACCAACTACGTATAATCACGTGATTATGGAGCTCGAAAGGGCTTTCGTTTTTTATAAACAATCGTTACATCTTGAAACTTGGTAATAATAATGAAAAAAGAGTTATAATATTTGTAAAAATGCTCGAAAGTTTTATTTCAAATTGGCTTTTTCGTGTATCAACGAATATACCAAGCTTCGATGTCCTTGAATTTCAACAACTTTTGACAAGTTAAATGGAGCATTGATAGGAGTAGAGAATGCTGGTACAGATATAACAAGATAGATACACGAGGTACGAGGTGTATTAAGTGTCCTTATTTACTAATATCCAGCAACGAAAACTGTAACAGATTTTAAATACAGGTACGCAGTAATGAAGCATTTCGTGTCAAAGCATCCATGCGTAAAATACAACGAGCGAATAGTGAGATTTAAATGTTCTAAACACGACACAATACGGTCGCCTGGAAATAACTTCTAAGACGCTTGGAGTGAAATATAATTCCAAATGCTTGCGCTTGGATTTAAAGTGTACGTCTTTGTTTCGTTGAATTAGGATTACTGTTAGTCCGGAATAAATTTACACCGTAAACAAGCGCGTAAATATGAATAACGCTTGCTCCAATTGGACGAAAAGACGCCTAAAAAAAAGTATAAGTAGGAGAGTTGCCAAGCCGTCTTTGAAAATGCCTCGATGCATGCCTTACTGACCCTTAAAATTTGAATAATAATAACAAAAGTGAGAGCCGAAAGAAGAAATACCAAAGAGGAACGCGCGCGCGCACGAGTGAGAGAGAGAGAGAGAGACGAGTACCAAGTCAAGATAAGGAAGAATCAAAGAGCGACGAATAAATTAGAGGAGCGCAGATAGACGTAAATAGAAAGAACGGAAAAAGAAGATGTGAAAAGTTGGTAGGATAGATAGAGAGAAAGAGAGAGAGAGAGAGAGAGACCGCGGGGAGAAGAAGAAGAAAAGAAATGAGCTGCCAGAGGGGAGAAGCGAGGACGAAGTGGCAGTAGAATGAGCGAAAGGGAGAGAGGGGGTTGATGGGTAGAAGCTTTTAGCCGGGCTAGATGGTGCCGAGATATCGGCGAGCGCCCGAAGTGCAGAGTGAGAGTCCCTCACTCTCTCTCTCTCTCTCTCTCACTCTCTCTCTCTCTCTCTCTCTCTTTCTCTCACTCTCTCTCACTCTCTCTCACTCTCTCCACGTTTCCCCATTCGCTCGCTCCCACTCGGTTTTTATGCCGACGACGCGCGAGCAGGCATACATAACCTCCCTGTTTTATACATAATTTATAAAATTTATCAGGGACTCGCGTCTCGAAATTTCACCAAGTTTCCAGAGTGAGACGTTCGATCCACGAGTGGAGTGGATTGAAATTACCCACGTAGTTTCGTATAAACAATCGCATTGCTTATTCGGGTTCGCGCCCGGTTTAACAATTGCACTGTTTAAAGCTCACGGTTTCTAGGTTGAATAACGTTACGTAACCCGGTGTCGATCATTGCGCTTTACTTCAACGCAATTTACTTCAACGCAACTCCCCCATAAGTACCGTCTGCCGTACGATTTTTGGAAATGTCATTGCGTCTTTAGCGATAAAACCAAGTTTTTCCTTTTTCGTACTCTCTTTATGCTCGTGTAACGGAATTCCAGACGCGAATCGAGTCTCGGTTTTGACGCTTCTAAACTTTGCCTTCCTTTTACCTCAAAGGTGGTCGGACCTTGGTAAGACTCGTAAAAAAGCGGTAAAACAAAGCCAGTTCATAGAAATTGAAAGCCCAATGGTTTATCATTCGTTGACCTATATACGCTAGAGCAATAAAGTCGTACAATCGCGTAGAAATATTCGTAATGAGCAAAGTTATTTCGTATTAAGTATTCAATAATGATAATTTAACCTCCGCTAAAACATTCCCGAGCTCTGCCCATTCGAGTATAAATATAGGTGTACATAAGTAAGTACTAAAAATATACGAGCAAATGATCATCGACCTTCTCGTAACCGAACAAGTTACTTTTATTTCCCATATTCTCTATACTTAATGCGCAATTTATCCGAAAAGTTATTCAAAAACTCAGGCGTGCGTGGTTTCGCGCGTAATTACGATACAAGGTAGTGAATTTATGGGGAAGAATTGCTTATAATGAAAACTTCTGAATTGTCAAGAAAATAAATGCGCTATACTGTGCATCTTGCACGCTGGAATCGTGTGAAGGCTAATTTGTTAATCCAATGACGAATACCGCAGAATAACGTTAAATAATACTTTCAAACGATACTTCTATGCGAATTGAGTGTAAAATCATGTACAGCATTATGTATAAATGCGAATCTATTATGCGAAATATGTACCAATTACTTTTAAAATTACTTTTAAATTGCAAATTAATTTCCACCGGCAATATTTGTACCAGTACTGTTACAACGCTATCTATGCTTTTTCGCATCATCAACACTTCAAGTGTCGAAAATAACATCGATGAACTTCTTATTTCTATTTTCATTGAACTTGTGAAATAGTGCGTGCGTGTATGCGTGCATAGCTTACAACAAATACGAGAGTTTAACGAAGAAAACACTGTATCCGAACATCGTAATGAATTTTTAGCAGTTGAGAATGGAATTTGACTTCAACTGGATTGAAGCAAAAGCAAGTCTAATTTAACTGACGTAAAATTAGATCAGTTAACCGTTAAAAATTAAACTACATCCATTGCATTGCCAAATTTTTTTTTAATCGAGTTAAATTCAATAAAACTTGGTAGTACACGTCGTTTCCATGAGAAAAGGATAATGAAATAGGACACCAAGTGAATTGTTGTACGGCTTTGGACGTAATTTGTAGGTTTACTTTTACAGATATGAAAATCAAACTTTAACGGGAATTAACGACCAATGGCTTAGAGCCCGAATTTCCAAAGTTTTTGCTAAATCTAGAATAAATACCGAAATACAATCGAAGGACAATCGTAAGCTGGTACAGATCTCAAGAAGAAACAATTACAGGAGGAAAGTCTGCGGAAAGAAGAAAGTTGAAAAATGTCACCAAGTTTCCACGGAATCGCGTGCATAAATCGTGGAAGCGCTTATTGAAAGCATTTACATGGAATTATTGCGGTATGCCTCTTCGTCCTTGAACTACAAGACGAAGATTAACGGTCCTTTGTAAAGATTACGTAGTTTTTTTCTCTCCTCGGTAAATTCCCTTCTTATCATTTCAACGGTGACTAATATTACAAGGCGCTCGGACGAATGGCATTAAAGTCCTTTAGAATCCATGAATTTTTGTACGATGACTGTCGCGACGAGGCTAACCGATGTCACGAATTTCCGAAACAATAAACAGAGATATTTACAAAAATCATCGTACTTCATGGCCAAATGCCTATACGTTTCAAGGCGTAATATGTTTCGAAGATCGAACATTTTAGTTTGGCGAGTTGGAACGATTCGATTTCGGCTTTTAACGCGGGTTTGCTTTGCTTCACTTTGGTTGCCGAAAGACATTTGCATAATTAGACGAAATAAGAAGTGTCGTGTGAAGTAATATTTCCACCTAATGGAAAGCGAAACTCTCGATCTTAAAAAATATCGGCGGTCCAAAATGCAAATGAGAGTATTATTAAGATATTAGGCTATCGGTACTCGAACGTCGGATAGTGGAAGAGTGAAAAGTCCTTTCCAACGGGGGAGAAAGGAACGAGTCGCCTGTCGCCTATTCTTTCTTCTCCTCGAGTGACGTTACTTTTTTCACCTGCACCGGTAACGAGCCTCGCCCGTCAGAGGGGCGGTGAATCCTCCCGCCCCTCCCGCCCCCTCGTTACATACAAAAGATTACAAAATGAAAGGCTCCAAGGCTCCCTCGCTTATCGCAGGGAAACACAAGCACGCCGATAAGGGTGCAACGCGCTTCGATAAATTCGCCCTTGAACGGCAAGCAAGTTTACAAAATTGTTTTCCAAATAACATTGGGACTCGGCGCTCGGGTCAAGCGCTTTACCACATAATTATTCCGCTATTACGGCTTGTTTCGGACGTAAAAGTGCACCTCCTCCGAATTTTATCGCGATGGAGGAGAAAAAAAGGGCGGCGGGGAGTCGTCGTAAAGTCCCCGGGCGGACGATATTACACTGCCACACGAAAGAGGACGCGGAGGAGGACGCGGAGGAGGACGCGGAGGAGGAGGAGAAGGAGGACCGAGGAGGAGGACCGAGGAGAAAAATCTTGATAAGAGGCCCGGAACACGGATCAGGCATCCGAAAAATCCGGGCGTAGGTACGACGTCGCCTCGTCGACCGCTCGTATCAAATTAGTCTATCGGCTACTCCATTTCTGTCGCGATAGGGGCTCCCGCTAATACCCCGTGAAATCCGAGGCGATTTTGATCCCCTTCGAATTCCGAGGAGTCCGGGTTCACCGGTGCTGCTCCCTCAGACATTTCCCTCGTTAAATGCTGCCTCCAGGCGCCGCTTCACCCCGGTCGGAGTAAAGTTGGAGTGCGCGGTTCGCACGCCCGGGAATTCCTTAAAGGGGCCGCGGTACCACCGCGACTTTTGATTTCCCCGATTACTTTGGGCGATTCTTGGAAATGTTCTTGGAAATGCGTGTCTCCGCTGGAAAGATAGGATTCCAAGTCGAGTTTCAAGAGACTTGTAAAACCGAGAAGATTTTCGGGGATTAAGGATTTATTGCGGTATATAGGAAAGCCTCAAGGACATTGTTTCCGAGCGTATTAAGAATATCAAGGAGTACATTCGTAGTGCGAAGGCTCGGATGCGAAGGATACCGTTTATTTATTCTTGCGTCTACGCGTACAACAAATCCGAGGGCAAAAGTTAAGCGAACTGTAGTTAATGATAGATCGGTAAGGAGACTGAGATCCAATATTACCGAGTATTTGTATTTTAATTAAGTAACTTTGTTGAAACATCGTCCGAGATCTTGAATTATTGTAATTCGGAGACTTCCAGTACCACATCCATGATTTATATGAGATGTGACGCAAACCCTAAACTCGGTTCAAAAATTTACTTCGGTGCACTTTTTTCGTAAAGTTCTTCTAAGTTAAACATGAAAATTTTCATTTTAACATCATTTTTACGATACATCGTAACCTTGTAATTGTTTCAGTGACAACGAATAAAATTTCACTAACGCTAGAACGTTGCATAGTGCCTTGTCATACGTGTATGTATATATATATAAACGGTCATAATCAGTCATATTTTCACGGATTTCCTGCACAAGATAAGCACCAATTACATTCGGTACCGCAGTTATGTTCTTCTTGATAAGTAATAATTATTCTTTGCAATTACGGCACGTTTATGCTCATCACCAAATGTAAACAAAGTCTACAACTACGAGACATTCAGCAGCATAGATTCCAAAATTACATGGTCGAAAATAATTATCCATCCAGGTCCTGGATAAACCGTAAACAATAAAAGACACGGTTGTAGCTGACTGCATCGAAAGTTAACCCTCGTTACGCGAAGCTCGTGTATCCAGTCGCTCTACTTTTAAATTCCCGATCGCGACACCGATCCAAGGAGAGTGTCAAGACGCGAAAGGAATATTCGTATAAATGGCGCCATAGTCCTCGGGACTCGCACCGACCCACGCACCGACTACGGGACCCGGATCAAAACATTGCGGGTGCGCCGCAATTTACGAGAGAGAAACGGTGGCTGGCGACCGGATGCTCGCCAGCTTTACCTGAATCGAGTGCCCGGAGTCCTCCTCGTTAACCCCCCGTTGGGTTTCGCTTCCTTTGGAAGTGGTGGGGATCTCGGTGCGCCATCTTCCGGAACCGCGCGATCGATTTCCTGACTCTTATCTCGGGAAGCGATTTTCCCGGCTCGATCGTCCAGGTACTGGAGCACGAAAAAACTTTTTTCTTTTTATCTCCGCGTTTTCCATCTGTTCTTGTCCGCTCTCTCTCTCTCTCTCTCTCTCTCTCTCTCTCTCTTCGCTGGGATAAGCATCGACGGTCGCTATCTGAACGGCGGAATCACCCGAGAATGAAGAGGTTACGCGTGCGCATATTTGGGTCAGAAGGGAACCGTGAAAAATTTTTGGGACCGACTGGAATTCCTGGCGAGTCCTTTCCCTACGTGCATCATGGATGAAAAGCATAAATCTAAGGCTGCCGACGGCTATTGTGTAATGCTCGCGGCGATAGTCTGCGTAGATTTTTCAGGAGATTAGCCATCGAAGACACTTGGCTCTGTTGGAGCACTAAAAGAATGAACTGAAGATCGTGGAGCAATAAAAGGCAAATGCATTCTATTCGTTGGTCGTATTACATTTCACAGCGGCTTCTTTCACTGTGCGTAACGGTGGCATAAAACGTCGATTTGCGTTGTCGTTTATTTGTGAAATGAAATGAAATTATGCGCTCGGCATTATTTAACGTTATGGAAACAAATTTCCATGAAAAAACAATGAATTTTCGTACGTCGTATGCGTCATTTCTAATAGAATGAGTCCATCGATCTCCAACATTAGCTCCAACGTCTTTCATTTCGATATCGTTACATTAAATCATTCAGCTTCCGACACTTTCGGAAAGTCTTAATTATTAATGATTTTGAGTAAATGTATTATTCTTGCTTGGCTGGAGCATGCGCTTTATCATTAATACGACGAAAATTATTGAGATAATCCGAATAATCCGAATAATCCGAATAGAATTCTTCCATAAAATATCCAAATTAACGTGTGCATATCCCGTATTACTGGATATCAGATTTCAAGATTTACTCATCAAAGTAGATAAAGTATTTATCGAATATTACACGTGAAACGAGTAGACGATGTAATTTTCATCACGCACACTCGTCGGGTACAAAAGGCTAACTCTAATTGCAATAAAACATCCGTTTTTAGTAGTGCAATACTTTATGAGCTAATACACCTGTATGTAATAATTAATTGCACTTGGTCATTTATAATTCAGCTGGTAAATTTTTAGTAAGCGATACTATTGGGAAATTAATTACAAATTGATTCTCGGGTGGTAAAAGTTGCTCGCGAAAGAAGCAAGAAGATTGAGTCTACCAATTTCATTTTCACAGTATCATTTTCCTAAGATTAACGCTACGTAATTCCATATGGTGGAGCGATGTAACGCAACGAGAAAGTCAAGAAACAACGTTATGTTTTCAACTGTCACGACTAAGAATTCGGTTCACGCAATGAACACGTACAGAAACGAGTAACCGTAGAAAGATAATGATTTTCCGAGGCAAGCTTGGGCTTCTGCTGCAGTATTTTCATTTTTACAACTTTGGCGAAACTGTAGAAGTTGCCTCCTTCGGAGTAAACACTTTCGTTTTCACGTATTTTACTTTCGTCTTTTACAGTGTCCTTTCAATCGGACTAAATATTCAACTCGACTTTTAAGAAGCTCAAGAGCATTTCGCAATCGCATCTGCCTATCTGTCGAGCAAGTAGATTAATGCTGCTCGATGCTTAACCCCGAGCAGCCTACGATTGAAAAATCAACGCGTCGATGCACAAACGAAACGATACATAGATCGTGTGTTTTGCCGCGTGTGCCAGTCTTGTTCCCTGTCACTTGGGATGTTCATCGAGGCGTGCGTGGAAAGCAGAAAGGAAATGAGGGGAGTGGGACCTGGAGATTAAGAGATCCTCTGCCGGAAAAATGCGCTTGCGAGCCAGAAGTGCCTCGCACCGGGTTTACACACCCGACACAATTGCGTCACTGCCGTTCGACGGCAGCGGCCCGCGAAAATCCCCCCAACCGCCAAAAGGCGCTTTTCCACGGAAAAGCCTCTACCGCTTTGAGGTTATTCGGGTATTACGCAACGCTCCGCAGGAGACTGTCGGGAGACCATTACCAGGAAACACCGCAGGTCCACTCGTATTCCCCGGTCCATAAGTATTTAAGCTTATTCCGAGCTTATTGCAGTCTTCTAGGCTAATACGATGTCCTTTTCTTCTGTCTATAAATCTATCTTTATTTTTTACTCTTTTCGTGTGCGCGATCGCACTCGTCGAGCGAACCAAGTACTCGATCGGCGTTCTTTTCCCCTCTATAATTCAATCCCCGTGAACAATTTGCGAAATACGATGAAGAGGTTTGCGTCGCAAGACCAATTCTAATCGTTCGGTGACGTTCGGTGACGTTCGCTGCCTTTTTTCTCTATTAAAGGCCATTGTTTCGCAACCAACGACCACTTAAATTTTCCTTCGTAGCCAGGATCGTTGCATCCGGAACGCGGTTTCTCTACACCTCTTTCGTTCGAAGGACGTGGCCTACACTTTACGGCCGATCTTGCACGACCAGCAACGGAGATTCGTTCGTTAAAGTTATACAAATTTTTAGCGGAGCCTCACGAGCGCGATATTTAGACGCCGTGCCGGTTTAACCGATCGTAAAATCAGCCAAGATCCCGTCGGTTTTCCGAGGCTCTTTTACTCCCTCGAAGAAAGCGCCGGGAAAGCGAACCGTGGAAGTGGAACGTGACAAAGGCGATTCACTCCGTCCTACCTCCGCGATAATCCACGGCAGGATTAGCGCCTGGAATTAAGCGCACTCCAGCGAACTTTTTCTTCTCTCGCAGTAGTTACCGCCCCGCGTTGAACCGCGTCGACGGGAACGGCTGTTCGGCCTCGCTCCTGGCGATAACTTTTACGATTGCCACTATCTTTCTATGCGCATGCTCCACTTACAATCCGTAGAGCCGTACGCGCTTTTTTGCACGAGTATCTCTTATTTTTCCATTTAGGCGTCATTTTTCTCCTACGCAGAATACATTACCGATTTATCAAAGTTCCTCGGCTCCTTTTTCTCGTCCTCCTCGTTTTCTTTATCCGCGAGAGCGCTCGCTTGAATTTTGATAATGATTTATACGGCGCATAAAGTCCCCTGCAACCTCGTCCCACATCGCCGGGGAAAAAATGATCACTCAAGGTGTAGGATAGCGTTTTATTTCTTTCCGCTGGTTTTAATTTTCCTTAATCTGCCTCATTAGTGGCGAGATCGAACGAGATAGAACGAGATCGAACGAGGCGGGATTTCCATAATTCGGCGCGACTGTTGCTTCTTTCGTCGGAATTTCTCTCGGAAGGAGAGAAATTCACTCCTGATTTCATTCCTCGGAGAAATGACGTTCTGTCGCTTCGTAATGAATATTGGCAGGAAGTTGAGGCATTGACTGTTGTTATTGATCGAAGGCGCGTGTCGAAACAACCGGGAACATTCTTATAGATCGGACAGAATTGGTCGTGAGACTGCAAACGGAAAGGAGAAAAGTCGATACCGATCGTTCCAGCTCGAGCGGTAAAAATGTCGGGGCGATATTTACGAGCCTAATCCCAATAACGATAACGCATGCGCAGTCGTAGCGACGCCCATTTAATCTCCTAAAGTGTAATTCCAGTCGAAGAGCAATACGAGCTTATTACGAGCGTAGCCGACGTAGGTGCACGGCGTCCAGCCATGCGCAGTAAATACTCACGAGGACTTTTTTACGGCGTCGCGACGAAAGCCATGAGCCTCTCGCGTATAACGTTGGCCCACTCTGGCCTCCTAGTGGCCTCCGAGAAACGAGCATCTGCTCGACGTCGGCATCGCTTTGAGAGCGGTGAAGCGAGGGAAAAGCACTCGGGAAGCTTCGGTCGCGACTGCCTCCCACGCGCGAATTTCCTCGGGTTTATCGGACGCCGCCCGCGCAGATGCGGAATCGATGGAAGGGCTTATTCACCAGCTCCTTAATGATCCTCTTGTATTTGACACTGGTTGATCCTTTCGGCGGCGAGTACTTCAACTCGACTATGTCTTTTTTTTGCTCATTTCTCGTCGTCTCAGCAAAGAAGAGCAGCTCCATTCACCGAGTTAATTTTCAAGCAGAAAAAATGATATTTTTATTCTCGTTACTTGAGAATACTACGACTACTGCTGCTTAAAGTCGGAGGAGTGTAAATACTATCGTTTTGTCCAAACGATCCAAACGATCGATTGCATTCTGTATTAAGGCGAAGATGATGACGTACCTTTGAGAAGTAAAATTAAAATTTGTAAATAAGTAAGTTCGAAAGTAGTTGGTCTACGGATTCTTAAAAATTATCGCGAATAACTGTATTTTAATATTATATAATTAATATATCGCCTCATCTCGTCGTTTATTAGTCCTTTAACGCGTAGCGCCGTTAATGCCTCTATACTTTTTAGGCACAGCGAGTGTCGATAGCGAGAACATCTCTCGAGTTGAAATGGAAATGTTCGAGATTAACTCAAGTACAGACTCGTCAGTTTTTCTATCCGTAATTTTAGCAAACATATAAATAATACGTTACATCGACAGAAGCTGGATTTCAGTTTCACGACGACTAACTTGATTTTAAGGTTTTAATCGGAATATCCTTTCGCTTTAATACATTTCCATTGTGCTAAAGGAAATTCCTTCAGTGTATGATTTTATGATTTTCACCTTCTGATGTAAACGTCGCGTAAAGGATATTGTACTTTCCATGAATTTTCTTTATCTCCAAAAAATACTCAAATTATTTTTCTAAAGCAGTTTCTTCCGAGCAGTTTCTCCTTATAAGTTTATATTAAGCTAAACGAACGTGTCTCTCAATGTATACGTACAATCTTATTTTCACTTATAAAGATTTACACCGCGGATTCGGTCATTTCTCCTACTTTACACTTAAGTAGCGGCTTTCATCCACCCAAATTTCTTTCAGAACCGAAATTCTACCTTAAAATACCTTGCTTTACATGGTAATAGATCAATAACAAGAGTACATCGACAGGAAATTTACTCTTTAAAATCGACCTCCAAAAATAATTTAAATAATTATTTCGGCTTTTTATCCAACGTCTTCCAAGTTTTACCGTATGTTCTTGACAAATATCGCCGATTAATTATCGGATTGCCGACTTTTTACATCGGATTCAAAAAATTTGGTTTAATATTTAGAAAAACGCTTAATAAATCAGAAATTTAATAAATTTAATAAAAGCACGATTAGAAATCAAGGATCGTTACGCGAGATACTTTCCAAGTAATTTTTTTCCTTTCTATGATTTACAGCAGCGCCTCTGCGCTTACTTACACCCCAATATAAAATTTTCTGCCGTTCTACATGTAGCGCCAGCATAAAGTTAAAAACGAAATGTAAAACTGCGAGAGTATCCCAACACATGCTTGCATCGCGCTGTACAAATATAAGAACTAAAATAGAATTAAAAATATGTTTCGCTCGGAACATTACAGTAATGTATTCGAAAACAAAGATTAAAGGGAAAGAGGAAAGTGTGCGATCCAAGCATAAAGAGTAGATTAATATTAAAAGGAACGTATAGTCAGGTAAATATATTGCTTTTTAACGAAATAAAACAAGTTGCCACATAGAAGAAATAAACATAAAATAAAGAAAATGTGCTGGAAACGCAGCAAAATAACCGAATGACAAACGTATTTGAAGAGGCTCCAACTTGTCTCAATTCCGTAAATCTTACTCTACTTACGGAAACGTCCCTAGCGCCTAACGTTAAGCCTGAAAGAAATAATGCTCATAACGATATTAACGGCCCTTAGCGATTCACTCGCACCTTGAACAAAGACGCGGCGCTTAAGCAAAACGACCGTTGCGCTCGCGCTACAAAAGTTCCGCAAATGCAAAGAACGTCTCACCGCGTCCTTTAATCCAGGCTTTGTCCCTCGTCTCCGACGCATAAGATTTATGAATCGAATGAGTTTTCCCGCTCCTCGTCCATCCTCGCATGGTAATTCATGATTGATTAAACATCGACGAGTGCGAACGGTAACGAACGGTAACGAACGGTAACGAACGGCCGTGCGCGTCCATGAATATTGTATTTCAATTCCTCAATCCTAGATATTATCAACGGCTGTCCTTTAGCGTATACCGGCTCTTGCATATGTATTACGCGTCGATTTCGCCCGATTAATTATCTACTACGTCCTCTCGAAGTAACGCACCCTTCCTAATTAATGAAGTGGCCAATGATATTTTTAACGAATCGAAATTATTCATCATTATGGTGAAGCTCCTCGAATAAACAACAGGCGTAAGCTTAAGATCTCGGGAAATAAACTAGAATTATTGACGCTAAGCCGTTATTCAAATTTTAATAATCGAAGTAAACGCTGTTGATTAATGAGCGTTGATTAATAAGCGCTAGGCTTTCAAGTTCCAAAATCTTGGATCTCCGAGCTTCCGAAATACAACGTTTCGAGTCCGCCTCGTCTTTCGAGCCACTTCCGTCCACCTAACTCCGGGAAATTCGCCACACCAGGAGGCCTCGTGTCCCCCGGCCCGAACGCGACTCACTCCCCCGAGAAAAAACGGCGAAAGCTCCCCCGGAAACAGGAACCGGAGGAAAAAGCCGCGCACGCGATCAACCCCGCGAACTCCGGGAGTCTAACCTCGAAGAGGGCGAGCGCGTCTCCCCCACCCGGGACGGCCGAGGATCGATTATTAGCGCGCGCGCCGCGGCCATTTTGTAGGGGCGCTGGCCCCGGCGGCCAATCCCCGGGTTCGATGGGCGTGGAGGTGCGCGCGTTGTCGCGAGGGGCGGCGGCGGCGGCGGCGGCTGCGACGGCGGCGACGACGACGGCGGCAGTGGCGGCATCGCCGAGGATCGCGCGCGGGTGTGCAGTCAGTGCGAGTCCGGGGCGCGCGTCGATCGCTTCGCGGTGTCGGTGAGAGGAGTCAGCGGCTACACGCGCAAGCGCGGGTGCACGAGGTTCGGTGTGCGAGTTCGCGCGGGGCCCGATGAAGGCCGCGGGGCCGCGGCGACCGAGCGGCCGTCGCCTAAGCTGAGCCCCGGGTCACCCGAGAGCCCTCAAGATTACGCGCAGGTCTCCGTGCGGCGAGGCGGCGGCGGCGGCGGCGGCACGCGGGGGTGGCGTCGGACCGGCTGCCGGTATAGCGCCGAGCGCGATGCAGCGACCTGGCACTGGCGGAGGGCCCGGACCACTGGGCCTTCAGGGCCCGCCCAGGTCACTCAAGATCTCGCCGGTGAAGCTGCAGGACGAGGCCGGCGATCCCATGTCGCAGAGTAAGTTCGTATGGTTAAGCCCGCGTTCCCGATTTCACCGGGACTCGGCCCGCGTCCCGTCGCCGGGCTTTGACATCGCCGACGTCCCAAGTCCAAGGTCAAACTAAACGAGCGCCCTTAATTTTTCGTATCGCTTGAACGATGCGAAGGACTTGTTAATCGTTGATGTACGAGCCCCGGGAAACTCGACCGTGGCGAAGCTTAACTTAAATTTGGCAAACGAACCCAATGCGCGTTCGACTTGTGTAATGCCAACTCTGATTTGTAAATTAAGTCGGTCGTCGGGAAGTTTTGTGGCCGCTCGTTGTCACTTGAAAGCCACCTTTTGTAAGGATTACAGTTTTTCTGTCTTTGTCAGGCGAGGCGATCATCGACGTTAATCGCTCAAAAATCTACGGTTAATTTTCAGCGGGTGGCGCCAAATTGTCATTTTCTTCTCCAAGAGTCAAATTTTCAAACGGATCATATCGACACTCATTGCCGTGAATTAAAATTAAAACTCTCCCGGTTGCTCATTGTAAATAAATAGCGCAACATCTCCGAAAACTATAATTACAGTCGGAAGGTCAATACACTCTTTGCAATGTATTATATTTCCTATTTGAGCAGGACCTTTGGGCCTTGCAAATATTGTTTATAATAATCTTATACTAGCGCGGTAAATTAATTTTGGTCGGAATGAAGATTCGCGATATTACGCGATAATGAATTTTCATTTGGTTATAAAATGTGGGTGTACGCGTTGAATGATTTATCGCGCGTAATTATTGAAGCATTCGTTCGATTTAAAAAGACAGAAATTTTCTTTATACTTCCAGTAAAAGAAGAAAGAAACATTTCATACAAATTAATCGATCGAAAAAGAAAACTTGATATAGTTTTTAGAAATGTTATCGGAATGCCTGTCGGATAACGTCGATAGTGTAAAAATTCAATCTCGATCAGAGGTAAAAAATTTTTTTCGATTTCAAACACATTATCCAGTGATAATTTTAAAGACCATCGAATAAATAATTGACATCGGATTTGAAACAAACATGCCTGAACTTATTCCCATAAGTTCATCTTAAATAAAAGAGTAAAAGTGGGAAATATTTTTAATTTATACTCGTACAAGTACTTTTATCGGGTTTAAGAATACATTCCTTTTTTTATCTAAAATTTAAATCTTATTTTAATCGATTAAAGTAATCTCCTCTGATTAAGAGAGAAATATGAAGTTGAATAAAACTGAAAATTAATAATATTTTTATGATAATTTGATCGCAACGCGTGTTCACCTTCTTTAATATTGAAGCGTCACGTATCCAAATACTTTTCAACGTTTAATATTCTCAAGTCAAAGTACATCTACGTGCCAGAAAATGTATCCGAGTTTACAAGGACAATAAGTTTTCCCTTAAAAAGAAAATATGAGCAAAATTGTACGGTTTCTGTAGAATGTTTCTGCACCTAGAAATTTTCAGTTGCAAAGTAAATCTATGGACACGATGACGTGATATCCAGACATAATTCCTTAGAACTGAAAATTAAACAAAAATTAAGCATACGTCTATTTACTAAGTTACCAGTTTAATGTGTACAATTACTTCTGTTGTTGGTCAACGATAATCGTTCACAAACATGAATTTATTAATATCCACTCGGTTGCCTTAACCTCGTTAAATTTTTCAAGAAATGTAAATATTCGTAATCAACCAATAATATTCAAGCGAAAGTCCTTTTTCACAAACGCTTAGCGATTTAACTTATGTTAATATAAGTGAAAACGTCGGCGTGGAAATATTAAATCATTCGCTGATTAGAGGAGGCCTTAACGCCATAAGAGATAGAAAAGAAAAAAAAAAAAAAAAAAAAAGACATTCGATCGTCCTGATTTTTCACACATTTCGCAGATTTCACTGGGACCGACTTAACAATATTCGCAAAGCTCGACGATAATACGCGAAATGTTCGGCGTTAGTCGCGCTTTACGTCAAAAGTCTCTATGGCATGTGCAATGGTAATTAGCTGATCTCGCTTAACGAGGTTATTAATCTTTGCACTAGTTTAACGAGTTTTCATTTAATTAGGCCGAGTATCTAATAGCGATCGTGTGTATCACTGGCTTGGTGCTCTTTTTCGTCGTCACCGATGGACGCATTTAGCGAATCGGCTATTTTTTCCATATGCAATGAGAATACTCTGTAAGAGTATATGAGAAATTTATGTCCCTCTGGTAATAAACTAGATGTCATTTGTCGAGATGATAACTGCATCGCTCGGTATTACGTGCCGTTATACTTAACACCTGTGCACAATTATACGTATCTGAAAATATTATAATTCGCGTACGGAGAGCCTTTTACGTATTAAATGTTTTATGTGCGTTTCATTCGAGTAAATTACGCAGGGACGCAAATAAACGTTATTATTCAGAAATTCGATTATTTATGGTACTCGAGCTTTTACGGTCGGGATACACGAGGAAAGTAGTGCTTGTACCCTCCTTTGGTTCTATTGTACCAATAAAAGTCTTATATTATTACAGAATTGAGAATGATAAATGTTAAAACTAAAAGTGAATCCGAATAGAACAAAAAATGCGCTCCCGTGCAAAGTAAATCCAACAATGTAGATTTAGCATGCGTTAAGTGTAATATCCTCGTTAAAAGCGTTGAAATCTTAGTTGGTAACATTGAAAATAATTGAGAATTTGAAAAACATGGAATAATTAAAGTTTAACCGAGGACAGTCTGTTGGTGATATTTTTAAAACGTAACCCTAAACAAATAGTTCGTCGCGTGTAATTCATAAAGTCTTTTTACTCCGCGTATTCTATTAATAGTTTTTCTTACGCTTCAACAAATGTACATTAACATTTGGAATTTTAAAGGTATTTTTAAAGTATCTAATTTTCCTAATGATAAGGAATTTACAAATTGTTACTACTGGTTAACGTACTCGACATGTTTCATTGACATCAATTAAAATATTTACTCTGTAAATATTAATTATCGTTACGGTACTACTGTCTTTACAGATTACTTCGTACATTACTACCTGATTGTTCTTCGTTTTGCTTTGTTCCTTTATAATAACATTTATAATAAAACGCCCATACGTTATTTATCTACCGTTATCGAACATTCTTATTAATATTTAGAAGCTGATGTGGATGTCACGAAGGAAATGTCAGCCACAAATAATTCGAGCCTATTTTCAATAAGAAAAGGTGGACAACGGTGGGCTAATTATTAGATACAAGTGAACATAAGGCGTGTCTGTAAATAAATTTTTTATTTACTAATCGAATAGAATTACCGAATATGAAATACCGGTAACCGTGGACAAACAAATCCGTACGTTCTTCACTCTCTCATAATTCAACGAAAATTTCACACCCGTACCATTCGTCATTGTGTGCCTTGACAATTATTCATTCGCGTACATTTAAAGGACATATTTATGGTACGAAATTGCACTTGGGCATTTGTAAATTAAACAATTTTGAAGACTTTGGTGCCCATGCGAATACATCCACAACAAATAATGAGTTTACTTTTACTCTTATCGACAGAAATGTAACATTTGACCTTCCGTGTCTTTGTTAAGTTTCAAGTTTTAATTAAAAAATGAATTGAAATCGTTGGTTTATACGGATAAAACACGTAGCTAAAATACTCGCGAATGTCGGAATTGTTGCACTTGCGACGAAAAGTAAGGTCTCCGGTAATAATACACATCGGAAGCCGGAAATGCTCCCATCCGACCTTCTTGAATGTAAGGCATCGCATCAATCGCATCATCGGCACATACAACAATTCGAGGAGATTCGCGCGAAAAAGCGCGCGAGTGAATTTCCTTGCCGATGCGATTCACCAAGAGAAGGCCGCCCTTAATCTGGCAAAGTGCTCGTCGAGGGTCATCGCGCAAGGGGGTGCCGGGGATACGAGAGGGTCGATTTATTCCCGAAGCAGCGAACTCCGTCGGTGTTGCGTCGGCACGCGGACAAACCGCTCGGCGTTCCAAGTCTGGAGGGTAAAGAGCTTTCCAGGTTCACCGAGTCATTATTTATAGACGAGAGGCTCGGAGCAGTGGAAGTGTCGCATTATTTTTTGCGCTTGTTAAGTAAAGTTTGAGCCTAGATGAACCTTTGGGAATCAGGAAAAGACTCCGGCTTGATGGTGGAAAGTTAAGCGTCCGTTTGGACCGGTATAAAAGACGCCGAATCAGTTATTTGAATCTTTAGATTCGTAAACACTCGAGATCTTGGAAAAATCGCTCGCCTTCGACTCGAGCAAATCCAACTTTGATTCGAATATTTTAGCGGGAAGTAAGAAAATAATATCCAAGAGGAAAAGTACGTTCGCGTTAAAATTCTTAAAAATATTCCCCCGCTTTGGCGTTCGAGATGAATAATTAGGATAGTTAACCGCTTACAAATTTTCATCGTTAATATTCATAGGGCATCCAACGTTTATTTGCAGTCTTGCAGATTTTGAATACGTCGTTCGGAAAATACACCCCAAGAGCGTCGTCGGCTATTCGTGAAAATTCGTGAAAATTCGTGAAAATTCGAAAAATATTATCTTTCGTTTATTCCCGTCAACCGAGGAAAGAAGATGAAGCGGCAGCATTGCTGTCCCTCTAGTGCACGAGCTTTTTTTTCTTTTTTCTTTTTTTTTTTTCAAGAACCTTGAAAGCTCGTCGACCTCCTCGCGGCGGCAAACGTCGTTTGTGCTGCGATCGCGCGCGGATCCCCCGATGCATCATCGCGACCGAAATCTTTTTGCGCCACTTGGCGCCTCCCCGGCAATTATATGAAAATTACGAGAAAATGCTCCCCTCCGCTTGGCGACAAGAGCTCGAGACGCATGCGCAAGGCCGGGAAAGCTCGATCCCCGACAGAAGTCATCAGCCGATTAGGGTGTAGATGTTTGCGAATTACAAGGGCGGGGCGGAAGGGAAAGTCGATGTGCCTGTTCCAACGGAGGTCAGCGGGACAGGGGATGCAATTGAATTATCGCGAGTGTTTGCGCAGCGACGGACGCGCGCGGCCAATTGAATTAGGTTCTGTCTCCCTGTGGTTTAAGGGTGGCAGGGGGTCGAACTTGCTTTCCCAACTTGCAAGTTTTTGTCGGTCTCGAGGAGAAATAGCCACTTGCCGCGTACTTAATGCCTCTCCTGCGTATTTTCGTTTAATCGCAGGAGAAGGATATTATTTTACTGTTCAGCTGAAGGGAAGTGGGAGAGGAGATATTGGTCGGTGGTGATTATTTGTGCGTATTAAAATTAGGTACATAAGTGCAGTAGCGTTGTTTACGATTCGAGTCAAGTTTTCGCACTGATCACTCTTTCGATACGAGAGCATTAAGTGCTCGTGTAATACAGCGAGGATGTATCCTTCTTTGTCTCGTATTCAAACCCTTTACTCGGTAAAATTTTTATGTTTTTATCGACGACACTCGTCACTTTTTCAGATGCGAGTAACCTTTTATTTTGCGTTATTCGGCTCTCGGCGTGAACCGGTTTTAAACGTTGTTTCAACCTTGTGCTCTTATGCTCTCGAGCCGTGAGTCCTGGTAGCCAATGATTTTGAGCGGTAAGCCAACGAGGAGGCGTCTTTATAAGTCTCGGGAATTACTTTGAGAAAAGAGAAGTTACGGTCTTGGAAAAGACTCGCAACTGTGTTGGCTGTAAGTAATTAAGGGGGCAAAACGATACTCCGAACGAAGGTACACGAGTGACCGCGAGGTCCCGGAAAACGCCGATATCGCGAAAGATTGCACAAAAATTGCCTCTCGCCCTTCCTTTACTTCACTTGAATTTACGGTCTTTATAACCGTGGCATAAATTAGTATTTATCGGTAAGGCGGCGCGCATAAACTTTTATTGTTACGCGAAACCGATAACGACGGAATGATATATTGCCGTCCCCTGAATTTTCCTCCTCTGGCTTTCCTCAATTTTACGATGACAGCGCGAGAGAAGGACTACCCAGGGAGATCGATCAGGGCACTCTCGTGGCGCCAGACCCGGGCCTGGATGGGGAGGGAGAACGTCCGGCATCCGTTTACAGGCGCCTCGTGTAAAAAGGTGAGCACGAGCGCCTTCTGGACTTCTTCTTCTTCGTCGCCGTCTCTAGATCTGAGCACCGGAAAACCTGAGAAGCCCGTCGTTATTATCCTCGACCCTTCGGAATTTTTTTTTCACTTCTTCCTTTTTTTACCTCTCGCCCTCTCTCTCGCCCTCTCTCTCTCTCTCTCTCTCTCTCTCTCTCTCTCTCTCTCTCGCTCTTCTTTTTTCTCGTTCATCTTTTTGTCGATCGTGTATGCTCGAGAATCCGAAAGGAAAGTCAGACAGCAAATTCTTATTGTACAACTGTGCGAGTTGACGCGTCTTAAATGTCGACGTGAAATTTTTCGCCGGAAGCCAAGGGAATATTTGTTGGTATTGAATGACGCTTTATCGGAAATCGGTATGAGTCGCAATTCCATGAAAGTTACAAACTTCGTCATTAGCGTCCGTTTCACGTTTGAACTTAATAATAATAGGTGTATAGTAGAGTCTTACGCTTGGTTTCATATTAATGATAAAACCAAATTAAAGTATACGTAGAGGTAAAGTCCTCAAAGTGCTCGGCAATTTGATTTTATTTGAATTCAGACGGATAATGATTAATTTGATATTGCGTTCCCAGGTGATTGTTAGAACAAGAATAAATTATGGGAAAATATTAATATCGAGGATCAGTTTCATAAAGATAATTAATAAGTATTCTGTATAAATAAGGAATGAAAATTTAAATTTAAGCATCACTTGTAATTCATAAAGAATACGAATAATCTAGCGAATTAAGTGAATTTCGCAAAGATTATTTTAAGATTTCGCGTACGAATACGACATTATTAAAAATATCGGTTCTCATTATTTATTCACATCTCATTAATTATAGCGGCATATTTTGAAACAAATACATTATTCTATATCTTGGGTTATATTAAGGTTGCTGACTAATAAAATTTGCGATGAAAAATGATTAAAGAGGACGTACCGAAGTCTGTCGTTTAACTTATATTTGGTTTCAATTTAATTGTAATTTCATTTGATACGTATTAAAAAGAAATAATTTTTTGTAGAAAATTTTTATGATCAATAAATTGAGTATCTAAATTGAGAAACATTATCTCCACCAAAATTTCCTATTGTGATTTTAAAGAAGCTATTAAATAAGAATCCAGATAAGTTTATTAATAGCTAAACACAATTACGTATAAATTTAAGAAAATATCCAGCTGTGGATTTTCTAGCAAACTGTTTTACCAATTACTCTCTCAATATTACTTAATAACAAACGTCAAATTCTATCACACATACTCTTTGTAGTAAAAGAGTTTACGTTTCCGAAATATTGTCCAACTACTTCCACATGTCTGCAAACATAATCTTAATTAAATTTACATCTACTGTGTAGATGTAAATCCAGCTATACGTATCGTTCAAATATTTTCCCGAAACTTTACTGTTTAATAGTCGTTATATAAATAAATATGAGGATTGCGCAAGCAATTTTATGCTTTTAATTAGATAAGTTAGATAGCATCGAGTCGATAAAACAATTTAATAAGAATAATATTTTAGGTAACTACAGGTAATTACATATTGGTTTAAGAAATTTTCGGCGATAACTGCATTTCATTGCCCGAATTTTATTTAATACTCATCGAAGAAATTATAAATGTCACGAGCAGGTAAAAATAGAACATTGACAATAATTTGTAATCTTACGATGTTGCGACATTTACGATTGCCAGATCAACATTTTCTGAAAGTTCCGAGTAATTTTATAAGATGTAAGTAGTCTAATGAGAAAACCGGTTACGTTCAAAGCTGTAGTCTCTTTACCGACGCAGTCGACATCTGACATTACGTTAATTGGCCTTTTGAAAATGGTCCATTTGAAATTCAAAGCATCATACCGAAGCGTCAAATTTTCCAAGGCGAGAACAGCAAATTATCACGCAAAATAAGCATATTAATTAAAAAAAAGGAAATTTATCGAGCGAGGATAAATAATTACAAATCGAGATATTCGAATGCAGCAAATTGAATTTTATGAATAAATTATGACCGGCGCCCGGCATAATTAGATAATTTTCTCGCGAGGATTAAGATAGAGTGACTTTATACTCGGTTATAATGATTTTTTTACCATTTTAAAATGCCCACATTTTCGTCGTTAAGGCTTGAATGATTTGAATTTTTTGAATTTTTTGAATTTTTTGAATTTTTTGAATCGATGTGCTTAAAGTTCGTTAGTCATAAAATATTGATTTTCAATGTGATCAACGTACTTAGAAATTAATCGGAATGGAGTTTTAATTTTAACTCGTTATTGCATCTCGGTGCTCTAAAGCTCTAAGTAATGGACATTCGCCATGTCAATACTTCGCTCAGTGTTTGATAAGACAGTAAGTTTGATAAGTACAGTGTTCTAAGTTCGATTCTCATTTTTAATGCGAGGTTGCATTATTTCGGTAAACAACCAAGTAACAAGAAAAGCGACGAAATTCGGCAGAATTATAATAAAAGAATCTATTCAATCCGAAGATGTTGCTACACGTATTGAACAATGTAATATCTAGGTCAGAAAACTATTTTGTTCACTCGTAATTATGAAAAGTGTCTCTAATATTGAGAAAAATATGACTAATCTAATGTTACGAAAGAACGATCGCATTTATCAAATCCGTGGCTCTAGCTACTAAAGGATGACTGTTTCATAACCATCGTAACTTGCACAAAACACTGCAGTATTACTGTAGCATGCAGTTAGGTTCAGAAAATGAATTATTTCATCTTTTTAAAAAAGTTAAGCTACCGTTTCATTAGGAAAATATCGGATACAATAACCGCTTACTTTGAAACTTTACTTGGCGAACTAGGATTTGCGTTATCTAAAGCAAAAATTCTCTTTTTACAACTTAACACGTTCGCCTTATCTGAAGTTTGATATATTTGACAAAATGAAAAGGTATCTCTGAAGTTCTTTTAATCTTTAAGTACAAGTTATGAGCCTATTGAAATTAATATATCATTTTAGACAACGAATAACGTGTAAAGTAATGAATTTGCGGTTAAATGGAAAACACATTTTACAAAGAAATATTCGTACTTTCGGATTTAGGGAAAAATATAGAAAATAAAGAAACACATAATTGTATAGTCTTATTCGGCTTAAATGTACGTAAAATGAATACGTATAAACTCAGTGTTAACATTATGAATGTGAGTGAATTGTAAGGAAGTACAGAAAAGTACAGCGAAGTTTGACTTTCTTATACCCAAACGCCAATACTCGAACAATAAATTCGAGCCGAATCCAATTAATTATTAGTGCTTTCAAAATATTCTGGAACGTCACATTTTAACAAAGAAGCTTAAGTACGAAACGTGAAAAGTGAAATTACGCCATAAGCGTGCTTATTAAACGAACATTTGTTGATTACGGCAAATTGAGCGAAGGAGATTTTCTTTCAAATTATGTTATACAGGTCAATTACGTATTCTTCAGCGAAATCGAGGCATAATATTGCCAACGCGAATTCTTTTATCCCTCGAGAGTGAGTATAATTTTCTCAACTTAAAACAGAGTTACGATATTTTAAGCAGATTTAACTTCATTTCGCAAAGCACAGTACGCACAAAGTATACTTACCAAGCGTTAACAACTTTAATGTAAGATTCGAGTAAATTTTGCTTAAAATTAGTCCTGCTACATTCGAGTCTCTGCGTGGATTTAATTAAATTAAAGTTAATTTCTAGTTATCCGTGGTTTTATCGGTCGAGAATAAAAAGTTACCTTTCCCAATATTTACAGTTCTTTTATGATCTAATTAAAACACATTTCTTGCCAGATAAATAACTAGTCGGCCATAATGGATTGACACGCTTAAGATCCTAGTAATGGTCCCGAATTCATAAATTCAACAAGGACTCGCGCCCCTAATAAAGATAATAATAAAGAAACTGTCGCAAGTCCTAAGTAAATATTATTAACTTGGCCAAATATTGTAGCAAACTCGAGTCTCGAGTCTTCGCAATAAATCCAGGATCAGAGTCGCATCAAAGTAAATCCACGAGGCTGAATAAATCATCGCTCGACCTGGAGTGAAATAATTCCACTCCTTAGGGTCAATTAGCCGTTACGCTTCCAATCAATCCCGAGGTTATGCAGCCGGGGGACCTTTCGAAAATGTTAGGCACTTTCTCTTTCTCTCTCTTTTGCCTTCCGCCAGGCGCGCTTTATCACGCTAATGACTCTTTGAGCCTGGGCCGGTCCCTCCTGTTCCTTCGTCTTCTTGCTCCTTTTGAATCGGTCGCCGTCGCGCGCGATTGAAGGAGCGGACGGTCGTGCCTACGAATGAGGCTTGATTTATGCGGGACGGGAATCTCGCCCGCCGCCTCCTTCCTCTTTATTTTTTCCTTTTTTTTCCTTTTTTTTTTTTGTTTCTTCTTTTCCTCTTTCAATCTCCTCCTCTGCTTAGCGAGTGCCTCTCTTATTTCGTTTCGCCTCGACGCTGCTGGTTCTCGGCCACGGAATCCGACCTCGCGAGTGGAAATCCGCGTCCGTCGAAGTGACCGCGCCGTTACCTTTCGTCACTCCAACACTCCAATGGGCACATTTCCCATTGCGGGCAGTTGGATCGGGATTTCAGCGTTCGTTCGTATCGAGGAGTGGCGTAGATCTCGAATTAATAGCTTCTGAAGAAATATGCGCGTCGAACGTCGTCGGCTCGTCGATAAGGTAGAGACCTTTAAGAACTTTAGCGTAGCTGCAGATCTTTGCGCGTGCGATCAGCGAGCGAATTCATTCGGGTTTTTAGATTGGCAGCTGTCGCAGATCGGTTACAAAGACATTCATTCGTTACTGCCCTTGTAAATTTGGAGCTACGGTCGCTAGTCAAGAGAGACAATTATACACTGACTGGTGGTAAATGTAAGACTCTGTGACATAAATGTATCCGCTTGAAATGTTTCATTGCTTCGGTCGGTCTCTTCTTTTTATGCGTTCTCTCAAGCGTTTACTTCAACATCAAAGCCGAATACGTGGACGCGACTCCTTATCCAGAACGTTAATAAGTACATCTTCGAATGTTTCTTTGATCTCTGAGTTCATAAAAAAAATATAACCTCTATTTTTCCACTCGATCTCGTCGCGTAGAATCAATTACGCATACTTGAGAAATCCGAGGGTCGCGTCCAGAGAAACTGGTCAGCGTCTACCGCAAAGTTGTACACGAAAATCGAACGTAAAATAAAGTGTCAGTGGCGCTTCAAAGAGGAAGATTTGCGTATGTGCCAAACACCGATTGAAAGTCAGCTACTGCTTTTGAACGAGGATGACAAAAAGGAAGGAATATAAGCGAGAGCCGTAAAATTTATATGAATCCGTCCTCGCTTTATAGCCGTTGATGTCTACATTTATATGCGTCCCGAGAAATTATTTGACGATCGTCAGCCTGACGAAGTGCGGACTTTATATTTTCTGAATAAATAAGAAATTTTTTGTAAATACTTGGAATACTTTTTCCTTTTTGTAAGAATATCCCATTCAGAAGCGCTCGGAACCTAATACACGTTCGATTAATTTAAAAATACATTTATTCGAGTAAATTATAATATGAACTACCGTGTAGGATATATCGGAATCTAAATCGACGGATAAAAAATTCATCGCGATTGCATTCGGTGTTGTACTCTCTTACATCGTTGATAAAACTGCGGGTAAATCGACTCATGTGGTGGCAGTCGGACTGAAAAAATCCGTCGTTTACGTACAAGAAGATCGCGGAGCTGCGCGTAACGGGATACGGACGCTTATCATCTCGACGAAGAGATAGAAAATCTCCCCCAAGGACGCGTAGCTTCCGCAGCAGTATCAGGCATGCGCATTCGCACTCCGAATTTCCACTTTCCCGAGGAGCGCAGGACGATTCTGCAGCGGCGATTTTCGGTGCCTAGTTCCGATCCTCGGCGAGTCCTTGCGGGAGGGAAAGGGGAAGGCCGAGGCGACGAATTAGAACCTGCTCAGGGGCGACGGCGGGGCGCCGCGGAGGAATGCCGGACCGCAGCCCTGATAAAAAGCGGAGCCAGGGCCAACACCTACATAAATTTCCGAGCGCGGGGATAGCGACTGCACCCAATTCTTCCCCTCCCCCAGCGTTCCTCGAGCACCGACCCATTGCAGCTTGCGTAACGAGTGCCTGTCAGCAGCCGAGATATGCTGGAAGAGCCGGAAAATTCTGGGAAATGTTCGCGGAGATTTTCGGAGGTCAGGATCGATTGGGTTTTCATTCGAATGCTCGCTGGACTCTCGCTGTAAAGACGCTGTAAAGCTTAAGTTCGCGATTCATCGGAGAAGCTTATGTTCGTTTTACTTTACGGATTAAACAAGAATTGCACGGGAAGTTCGACGTTTTTAAATTCACTAATGGTTTACGCGATGGCTATTGTCTCTGATCTCGTTCCTGGCAGAGACTGGAAGAATTCGAATATTATGAAGCTAGATATACAAATACTCTCAAGCTAATCCGTTGGATTCTATCGCGATGTTTTCCATTTTTAAATTTTTCCTTTTCGTAAAGCCAAATAGAATAAAACTAGTTTGGTCGAGGCGCTGGTCTCGGAAGGAGTAATCGATGGTCTTTGATCAAATACTCGGTCTTGATAAATTATAATTGCTCTAAAAGATTTGCATTAAGCACATCGAAGCCTACAGTTTTGTCAAAATTTACGTCTGCTGAATTCCATGAAGGTATAAGGCAACGAGTATTTTACTTCTATCGATACAAATACGCGTTCGGCTTCTTCAACTAGACTATACGCTATTAAGTCAGATATTAAAATCAGTCGAATACTTTTTCTCTTTTACCGATACCTCGTTTATTTGCTCCTTCCGATCCAGTTCCATAATAATTTGTTGCTCGTCGCTTAAGGCGAACTGACTAACGACAGTACACGTGCGTTACGGTCATTTTTACGGCGACTGCACGTAAAGTGGGTTGCCAGTCGAAGAAATTACACAAAAATAGCCTACGGACTATCCGAATAATCATCAATACCGTATTCAAATATCTCTATTAAAAGAAGAAGAAGAAAGAATCTAAAAAAAAAATATCTTCCCGCGGTGAAGTAGTAACGCGATGCGATAAACCCACCCAGAATCCAGCGGACCGCTCTTATCCGCGTACAAGGATTCACAACATCCCCCCAGATCAATAATCCTAGCGGCCGAGGTCGTAAAGTCCAACGACGAATAACCATCCGGACGGTCAGAGGAATTCCCGTTGCTGGTAAAGGCTCCGGCGTAAAACCTGAAAAACGTCCGCGGAAAAGCCGAGGGGAATAACGAGCCTCGTCCAGGGTCAGGAGTATACGTCGGCAAGGGAGGGGGCGAATAATTAGCGGAGGTGTTAATGAAATACCGAAGGCGTTCGCTCGTCGGCGCCTCTGAACTACCGACCAGACATCCACGACACGCGGCCCGGCGCCGATCGTGCCTCTCTTTTTTTTCGTCTTCACACGCACACACGCGCGCTCTTCCTTTGCCCACCTCCTCCTTTGCCCGCGCCTCGGCGTTGTTCCTTCCCCTTGCCCCACGCCGCGAGGCTCAACCCGGGCGGTGCGTTCATTTTTCAAGAGGCGCGAGCAAGGAAGAGGACTAAATTCTCGCTTTTTTGCGGATGCCGCTCTGCTGCTGGATTTCGAAAGCACGCGCCGTTGCGACTCGGTCTCGAGTTTGCCTGCGGTTCTGGTTCTTCGGTCTTGTTCGAGACTGGAAATGTCGCGGTACGTTGACGCTGTCGCTGATCGGCTGTCGATAATACGCGCACTTTGTCGTACGATGAGGCTCATTGGTAACGGAGGATTCGGGAGCTTTTATGCAAGAGTTTTCGACCCGTTAAATCGTACGAATAGTTTCGATGAGCAATTTCTCGCGATCCTTAAAGTCCAGTGTCGATACTCGATACTCGATACTGGAATACTCGATACAAATTCAAAGAAAACTTACAGTCCTTTACGCGCGCAATATGTAAATGGAATAACGCAATGCGCTCGTTGCTCGCGGTTGGACGAACGCGCGAGATTGCGTGTACAGATGTTGACTAAGATGAGTTTCGGTTCCTGTGGATTCTCGCGAGTGCAGATGTATGGAAACGTGAAATACCTTGTCTGGTTGGGATGCCTTCGGTCGTCCGACAACTCATATTACATTTACCGGCTTTCGATGAAAGTCTCCCGATGATTTTCGCCTCACTTGGTCCAAATACGCGCGATTAGAAAACTCGTTAGGAAGAATTATTAAAAATCGATCTCAATGTATTCCCTCGTTTATGCTCGCAAGGACTCAACAGTTTCTTGTACACAAGGTTTGCACTCCGAAATTCTTACTATTTTCATAACGTTTAAAACGGTATTCGCGAATGGAAATATACAACTGATGCACAAATTGGGCACAAAACAATTTAACTCGAATCGTTGAATCCTCTTTATTTTCCAGGGTATAAAGTGCAATAATAAGCTTACGTCATCTCGAAATATTATGGATTATTACTTTAAGAAAATATGTAATTGCACGCGTAACGTCTCGAAGGAATACGTATTCAGCACGAGATAAAGCTCGAAAGCGGTATTAAATCGAAACGATGTTTATAAGCAAACTTTAGCATTGTATGGTGTATAGAATACGAAAGAAAGTTTAACCTCCTCTGGGTGAAAGTAATGTTTAAGCGCTGTATTGAACTTGTGCATAATAATTACAGATCAATTACAGGATCTTTACGTGAAAATGAGCTTATTTGCATCGCGTAAGTTATCGTGGGAAACGTAACGTTGGTTGATATTCATGATTTATTGGCAGAGTTTAATGGCCGATGGTAAATGCAGGTTTCGTTTAATTAAAACAGTTTTACTAAGAAAGCAGGTCGGTCTTGTCAATACAATCGAGACTACACGATTGTATTGACCCTAGCAATCGACGAACGATTCGAAAGTAATTTCCCGTCCGCGAGCCGTTGGATCTTACGCACCGAAATGAAAAGGAAACTGCGCATCTCACGGACACAAACGCGCAATCTTTGGATTAGAAAGCGGTCGCTTAATTCCCAGTGCAAAATAAGAAATTTCAAACGGGCGCCGATGGGAAACCGCAGTTTTGCGAGTAAACAATCCGCGCGGGAATCGAACGCGCGGCCGCCGAGTTCCCCTCACCCACCCCCGCAAGTCGCGCATTATCACGCGAGGCTGCTTTACGGCGCATGCGTGCCGGGGAATCGAACCCACGACCTTCGTGCGCGCACTCGTTATCCGTCCGCGGTGCAATAGTAATTCCCGGGCGTTTGATGTGACCGCGGCGCGTCGGCGCAGACAAAGCCGAAGCCCAAAGTTTCGTAGGCGCTCGGTACAAGGGCTTCGTCGTGGCGTTCCTTATCGGGCCGGAGGAAAGGCCCTTAACACGCTCCTCGCGCCTGTCCGAAGAAACGAGCAACACGGGGCCCGACGACAGCGACGACTACCTCGGCACTCTCTCTCTCTCTCTCTCTCTCTCTCTCTCTCTCTCTCTCTCTCTCTCTCTCTCTACTCAACCTGCAAGCGCGTGCGAGTACACGTACGCGTGGATATCCGCGAGGCTGTATTTATGAGAGAGTCCGAGCATGTGCCGCATCTGTGTTTCTCTCATTCCTCCTCTGCCTCCCCCGCGACCCTTTCCCACCCTGTCAAGATCCTTCTCTTTTTCCTCCTCTCCTTATTCGTGAGGCTCATATCGTTTTGTTTGGTACGCGCGGTGTTCCCGGTTCCCCGCTCTCCTCGGCTTCTCGAGAATTATCGATTGTGCAAGCGAATGATTAGCCAGGGAACAGCCCTTTGACTAAAAAAGCATTTATGGGCTTTTAATTGACGAAGCTACGTTCCACATTCCAGCGCCTATTCCGTGCGTACACTGGGAATATCCCGACTATATTATTATATTTTAAGCTCTTTCAAACTTACCGATTGAGAAAACTAGATGGTTACAAGCCGATCGCTTAATTTTAAGACGAAGACTGGGTGTTTGGGTGTTGTTTAATCCTCGGCCTCGAAAAATAAAAGTACCCAACACTGATTGTGATAACGTTAGATATGCTTTACGCACGAATTTGCTTGCCCTGAGAATTTAATATTGTAGCTTATGACAATCCACGTTCTGATTCGTATGCGCTTCTTGCAACGTTGCGCGCAAATATTTTGTAAAAATAGGTGATTCTTCTCGATGAGCTGATTCCGTGCATAGGTGTGCGTGTGCTCGTGCACCATTAAATTTGTAAGTACGTGCAGACGCTGTGATACCGAACGGCTGAAGTTACGTAAAATCGTAACAAAAAGTAAAACTTTAAAAGATGTCGAAGGCTTGAATAATGCAAATTCGACGCTTTACGCAGAAATAAAAATTCTGAATATTTTATTGATTCGCTCGGGCGTAATATTTTTTAACCAGTCGCGTATAAGGATCATCGGAAGTGGTCGTGCCTTTATAAAGTGCGATTCTGACGAAGTGATATATTTGTGGTTACGAAACTGCACGAGAGAAGAGAAGTAGAGAAAAAAGTAGAGTAAAACAAACTTTTCTTTGTCTCTGGTACAGTCGCTTTGCAGACTCGATTGTCCCTTTTGCCGTCATCCATATTTATCGCCTTGAATTATCTGCGTTAATTATATTTATTGGACACCGATATAAGCGCGTGTAATCTGTCGTTATTTTTTAAATGTAGGTGCGCTATCGTGAAGCCATTAATTCAAGGCATCATTACAATCTATATGCTTGCTCTTGACTTCTTTATTTTCATTTTGCGTTCAATTTTCAATACCATTGCGCCCGTACTAGTCTTATTTTGCATTTGGCTATTTATTTTTCATTCCATTTGCTGCTTTACGTTATCTTCTACCAAATTTGCGTATCAATAGAATGTTGAGAATAAAGAAAATAGTTTCAAACGATAACTATTTTTCAGTTTCACTTTCGTTCAATGTATTTTATAAGATATTTTTCTCGTACTCTTATGCAATGACAAATCTAGTATAACATGAATGTCCTACTTTATAAAAATTTTAGCGCTTACAAGTAAATCTTTGTAATGTCGGTAAAACTTTTTAAATCACATGCGGCACATTTAAATGCAATGCTATAACTTAAGCGTTAAAACGTGATTTTTCAAACAATTCGGTAAATTGAAATTTTTTTATTTTGAAATTGTAATAACAAACAAATCTTGTAACGTAACTTATCTCTCGATATTTGTTCATGCGCTAGATTTTTTTACAATAATATGCATTTATAAGCTTGAGTACCTTCGACACGAATTCCTTTTTTACACAATAATGATGACAAACTTTTTGATTTCCCGTTTCGTTACGAAATTTTTACCAAGACGACAAAAAGTTCTAACGTCAATGTCCTTCCAAAGTTAAATTGATTCCTGATTTATGGATAAAGGTTTGGCCAAACTTTGGCATTTCAAATGGATACAAGGGAACGAAAAATGCAAACGTCGAACGTCGACTGTTCAATTTTTCGAAAGATGGTAGAACAGAGTCTATTTTCAGCTTATGAGTGATTATTCATTAATCATTATCCGCTTTCACGGAAATCATCTGGTTCGAATAATTTTTTCAAACCGCATTTTTTCAACAATTATAAATATCGTTGTAAAAAGGAGCCATTGTGGACGAATGATGAGTGCGAGTGTGACACACCAGTTAATTATTTCAGTGGCAAATAAAAGCGCTAAAGGTGTCGAGAATTCTCGAGATAAAAATCATCAACTTATTTATACACCATTCATTTTTCTCTTATATAAAAAGTATATGCATAGCTAGTCTCGGCTTGTGGTTTTGTTGTTGTTCTTGTCTCCGGCTACTTCTTTCCTTCGTCGCTACAATCTATCAAAGGAATTCTTTCTTATGGTCATCAGCTTTAGACCTGTTATTTTTCAAATGCTGTTTCCTTTTAATTACCGCCCGTCTTTTGGCGATTCTAACACAGGAAATGGGAGAATGAATCTGTATTAATTTACTCGCGGCAATAAGTACGTTATAAACTTTGCAATGATGTATCAAGGTTGCGAAAAGGTCTCTTTGCGAGTTTGCACTTTTAAATGATAAAAACTTGCCTCGGCCGAATGTTACAACTCGATAACCAGTTTTATGGGAAAGGGTCAATAATATTTCTAAGTTAAACGACATTCTCTTGAGGTCCTATGGTAATTTATTTCGGTATAATATTAGGTACTTTAAACGGAATAAACAGACCTGCAAGTACATTAGCGATTACATGCCTCGATTCATTAATTCTAAGTTCAACAATACTCTAGACCGATTAAAAATGTTTGCGTTTATTCATTCAATTAAAATATAACGTATGAGTAGTTTGAAAATCCTTAAATTCTTAATGCATTTACATTATATACCTATTCACGTTCTTGTAATAAAGTATCGAAAAGAAAAACGAGAATTTAGTAAATCATGATCACTTTTCTTTGAAAGGCCATACGAATAGTTTGAATCCTACTGGAATAAATCTTTGATGTATCGCGTCTGCGTTACTTCTCAAGCAGCCAATTTTAATAAAAATATTTGAGCGGATCTTGTAACTCATAAAAATGTGCTTCCTTTCAGCTTTCCATGAAATCGAAGCCCTTAGCTAATGGTTATATAGTTAATATACAAAAATATTTTTCTTTAAATCTATTCGTTACGTAGGCTTCTGGCAATTATTAAAAAAAGGGAAATTATTTGTCGAAACACGAAACAACTTCTTATAAATATTTTATGTACTTGTATGCGACAATAATTTTGATTAGAAGATATTCCTTGCCTTTACGGAGACAATTTCTCAATGTAAATACATTTTCAACATTTTGGCGAATCATCGATGCTTTAATAAGTCAAAGAATACAAAGGAAGGGTGCAGCGTGCAACTAAAAAACACACACTTGCTCATTATTAACGAACCAAGGCATTTTCCATTAGCTCGCGGCAAAAACGACAATTTCAAATAATCATCCGGAATAATTACTATGTCTATAACGTAGAAAAAATATATGCGCTCGATCACGAAAATACTTAGAGCGGATACTTAAAGAGGTAACAGGTTGGTTTTCGGATTTTTAAAGCGTTAACATTCATTCGATATACTTTTCCAAAGTGAGCTCTTTTCGTAAGAAATCTACGATGCCGTATGCCGACGCCGTATGATACATATCAAATCAAGGCGATTCGCCCACCACGACCCCAAAAAGTTCATAAAAAATACCAGCGCAGTCGGTGGGGTATCAAAAGACGCAGACATTCGACAGGCGCGCACAGTGCAATAAGGACACCTTACAGGTGTTTCACGAGAGAATAAGTACAGCGAGAATAAGTACGTCTCGACGCCGCCCTCCCCCCCCGTCGAATTAGCGTCGCCCTGACGAATCGGACGCGGCGGGGCCAACGTCGGTGGGCGGGATCTAGCTCTTGGGCCCCCCCACTCCTTGCGTGTCGTTGCCCCGCCCTCCTTTTTTTACCCCCTCCCGACACCAGCAAACCGTCGACACGCACTCGTCGCTCTTCAATATTCTCGCGCTCTATGACGGCGCTTTTTTCTCTCTTTTTCCTCTCCTTCCTACGCTCCCTCCCTCGAACTTTTTTACCTTTTTTCCCTTTGCGAGGGTTACTGCACGCGAGAGAAAAATTGCCGCGCTTCTGACATACGAAATGATTACTTTGATAGATTTGTGCGATGGTTGTGTTCGGGGGTTACGCGGGCAACGCTTTTTTCGGCGACATTCTACAGAAGAGAAATTTGCATTCTATTTCCCACCCCCCCCCCCCACCCACTTTTTTTTAATCTTACCTTTGACGCTTTTAGTTATAACAGAATCAGTTCTGCTCTTTTCATTACTTTTATCCCACATTTTCATTTTTTAGTTGAGTTATGAAAAATTTCTCAGAGCACAGCGTGTGCTCCATTGGCAGGACATTTCCTACCTTTTTTCGTATATAATAAAAAGCGTTTTATTTATCCAGCAACAATTGAAACCGCAGGATACGAATAGTGTTATTTTTGTGCTTAATGTGCGATGAATATTCATCCTTTTGTCGTTGTCGTATTATTCTTACATCCGTGAATGTGCATTTCGGTTTTCTATAACATTACAAAAATATTCGTACCGTAAGAGAAAATGATAATATTAGCTTTAACATTATCGCTCTCGTGCTTTAATATCTTTACATAGAAGAGATTTCTTTACTTTTATACAATAAAGATAACGTAAAAAGTGTGTTAAATGTAAATGTCATGGTTATAGTGCATATGCGATTAGAAACCAATTGTAAAATACTTATATAAACACTGCACTTCATTTATTGAATTTTTAATACTTTTATATATAGGCAAGCAACAAGTTGCGAAGAAATACGATTTATATTTCATTTTTATTAAAATAAAAAAAAAAAAAACTGAAAAACTTCAATTTACTTACCTTCTTACTGGAATTTATGCAAATACGAATCCATATATAGATAATAATTTTTATTTCACGAGCCTATAAAACGTTTTCGATTTATAGAGTTTTATAAAATAAAAAGCTATCATACAGATTATTTAATTGGTAAAAAATGTTCTTACTGGTGGTACAATCTTCATAATAAAGTACCGAATCAATCGCTATAGATAGTAGAATTGAAGCCAAGCGACAAATGTATAGAAATGTAAATTCCTGTATACATATTTTCAATTCGCGAGTACTGTAGAAGACTAAGTTTAAAATGCCCCTTTCTAAATGAATTTCTCAACGCCACATAAAATTATAATAAGACCGCGCAAGCTGTTTGCGGTAACATTCTCGTAATATAACGCGTTAGCTATTCTTGAAGCCGATTCAACTAATCTTCTTGGGTTCGGGGAAAGTGTACGTACGAGTATTATTCTACTCTAGACAACTGTCAATTATAAACAATGTAACATTAATTTGCTAACTTGAAAACGTCTCTAATCGATGCTTCCGTATACAATAAAGAATATAAAACGACGCAATAAAGAATATAAAACAATTACGTTCACGTAAGCTAGAACGAACTCAACGCGAGCTTATCAATTCCTAAATAAATTCATACGTAAAGATAATTACGGAGAACGATAGGTTACACCGACTACCAATTTATACCCCAAGCAGTGAACTGTCACAAATCCAGGCATTGATTTGGATTTCAAGTGGGCATTGTAAAAGCAAACGATAAGCTCGTCGTACTTCATAGGAAAATCGCCGGCCACGGCTCCACCACCCCGATCGTCTAAAAAAAAGAGAATCCAGGTCGCCGGGAACGACGAGCAAAAGTAGAAGTAAGCGACGCAATCTGGCCGTGTAAATGATAAAGCGGCGGTACGCGGGAGTGCGTACACGCGTGTACGCGCGATAAAGAAAAATTCGCGTGGCTGGCAGATAAATGTACAAAGGTGCCGCCCGATAAATCGGATACGCAAAGCATTTTCCGTATCGGCGATCGACGAAAAGAGCCGATTATCGCTTATCGGTGCGCACCGTCAGATTATCATCGGCCGCTGATTTTCCCGCGCGTCGACAAACAAAGACGACGACTCTTTCGGATACGCTTTTCGAAATCAGAATCCGCACCTTTGGCTCGTATAAATGCGAGTACGCGATGCGAGAGCCAACTTTACTCGGCTTTAACTTTAACCGCGAGACTTTATCGAGAGACACTCGCGGTAGGGGCCGAATTTTCGAGATAAAAGACCAAACGACGACTTGAACTTGACAAAAATGAAAGCTTTATGCTAGATAGTAGAAATGTTTTCGATTTTTTCTATCTTACGCAGTCTGTCTTACAACAAGTAATAAATCACATTTGTCAGTTGATTTCGTTTACTCCCAATTAACCGATTCATAAATAATTTTCTCGATGAAATTCAGTCTCCGCTGCCAAATTACGAGATTCATAACTTCCTTAATTTGAGTCCATCAATAATGTAGTATATGCGACTACCGTATGCAAAAATAGGATTGGATAAAATAAAATTCTTCAACGCCTGAGAATTTTCTTTTTTGCCTACTCATGTTTCACGGAATACACGCGATTATTGGGCTCGATATAAGTAACTTAGAGAATAAGTGACTTAAAAGCGAACCTTGTGATCTCGGTAGCCTGAAGCGTAAAAATCAATAACGAAAGGTGAAGAACCGAATGGTCTGCCAGAACTGTCGGTAGACCATAAGGTATAAGATAAAGCACAGCAGCGACGACTAACCTTCGAAAAACCCTTTCCCGTTCCAGAGAGCAGAAGCTCGCTGTGCGTCGGCTGTGGCGGCCGAATCCACGACCAGTGGATCCTGAGGGTCGCCCCGGATCTCGAGTGGCACGCGGCTTGCCTCAAGTGCGCCGCCTGCCAGCAGTTCCTGGACGAGAGCTGCACGTGCTTCGTGCGCGACGGCAAGACCTACTGCAAGGACGATTACGTCAGGTACGAAATCGTTGATAAACTTAACTTGTGCTTCTCTAACGCGCAGTTGCACGGCAAAAGTATTCGATTGAACTACATTCTTATCGATAAGGCTTGCATAAGGCTAGTTCTTTTCACTCTTCTCCGCGTAGGGAGTGTTTTTTTTTTCGCACAAGCACTCCGTCGAACGATGAAACAAGGTTCCGTTCGTAATTTTTCATTACCTTTCGCCGGTTGATCAACGGATCGTTACGACTCTTACTCTCGATAACGGAATTTTCGCGATGCAACACCTCGATAATTTCGAGCTCTTTTAGCGTCGCACGCCGTATGCATCCAATAAAGAATTGGCGATTGCACAACCGAGGATCGATGTCAAGCCATAACGCCACGCCTACGCTATTGATTTTGCATCGGTGAAAGTACGCGTGCTCGCTTGCTTTCGTATCACGATCGCAGCAGCGTTACGAAAGTCAGTTTGACTCTTCCAGGTCGCAAGGACGTCGTGCTCCTTTATCGGGAAATAACGAGGAAATTAAACGAAAGCACATCCTCGCCATCCTTGACGGCTATTTCGCGATGCGCTCACTCTTCTAAATTAGCCTCGTGGTACGGCCGAGCTAAAAAGTATTTATGAGCGTGTAAAGAAAAAAAAGAGCCGGGAGACGTCGCTCGGTGAAATCAGCGAGGAAAATATGAAAACGCCTCTCCCGCTCCTCGGTCGGTTTATTTATCCGGCCGCTGTTCATTTGATGACTGCCAATCACCGAACGGCGTTTGTTTGAAAAGCAGCCGCAGCGCAAAGGAAACAGATTTTTCAATCACCGCGAGGGCCGATCCCCTTTATGCATTAGGCGCTTCCGCAACGAAAATAAAGAGGGAAAGAAAAGCGTTGGTGTCTTCCTTTTTGCCTCGACGTCCTCGCATCCGGATGCCTCGCGCCGAGAATTTCGGGGACCGCGGCAGACAAGCAGACGCGCGGAAAAATGCTCGTAATCGCAATGCGACGAATACGAGAATCGCTTCATCCTGAGAAAGCGCGAGAATTCGCGGCGATGCTTTCTTATGGAATTCCTTGGGCTACTTCCTACGTCTTCTGCATTTAAAAATATACCGACGACGCGAGATGCGTCCAAGTCCTTGGAGACTCGAACCGCGTCAATGTAGATTCGTTCGCTTTTCCTTCGACAAATCATTTCATTATAACGGAAGTGCATCGAGTAAAGCTACTTCGCGCCTCGGAGGTACATTCGATGCTTATCTTAAACGACCTTTCTTAAAACGCAGAGTCGCGCACCTGCAGAAACGGAAGCTTATTTACCATTAACCGAGTGTACTATCAACCCGTTAGGTTAGTATCAAATGAAGTTTTCGAGCGAAATAAAAATTTCTCTTTCTTAATTAGTTACGTGCCTTTAAAGATGCATTGAAATATCGCGTACGCACCCGAATGAGAAATATATGAAAAATAACACAACGCGGGTAATCAGCGTCGCGACATTCAAAACGACAAGCGAATCCTTTCACACCTTAAATTACACATCCATCTCTGACTCTCGTGTGTTGGTCAGGTTATTCGGCACGAAGTGCGACAAGTGCCGACTGTCGTTCAACAAGAATGACTTCGTGATGCGCGCCAAGACGAAAATCTATCACCTCGAGTGCTTCCGGTGCTCGGCGTGCATGCGTCAGCTCGTTCCCGGCGACGAGTTCGCCCTGAGGTCCGACGGCTTGTTCTGCCGGCACGACCACGACGCCCTCGAGGGCGAAAAACTCTGCGGCGGTGGAGTCGCAGCAGCCATCGCTGGCAACGAGAACAACAACAACGCCAACCTCACCAACAACAATCACCATCTGCATCCGAACGACGGTTCGCTGTCGGGTGAGTTGACGCACTTTTCTCGAACGTTGCGTACTTGGATTGAGATTTTAGGTCGGTTTAAGCGAGTGCTCTTGAGGTTTAATTATTTTCCCAACGAGAGTACGAGCCGGAAAGCTGTATTACAAACGAAATTGCAAACGAAGAGCCAATATCCTCGATTCTGGATATCGTAAAAATAATTTGTTAAGCGCATTAAAAGCGCGCAACGCCTTCTTTCGTATATTTAAATACAAATTATTGATCGTAATTATCCTTCGTAATCCCTTTAAATCCCTGGCACGCGTTTGCCCGCGTGACTCAGTGTCAGCCATCGACGACCGAATTACAGATAAAGAAAGAGAAACCGATCGAAGTTGGTATTAAAATTTTCAGTAACGATGTGTTTTTTCACGTTTTCCTTTTTTTCTAAACACTGCAACTTAATTGTTGCTGCCACCGCGCGATAATTCAATCAGGTAACTTTGATTTTGATTTTAACAAGACTGCATCCAAAATCGGTGCAAGCAGATCGTGAAAAGGGAGGATTTCAAGGTTTCCCGATAAAGTTCCCTTTACTGGTTTTTAATGGTAAAAGGAACCGATATCAACTAGATCTTCGCACTAGTGTCGCACGAACGATTCGCAACGAAGAAACGATCGCTGCAGACAGACGAGCCCCACAACCCACACTCCTGACACACGTATCGCTAATCCTTGCCGGGCAATCATCAGGCGCTGCGTAGTAAAAACAGACGGACGTAGAGGAAGCAGCCGACGACAAGGGCGATACATCGTAATAAACTATTAACACGAGACGATTAACCCGTCCTGTGGGTAATTGCTCCCAAAAGTAAATAGATGTCTCGCAGCCGTACAAACAGTCCCGGATTACACGCCGAAGCGCATCGCGTCAGGTGTTGATAATTGAAGCGACTAGAGCCGCGCGAGCTTGACCAACGGATTACCTCGTCAAGGATTAACGGCTCTAGGAAAGCCTCGTGTGTCCTCGTTATTTCGTCCCACTCCCTCTGTGCCTTTGAAGCTCAATTCGCCTATCGTAATTGACTTCTCGCGTACGTGACGCAGCTTCACTTTTCTCGTACCTCCTCGTTTTCTCGTCATCGCGACTCCTACAACGACTAGATGCCGCCTAGGATCGACCGAGAACCGACTATCGTATAAATCCACTTGAAGGTATTACAGCGTAAGATTGGATTACTTGGAACGATCGTCTAGGTAATGAAGGAAGTCGCGCCGAGGTCGCGCCGTCGGTTTGTCTTTTCAATACATTGTGGGAACCGGTGGACTAGGTGTTACAAAATTGAGAACTAATACAGATTAGACACACGTTATCTTATTTTAGAAGAAACAGTCATCTAGATGACGTATAACATTTGGCTTACATTTACTCGTAAAAAAAACACTTCCGCCTTGTTTTTTCAAACGATCGGAATTGTTTGTCTTCGCAAAAGTTCATTGCATTAAACTTGTAAAAAATCCGTGATGCGCGTTCACTTTAGGAATGTATAAAATAAGCCAACGTGAGTATTAATAGTGAGAAATGATCTTATTTTACACGAGAGATCGGAAATAGTCTTCGAGGCTTGATTATTTAGGCTAAAAATATTAATAAGCGTTAATAACCTTTAATTAAACTTCTGCCCGCAATTGAAATATTGGAAATATTCCGAGCTCGGATTAGCATCCTCAATGATAGTTCGTAGTAATTCTACGCTAATTATTACGGGAAACGTTATGGATTATGAAAAATTGAATGCAATCGAAATTTATACGCCACACATTAATAATCGGCAACCGATTATTAATTCGTTGATACCTCGCCTCGCATTCTTCCGTTGATCAATGAATTCGATCGATGGTACATTCGTACGCGCAAAAGACTTTTTAGCACTTGATTTAAGCGCGAGATTAGTCATAAGAAACATCTCCGGTGTCGGCAAAAAAAAAAAAAAAAAAAAAAAAAAAAAAAAAAAAAAAAAAAAAAAAAGAATCCTCCTGCATCATAACAAACGGTCGCTTATTTGAAATTCCTTGACAATCCCTGCTAATTTTTATTTCAAACGAAGTGGTCGGACGTTCGGATGTTGGTAGAGAGACACTCGGTAGCCGTCGAAGCTTACAAGTACTATAATTCACACGTCTGGAGCCTTTCTCTCCTTATTTATGATTTAAGGAAACCCGCGCGATCCGAGACTTTATAATCCCGGATTCCAATGGCGTTTCTGAACGCCAAAGGGAATTTTTTATTCGGTCCATTACCCTTGTGCTTCGAATTTCCCTTGAAGTCGTTCGAATAATTCACGCTTTACGTACTGCTTGCTAAAAAAGGTCCTTCGTCATCAATCGAGCGTCCCCGTCAACGAGGAAAATGTATAAGTTAAGAATAAATATTCGTTCGAGCTCGACCGAGAGTCAGCGGTGCAACGGAATCGTGAAAAGTATCAATGATTTACCGCGCGTTTTATAAATATTCCACTCGAAGATCTACTCGTCCCGACGAAGTGTGTCAATGAGGTTGTGCGAAAAATTGCTTTGCGGGCGATTCGTCACTCGGAGATCCCGTTCAACTTTGAAAATTGAACTTTCTAATCGGGTACCATTCGAGAGCCGCAAAAGGCCAAACGAGGAGAAAATAAGCGGAACGGGAGTAGGAAAGAACGCCGAAGAAGACGAGGAGGAGATACCGGAATTTCATGGTTGCGCGCGGGCATAATCGAGACGGATCACGGTCCGGTTCCCCCACCCCCTGGGGCGGCTTTTTTTTAAACGCGCCGCGCCCGTCGGTGGCAGCGAGGTGTCAAATGTAACACACTCCTGCCAACTACTGTGGCACACAGCGACGCGCGTCGGCCTTTTTTTCCTCTCTCACACTCTCTCTCACACTCTCTCTCTCTCTCTCCCTCTCTCTCTCCCTCACTCTCTCTCACTCACTCGCATACGCTCTTTTGCCCCGACGTCTGGCTTTTCTCTCGTTAATAATCCACCGGTGGACGCGTAACGGTAGCGGCGCGAGTGCGCGTGCGTGTATAACGCTTTATCGATGACACCCGTGAAGCCACGGTCGCGAGGAGAGAGTCTTGCGGTTGCGTTTGATCGCCGACAGAAGCTCAGTTTTAACAGAGTTCAAACTCCTGTGCGCTTTCCTGTTACAGTAGCTTCAAGAATGCCACGCGCACAAGTTTTTCCAGGGATTTGGATAAGAGAACGAGAAGCGAGAGGAGAATCTTTCCTTTCTTTCCAGCGTTCTAAAAGATTTCCGACGATTATTAACCGATAGATAAAAATATTTACGATTATTCGTTAAAACACACGTGAAAACAGGCGTGAAAACAGGCGTGAAAACAGCTCTTTCAAAGAAAATCGCTACGAGTATTTTTCATTGATAAAATCGACCCTATTTAATCTCATATTTTTGGCTTAAGTGTAAGATTCTTATCGTTTCACTTGCTCAAAATTATCGCTCTGTCATCCTTCCGACGGCCTCAATATTATCGCAAGACAAATTTACAAAGCTTACGCGTTAACTCGCGCGTTTTATAGACCCTAACGTGATCTACAATACGTGCTTTTAACGGCTAACTGATTTTTTAAACGATAATTAAAGCGCAGTGCAAGACAACGTGCAACATGTTTGAACGTTTGGTTCGTATATTTAGCAAATATCTGGTAATCTTGCAATGTTAAATAAAAAACCGATCATGAATTTATTCAAGCGCTTGTCTTCCATAAAAACTCTATGTATACTGTTACTATTTGTTAAAAGGAACATTTATAAATACCAAACGTTAAGAGAATTTTAATTTCAATGTAATTATGCGACGTAACGTTCGAGCTTAAAAATTTGCCCGTTGCAATAAAATCGTTCAGCGTTAAAGTGTACGCACGCGTTTAACACGTACGCGTATAAATTTGGCAACGCTACCTTACAAAAAGGTGCGTTACTTAAATAATTAGAAGGATAACTTCTTTCGCGATGCGGAAAGTGGACGCTCCGAAAAATTGCCCGTCTTTGTTTGATCGCACACTTGGTTACTCATTCGTGTAATTACGTTCCTCCATTTTCAAAGCGCGTAAGTTGTACCCGAACGCATACAAATTAAATTCAATCGCTTGATATACGAGCGAACCTCCGAACGAAAAAAGTGACAGGAACGAACATCTAAACCGTGTACGGGGATAAGATGTAATTACCCTCTAAAGATCGCGAACGACTCTTATCGTACCATCGAGGCGATTACGTTCCTGAGAATAAGCGAGCGCTGGATTTTAAGCTGGAAAATGCGGAGACCAGTTTCAGCGTGGAAAAAGAAACGACACACGCGGTTTCCTCGCACACGACGTGGCCACGCGGGACGAATTTTTATCAGGAGGCACCGCGGCGAGGAAGGAGGAAAAAAAGGTCAAGGAGGAACGCGGCGCGATATTCGCGGTGGCGGGATACTTCAAAGCACCCCGACATTCAAAGTGAACTGCTCTGCCCGTCTCCCTCCTGCCCATCGAGAGACTTCGAGTTTTACCTCTTGAACGTGGAGGGGAAGGGGGCATCTGGAATACCGCAGTCGAATATACACGCGCTTCTCCTTTTCCGAATATCAGATTTTCAAGCCACTCGAGGTTCGCTGGACTTTTTAATCCTCACGGCGTTCGCTTGCGAGACTCGATTATTCGCCTCCGAATGATTACGAGGATTCGTTTGCTTCATTTCCTCGGATGATTCGTGCGCTCCAGCAAATTCCAGTACTGCGAGTATCGATAACGTGATTTTAATTCTTTTCCAAATTAACTCGCGAAGACAAAGGCTTTTCCCGTTGCTGGTCTTAATGGTTTTTCTTTTTTCATATATATATATATAATTACTTGTTTGCGCGGTTGTTTTCGTTCTTGCAACCGTGACACTCCGATGGACTTGCCACGTGAATTTTTCATCGATTGTATTACTGCTCGCTGACCATGAAACTATGCACTCTTTTAATTGCGGCGATTACTTGGAAAGATTTTATACAAAGGCAAAGATAGATTTTTACGAATATTCCCGTGTATTCTTCATTGAAATAGACCAGCGAAAAGTAAAATTCGCGTTTGATAACATCACCGATAGTTTAACTCGTAAGAGAAACCTTTTTCATTTTACTTAAGAATACCGATCAATTTAGTAGTGATTTAAAGTTATACATATTTGGCGCGAAATATAAAATTCACGAACAGAATCATCTTCATTTCGGGTTTTCAACTCGTTCTCCTTTGCGTATTCGAATAATCGATTTAAATTTTAGGTCAATACGACTTCTTATTTTTCGAAATACTCTATTCGAAATACTTTTATACGTACGTACACTGTCTAAACCGTAATGCTATTCTTATCTTAATGCATTAAGATAACTGAACTGAGAACGTTTGTTTTGAATTAGACTTTCATAAAGTAAAGTAAAGGTCCAGAATTGCAAATTTACTTTTCAGCTTTGGAAACCGATCGAAATTTTAATTAGATGTATACAAACGAGTGTACCGAGTCTTTTTTTAAATTAATCTAAATAACATTTATAAAGTCAGTTGATAGTAACTTTAAAAACACTTCGTTTATAAATGTTGATAGCATAAGCATTCAATGAAATTTCAGCGTTTCAATCTTAATGAACGTAACCAAGCCACTTATGTCTGGCATTTCTAGTTCGAACTCAATGATATTTTTAATGCTTTGAACGAGCGGAAAATTAAGCCGCCTTATCTCGTTTAGATTTTACATTTATTTATTTACTCTGCATTATCTCCTCCCGGAGCATCTGTGATCTAGATCCACGATCTAGACCGTTTTATTGGTCACAAAGTTTGACCCGATCGCAAAAAGACGCGCACACGTATTCGGACAACAGCTGATGTCACACGTCAAAGGGTCGACGAACCGCTCGAGTCCGAACATTCAGCCAAGCTTGTTAAAACAAAAATACACAACAATGAATCGGCCCGATGTTCAAGTACCGTTTTAGCTCATCTGTTTACCCTTCGAATACGAGCAAAGGTACGCGATAGAAACAGACCCGAGACGCGCTGGACCAGGGGAACAATTAAAATCTGGAACCTAAGCACCTTCCGCATCCTAAGCAAATAGTCCGAGTTGTTTTTTTCTCTGTGTTTTTCTCAATGGGCCCAAGGAGACGCAACGCGGGGCAAAAAGGCACGCACGCGCCGTGGAAAAGGGAGGCGTTCACGATTGTTCACGAGACAGCAACTTGGACGAGATTTTCCGAATGTTTTCCTCGGGTTCTCCGGAGGCTCCGCATTTTCATAGCTGTATGAATCACTAGCCCTGCGCTTATACCTGAGAATCGAGTGCGCGATAGGGCCGAAATTTTATACTCTTTCATATTTGAATTCTTGGGAGATATTCCTTCGAGTGATTTACATTCGTAAAGTGATTCGTAAAGAAAAAGCTATGAAAATATTTACGTTTAAAATTCAGAGGGTATAAAGGTAGCGATTTTCCTGGGAATATCGAAAACAGAGAATTCATATTTCGACCATTGATTTGCGAATAGAATATCCATAGTTTTCCTTTACCTCAAAAGCATAAAAATTAGATGTCGCATTCAGAAGCGGTCAAGACCGAATTTTCATTTTCAGAAATTGCGCGTATCATTGTTAACTTACGATTTTTCAATGCAAGAAGATTCGAGAATTGTGCTTTAAGAAATTCAGCAAGTCGCAGGTCAAGGTAGACATTCAACGAACTCGCCCAAGAAGAAGTTTTAAGAAAGTAGAGCATTATAGATATTCTAAATAAAATATAAACGATAATGACCTAAAACGTTGATCCAAGTACGATTAAACAGCGGTCGCCGATGGAAATTCTGATAGCAAAGGTGTTTCTAGCGCAAAAAAAGTCTTGTCGAACTAAAAAGACATTGCGTGACGTTGCAGACTCTGGTTCGGAGAGCGGCTCGCACAAGACGGTAGGAGGTACCCGAGGAACAACGGGACACAAGGGCGGCGGCTCCGACGGCAAACCGACGCGCGTCCGCACCGTCCTCAACGAGAAGCAGCTGCACACGTTGCGCACGTGCTACGCGGCAAATCCACGACCGGACGCCCTCATGAAGGAGCAGCTCGTCGAGATGACTGGTCTAAGTCCCCGCGTCATCAGGGTCTGGTTCCAGAACAAGCGCTGCAAGGACAAAAAGAAGACCATCGCCATGAAGCAACAGATGCAGCAGGAGAAGGTATGTACTCGAAGTACTTGTAATGTATCGCTCGACCTCATAGAACATAAAGAAAAGTACGCTACAAATGTTTTATGAACGCTCTAGCCCGATAAAAATTGAATTTAATTCCAAATTACAAATTCGATACATTCTTGCAATTGTGCATAGCCAAAAGAAATCGCCGAAACGTACTTGCGGAGCGAACCGCGTTTCAAACTATAAAAATAATGACGTGAAAGAAAGACATCTGACGAAACGAAGTATTTCCCGTTTCAGGACGGGCGAAAATTGGGATTCGGCGGTATGCACGGCATCCCGATGGTGGCCAGCAGTCCCGTGAGACACGAGAGTCCGATCGGCATGACACCTCTAGAGGTCCAAGCCTACCAACCACCTTGGAAGGCCCTTTCCGACTTCGCTCTCCACACCGATCTCGACAGACTAGATCCAAACGCGCCTTCCTTCCACCATTTGGTCTCCCAGGTAATCATCGGCGCGTAACCCAATAACTTGGATTATCGTCTAATGAACACACGAGCGCGACGTCACGGCTGTACCAGAATTTCTGATGTACCGGGAGTAATAAGATGATACAAGCTCCTGTCTCCATTAGTGATGTAAATGTTTGGAGGCCGATTAACATATGAATTTACATTTGAATTGTTCGTAGGCTACCGACAAAGAAGCATAAAGCGAGGATTGCAATGAATCAATCTTAAGAGTAGCAAAGAATAAATTACGCTTGCTATTTTACAACTTCTAACTTGGTTTAAAAATAAAAACATGGATATCATTTTACTTGTAAATTATCACGAGCAGTCGTTAATTATCATAAGATGAAGGAAACGGGGGCGGGGGGGGGCGGGCGGGGAGATTCTGAATTATTTATAATGCAATTTACGGTGATAATAAATATTATTTCTAAATGTGTTACGGTCCTAAGGGTGCAAGATAACGATCGGAGTAATAAGGGCATGCAAAATATGGACAAGTTCTAGTTGATAGAAAGAGATAATCATGTGTTGCTGTCCAAACACATCAATACCGAGTAGAATCGCGTTCGCTTGAAAGCCAATTTCCTATTAAAATGCAATTATATTGATTTAAACATAAATAATAATGAAAATGGCGAATTACGTGACTTGCTGTACCGAACGTACGATATAAACATTATAATCGATATAAACGATATAATCTTTGTGCAACTATGTGATAAAATCGCTTGAAATTTAGAACGAATATTTCTGGATTTCGACAAATGCTGCGGTAATTATAGTTAAAAGTTCACAAACGATATACATAAATAGTTGAAATAAGAAATGAATGATTCTTGTTTCTTTATTAAAGCTGCTTATTACTGTTGAAAATTGAAAGTTGACATTGCTAGATCGAGTTGAGTTTGCCAAACAGCAACGAAAGCACTTCTTAAATTCAACGATAAACCAAAGCTTTGTAGATAAAAATGTTCTTCCAGATGCACGGCTATGACATGCACGGCGGTGGACCACCTCAATTACCACCTCCTGGCATGCTGGGCGGTCCAATGGGCGATGCCGGTGGCGGTGGTTCCTTACCTCCACCCGGACCTCATCATCCGGGCGGGGGAAATGGCCCCGGGCCTGGACCCGACATGGGACAGCATCCCGACAGCACCGACAGCTACGTGACTTACCTCGAGAGCGACAGCGATTCACTTCACCACGACACGGGCAGCCCATAGTGCCATCCTCTTAATCCTCGTAGGTGCGCCAGCAGCGCTGGATACAAGTAGTAAAGTAGCGATTGTTGGCTAAATGAGCGAACCAATAGCGACGAGCTTCGTCATGCAATAATTAAGCGACGGGGCAGGGGGGAGTCGAAGACTATAAGTAATATGACCGAAAGTGGCGGTAATAATGATGAGTTCTACTTTACCGACCCGAATTTAGTTACCCAAAAATAACGCTTTTGGCACAAGTACATCGTTTCTGCTTTTTTCAACATCTGTTTATGTTCTGACAAAATGGTGAAGCTTGCGTTCAATAACTTCCTCGTCTAGTTTCTACTATAAAAATGTATAAATTACCTCAACTCGAATTGCTCGAATTACTTCAACAATACGAATACGCAGAACATGCAGAAATGTGGCAACTTTACAGACACCGCTTATATTAATGAAATAAGTAAATTTTTAAGCCCTCGTACATTTATGGTCGGTAAAATAGACATCTGGAAACAGTGCTACAATGTGCATAGAAAAACTGGCGATTTACTCTTCCGCAAGTGTCTATTTTCATTATGTAAAAGTCAGATATATGATATGATGGCTTGGTGATACGAACGAGTTGACATAAAACGACTAAAGCAACAAAAATTTTAAGAAAATTGTAATCGGTGATTCTTTGTGTAAGGAGATGTCAAATCCTGTCGTTACCGACTATTAAGTATCTTACAAAAACATTTATCGTTGCTAGTGTGGCATTTTTCTAAACAAAAACTTCAAGAAAAGGGCAATAAAAATAATTATTGTCGAGCAACAGGTGTAAAATTTTCATTTTGGGAGCGTATACATTTTCCATAAACTGCTGAGTATGTCGGTAACAACAGAATTTTTATTCTCGTCGAAATTATCATCGTGTTTCCCTGCTCCAGTGACCCAAGAAAACCGATCGAGATATTCAATGGAGATCTACCCATGAAATCATGTAAAATCGTAAAATTATATTCTGATTTGGGATCTTCAATAAGATTGTGCGATTTGTTAATGAGAGTGTATTTAATGTTGTTATAGAAAACGTTTTACTTAATGAGTTGTTGCTCACTGGCTAGTTCGAAAGTTCGATATTTAAAAGTTTTGTTGATTCATTAATTTAAAAAATTTCTCTTTTAGCACAAATGTTTCATTTGAAAACTTGTAAATTGCAGTGTAATGAGTAATATGTCCAAATGATTCGGCTCATGAAATGGTTAAATTAATTTAAGATACATTGTAATTTTAGGTTTAAAATATAATTATTTTAATGGGATTCACTGGAAATTAATTTCATTGCAAATATCTTTTACGAAATCGTACTTATATATTTTTCTAATAATGCATCTTTATAAGACGATAATTTAAGTAATCGCAACTACTTTCTTTTAATCTAACTAAATAACGCATAATAAACTGCATAATGTTTAAATGCAATTAATTTTAATCCAGTGAATAAATGTTTTCCTTACTCTTCGGCAAATAAGAGAACGTTATTCTGACAAGGAAAACGTCACTTTACGATTCAAACGTCTACTGCTCACTTGTTAATTAATTGTTCATCACTTTATAGCCATAAAATTCGTTGTCCCCCACCTGTGGAACTTTGTACATATGAAGCAAGAAAAAAGTGTATATAAGTGTTTTATTCGAGGATTAACATGTCAACGAGGTCGAAAAAAAAGTGTTTGCTCAACGACAAGAAATAAGAAGAGATGACACATGTTTGAATGTAATGAAAAGATTGTCGTGTCGAAAGTATTTTAGTATTTTCGCTGTATGTTGTGAAAGATACATTAAATTCTGGACTTTTTACCCACTGTTTTAAGCGAGTTGCAAGCCGAGCAAGTACCAAAGTAAGCGCAGTGAAACCTTGTAAATATATGCACACATGTGAACCTTGGAAAATTCGCGACTCGATGAGCAGATTTGAAAAAAGTAGAGAGCAGACATTGCGAGAGAGCCTCTTCTAGTACTGTATATTGCGCGATGTATGCAGCATTCTCGTTTTAGGTAAAGTTCTCCGAATTTCCACGAGTAACTTCGGAATTTGTATGATATTTCTATACAGGCACAATGTACGTAATAAAAAAAAATTTCGAAATGATTACCTTCTAAAAAATGATTACCTTCCTCTTTGCTTCCCTATTCCGAAAGTTCCTTTTCACAGATATTTCATACCTAATATCAACGACGTTATTATCTGTTATTTCTTCCTTTTTACCAAGATTATAGATGTTTAAAGATTATATCCTAAAATTATTGCCAACCTAAAGTTACATATGACAAAATAACTAATTAGTACAACAAAATTCATTGCATATTCTAATCGTGCATTATTAACCTCGTCTGATGTAATTTTAAAGCTCGATTTGAAATTTCTCCCAGTATTATTGTTATTTTTCAGCTAAAATATCGCATCACCCGAGCACTTCGGTTTGACTCTACAGTGTGAAAAAGTCTAACTCCGAATTAAACAGATGATACTTTACATTACGCGAAGTTTACGCGTACAATGTTCATTTTACGTCCACTGCATGGCCGTCGTACACAGAACATTGGCAGTAACAACTTCAGCGTTTCTCAAACAGGTGGTTGATGAGTACGTCGCTTCGAAGGTTATTCTAATCAGGCACTGATGCGAAAAATGATGAAGCTATGAAGTGGCGAAACACGCGTGACTCCAACGTCTCAACACCAGTTCAACGGAACCATTGAACACAGCACCACTTCCTCAAGGAGTCAAACTAAGGTTGCATGGTTACAGGCATTATTAGGTTTAAAGAGTATTACGACTATAATGGTAAAAGCTTGCAATTTCTCGGTCGGCGTTCAGGTAATGTAACCGGTTGAACTAAGGAAAACGAAGTTCGCACTTTGAATACTTCGACCCCTACAATTTCTTTTCCTCCTTCCTATCGAAAACACGTAGGATAGAGTGCAGCGCAGAACCGAGTGTAAAGAAGAGACGGCGAATAAGCAGATGACAATAAAACGGTTATTCGATTCTAATTACTAGGTACATATTTAAACATGAGTATGGACGCATTAGGAACATAATGTAACACCGAAGTTATCAATAAGTGTCGATAAGGAAGGAACGATAGAAAAAATTTACTATTAATCGTATTCAATTTTTTAATTTTTTATATTTTTATTTTATATAATCTGTACTTTTCGTTTTTATTGTATGTGCTTTGTCGAACTATATTTTTACAATTACTGCACTTGTTTACGTTACCTATACCATGCAAACAAATTTTCACAGAGTATTACGTATGGTTGATGTAATGAAAGCATCACAAAGGTAGATAATCTGTTTTTCGAAAATCAGCGTTGAATGATCATTAATAATAAATCAATATGCCAACAAAATCGAAGCACGTAAGTATATTATCAAAATTACAAATTTTTCCTTTAAAAATCATTAATTATTTGTTCATATGCAATTAATAGGTTATGTTTACATATTTTCGAAGTATTTTTTTAAATTAAGAATTTTCTTTATTAAAATTGCATTTTGTAAAATTGTATAAATGTTCAACATCTCTTTCACACAATATATTTATAATTACTTTAAATATTATTAACTCCACGTAAATACACGATTGTAAATAAAATGCATTAACTAATAATAAATTAAAAATTCAATTATCTGTAGTCCTACAATAAAGTTCCACCTCCAAAACTAGTCAAGAAACAAGAAAACATGTCTAGTTCGCAATCAATTACAAATCTTCCGCAAACAGCAAGTGGTCTCAACCAAGAAGCAGAGGATCAATTTGAACTTGAATTATGTTGGTGTATTCAGCAATTACAAGCTGGACTTACAGATATGAAACTTCAGGATAAACAAGTATACAATTTGACCAAGAGTTTAAATGTTTTAAAAAGTAATAATGCATCATTGATTAAGAAACGACAAGTGATGAGAAATACTTTTGGTGATTATCGATCTAAAATGGCAGAAGATGAGAAAAAATTTGGCAAATCATCCACTCTTGTTAAATTTATTCCATGCAATACAAAGAAAGCAGAAAAGAAATCATCTTTTTTCAAGAAGGCACATTTTTTGATAGAAGGACAAGAGAAAAATGAAGTATGCAAAATTAAGGACAAACAATCAAGTACAATACTGTTAACAAATAATGTTTCAAGTGAACCATTTAAATTTAATTTTTTACATTGTGAATCATAAAAGACTGTATTATAAATTAAGTATTAGCATATAAGAAGTCCTTTATGTAGAATTAGATGTATGCGGTTGATCGATAAAGTAGAATTCTGTTTATGCGAGTATTGTCCATCATTGATTGGAACAAAACCTAGTAAAAGGATTCGCTTTGATTTTATAAATATGTAAATAATACGCAATTGATATAGATACGATATAAACACAAAACAACAAAGACCACTCACTGTATTAGATATTTTTTAGATATTTCACTAATATATAATATTATTTTCCCAGTAACATATTATGAAATACGTAATTAGCTTCGAAATTTCATTAATTAATCACATTAGCTTTATTGTATATAATGAATAATGTTTACATATTTGTATAACAACATAATAATTACATTAAACTGTAAATATCGAAATAAATTGTCATAAATACAAAATAAACAAAAAGTACATCAAACTAAAATAGTTAAAATTAAATTTAATTTATAAGGTATAAACATAAAGTTAGTTAAATTCATGATTTTTTGTTTTATTTCTAATATATATTATTTTTTTTACTCATAATTACAGAGATATGTTTGAAAATTGAATAATATACCGTAAGCCGGTCCTGTGGCGCAACGGATAACGCGTCTGACTACGGATCAGAAGATTCCAGGTTCGAATCCTGGCAGGATCGACAATTTTTTTTTGATTTTTTACATCATTTAAATATTTTTTGTTTACTATTACAGTAATTCAAGCAGATTCTAATACACCGTTTCAAAGTACTTGAACATTTCTTATTCATGATATATTATATATATATACATATATATATATATAGTTTTAATTTTGAAAATCTTTAAAAAAAACATTATACTTTATTTTCTATTGATTAAAAGACAATGGCTTTGTTATTGATTAGAGTATAAAATTCACGGATATCTGAAATTAAAAATATTGTCAAAAAATAAGTTTTTATAGATTTTTTCAAATTTATAATGGAAAAAACCATAATATTTTTTGTATACATATTGAATACTATACGTGCATTATTTATTTACAGCCGTTTTGCTTAGAAATAAAATGATTTCAAAGGTCGATTCAAATGATTTTATTAATAAATGAAACTGCTTAATGTCATAATGAAGCAAAACTTACTGGACCTGTCGAAATCAAACGTATAAGTTCTTTCAAACCTTTCTTGTCATTTTGCAATATTATAAATTAAAATTTTTCATCACCTCGTGACAAACGGCTAATTCTAAACTTCTAACACGTCGTCTAACACGAGCGATTTTATTCATTGGGTATATCTCATCGATACATAAGCTGTTTTGGGTCGTTTCTTTAGCAGTTTAGCAGTTCATTCTCTTGTTTATCTATGAAAACGTGATGACGCTTTTCCAGATTCTATTTACTTTGTTGTCTCCTTCTATGCAAATAATTGGGATTAAGTAACAGGGTCCTGTTAAGAAAACAGGAAATAAACTTCATCATTTTTATTCGACGATTAAGCGCGTAACTTTCGGAGAATGTACCAATGATTTACGTTACGTTACGTTTCAAAAGACGAGTTGGCCGTGCAAAAAATTTGCTTACATAAACTAAAATTTACATAAATTCATTGTACATGAACGGGAAAATGAAGAAGGGCAGTAGTCGCTTTATTAATCGGCGAATGTCGAGGTCACGTGTTATTGGGTTATTCGATGTTATTTGTGCTGCGCTGTAAAGCGGCATTAGTTAAGCGCGTTCGTAACGCATCTGGTGTAACGATGGGCGACGACGTGGTCACAGATATACGGGACCTCGCGCTGGAGCAAGAAAAGGCAGGATAATCAAAATACATGGACGAAAAATTCCATGAAATTAACGGAGCGCGTGTTTGAGGAATCCATAATAGGGTTGCGAAGGGGAGAGAAAGAAAGAGAGAAAGAAATGCGAAATGACGCCGACTGGTTTGACCTGTCGGCGTATCGAGATCGCGACTAAACTTGGAGTGAGGTGGAAGACACTGCGCGCCATGGTTGGTGTGCCGAGTTTAAAAAGAGGAGAATAAAGAGCGAGACATTGTATATTCTGCCTGGTTTCCTCCTGTGTATAATTACGTGCGCATTTGCGACTAATGCATGGCCCACTACGATACATAACCTCAAAGTTTTCGCGGGTTGACGTGAACTATCACGAGACATAGATTGCTGCGTAGTTTTTCGTCCTATTTATGTAATTGTGTAATTGCAGCGCATTCTAATTATCTAGGGATTTATACCCTTTTTTTTCCTTAAAGCTAATCTCATAGTTGAATCAGCGTATATTTATTTCGGTTTTTCGGAGCATGGTTTTCTTGCACACGCTCTTCATCGTCGACCTGATCAGTTTTTATTTTTAATAACACAAGGTCTCGTCTAAAAACTTAACTATTAACTTAAAAGTAATTCATGTTTTACGATAGTAACTGATCAATTAATGTACATACTTGTTCCATTTTGTAAACCTTATTTCATTGTCCAAACATTCAAAGTATTTAATTATACCTTGCGATCGATCGACTAATTTTTAAGACTTTGATTTGTAGTAATATTCGTTTTTGTACAAACAAGTACAACGATAATTTTATGGAAATCTTTGAGTCGTAAGCTTTGTAATTGCACAAGGTCTATTTAACCATAAAATTATTACTATAATAATTAATTCAATTTTATAATATATTTAGTTTCTTATCGATTTTCTTATTTGTTGGCTCGATTAATTGTAAAGCAATAAATGTATGTAATTTTAGATAAAAATGAAGAACAAAATAGTTGATCCAGAAAAACACATTGTTAAAGAGCTCAATCCATGGCCATCATACATTCAGGTAAAGCAAAGTTAATGTATTCATTATTTATCATAATGATGTAAAAAATTAAGTTTTATATACTTTTGTTTTTTTAAATTATATTTCAAACTTTTCTATTCATATTTACAGGATAGAATAACGCTATTTGATAAACTAAAAGCTGAATATGAAGCAAATTTATCAGCAAAACCATTCTTTGACATAATAGTAACGTTTCCAGATGGGCAAATTGTATTTGCACCGTCCTGGCGCAGCACTCCTTATGCAGTAGCCAAAAGCATAAGCCAAGAATTGGCTGACAGTGCAGTTATTGCAAAAGTAAACAATGAATTGTGGGATCTGGATCGGCCTTTGGAATCAGATTGTATACTGCAATTATTGAAATTTGATGATCCAGAAGCTCAGGCTGTCTTTTGGCATTCTAGTGCTCACATTCTCGGTGAAACCTTAGAGAGGGTTTACGGTGGTTGCCTTTGTTATGGTCCACCTATAGAAAATGGCTTTTATTACGATATGTTTTTGGGAGATAAAGGAATCTCCAACGAAGACTTTCCATATTTAGAGACTATTTTTAAGAACATTGTTAAGGAAAAACAGCCATTCGAGAGGCTCGAGGTGAAAAAAGAGGATCTATTGGAGATGTTCAAATACAATGAGTTCAAGATTAGGATTTTGAAAGAAAAGGTTAAAACCCCAACTACTACTGTTTATAGGTATGCAAAGTAAATTGACAAAGAAAATTAATTCCCTTATTAAATTTCAATATTTTATGTAAGAATAGTAAACGTGACAAATTTGTGTAGAAAAAATGAAAATGTAGTTATAGATTTATTAATAATGAACGAAAACCATTATTTATTCGCTTATGAATAAATTCTGAATAAATGGTAACATTGTATCCCTTAAATCGAAAACTTATATTTTATTATTGGTGTTTCCATCGTCTTACTTCAATTCTCAATCCTCTTTCAACGAGCTAGAAACGGTCTTAAATTTGCTCCATTCAACATAAAAAACAATTTTAAAAACGTAAACCTAAGATTCATAAAATGACAGATGTGGCCCATTTATTGACCTCTGCCTGGGTCCACATGTACGTAATACGAGCAAAATCAAGGCGGCACGCATCACCAAAAGCTCGTCGGCCTACTGGGAAGGCAAACCCAACGCCGAAACGCTACAGCGCGTTTACGGGGTGAGCTTCCCGAATGTGAAGCAACTCAAGGAGTGGGAGCGCTTCCAGGAGGAGGCGGCAAAGCGCGATCATCGTAAAATCGGTCGCGAGCAAGAGCTTTTCTTCTTCCATGAAATGTCACCGGGCTCGTGCTTCTTTCAGCCACGAGGCGCCCACATCTACAACACTCTTATCAAGTTCCTGCGTGGCGAGTACAGAAAGAGAGGATTCCAGGTCTGTTCGTTCATTTATATCTAATAAGGAGGTTCGAATTCTCGTGAATGTTTTCTTTAAAATGCTACTTCCTGCAAAACTTACTGTAGTTTAGTGACACGTCGATTAACGTTTATTTACAGGAAGTAGTTACACCGAACATTTACAACAGTAAATTATGGCAGACCTCTGGTCATTGGCAACATTATTCCGAGAACATGTTTTCATTTGACGTAGAAAAAGAAACTTTTGCACTGAAACCGATGAACTGCCCTGGACACTGTCTTATTTTTGATTTGCGAAATAGGTAAGTCACGCCATACTTTATCTGATAATCGATATACCAGATTCATTTTTTAAAAACACTACTGCTAAAGATATAAAAAGTAAGAGAAAAATCGATCCCAACGCGTTTGCCGATAATTAACAGCCCACACAAGAACGATCGAGTAAATATTCCGATTGCCATTAGGTCCTGGCGCGAACTTCCACTCCGAATGGCCGATTTTGGTGTGCTCCACCGTAACGAACTCTCGGGCGCCCTGACCGGGCTTACCCGGGTGCGTCGCTTCCAGCAGGACGATGCGCACGTTTTCTGCACGTCCGAACAGATAAAGGACGAGATGATCGGCGCCTTGGACTTTCTTGATCACGTGTACTCCGTGTTCGGTTTTACGTTCAACCTCTGCCTGTCAACGCGGCCAGAAAAGTTCATGGGCGAAATCGCCATTTGGGACGCTGCAGAAAAGGCCCTCTCCGAGAGCCTCGATGCTTTTGGCAAGCCTTGGACTCTCAACCCTGGAGACGGGGCCTTCTACGGACCCAAGATTGATATCACCATCATGGACGCCCTCAAGAGGCCACACCAATGTGCAACCATTCAGTTGGATTTCCAACTGCCCATCAGATTCAATCTGTCTTACGTCAAGTACGTGTCCTCTCCCTTGCTCTTTTTTTACTTTTACTACTTTGTAAGTTTAGTATTATTACTGCTTAACAAATTGTTATCAATGTCTTTTTAATTATCCAATTTGTTTGCCGCGAGATCGATTTTCCGAATGAGTGTTTAGGATCTTGTACAACTTTCGCTCGGTACGCGATGAACTGAAGTTACATTGGAACCAAATTTTATTGTTTACTTGTCAATTTTCACGCAAAGAAATACAGAATATCAATGGCTGTATTTAACAAACTATTGTTTCGCTACTACTTCGTTACGCTTCGTATAAGGGAAAAATGTCGAATATCACATTAAAACAACCTGTGGTATCGTCAGGTTACCATATAATATACTTTCAGTCTATCAGATAAAAAATGAAAATTAAATAAGCGAAACTCTGGGTGGAAAACAATGGCACAGTCGCATGGATGAAAGGGAGGGTAAATGTCGGTGTCTATTGTTCCACAGCGAAGCGGGTGAAAAGACACGGCCGGTGATAATCCACCGGGCGATCCTGGGCTCGGTCGAGCGTATGATCGCGATCCTGACGGAGTCTTACGCGGGCAAGTGGCCGTTTTGGCTTTCGCCCCGGCAGGTGATGGTCATCCCGGTGGGTCCGTCCGTCGACGAATACGCCCAACAGGTTCGCGACCGGATCTTCAAAAGCGGCTTCATGACCGAGGTGGACACCGACCAGGGCAACACTCTTAATAAGAAGATACGGAACGCGCAACTGGATCAGTTCAACTTCATCCTCGGTAAGACATTCTTTTCATTCTTGCTTTCGTACTTTTTGCTTTTTTCTGTGCGCTGATAAAAACGTTTATTAAAAGCGATGCTAAATGAAATATTACTCGAGCTGAGGCTTTTTTACACAATTTTATTCTATTTCTATTCTGTATCAAATTTTATTTAAATTTAGTGGGTGGTCTTTTTAACGAACGAAAATAACAAAAACGTAGGTTTTAACTTGGAACAAGAATGAAATTAAAGTGATTCTTGTCCGAAGGAAATTTATTATCTTCTATTATTTGCAGAGACTTATTATATCAGTTGTAACCTTAACCGCTACAGTAGCAAAGTAACTTTGAAAGTCGCATTAATGCAAACGTTATGTTTTTTTTTATTCAACAGCTACGTACATTCTTACATTTTTTAATATTTTTAAAATGCACAATTTTTACATCTATTTGTTGACACTTCAACGTTGTTATTTATATGAACTAAGGAAAAATGAAAAAGTATTTGAAGAATAATAATTTCCGAGAATACCAATAGGAATTTTATTAAAACATTTTATTATTTTATTATTTGAAAAATCCAACAAAGCCAAAAGAAAGGTCGAGGACCAATAAAACTTGTATATAATTCAAGAGAAAAATAATCGAAAGCTTTATAGACTTTTATACAGTAATATTGTTTTATTACAGTGGTTGGTGAAAAGGAAAAGACCAGTGGTACCGTCAATGTTAGGACCAGAGATAACAAAATACATGGGGAAATACAGATTGATGATTTGATAAAAAAGTTCCAGAGCTTCAAAGAGACTAAAGCTCGTAATTGCGAAGAGAACTTTTAAAACGTTATTTCAAGATGCACCGGATATTTAAGCTGCTTTTAATATTTACATATGTTATTTATATTAATTCGATAACATGTATACATGTTAATTATAGTACATAGTACACGTACGTCACTGGATTTGACGCAGTAGTTTTGAATAAGATTTTTCGTTTTTTGTATACAGCAGATTTAAAATAAAATAATTTTATGAAAGTATCTCGAAAATATTATGATAATAATTTTTTTCTACTGCTTCGTAAAAGAAGTATAACTGAATTATTGATCAATCCATAATTAAAAAATATAGGAAAACTTTGAAAATATAATAAATGCCTTACACGCTTCAAAACAGGAATTACTAGGTTTACACATAAATAATTTTAACCATAATTCACAAACTGATTATGTATTGTGTATTTCTTCCTTTTTTTAATTTTTACATCTCTGATGGTAATAATCCGTTATAATATCATTATAATTTGGACATAAATGGCCTTCAATATCGCCATGTAATAACTGTATGAAAAAAAATTAAAATTCGAATTACATAGGATAATCGATCGCAAGCCTTTATGTTACATTCTACCATTTCTAACTTTTTGTAATCATTGCATTAACTCATTTGTTCCATATTTTTGCTAAAACCTGAAATTAACATTCAAAAAAAAAAAAAAAAACTTTTAACAGAAATTTACCTCATGACTCGTACAATGATATGACATCTAACAATAGACTAGAAAAATATTTTCTTGTCTTTTCTTGTCGGTTCAGTTACCATCGTCTTATAAATATTAGATAATCAAAAGTTTTTTTTTTTTTCAAACATGGAAAAAATTCACCCGCTGGTTTTATAACTTCAGTATAGTTTCCGTGGAAGTTTTATTATAGAAAAAGGGGAAAAACGTTTTCAGTTAACTGCATCAAGTGTTATGTCAAACAGCCAAAAACAGGATTTCTTTCAAAGTGGGATAAAATTGTAAAATCTTTAATTCTAAATCAATGAAAATATATCAGTATTAAGTAACAGTTGTTATACAGAAGCGATTTCCTTTAAAAGTATATAAAAAAGTGCAATGCATTTATAGAGATAATCGACAAACTCACTTTCAACTTTCCTGCTGTTTGTATTCCTTATGATCTATGTTATCTAAGCAATTTATATTTACAGCTCGACAAGAAGAATAACCTTCCTTCGATTTTCTAGAATTACGTAACAAATACACTCCTATGAAAGAGGATTTTTTCCCCCTTTGAATTACTTACGAAAATTGGAATACGGGCATAATTAACATAATTTTCGGTAATTGACAAAAAATTTTTAAGAAATCATTGATTTTAATCAAGAAAAGTTAATAAAGTACTTTGTACACTTCCAGATTTATTTTCTTCTAAAGATTTTCATATATTATAGGTGATATATAATTAAGTAAAAAAGTTGCATAATTAATTTTTCTTTTTTTTTTGTGAAAAACGAATATTATCCATTAACTTTGCCCGTTTTCTAACAGGATATGGCTACTTAAGATTCGTAAATTGTTTGTTTTTTTTCTGTTTTATTTTTTATTGTTCAAATATAAGCAAGCCTGGGTAAAGAAAATTTTGCAGACGTAAATTGTGATAAATGAATTTTAAGTATCAAACGATCAAAAATAATTTTAATCGATAGCGAAGAAAAAAATCATTTGGCGTCTAAAGGGTCTTATTTTATGAAATATCGCAATTTCCGTCCATAAAATTTTAATTACTCAACAAGATATCAAAATCCCTCAATGTTTCTCTTTTCCACATGGTTTACTTCATTTCTTTACATTATCCTTTATTTACAAGTTTATCATTTTGGTTCCGAAAATTTAATGTAAAATTTGAAGAAAATTTATATCGTTATTTTGTTCGGATACATTATTCATCAAATTTCCCATTAAAATTCCTTATCAGAATATTTGGCTTCTATATTCGTGCCTTCAAAAAGTGTTAAAAACCGCAATAAAACGTCGCTCTTAATCAGAGACAACACAAAGTTATACCTATAAGTAGTATAAAGTTTGCTTAATATTTGTTCACTCGAATATTTAATTTTTCATGATAGTGTATATTAAACTTATTTAAAATACAACAACAAATAGTTAAATCATTTATACTATTTAAATATTTGAAAAAAATTACCGTATTAAGTTCGAAATTCATTTTGACGTACACATTGATGATCTAGTAACGTTTCTATAAAAGCATCGAAACCGACCACCTGCATATCTTAAGAATTTTCACGTTTTTATTTCTACTTTTATAACACGTACATGTACAATATAAGTAATTAAATTGCCAAACAATGTTATTACACAAATTTTAGCCGCCTTTTTAGAGTATTGTTATTTTTATTCAACGTTAGAATAGCAAAATGTTTCAATAAGACGTAAATTTCCAAATAGAACCTGTACGATTCTGGTGTAATGCAATACGTAAATTTTGAGGGCTTGAGTAACAACTGACGTTCAAAAAATATTACCATTGTTTAGAAACACATATTAAAGACATAAAATATTATAAATGACAGAGGATAATTACTTGAGCTATGATTTGCAAGAGTGAAATTTCTTGTAGAAATCTAGAACTAACTTATTTAAAACTTCGAACATGAATGGAATATTTAGAGCACGTAATAATATATTATTAATATTGTACAAATAATTACTGGTAAGATTAAAAAATTGCACAGTACCTATCCTTTTAAAGTAACTTGACAGAATACAAGGCTAAGTTATAACATAAAATCATTCGATTTTATGTTACTTTTAAATAAAACGTACACGTATTAAATGAATGTAAATATTGTATTAGTTATTTTAACTATCTAAATAAAATTACGTATAATTATCTTTGAAATCCTTGACTTTTTTTAAATTTTGATTCTCCTTATCTATGCAATCCTTCAAGCTAATACTCCAATAACTCTATCATTTCAATGCCATAAAATTTTTACAGTTTGAAGTACAGAAAAATTAGATAAAACACATTAGTGGAATAACTCGTAATCTTACTTTTCTCAAAATATTTATTTAATTAAAAATATATAGTCTAGTGCCGTTAATAGATGGGATCTTCAATGAAAAAATGATTTCTTTCGCCATAACGACAATAATTTTTTTTAATACATACTACATTTTTCTAATGAAATTTTCACTTTTGTATTTTATAAAATTTCTAATGCTATCTAATTTTATTTGCTTTTGGAAAATTTCTATGTATTCAACATTTTTTAATCGCATTCGTTAAAAAAAATTAATTACTTAATAGAATGGACTTTCATATCATTTTGATGAATTTAAAAATGGTAAAACTGTTCCCAGACGTTAGCAAAATTATAGTATTTAGTTACTAGTTTTATTTTATAAAATATTCATGCTTTTCTACGATGATAGTAATAACATTTATTTAAAAATCAAGCACACATTATCTACGCCCATTTTAATCTGTCTTATTCGGTTTTTAAAGTATCATACTATAAAACTTAAACCCGAAACAGTAGAATCCGGTGCTTCGATATTAAGATAATATGTATCAAATTTTCGTGAATAACAAATGTACTTATAATTTCTTATTAAGTATTTTCTTTTTGTTTTCCTTGAAAATGGTGAGGTTAATTTTAAAACGAATACTTTTTGTGATAAGATTCTACAAATTTCTAAAGGATTTCTCTTTTTCATATCTTTTGCAATTCTAATGACAGTCTTTGAGGTACTATTTTAAACAGAAAAATCATTGAACCTTGAATTTCTTATCAGCAATGAACATGCTATGTAAATTTAAGCAAGGCTAACAATATGATGCGAAGCACTACTAAATGAACATTGTCATACTAAAATTTATCAAAGTTAAAGCTATTTCTGAAAAAACGAATAATGTTAATACAACAGTACACAAATAAAGGAAAAGATTTCGTTATTTGTAATTGAATTGTAATTGAATTTACGTTATTGTACGTTGAAAAAAGTTTATAATTTCCAATTACCATTTGCCTCTTGTTTTAAAGTCAACCAAAATATTATTACAATTTTCCATTATATAATTTCATTTAAAACGTTCAAATGTGTCTTTATGTATTTTTCGTTTTTTTATTTGTTATTTATTTAAATGCTAACGTCTTAATATGTTAACATTCTTGAATAATAAGTGAAATAAAATTTCTCGAATACTTTGAGAAATATTTGCTTGAGAATTTCACATTTTATGTTTACAAAATGGAGATCCTATAGAAAGAGCTAGTCGTACTCCAGCCCTCGTTAACTGCCTCAAAAAATGCGGAAAAACTTGTATCGCAATTTGGGATCAATGTCAATTAAGTTTCTAATCATTGTACAGAAATCGATTTCTGTGATTCTTTTCTAAGTGCACAAGTATATATACAAAATGCCGCAAAAAATGAAAATTAAAAATTGCGCTCTCCTAAACAGTTTATATTTTTATACAAAAATGTTCATCACGGTCAAGTAAATTCATCGAAATTATTTCTTCTTATTTAATTTATAAAATATAGTGAAACCTCTATATCTATGTTTTTGGCATAGATTATTGTGATTTTCTTATTATTTATTTTATAATTGCATTTCAGAAGCTGTAGAAACTTCGTTTAAGCGCCTCGGTAGATTTCATTTAGAATGTTTACATTTATAAGAGAAGAAAGAAAAACGTACAGCTCATAAGATTCGTCTTAATCGAATTCTTACTGTTGTCAAAGTTATTTTTACAAAATAACATTTAATTCGAGATTTTTTAATAGATAACTTCAACTAATTAGCAGTACTTATTTAGCAAAATTTACCAGATGCCATATTAATGCTGATTATTTTATTTAACATTTAATTGATTATGATTTTTACAGATATTCCATACTATGTTATTCAAGTATAATTAACAAAACGTTTAAAGAATTCACCTTCTAATGCGCTAGATCAAACAATACATCAAATCGAATATCCAAGAGGCAACATAAAATCGACTATAACTTATAAAATAATTACTTACAAAATAAAGGTAATTTGAAGTTTTCAACTTTTTAATAAGATGATGTACTTTCTGTCAACTGTACAAAAATATTTCAATAAATATATAATACCGAAATATTTGTAAAGCATATTAATATAATGAGATGAATAATATTTTTTAATCCAATTCTGCTGCTGTAGCTGTTAACGATTTCAGACCATGGAAGACTGTACATTACAATATATGAATTACTAGTATTGTTTCTTTACTGTGCATACCTTAAAACTATAATTGATTAAAATAATCTAATGCAAATGACTCGATAATTAACGAGACGATATAATTCCCAATTTTCTTCGATTAGCACAACATATTCTTCTCTTATTTCGCAACGTGAATTGTAATATTTTTAATGTTCATGAGCTGCAGAATTTTGTCATGACATATTATAAAAAATTATATAAAGAAATAGAAATCGAGAGAGTTCGAGTCAAGTTCACAGTCTTAGAATAATAATTCAGAGATCATACGATAATAGGATAAAATAGCACGCATATCACGAGATCTGTCATTAGTTTATACATTCATTTACACAATCCTCGTTCTCGTTACGCACAATGTAATAGTATTGTTAATTGTAAAAAATCAGAATAATACTTAAATCATCAAATAAAATGCGTATATTCGGGTGACTGACGCTAATTCCAATATTACTTTCTTTCTGTGATTTGGCGGCTAATATCAAGAAATTTCTTTTAAAAACTAGGTAACAAAGATGGCATATCTTTATTAATGCAAATAAAGAATACAAATACGTATTCGCATCTTTTTCGAAAATTACTTTTTCGTAAATTTCATAACCCAAAAGTAGCGATTCTAAATTTTTGTTTCTCAAATAAATACTTATAATATAGTTATTTAAAAAAACATGCATCCGACGGAAGATTAAAACACGCGAATAAAAAGTAAAAATCATTACTTAACACAATCAAAGTCACATTAAAATGCATAATCGGTCAGTCACTGGAACAGTCACATTTGCGACTGAGTATTAATATACAAACGAAAAATACAGGAAGAAGTTTTCTTATAAATCTACTTAGAAGATAAAGTGATGAGTATATATTTTACACAAATTACTAACTTCCCCGTATTTTCACAATCGCCTTAGTTACATCTCAGATTTGTTCTCATTACCTCGAACAACGATCGTTCTACACCCTCACGAACATATCGTTGGATCCCCGACTAGAAGCAACGATTTTTTTCTTTCATATTCGACGACTCGAAAAATCCGTTGCACGCTTCGATCCTATTTAGAATTTTATCATTCTACATACACAGTTAAACGTTCTGAGTATTTTTCTTTAGTCGATCAGAGTATTGCTTTGTGATAATTTTTTCTTTAATTATTTTCCTTATTACTAATTTTATCATTCTTATCGTCATTATTTGTTTCAGTATTTGGTCGAACTTTGCAGTTCGCTTGGAGTGAACCTTCACGGAAGTCAGGACGAGCCTCACACTCCAAAATTTCTCGATAAATCGGACTTATACAATACAAACGCGTTACCTCAAAAAAGATAAAATCACATTTGCTACTATTGCAACTGCAGTACTGCAATATCATGATGCCACGTATAAAGATTTTTAGATTTTCTTTTGTAGCTGAAAATTGTAATATCAACAATTAAGAAGCAGTACTGAATTTGTAATCTAAAAAGAAAACTGATTCTGTTTTAGGACCAGTTTTCATGGTGGACAAGCTTTCGTCTAACGTATTAATTGAGAATGTTTCTACAATTTTTCGACTATCAGGATAAAATCTATAGAAGGAAAGACAAAAAGAGAAAGTCAATCGATAGTCAAGATCACTGAATCGTTCGATCCAGTACTTTAGTACTAATTTTGAAAATGATTGTTTATGATATGACGAAATAATGTTTGAATAACTTAGAGAATCAGGTTCTGATTGATGATTTACATATCACTCAAGTCTTTTGTGATGCTTCCGCCACTTTCCTAAATCCCATAAGTCTTTATTTCTTCCTGCATTACTTTCTACAATATAATTCAAATATTCGATCAACCGGGACAATCTTTTTTCGAATATTATGCTATTCAACAGCTACTTAAACTATAACCTAAGACTCGATCAGAGTCACGTAAGAACCTACACTAGATCTTGAAAGGGCTTTTACTACAACTTTGCTGCCTGATGCTTATAACTCGTTCCTGTTCACAACTTCATCTTTCCGCTGAGCATTAAAATTATATAAAGAGCTTCGACTTCCATCGCAAGACTTATAAAAAGAGTTATTCTGATTTATCTTTCATATATTGAGTGACGTAATATTTTATTTTCGTAAATCTTACTCCTTTTAAGATTAATAATTCAGGCATATTTTTAGAATACCATGCACTTCTACCTCCGTATTGCGCTCAGAACATTATAGACGAAGTGGTTGTTTTACAAATGCTGAAGAATTTATCGATAATCACTCTCTTGACGAAGTCAGCGTGGTTTAGCCTAAAACATAAAATGACAAGGAATAAGTTTTTAATTACAAGCTTTATTTACGAGTTTAGCGATTATTGTACAAAATATAATAACTCGACGAGTGCGGTAATCTTAAAGTTACTGGTTACGTTACGCGTTATGTATGTACGCGTACGTAAATGAAACCTGTAAAAGAACACAATATCAACTCAAATATCTAATCCAACTGCTGAGTTCCTTAAGTCTATTGGCAAAAAGAAAGCTAAAGTGGAAGTTCCGAGTTAAGTAATAATTCTTCACGTGTGTCGTGACCATGAACGCGTAGTCGTCAAATTTCTCGCCAACGGATTATAATTAAAGATTTACAGTCTCTAAATTAAGAGTGTGTGTGTGTGTGGGGAGGGGGGGGTTAAGAGTGTGGGGTGAGCCCGGTACCTCATCGTCAAGCGTCACGCCGATCATCGACTGCTGCTGGTTCTGCTGTAGCTGGAGTGGTCCCGGGCTCCCGACGATGGCGTTCTGCTTGACGAACTGCTTGGGTTCTTGTTGCTGCTCGGCTCGCCTTAGGAAGGCCGCGGCGACTTCCTTCTTCGGGGGCACCACGGGTTTGTTGGGTGGGACCGGCGGAGGCGCGCCCCGGACCACCGGCATCGTCGATGGTTGCGCCTGCGCGGCCGATTTCTTCACTGTCGTCGCCAACGTAGCACCAGGAGTCCCTGAGACGCCGGATGTCGGCCCGGACGGAACTACCGCCGGTCGTTTGTGCAGCGCCTGCGGGAATGTAACACAATCGCCTGATGCTTCTGCTTCGAATTTACGATATCGTTCGAAATGTTTTATCGACGGGTTATTTGTTATTTGTATTCGTTTAAGTGACATTAGATTTAAGTTTCTCCTGATGTCTTTGTTTATTCATAAATCGATAAAGTTTCCGTTAACCTCTTCGACTCGCTCGAACATTTTAATTTAAGCTCTTTCATTTGCTCAACGAAGCGTGAAAGCACAGTTTCTAATTTACCAAAGCTATTTTCAAAGCATTCGCGTAATCTCTGGCTAAGGTTAATCTAGCAAACTAAATCAAGTTCAAAAGCATCAACTTGCCTTAGAGATCTTATATTGTCCGTAAAGAAAAGTCGTTAGATATAAAGACACTACATTTTTAAAAAGCAAAGTCCCTCGTTGAAAATAAATCGAGACTTTTCCGCTTGCAGTTTTCCTCTTCCGTAATACACAGATCTCTTCGACGATAGTTCATCAGATTCAGTTCACCAGATGAAAGTATAGAAAGTGATAAGAGAAAATGAAAAGGGAATCAAAAGAGGACCGGACAGGTGCACCGATCTTTCATTTTCAAAAGGAGACAATCTTTAAACAATCCAACGTCTCAATCTTCGGAACAATCCAACGAAGCAAAGCCTGCGGTCGTACGAAGAAAATCAAAAGTACTGCCAATGTGCGCTCAGATAAACAAATGCTCATTTACATATGAAAACTGCCAAAATCGGAGCGAGTAATGAACCGAGTAAATTCTGGTTTACTAACTTCTTTGAATTTTCATTAATTTTTAGAGTAAGTGTATTTCTGAGGCTATTGGCTTGTGCTTTTTTTGAATAAGGAAAGTTGCTGGGTAAATAAGGCTGGTAAATAAGATTGTAAATAAGGCTCACAAGTGAATTGTATCATGTCATTTTAATAAAGGAAATCAATATACATTTTAAATCAACAATAACAACAACAACAACAACAACAACAACAACAATAATAATAATAATAATAATAATAATAATAATAATAATTGTGTACAGAGATTAAAACAGTATAATAAAACGTGTATAATGTATTTCTCTTAAAAAAAAAGAATCATCTGTTTGTCTGTTAACACTCGTTAAGATTCGGCGCGTTGCGTATGATTACAGCAATAAGTTTTGAAGGGGAAAAAAAAACGGCTATCATTTCTACAGAATGAAAAACTTTTTGAATATACAAAAGAGTAAAATCGGATGGTTACAAATTAAAAAAATACTTGAATAAGGAAAAGTGAACGCTTTAAAGCGAAAAAAAAAGAAAAAAATATAATATAACAGAAATCAAGGATCGACTCGTGTACGACTCGGTGAGGTTCATTGAAGAGTAACAAGTGCTTGACGAGACAAAGAGTCGAGAGAGATAAGTGTTTACGCTCAAAGCGGAGTGTCGGAAAGGAAAATATCGGCTTTTCCTTCGACGATTCGTTGACTGCAATAAAATATTTCTCGTAGTTACTCGTTCGTTATTATGCATATTTTATCGTTTAATCTTTAAAATTAATATGCAATAACATTGTTATCGTCATCTGCCTGGTAAAAGCTTAATGCTGGCTTAATATTTAAGGTTAGCTTATTTTTAAAGAAAAAGCATTTTTCTTACATAAAAATATTCTACGAACATAATGTGTCATCACTAAATAGCTTTTGTTAGATTCAAAATTTGCCTTTATGCTGTTACTCGTATAAAAATCTTCTTTCGTATCAAATATTCCAATGCAATTCAATGTATACATATATGCGTGTATGCTTATTTACATATTTTCCTTTCAAAAGGAAAAATAAAATTAATCCGTTATTACTATGTTTAACTATATTAACTGAATCTATTGTAAAAGATTAATCTACAAGACTAGATGTGCACCTAAAGCTGAATTTACTTCAGTCTATAGAAAAATAGACACTAGCGCGGCAACGTATCAATAATTGACTTTCATTTATTATTTAGCTCCTATGTTGCAAATAGAAATTTTGCTAACTATTTCTGTAATTATTCAACTTATGTTTGAAACGAAATGCAACCCCTTTCATCCAACACTTAACATCTTCCAGTTAGAAGTTGGATTATTGATCGTACGTCGAGTGGGTGTACTTTCTTTTGAAAGCTAGCTTTTTCTTTATTTTAAGTATAAATGTAAAGTCACCCGTATTCATTATACATAAATACGATTTATATCAATATCTAAGAAAATTAATCTCGGTATTAACATAGAATTATTAGTTATTCATAAAATACTGCAAAATGCTAAAATAATATCATTTAGTTATGTTTTGTCGTGTTACAAGCATCAAGGTTTTGCGTTAATTTGAATGTCATTTAAATATTACAATACATTCCTTTACGAGATTTTTTGTAAAAATCATAAACTCACTTGAGAAGATCGTGAATACGTTAAATAACAATTAATTTTACTAAGCGTATGAAAGAAGTATTATTAAGGTATTATTACTAAGTACATAAATTTGTAATAAACACATTAAATACTTTCAATTTTCGCGTTTACTGCCAAAAAAACTTGATACTTTTTTTGCGAATATTCGTAAAGATTACTAATATAAGAAACTTATATTTTTATTAACATTTAATAAGAAATGTAAGAGTAAAACTTTAAAATAGTCTTCGATGAATATCTAGTTTTTAAAATCATGTCCCTACTTTTTAACTGAACGAATTACTTTAAAAATTCCGCGTGCTTGTGAACACTATACATGTAACATGTAAAGCTTTAAAGTAATTCAAGCTCTTGCTATTTGATAAGGACACTTTCTTAACACCAATATAATGTATTGTAGTTTGTAAAAAATCATAAAATCTCTAACCTTTTTCGAAACGCTAAAATATTGATATGATAAATATAAAATGAAATTAAAAAAGTAAGCAGTACATCCCTTAATAATTAAAAAAGTGTTCGTTACAAGTTTCATTAACAGAAGATAAATATAGATGCATATGTACACGTTATATTCCAATTGTACCACAATTCTGAGTTACTACGCAGTAAACGCTTCGTTTTTTCCCCCTTTTTTTCAATTCGCCGCAACGCAAAACACAAAAGAGAAGCGATTGAAAAAATTGAAAAAGAATCGAGGAGAAAATTGTTTGACAATTATGGAAAGTTATCTCAATGATAATTTCTAATTTGGTTGTCGCTTTGAAAAGATTATTGAGGAAAATATATTTTTTGCATGCTCTTAAATAAATTCGAAAGATCGAAAAACTGATGAGAAAACTTTGCAAGGTTCCAATTCTTTGTTCTTTAAAAAAAATAGACTGTCAAAAAAGTTATTTTCCTACCCATTTTTTATTTATTTGAGGGTTATTTCCTACCCATAGATTTTATTTCATTACGGTCAATATCGTGCGACAGTGAGGTTCGAAACTTAATTTTATTTGTGATTTTCTTATTTAATTTGAGCGTAAAATTTTTTTTAATAAATTCATAGTATTTCACATACAAAAATAGAGATATAAGCTCCGATATAGGCTTTTGAATATAACTATAGCGTTGTATACTCGTATTGATAGAATTGGGTACATGCTTCGACTGTTCTATTTTAAAAATAAAATAGTAAACTCCAGTTTTTCGTTCCATATATTTAGTCATTTTTTATAATATTAGTTTCTTTAAAACACGCGTTAAAATATTTAAAAAATTATATAGCAAACGTGTACCATTTAACGCTTAATACAAATATTACGGATTAAATATTGTTATTCAAAAGATAAATATATTATTTATTTATTTATTCTACGATGGTAGGGCACCTTTAAATTTTTAATTTATGTAGATCATACTTTTTTATATATTGTGAAAATTTGTAAGCATTATTAAAACACTATTATTTCACAATATCCACGTTATAGTATACTTTGTATACAACTTTCAAACGCAATAAGCACAACAAATTATTATAATTTTTTTACTGTATTTCTCTTTATCATTTTCTTTCAACATTTCTCTTTTATCGTTCTAAAAATTTCAAACTAAATATAATACGCGTCCAATACAAATAAAAATATTCTCGACAAACTTTCACATAATAAAATAGCAATGAAACATTTATGTATACCGATCATAAAATAAGTAATTATCAATTACTAATTCACACTCATCAATAAATTCTTAAACTTCAGAAATTGAACTTGCTTACTAAAAACATATTTAGTAATTTAATATTTTATATGTATTTTAACATTATATAATCAAAGCAATGTGTAATTGATAATATTTCTCTGAATAAAAAAAATGTTTACCAGGTGTTTTATTTTAGGTACACAATCTTTTTCTTTATTTTATTTTATTTTATTTAAAGATGTATCTTTTAATTACATATCTTGTAATAAGTTAAACGTTTGAAAAGATTATTTGAAAAGACTGTTTCTTTAAATTCAATCGTAAGAAGCGCAGTGTCAAACAAACTTGAGAGACTGTGAAAGAAAACAATAATTGATGAAATAATTCATTTCAATAATTGTATCCGTCAGGTGAAAAACGCAATCCTACATTTCGAAATGACTCGACATCTCATCGGTGCTTATATTAACGTTGAGTGGCTAGGAAAATGTGGATAGTTTACCTGTGCGGCGACGGTCTCTTGCGAAGGGACAACGGCGGCCGTAACGGTTACCTCTTGCGAAGGAGGAACAACGGCTTCGGTAACAGCGGAAGTTGCGACTCCCTGACCATAGCCGACGCAATGACCTCGAAGCGCCTGACCCGGGGTGACGGAACGAGCGATACCAGTGGCTGAAAACATAAAGAGTTGCAAGCTGTGACTTTAAAAGTATTTTCGCTTAATTTTTACAGGAGTAATGACTCCAATTAGCATACATAACGAGGATCATTAGTAGAATGTTTAAGAATCTGACTTACTTGGTCCACTAACTGGCACACTTGAAACTGTAGCTGTGGGTTGTACAACTTTACTGCTGACCATTGGTGTTCCGGCTCCTAGGGCTGCTCCTTTGACTATAAACACACGAAAATGCAATAATTAATCTAGTACTACGGTACGCCTGTTGAATTTAATATTTCCCTCCTTATTTCTTGAAAAGCCTATTCAAAAAGACGACATTTCCTTAAAAGAAAATAATAATAACAATGTGAAAAATATTGCTTTCAACCAATGTCGAATCGATACCAACCCGTTGGAGATGCAGCCGCAGTCCTAAGAGTCGGCATGGCTGCCAGGTTAGCGGGTTTGGCCGGGGGTGGAGGTGGGGTTACCCCAAGTGCCCTGATGGTTCCCCGATTCAGCTGCTGATCCTTGAGCAGCTCCAGTTCGACCTTGAGCTTCTCGAGTTCGTTTTGCTGCTCCGAAAGTTTTTTGTCCTTGTTGAAAATCGTGTTGAGGAAATCCGACTTGCAGATATCGAACTGAAGCTGCTGCTCCTCCATTTCCGCGCCCATCAGCAACGACTTCTTGCCGTCCTTTTTGTGACCCTCCGACATCGAGTCCATGCGGACCTGTCAATATTTTATTCGTTTTCAAATGCCCTTTGAAAACTTGTAAGGTAATTACCACAACTTTTCTATTTAGCCCTTTGGCCGTAATATGTTTTATAAATAAATCAATGTCTACTTTACATACGCACGTAGTACAAACTAAGGCAGAAATTTTGGTAAGCTTATTTTAATACATTTTCATAATTATTTTAAATTTCCTTTCATTCGATAATCGACTACATGTTTAAAAACGCTTACGTATCACATATTTACTTTGCACTTTGGATACGTGAATTTCAAATTCTTAATTTAAAAACAGAAATATGCAAATCATAAATAAAAGCTTAAACATTTAAATAAAATACAATTTTAGACGCACGATCAAAATGATGTAACTCTTTCTTCGAAAAGTCTATAATTTATTACAGTTGTTGCACTTGTAAGGCACTGATGCGTGAAAACGTACAAAACGATGATAGTTGAACGATAGTCTCAATAAACGCGTCAAATCTAAATTCAAATTTGAGCGTCAGCGAATGCTGTATCTAAAATACGAACTTCGTGTGACGAATTTTTTGCTTTTTGTAAAACCGGTTTTACTTTGCATGCCTAATTCTTCCTTTGCTGATATTCCAAGTAAAATATGCTTCAGCGGGAAATAAGGTACTAAATAAGAAATTTATTGGTATTTTTCTTATTACGATGGTACTTAATGAACGGCAAGTAAGGCGTATGCTAAACAGCCAAATACGCTGGACCTCACTGCGTATAAAAATATTAAAAAAGCTAGAAAACAGTATTTACGACAATTTATAGGCAAAGCATAATGTATCCAAAATAATTAAGAATTGCAATATTGAAAAATTAAAGTACAGATTTTAAATAAATCAGAACCTATAAGATTATCGATTTTGTAGTCAGAACTATGCTCAAATGAAAACAAGAATTTAACGTAATAAAGAATGATTAGTGTATAAGCACCAAGAGCGTACGATTAGCAACAATTGCATATTTAAATTCGACTTTTTGAGAACATCGCGAATTAAAGCAACTGCGTCTGAACATTCAATAATACCGACTTGTTTATTGTATAATAAATAATTTTCATCTACGTTTAAAACAACACTTTCAGAAATGAATTTAAGATGATGTTATTGATAATTTCTGAACAGAAATAATGGTTTCTTACTTGGTGTTCCGAAAGAACGATGATGAGGGCGTTAATGTGTTAACATTGTAAAAGAATTTACGTACATTACTACAATAAACTAAGAAGTAATTTTAACTAGACTAATACCATCCTTAAGCTAAAAAGATAATTTTAATTTGATATTTAATCATTTTTTACATGCTCTTACGTCTCATGTAAATACCAATAAATTTCATCTAGAATCTTCCTTGAACGTCGTAAAAATAATTTTTATACTAATTTTATACTAATTTATTATACTTTAACATAAAGTACAGATTATACATTTATAAATAACTTGTGTTAAAGTTTTTAATAAGAACCTCACGTTGATAAAATTTACACGGATAATAAATAATAATTATTACTTAATAACCAAACAGGATTGACCGCATTTGAAAGCGAAGTTAATCTAAAAATTAGAGCGAACTCTACGTAAACGTGAAATCTCAGTAGTATTTTAAGTCACTTATACGATTTCCCTTATTTAGATCAACGACGTTTCAGTATTTGAGTTTGAAAAGTAGTTTCTTTAAATTACAAATAACGTTGGCGTGACTCTCCTTCCGTAATTCGCAAAGTCTACCTCTCGAAGCTTAAAAAAGATTCTCTTACGGGCTTCGCTGGTGGCGGTGGTGGATGTGAAGTGATCCCAAGTGCCCTGATGGTTCCCCGATTCAGCTGCTGATCCTTGAGCAGCTCCAGTTCGACCTTGAGCTTCTCGAGTTCGTTTTGCTGCTCCGAAAGTTTTTTGTCCTTGTTGAAAATCGTGTTGAGGAAATCCGACTTGCAGATATCGAACTGAAGCTGCTGCTCCTCCATTTCCGCGCCCATCAGCAACGACTTTTTACTTTCCTCCTCGAGACCCTTTGCTATCGATTCCGTTCGCACCTGAGCATCAATTTTACTCGTTGCTTTTAATTGTTTTCTTCTTGAGATTTCGTACTTAACTTTTGGTTAATCGCTTGTAATTAATTAAAAATTTGCATCATTTAGGAGTAATTTAATCTTCATTTAGTCAATGATTAGTCAATGACAGATTTAATTATTCACTTCCGCCTATTAGTCAAGATCTGTCAGGTTTCGTAAATCACTCTATAAATTCCATGTAATATACAGAGTAAATAAACTAAAGCCAAAAAATAGAGGTTAAAAGTTCTAATTATAACTTCTAAAACGATTTTATAAATAAATTTTTTTGTATAATGCAATATTTACGAATTTTCTAAACACTTTATATTATAAGTGAGTAAAGTAAAATATAATATTTAAGAGTAAACTAAAATATTTCGACGCATTAACGAAAAGTATAATTTTATTTTATATTGTATTCTTATATTTTGCATATAGTTATAGCATTTTTATATTTTAAGCTTTTTATACGATTCACTTTGTTATAATTCTTTTTAATTATGTAATAGTTAATATAGTGGTGTTAAAAGCGAATGCTAACGTAAATCAATTGTAAGTCCAAATACAACTACAATAATAGTAATAGTTAATTTTTAATACTTGTCACATTATATTATTAGATTTTACGAAAAATTGTGTTTTACTTGTAATAATAAAATAATAATAAAACTAACCTTCTCTTCGCTAAGGATCTGGGCTAGATCTTCAGATCTCTTGCGCTCTTCGATGTACTTCATAATTATCTTCTTTCGCTCAGCCAAGAGTACAAGGACAATTTGTTTATGGCGCTTCTTTTCCTCTTCCAACAAATCACTCATTTTTTTCACCTCGGCTTCAAGGCGTTTCTTTTCCTGCTTTTCTACTTCTAGTTCCTTCTTCAATCTAGTTCGCTCTTTCTCGAGGCCGTACGTTATGTCATCACCCTGAGCTGTATCATGTTCGTGCTTCTGCATTTCCTCCTCGAGTTCATTAAGTACCTATTAATAGAAGATAATGATGTCTTTATTGCAAGTAATAATTTCCTGAATCCTGAGATTTTCATTGTGATACAAATTATAACTATCTATTTTCAATCTATCAAAATTCAACAAAATAGTACAGTCAATAAATATAAAATCTTTACAGGATATAATAATTCAAAGTTTATTTAGATTTAAACTAAAATTTAAATATTATAGAACTATTTCGAAATAGTCGTGTAAAGCAGATTAATCATTAAGTCAACAATTTTGCTATAAAAAATTTCATATTGAAAATAGTTATGTGTAAAAATTATTCAAAGCACAATAAAAAAATTATCTTTCAATATAAATCTTACATTACTTAAAACTTATAATTATATGACTATGTAATATTATTCTATAGAATATAAATCAATAATTAAGGCAATTAAAAATAAATAAATAAATAAATTATGAATATATAAATATAAGAAATTAACAGTGTACAAACCAATCTATGTCTAAGTTCAGCACTCTTTAAGATTTTGGCCATATGACTCAACATGCGCCTTTGTCGAGTAACTAGAGCTTCGAGAGTTGCACCCAAGTGATCTATTTGATTCAACTGAGAACCAGATGCTCCACCTACAAGAGCTGTGTCCCTTGCTAAAGCAGAATGAGGATCAGAAGTCCCACTTCGATATCTTGAATTTAGAAGGTGTTTCATTTTTTCCGACTAGAAACAAACAATCATTGGTGTCAAACATTTGAAAATTAAATTATCTTTAAAGGTGATACGTGCAATGTGTTGTTCAATTTACACATTTAATAATGAAAAATAAGTAATTTTAACAAATTACCTTTAAGGCTGCTATCACAACATCACGAGCTTGTAGTTCACCTTCTAAATAACCAAGCAGCTTCAGTAAATCTGTTTTACACAATTCCATCTTTGGATTGCGCTATAAAAAAAATAAAAAAAAAATAACAAAAATATCTGTCAGTATAAATCAGTTATTACATTTTTTATCTAATTATATGCCTTCAAATTAATGAAATAAACTTGCAAATATGTACCAATGTAGTAAAGAGACAATTATTAAAAATAAAAATGTACATATTTCAAGGTCAACATTGTTTAACTAGTTAATAAATATTAAAAATGTTTATTATACATTAAATTAAAGGATAATTCATTGTACTAATTGCGAGAATAGATACTATAAAACATGACAATACAGCTTAAGCAGCAACAAAGGAATATCATAGTTCAAATATAAATTTAGCAAACCTAGTATATAATGTACAAAAGAAGTAAACAGTAAAATTGAAAAGAAATTTTTTAATTTTTTCTAATGCTATTTTAACTTTATTTAAATGTACATTATGAATATTTCTAACTAAAAAAATTGAATTGTAATTAATTTAAATTTATAAAATCATATTTATAAATATAAATCAAAAGAAAGAATTCACAAGACTTATTTTCAAATATCTCATTCCTTAAAACATTTAATATTTTTATGGTATATTATCGTGAGTTTATTCTTGTAAATAATAGCATTGATATAATAAATCATTAATTAATAAAACTCTATAAATCATGAAAATAATTAATATACATATCTGGAATTCCCTGTATAAATTTATTTGTGATAGATTATTGGTATCTTATTTTTTATAAAATATTTATAAAAGAAGCTACAGTTTGTTAGTTGGAATGAAATGAATCAAATTTCATAGATAAATAAAGGATAATGAACATAAAGCAAATATACATATACATAAACTGTTGAAAGGTACAAAGCAAAAATTGGAAGTGATTTGTAAATTACAATTAGAATAATGTCATTGTTAGAAAAATTTCCAATAAATTTGAAGTTGGAATAATGAATATGCAATTAAATTATTTGCAAATATAAAGCTATGAGAAAACAATATACACGATAAAATTATCAATACTTGTAAAACTAAAAGTTAGGTTTAACTTAATTTACAATCTAGAAAAAAAACTACAGATTCAAAACTCTGTTCGGTTTTACATGTTGTAAACCTGTATAGAAACACATTAGACTTTTAGTAATAGAACCTTGTTTACATTAAGTCTCGTGAGAATCAGTGATTTTTATAGCCTTGCGAGCAGACAATATGCAGAACCATTAAAATACCTTTAGTGTATTAGAGGAGCTCTTATCCAGCGGTTCAAAGTTATTGCTCTGCTGTTGTTGTTGATGCTGTGGTGACACAGACAATGCATTTTTGCTCGCTGCGACTCCAGGTGGCCCATTAGCAGTGCTGCTCTGCCCCTGGGTAGCCATGTTCCTCGCTGACGATGATCGGACAGAGTATTTTCCAGTACAAGGAAGCTATCGACAATAGGCCAAAAATGCTAGAGTATCATCTAGCCTCGGTGACACAAGCTAGACCCAAGTGCTTGCTGCAGCTGCTCCTCTCGGGGAAGACGAGCCGCGCCTGCAACTACTCTCCTCGCTCTTCTGCACTGGAATTTACTCGACATCATCCTCCTTCCTCGTCTGGTTCTATCCTCTTTGTCTCACTCGAATGACTCGGTGTGCGTTTAGGAGATAATCCTTGAGACTAACGATTAAGACTCCAATTGCTCGCGTTATTTTTCCTTGCCAGACCAGAGCTTCTTCCCCGTCGGAGCTACGAAGGAGGACTAAGGTAACGCTCGCGCGCGCGCCTCTACGTGTGCGTGCCTGCGATGTTTGCCGAGTATGTAAAGCGCACGTTCCGACTTTCCGAGGGGGCTCGACGATATCTTCCTCTCGACCCTCTCTAACTCAACCGCACATATATATACAACTCGTGGAGGCGCGAGAGCAGCGGCGCTTTTCTTTCTCTTCTGCTCATGATCCTCTGTCTTTCTCTCTTTTACGCTTTGGCTGGCTTCGCCGTACCTTGAGATATGCTAACCTCTTCCGTCCTCCGTTGCCCTTCTTTTTCTTTCTTTTAAAGCAAAGCTCCTTCTCTCTTCCTTTCTCGAGGAGCTCGTGTTTTTCGCTCTTTTTCCAATCGTCATCGTCCGACCATCGTGTTGTGGATTCGCGTCCGTCTCTCTCGCACCTTCTTCGTCGCTCTTCGCGACTGTGCGCGAGCGTGAGAGAGTAATTGTGCGAGAGTGAGAGAGGCGAAAAAAATTTATGTGTAAATGACAAAAGAGAATTGACGAATCACGGAGTAGGAATTTTTTTGTCGAGTGTGCCAAACTTAGACCGTATTTTAAGTGCTCTGTAGGGATTTCGGCGAGAGCGTTGGGGAAATAACGAAACTCCCTACTCGTTTTGTAATCGCACAGCGGCTTTATTTGCGTATAAATAAAATAACAGGGTGCGTGGGTTGCTCGCGTCTATAGATTAATGTGACGAGGCCGCCGATTAGGGAGAGGGACGAGAGGAGAAAAACGCGTCGAGCACCAAAATCTTGGACGCCATGGAATTCTAAGGTAGCGAACGCCACCGGGTATCGAGTGCTAAAATAAAAGCGGGAAAATTTGAATTACGGAATTCGTGCAATAAATCTTAAAATGTCCTCTTTTTTATCATAGAAAAATGATCGATGAGTAATGGGGTTGGTTGGTGCAACTTTTTTCATAGGGCTGCGTAGAAATTATGACCTTCCCATCAATTTGAACAAAGTGCAGTCGCATTTTACAGAGCTTTAAAAATACTGTTGCGTTAAGACTTGTTGCAGCTTGCGTTGTGAAGTTTATATATTAACACAACTGAACACGATAAAACATACGTGCGCACGATTGTAATACTTTATTGATAAATGTGCTACAAAGCTATAACAGTGATAATAAACGAATAGACAATTCTTTTGTAATATATTACAAATGTTATTAAATTTGGGATCTTAGACGAACTTTTGTTTGAAGTGCAATGCTTTTCTGTAATTTCTTGAATTACGCATTTTAAATTACTTATGCGATTTTTAAAGCGTTACATTATAACATATCGAGTGTATTCGGCAACTTTTTTAATCTGTGAAATTACGAATTTATAGGAAAATATTTGTTTGGAAACTCCTTTATTTATCTACCTACGCCCTTTTTAACCTCTCCACCCCTCCAACACCCATCCATACTTGATGCTTTACTACTCCACCTTCTGTAGCTGACAGGCAACTGCACACACACGTGTTCACACAGTTCTAACGCTTCGTCAATAAATACACTGCAAGGCTATGCCGACGAAATTGAAGAGCGTACTTTACGATTTTTATGTCTATAAAACTCACAGTTTATAAAATACCGAACGAAATGCCGAGCGAATATTTACACAAATATAATTACATTATACGTGAAAATATTTTTTCAAAATTTCTTCACACATACGATATCGTTACTACTTACAACCCTTATCAATTTTCATTCTGATATGGCTAGACATATATATATATATATATATATGAGTATTTTCAAGCTATTTCCACGTATATCTGTAATATAATTGTATATAATTGAAGCTATCAAAACAACGTTAACGAGCAATATTTATATTATACCAATATTAAGTCTGAATATTATAAATGAAATTGTTCGGAAAATAGTTTTTCGATTTATTAATACAATTTGACTGTGAATATTCGTACGCATATTTTTTATTTTAACTATATGTAAGTGTCAATATTCTCGAGTATAACTGATTCGAATATTTCAATTTTGTAGGAATAATAAATATTGCATTTCGATACTTTTTCTGCGAGAATTCAAACTGAAATAAACATTGTTCCTTCAAAATTACATATCTCGTGTTAATTTAGTTATACTCATGGCGTTAACTTGTAAACACGTAAGTACATCTGTAAGTTTCAATTCAATGCAAAACTATAATTTGCAAGTACATATACTCAAATTTGATGCAATCTAGAAGTATTTTATTTTCCTTCCTTTATATCATGATTTCCCTAAAGCACTTTATAATTTTAACGATTTATTATTCAATATTTTACACAAATAATTGGTATAAATAATTCAATGATTACGTTTTGAATACATATTTTATCTTTAATTTTCGTGTACGATGAAAATGAACTTACACCTGAAAGGTAATTTCTTTTTAAATTATACGAATACGACACTTCCTCCTCTATTTATTTATCTGGAAATCTATTCCTTATTGCTACCATATTTTTTACCAATCTACCTGTATTTGTTATCGAAAACGAGAAGCCCTTCCTTCTGCCCAACGGATACGAAATTCTAATGCTTCCTCCACCACCAGACATAATATAAATTTATATCAATTGTTAGTATAGCAACATACGAACAAAGATGATTTCGGTGTATTTTTTCTTGTTCTCTCGAATCTATAAGGTAGGCAAATACAAAGGAATTGTTTGCACTCTCTATCGATGCAATCTTATATTGCATTTACGCATGAACAATATCAATTGTGCTATGAGAACTTTTTGATTTACAATGGAAAAAATAACATGTCTATTTGCCTCGAATGATCGCGCGATTTTAATGTGTTCGTATTTACATTAACGCTACAGTTCGCTATTTTTCGAAATAATAAGAAAAACTTTATATCGCTTAGATAAATAACTGTTTCAATTACAAATCATTTTATTGGCTTTTTAAAATGTATTTAAGTGTTCATCCGTTGAGAATAAATTTCAGATGCATTTTGTGAAAAAATAAAATGATCCCACATTTATTCAATTTACGTTAAACGTTGCTGAAAATTCAAGTTCACTTTAAAAACACCCGTAAAATACATTTTGTAAAAGTTTTATTTAATAATAGTTAGTAAATACATTAGATACTTGTTAAGGTACTTTGCAATTTTTTATACAAAAAGATTGTTGCAAGTTTTATGGATTTTAATAGCGCTACGCTCTAAACAGTCAATATTGCTTTTTACTATTCGATATCGTCTCTTATTTTCCGTCTGTGCTAGTGCGTGGTCTGACACATACATTCAAGTTTTAATGTTATTTTGCAAGCTGAACTCAGTTTATTCAATTGATTTTAATTAAATTGAAAATTTCAATTGTATGCGTATATTAAGTATATACAGTTTAAAAGTTTTGACATTTAACTGGCACTAATGCAAAAAAAATAGCCGATTGAATATTATGAAGAACATAATTCAGATCGAATATGAATAAATAAAAATAATTAAAATACACTAATTACATACAACTAAATACAATAATTAACATACACAAATACAATTTTGATACTAAAATAACGAAAGTTACAAACAGTGTATGTTTTAATGTACCATTTCTTAGATAAAATAAATAATATTTTACATAATTTCTAATAACTATTGTTGGCTATTATTTTTAAGACTATTAAATCAATTAATGATAAAGCATCGTGAATAATCTAATTCATTAAGAAATTATAATAATAAAATTATAAATTGTAAAATTATCTAATTATTAACGATGAATCAAACACCTTTTCTTTATGATACCTGTATAAATAAAATTTGTAATAAACACGGAAACTTAATTAAAACTTGTGTAATCGGTAAAGAAATTAGTATTTAAAAATGAATATTCTTTCATTGCTTTGTTCCTAAAATATATTTTTAAAATAAAAATTTTAATTTGTTGTCGGTTCTTTTTAGATCGCAAATCATTTTTTACAAAGTTTTCATTAGATTATGCGTTGCAATATCTTCAATGTAACCTTTTTTTCAACTACATTTCAAATAATAACCCAGGAATTTTCGTACATTTGAATAAGGCGCCATCGCTTTCCAAAAATCACACTTTCATTTTATCGAAATGCGAGCGATCGCTCGTTCACTTCATCGGAGCTTCTCAGTCTCGGTGAATCGTCCGTAACGATGAAGAGGGAAATTGGCTGCTGTGGTCCATCATTTTGCCTTGTGTTCCACTTTGTTTTCGTGACACGTGCTGATTGATCTAGCCTAACACCAGCTGAGGTTGCTCCTTTGCTTTTTCTCGTTACAGACGGTAAAGCGTTGTCGCATCGTCCCATGGATGCACGTCTTCGAATTTTCGGGACTTATCCAAGGTGTACCCGAGTGCACTATCGATGTACATCACTTTTAATGGTTCCGAATCCCTAGCTTCGACGTCGGTTCCACTTTGTAATTCTCAGGTTCACGATTTTGTTGTCGCGTGTTACACGACGAGACTTGTAAAGCTCGTCACGTGACGCAACCAAAAGCTATTATCTCGCATACCGGTTGTACACATTTCGCACTGGCGAAATGATGTGTGTCATTTTCTGTTGTTTCTTCAAAGTTTGTATTCGAATGTCGCTAACACAGCCAGTTTTTTTAACGAACGCTCGCACTAATTTGGATCTTCACATCGGATTGTAGCAGTTTAAGACTGCAAGCTCGCTTTAATCATTGTAAGCAACATTTTTTATTGTATCAGTAATTAACTTATTCTTGAGTTATCATTGTGATGAATTTTTGTCAACAAAGAGTTTTTTAATCGTATTTTGAAAATATATATGTTTTTCTATTCTATGGAGAGTAATACCACCGATTATTGCTTTTGCTTTTCTTTCTTATTGAATCGAGAACTAGCAAAGTATGCGTGACTAAAGCACAAAAAGGCAGCATATTCTAGATATTGAGTCAATATTTGCAGTAAGTCGAGAAGAACTTGCTCAGCGATAGATTACCAAGCTATATAATTCATCCTTCTCAAAGACGATTGATTTATTTTTGAGTGACCTTTCGACTTTCTTTTCGTCACTGCGTCAGCTGAGATGGTTAATTTACCCAGTAACATGAATATATTTATGTTTGTTCCTAGACCCGCACTGAGAAGATTAAACAGCATTTCTCAATTCAAAGAATTTGTATTTCCAATACTACATTGAGTCGCCCTTATAAGGTCCGTTAAAATTATTCGAAGCGATTTGAGAGAAGAAAATAACTAGCCAATTTTTTTCTTCTGTATGGCTAAGGAGCAGCGACGGTACAACGTCCCCCAAGATTTTTCCGGTTTTATTATAACATCTAACTGTAGAATTCTCACATAAAGTATCGATGAAAAAGGACTCGACGGATCCCGGCTGGGGAGACCGATAATGCGTCCTCCTCATGTCTAATCAATTCAGCTGAGCTTCTTTTTTTGTTTTTTTTTTTTTGTTTTATCTCCGTTGAATTCGCTCTGAGAAGGGCGGTTTGTCCTTACGTTTAAGAGTAGACTCATTCCTACTGTTGTCCTGAAAAGAATGGTTTGTATATAGAAGAGACGCAGCGTCTCGTGGTGCAAAAAAAGAAGACAGTATATTCTCTTTTGTTTATAGCCAGTCATCCACGTCCTGTCTCTTCGACTGCGTCCACTCAACTGTTCCCGGGTCCCTGTAGTGCCTCCTTACATTTTAGATCTTCAACAACTGCCGCTCCAATCATACGCCATGCTTCATCTCATTCTTCCCTCAAGCATGCGCCGCGCCCCGCATGGGAAAACCCTTTTTTCCCGCCGATGTTCCCAAAGCCACACCACTCGGTCAACGCGGGAGGGGTGCTTATAGCTCTGCCGGTCGGAAACGACGCCACGCCAATCGCAAATGAAAAGCTTCCGCCGCAGCAACGCCGTCCCAATTACTGTGGCGCTGTTACGGCAGAAAATTCCGTGCCCACTATCACCGGCGCGCATCACTATACACTCGGTGACTCGCCATGAATCACCCTCTCTGGTTCGGATCCGCACGGTGCGGTCATTGGGAGTCGTAATGAATATCAACGCACATCAGTATACTTTATCAAAAGTTGTGCACGAAATTTTTTTATCAGTTAGCATACAAAAAAGTTTACTTTCTAATTCGGTTTGTCTCGCAAAATCACGTAGATGTATCACAGGTGTACAAGAATGAATATCGTATCTTTTATCAACTATGTCTGAAAATAAAACTACTTGCATCAAGAAGATAAACGATCTTCCGAAGGTGTGCGGTTTGCATCGAGAATACAAAAATTTTTTAAAACTAAATCTTATGACGAATCACGTACCACCGCAGCCACTGCGTTTGGATAATTAGATTAAAATACTGTAAGGCTTTTAAGAAAAAATAAAGAAATACTTCATCGGACCCTTACGATGGGGAAAATGAATGCGACCAACATGGTGAAAAAATAAAAAGGGAGAGCGCGACTTTTTCTAAGCAGATATTCCCAAGATGAAAAGTATGCTTCCTCTTTACCGCCAATCTGATTGTCTACGACACTCTATATTTCGCATTCTAAGCCCTCTGATGTCAAACGACCGAATGTAGCTATGAAAAAGGCAATATCTCGCATTCTCTATTTATCAATAAGACTTTACAAACCGCGCTGCCAACGCAAGAGCAGCAGATCCGCCGATATGAAATCTTGTAACCGATTAAAAAAGGGGAAGGAGAAAGTAATTGATTTGACTAGAAAAGAAAAAATTGCACGAAAGTAGGAAAAATATTTTCGACTTTTATACAGTATAAATCAAGGCGATCAATTTATCTCTAATAAATTTAATTAAACATTACTTTTGTCTAATATAATTGTAATAATTTTGTATTATATTAAACCGATATTTTATAAATAAGTTATCGTTTTACCGATTATCCCACCTCATTTATTAACCGATTTTCGCTCCATTTTCCCGTATCGACCACGACCAATCATGGTTGGAACGTACAAGACGAAATCTAGGACGCCAAAAACTCGTAAATAAATAACACTAATAGAACCGTTAAAATGAAAATAGTAGATATTGCATAAGCAATATTTATATATTTGAAATTGAATGCGTGATATATCATAAATCGTTTATCACAGATAATTAGAAGGACGAGAGCGCAAGGATCAGGATTGTTCGAGATGCGACATTCTATCGTTGCACCAGGGCAGCCTCCAGGTGGACTGTACAGTCGTAGAAGTCTTTCAAAATCCTAAGAGCTAAATGAAATCTAAGGTTGCGGTTCCATAGAGGCAGCCTTTAGGCTCGCCTTTAAACGCGGAGTAACCCATTGTGGCAGGTGCTGTCTTTCGACGGACCTGAACGTGTGCACACTCGAAACGCTCATCCTCTCTTTCCATGGGGAAGAACGCCGCACTGTTATCGCAATAATACTCGTCATTTAGTAAATTCGCACCTTGAAAAATCCGTCGCTAGAACCTAAACTATGTATAAGTAAGCGGCGCGAATTCTTGTCACGCGAAAATCACCGACTAATAACATCTCACCATTGTAAAATTCAGAAAAACTCGATGCTAGAAACTGAACTATGTATAAGCAAGAGCCGCAAACATATTTTGTAATGAAAATTTGTTATAAAATATATTTTCCTTATTTTAACCGGAAAGAAGTTTTCTTTTGCTTGACCGTCTCTTCACGCTCCTTCTCCCTTAGCAAATCCGATCCGACATCGAGACATCCAGGAAGCATGAAAGACCACGCCTTCGTCGGTAAGTAAAGGAAGTTAAAAGGATTCATTGTACTTTCGGCGACAAGCAGAGCACAGCCGCTGAAGCATTCGGCGAAGGGAAATAAGGAAGTATCGTAATCACGAATATACATCTGTAACACAAAAAACAATGTTTGCTTACAGAATTCGTATATGAAATTTTAGATTGTAATATAATGTAAATATTGTTTTGTACAAAAAAATTTGATGAAAAGGAAAGTAACTAACCCCGGTTGGAGAAATCGATTTGCCTAATTTTTTTTTAGGTTAGTTATTCAATCGCCCAGAGCAGGGCGGTTTGTTCCTTAGTACTCGCCCTTAAAAGGACGGTTTTTGGTAGTGAGGAGACGTGCTTCCTTAGGATGCATGAAAAAATAAGAGAAGAAGTTGCCTCTATAAGGAGATAGCAAGTCTCGGTTCGTCCTACGCCATCCCTGCTACTCGCATGACTCATCCTCGGGCCACCGCGACGTCCCCTTACATCTTCGAAACTCGAGCACCGTCGCTTCAATTATCGCGCGACATTTCTTCCCACACTTTCGACTCCATTCCACGCCGCGCCAATGCATGGAAAAGCGATTTCCCGCCAATCCTTCCCAAGCAACGCCACTCAATTAACGCGGAGCGTTCGCAATTACACCGGCTCGAAGTGACGCCACGCTAACTGTGGAAAAGACGTTTCCCGCCGAAGCTACGACGCGCCAATCATTCAAGCGACGATTCCCGCCCGAAGCCATGCCACTTCAATCACCCGGAAAACTCCGCCCCCGTGGCACGTGTCCACTTACTTGTTTAGGTGATTTACGATGAGTCAACTTCTTCCATTAGGACACGCACGGCGAGTTCATTACTTGTCATGCTGATATTGGCGCGCCTCAAATTATACCTTTAAATTTTTTAGAAATAATATAATTTTATTTTAGAAGTACAATGTTTTTATTATATTTATGAAATTATTCATCTTTAAACTTCTACGAATATTTTACATTACTTAATTCGAGAATAAGTAAATGTCATTATTTTAATATACTCAGAATGAACGATACTTTGATAAATACCGACAGAGTTAATAAACTATTATTTATGGATTAAGTACGGATAGATAGGTAAAAATTTACAAAAAGTAAGACAGTAAATATTATTTTATTCCAATTCTGATGAACTTTTGCTTTCATCATAGTTATCTACAACAATTAATGTTTTAACTACAGTAAACTCTGAATTAAAGATTTTTAAATCTAAAGTGTTTTTTTAAAAAAGCTCTTAAAACTAAAATAAAAATTACAGTAAAAAATCTAAATCCGAACACTTTCTTGTAATAATAATAAAATATTTAAAGATACATGTATAAAATCACATCCTATAAATAAAAATACAGGCTTAAACTTATGAATAGTAAAAAAAGTCTTAATATAAGTTGAGTACAATCAATAATTATTACAACATGACATTGTGAGGCGTAATCGACTACTATTATTATTATATTACAATGAACATTGTTTAGATAATTGTAAAAATTTTTTTCTTTTTGTAAAATTTCGGTACTGTTATCACTTTTGCTTAATTTATATATATAGCTTTATTTTCAAATTAATATGAACTTCGTAATTATAATAAATTACAATCATACGTAGTAAAAAAGTAAAACAAAAGAAATCTTTTAATTTGTCATTTCCGCCAGTGATTTAATCGCACATAGTATATATGAAGTTTGTGAAAAGATAAGTACACGATTAATTACACGAATGAAATAACAGAACTCTATTAGAGTATTAGTATTCAATTACTTAATATTTAAGTTTTACTGGTCAGTAATTATTGATCTTCTCAAGTTTCGCCAACTTCTCAAATTCAAAGCAAATTGATTAAAAAAGATAAAGTTTTTTAAATTTTAAAAATTTTCAATCTAGTAGGACATATTTTGTAAAAATAATAATTTTGCTACTTGATTTGATAAAAGGTCCAAATTTCTAGACGAATATTAAAATGAAAATAAAGTATTCTGATTAAAAATATAGCCGTCAAAATTGATATAACTTTAATAATACCAACAACTACATTTTTTACACAACCTATATTGAAATAGTTTTAATTTTCATTGTGAAAGGGCAAAATGTCAAAATCAAATAATATAAACAAATAAAATACCTGTTCCGGTAAAAAAACCTTATTCTAGTAAGCTAAGAAATATGAAGTAAAATACAAAGATTTCATATTTTTAAATCTATTAAAAGATAAATTATTAAAATTATATTATTTAACATAACTGTATAATTTTAACAATGTTTATAAAATTTTAAATCAAGAAATAATAAAACGCAATTATCTATGCGATGTTCATTTTGGAAGTATTGGCAAGGTTATTGAGGTTTTTATTGTTTTATTTCATTCGAATAATATGATGGCTTAATATCAAAGAACATTCGATATATATAATTGTTGTGCGTTGGGCTACAAAATATTTATCATTGATATAATTATTTTTTGCATATTATTCTCTAAGGTATATATATTTTTTCATTGTAACATGCGAATTTTCATTATTAGATTATTACAGGCCCAACGGCAGCGCGATGGACGAAGACAAACGACACAAGGCCTAGTAAGTATAGGGAGGGAGGGAGAGAGAGAGAGAGAGAGAGAGAGAGAGAGAGAGAGAGAGAGAATCAATAGAGAGCCGAGCACTTATGAACGCTTTGAGCAACATACGATTTGAAAAGAATTTTTTAATTTGGATCAGATGTTCCCACATTTTTTGCATTTTTTTTCTTTCTTGTAAATAAACAGCAACAATAACAAATACATTGAAGTTATAGTATCTCAACAATTTAGAGTTTGGAAACTCTATATAAATGAAAATCAATATAAACTAGTTTAAGCTTATACCGAAACCTCATTCCTCTATTAGATTAACAATGATTATATCAAGATAAATCGATCATTTTACTTAATACTAGAAGAGATTCGATTTCTTTGCGTGTACTTATTATAAGTTCGTTTGTTCTTAAACGAGTACATAACAGCTTGGATTGGGAACTGCTATACTTATAAACATATTCTTTTCGAATATTGTATTGTCAAAATCTTGGCAGTGAAGAACTGGTTCGAAGATACATCGATTTTCCATGAACTACGAGTACAGATACATAGCTTATCATCATTTATGACAAGATCCGTTTGACATAAAAATCAAAATTGTATTAAATAAAGCATAGTTGGCAGACATCCCACTATTGGAAAATATTGATTTCACAGGTGCAAGAGGAATATCGTTAAGTCGCAGAAGTCACCATTTGTCATGTCAAATGCGTTTCATCAATGACACTCTGTGGGCAAAATAATACGTCAACGTAAAATATGTTTTATGGATATTAAAGACAAAAGCATTGGCTTCTTTCAACGCATTCAAGAGTGCTATAATTTCACGTATCTTCTAGATAACGAGCTGCAGAATACTATGACAGGGGTGCAAGATGAAGAAGCCCTCTATTGGTATCGTCGGTTATGAAGATTATCACCCACGGGTTGATTTTTGTAAGGGTACATGGTACTACTATACATTGATACCATTAGGCACATATGATTAAGAATTACATATTCTAACTGCTCGCAATAATGAATAAATTTGAGAAGCCTCTCAACTTATACAAGCATCTGAACCTGCTCGTAGATATTATATCACGCAACATAGTTAGCGCAGACTCGCTAATCGAGGTAATTCGAAAAGCCGAAAGCATATTTAATAAAGAATTCAGCTCAATCCTGAAGATGGTAATAGATAAGCTAAAAGTGAGGAAGTAAAGAACCGCAGAAAACCAACTGCACCTGCTATTCTCATTCTCCTGAAGAATGAAACTTTGTGTTGAATCGACAAACAAGAAGAGCAGTTCCAAAATAAAGTGCCAACCTGTTCAAGAGCCGACCAGGACCAGCGATCATTATAATGCGTAGGTCGCTGAAGCGTTTTAGGCCATATCCTAAGAACTTGTCTGGAATATTCGGAAAATACTCGGACACGAGTAGAAAATATCAACCACGTCTAAAGCTTTTGTAGCTTTTGAAATACATTGCTTCAGAATGCAAACAAGAGATGGCTTCTTCCTCTAACTCTATCTATGTTGGGAGTGATATCAACAGTGGTCCATGACAAAATGGATGGAACCCTTAAATCTTCCATAGGTGTTATTATTTAGCGCATATCACGATTCGCAACGATATTGTAAGTACTGATATTCCCATTTCATTGCGGATTCTCTCTTTTTCTCTCTATCTATCTCATTGATGTTGCCGATATACTTAATGTATCTTAACCCTTTAATAAATGTTATTGTGCTTGTAACTACTGGCTTATAACTTTACTCCACACCTTTTTTCCCCTCAAATGTACCCGTTGCGAAATTTAACATTGATTGATCTGATTACATATAATATACATATAAGTTTTCCTTTTACATACATAATAAAATTTACCTCCTTAATATTGGATTTCATTCTATACATATAATGCGTACCTCACACATACGCACCGAACATACGCGCACGCATAATACAATACATAGAAAAATATGTTTCGACGATATTTGAAAGTACTTTGGCACTGCGAATATGAACGAAGGGCATTTTTTTAATTTTTATCTTATGTTGCGATGCATAAAACATGCTTTTTGTTTTATCGATTTTTTACGAATTCTATTCTTACTTTTGTACTGTTTTATCACCTAAATAATAAATATTTAACTCAAATTATAAACAATTATGGATGAAAAATTAATTAAGTAGTAAAATCACTTTGTTCACCGAACATTACTTTTCGAGATATTTAATATCAAAATTAATTGAATACATGTTTTAGTAAAAATATAGTGTATTGATATACTAGAGTCGAAGCAAATGCGTTACATTCGTAAAAAATACTACAAAAATATTAAGTAAATAACATTCACTATTCCAAATATATTCGTTGAAGTCAAGATTTATAATTTATTTTAAAAACAAATTTTTAAAAACAAATCTTTTATATTCGCAAATGAATTAAACTATTCATAAAAAAACGACAGAATAATACTAATTCATCAAGACATTTTTCAATATCGTTTGTAAACGATCATAAATTGTGAAATTCGATGAACTCAATGCCTCTTACTATAATGGTAATATTTCTTCCAAAAATTTTACTAATATATATAAATTGTTCTGATTATAATCCGTAATATAATTTTTCAATGTATTAAATAAAATATGTACTTGAAATTTTTACTACAGTATTATTGTAAAAAATGTCAATATATTTTTATTTTATATTAATGTTTTGTTTAAATTAGAGTCACGTATTGTTATATAATTGAATCGACACGGCACGCCATCAGTCATTAGTCAGTATTGCACATGTTTTTAATTTTTTAATGAGTTAACTCAATTGAAATATCATTGTTTATGTTTAAAAAAAAGAATTGTATCAATGTTGTTAGAAGATGAAATAGATTCCTTATCAATATCCCAAATTGATAGAGTTGATTACGTTATTTATGAGAAACAGGAAATCTATAAGTACGCGTTCATAGTCGAAGATTGAAATTATTTTATAACGAATAAAAGAATTTAAAGAATTAGAGAAAATCAACACAGAAAGAGCAAAATTATAGTTCGAATTTTTCTACTTATTACAATCCTTATTACAAAGAGTATTTATGCAGATTAAAAAGACCAGAAATACATGCACAGTAGAGACTCGACTTGCAGTAAATGTTAACGAAGTCGGTCGAAGTTAATTGAATCTGAAAAAATCATTTCCATTTTGAATATAGCATTCAAAATAAAACTATTGTTCGAGATTTTAATAACCGTTGATTACAAATATCAAATAGAAACAACGGAATCCATAATTTTTTTATTTAAGTTGGAAAAAATTATTAATTTATGAGAAACTCGATAATTCAATGTTATTAGCGGTAACGAATAGATTTCTTTTAATAATTCGGAATGTAACCAGGGCAACACATTTTTGTTTGAAATGCTTAGAGATTATTTTTGCATTTTTACTTGTGTATGTTGTAAAAGCCTTACAAAAAATTGATAAAACAAACAGTATAAAAATACCCTTAACAAGATTGGCACATCATTATTACTTTCATTTCTATTTTTATTTTTAAAAAGTTCTCACCGACGGTAGATTTATTCACAAATACAGAAAACATCCACCGGAAGAATGTATTTATAAACTTTTATTATTTTCCTCGCAGTTTCTTGTATAATTCGATATGTCTGCGAAAAAACATTTATTCCATTTTATAAAAAATGCGTATGACTTAATGACTTAATAACCTCTATGCATAATATTTCAATAAATAAATTACATACTGCATGTCATGATGGACACATTTTTTGTGCAGACTGTACAATTATGCGCTTACTCTTTCAATCAGTTCTGGGTAGGTTTGTAGACGCAGAAAGTATTTTTTTGAAAAATATCGTTATGATTGAAGAAACTATTTTTTTTTTAATAAGACAGAAACGAAACCAGTTGTACGTCTGGGAAAAATTTTTTCCCGTATTAATTAAGATATCGCCAAACAAATAATAAACCCATTGATGGGTTTATTAAATATAATGATATTTAAATTATTTTTCAACAAAAATTTTGATAAACTGTAAATTATTATTACAATATTAAGATTATATGCTATTCCTGTTATTACAATATTCATATTTAGATTAATTATTGCAGATTTTTGTATTATGTATTTGTATCTTTTGAAAGATAATTAATTTGATCGTCTCTGCTATTAAATATGAAACATTTGTGGGTAAACGATTATAGTTTTATTGCACGGTCGATATGATACGATGAATACATATGTATATAAAAATGTAATTAGACAGAAGAAATTTGCCATGAATTAGAAAATTTGTATAAAATGCGCAATGATCTTTTTAATTGTAATTATATTTAATGGCAATAGAGTCGAGGCAGTCTTTTACGTTTTCCTTTTACTTTGTAGATTGATTCATATATTATACATAATTCGTTTGGAAGCTGTAACTCTGTACTACAAATAATGAGACTTTTTTTTAAGATAATCATTGTACGATCGTTCTTTAATTGTACTTAATTTTTTCGTGTATAGCTTTAAAATTAGGAAATTAAAGAAGAATTCTTTATCACTGGACGCGTTTGTCGAACGAAATTTATCATCTTATATTTTGGAAGACAAACTTTCATTTTGGACTATCGTAATTTTTCATTGTATATTAGTTAAAACTTAAGTATTTTAAACTTATATGATATTTGAAACTTTTTATTTTGTTTCATTTTTAGAACAATATTTCTAAACTATTCAATAATTTCAAAACACACTTAAGTAAATATAATTAAATGTTACTTTAAAAAGAAGTACAAATAATTGTTGTAAACAATGTTATACATCTGTATATATGCTTACAATAGCTTCTTTTGTAAATTCATATAAAAATCACAATAATTTTGTAAAATTGTTGTTATACAATATGAAATCAATTCATTTCTAAATCAAAATGTAAAAGTAAATACATTAAATATTCTTAGTAATAAAAAATTAAAACTAAAATAGTATTTGTCATTGGATAAAAGTTTAGTAAAAAGTATTTTATCGTAAAAACTTTTTATAAAAAAAAAACCTTATAAATGCCATGTCAATCTTATTATTTTACGAATAAGAAAAACCAAAATAAAACACTAGTATTACATTGTTGTCGTTTCTATTTTTGAATTAAATAACTATAGGTTAACTATCAAAGTTAACGATCCTACTCTAAGGTTTACTTGGACATGCAACGAGAGCAGAAAACCCGTTCTTATGCGTTTTACGAAATATTTTTGATTGTAAAAACTTTTAAAAGGGAAACATCGAAGATATTTCCAATATTTATCCACGGCTGTGATGAAAAATAGCAGATACTTTTGCCGTTCAACCCTAAATTTTTCTTTCTTCGTTCGAGGCAGTTCCGGAAAACTTCAATTTCCTTCGTCGCGTTTTCACTAGGAGAAACCCGCGTGAAAAGCAGTTTGACGACGACCAATTCGAGCGACCTTGGTATTTGGACGAGCTTTAAGTACACAAAAACAATTTTTACTAAAACCTTGCATTAGCGTAATGGGAAGAAGCAGATGTGGCCCCAGCGGCCATCTCTTGCAGGCGCTAGCAGTAGTTTGTCTCCATGTCCCGGTGGACGGTAACGGCGGCGACGACGCGGTGGGGCGAGCCAAGGTTCGTCGTCGGCGAGGGCGGTGCGACAATGGTGCCGGTCGTCGAGCTCGAAGTCGCCGGTGAATCGAGAGTGGCGGTGCTCGTCGAGGACGCCATGCCACCGCATACGTTTCCTGCGAGCACGAGCAGCGGCTCCGAAAAGTTTTGCTGTTCCGAGTCGTCGTGGGGCGTCATCGTGCTATAACCGTGGTCGCTATCGCCTCCTGGTGGTCGTCTACGACAGAAAATTTATTCTCGTTTATTAGCTCTCGTCGTCTCGACAGCCTTTATATTGGTAGTGAATTGTTCTTCAATGCTGTTGTATAATGTTTTATTCTTTATCGCTGACTGTTTTATCATCGGGATATTAAGCAACTATACGTATTTTACAAATACCGTAATTGGAGAACAACACAAATTTGCTTGGCTTCCGTAATCGTGAGAAATTGATCAATCACCGTTCGAAGTTTCAAATAAAAATTTCGTAGATCATCAAACCTACTCAATAAGGTGTTTTTTACATTTTAATGAAATTATGGAATAAAATTAATTCGGATAAAGTACTATTCGGTGGCTCACCAAAAGTTACAGCAAATTCTCAAGCGATACAAGCATCGCAAAAATAATGGATAAATAAAAGTAACAGGAACGCACTTACATACTTAATAAAAACACTTGACTTACCTGTAATTGGTGGATATACGATATGGCGAAATGGGAGTGACGATGTCGCGCAGCAGTGCCGAGTCCATGCTGGCCTTAGGCTCGCGCTCCAGGTCTGCGGGCTCGACATCGCAGTCGAGGTGCGTCATGCGAAGCGTGTCCGGTGAGTTGTGGTTGTGGAGGCACTGGTGTTCGAGACCCGTGTGAACCGAGCGCAGCCTGTAGCAGAATAACGCGACCCCGAGCACGAGGACGAACGCGAGGATGCCTCCGGCGACGGGCCCCACCGACGGCCACTCCCTCGACATTATCTCTTCCGTTGACTGTGAATCTGTAAAACAAGAGAAATCAGCAAGATGGAACTATTGTATTGGTATGAGCAATGTTTTGTTACTCGCGAGCACGGAATATATTATTGATATTTTTTACCGATACATTAGTTTGATGTTTATCTAAGTGTCAGGAAGTCACTGATATTTCTGATCTTTGTGAAACATCTAGGAACATTTGCATACGATAATCGATTTGTCAATATAATTCACAAATAATCACAGAAATTCGGACTAGTAAATATTAGGAACATAACAGTCAACCGGAGATTCACGTAATGTCCAAAACAATTGAATCGTTGCTCGTTACTTGACGAGATTTAACCGAATAAAAAGAAAAAAATGAAAACTTCATTCGCTTTATTATTTCAAAATCAATTAACTTTATAGATTACCAATAAGGATATTTATTTTACAAACAACTTATTACGGTAAACCTATCAAGGTAAAAAAATTCCGTCGCTTCGTCGCTTTCTTAGATTTCCACAATTCATAGATCACTCACTGTAGCTGCCGTCGCCATAGGGTATGGACGAGCCGAAGATGCCCCTGAAGCACGTGGCAGCATCCGCGCAATAGGGCTGTTGGAGGCTGGTCTCGCCGTCGCTATCGATCTCGCACCACTGACAACCGGCGACCCCGAGACAATCGGACCAGGTAGTGTAGGACTTGCAGCTGAAAGACTGGCAGGGCTTGAGTGCGTCGATCGCCTGTATCCAAGGCGAGGCAAGGCTCGAGCCCTGCTCTTGGGGCGCAGGGCAGGGCTCAATGTCACCCGCGACGCTGTCCTCCAATTGGCACTCGCTCGAGTAAAGCGAGCACTCGCATGGGCACTCGCAGTCGGTTTGCTCCATTCGTTTGCAGTTCAGACACGAGCGGTCCATCTACGAAGGTGTTTGCATCGTTATTCATGTATGTGAATATTAAAACGTAGATTAAACTATTTCTTTTAATGCTTGGATTCATTAATAAGTTCCCGAATATTCACATGTACCATACTCTACACGTAATTAGTATGAGAAATACGTTCTGGACTTACGGTGCTGCAAGGACAGAAGGCATTGATTGAATTGCACGTAATATTGACGACGCCAAGGAAGACGTTCGTTCCAGGTACGACAGCCAGTTGGTACATGACGCAGTGTTCGCCGTGAACAATATTTGTGAGCACCTCGTCGAGGGAGATGTTGAACTGGTAATACCGCTGAGTCGTACCATCCATGTGGCTGGCGCACATTTTCTTCTTCACCAGGAAGTCGTGGTTCAGTATGTCATTGGCTACGAGTAACTCCTTATTTGTCAAGTGCTGCTGCTCGACCTTACTGGAGGCCTGCAGAAGCGAGGGATGAAAGACCAAGTAACCTGTAAACAGTCAAGTTTTCAATTGAACGAAGCTGTACGAGACGTATATTTCTTTTATATTTTCTTAAAGAAGATAATAACGAAAGTCGTGAGATTAGATCCATTCAAAATTTTGATATGCTTTTTGTAACAAGTCGATCGTATACAAAGTAGTCACCTCTGTCATCCATAAGGAAGCACTTGACGTTGGCTTCAGTGCAGAGGAGGGGAAACATAGAGTCGAGCATTCGCGATAAATATCCGAGGGTGAGGTCCATTGCCATTACAGCAACAACGGGGTCACTGCTGGAGTGCAGCCCGACCGAGCGACCCTCGTGCACCACCTGGCTCATGCTAACGACGAAACCAGAACCCCCGGCGTCGAGGTACGGCGGACTCAACACGATGCGGTCCGGCTGCTGGAGAGCCTTTGTGTACCAGGCGCGTCGCTTCGGATCCAAGTCCGAGTCCAGCACTAGACCCGGATAGACCTCGAGCACGCCGCTGCCCACCGACGTCACGTATCTGTTGCGATAAAATCGCTTGCTTTAATCACTCGGAGAGTAGCGACGTTTGATGACACAACGCCTTATTTTGTATATTTACATAATTAAATGAGCTTATTTTAAGTTGTTATTTTTCAATATTCAAATGAAACCTTATGATTTCGTAATTCGATAATACAATGATATTCAATTTCTACCTAATAAAACATAAGATATATTTTATAATAAATATTGCATTATCAATTTTATTCTTCTTGACTTACTAATAACATTTGTATGAATATATTCGTTTCGGTCGCTTTATTAAAAACGTTTAAGCTCGCTTGATTGAAAATCGTTTTCAACATTGTATAAAACAAATCTCCAAACGACACGTAGACGAACCTCTGGACGATGAATCTGTTAAGCGAGCTCTCGGAGTGCCTTTCCTTGAAGTGTTCGAGGATTTGCGCGAGTACGGCGACGTCTGTCTTGACGTTCTCGCGCATGCCAGGATTCGTAAGGAGCCTCGTGACATCTTTTATATAGGCCATGTAGCTCTGGACAGTTACTGCGGGTGCGGCCTCGAGTTGCCTCGTCTGTTCCGCGGGAGATTTGAAGCACCAGGGGGAGAGATAAACCACTCCCACCTCCAAACTGGCCACGCGGTTGTTGTTATGCGTACAGAGACGCTCGCGACGCGCGCCTGGACCCAAGGCGAGGTCCAACCGGTGATGGAGGATATCGGATGGCAGTACGGGAGCCGCGCGCACCAGCGGCTGACGAATCTCGGTCTCGTCCGGATGCGTCACCACCAGACACGCGATCAGCTCCGAGTAGCTCAGATGACGCCAATGGAGCTGTTTACGAGAACCCAGGAAGCTCTTAATTTCTGCGACACCCTCGGGCTGCTCGGCCATTCTGAACAAAGTATATTTAATTCGTTAGTCATATGGGTACGTATGATAGAATCAAAGGAACGTTTGATTCCTTTTCAACAAACTGTGCAATAATCTGCTTTTTAAGCCGCACGAATTTTTAAAAGGTGTATAGAAATTTAAACGCATATTTTTCTATACGCAAGCGAAAAGGATAAAGAACGTTTTCCTACCTAGTCTTGATCATCGTTTTCTCATCGAGGTTTTCGATATCGTGCAAGTAAACTTTGAGGGGCTGCTCCACAATGGTCTCCATCCTTGGAAAATCCTTGTGCATCCATACCATTCCTCTTTTATCCACCAGTACCGCATTTACCTGCGGATCCCCAACGTCAAAGTACGTTACGTCCTCAACGAAGTCCCGAAGCTTCACGTCGAACGACAACAACGCGGTATTGGTTATCTGACCGACCGACACCATCATGGCCTTGCTGTATGGTTCGAAGTATGGATCTGACAGGTAATATGGTTTCACATCTTCCTTGTTGCACTTCAATCCTAGGAGAAAAAAAGTTAATCACACGATTACTAAGATGTTTAGGTGTCGCGTTTAAACCAATTTTAATATGCAAAGAATGCTTATTTCTTAGGAAAAATTCATTAGAAGATCTATATATGCAAGTAAATATGTTTTTGAAAGTGTGATGTATGATTCTTGGAGAACTTTTTGCTAATTTAAACTAATATAAACTATAATTGGTGTTAAGTAAATATAATGATTGAATATAAAACGCTTTTAATATGTACAATATCCAAATCATCGGGCATTTGCCTAGTTATAAATGTGATTGACTTCTTGTAATGAGTAAATAATTAATCTATAAGCGATTAACTTTAGTATTAACGCATGATTCTGATTGGTTTAAAAGTAACAATTCAATTACTAAAGTACCTGAAAATAGTCTGGCTATCTCATAACCAAGCACGTGCTGGGTGGGTAAGGTAATAATGCTACCATTCGTCGAGTACTCCTTGATATTTACAGGCGGTTGCTGACTTGAAAGTATCAAAATCGTCCTCGAGTGGACAGTCAATTTCTTGCTTTTCAAAGATTCGGCAATCGTCTTGACGTTGGATAGGTCCCTGAGATTGTTCGTCAAGTGTATTAGAAGCACCTCACCGGTGACGTCCTTGACGATGGAGCTGACGTCGAGGCCGAAGGTCTGGTTGGCCGCCGACCTGATGAGCGAGTCTATGTGCCTGTCGAGCCTGATCTTGTGGATGTCGGTGGCGCGTGCGACGCCCTGGTCCGGACAAAGGCCAGAACCACCCCCGACAAGGCCCACGACGGTTACCCGGTCGGTCTCCGACAGCATGTGCACGATCGTTTTGGCAGTTATCTGGGCGAGAGCCACGTCGTTCTCGGACATGAAGGCCGCGCTGTGCTCCAGCAACAAAATGACGTTCTTCGATCGGCTGCACTGGGACAGCAACAGGGGCCCGATGTTGTGCGCGAGACTCGGTGGACCGCACATGGTACCTGGCTGACTTACCTGCAATAACGCACGTGTGTTCGATCGATTTCGTTTCTTTTTACGTTTCAAAGGCAAAGGACACCGATTTTTTTGCCACGGGTGGCCATTCACATGAAATTGTCTTCAAGATGATTTCTACTTGCATTTATTTTTATTTCGTATTACTTGAACAATGAAATATCTAATTTTTAAGCAGATAATTGCACTGCATCGTTAAACTATTTTACAAAATTGCAGTTTTACAAATCTAGTATTCGTAAATTTATTAATGAATTTTCAGATATAATTATGGAATGTATAATGACTATATTAGTTTAAAGTTTCTTTTTAATTACTATTAAGATGTTTGCGTTTAATAGAAATGTTTAAATTATTTAAAATTTGTATTTTTATCATTACGTAAATAATGACACACAGATCATTTAATTTTAGATCTATAAAGAGTTCAGAGATAAAAAATGTTGCAGCTCAAAAGATAATACATTTATTTTTAGCCAAAACGTTACTTTGATCGATCCTTAAGAAAATTAATAAATTAATAGAATATGTCTGAAGTCTGTGTATGTGTGTGTGTGATTTATTAAATTGTATAAATGTTATTATGAATTTATTAAAAAATGCAATTAAATTACTTTACTCTTAGTCCTTGATAATGTTAACTATTTACACAACTTTATTTTTAATGAATTTTATCTTTTAGAAAGCAATTTTAAATGAAAATTGTATAAAACTAGATAAATTTATTTGTGAAAAAGCAGAATTAAGTTAAACGTAACTAAAAATCACTAACCGGTAAAATATGTAAATTTTTCCAATCCTGACTACGAAGATTCATGGCTAGAGCATCAGTGATCTTAGAGCAAATATCCGAAGGCCTACTTGTACTTTCCGATCTCTGGTTAAAGGAATAAATATTTTGACCTTCTTTAAGTAGTATTGGTTGAATAATACTATTGCTGTCTCTCAACAAATCAGTGTATCTCTTAAGTTTGTCGTTTAAACTTTTTGTCAAGTCGTTCAGCTTAGAATTCAACGTAGTCACAGAATCAACAAAATCAAGTTTGTCAAGCATAGCCTGAAACTTTGTCACGCCAAGCTCATCGTCGCTGAGACTGTGCAGATTCTTAGACAGATGAATAACCATGTCTCGTAGACATACACCATTCAACGGTAGCACGTCTATCTGTTTTCTGATGGACTTTCCGAATTGGCATTTGGTCACACTGTTGGACGGCTTCTCATCCATTACAGCCATACAACTCGATACAACTACCATCAGAATGAAAAATAATACTCGAAGAAACGCCATGTTGATATCTTATAACTTTCGTATTTTCTTTTATGGTTAATAATTCATGTTTAAGGTATGGCAGCGTGAGTTTTGATGAGCTCGATGGAGCTTTGTGTCGTTGAAACAATTAAGTGCATCTCCAATTTTGCTAATCAAGCCATGGAAATTCAGCGTTGAATACTATAAAATACGAATATAAGCTATTTAACATTACATATTATATTTATAATTATTATAGTATTTGTACAGAAACAAAAAACAAATTAATTATACTGCAAAAAAGTAAAGTAAATAATATAGAACTTAATACTGTAACTAATAGCCTAATAGAAACTAGAAACTCGTTACAAATGACTGAAAGATCTTTACCACCATTATCTTTTAATTTAAAACTTTAAGATATTGATATTTGTACAAATATAAAATTATTAATTACTCCACTCATTGAAAGCAAATAGGTAAACTTCTAAAAATATATAAAAATAAGTATGATTATTGTACAATATAATTTTTTATTTAAACACATATAACTAAAAAGAAGTTAAATAAATGTAAAATTATATCAAACTTATTTATATAAAAATTAATTGAAAAAATGTTTATTTTAATTTCTAATTAATATTGAATAATTTAAAATAGTTTATAAAGAAAACTCTAAAAAATAATGTAAAATGTATCACTATCGAATGAAACAATTTTATTTATGCTTTCTCTTAAGTGAATGAATAAATGCAAATATATGAATCAAAGTTATTATGCAAAACATTGCATAAACCTGTAAAATGAAATAAAACATAAAATTTGTAAACGCATGAGAAAACTTACTAAAACCCAAAAAAACTTTATCTTTCAATAAAAAAAGAAGTACTCGGCTAATCGTGGAAATATGAATAAAGAAAAACAGACGTTCGACTATCACTCGTAACAATAAACAAACGCATTGTTTACAAATGCAAGCGAATAAGCTATTTACAAAAACCGGTGCCTTGTGTTTGAGTTGAAATAATATCGCCCTTACCGTTGACGAATATCTCGCAAGACTTTATCTCGAAGTGGTACGTATCTCGGCATATTTCCGAAGAGAAGTAACGTAAAAAAGAAAACAAGCAGCTTTGTATCAGGAGATCGGAGTTGTAGCGTCGCCTCCTGAGATGAAAGACGCGATAATATGTACGTATTCTAGAGTATATAAATTGGTAGCGAAGACTTTCGTTCGTTTCCTTAACTCTTCTTCAATTCCCGTCTCTTTTCTCTCCTCTTCCGCACAAAAGTTCCGAGATTTTTTATTTACACACAGCGAGTCGCTCTTTTTTCATCTTCCTCTCTTACCTCCTACTCCGCTTTTGTAGCAAAGCGCACGTTCCTGAGATTTTAATCTCCTTTCTCTATTACCACGCTTATCCGTCTCCCTCTCTCTTTCGCATTTTTCCATCGCTCTACTTCTTACTCACTCTACGTACATTTTTCGCCTAATATCCATGGACCATTCGTTCGTAATTACCTCTCTGTCGCACAGTCTTGTTCGTTTAATGAAAAACTGACGTCAGATTACTTGTAATGTCAGCCCCGCCAAAATAAAATTATATCTTAAAATAAATGTCGTAGTGTTAAATGACACGTTCTGATAAATCATTTTAAATTCATAAAAATTATAAACCCGATACATCTTATTCGTGATTTTCATATATATCCATACAATTAAATAATATACAAGAAATCATAAAAGAAAAAAACGTATCCTAATGATAATGCTGCGGTATATTGCGTGCCCATTGGTTGTCCCTTATGGGCGCTCGTTTCGAATTTTCCTCTAAATTGGCTTCGGGTCTCGCACCGCACACCGAATTATATAATATTAAATGAAATTACACCTTGTAGTATATGCATACTTCAGAAATTCACTCAAGAATCAAATATGAAAATGACAAATGTACGTAAAAACCTAGATTCAATGGCATTAGGTATGATCAAGTATGGTTCAAATTATAGAGTTATTTTACTATATATATATATATATATATATATATATATATATCCCGATAATTATATTTCTTTCTCTTAACGGAAACGTATTTGATTGTTAAAGCACACATATTTATTATTTTAAAACCTAATTCTTTTTTTGTAAAAAAGAAAACTTTTACACGGTACCATTAACATGTATTAAAATTAATATACATAATAAATTATCCCACTGTACATTTTCACAAATTTTTTGATTGTTATAAACAATATAACTTATGCATATACGTATATATATGTATTAAATTAACGTGAACTGACAGTGGTGCATTGTTTTCACGTGCATATAAATGCGAAACGTGCAATGTATGCAAGTTTAGTTGAAAGTTCGAAACGAGCGCTCATACAGTATCAAGCAGCATGAAATTATTTTCAGGTCTTCTTTTCAGTGCATATCACTGATTACTACGTAATTACACCAGTAAAGGAATAAACTGACATTTTTTTTATCTTGCACCGCGAGTTTGCGCAAACGTACTTTACACATTCAATCCCTTTCTTAGATAAGTGCTTAATACACATTTCGAAGGTGAAAAAATATATACTTTCATCAACATGCGAAAGTGTCTAACTAGATAAATTACTCTTGCCGTTTGATTGTATATATATATATATATATATATATATATATATATATATATATATCAACATAATTTTTTAATTTCATTTTGAAAATGGTAAGTTTCCAAATAAGCGGCATTATTTTTTTATGTCATTCATTTACGAATATAACCTTCAATTTTTTTAATTATTTGTTTATAAGTATATGCGAATGCAAGTTGTTGTGTTAATTTTTAATTACGTAAATCTAATAACGTTAATTTTTTAGTCTTGGTCGGTTAGTCCGTATCTTCTGCACTTTTTTGTTATTTTATATTTCGTTTTCGCAGCTCTACCGACCTGTTAGATTAGATAAATGTTCCCGAGTCATTTAAAATCAGAAAATATCGTTCGCGTAGTCTTAAAATTTTACTTTGAGCGAAAAATATTGTTATGGGAAAGGTAAGTGCACTATTGATGATTTGAGTGATTCGGAACATTTTGGTACGATAGCAAATTGTTTTTACAAAGTGATTTTTGTTCTAGATAAGTTTCTTTTAGATATCGAATCTCTGAATCAATTTTATTAAACAAATACAGTTGTTTTAAATTCACATTTATATTAATTACAAATATTTAAATAAATGAAAAAATTTTATTTAGTATTAAGAATACATACCTAAACAATATTATTTTGTAAATAAATTAGATTTGATTTTACAAAAGTAAAATTTTTTTTGAAGTACAATATTAGACCAATAATTGACTTTTTTATGCATTAAATTTAAGAAATATTTTTATTACATCGTATATTTCTCTTTTAAATTATAATATCATTGATTATATCTAATACTCAATAGAAATCAATCTTTAAAAAAAAATTTGAATCGAAAACTTTCTTTGTAAGGCTTATGAAAGATTTTTCAATTTCAGGACATATCCATTTCGTGCAAAAGGTTATAACAAAGTGTCGAGCCATGAGAGCTCATCATTAGCTCTCGGCTCAAATGGATTAAGCCAAACAACTGCTCCAGCAAGGGCATCGTTTGAGTCTCTCAAGGAGCACGATGCCCGATGCGCAGCTAGAGGCCATAGCAGCGATTGCCTCTGCTCCAGATGAGGCCAGCATATTTTACACCCCGCTGACTTCGTTCGCTGGTGTGTACCCTTGTCCCTTTAAGTCCTGTTCTTGGCTCCCCTTCTTCAGGATAGAATAAAGCTGTTGAAGCCTGCAATCTATTTACGTCAATATTTTTTGAAGTGTTAAGACTAACATTTAACAATAACATAAAATTACGTTTCTGTTCGTATGACTGATGTATGATTAAAAGTCTAAGAATTTGGATTCTTTAGATTTGTAAAATATATCCATATCTAGCATAGATAGATCTTGTGTTTCGCTTTATCTGTCTTTCTTTAGTTCTTACATCCCCTGTATGAATTTCAAGAATTCAGCATAGAACAAATGATTAGTTGAATATGCACTTGGCATTTTGATTTTTATTGTTATTGGGCTTGGTGAACTCAATATTTTGTTACCGCCATTTACTTCATTCCACACTCATCGATCATGAGCCTTCGATCATTTCCTGGTACGTATGTCCGTTTTTTTCCATTATTTTGTTACTTTACTCTTTCAAATACTTTCAGTGAATAATGATTTTAAATAATTAACAATATTTTTGTTTTTACTTTGCAATAATTGCCTACAAATGCCATTATTTTTACAGAGAAGATTTCGATCGTGTGCATATTTTTAATTTTTCAGAAATGTGGTATCAAATTTTTCTATGGGCACTGTTCTCATCGATTTTCGTCCACACAATTGCTGCCGCCATTTGCTTCGCCACACTCCGAAAACATAAATATGGAAAGTACGTTCACCTTGCAAAAGCATCGCCATTCTTTATCTAATGTTAACTTTATCAAACAGTTCATATTATATTAAAAATTCTACTAATACTATTTAAGAAGGTGTTATATTTGTATAAAAATTTAATCTTAAATTTCACATTCACAGTTTTGTATAAGGCAAAGAACTTTTTATTAATTTACATAAATTATACGATATTCAGTTATCAAAATAGCATATTAAAGTATTTAAACAAATGGTGCACACATTTGTGTGCATAATTACACATGCATAATCCATACAATTATAGTCAGCCCACATTTTTTACCGATGGTTGATAAGATAAGACAATCGAACAATAGACTTAGGATAAAAGTCTCACCTATTTCTACGGATACACATTGACTATTAAATGAATCTTACATTAAGTGTTTCTTAATTACAACTTATTATTCATTGCTTTTTATTCTTAACAGCCTTTCCTCGTTTTGTTTCAGGTTCTTTCCGCTACTGATCATAATAATGGGGGTACTATTACCTCTGACCTCGGGTGTCGTGAGTTCCGCGGCCGTTGCCTTCGTCTACGGCTCGGCAGGATATCAAATGTCCCCTCTTTATGCACTACTATGGGGCATCGGTCAAACTGTCCTTGCAGCTTGCGTCGGCTTCACCAGGATACTCGCGACTCTGTAGAAACTCGTCGATCACAGCGATATAATCCATCGTATGCTTATGCTTTGAAAAATTGCGTTTTAATCTTACACAAAGAGAAAACGACCCGCTGAAACGATTTAACAAAGCTGAAAACGTTTTTATAAATTGGTATATCAGTTAATATACTTTTCATACAGATAGTTCGAGATTTTAAATTATTTTTTTTTTCATATATAAGTCGCTGAATAAATTTACCATGAAGTTAGGTTGCTGATGAAAATATAAATTGTCTATGTTTACAACTAAAAATCGGAAAATTTGTAAAACACGTATATTACTTTTAATACCAATGGTACTTAACCAGCAATCTTTAGTTAGATACTTGTTAAGGAAACGAGAATATTGACGTGTACTGGTTTAGAAATTATATGTAATGAGTAAAATAATTAATTTGTAAGCATTTTTACAAGAAAATTTTCTATTAACCGCTTTCTTTTTTTCAGTAAATATCAATAGATTACGAGATATAGTTTTTGAAATTGGAATCTTCTTTCAAAATTGACAAAATTATCAAAATTAATTGGAAACTTACTGTTTGATGTTACTTGATGAAGATGTCAAAAGAAAATTTCACCTTGTGAAAATGTTTATAAAGTATTTAATTTAATTCAGATTGTAATTAAAATGAGAAACAGATTATTTTGTTATCCTAAAATGCATATTCTTGCTAGAACTGAATTGAAACGAATTTAGAAGGAAGCTAGATTTCTTTTGATTTTAGAAGTTTTATACTCTGAAGTGAAATGTTTTGAATTAAAATAAGTATTTATTCCAATACTGGAAACATTTTTGTAAAATTGGTCATATTCTCTTTGCATAAAAATTTAATTACTTTGAAATAAGTAGGCATCTAAGAACATTGTAGTTCATTATAATTTAATAAGTATATTTTCAAAATATAATCGAATAATAATGAACAATTTTAAATAACTCTTGCATATAAAATTCTTATCGAATCATATGAAATTGGATAAACTGAAAAGAATTTATGATATCCTATTGCTTTATCAGGGGAAAATAATGTAAAGTTTTTTTATAACGTTTACAATGTGCATGACACGTGATCGTTGCCTTACGTAAAAAACGAAAAAAAAAAAATTACTCGAAGGGCAAGTTTTCTCATAACTGGGAAAAGTTGTTTTTCGATCATTTATGTTACGTGGGAGAGTCGCTAATTCATCGACTGAGCAATATTCTAAAGATATATGAATGATTTTTTTCTATGTGGTAGAAATATCATGAGACTTTATCACAAAGTGAGAAAAGACAACTTAAGCTTTAATTGAAGCAAATGTAAATAAGAATAGTTTTCTTTTCTTTGAAGTTATAGAAATTTATGACAAAAAACACTACTCATAAATTAAAAATTTATGTTTAATATATATATATATATATTCGTAAAAAACTAATAACTCGTTTTTTGACGGATTTCTGAATTTTACATGTGCTTTACGTATATTTGTAAAAAGTCATCGGTGCAGTGTAATTTAAGCAAATTTCAATTAAAATCTCTGTTTATATAACATAACTGATCCTCTTTTTTAAATAAAATAGTTCAAAGTAGTAGCTTATCAATTACCTAAGCACATTCGTTCGAAAGTTTCTCATCGTTGTATTGCTCAATGAATAAAAAGTTCTCATTGAAAGAAAAACGTAAATCATATCAACTAAGTAAAGTTTTGTGTTCATTCTATTTCAACACAAAATTCTTCCCGTTTGAAAAAATATTGTAAAAAAAATATCCTTTGAAATAAAACGTTATCACTAAAATAGAACGTTATATGTCAAAAACGAGCACACGATTTTTTATTGTATTATTATGATTTTGAAAATATTTTAAAATCTTTTGTAATGATGCTGTATTTATGAATTGTGTCATGGATTTAACCAAAGAAAAATATTCTAAAAGCTTTTCTTTTAAACAGTATTAAAATGATTATATAACTTTTTTACAAAAGAATATTTTTCTAGGGAAACAAACGCAGCAAGTAAGGATTAAAAAGATCGAAAATAGAAAAAAAGTTTATAGACTTAAATGAGGCTCTATTTTTACTCCGTTGCGTTTTTCATAGAACAATTTGATTCTTTTGGTGTAAATATGAATATAATAATCGTCGACGTTTCGGTGGAGTGATAAAACAAAGCTGCCGAAAAGTTCATTTACTGTTAATATATAACATTCCTGTCGCGCTTCTCGACATAAAAAAAGAACGTACCGAATGCAATATGATTCGTTCTCTATTTTTACTTTCTTTATATTTCCACCCAAAGAGATACTTGTACATTATGCTTAACTCTAAAATGCTCAGCATTTTTGATACTTACTGGAATATTATTATTTAAAAAATATTATGTAATTTAAAGATTTCAAAATCTGTAGCCTGTTTTACATTTACTTATAACGTTTGAGTGAATAGTAAAGATCATAATCAAAGTAAAATATATAGAAGTAGAATAACAATTTTCGTTTACAGATATAATCAATCGTAATTTTGAATTTTTATTCACAATATAACTTTTAGAAAAAAAATTGCTGTTATAAATTACTGAAAGACACAGTTAATTTTTAAATATTAATATTCATGTATTATTTTAACTGGCAAGAGTGTGAGTGATGATTAGAATAATATTTAATAAGAGAAATTCTATTTAAAATAATGGACTTCAGCAAGAAACATAATTCTTTCTTAATAAATATTTTGATTTGAATTGAAAAGTCGATATATTTCTTACCAACTTATTAAAAATTGTACTTTTTTCTAAATATTTATGCGCTTCAATAAAATTTATTAATTTTAATTCTTTTGTTCTCTTTATAAATTGTAGTAAAAATATTAGAAAATAGCTAATTTATAAAAAGTTTAAATTAATTTAATTTATAAGAAACAAAGTTATAATTTATTATTATTGAAACTCTTGTTTGCTTATATAATTGTTTATAAATTATATAAACACCTTTAAAGACCGATATATATTGATATATACCGATACTATTGAATGGGTAGATAAATATACAATTTATAATAATCAATGCTATTTTGCTAAGAACAACGTTAAGTAATTCCAACTTAGCCCGCAGGATACTTTTTATGAATTATTTCATCAAGTGTATACTGTATATTTATAAATGGCAAATGTCATTGATATTTTTGTAATATAAATTTGTTAATATATTATAAATCGTAAGTTTATTTTATAATGTAGATCGAGTAATAAAGAAACGATTAAATGTGACCATTCTTGTTATGTAAACATCACTTAGTATGAACCATTAACAAATTTACATTTTTAAGAATATACAACGCTTTACGACTTTGTAAATATGAGTTCTTAAATTCAAATTGTTGATTAGCTGCGCTTTTAAAGGTGAACATCTTTGCAATTATACAGTTTTCATCAAACAATGAGAAAATGAAAAGAAAGTGTAAAAAATTGACAAGTTATTAATGGTAACTAAGATTATGTGTCAGTGCTAATAGGATAATACTCTCCATTTTGAGGGATGACAGGCACACACACCCGAAGACTTATTGTAAATTATTAACGATCGTAAAGAAGTGTAATAAAAGAATTTACAATTTCTAAGCCATGTGGTTTTCTTTTTACAAAAGCTATCAAATCCACGTAATGCACTTAATTTTATACGTTTGTTTATTATACTACATTATAAATGTTACGATCTCTTAATACCGAAAAAAAAATTTAAAGTATAAGCGACAGTGATCGAGTGCTATTAGTATTGAAGAGATTCAAATGCAACTGATAATCAATGTTTATAAATTTGTATAAATTTTTCATTGATAAGGAGAATTCAAACTTCAACATCTTCACCACAATTGTTTATTTACTGTGCCAATCATGCTTAATAATTATGGAGTTCATTAAGTCTTTTATAAGCCAAAAAAGCACACAAGATAACAATAAACTTTTCTTTTCGCAATTGTGGAATCACCTAAATGCATTTAATTTTTACACTCATATCAGCTTTGTGAGATTTCGCTATTGATATTTTCCATCAAATTTTAAGTTACGTATTATTGTAGTGTTTTACGAAATTTATACGGTAATTCATATTACGTATTTTGAGTTTAATATCACTCATAAACTCCATATAATGGAGTTTTATTCCATCGAAGAGAATATTTGATTATGTATATTAAATTAGACCTAATTCGAAGCAATGCTTAAGGATGGATAGCACAGAACCATTTATTAAATTAGCATCAACGTAAAAAATTTCACGTATTATTCCTATTGTAATGGAAATATCTGCGATACAAACGTCTGCGTGTGTAACTGACGTCATATTTCACGATTTATATGCGCCGTTATAAAATTTTGAATATTTTATTTTCTCGTTCAATACGACTGAACTGATTTAAAAAGTTCACGTTATCAATATATTTTATATTATATTTTATACATGGAAAAATCGATCTCGACCTGCTTAGAGATGTTTTTACGACGATCCGATAATAATTTAACGCTCTTGGTAAATGAATCCAACTATTAATAATCGGTTATACGTATACGGTACAATATTTCATATAACGCGTATCAGGAAAAAAATAAATATTATCTTATAATGATTTCTCTGTGATGAATTTAATTTAGTTTATTCATAAAAGGTACATGCAGTAAATAATATAATGAAAATCTCTCGATGCGTATATATGTACTTGTGTTTTTAACGTTTTATCAGATACAAGCTGAATATCAAAAAGAACATATTTATACAAAAAATAAATTTAAACATTTCGTACACCTTATTTTCTAAGAACTCTTAAATTATTTACAATTCAATACGACATTTTCATATAAATATTATCTTATCTTATAATATTGTTATTAACGTAATCGTGAAATATTTTAAATGCATCAAAAACAGTCAGTACTTGCAAGCAACGAAACGCTTATACATTTATATTTTTTTCTTGAGTATGACCGTATTGTTAATATTTAACCGTAGTATGGATGTTTTTTTTTTTGTTTTTTTCAGTTTTAGTTAACAAAGACAAATCTTTTGACCGTTTCACAAAAAATATGCCTAACTATTACATTTAATTTAACTGCCTCTACGATCATCAAAAAATCTTTATATCCCAATTAGATAATATGGTTATTATTAATGTAGTTTATCATTAGTTTTAAGAACCCCGAAAGTAAAGTAAGGGAATAATATTGTTCAATTTTTAAATTACTTTATAGAGTAAACAAATAGTCCAAAAGGATTATTTTCTGATGAACTTCGCAATGGATAGATTTATTCTCGAGGACTTTTTTTCTGAACGTCACATTCCATATTTTATACAAAAGTATAAAAAATCAAAGAGTACCAAGATTGGTATCGCACGGTATCACCTCCCGAGTGAATCTTCCGACCCTCTAACGCAAATATTTTTTCAATTTGAAAATAAATTTTGAATAAGTACGAGAAAAGTTTACTAAACGATGACACTCTTCACAAAAACTAAGAAGCGTCTCACTGAAATAACACCCGTACAAATTACTGCCACCACTTTAAATGTTCAGCTCAAGGCTATTCTTTGCTCTCTTGGGTAATCTGAGCCTCCTCGCACTATTGGCGTTGTTCCAGTGCAACGAGCCCTTCGCACTCTGGCATCTCTCGACATCCTCGACAAATCGTACACTCGATAAGTGTATTAAAAGCTTGGTTGTAGTTTTAGAGGTGTGCGCTACATGACACGATAAATTTTAAATTTTATCAAGATTTTCACTGACATGAGTGTGCATGCAGAACAGTTTTAAGCTTATTAATAAACAGTGAGATAAGTTAAGCAGTTGTAGAAATAGGTTTGATCGTTCTTGTCAGAAGTCTGGAATATTTTACGTTTTCATTTGAATGACAATATATTGAGTAATATACTTTGAAGAAATAAATCTGTAAAGTTACTTAGCCTGTCGAATTTCACCGAGATATTTGTTTCGAGAGACTTGTTTCGCTATTTGAAACAGTACCAAAGCAAAAATTGTTTTAAAGAGATAACAACGTTAAAGACACAGGAATCTCAAGAAATTTATTTATAATACTTTTGAGGTGGACAATTAAATTTGAATAATGTATACATTAATTGTAATATATTTTTTTATTTATTCAAATACAAAGTACACGAATTATATTGGAATATAAACTGTAAACACATACATTTGTTATATTTATTTATTATTTTAATAGCATATAAAACAATAAGCTTAACATTTGAAATAGTAAGAAACTAATTTGAATTACGTAAAGAAAATTCTTTGATAATGGCAATCATCAAAATTTGTTTTCCGTTAATAATGTACAGTGTTGTAAATTGTAAGGAAAAATTCAACCGATTAAGACTTTATTGTGACAGACGACATTGATACATTATCAATTTCCTTTTATTTACTTATACAATCAGTATTTAAACAAGTAAAGTTTTAACGCTACAAATCATAAAATGATTGTTTCGTAAAATCCATAAATCAATCATAAATGAAATTTGTGAAAATTGATTTAAATTTATTTTTGGCGGCAAAATGTTGTACAAATGGTTTTTTTTCATAGAAATTATTATTTACCGTTAATCGCTAGTTTCACATATCCAATAATAAAAAAAAAAACTACAAATTATTTCTAATTATTTAAAATAATTAACTCTATTAATGATGCAAGGTAAAATATTTGTACGCTATTGTTACAAAAATGATAAGTCAATAATTTTATCGATCACAGATGTCGAATTTATAATTCGCTTATGTCGTTTTTGAAATATTTATTTGACACCGTCACTGATAAGAAGAAAGGAGTGAACAAAACTGAAATTAATTTTAAACGTGTCTTTATTTATTTTTCTCTTTCATCTACACTCGTTATACAATGCTTAATTTTAAAAATAATTAATCATTTATAAATATGTAAGAACATTTTCGAATAGAGAAAACTCAACTGCGTTCTTATGTACACGTGAACATTTTACTTTCAATTATTATTAATAAAAAAAGATATTATCTTCAACTAATATTAGACATTATATTGGACTTACATACATGTTTGTATCTGTGTGAAGGTGTGTAATCAAGAGCTGAAAAAAATCCTAAACTCCTCCGACCGTCTTTGTCGGTTTCTTTATTTGAGAACGAAAATATCTATTATATCAACACATAAACGGACACAATAGAACATAAAACTTTTACAATTAAAAATGTGTATTCTTCCGTCTCATTTTTGCCTTTGTGCCTTGATGAAATTATGCTCATTCAGAAATGTTACTTTTTATCCCTTCTTATCCATCGACATCTTTTAATATAAGATAAATAATCCTTTATCTTTTGCGATCATTGGAGCCACTACGACGTGAGCGAGATCGTCGCCCGCGGCTATCGCTGCGTGAACGTCGAGATCTGGAATAATTCGATAACGGCGTCAGTCACACTCCTTTACGAATCCATATTTAAATTGTCAGTATTAATTTGAGAAATTATCAGTATTAATCGCTTCGGCTGAATGATCAGGGTTCAAAATCAAAGGATATTTCTAAGAAACTAATCGACTTTTCGCTTGAATCTCAGTTCGGCCTCTAGCTCATCATATTCTTATTAAAGACTTGGACAGTTTATTCCATTACGCTAACAATGAAGCGATGCTAATTAAAAAATAATGGTGCGCGTCATAAGATGAAAGACTGAAGCATTACAAAGTTCACGATTAGATTATTGTATATCATAACAGTGTTGTATTCAACTTCAAATTGCATAATTCAAATACAAAACATCATTCTAGCGCCAATGAAGAAAACGTCCCTACAATTATACAATATGCAATCTTTAATAAAGACCGTGACCGTTCGTGATCTTTGTAAGACACAAGTAAGAAAATGCAAGATAAGGCATTGAAAAATTTAAGTATTTCTTTTATATTGTCCAATTTGAAGGATTTTCTAAATGGCAAATTATGATTAATCCACGGTAATGAATCAATTTGTAACGATAGAGAAAAACTTTATAACGCTGTCGAATGCATCGAAAGTTAAAATCGATCTTCCAAATGATCAGATGTTTATATTTCCTGGCAAGTGTCGCTACTATTCGGTAAAGTCAATTGTCGGGATGTTTGTATTTTAAAAACAAAAAACAAAAAACAAAAAAACAAACGGTATGCAAGTGCAACGAACCTCTTTCCACGACTGCGGCTCCTTGACCTCGAGCGTCTTCTGTCCCTGTCCCTACGTTCGCGATCTCTGTCCCTGTCCCTCTCCCTCACCCTATCCCTGTAGTTCCTGTCCCTGTCCCTGTCCCGCTCCCTGTCCCTGCTCCTGTCCCTGCTCCTGCTTCTGTGTCTACTGCCGCCTCGCTCCCTGTCCCTGTCCATCATGGACTCGCGCTTCTCCTTCCTGCGCTCCTCCATCGTCTTCTCGAGCTCGGCGAGCTTCTCCCTGATCTTGATGAAGCCGAGGTGGAGCTTGCCGCCGAAGTGGTCGGCGAGTCGCCTGTCGTTATCGTGGATGCCAAGGTACGCACTGCAGACCTCGCAGACACGCAACTTCTGCTGCTGATAAGAGGACGCCGGCATGCTGTTCCTGTACTCTTGCTCGGCCTCGTTTTTCTTCTTGCGCAGCTCGTCGATCTCGCCCATGAGCTTCATCGACTCCTCGACGAAACCCTCCTCGCCGAGCTGCTCGGCCTTCGCCAGCTTCTTGCCGATTTCCTCGGCGAGCACGTGAACGTTATTAGCCTTGGCGGCGACCTCGGCGCTCAGCTCCTCTTGGGTCTCGGCGAGGCGCTGCTTCGCTTGTTCGGTGCGACGGTCGCAGTCGGCTATGAAACTCTGCAGGTGCTCCATCGCCTGCAAGCCGATAAGAGTTGTCGATGAGTGCCCGTGGTGAGTCTCGCTTGGCCTCGAATTCCGTCAAACAAAGCAAACAAGTCATACTCACGTCAATGTCGTAAAAGTGGTCCTTCTTCTTCTGCGCGGCCTCGAAGTCAGCCCGTAAGGCCAAGTCGTGAATCTGGGGGCATTCTCCCAAGTCCATGCGCTGCGATTCACAAATGTTCAATTAATTAGTGGGGGACTCACGGGACTCGACACGGGATCCACGTGTGGATCTCCATCTCGAATTATTTCTCTATTCTTCTTATGCATTTAAATAAATTTATTTACGTACAAAGAGTACATCCACCCACAAGTGAAATCTATGTAATGTATGCTCTATGTAAAAGGGTTATACGCGTACACTTATAGCTCAGGTGCTGTTTGTGTTTTCTTTCTTTACTCGTTTAATTTTTATTGCACATGCTCTCTGAAGTGAAGGTTGAACATCGTTCGAGCAACTTCTTTATTCGTTTACTTACATCGTGCTGACGCTCAGTATTTTGGTTTTTAATTCAATTACAGTTAATACGAAGCACTGAGTAATTTACTTTTGCATGCTATTAAAGGATCTGATTAGCATTTGCAACGCTTATTCGTGAACGTTTTTCTTAAATAAACGCACTGATATTCTTCGATTACCAAGTACAAGATGGATTATAGACCATTATTAGACTATTCAACAAACTAACCGTCAACATATAATGGCAAACAAAAAAAGCAATTAATAGCTGGCCGTACAATGTAAATAAATGTTCCTTAAAGCTGTCGAAAGAATGTCTACCTAAACTTTGAAGACATCAGTTAGTGTTGAAGAAAAAGCTCATCTACGATACTTAGGACAGAAACCCCCGATTTACAATATATACTTGCATCAATTAGTTACTTTAGTACTTTACTATCATTTTAGTGTTCCTTTTCGATATTTTACATTTTATTTATTTTTTTATTTATTTATTTTTTTTTTTTTTTTTTTTTTTAAATATAAGTTTCTTTTCATGTTCAGACTTACAAAGGCAATGTGTCTTCGGCTTAAGTCTTCCACACCGGTTAATATTGCCTATGGAGAGCTCAAAGACTGCTGTCGCTCTGGTAACGGTGGAACTTAACTCTAAATTGAGATTTCACCTACAGGAATAGGAGCTCGGCTAATCTCATGAAAAAATGCTGCCTTTCCATTACAAATATACATAACTTTTATAGTATGTTGTTGTTGTTGTTGGTTTTTTTTTGTTTTTGTTTTTGTTTTTTTTTTGTTTGATTCAACTGAAGAGAGAATTTAACGATTTGCGTAACGTGAGTACAGAGGAAAGTATCATAAAATTAAATAACAAGAAAATAAAGATAAATAAGTACAATAATAAACGTTCTATAGATAGATATTTTGTTGATTTCACTTACAGAGTGGTAACACCTCTCCGCCTGACATTGCGATGGACAACGATGCTACAATCAGCACACAACCTTAAGTTTTTAGATGTTTAGTCAATTTAACTAAGTCAGAGGTTACAGTAAAATTTAAAAAAATTTGTTTATGTTTTTGTTTGGTTTGTATCCAATGTTTTCACAGTAATCGTTCGAAAGAAACAATGTTTCTCGATCACCGATCCAAAAATTTGATTCTTATAAATTTCATGTTTTTATACGTACGATAAGAAACACCTCCGCTGTTTATTCCATCGAGCCGAATTCCCTTTCAGTGAGCTTGCCTACTTTGTCGGTTTTCTTTCGCAAATTGCCAAAGTTTGTTTACAGTCAATATATATGTATATGTACAGCGATAGGGAAAAAGTTGAATAAAAACAATAACAATAATAATAATAATCATAATAAAGGATAGAAATTTTGTTTAAAAGAGACAAATAAGGAAAGATTGAATCAATTCGGCCAAGTAGCTTGAACAAAATGTATTGGACAAAGTGTTATACGAGCCATGCAATTTTGAGTCTAATTCAATTTTTATGTATTTACTGCAGATTTTGAAGAATGCTATACTGTGTCATTGTAAGTAAAGTACGATCATTTTAAACACCGAATGCAGAAACACTAAGTAATCTTTTATGCAAACTATGTACGTATGTAGGACAAAAAAGTCACGATAAGAACAGATTTCTAATTTGGGCTTTCCAACACTTTTAACGTTCGTTAAATTGGCAATTCAAATTGTTATTTCGGTATGTGTATTTGACAAGCCACGTATGCAACACGCACACATACATACTTTGCATAATACAAATACATTTTGCTTTAATGTTTTTGAGAAGGTAAATGTTGCTCGATCTATTTTTTTTTAATGGAAATCGTGTAGTCATCGATGAAAAGTATCGCACGTTGGCTTACAAAAAAATGTAACTGCAGATTAGGTAGAAGAAAAGAAAAAAATCTTTACAACCGGTGTACAACTTCATGCTGGATAACCCAAACGGAGTTAAGGTAATTGTTTTTTCGTTTTTTTTCTTTTGGTTTTTGGCAATTCGCGATGGCTTACTTACAGTCAGTGCTTTCCTCTCATACGCTTCTGCGAGCAAAACAAAAAGAAAAAAAAAAGATATATCTCTCTCTTCTTTCAAACACTCATACTCACAGGAATTCTTAGCCTTATTTTCTCTTTCTCCAGGCTAAACAGATGTGCAAGCAAAAGTCGTATACTGATTTTCTCTGTCATATAATCTTTTCCTTTACAAGGTCGCTCTACTCACCAAGAAACGCACGAGACAGGATTATTCGACACACGTCGGGTCTTGGGATATTGGACAAATTTGATTCCGCAAAACTAAGGCGGAACAGCCAAGATGACAATCCGATGTATCTCTCCCAAGCAAAGTCAACATAATGAATGCATGTGCATGAGCCTTGGTAAAAATTCATCTGTGTGAAATTTATTGGCCTACAGGGAAACACTTTGTAAATTGTCGGTTGTAAATGGTCATGAAAGCAAAATTAAGAAAATCAAGATAAAATCAGCGTGTATAAGTCCAGAAACAGGAACAATTAATAAATCACGTCTAAAAAAATGTTCAGAAAAGGTTATTGGTTGTTATTGGCCAAAAAGTAACGAAGGAATTTGTATGTGCAGATTTAACGTGAAACTGAATCTCACTTCTGAGTGTAAGACTTGTGAATAAAATTACAGAAATGGTTATGTATCCAAGCTCAAAAGTACAAAATGCAACACTCGTTAAAAAAAGGAAAAGAAAAGAAAAGAAAAGAGAGAGAAAAAAACTTGGAAAAATCCATATTCTTACATGCAATAATTTCATTTCCCTATAAGCTTATAAATTTCTAGCTTGAAAATTTCTACCAAGGTGTGTATTTTTTTTTTATATGTATTATGTATGCGATACTTATAACCAAGTAACTTAATTATGTTAAGTAGAATCAATTGTATGTAATACGTACGTCCTTTTTATGTTTCGTTTTTTTTTTAATTATTCACTTTCAGTACTTACGGGCTTAACGCGACCTTTACTCAACGTCTATGAACAGTACATTATTCAACAGGGTATTGCGTACAATTGGATCGCAATTGCTTTTCCAGACGCTCTGGAAATAGAGAACTGCTGGTGAACAGTTCGGCATTAGTTAAGTTTCAAGGTGGCTGTTCGTCAAAAGGAGTTCAAAGGGTGCTAAGAGAGTGGTCTATTAAGAATACATATAAAACTCATTTCTCTGCAGAAAATCATTCTACAATTCAGTTATCATTATTGCATTAATATAACTTGTAATTGTGCAATGATTTTTAACAATAATAAATTTACATGTATAATTTGTAGCTTACCTCTTAAATAGTTTTAGATAAAATATAAAGTACCAATATCATTTTAAGAAAAGAAGTCTGAGCTCAAAAAAAAAAATTATTTTTTCCTTTTTTTTTATGAGTAAGATCCATTTCAAATGACATAAAAGAGAACAAGAAATTGGTATGAATTTTGATTTTTAGAAGTGATATTGCAAAATAAAGACAAGGGTGAACGCGACTTGCTAATTTGTGAAAATAGTCTACTCACCGTTGAAGAAAGAATCTCATGTGGGCAGCATGCTAACAGGAAACTCTTGCACACCTTTGGATCCGAGTATTTCACTTGAAATTTATTATTCTCACCTGTAAGTATAAGGGGATGTTATTAGAGGTACTTCTGTTACTGTTAAATCTTACTGTTAAATCAGTTCACTTCCTCACCGCTTTCACACGTTTTCCAATTATGAAAATCATTACTTTGCAAAGATGATAAAAAAAGAAAGAAAAAATCAGTTACGGTATAAGCTAAAGTCAGACCAACAATGTATCAATTTGTTATCAAGAAAATATAATTACACCGCTGATAAGTCTAGGCTCAAAAGCCCAATAAAAATGGTCATAAAATAATATAACAGAATTTCCATTAGGTGTAAAGAGACTCAAACTTATATCAAAGTCATAATTACAACAAAAAATCATTAAAACTATTTAAAATACGCAGTTATGTTTATAAGCTTTTAAATGCATTCTTCGAGTTACAACAACTTAAAACAACTTAATAATAATTTATGTTTGAGAATTCGATAAAGCGTTTATTATTTTTTTCCATGAAAAATTAAATTTAACATTTGAAAAAAAAAAAAAATATTTTTGTAATAATTACATATGATTTTAATTACTAATATAAACTAAAGTCATCGCGTTATTAAAAAATAAAACTGTATTATTGATAAATAGTCATGGAAAATTAATAAGTGATTTTTTACACGATATTATTGAATTTTTATACGAGTACAAAGAAACCTGACTGTGCTATAAATTGATATTAAAATTAGTTAAAATTTTACTATCTACACATATTTTCCTTAAAAACAATTATCAGTATTTTTACAATATAAAAATATTTTCTACCTTTTTATTTATGAATCTATAATTTGCTAATCACATCAGCACTTTATAAACCCGTGTAATATTCATAATTTAATGTTCTTCCGTTTGGTAATCAATGTAACCTTTAGTTTTTATTTTCTAAAGTTGTACGTAATATTAAGCAAGAAATTGCCATTTAATCAAATATTCATTTGAATCACGCAAAAAAAACGTTAACTAAAAACATATATGCATTTCAACGATACAATTTTAAAAGAGAAACATCATGCTCATCCCACAATTGAACCTACAATTTTTGTAGCAATCAAAATGCAGTTTTGAAAATTCATCTTACCACTTGTTATATTTAAATTATGTAATTGTTAATAAAATTTTCTGATTTATTTAATCAAAGATTAAAGGCTCTAACGCGCGCTAAAGCCCTTATCCTACAACTGAAACGAATCTATTATTAAATAGTTAGGGCATAATGATAAAAATGACCCTAGAACAATAAAGTCATTAAGTTAAGTGAGTCTTTATTTGGAAGTTAACAATATTAGTGCTATAACAAGCCCCGCACATAAAGCTGAATAATTCGTTACCTCGACGCAGTCTTTCCGATATTCGTAAATTATGCAAGGGATTAGATCTGATTACGGGAAAATGGGAAAGTGGAAAAATGGAAAAGGAAGAAAAACGGGAAAAGAGGAATTTCGCGGAAAGTTGGTAGCACAACGCTCGAGGCTATCGCAAAGCGGAGAAATCAATAACATGCCCGCAATAAGCCACGAGTCTAGTAAAAAAGACAAAGAGACACGAGGCGGAGACGGAAATTCGAGACCTGGCGTTTCTACACCTCTACCCCCATCGGAAGCGAAAACATAAAAAGTGCGCGGCGCTGGCACACGGGCTTCCATTTTGGATATTCCCGTGTGTGTCGGCCCCTACGGATTCCCTCTAATCCACGCGTCGTCACCCGTCCGCGTCACTCTCTCTCGCTCTGTTTTTCCCAAAAGGAGACTTACCGTTTCGTCCGGTGCCCATTAGCTGATCGAGCATCGCTCGCATCTGGTCGTGGGCCGTCATTCTTTTGCTCGCCGTTTTATTCCGTGCTACAACAGCAGCAGCAGCAGCAGCAGCAGCAGCAGCAACGACGACGACGACGACGACGACGACGACGGCGTAACCGGCGACGCAATGCGGAACCTCCTTCTCGTAGCAGCTGTGCTCGTCCCGAGGCGGCTGTTCGGTTATTGCGTGCGCGGGCCGCAATGCAACGACTCGCGTACGCAAACGATGCGGTTCACGAATAATGAATCGCCGCTTCGAGTTCTGTCGGGTAACCGTTCCTCCTCGGCTGTCTCCTGTCTCGAAACGCGATCCCTGGCTAGTGCCTCTATGAGAAATCGAGTCGTCCAAGTGGGACTCGTCGGTGGAGGGGATCGGAATACTGAGAAAAACAATTTTACTGCTGCAGAAGCGACGCGAGCGCGGCTCGGTTAGCTTAGGGATCTGGATTATCGACGCTCGGCCAAGGCTTTCGGCTCGTTCTCTCTCCTTTTTTGAATTATTCCGTGAGCGAGACACGCCAAAGTCGCGCGCGATTTCTTCTTTGCTCGAAATATTGTATATTTACGGATATCCGCTTGACGAACTTGATGATTCTAGAATTTGAGAGCTTGTCGATGTCTGTTGGATAACGCTGTCGATCCTTCAAACTTGAAATATACGTTGCGAAATTCAACTAATAACCCAATGATCGTATATTATCGCCTTGTACACTTTTATTGCTCGCAATTTTTAATCGCTGTTTCATGCAATGTGTATTTACACGTACTTCAGACGTATTATTTCAAATAAAATGATTGTAAATTTCATTTGTTGACATTTTCGGAAAGTCAAGCTAATAATTTAAAAACATGTTTTATTGTTGATTTAGGTGCATTTGGAATAAAACATATTTACGAGAATGAGAAGTCTACGAATTTTTACCCATTTTTACCCGTGTAAATACGTAAGAAATATCGTTACGATGACATTTACTATTTATAATTGTTACGTAAACTGAAAACTATTGGAATTATTATTACACCACTTCAAGAGGCTTAGTTATCTAAATGTACTTTCATTATTTTAATTGTATCGACCTAAATTTTTGTCCCAAATATTGCATAAATTAAATAAGCAAGAAAACATTTCATAAGCAAATATCTTATTATGACGGGAAGAAGAAAATTCTTTTTTAAATTTCATTTTTTCTATTTATTTCAGCAAAAGTACAAAAAGTTCATTATTGGCTTAGGTACTAGGTTACAATGTTTACATTGTTATTATTTGAAAGAGAACATAACGAAGAGCGAAAAAAATTATAATTCAAATTATGTCTCTTATAGTTGAGGAGAGGTTCGAGGTCTTATTCATTATAGACTTTAAATAATTTATTTAAGGCAACTTTGTTGATTTTTATACTACACGCTTTTTGAATTCATTAGAATATATTAATATTATTACACGTTATTTTATACTTATTTTTTACCACCTTTACAAGTCCGCTATCGATTTTTCACTTTCTGATACGCAAATAATTAGGAAGTAGAATTTAGGTGACTCGACAAAAACTATAATTTCATTTTAATAAGTTTTTATGCTTCGATACATTGATAAAGACTTCTTGGCCAAACTACTTATTGTAATTTCAGCCAAGATTTTAGAAAAATATTCCTAACCTACCCAGACTAGACTAGCGGTAAGCGATCAAGACTTCAAGCTAGCTTTTATATATGTAAAAATACACAATATACATACGTAAATTATTTTACTTTAAAATGCAAAGGTTTTACTTTACAGGTCTTATAATATAAATATAATTATTTTTTGTTTTCTATTTAAACATATTATTTAGTTGTATACAAAATTAATACCTTTTCAGAACATTTAGCCATATAAATTGTAATTACTTTTACGAAAACATTAGATACTAAAAACAATATAAATTGAAAATGATCAAATAATATGCATAAACAGAAAAGATACTTTATTACTAACTGGAATTCTAGAGGTGATAACATAGATTCTTATAACTTTTGTATCTTTATAATTTTGGTATTTACAAGATTTCATCTACATAAAAGTATAAAAATACAAGTTTTTAAAAAGTTAAATTAATCATGTAAGAGAACCAGTGGTATTTAGAATTTTGAATGGATTTGAATCTTCTGTACACTCTACAAAGTCATAGAGGAAAATCTATGTTGTTGCGAGCAGCAGAAGCAAACCCATTATACGATTTAATTACACAAAACAAGTGAACGAAACGTATTTCGTTCAGGTTGTGTTAGTCAGTTATCTGAAATGTTAATGACGTCGTACAAATCGTGAACACTTTTCGGTTGACTTTGATTATTAAAGTTAATTTTTGCTGCAGTATTTATTATTTAATCATTTTAATCTTTTGTTATTGCAGTATACCAAGTTTTTATTGCCACTTACAAACTTGATCACCACATTATGTTAGATTTAAAAAATTTATCACTCGCTGCGTGCGTGCATGTTAGTTGCATTATTCGAAAATATTTATAAAAGAATATTGGCTTTTAGAAATTCAATAATTGTTAATGAGGTATTTGTCTCTGAGTTTTAAATTATAATTTTTCAAATCTAACAAAATTTAGTCGACGATTTATATAAAGTTATAGGCTTTTAGGAAAAATTGGCACAAAATTTTCTTGAAATTATTTCTTGTTGATTATTCATAATCAATTTAAATAACATATTTTTAGCTTTCTTTACATAAAGTGTTCGTTAAAGTCAAATACTGCGTAGAATTAAAATATTAAAAAGATGACAAAATTTGCAATTGTTTTGTATAATCACATAATTTACCAATCTTAGTAGTATAACATAGTAGAGAATACAATTCGTGTATAACAGGACTATAATTTTAACATTAAAGAACGATACGTAATATAAATATTTTATAAATAATATGGTTACAATTCATACATTATATAATTTACAATTTTAATTTCTTTATAAAAAAAATGTTATTTATTAACAAAATTATTCTTGGTTTTGTAATTTGAAAATATAATCCATATTTACTATGACATTTAAGCAATTTTTTAACAAAAAAAATTATTTGTTAAAAATAAAAATATATCTTACAAAATCAATTTAAAAATTTCCTAACGCTGCTTTCAAATATCAATGAAAGCCAAAATCATCCTTTAATAAATGAAATACGGGTGAAATATGGGTATTTCGTTACATTGAAACAGTCGCTTTTTTTTTTGGCACTTTCGATTAGAATGCCACGTTATAATTTACTGGTGGATTTTTGTTTCCAATACATTAAACAAAAGGATATACTTTTTTCATAAAGCATGAATTTTCAAATGGAAAATGAAGCCATATTGTAAAACATACAATAAACACGCGTTCATTAAACATGTTCGAACAAACAAAAAGTATCAATGCAACGAAACGGGCAAAACCACACGTCTGGAACATGACCGACGTCCATACGTTTTCGAAGAACTTTTAACAAAAACAAACAAAAAAGAATAAAGTATCATACTTCTCCGTACGTTGTCGATATCCGGATCTTCTGCCTTGGATAATCCATGCATGAAATAAAACAGTCTATTTCGTACAAATGAAACTCTACGTACAAAAATGAAAAAAAAAAAACGAAATAAATGGACGAGTCGACCACCTCGAGTAACCGATTCGAGGTACTATATTAATCATGTCTTAATTAGAGTGCAGTCTCGAGGGTCGGCGCACTCGGGCTGCGCGTGACACGGGCACCCGGAGCCTGAGCGACGGCTCCGGGGGGCGTGCGTTGGGCGCTTTGCTGAGGCGATTCTGAACGCGCCCGGAAGCGCTTGCTGAAAAGGTCCTTGGACGCGACAGAACCCGCGGAACTAGCGAGAAATTGGGCTCTAGCGAGTTGGTTGCTCATTCTGCGGTTCTCGATGGCCTTGATCGGGTTGCTCGGTTCGAGGGTCGTTCTCCTTGCGTCAACAGCCTGAAGCCGATTCTCGAGCTCCTTGTCGCACTTGTCGAGAATCGGCCGCTGAGTGTCGGTGACGTCCAATTGACGACGCACGGTCGCCGAGGTGAGTCTCGGAGCGGGTAGAGGATTGTCCGGAGAGGGCTTCATCGCCTTCTCCTCGGCGGCCGAGTCCTCGATGATCGTCGACGAGAGCACGTCCGTGCGCGGCGTCTGGAACCTCCAGGCCGAACGCGGACTAAGGACCTTCGTCAGGACCGTCTGCTGGCCGATTTTTGATAGCACAGGCGAGTAGTGTTGCTGTTGGTGATGGTGGTGTTGGTGTTGGTGTTGTTGCTGCTGCTGCTGCTGCTGTTGGGACTCCTGGCATTGCTGTCGCGAGAGCTTCAATTGTTCCGCGGCCGAGATTCTCGTAGGACCCGCCTTGATGCTCTGCTGGAGCAGGAGTCGCTTGAAGTCCATGCGCGACGTTGCCGAGGGTGAGAGTATGGTCTTCGGGATCTAAAAGACAATCGCTTTGTTATCGATACTTTTCAACGTTAACCAAATCTAAAGCGTTTCGGAAATGAAGCAGCTTTTGAAAAGTGACATTTCGCGGACACTAGTAGGATGATTTTATAGATAAAGTTTAATTATTCTATGAAATCTATTTTGAGTATAACTTCAATTATTAAACTATTGGCTTATTTGAAAAGAGTCGCTTCTCTTGCTGTTTTAAGCACGTATATGTGCACTTCTTTAAAAGTACGTTATAAGAATAAAAACACTGCAACAAAAGTTTATATTTAAAGGAATTTTTAATAGATAAAAAATCATTATTAATTCAAAGAATAGTTTTTATTTATGCATCTAATTAGCAAAAAATTGCTTATATTATAAGATTTTTGTAAAAAAAATCCATTCTATAAAGCCACATGACGTGATAAATATTACCACAGTAGTTTAATCAGTATGTTTATGTATCGCGAAGGAGACGAGACTACTTTAAATGAACCTTGTACGTAATTATACCGCTTTGCGTAATAAAATTGTTTCTTGAAAAAAGTGTTTGTTATATTCTTCGCCACTTATTAGAGCCACTTATAAAGTACATTTGTTCACAATGAATAGTAAAATACTTAGTTCACATTTAAAAGTAACGAAAAACTTTAGGTTGGAAATCGTAGGAGCGCCTCCGAATGATGCGAATCGTCGTACCGACTGCACCTTAAGAAGCGATTATGAAAGATGCACCGTTAAAGACTATTGGACTTTGAAGGGTGTTTTTGAAAGCGTAAATGCGTCTTTGTTTATAAGTCACGGTAAAACTTCCGGTTTCTTCATTCACGCGCAGTCGCCTAAGCCTAGAAAGAGCGTCACCTCGGGTGTTTTCTGCGACTCGGGACTCCAACTGTGCCTCGTGCCGACGGCCTGTTGTCCCTTGGAGAGCGACGTGAGCGAACCAGCGGGTGATAAACTCTCCGGATCATCCCTGATGTTCAGCCGCCTTTTAGACTTGTGTATCGCAGCGAAGAGCTCCTCGTTGGACATGGTGCTCTTGATTGGTGAGAGCACGAGGCCCGTGGGTGTACTTCTGCCGGAGTCGGAGGGCGGCGAGGACAAGAGTTGCTTCTCCGAGGTGGCGTGGCGCAGGAGCGCCGGATTCGGGGAGAGGCACCTCTGGGTCTGAAGGGCGAGACGCTCGGCTACGGTAGGAGTCGGCCGACCGGTTGGCGTCGACGCCTTGAAGCCGTTCGAGTGCTCGGGACCAATCGGCGAGAGCGGCGCTGTTTTCAAACTGTCCTGTATCGGTGAGGCGAAGAAACGGTAGCCCAGCGCGGACAGACCGAGCGGTGAAGCAAATCTGAGAAATTTTTGGGAATAGTTATTCGAGGAAGTTCTTAGATCATTCCTAAGATCCCAAACAACACTTAGACTCGTCCACTGTTACAGTTTTACAACGTCCTATCGAGCAAGTTTAGCTTCGAAACGACGTGAAAAAGCACCAAGCTTTACGTAAAATTGAAGAGATTATTGCCTGTTACTGCTGATATAAAATGGTCGAATGTTTACCTGTTTTTAACATCCACTGGCACGTGCCTCTGATGCTCTTGTGCCGTAAGCTTGCACTTCGCCTCGAATTGTTCCAAGTTCTTTCTGTTTAGGTTGAGCTGGCAGTTGTGATCGGTTTGGCCATGATGATGAACAACGAGCTTCTCGGTGGAGTCGGACTTCTGACCTTGTTTGGCTAGCATGTGCATGGCGCTGAGCGGACCGCGTGCCAAGCCTCTGGTTATGTCGGGAGTGATGCTTCTGGGTGGCTCAATGATGACCTCGCGACTCGACCTTCTATTGGGAAGCGTGTAGAATTGCTGCTGATTCTTCTCGCAACTGTGGAGGGGATTATGCAGCTGGTGCGCGTACATCTTCTGGTTTTCGGTGTAATTGGAGTAGACTTGTTGGCAAGGATGATGGAGATTGTTCTTCTCGTAGAGGATCTGCTGGTGGATGTTGGGCTGCTGTTGCTGATATACTTGATGATGATGGTAGTGCTGGTGATAGTCCTGTGATTGTGGGTTATTGCCTGGGAAGTTCTGGGGTATCTGATTACTCGTCAGGTTGTGTTGCTGAGATTGATTGTCGAGGACGGCTTGATAAGGACACTCCTCGTGCGTCTTCTGAACTTGAGGTGGACCCACGTAAGGTGGTGGTGGTGGTGGTGGTGGCTGATGCTGTTGTTTCTGTTGCTGAGAGCATGCCGATGACGAGACCGGCTCGTTCGGCTGGATCACTAGCAACGCTTTATCTGCAACAGAGGTCAACATTTTCAGAACTAAATATTTGGATACTCGGATCTATTCAGATATCGCTGTCTATGAGGATCGTAATCGCAAATGCTTATAAGTCATTCTTTCACAGAGAAAACAACAATTACGCATTATTTAATATCCAAAAGCTTCTGTAGGAACTCGAGCGATTTCACATATTAGAATTCTCGTAATAAAAAAAAATGAAAGACTTGATTCCTAAAAAGAATATATGGCTATTTAAAAAAAAACTTTTAATGTAACACTGGAATAAATCGATTTAAACAACTTGTACCAATGTCAAATTTTAATTTATATATTTACAAGATACAGTCATGATATAATATAAGCACGCATGCACCCACATATACATATACATATTTATTTTCCTATAAATGAGTTCTCGTAGTAAATAAGTTTTAGGATCACGATCCACATAAATAGTTATTCTTGCACAAATTTCGTACGCTTTATTAAGTTTCGAGTTTTGTTGGTAATCCACTGATTGGATATTTGTACAGAGAATCGGAATAGTGATTTTGTGTCTGCCATTGTTGATTTTTTATGACCAAATTTTCCACCGAAATGAATAAAAACGGTTAGACAACATAGTTAGTATTTTTTTGAGTCGTGTTAGAAAACAACAGTGGCAAGCTTCGTCATGCCTGAACATCAAATTAAACAAGCAGTCATCTTGCGAAAGCATCAACAATCTACGAATAGTTATTACAATCAATATGCAAGTCCAATTTCGAAAGGCAATTTCTCACTCGTGTACAAATAAATGGCGTCCTTCGAAATCGGACAAAATATTTTTTACAGGTACGTGCGTGGAATGAGAAAAAAAAATGTACTCACCGAGCATGTGGTATGTAACTATGATAGATGAGAGCTACTATATGAAGGTGCTGCACTCGATAATGGATGTATTGGTGTAATTTTTTTCATATCAAATATTTCTACAATTTATGACGCACGAGTGACACACATAAACATAAAAAATAAAAACACAAAAATGACAAACAAAAAAAAAAAGAAAAGTGCCAAAGTCTGATCGAGAGACGCCAACCGGTGAAATTTTTTTATCTTACTTCTTTTCAATTTTCAATTTAATACCAAGCGATCCATGTAAAAGAATTAGTCTGATAAAGATCTGGCAAAAACCCGTAGAAAGTTTTACCGAAATTTGATTACGATCAATATGCTAATACTTGAGGGGAAGTTAAAAAAAAGAACATCTGGCAACATAAATATTTAGATATGCACGGTAATTTAATTAGCTGTTGGAATACGATCATCTCTAGATGATCCTTTATGATATGTGAATTTTAAAAATCTAAAATTACCTGTTAACTTATGTTACTTCAGAAATGCGCAATACGTAACGTTTTAGTTTTTTAAAGCAGAAAGAAGTCTGCCGAAGTATTCGCAGTGAAATTCCTGTAAAACTTTCGCCAAACGTCTGTCGGACTAAACTTTTTTACGTGGGAATAAATTTCACCCGTGCGTGTCGAAAAAATTTGAGAATCACGCGATCGCTTGCATTCGAAGGCTCCAGTAGCTTAAAAAAATCCAGAAAAAAATATAATTAAAAGTGTGTGTGAGAAAAAAAAATCTTTTTTTTTTCTTCCTTTTTTCTCCTTAATAGCTGTGCAATGTGCTAATGTATAATGAGAAGTGCGGGAGATAAAAACAAAAAAAAATGCACAAAATGCAGATGCGATTATTTCTTTAATCAAACAAAGCTGTTCACATACATCATTTATCAGTAATAAAAATAATAATACTATTAATAAAATATTAATTTTTAAAATAATAATAAAAATAAAATGGCTCAGTGCATAATTAATAATAAGTTCATTACATTTTATTTAAAGGTAGATGACAAATCATAAATATTTTAATCTATACAGCTAGATATGTACAAAGAAAAAATAACAATAAAACATATACAATCTTACACTATTTACGTGCGCTAAAATAGAGTATAAAGAGGTTCAGTGTAAGAGGAAAAATGTGAAAACTTAAATGATAAATCACATATACAACGTGTATACAGACATAAAATTTTCCCTTCCCGTGTTGTAAGCGTACGTCCATAAGATGCCCATTCCTTTCGATCAAAACAAAAACAAAAAAAATTGCCTCGATTATTTTTCTGCGTTAAGAAGTGCCGACTTTTTGCTGTATTTTGCTGTAAAGTATCTTCTGGGAAGATCTGGGAAAGTCAGCCCGAAAAAGTTATTCAATTTACCAAGTACGTTGAAACTTCTACTTAACATTTTCTTTATAATATCAAGTAGCACGCGTATGTAATAAAAATTTGCTTGCAGAAAAATAATCCTCGGATTGAAAAAGTATTTTACATTTTGAAGTATCTACACTTTACGAACACTTTGATTTTGTATTAAAATAATTTTGCAATCACTATTATTATTTCAGGGTGCTTTGCAATTAATGGTTAACCATATAAGCCAAGCCATGAAAAATATTATTTTCTTCGGGAACTTTATTGCAAATTTTCACTTAAACGTTGAAAAAGATCCCGAAGACGTTAGTCGAGTGTTAGTCATTTGAACATCCGCAGACCAGACTTACAACGCGAGGCGAGCTCTAGACGTACACAATTAATTTTTATTCGTCGGTTTATTTCTCGATTGACGAACAAACACAACAAAAACAAAAGGTATTACTTCATCGATTCGACGTGCGAGAAGGACAGCGACCAACACTGGGTTAATACTTACGGCCGATTGCTTATATTTGCTTCTTTTTTCTATTTTACAAACTTATAAAGCGTATTTTTCTTTGCTCAAATGTTAAATGGAACACTCATTTTTTTATCCTACAATAATACTATAATGTATCTTATAATACGCATTATCTTAATCACTTATTTGCATTTTATAAAATGAGTATTCCATTCAAAAACATGGTTTCGTTTATAATATTATACGATTACGAAAAAAAAAACATTCTAAGATCAGAATACTTTGATTCCAGAGATAAAAGTGATCATTTATTGCCTTTTTAAAGTCTTTTGGCACAAGTGCACATGTACACTTGTGCCAAAGCACGCTTTCAGAATAGAATTAAACTTGGTAATATTCTCCGTGGAGTGGACTTTCACTCTACTCGCGGTACATTTCCACTCTATTCGGAATGCGTTTTTGAGATTATGACTTACGATATTAGACTCTAACTTGGAGTAAACACAGTTATTAGAGTGAAAAGTTGACCCCAAGCAAGATCCATTCTATTAATTTATCGATAGAAATGAAACTTTCTCGTATCAGTCATTGAGTTTCGCATTTCATTTGCCGAGAACAATCGTCAAAAAGTTAATATCAAAACACAATTTCTTCGTGATAAATTGTATTTATATTTAAAAACACCAGGCAATTCATTCATGCTGGTTACATTTACAAGAATTTCAATGAACCAATCGCTACTGTTTAAAACAATGATAATCATTTATTTATGGATATACATTCAGTAGCGATGAGTAGGTACAGTCATTGTTTGCGATAAAATCTTACAGTCTTATCCTTTTCTAATTGTTAATATTCGATATAAGAAATTTAAGAAAATGCCATCTGGACAATTTTCTAACTATTTGTTTGTACACTTTACAAATTGCACGAACTTTGAACACTTGGAACTTGTTCTTTTATGGTGAATTCAAATTGACCGTTTGACAGTTAAAAATGAAAGCGAACATTTTCAACGTTGTCTCCTCGTATAAATCTAAAAATTTCTAAGGTCTAAGAAAAATTAACATTTCAAAAATGTATCTTACTTATCGAGTATCAAATTATCGGACATTCTGAAATACTATGAATTTATTATTAAAAATTTATATTAAAATCTCGTTTATTATTCAGTTTCGCTTAAATAATAATGCAATAACACGAATTCTCAGAACGATGTAGAAAATATCTCTAAAATAATGCTGCATTAAACTAACGATTCAGAAAACATTATTGCAATTTCAAAGAATAACTTATCAAACTGATTTGCAATTAGAATTGTCAGATTAACAACTAATTAATTTAAACTGTATCTCTTTATTAAATAAAAAAATTTTTAATTATAATTTAAAGATTTTTTTCTAAAAATAGATTTGTAATTAAATAATTCTGAACTATTTGATAACCTTATCAGTTACATAAAATAAATACGATCGATAAATGTATTACATTTAGTTGTAATACGTCATTGAAGTTTTAAAAAAGTTCATTCTTATGCAACTGTTTTATAATCGTTTAAATTTAGCTTGGAAAATGTGTACAACCATTCCTACTAAATAAATGAAATTCGTTGCTTCCGTTCCAGTGTTTTTATAAACTAGAAACAAATCTCGTATTACTGTAATCAACGCGACACGATGATTTAATCATTGTTCTCTTTCTTGTAATTTTTAGCGGCGTTTTGCTCCATTTCTCTAATCGTCTTTTGCAATTACATTTAATACGTCCAAGTTTATCGTGAAAACGCAAGGTATATAATATGGTTGCACAAATTAAATATGTGAAATGTTATTCGAAATAAAATTTGAATCAAGAACTTTAATGTAAAATTATTTTATAAAAAAATAACGCTGCATTTTTCTTTAAAAGATATACATTTTTAACCATGAATTCTTCTTTTTCAAAATCTTTTTACATGATTATAAGCTTACTAAAACGTATTTGTTTCATTTATACGTTGCTTTTCTAATTAACTTTCACGAAAAATCGTACCAAATAAGGGGAAAACACTTTTGCATGTACATACACATGCATAAACATATTTTTATTTTGCTACACACAAATAATAAACAATGTGTCATTCTTGTACATTATTATTACGTATCTTTCACATGACGTTTGTACTATCGATAAACTGGAAATTTAATATAAAGCCTTTAAGAGGTGATTTTGACATTTGAACTCGATTTATTTGACGTACTCCTCAATATCTTTATTTACGAAAGTTGCGTTGAGACTTGAAAATAACAAAAGCTATTTGAAATGAAAAAAGAAAATAAAAAAAAAAAAAAAAAAAACAACAACTGCAAAACGATCCCACGCAGAGCATCAGCATTATTTTGTTATCTTGTAAGATAATTTTTTTTACTTTTACGTATGGCAATACGTGCTTTATCACGAACAATGAGAAAAATATTTTAATGCCGTAAATATAGATTATTGTTTTTCTTTGTGAAATTACGATTATTTGCTAAGTAAATATGACCTTGTATATTTTTCTTAACGTAAATTTCTTGTAAATAAAATGTACATTGATAAACACACGGCTTAAATAATAATAATTGGTAAATTATGTTAGAAATGAAATGTCGATCAAAAGATTATTATAACGACAATTTCTTATTTTGTAATTATCGAAATAAATGCTTTGAAAATTGAGTTTAACGTACATTTCGTCGCGAGATTGTGTTAATTTGAGTAAAGGAAATAAATATAATAAGTAAAATACATCACGCGATCCATCGACTTGGCGCAATCCGACGCGATAAAAATTAAAAGACGCTCAGACAACAATATCTCGTTGAGCAGTTACATATTTTCTTTTTAACTTTCGCCCAATTTCTTTGTCATAAATACGATGCTCATGCAATGTATGAAAAGTGAGGCTGGGATAAAAGATATCCAAAGCAATTCACTTTAAACCCGAATTACGTAGTTAAATTAGATCCTGGAACTATTATTCGGAAAAAGTACTTTTTTCTATTTTATTCACCGAGTTTGCAAAGTAAATTAAGTAATTTGTAACGAATATTACGAATTCGCAAAAATCATGATTTGGAAAACTTTCTTTCGACAGTTATTCCATTAACGATTTATCAAAGAAATGGTATCAAATAAAATAATATTATCCCTATTTTAAATTGTAACACTTTAAGGACAATTTACTGATCAAAACTAAGCCTTAATTTTGTGTTAGTTGTTCTAAATATTCACAGAATCGTAGTTTTTTTTTATCGCGTGTTTAAAAAATTTAAATTTTTTACTTTGAAAAATATAATACTTCAAGAATATTAATCAGATTTCGTAGAATTATATAACTGAATTATACACGCTGAATTATGTAAAATATAACGTTACATAAAATTTAAATAATTTTTATTATTTATTTTTATAAATACTTTTGAGTATTCAGTCTATTTAAACAGTGTTGAAATTAATGTATAAACTGCCACATAAAAAAGCTTCGTAAAAATTTTATCTCCTTCGAAATCGAAAATCAATATCGTATAAGGACAAAGAAACTAAAAGAAATTAATAAGTACACTTATCAGACTCTCGTCATCTTATCATTTATCAATGACCCAATATTTTAACTCTTTTTTTTTTATTTTTAATTTCTAAATTGTAATTCCAGTTATCAGGAATTCCATTTGTCTCGCATCTTTTTTAATCGGAATAGATATAACAAAAATGAATAATCTTACGGCACCAGAAAAACGTGAACGCTAATTTCCTTATAAAACAATCTCACTAGACTTTTAATAAATCTGATTTATCGTGGTATTTAAAGTATGTCTTAAACAATAGTGAAATATACCGATTAACAATTAATTACAAAATCACAAAATATTATTTTATGTCGAGCATTATTAGTCAATGCAGGCAAGGAGACTTATTTTTCAATTGGAAACATTCGAATTTTAGCGTGATTCTTATATTGTTTTTACCAAACCGTTACATGCTCACAAAATTTATAAATATTTATAAAACAAACGGATGAATTTCGTGCGATTCGCTGCAGAGAAATATTTACTCGAGGGCGGTGCCATGTTGACCAGTCAAAGAGGGATTTATCAGATAATGGACGTTTGTTCTATGGTAACTTATATCAGACGGTATTTGTAAAGTCCGTGGTTGATATTTGGAAATTTCCATATTTGCGGTAAACAGTGGTAATTCAACTGCACTGGATTTTGCAAATACGTACGAATGAAAATAACGATTTTAAAAACGATTTGAAGAACATCGTTACTTTATTACCTCAATTTAAAGTACACTCTAATGCCTAGTACATCGGTAACGCATAACTCAAGCAGAATAGAGTGAGATGAAATCCTTATCAGAATCTTGATCAAATGATAGGAGCACAAGTATTGCTTTTAATAGGTAAACTACCAGAATTGTAAAACTTTCTTCTAAGTTGATAGTAAATTGAATATAAACAAGAACGAAATTCTCAGATTTATTATATATTACTACTCTCCCGCTTGGTTGAGAAAATCTGGTAACAGATTCTTGTACTTGAACACTAAGACCCAAATTCCGTCTTGAAGTTGGGAAAAGAGTGAAAGCTGATTACAGGGCTCAGCGTGCCGGGAAATTTACCTCCAATCTACCTTCTGATTTAAGCGCACTTAGTTTGAGTCTCCCACTTTCCTCTTCTAGCCGACCAATAACCCCAGTTGTGAAGCGAATTCCCATGTCCACCTTTGGAATTGGACTTCAAGTCTCCGAACTGTATTATCGGTTCGTCGAGGCTTTTCGACACGCGAATCTTTCCATCTATTCGCTGTATCGTGTCTCCCTTGCACAATTAGACTTGCATCGTCAAGTGTAATGCGTGTAAAGCGCATCCGGACAACTTTCGAACGCTGGTGTTCCCGATTGAGACGTTTGGACGTTTCAAGATTGGACCCGCCGAGTATATTGCTTATGTACCCGACGTCCAACGCTCGCCTTTCCACGTCACATATGTAAACCTCGAGGAGTTAGTCAAGTGGCTAGCTGACCCGAGTCCTGTCCAAAGAGACCAACGGATGCGTTTCTTTAGGAACAATCCGTTGCCCGGTGCCATCGTGTCTGAGACCGACTGGACGCTGCAGAACATCGCGGATTAATTACTGGTCGCCTGGCTACGACGATTCTGTTTTACGAAAGGATTTCGTAAGCGTGGTGCGCGCGCGCACTGGAAAACACGAAGACAAAATTCGAACGTATGTCTTCTCGCCTGAGTTACTCGGACCTCGGAAAGGTATCTGCGTTGATATCAACACCAAATCCGCAGATTAAGGTTGAGTTTCAAACTCACTTTGTACCACCTCCGTCCGCTGGAGGCAAGCGGTCCTGCGTAGACGTTGAGGTTCGCTCCCGAACGGTTGGGCCAAACCAAGGTAGACCACCTGTCTTTGCACCTCGTTTGTCCCGTCTTCCTGAGCTGTTTTATCACAGTTCTGAGATCCTGAGCGAACTCGAGGCTTCCTACATATTACTCGTAGTATTACATAAAAGTATGCGCTGTTTTCGCATACTTTTTGAATTTTAAATGAAATTTTTTTAGTCTTTTAAGGCCTTAGTTAAAATGCGGAACATTAGTGGTCTTGTATTAATGAGATGATAAATTTGAAGTTCCTAGCAGCAGCTAAATCAATAGCAGCTAAAAATATTTGAGAAACGTTTTATGTGATACGTAAATGTATATTAACCACAATTAAAATTATAATATTGGCAATGCTCTATTTTATTGAAACATTGTAAACAAATACAGACAGTAATTTTGCATATCGAAAAGTAGAAATATTCCAAAAGACAGTTTAGTTTGAACTATCGGTTTACTTCGTATTAGATATCGATTGAGGCGAAGAGAATATTTCAAACGAGATATATCTAGTATTATTGCATTCTGAATTTATTTAGAATTTCTGATCTTGCCAATTTCGATGTAAAAATGAAAGCGACGTATCCCATGTTATTTATTTTATTTTATATCCAGTCAGAAAAAATGTTCGTTCGGTTAATATTTGAATAAAAATAAATTAAATAAAATTTACGCGGCGCGACGATCTGATTAGATTTATGGAATTAAATATAACGAAGATCGTGATGTTTTATAAATTCTATTCCGTTTGAAAATCATAAATTACCTTCTTCAAACGCAAAGTATGTGTCACGAAAGTGCAACAACAGTCGCAACATGGCAACTAATATCTAATGTGATGTAAGATAATAGTTGCACATTTAAAAAATATTGGCATGCAAACTTTTATTAAAAATATAAAACTTTTTTATAACTCTAACTGTTTTTAAAATCTAAGTATAATTTTCAAAGTATCTCCCGGAAAATATGCTAAAATTTTTTATTTGAATTTGTATTTAGAATTTATATTCAAATTCTTTCCTATGAATGTAAGTAATAAACATTATTCATAAAAAAAACTGATCAGATTCTGTTTTCTTAATGTCTGCGTTTCTTGTATTATCATAGAGCTATTGAACAAATTCGGATAAAAACAAAGCCTTATTTAGTAAGTAATATTTTATCACAAATGTTCAGATTTTCAGAAAGTATTAAACTAGATTAAACAGAAAAATATATCTAGTATTAGCGATGACGGATTTTCAACTATTGTAATTGTTGTGAATGTAGTTTTCTAATAGGTAACAAAGATTGAGATTAATAACTAAATTTACTTTTGTTTTAAAGTAGCTAAATATCATATTTTCTTGAGTTAAATTTAAAATTCCACATTTAATTTAAAACTCCTTTACAATTTAAGGTAATGTTTAATATAGAATTAATGACACATTAATGGAAATTTTAGAAATGTGATAAAAAGGAACTGCAGATGCTAAAGACAAAATTGTAATTATTTACACAGAACAATACTCGTTAAGTAGATAAGAGAAGTGTCAACCTTGGAATATTTTCTATGCTTTTTATGCATGCGCTGAACAATTGCATGTGTTTGCATTGCTTAAAGATATGCGATAGTGGACCCCATAAGGATAAGTAATGAAACAGATTGAAAATAAGCACAGCGATATTTGTTGGTAAATTAAGTATGTTTAAATTATCCAAATTAATTAATTTAAGTTTATGATTACTTAAAAGAGCTATATCCTTTAATAAAGTCGGTACTAGTTTTAGAGATTCTTGTAAATTTGAATAGTAAAAGTCCCCACATAAATAATACCCAATTAAGGAATTTATTTAATACGCTGCGATGAATTACGATGGTATTAAACATTGTAGTATTAAATGATTTTAATAGACATAACATTAAGAATTGTCATTCGAACTTAAAAAAAAATAATTATGGCAAATGTCAGTTTTTCAATGATGTTTACTGATTTTATCGTGCATTGTTAAGAAAAGATTTAATAAACAGTATCTAACTTTTCAACATACATATGATTTTCATTTGAATTTAAAAATACATATAAGGTCAATAGAAGTTGTAAAATTATAAAGTTCATTTTTATCATTTCTAAACGATCCGTGTATTCTTAAATAGACAAAACCAATAGAAAATGTTCTTTGTACGGCTAAGGATTTGCTTTATAAATAAAACGTCGATGAATGAGGATATTGTAAATGAATGTTTCTATTCGCAGATTCTCCAGCGAAGTCTTACGAAAGCGGGAGAAAATTTGGTGCTATCGCTTCCACTTTTACATTATCGATAAAAATCCGTCGATGGAAAAATCGATCTGACCTTTCCCGGAACGAAATTCGAGAGCATTAACATTATTCTGGGAAATCGTCAATGCAATTACTATTTTAATTAAAGAAATAATCATATTAGTATTTGAAACGTTGAAATGAAAGGTCAATCGCAAGATAAGATGAATAGTGCACCCTTTCAACGTGACTGTCTGACATGACAAGGTGAAATCACACCTTCGTAGTCGGTTCTTTTTCGCCGGGATGAACAAGTAAGATGTCTCTCTGAATAGGTAAATTTTCAGTTTTTTGTGTTTCGAGAAATCTGAAAAACATATTTTTGAAGAATACAGTTCAGAGTATGTTAGAAGAGAATTTTGGAGAATAAGGTACATGAAAAATCCGGGGAAGCGATGGTCGGCATGCATCTGTAAAGATGTTGCAGTCGAAGCGTTGTATTCGCGAATTCGTAATAACAAACGTTCGTATCGTCGTCGTGAAAGAGATTCGTTTTGTTTCCCGGGCGATCGAGGTTAAAAGCGTGTACACGTCGCTCGCGCGAGGGGCGTTAAAGGTCACTTACTGGGTCGTCGCGTCGCCAGGAACAGCAGATGCCTCGCCAGCATGATGAGGAACGAGCGAGAAGATGACGAGCGAAGAGGATGGAAGCGCAGCACGACTCCCGACGCTGCCGAGTGTCGACTGCCGAGGAAGTGCGGACGCTCGAGCGGCGACTCTCTGTCTACTGACGAGATTCCCACCACCCGGAGGCATCCCCCACCACCCCCGCGATGACAGGCGTTGGGTGCAGGACTCGGACGAATCTAACCCCAAAATCACCAACCGCGCGTCCGCGTTTTACCGCTTCCATTTATTTATTTTTCTTTGTTTTCAAGTGTCGAGGGTAAGTCGGTTGTTTTGTCTGGTGCAATAGTACGGGATATTGAGCGATCCCCGGCGGCGCCGATCTTTCCCGCCTCTTCGTCCCGTAGATTGAATTTCAAAACAACGAGAATGAAGACGGAAGATACCGTTGTGCACTCGGGGTTATCGACCCTTGCTTGCGTTTTCCACTCCCGCCCTGGAAAATACGCGCGTGCATGTGTACTTTACGAGCGAACCCAAGGAGCTGCGTATTACGAGTCCGTTAATTGCGATTTTACGTTCGTTCGATTGCTCCGGCGAAATAAAGCTCCGATTGCCGTATCCAATTCGTAAACAATAACTATTTGGATTATCAATCCAAGGCCACCAGAGCCTTACGATTTTTTTAATTGATTTGTAACTGCAAACTCATCTGAAATTATATAACATTCTTTATAAAGCTCGGTCTTCTGTGAGATATTCTGCGAGACAACAAACTTGTCGCACAGTAAAAAACTGTCGATTATATAAAAATTATTCGCTACAAACGCATGATTTTTGTATGACACACAAAGTATTTGTAAACTATTAAAAGAGTTTTACTTTGGAAAATGCAAGTGAAAGGCCTAATTTAAAATACGATCGCGACTAATCGTGACCGCTCACGATGGCGATAAGAAATTATATTATCTTCTCAAAAGCATATCTGTCTAAATCAGTGGCTTTTTTTCTTAAAACCAGATTGCGATCGAACCGACAACCTCAACTCGGATTAAATGCACTTTTGTAAGATTACGTAATTTGTTGTATGTTTTAATGATTTTTCAAAAAGTAGCTAGGTTAATAAGAATATTCCATCGTGCTCTAAAACTTCAAAATAAAAAATGACCGCCTTCTAATGTTCACGAATGCTATATATTTACCTAAAAGTCATCGATGCACTTCGTATTAAAGCACTTAAAGATCTGTTCAATTCCATATTTTTTATTGATAATTCCTACGTATACTATCATAACGATATATTCTATAAATGTAGTAATTTTTACTCTATAAATTTCATTATAAATTGACTTGGGTTAATTTCAAACATTAGAAACTATGTTTTAAGACAAATTTGTTTCGTAGTTTTTTTGAGTATTGATACGAATGCCCGCTATCTGAGTTGATTTAAAAACCTTTCATGTAACTCAGAGATTATTGCATACATACATACTGTATAAATACGAAGTTGATATTGTTACGAAAATACTAATTTTTGTCGTGTCCATTGACGTACGACTACGTCGTCGAGTACAACTGATCTAAATAAATAAGTTACGAATACTTAAGGCTCGTTCTAAGTGAATTTAGATATTATCAGATATTCTTTATAACATAAGCCGAAGTGACGTGCACTACTTAATTAAATAGCTATTCGTAAATCATTGCGACAATGATTGGGATTAAAGTCATTGATTCGAATTCTTTTCTAAAATGCAAGAAAACCTCTTTGGAAAATCGTATTACTTGTAACGACGATATGTTTGTCACCTTTTCCGAAGAAATTTATATTTTTAACAGCAGGAGCCATCGAACCCGATAGAAATTATTAGCTCGTTATGCAATGGAAAAGTGCAGCCGTAAAGTAAAAATTATACATGTGTTAATCATTTTGTACATTAGATAAAGTTGTATTACTTATTAACGTCCGTGTCCTTACGCAACGAGAAGTAAACCCGATGAATTCATTGAATACGCGATAAACGCTTTGTTTATTGTTGATTTTCATTATTTCATCAACGTTGAAAAGTTAATTGCAACAATTATTACGATTTATTAATACTCGAAACAACTGCAACTTTATTTAAATAGCTCGGCACTACTCGATATTCTCAATATCTCCCTTCGGGATAATTCTTTTGAAGAAAATGCGCTGCACTATCGCGCGATCTGCCCTAACTTTGACATCCGCCCGGAAAAATCAATACCACTTAGAACGGAAGAAAAATTTCTGAATAAATGCATTACTATCCGTCATCTAGTTTCTTAATTGCTAGCCTCGTATATCCGCTCGAGAGCTGTTGCTAAGCGTTCACATTTGTCAACCCTTGACGAGGAAAATAATGTTTAACATGTTCGCGCTATCGCGTTCTTTTGCGAGTTATCGTCGCGTTTTTTCACTTTCTCGAGGCTATCGGCGCACTACTTTCTCCCCGCGGGTACTTCTCCTCGTCGAACCCGCGATGCTGCAATCGCAGGTTCATATTGCATAATATGAAGGACGCGCTGTTCCCGCCCGGGATCTCGGTATCAACGAGCTTCGGAGGCGGTTGCGATAACCTAAAAGAAACACGTTTTTCTGCACTTAACTTTCGCAAAAAACTCTCTTTTTTCACAAATACAGGCTCGTGTACGAGTAAAATACGCGCTAATGGCGTACGAAAGTAGAGGATTTTGGACGATTCTCATAAAAAGCTAAACTTTTATTAACGGATCGGCCGATGCTCGCGCGTACACGCGATCGGAGGATCGAGATTTCCAACGTGTTGATGTATTTGTTTCTGGCATTCCGGATGTGCGACTGCAAAATCCGAATTGCGCATCTCGACATTCAGTTCGCTCCGTGAATTGGAGACCAAAATACTCGTGGTTCGGGAATACGATAGAAGGCAGATGTTTACATTTTGTTTAATCTGAAGTTCAATAGTACTTTCGCTGAATGCAACGACCGAAAATTACGATTACACCTTACGATTAACACCCTTAGTTTCTTCATCTATAACAAGACATCTTCAAGTATCAACCTTCAACTTGATTATACCGAAAAAGTATTATTCTTGAAACCTTTTGAAACCTTTTGAAACCTTTTGAAACCTTTTGAAACGTTCTCCAATCTTTCCAAGGTAAATCTGGGGGCAATTACTTATTTTCTTTGAATTAAGAGGCCAAGTCCATCGTATTTGTCGAGGCGACCCTCAATGTGGATGTGGACGCGCACTAATAAATACGACTGCACGTCGATTGCAGATCCGAATCGAACGATGATCAAATCAAGCTTATCGCTATTAAACTCGCACTGTTCTCGAGTTAATTGCATAATTTCATTAAATTCGTTCTCGATATAAATGTTCGTGAAATTTCCGTCGAGTGACGTGTGTCCGCTGAGTCTATCCGATAAGCTACAAACATTGTTTATCTTATCGATTAAATTTCTCAATGACGCATTTTAAAGGGATGAAATGATCCAACGAGTGTACTGCTCAGCTGAAAAGGATAACGTAGCGAAGGAAGAGAATAGCGCAATGAGAAAAATCTCGTTTAGCTATCTCTTAACCTTGTTGAGCGTCGCTGGGGTTAGCCATATTCTTTTGTCTTTATCAGTAAGATACGTTGCAAAATAATATACCGCCGATGTGAAAAGGGAGAAAAGATAATAAGCAGCGAAACGGAATGTTGAATAGGACGACCAAAACTCGAGCTCGGGATGTACGATTAAAAAAAAAAAAAAAAAAAAAAAAAAAAAAATACAAACAATTAATTTAAAAATTGTACATAGCGGTGGCGGCTTAACGTTCATGTTTGATCTTAATAATTTATCTGTGAGAATGAAGAGTGAAATGGAAGATACGAGATCGATAATCTAATTCCTATTTGTACTCGAAAAAATCTATAAAGCAACTATTCGTCATCATTTTGGTAAATGAGAACGATCACACGCTAATGAGTTTCTGTTACTACGCGAGCTTTTCCATGGATGTTTTTTTTTCCCCTTAAGCAAGACGTGGCCCATTAACAATCGCAGGAAAAATCCCTCAACAAAATACAAATAACTGCATCATCTGAGATTTTTATCCGGGCTTATCTGAAAAGCAAGCAAATTAGCTGTCTCAGTTAAGCGGTTTGTTATATCAAAGTAGAATAAAAAACGAAATGAAAAATCCATTCTCGGAAACAAAGCTTGTCAGCGACACGTAAAATAGCGAAACGAAGAGAGATAAGAGGTGGAAAAAGTCGGGCAGACGGAGCAAGAGAGAGAGAGAAAGGGTAAGGGAAAGAGAAGAAAAGTCAAGTGGCGGGAGAGAGAGGCGAAGGAAAATTATCGGCATGTATAATATTACAGCGGCAAGCGTGTGAAAACGTGACTAGTTATTCATTATCTATTTAGGGCGATATGAGCCCCTGCGAGCAAAGTCACGCTTTATGACATTCAATAATAACGCGAAACTTACGTTTAATAACCGACAAACAACGATAACTATGATAAAGATGAACTAAAGGTTTAATTTCGTATACTGTTTAATTCGATAGTTTTTACAAATTAAGCAACTTCGTCGACTACGGCTAAAACTTAAAAACAAACTCCCATAATGGGTATTACGTGATAAGGCAAAAGAAGTATCGTAAAATGATATATAGTATGGCATTTAATTTAAAGATACATAAGTTTCGTGAATGTGGTAATATTTCTGTGGTAATATAATGTGCTGTGTGCGTTCGATTTAATCTACTCTTATAAACACATGGCTTTTTATACGAACAAAGTTGATCGATGTTACTAACTCGACCATATAATAGTTTTCATCGAGTAAATTTCCTTCCCATTTCTGAATCATAGTATACTTACAATTTAAAAGTGCATGCGCACGCGATTACGATGTGAAAACCAATTATAAAAATATTGATGGGCTTTACTACTGTTATTAAATCTGTCGCAGCTGATTAGAATTCTATAATATAAAAGTTATTTTCATTTAAATATTAAGACATTTGAGTTTTCGTTTCGTATGATAAGTACACGTTGCCAACATTCGAGTATTATAATTTCTTATTTATAAAGAAATATCAATCTTTTTCGTATCACAATTCTCGTTAATCGATCAATTTTATTCGATATGGAATGTTTTTATGCGTAAATCTTAAACTAAGATCAATAAGAAAACAATTTTTTTCGTGAGTTTTTAAAAGTAATGAATGATTCTGCGAATACACGATCAGAGTTCGCACATGATTCTTCCCTTTTAAATGTATACACTATTTGCAACCTATTACGTAAACAGTGTGACAAACTTACGTCATGTCATGATATTATCAGTCTTTATACGAAGGAAAATTTTCTTTTTGTACTATTTGTTAATTTGAAAAATCGAACGTGATTTCTGATGCTTTAAAAAGTGAGTCATGCTTTGATGTCAGATATATTTTATTAAACTTCATTATTATTCGGTACGTACGGCAGGTATCTTTCACTTTTTAATAAGTAACGATGGCCTACTCTAATAAAGATGTATTCGTCGAACACTCGAAATAAGAGTGTTTATACCGACATGTGATTAAATAGAACATCTAACATTTGAAACTGTAAGACAAGCTGTTTAACTTGAACTCGCATAATGGATAATTAAATTGAACTATGTTTGTATACCGATATATATATATATCTGTCACAAGATAGTCCGAGTGTCAAAAATAGATTTCTTTTTAGTTTTAGGTTTCAACTATATGCAAGTCTTCTCTGATTTATGTATTCATCGACAAAAATTGATAATTAGAAAGATAGAACTTTTAGAATAGATAACTCTATGTCTACTTCTTAGACGAGATTGCGTAATACGAAGAAATGAGAAATTAGAGGAATCCAAGTATCCAAGATAATTTAAAATAGATAGTACGTTAATCATCAACGAACACAAAGCTGATTTATGTATCGTGTACCGATTGTAAAATCGATTGTACCGAAAACTGACTCATCTTTCATTGGTTCAGGTACGAGCGATACTGTACCAATTGAATTAATTCAAATTAAAGGTTCGATCTTCGTATGATCGAAGGATTGAACAGGTGCATGAACTTCGGGCGCGTTATCACCAAATCTCCGTGTCCGTGCCCGAGTAGTTCAAGACCCTGGTGGGCTCGAGATCGACTGGACGTGGTCTCGGGCTCCTGATGATCCGGAAGCCGTTGGCAATCGGGGGCGCCTCGTCAGCATCCGAAGCACTGGCTTCCGGTTCGGGGCTCGCAACGCTTTCCGGATAATTGATCCTCTCCTTCAGCAACTCCTCCCTCAGCTCCTCGGAGGCCGTGCGGAAGATCCGCTGGGAGGATTTGTCAGGGGAGCCGGTGGAGGAGCCCAGCTTTTTTATAAACATAATCGGGCTATTGGCCATGCGATAGCTCTCGCTGCGTTTGAGTTTGCGCTCGATGCGAGGGGTCACCGAGATCGGCTCCGCGGGTGCTTCAGGCGGGGGTTGGTTTTCAGGGACCTTGGGCTCGGGATCGGCAAGCGGCAACCGTCTCGTGAGCTTGGGCGTGTCGCCGCTGGGACGGAGACTCGCCGGGTAGAGTCCCGTGCTGCCGTAGCCGGGCTTACGAGGATTGGACCGGAGAACCTTGCGGTCAAGGGAGTCGCTCGGCTTGTGCCGGAACCTGAGACTCATCGGATGTCGCGCGCGCAGCTTCGGCGGTTTGCCGTCCACGGATCTGGAATCAACGCTTCTGATCTCGTCGCGCGCTGTTTTGGAGGTGCGCAAGGTGCCGTTGGTCCGGAACTTTGCGCCCGAACTGGCCAGTGATTTGCGGGGGCCGGTCGCTGTCTTACCTTCGCCGCCACCGCCCTGGACGTTGACATAGGCGCCCTGGCGCTGGCTGCCCGGCGCCAGGCTCGGTCCAACGACCGTCGCCGGTGTCCGCACGTAGTCCGGACTGGACGTACGCTCCGGGGACTTAGCCGCCCGGATTATGACCTTGCCTGACTGTTGCTGCTGCTGCTGCTGCTGATGCTGTTGTTGAGTCGCCAAGGGGTCGGATTGGGCTTCAGCCTCGCCGTCAACAGCGTCCGACGTTGTGCGCTGTACCGCCCGCGGAATTATTTGCGTGCGTCGGAGCAACGGTGAGGGTGCAGGCGACGAGGTTCCTTCCTTTACGAACGGACCTGTATCAAGAACGAGAAGGACAAGGCGATTCGTCAACGTTCTCAGTTTTGTAATATGTAATGTGACGTGTATAGTAAGACTGCATTTTTCACTAGTTCTTCTATGGACTCTGATTATGGAAAGTCTATTGTACTTTAACATTCAAATAAATTTTGTAGCCAGGATGAAAAATTTCAAATAAATATTTTATATATCATGTGAAGTTGTTCAATATAATTTTTCGACATCATAAAGAGATGTACAGAATCCATATCAGCTTTTGTAATCTTGTCCATTATTAAAATTTCTGTTTTTTATGTACTGAGAGAAATTTTGTAAACAAAAGAACGATAAAACTCTAGGCTTAATTCAACTCTAAATAAATGTATAGTTGAGCAGTCCTTGAAAATGGATATAATTAATCTTTTGCGAGTATTATTTGATATCTAGAAATACAATTTATTGTCTGTACTTTGATATCAAAAAAGAAAATCAAATGCTAAGATAATTTTATCGACATAAAAATGTAGATTATATTTCTAAAAAACATTTATTATACAAAACTATTAATCTTAAACATGAAAATAGAAGTAAAAATAATAAGCTATAATAATTTGTGGAATTGCAAGCCATAAATTAATTCTAGGTTATACATGATTGTAAAAATTTTGTAATAATTTTAACAAACTGCGTAAAAAAGACCGAATATTAATATTCTTAATATTATTTTAATTCTGTGTAATCTCATTATGCTACGATAATATAAACGTATTAATTTTAATTAATTAAAAAATTTTCATTAGTTGTACCATGTACATGTTAAAATTACAAATTTATACGAATAATCTGCTAATATTGGATTTTATTTAAGATATTATAAAATACCTCGCCAATTTATTTTAAAAATATTTGATACTTGCTTTATCAATTACGTATCCCGTTTTTATATTACTATTTAAACAGTCAAGTTTGTAGTTTCACTTGAATAAATCTTTCATCGTTCGAAATATAAATTTATAGTTTTGTTTAATTTTTAATGGTACTAAGAAGTAATTAATTTTTCCAAATGAAAGGATAAATTTCTTTTTATAATAATACAATAGCATTTATTAATGAAATCCCGAAACTAGAATTAAATTAAATTTAAACTAATATTAGTACTTAAATTTATATTAAAATAATTATGTTGCATTACATATTTCAATTTCAATTGAAGTCATTTTATTTATTATAAATTCTTTATTTTTTTAGGTATAATTCTGTAAAAGAATATTACGTATTTTTGTTTAGAACCCATTTTTTCCTGAAAGATTAACTGAACATTCAATAAAACTGGGCTAGTCCGATACAAAATAAGCTTAAAATATTTAAAAAACAAAATATGCTACTGAAATAATCATGAGATTTATCATGAAAATTATTCGTTATCGACTGAGTCTTGAGATACTGATAATTCTTTTCTTTTATTTGCGCTGAGATGATCAGTCATGCTTTCTATATTGTAGATACTCTGTGCTCATAAAACTATCGTCATGTAAAACTAGAGCATACATACCAACACTCTGACAGCAAATTATTGGCAGAATTTAGTTAACATTATGAAAGCGTCAGTATACTTTATTTAAACTATTCATTAGATTCGAAGAAAAAAAAGGTAAACCAAAAATAAAATTGTTTGTATACCGTTTTAATTGAATTTATGTGTGTCAACAATTTTTTCTGAATTTCACACAATTACGAATATTTATGTAAAGATATTTTATTAATTAGAGAAGAAATGAAATTAACGAAGTTACATGAAAAGTACAGATTTGATATTTAATGAAAAGGTATGAGCTCACGTAGTCCAACTATAAGAAGTTACTGTGTTACTACCATTGAGAAGTTTAGATTTCGAAATAATGGCACTCAAATACTTTCAGTATTTTAATTAATTTTATTTTAAACTAACATTATTTTAACCTTAACAGTTAAGTATTTAATCCGAACCTATTTACATAATGCAAAATACTAAAATAATTCTCGATTTAATTGGGTACGTGTTAAAAATTAATATGGATAGAATTCTACTATGAAATCGAGTCACTTGTATCAAACGAGTATGCAATTTTCATAATGCAATCTACTATGCCGACCACATAAATGATATACAATGAAAGTTTGATTTAATAATCAGTGATATATTTTATGTGCTTTGTTTAACTTCTTTTTAGATTTTATGTAACTATTAAGGTGAAAAAGTTTTCAAGGGTTATCCACCAACCTGGAATGAAGGTTGTGTGCGCTCCCTTCCTTCTCTTGAGACTGTCGGATGAGTACAAGACCTTGCCTTCGGAGTCGAGGGTAACCCTGGCGCCTTGGCGCCGCCTCTCAAGAGACGAGTCCGGCTTCTTGGGAAGCTCACTTAGACTTACGTACTCGGCGTCTCGTTTGAAGAGGTCAGCGTTGGCATAGGTTACGCAGCCGGGCCTCAGGTTGTTCTGCTGCCTTTTGTCATTGTTATTTCTCACATCAGCGATAGTCACGTAGTCACCGGCCTCCAGCATTTGCTGCTGTTGCTGTTGGAGTTGGTGATTCGCATCCTGGTTGAGACTCGACTTCTGCTGATGCTTCCTCCCGGGTAAGACGCCGCGAAGTTTGCCTAGAACGCCGCTCAGTGGATTGATCTTCGCGTTCAGGACTGTGGCTAATGAGAGCAATTTAGATCGTTTATATATGATACTTAGAAAATAATGTAGGAGCAAGTCATGAAATAGTAATGATTTGTGAGAAAATCCGACGTTTTTTTGCTGGTCTGGGAAAACGTTAAAATAATGACTGAAGTTAAGTTTTTAATTATTTCAAAGACATTATTTAGAATTTTATTAATTATTTTCAAATTGTTACGAATGCAAAATATAAAATGAAATAATTTTTTTATTTTTATACATTATAAGTATTTACTTACTAATTTGTTGATGTAGCTGAATGTATTTTTCAAAGGATGTAAATTGTAGTAACACAAAATATTTAATTAAGTGCTTGTAGTATTGTATTACATGTACGAATTTTTTTAAAATTTTGATCAAAAACACTAAAATAAATATTTTACAAATAATGCACACACGCACACATATATATATATATATATATATATATAAATTAATTTTAGTAATTAATAATCAACAAATTAATATTTATAAAAAAATAATAAATAATATTAAAATTATTAGGCCAAATTTTTAAAACACCGCCCATATTTAGATTTCTAAAAATAATATATTTTCTGCACTTCGTCATCCAAATAAAGTACAAAGAATACGAATGGTAGGCGTACAAGCTGACCGATTTAATATTTAATTTTAACAATCTTGGTTAGTTTGAAATAATCTCCAAAGTTTGTTCAACTAACCTAAATTCTATAAAGTATTCCTTTTTTTGTCTTAATATATATTTTTTACAAAATATTCATTAAAAATTCCTGTATTTTTAAAGAAAATTTAACTACTTAACAGATTGTATATTTAATAACACTTTATATTTTCTTAATGTTTGTAGAAAATTAAGTTTCTCTATTTCACATTCTATAAAATGTAAATGTATTTCAATGTTTAATTAAGTGTTGAAAAATGTCTATAAAGTACCTAAATTATTAATTTATGTTAACCATATAAATATTTTATATTTATATTCGTTTATAATCATATTTTTCGTATACTTTTAGCGTTGAAAATTGTTCGTAAAAACAGTTTTTTTAATGAACAAAAAATTACTGTCGATATGAAATAAATCTGATTATTAAAAGAATTTGAATTATTACAGTTGGTATTATATAATAACTGAAACTATTCATTTTTCCTTAGCAACAGACGCTTTAATATACATTATTAAGTGCTTTAAGACTTATTCTATTAAATAAGAAAAAGTTTAAGATAAATGAAAAAAGAGAAAACTGGTCTCTTTGCTCGCGCTATGTGTGCACGTTATCAAGATAAATTTATTAGATGCTCGGGCATACAAGTAATGCATCCTATATACTATAGTTATTATACGTGATATGTAGCAATTAATTTAAAAGAAAGACTAAAGTATTTCTCAATCACATACACAAACTTCAAATGACAGTGTGAGTAATGTCTGCATTTATTAACTGCAAAACGAATTTCTTAATTGATACCATTTAAGTTCATTGTACCCTAACTGACAGAATGCAATGAAAATTGCTGGAAATTTTTTTTTAGTTACATCGATCAAGTAAATACATCGACGACAACTAATTAATATTTTATCTAACATGACTAAAGCTTCAGACTTGCAACAAATAGTCAGTAATCGAAGGTGAGAGATTCGTAAACAAACCTTTTTCGGTAGACGCCATAATTGTCTGTACCGTAGCGTAAAGATTTTTGTCTTGGCCGTTGATGACCTCCATCTTGGAGGTGCCAACAGTGGCTGACATGAGTATAGAGCCCGGATCCCTATCTTTCCTTGACTTCGGTTCCTTTGCCACGTCCTTATGTCGCTGCTGGTGGTGCTCGTCATCAGAGTTAGGTGGAGTGATGACACACATGGACGGGATGCGACTCGTGTTGATGGCGGTCTTCGAACGGATGCGCTCGATGCGCTCGCAGCCCTCCAGGTCACTCGACTCCGAGTACTCGAACTCCGAGCACGAGCGACCGGTACATGCTGGACTCGATGCTGACTCCACCGGCGACGACGACGTATTGTGACCGCTATCTGGTGACTCGCCGCCGTTTTTATTCTGACCGTGAACCTGTGCAGTAGAGAAAATGGACTTGAATCGTTTGACAGAAGGACATAAAAGATTTATGTAAATTCATGATTTCATATTTGAGACTCATAAAATAGTTTAATCTTTATTTGTTCCGTTTGTTCCTGGATTAATTAATTGTTGAGCTCAAAACAGTTGAGACATTTTATCTATTCAAGTAACAATAAATTTGACTAAATACTAATTCTATTTCAAGGCCAAATGTGCGATCTATGCATCGTATAACATATGAAACATATAACGTTATTCAGTTTCAAATTTTTATGAAAAGTCTGTAAATTATTAGATACTCTATATATTTTATCTCCTACAATATCTATTATAAGATAATTTTACTCGTAAGATTATACATTTTATATTCTAGTAATAAATTATCATATTCTGCATCCTAGCCTTTACAATTTTCATGAGTCATGCTTAGAAAACTAATTAACAGAATAAAAAGACAAAAGTAATCTTTACTATATAAGATCGCAAACAATAATGAATGAAAGAACATTGGATTTCATGACTTTATTTTCATTTTTAGCTTTAATGCGAATTAAATTTAATTGTCCATCATGTGTTCAAGCTTTTAAGCATTAAATAAAATAATAGATTTCAAGATTATTTTACACGAAATAATTACTAGACTCTAGCAAAGAAGTCTACTCTTATATTTCTATTGTATTCGCTTCATTTTTTCGTAATGGACAACAATCAAGAATAGTATTTTCTAATAATGAAGCGAAAGTTTAAAATATCGGTGTTAATTTCCAAATTATTTCTACTACGAGATTGTTTCATTTTAATATTTTAAAGAAATAACAGCAACATTTTTTGTTTCAAATTTTTCAGAATTGTTCATTATTGAGTATCAAATATGCTGTTAAAATAACAAAATCATTCAGCATGAACAAACAAAATTTAAATACAGAATATTTTAAATGCTTAGTTATTTTTTAGTAATCAGAATGAAATTCAATGATGATTAATAAAAGCTATTCCACTTATAACATTTTTGTCTCTCTTATCCTAGGTTTTGTATTCTTAATATTTTAATACATGAATTTCTTACTAAAACTTTTACAATATTAGATAGTATATTTTATGTCAGAATTTACAATTATATTACAGTTAATATACACTAGTAAAAGTAGTTTTCTAATGCCTTTCTTTAATAAATGTATATAATTGTTAAATAAATAGACAGAATACCGTGACTTATTCAAATAAATTTTCAAAAATTGAAATTTTTATTCTAACATTACTTACACATATTTTGCATGAAGTAAAACACATAACAAGTACTTTACAAAAATTGCATATTTAGTTGTGTAAAAAAAAACATTAAATTTGGTAAGATCGTTTGAGGTATTAAGTCGCATCAAAATGGCCATTACTCAATCGCATCGCGGCGACTTTTAAAGAAGAAAAAGGTAACAACGGTAACGCACCATGGCGACAACGGTCAAGCTGGATTTTCGCTCAGGCGGCGGAGGTGCCATGAGGGTCGTACAGACGGTGCCAGCCGAGCTGGTAGTCGTAGAAGTCGAGCCCCGGCCGAAAAGCTCATATTCGTTTTCGACGAGGGGTGATGTTGGGTCTGACTGTAGTTCGTTGGTCTTGGTGAGGGGACTCGGGGGTTGTAGCGGCTCCTCTTCGCGCAACGTCTTCAGGCCTGAATCCATGTGGAAGGACGTGTAGTAGCCCTCGGTGTCGCACGAATAGACGGATGAGGTCTCGCCATCGTCCGAGAACGGCACCGCGCTGATGTCTTGAATAATGTCCGGCGTAAGCGTACCCTCCGAGGTTACCGACGATGAAGCGGAGGTGTCGCGGCCCTTTAGCCGACGTGCCTGTGACAGCGAGGTAGAAGACGTGCAGATCGAGGCTGTTGTCGTAGATCTATAACGAGGACAAAACAATGAAACATAACGTTTTAAATATTTTTTTTTTCTTTCAACTTCGAACTGTATGTACGTTGCAACGGAAAATTGGTTGCATCCGGTGCTGATAACTAATTTAACTGTCGCTGACTGTTTTACGATTCATTGTTGGCGAGGAGAAATGAAAGTTGCCATTGATTTTCTAAGAGATAAGCATTTTCATGCATAAAGAAAAGGGATTTTCTTTTCCTTCTTCTGTTTTTCATAAACTCCACATTTTTTAAAAATGCAGTTATAAGCAACGGAATAAAGTGTCACGTTTAAACGTTTATCTCTTACAAGGATCTAGAGTGACTCTTGATCTTCTATTCTAGTAATTAAGTTTTAACGAGATAGCAAACAGATAATTAAGCAAACACACCGATATATTTTTTTAAATATAACAAGAACATACGTAATGAAATGTCCATAAATTAAAATAAACGTACATTATTATGGTAATTCAGTTATATTGAATTGGAATGCGAACAAACTTTTACGCCACACGCGCAACTAACTCTGTGTATGAAGAAATTTTACAGCAAGAAAATATTTACTAGGGATACGGTGTAATCATAGTAAGGAATTTAAATATTTGTACACTGCAAGATATGTAAGACCATTATAAAAATTCGATATATATAATAGGTATTTATCGGATAATCGATAGTGAGTTATTTATGATTCGAGATAACAAAAAAATATTTACTCTCTCGAAGATCTTTTATCTTTAATTCACAGGTGTGAGAACTTCTTTCGTACTCTACTAACTTTTATGAATAAAATGTTTATGTCAATATATTTTATATTATAATAATTATTAATCTTCGCGTTAAAAATATGTACATCTATAACAACTTTCGTTAATTAAAAATATTATAAGTAAAGTACTTTTAACGAAATACTGGCAAATCAATGTTTAAAAAATTGTCGAGTTGATTATGAAAATTAATTTAAAAAACAACCAGTGTAAAGATTATAGTATTTACTTGAAAATAATACGCTAGTTTATTAAAAGAAGAAGTATTCTTGTTATTATCTCAACAAGTGCAGATAATGAATCTATTTTAGCAATTACAAGTAAAAGCAACTATTAAGTATTATTATAAAGTTTTAAATGTTATAAATATCTGGAATAACTTTTCTACGCCATACATGTCAGAACAAATTAAACCGGAGCTCGATACCATATAGAGACGAAGAACGACAGTAAAAAAGTTCTGTGTAGTTTTTTAACCCGATCTTTTTTTTACTTAGCAGACAGTAAAAAAGAACCATCCTTTACTCTTCGCCGTATCGTCGTATTTCTTTCATTTTCCACTATAGACACGGTTTGGTTCGCCTACTCTAACAGCTCTCAACTTAACAAAATATTGGGATCAAAGACTATAAAAACTTTTTACCCAAATTTCTCTCAGTGCTAAGCTTCGGAAAAACTTCTTTCTGAAATATATCATGTCTATATTTTTTACTAAAAACTAGCATACTGGTGCTTAAATGAATACACATAGATTTTTAGATATAAAAACATCAAAAGGTGATAATTTATTCTGTTTTAATTAAATTTTTCAATTCAATAAAAATAAAAATTAGTTTTAATTCTAATGCTGTAAATGTAACATAATATATAAAATAAAATTAAAAAAGTCGTAAGAACTGTAAATATATAGTAGTACGTATAAATAATTTATTTAAATAGATTTGTTACGCGCGCGCACACACACACACACAAGCTATAAAGTAACTCTAATGCAGCTTAATTGATATTAATGTAAAGTTAACTACATTTTAATGTCTACAAACTAGTATGACATTTTTTATTAAACAAATTGCTAAACTAGTTAAACTATTAGTTAAACTCTTATAAAGTTTTCTTACTTATTATAGTGATACTTCATAAGTGATGTTGCGATTAGTTTACAACACAAAATTATAAAGACCCTTCGTAAAAGTGCTTATAAGTATTTACTAAATCTTAACGAGTCGGAAAATATCGATTCTAATCAAAATTTATTAATCCCGTTAATCTTAATACACCGATATAATCGTATCTTTATATAATATCATTCTACGTTAGCTGATCTGGATAATATCGTTGAAAAAAGCAGAGATAAGTTAATGGAGAAAATTCAGCGTCGTACAGCTTACAAGGATAATTCAAAATAATATGTATAACATGTTATGATTGCACAGTCAGTAAAACGATTTAATATATCGGCGGTCGTACTGTGGTCGTACTGTGGTCATATATTCCCACTGATAAACGTTTTTCAGAGACATACGTTGCTGAAAATCTTTTACCAACGAATAATCACGCACGATTTCAAATATTACATTATACTTTGCGAAAGAAATATACTTTTTCAAGTTACCATTGAACATTCACCATTTTGTAATTTATGGGCTTCAAGAGAAAAACTGTGTTTGAAAAACACAATTGTGAACATTGAAAAACCGCTTTAAACATTGTTCTTAGAAGCGTAATTCATCTTTCAATACATTGTCCAGCTCAATTTCCCATCGCGAACGCAAGAACAAACAATGCCAGAAACAATGAACGAAAAAACGACGAACCTGGGTGGGTGTGTGGTGGTGGTGGTCTCGCTGCCGATACTGGCCCTGCCACTCTCGGAGGAGGCGCTCCAGTTGCCGGAGCTAGAGTGCGGCGGTTCGTCGGTCCTGCTACTGGCTTTCCTGCGCTCGCGCCTCTCGGCCGCGCTTTCCCTCAGCTTAACGCTCGAGGGCCGTGAGGTTTGTTGAGCGCCCGGACGTTCGAGTTGATCGCCGCAATTGGCCACGGCGAGCTGTTCCTGCTGCTGCTGCAACTGCTGTTGCTGCTGGAGTTTCTGTTTGGCGGCGACGACTCCAAGGCTGGACGTGCTTTTACCGCTGGAGCTCGAGGAACTTGGCTTCCGCTCGTGCGACGTCTTTGAAGCCTCGCGACGCGGTCGTCTCGTACCGCCCACGAGGCTCTCGTGCACCTCTTCCTCCGCCGACCGAATCTCGTCCTCGGCTTGCTGCTGTTGCTTGCACACCCTCTGGTCCGTCGCACTACCATTTGCCAAGGACGCAGTCGAAGCGTTAATATCCGCTCCCTGAAAGCAGGAGAGAATGAAGTTAAAATAGAAGCAGGCAATGACAGCGAGTATCGAGAGCCAATTCTTACGCTAAATTAAAAGTTGGCTGGTCTTTCATATTAATTTTGAATTGGGCATATTTTTTATTCTTATGTAATTTGAAAGATTCGAAATTACTGGTGATGTGGAAAAGTGCCATTAAAGATGTAAGAAGATATACTTAGATACGGGTTAACTTTCACTGTAATCATCTGACTTTAAGTCGAGAATGAGAAAATAACTAGAAAGGAATGCCTGTGTTACATAAAGGAGGTAAAATACGAAGGTATTCATACTTTGTAAGGCTTGTACTAGGTAATATTTTGTGGGTCATGTTTACCGAGAAATCTAAAAGTTCACAGATTCCGATGCAAATATATCTATCTTAGTTAACAATTCTTTTGATTTTTTGAATCTGATCGACATAAAGTGATCGGATGAATGTTGATGAAACTCAACACTTCTAACTCACGCGTTAGAAATAAATACGGAAAATATAATATTTACGGTGTCCCTTTCGAATAATTTATTCGAGTATTTTATTCGATAGAAATACACTCACCTTATAAAATTTCTTACCGAAGCACTTGTTAAATACATCATATAATCAGATTTTTAGAGAGAAAGAAACATTTCTCTTTAATATAAATAAATTATTTTACAAAACTTGTTTGTTTGCCAATTCATTCTACAACGAGAGATCATTAAGGCGTTTACTTTTATCAGATAACTAGCTTAAGTTACACACACGTGCTGTCACGAGTATAAAAAACACAAATGCTCTGGATGACGCGCGGTCGACCAACTAAACCATACCGTATGATTCTGTTGTTGTTGATTGGACTTGGGACTGATGAGCTTCAGCCTAGATCTTCCCCAGGCCTTGAGCGTATTGAAGTGCGACTTCTTTTCGACAGGCGAGTCCTTCTTTCTTTCACTGCCTAACAGATCTGTGCTCGCCGAGCGATGGGCTCGCCGCTTGGATGGACCGGTGCTCGTATGGGCATCTTCTCGTTCGTCCACCGTCGTTTCCCTGCAGAAGACAACGATTAATCTCCTTTACATTTGACAGACATGCGATAGAAATTAAGACTTGAGTTAACGCGTAAAAGCAGTTCCTATAATTCCGTGAATGCGTCCTTTTTGACTGCTTTTAAGTTTTGGACTGCTTTAAGTTTGGGTATCCAGTGGATTGTAATAACTTCTAATTGGAGATACTTTTTGAATTTTTAAAAGCAGTTGATTAAACATTCGAGCGGATACGAAAAAAAAGTAACATTTTTTAAACCACAATGGTTTCCTATTGGAAATAAGATTTGCATATTGATTATTCTGAAATAAAGGATCTTTTCATTGCGTAAGAAAGGGGTTATTTACGTGCTTACAAAGCTTTTATCAATCACATACTTCTGTAATATATTTTTATTCGTATAAACCAAGCATTATTATAACCAGTTTCGCACGGTCGATAGTGCGAAAAAATAGTTTTGTAGTCTAAATAAATCTGAAAGTGAGGTAGTTTGCATAGGAAACGCTCTTACTAATGAACGCAACAACTGCTAAACAGCTCTCGGCCGACTGTAATAAATGGGAATTGAATGTAATTATCGTCGGTTAACATTGTCGTAGTTCGCTATGTAGTTCTATAGCGGAGCGTAGCGAATATTTAAATTATTTTGAAATGGTGTTTTGTAAATTATTATGTTGAATAGTAGAAATTGACTTTTTTGGTAAAATTATTGCAAAATACGCTATAAAATATTGATATACTTCAAAGTTTAATAACATTTTTCCCGTATAGTTTTAAAACGTTCGAAGTAAGAAAGGTTCGTTTATTATTGTTTTGTCAAAAGCGACAAAAGCGACACGCGCTCGAAAGTTTCATAAGAAGTTAAAGCAACTGCGATTTAACTTTTTTAAGAAACCGCTCATTCGCATCAAAGCCAAAAGCTTAAATCACGGCGTCAGAGCGTAGGATATCGAATAATTAACGAAATCGCGTGGAATACTCGTCTGCAACCGCGATACAGAGCCGATCTAATCGAAGATCCCCTTGCGGAAACTTCTGTATACAGTGTATAACCCGAGCACACGGTTTATAAATCGCTTGCACGGCGTTTGATCAACTAACGGACGTGCGCCGACCTGAGATCAGATTGCTCCAGGGGTGATGAAGCATGATATCTCGCGGGAACTTCTTTCCACGTACTGTTCTTAAGGATCCCTGTTTATTTTGTCGTTTTCGAGATGACTTTTCGCGGTTCGGCGGATCGCTCCCCCCGGAGTCACGTGATCTTATCGAGCGTGACGAGTGTACACGCGTGTGTTATCAACCGGTCACACTTGGTTGATCGACGCGTTGATCCACGAGGCTCGGTGTATTTAATATCGCGATTTAAATCGCGCTCTTGACTCTATGCGGGAATTCGGGGCGAATGTAACCAATCGCGCGGCTCGATTTTCGGATTTAGAAGCTAAAAAGAACGGTGCCTCGACCGATTTCGATCTCCAATGGAATTTCGCTCGCGCGGGTCTCGGTGCAACGTCTTCTAGGGCTGAAGGGCAACCAAAGGACGCTGTGGCAAATCTTCACTCACCCGCCAACCGCCTGACGGATCTCCTTCTGATCGGTACCAGCGATAGTGTTTCGTCTCTTGCCCCTCGGTCGTCGTGGTCTCGAGCGTCGCTTCACTGGCTCCTGCGCTTCCTGACCCGTGTGCATTGATCTTCGTCGCATGGACATGCGTTGGAAGCCTCGGCCGCTTACATCCACCGCCACGATCTCCGCCGGGAATCTGCGCACATTTTCGCGTCGTTTTATCTCATCGATTTGTCGAAATGCAGGACTCCCAGTGAAATGGTGTAAAAGTGTTTTTTTACCTTGGATTGGCCCCGTTTATTCGAATATTCCGACTATTCTCAATCACGGGTTAATGATGTTATCGAATTTAAACAAGTTGGCATCTTATAATACATTAGGAAGTATTGTAAATTTGTATACTTTACGGTACAAGGAATACCGACAAGGATTTAGAATGAAATACGTTAAAGAACATCCCTACAATGTTTGTCTACCGTTGAACTCCCGATTCAATCTGACAAACAAGAGTCGTATTAGGACGTACGTGAAACTTGTATGATAATTAATAAGAATAATCACCGCGGGATAAACAAACTTTAAATAATCTTCACGATTTAAATATCGAAGGTTCGTAATAACCGATGATTTATCAGCATCGAAGAACGAAGCAGGAAGTTTCGACTAGAAATCAATACGTCATGTCTAATCATTGGACGTAATATTTTTTAATAGATGTACTTTCTGAATTATTATTACAAGCGTATTACGCGCGCGGTAATTAATCGCGCCTCGCGCAACTACGAATTCGCCCTGCTTAAGTGGCAATTGATATTCCAGCGCTTACTTGAGGGCGATCGCCTGCACCTGCTCCTCGGGGCTGGGCAGCTTGTGATCGACGGGTTGACTGTCGTCCGCGGTCTCGCCCAGGATACGGGACGTACAGTCCGGTGCGACTGTCACGTCGCCCAACGCCTCCGCCGACGTCCATCGGCGCAGTTCCTCGATCGCCCGCGGCTGTGGAGATAACAACAACGAGGTTGGTTAAGTAACTTAAAAAATATTCCTCCCATGGCTCCCACCACGTTGTTTTCCCTTTACGCGCAATAACCTTGCAATCGATAACTAAGATTCTTTCTCGTGTGATTGAGTTTGAGGCTGTTGAAAATTAATTGGTTCGGCTGCTTTATTCTAAATCAATTTGTTGAAGTTTCATCAATTCGAATATTCCGACCTATCGAGATCTTGGATGGTTACGGTGCTAAAACTAAGGACGAAAGTAAACTTTAGGAGTTCCTTTTCTTTTAAACTGTGATCGACAAAATTTCAACGGTTACCGTTGAATTTTCGTCATTGAAATTTACCCGAGAACATCAACTGAACGCAACGACTCAGTAAAACATCGGGCGAGTGTCGTCGATCGCTGACGATTTTTTTTTTTGCGTCGTTTGGCAGTCGTCATTTGTCACCAGGTAAATTCCATCTCGTTGTCGTCGACATTTAAAACCGAGCTCGTCTTTATCTTTTGCCTCCGCCGCTGTGGAACCACGCGCTCATTGTTCGTCTTCCTGAAATCCAAGGCGCGAACGCGGTTATCGGGTCGGAAAAAAGCGGCCCGTGGATAAGCGACCGAGACGAAAAGTCGCCGTACCTGGAGCACGCGATACGCGGGACGTCATTCAACGTGGGACTGGATTTTCTCTCTTCTGGTCGACGGATACGATTACCGACTGGCTCTCGTCGTTTTTCCTCGCGCCTTTCCCCATTCCGCGTCGCTTTTTTCACGAGTGCACGCGGGCGCATTGTTTTCCACCTGGAGCACAACTCGCGCACAATGGCCGAGCCAAGTTTGTTTATGAATTCTATCCGGTTTCTCCAGCTGTTGTGTCTTTGGAAACGCGCGCTTCCCGTTAGAAATGATTACAATTCGCAAAGCCAGCGTGAAATTTCGACGGCTGCAATATTTTACGAGGAGCTACGTGACACGCGATGCCGCCTTCTGTTACAATGTTTTCGCGTAGAAAAAGCGTTTTATTAATTACCGAGTTGTAATCGAAGTTCTGTTGGCTACGTTGAAATTACATTGGTGCCGCGCTGAATGTAATTAGAAAAGATGCGATAGGCTCTCCGAAAATAGGGTACGAGTATTCGTGACATTACTCTTGCCAGGACTTTGATACTAGAATAGCCGAGAACTAAATATTGCGTGAAAATAGCTGTATGTAGTACATTTATTTTAGGGAAGTTACAGCGCTTCGATGTGGCGATCGTGTGCTTTTGCGTTCCAGGTTGTCTGTCATAACGTGACTCGTCATTTTGCGCATAACAACTCGTATCGTTTCGTATGGTCTCAATTTTAATAAATCCCTATAAAAAGAAAAAAGATGAAAGATGAATGATGAAAGATCGATGAATCAAATCGAGATTGCAAGACTGTCGTACAATCAGAAACAATGCACTATATAAATAGCCTAACGAGGGCGACAGGAACTTCGTAGAAAAATCGTTAAAAAAATTAAAATGAATTTCTTTGATGCAGTTGTACTTGCGCGGCTTATCGTCTTACCCATAGTGACGCACAATATCAACAGTTTACGCACAATATTACAGTAAATACAATTTACAAGAAAAAGACAAAATGTCAAAAAATGAATTTACAAAAATTCTGTATATTTGATGAAAAAATTAAAAGAATTATACGAACATCCGTACAATGATTATTTTATTAGAATGTATCCCACTGATGGTGATTAATTTTTAGAAGACATTTTCTTATCGATATTTGCAGAGTAGTCTTACAAACGCCAGTAACAAAATAAAATACCTTTCTTGTAATTTAGTAAAATACAGTTTATACTCTCAACATTTAGTCACTGCTTTATTTAAAACGAAATGTACGTAACAAAGGACGCATTCGAAAAAATGTGATCGTAATATCATTCGTACTTTTTTATTAATTTTCTCTTATATATAACTTTTTTTTGTGACATTTTCTGGATGGTTATTAACAAAAATTTATAGTTATTCGAAATTCATAATTTATAAAAATCAAAAAAATTTACAAATACCAAGGCATTTTACTTTTGATAAATAAATGGAAAAACTTGTAAATTATTTTCAGCCTCATTCCCATTCAAAACTGCCAGTAGAAGCCGTAAATTTCAAATACAAAGTCCGTTATTTACAATTAAAAGCCAAGCATTTATAATCATAAATTATAGTCAAATATAAAGGTGTGATTAGCGAAATATTTAAAGGGCTTTCAAAAAGTGCAATTTTATTGTACAATTAAGTTTTAATTCATAATGGCACTCATTTATCGAATGACTCTTCAATTATTTCTATCGGATTTGAAAGTAAAAAGGATGAAATAAATCAACCGCGACGCGTGTCAATTACTTTTAACTTTTAATCTTTATTTGTAATTTATATTTTTTCATTGCTACCTTATCACGGTCTAATGTAACGAGAACTGAAATTTAAAGCTTCCATGAGTCGAAAGACACAAAGTTATGTTGTAAAATATTAATCGTAGAAAAACATAATAAGAAGGTTTTGCTATTTGCAGCAAATGTGCTTTCAACTCGTATTAAAATAAGCAATCCTTAGCTTATTTTTAAAATATTACTTTAATAAATGTAATAATTTTGTCATTTAAAAAAGTTACCCGATAAATAAGAAATAGGATTGTAATACAATTTCAAATAAAAATGATACTTTAACATTGAACTTTGAGCTCGGAAATGCTTTGAAATTTATCAGATTCCGTTCAATACGTGACAAACTTTTGTCAAAACGGAATCTTTGCTACTTTTTAATGTAATAATTTTTAATGTAAAAACACTTGAGATCAACGGTTGAACACAAGAGCGAAACAATAAAATCGAGGGCGTTCGTGAGCAATAATTTAAGTTGGACAACATCGGAGATGAATTATGTTTAAGGACATTTCTTAAAACGTATTCATTTCCTTTTAGAAAGGTGTTTATTTAAAAGCTACGATGAACTTAACTTATAGAAGCTTTAACGAATGAAAAAAATAATTTTCGTAAATTGAGAAAGACGCATTGCTTCTCGTGTTGACCGCCTGGAAAACTTCTGTGCACTTTATAAAGAATATTTATGATTTTTCTTTCAAATCAATTTGATGTTAAAAATTGTAGATGCAATAATTACAACTAATAACCGATGCCGAGATAATTGTATCGTTCAAATTTCAGTTCTACAAAATTATATACGTGGCAGTGCAGCTGCACTTTAAGACGATGCAGGTCACAAATCTTCTCAATTACGCATGGAAAATTAATTTACCCTTTCATTACTCGGTATATTTCAAAAAGAAAAATGCACATCTTGCGTTTATAGGTGCCCGCGTTAATTGGAAATGCGCACAACAATGAAACTATAAAATTTAATTTCCTTTGTTCGCATGTATTAGTTACCATCGACCTAAAAAAACGAGCGATAATTCATTTGTTCGGAAACATCGAAAATTCCATACGTACAGACCCATAGGCACAGCCCATGAAAGTAAACGACAGTGGTTGCACGGGTGAATATAGTCACGCGGTGAAATACGATTCCTCGAGCACGTGGTGGTGGCGGCGGCGGCGGCTTATCGGCATTGTTTCCCAGGGCCAGGAGTCGATGCAGTGCCTCGGATCGTTCCTAAAAGTGGCACCTAAAAGTGGCAGCTCGCGAAAACCGAGGAATCGCGAGTCCGATGTGGAGCGTCGGCAAGGAAAAAATGTCGGGACTGGCATCTTTCTAAGTCTCGCCCCGGCGTTAAGCAAGAATGCGCGCGCGCGTTAAGCAGAACGAGGGTAAAAAAGGGGGAAGGCGCGGCGGTTGCTCGTGGACCACCCGGTGTATACAGCATCCCCTCCCCGCGCGTAGGTACACATCGGACAAGGCCGCGACGACGGAGGTTGGTTGCCGCGCGGCAGGTTACTACGTCCAGCCTTACGTTTCTTCCGAGAAGAGGGCCGCAGGAGCGAGCGAGAGGGACAGAAGAAATGACACCGGCAGAGAAGGAGAGCCGCCATGCTTTATCTCCTTTACCCGCTATTTCTGCCTCTTCCTTCCTATCCTTCTCTTCCCTCCTGTGTATACCTGCCGCCGCCTTTAATGGAGCCCGAGAGCCGCGTCTCCGTAGCCCGAAAAAAGGCACCGAATGGCTGCGAACGTCCGGCGAATTCAATCTCGGATTGTACTTTTCCAAGCCGTTGCTCGTGGAGGAAGAAGCCGATCGATGACGACGTTTGTCGGATTCTGGATATCGAATTGCAGACGTGATTGACCGCTGTTAATTAAAGATTGTGAGCTGCGCATTTCTCGAGATCGATCGATATGAATTAACTCGACTAGGGGTCATTTTCGTTCAAGGCTACTCCTTGTCTTCTGAATCCAGATTCGCAATATTATCTTGCTCGTGAATCGAAAGAGTTTTGCATGCAAGGTTTTGCACGAACCTCAAGCGAATTAGAAAGACCGAATACCAAATTCACCGAGGCTTCTTTGGAGCTTTACTTTCCATAGATTACGCGTACGCATTAAATTCGAAGGTCTTCGATAGGAGAAAATATCTTTATCGCCATCCATTCATGAAGAGATCGTCGTCACAAGAGGCATTTTTGTTCTTCATCGACTCGCGAGTAAAGACTTGTTTCATTAATAAGCTTATCCTCGTGAAAAGGCCGCAAATAGCAGTGCATTAAACGTTTCTATATTCCCGTAGAATATTCTATTTATTCGCAGTCCACATCGATCGCTGTAGATCAACATACAATCCTTTTTACGTACGCCAGAAGGAATCGATGCGTCGCGCGTATCGCGCAAAAAATGCAAATTATAGGTCACACGCATTCTCCTCTTAAAAACCCTTTCGAAGTCATGAACGTCGAGTCCCATTTCGAGTCGTCGTTTTCAAACGGTATTTTTGCCATTCAGAATCATCCGCGTCGTGGTTGCAATCGCAAAAGGCTGATGCTGAATGGGCGATTGCGCTATACTTGAGCAGTTTTGAAATTTCGCTGAGAGCAAAAAGAAAAAAGGGCCGTAAGCCAGAACCAGTTTTCACGCGGCTCGCGAAATTACAATCGGAGGCGAAAGAATCACCGACCGAGAGAGAGAGAGAGAGAGAGAGAGAGAGAGAGAGAGAGAGAGAGAGAGGAAATATACTTTCTATGATAATACGAGACGACGATGATGCGCGTGATACAACCGGGAGTTTGCATTAATTCCAAGTGTGAATGTGTTCGAGTCGCCGATGTTTTATTGCGTAAGTTGATAATAGAAGAATTCCAATTGCTTTTGGTTATACCGTTGGTTATACCGCGGTTACTTTCCCCCATTGCCATTCATATTTAGCTTTTCCTGTACAAATGCATAAATTGAATACATTGCTCGAGATAAATACAAGTCGAGCAGTCTCTCGTGTATCTCGAGATTAAAGTGCTGCACTAGTTTATAAATGTCGTTAAAATGAAGTAGCTTCCAATTAGGTACTTTACTGTACGCGTACTTTACTGCGAATAGAAGTCGCTTAAAGATGTCGTACGTTATACTTGTACGCTTATCTAATTTTTAATTCAAATAATCAACCTTGATAAGAATACCCAAGCGGATATCTGTTTCTTTGGTATTTTAAGTAGCTCTTCTATGTATACGATCTAATCTTCGTAATCTACTTTCCGCAGTACTTGGAGAAAAGTTATTGAAACCTTACTTTCCGAACTTATCTGCCGTGCGGGCTTTACAACTTTAAGAGAAAAAAACTGATATTCTCAACAAAGTCGGTAATTCTTTTTATCGTAAGTTTTACCAAAGTAGCTTTTATTTATAATCCCTTTGCAAATCCCATTATTTGATCCAAATTAAGATTTCTTGGGCAATAAGAAATCCGAGCGTAACTTACATATCTTTGCGACACGTAAGGTTATACCTTACTAGCTGTAACAAAATACTTTCGCAGTGTTACTCCCACCGACGCAATACTTAGCAAATCGTTTTCGGTACAAAGAAACAAACGCTCGTCCTCAAAGGAAGAAAAATTCACGCGAAAGGCTTACGTAAGCCTCCCGATTCCGTTGCAACACTGGCAAATCCACGTATTAAAAGTGCCGGAGATCGCGTGTTCGCGGAAATGTTCGGGTCACCCGGTAGAGAGACCGAGGGTCCTACCGCGGCGCTGCTCGAGCTTCGGGCCCCGCACCTCGAGTGGGTGGAATTCCAGCGTTGCCAGATTTTTCTTCTCCTCGGCGGCTACTCTGCGATGCTACGTCTTCTCTCTCTCTCTCTCTCTCTCTCTCTCTCTCTCTCTCTCTCTCTCTCTCTCTCTCACGCAGAGACGAGCGACTCTCGCTCTCACCCCGTGACTCACGTTTGTTTGTCAACAGTATGTGTGTGCGTTTTGCGCATGCCTGGAATTCTCACTACTTTTTTGAAAGAAAACCGTTGTATGTGGGTCAGTGCAGGTGATTTAACCCCTGGCTTTTCAACATCTTTCGAGCAGCGCATACATTTTTTCCTTTTCGTTTCGATATTTTGCCGTTTCCGATTACGTAAATCAGCAAGTCGGAAGAATTATTTATTTAGTTCGCTTGTGTCTTTTCGAATAAAAATTTCAGTCATTTTGAATCATTTTAACGAACATTTAATGAATTACGATACGTATTCGTAACATTTGATAAAGTCATCGGCAACTATATTAGATATCTTAACGTTTCAGTCCGTGAGACGTTATAATGAAAATACGAAAGGAAAAGAAAAAAACAAAAAAAGAAAAAACATTATCATCGTAATATGAAAGTATCGAAATTATCTGCGTTGCGAATACCGAGTAACTCGAAGGCACGCGCAGAAATTAGCCTCAGGCTATTAATAAATTACAGCAAAGACCGTAGCCGCATTATCAAAGGCTATCAAAGACTTCATTGATTTCGATTTAATGTTCAAATTTGCAACTGCGCATTTGGCTTTGTGTCCACAGAGATTACACTTGATTCGATTATAATTGGCAAAGTGCAGTGGCGTCTAATCAAATAAATGGAAATGGCCTATAATCATTTGATTTGAAGGTGTAAGAGATGCAACTGTGCTCCATCGAAAAGTTCGTCATCGATCATAAACGCGAATTGTAAAATTAATAGAAGGGTGGGGGAGAGTACCAGATGTCAGATCTCTTACAGAACAGCTGTGACGTGGTTTTAATTTTCTTTTAACGTAGCTAGGCGAAAGGGAACAATAACAGATCCACAATGTAACACGGAGTCTTTACATACGTCTTTACATCGATAGAATTCGAGCTTCAAGGTTTATTTGTATTAATCGTTAATAAAATAAAATTAATCGTCTTTTATCGATCATCAGAATTGTTGGCAAATTAAAAAAACTAATCCTTATTAATGATTATACATATGTCCTGATAATTAGAATCAATTCACGTAGGTTTCTTTAACTTCTAGAGAAGTAACTTGAGTCAATTTTATTAATACACGGATTTAATGTACAGACTTACAACAACGCCAATAACGATGCTTTCATAAAGCTTATTAAATCGTAAAATATATGAAAATGAAAATCTACAATATCAATGATTGCTATCCCTTACCGCTAAAACATTTTTAATTTTTGAAATACGCTCGCAAATGTGTGTATTAATACACGTTCACGCGTAGTTCATAACTTAGGCTCGTTAAACGAGAAATATTTATATTTATTATACATTTTTGCACGCCTCTATTACAAATTGACGTACATTTTAAATACTTTTATGCACGACCATATTTTTAAGTATTTCCATATACTATCATTGAGCATGTAATTTAATTTCTTCCCCGGTGCAGAGTATTACTTTATTTAAAGATAACCGCATATCGATCAAGCGTATCGGACGATATAAATAATTGTAAACTTGTTATCCGCTGTACATGGAAAATTATGTTCATTTCTACTCTCGCATTTCAGTGCGATAAATTTTGTACGTTCTAGGATGTTTATGTAAACTTGAAATACTTATTAAGTTATTTATGATATTTTTCTTTAAATTGAAAAATTTTAAAATACGAACTCAATACAAGTTATTCGATCGTACGGAGTTATAAGGATTCCGAAGGTAATTACTCCATCGAAAGGAAGTAAATGTTGGAATACGTAACGGTAACTTCTTATACGATTGAAAGTATAAGTTAATCTTGTATATATTTTTTCTTTGATCTCTTCTTCGTTTTAAGCCGTTGAACCTCCACTACTGATAGTTCTCATTTAATTAATTCAATGTAGGTGTAATTTTCAATATTGTTATATTACATTCTGAAGAAAGTGTAAAATAAAAATTCTCTCTCTCTCTCTCTCTCTCTCTCTCTCTCACTCTCTCTCACTCTCTATCGGAAATTTTACATTTGAAAGATGGAGTCAACAATGTTCTAATTTATCGAGCGCTCTGTAATTCCCGCAATTTTTAACGTTGATTTTCCGTTGATTTAACCGAAGCGCGTCAAAACCCTGGGAAACAGATACAAAGATAAGTTGCAAGAAATGGACCGAGAGCAACATCTCTCGAGATAACGATTGCGTGAAGAATTCATCGAGAAAACGAACGAACGAGAGAAGACGTTCAGTCGTTCGTGAACTCGTGCACACGCGCGTGTAAAACACCTGTTTTCTTCGTCCCGGATTACACGTAATCTTCCCCCCGCATCATCGCTTCTTTTCGAAATTTTCGAACAAAGTTTGTTTATTATTTAATGCGACACTAAAGACTCGCGTGAAAATCGATGCTTACCATTGCCTTCCCAGAGGACGCAAATTTAGGAGATATTTATTAAATTGTTAAATAAGCAAGAGTCGACGTAAAAGAAGGCCAGACATTAATTCAGAATTATTATCGGACTCTAACCCCCGTTTTCATCATTGCGGAGTAAAGAAAACCGGACGTATCCCTCGGAGTTGGTAACGTTTTCACGCGTGTCGGTTGTCCCGGGCGTCGCCTTCGCGCGAATTATCATCCGCGAGAATTTATGCACGGATCCGTGGATCGCGTCGCTTCACGGCCGATTAAATCGGCACTTGCACGCATCGCCTTCGTGTACTAACTAAAGCTACGTAGACGCGATCAAGACGAGTGAGCCACTTTCCCGAGAAGGCGTATTATAAGACGCTGATGTCCTCGTATCGGTGATTCGAGCTCATACTTTCCCAGTAAATTCGCTCTGGCGAGCGCGACTGATAAATCTTTAGGTGTGTAAATTCTCTTTGTTTCTTCTTGTTTCGAGCAACCGAATTAATCCGAACCAATTATGCCCAACAAAATGAGATTGAACAAGGGTATCCTAAGGCGTATTTCACCTCGAGGAAAAACACCTAAAAAGCCTCGCGAGGTCTTGCAGCACGTCGGCCGACCTCGAGGATACTCACGACTCTGGACTCGATGTCGAGGCTGTGGTCGCGCCTCCGCTTGCCGAGAATTGGCGTGCACATGAACATGTCCATGGAGGTGGTCGCATCCCTGTCCCTCCTGAGGGAGTCGAGGCTCCTCACCGCGGCCGCTGCCGCCGCCTCGTACAGCTGTCGCAGGGCCCGCGGTCGCGTGTCCAGCGTGAACAGACATTTCTCCGGCTCGTTCGTTAACCGGAAGTGATTCGTCCTCAGGGCGAACGTGCAGATGTCCGACTCCGCTGCAACAGAAAAGGCGCGCAACGTTTTTTAGTGGGTCTTAACTCGTGGAAGAAGCTCCATTGGTTGAGCAACGTACGAAGGCAAACTCCGCTTGGTAGCACTGGAGACAACGTGGGGCTTTGGCAGAATTTCGTGCGTGCGTGCGTGCGCGCGCGTGTGTGTGTGTGTGAGAGAGAGAGAGAGAGAGAGAGAGAGAGAGAGAGAGAGAGAGAGAGAGAGAGAGAGAGAGAGAGAGAGAGAGAGAGAGAGAGAGAGAGAGAGAGAGGCAGGATGCACGAAGCCGTTTCTACACTCTCTTACACACTTCGGAAGATTTGTATTTTCTCTTATGCGGATCGAGTTAAGCCAGAATTCAAAATTCGAAAAATGTCTCTTGCACTCACGAATTACTTTGCATAAAGAATATATCTATTAAATTTAAATGACAACTGCTGTACTTAAAAATACAGTGGCTTATTTAAATAGAAACAATTTCATCAAATGAAATAGTTACACGTTAACATATTACAAGACATATAATTTTCAACGTATATAAAAGTACGTGTACACTTTACAAGATATTCTTTAATCTGATTACCAAATGAAGCATAATCTCTCTCTCTCTCTCTCTCTCTCTCTCTCTCTCTCTCTCTCACTCTCTATTCTATTTTACACAAGTGCTATTTTTCATTAAAATGTTATGTCACTGCTAACACTATAAGCCCTGGAAATTATAAGAATCTTAACTAAAGTAGGTTAGCACGTCTTACCCGGACGTATAGAAAAGATCCCCGCCTTCTTCTCTCTGTCGTCTTTAGTTTTCACTTTCACGTAAACCTCGTGCTCACGAGATTAAAGTTTACGTGGGTTTTACAATGGTTAGTATTTTTTTGTAAATTCAGAATACTCTGAATTTAAAATGAAAATATTCTGAATGTGGTTGTTATTGGGTTATTGTTCTAGTAGAGTAATCAAGATATTACAAATATTTATAATAACTTTCGATGTATCCACGCTTGCAAAATTAAGAACTGTTTCGAGAATGAAAAGCACTCTTATGGTTAATTCGAGTGATTCGGTAGTAAATTGCAAATAAATTTTAATACAAAATTCTTATGGAACTTAAATGGATTACATTCTTTCGGAATAGTTTAACCGCTGAGACTCAAACGAAAACCAAGCGATAATTAATGGAGATTTGTGTTTCGATATTTTACCAAATGTGACTAAAATTTGACTAAAATGTGTGGGTTAGTATTCTAGTTCCAATGTGTATAATATTCCATAACTTAAGATTAACGTTGCTTTACTTTTTTGCGTTCCGCAGAAAATGTTGCGTATAAATGCAATGTCTTGCAGTTTGGTTAAAACGATTCGTTAGAATTGCCAATCGATAACTTCAAAATACTTTCCTCGTATACCGAGCACCATTGGCGGTATTTTCGACCGTGACGGTTAGCATTTGCTTCATTCAAAACGTCACCACACCGAAAGCGGCTCAAAACAATAAGTAGTCTTCATAGGGTTAAATATCGAAGTAATTCCGGCACCTTCGTGAAAAGACCTATGAATTTCACGAAAGCCAACGTATTCTCCCGAGGTGACGCGAATGAGGCTTTACCCTCCTTTGTGGAATAACTCGTGTTCCGGTATAGTGTAAGATATCCTCCCCCCCCCGCCCGCCAACCGTGAGCCGCAGGTGGTGACTCATTTAATTGTTGTTTCGAGCAATTAGGCCTTGCGATCCTTTAATTGCCGCGTGTTTTCCATTGTTACGTATACAAATGCGAGAACGGTTTACACGGTTCTGTCACAACGGAAAGTTTTATTCCCGAGCATTTTCGAAACATCAATTAAAGCACGCAATTGTAATTCGTTTCATTCGATCGAGTCAGGCTTAAGCTTTTGCGAGTGATCAACGTCAAAATGAAACGTGCATCGATGCGAATAACGAATTCCACGCTTAAAAAGCTAATAAAAGTAATCGTAACTTTCAACGTTATTTTTAAGGCGAGCAGGTCGAGAACAAAGTTCCAACTTCAAGAGCCTAAGTACATATTATCGCCGTTAATTTGCGTTTTCATTTTGAAACTGTACTTAAACGCTACATATCTATAGGCGCGCCAGTAATAAGTGTAATAAGTGCCAAGTTCCTTTTGACATCGGGTGACAAATTTTGCTGCTTTGAAAACGAGTCGTTGCTCAATCGTTCCAGAACTTTGCACACGTGATTAAAAAGCATTTCTATGACGTAAAGGAATACACAGTTTGACCTCTTATAACTGTCTTCTCTTCGAATCTAGTAGCAACGCGTAAATTATGCATTTTAACGATGTGCACATCTGGAGTCTGTCTCGTCCATTAAAATAAGAATACGCGTTTGGCAAGAAGTGGGTCTTCGACGAATAGAAGTATTTCTAAGCTTCTTCGAGAAATTATAATCGTAATTTAGCGCATCGAGGGAAAACTCGGCGATACAACGAATTCCTTCTCTGGCTCACTCATTCGCACAATGCGTAAGTACAACGCGTGCGTAACTTCGAAATGTCTTGTTATTTTTCTTCCTGTTTATCTCGCAGCAGTTGAGTGTTCTGCCCTTCTTTTCCCGCTTACGTCAGTATCTTGCTTTATTCCTTACGCCAATTGTATTGTCTCTCTCCCCTTTGAGCTTTCTTTGCTCATACATTTAATTTCTTTTTTCCTTCTTTACTCGGGATCTTCTTCGTCTTCGTTATTAATACTTTTTATTTACTCGTACTTTTCGCTTTTTGCTCTCTTGCGCATGTGCTATAAAATTGTCTTCGTTAAATCTTTCTTTATCGCTTCCCTTCCGTCTCTCGCAATTGTACCCTCGTTTTTACGCGCTTTTGCGCGTTTTCCCGCGGTACAGCTCTATCGTTTACTATCCGTTAAAGACAAAGTATTTATATTTTTCATATTTGTAACTCGTAATTGAATAAAGGAAAAGATTAACATTTGTTGCCTAACTTTTTCAATTTGAACTTCTTTCACTATTTTATGCTAAATAATCCGTAGAGATCGCGGAAAATTTCCTCTTTAGATCAACACTTAAAACTTGAAAACTCTATAAAGTCGCGTGTGATGTTTCAAATTATACTTTTAATACTCTAGATCTCTGCTAACTTTATGCAGACGCTTCAAACTTTGTTTCATTCTAGATTAATGGAAAAGCAATGGATCAAAGGAAAGATTTTGAAAATTCATTTTAATCAATAACGTTTTTGCATAATTTTTCGCTTGTAAATATTTCCGCTCAATCCTAAATCATAATTTGAAAATTTCTCTTACTTCTTTGAATGCCGTGCATTATTTTTATTCGTACACTATTTGATAAAAGTCGAGCTATGATTTATGTTCGTTAGGGCTAACATTATCCAGCGTACTTACGTATATTCTCACGAGATAAAAACATTTCGAGTAGTATAAAACTATCTGACCGTAAATTTGCTTTTCCCAATACTTCCTGCGTTTCATTAATCTAATTTCATTAGTAATAAAAGAAAATCGTCACTGGCCGTAATACTGCAGCGTAAAAGTACAGCGAAAAAATTATTTAATTTTTTTCGCAAACAGACGATTGCGCAACCAAATATTGTATCCCTTTTATTGCGTTGTCGACGTTGTCGTTGATTTCACCACCGATACAAGTATGATTTTTAAATTGGTAATTAATTTGTAGGCTGTGCTTAGATGCCTATTAAGCCGATAGCTACCAAGCAACTCTATTCGGAGATAAATCTTTAATCCGCCACATTCATACGAACGTAAATGCGCGAACACCCAGTATTAATCCTCTGACCCTCGCCGTGGCTTGTTTATAAAATTCTCCCTCCCTCTCTCTCTCTCTCTCTCTCTCTCTCTCTCTCTCTCTCTCTTCCGTCACTTTCTCCCTCGGTCGGTGTTTGCACGTTTCGGCGTTAAATCTATAGCTCGTTTAATCCAAGGATCCAACCCAACCCCCCGTATCTTTTCACATTATGTCTTCATTTCTGCATGTGGTTTGGCCATTATGATTCTCCCCCTTATTGTTTCTTCTTTTCCCTCGACATCTTTTTCATGCCACTCGACAATAGATCGGACTCTCGATCGCTATTGTTTCTGACGGGAGTGCGAGGGCCCGCTTAAGGGCGGGCGCATTCCCTCGTACCTCGGGTCGGAGGGTGTGCGAGATTGTTACAAGGGAGGTTCCACGCTCGTAAATTGTCGTTACGCGAGCAACTCACCAGCGTCCTCCCGAACAAACACATCGCCTATCTCTTCCGCAATCCCGTTCTTACTTCCCCAGGCTACTGATGGCTTCCTTCGCTCGCACCCTAATCGACGACCGATCGATAAGATTTACAGGCGTAACAACGATAAGGAGAGAGCGATCCTTCGACGTGGATTTTCAAAACGCAGTGGCTTATTCGGTAATAACTTGGCACTATTTAAAACTGCCTCGCGATTTAGCGCGTGCGAACATTCGCGCGATGAACCGCGTAGACCGGGGTGCGAGACCGCTATTAGGGGAGTACAGGAGCGACGAAATTACGCGTAATTACGGATTTTCATAGGGTGATATTCATAGGGGTTGTCAGCGGATAAGCTGCACACGAGCGATCGTCTCCGTGCGTTACCGAAGGGCTAATGCTCGCGCGGCCATTAGACCGACGCGTTTTTACAGACGTCCGAGAGCGGGAGTTACGAGTCAAGGTCATGGCCGTGCCCAGCTCAAGGACAGCCCGTAGAGGCGCGAGCGAGTCTTCTAACGCGGCGAGTCTGTTCTACCTGTACCGTGGCACCATTTCAGGCAATCAAGGTGAATGACACGCTATACGTTTCCTCGCCTCCCGCCTCCCGCCACCATCCGCCCCTCTTCCTCCTTTGCTCCTTTATCGTTTTCGAGGTCGTCGTCGTTGGCTTTTTACCGGTCGGGCCTATTGGTCGTCAAATGTCGGACAGACATTGAGATTGCCTTTAGCGTAATGCGTACGCGATAATAAAAGGAAAAGAGGAAGAGGCCAAGGGAACGACACGAGCTATTCAATGTATCCCTCGGCAACAAAAACGAAGCTCTTGCCATTGGAAGCGATGAAAGTGAAGGACGTAAACTCTCGGTCGTTTTTGCTTAATCGTTAACCCTTTGTGATTCAAGGCTGTCACAATTCATCCTCATCTTCGTTCGACACAGCCATTGGCTTTTTGTACTGGCCAGGATGATCGATCTCCAAGCGACTCATTAAAGTTACCTTTTAAGACATTGAATTCATCTCAATCGCGATCGAGTCGTCGATTTTTGAAACGCTGTCAATTCTCATCGAACGTCCGTCTCTCTGGCCGCATTAGGAGCAATCGAGCGATAAGTGTTTTATGAGAGAGTGAGAGTCCAATGTTTTGCAACGATATGGAAAATCAATAAGCACGCGAACTCGAGATTTCATAAATCATCTCGAGAGCGTGGGACTGATTTGTTAATTGATCGACGCCTCGAAGGGGGTTTTCCCTTCGAGCGAAAGAAAACACTTTACGAACAACTTTCGTCACTTATCTCTAGTTGAAGAGCTCCGCGGTTATCGGCTACGTACGAGTTTTTTACGTATACTACTTACGATCGCGACAGTTAGCCATCATTTTGCGGAGCACTTTACACGGATCTCAATCGAATCTCGCATTAACCTTGGTAACTTTCAAAATCGACCGAATCAGGGGACAAGGAGCCTGCGATACGAGGACGGAGAACACGGACCTCTTGATCAGAGCCGATCGGAGCCCCAGGAGGTCTTAACACACGTATTCGCAATGTACTCCAAGTTCCCAATGAGTTACAGGTATCGGCCAGAAGAATCCTTTCTCCGCCAAGTCGCTCCATCTCTCTCTCTCTCTCTCTCTCTCTCTCTCCCTTGAGAATACACCAGTCGTTCTTTCGTGCACACTCGAGCGCTGCAATTTTTTCCTCCTTGAATTCCCTTATACACGACCGACGCTGAAACAATGAGAATCGCTCGCGCACTAAAAACAGTCCACCATACTTTCCACTACTTCTCATCGAGGTTTCCGATAAGTTCGGAGCTTACAAAAACCTGACGAGCATCGTTCGTGCAATTTCTTATTTCTAGTCAGAGTCACGTACTTGCACATTTTTACAATATCCATTGGTTCTAATTTTGCTCCGTGCGCGCACGCACGCACACACGTGGCTTACACGGCGAGTGTAAGTCCTCGAGGCCGAGTTATCCGTATATACAGAGATGCCAACGACGGAAAAATGGCTCTGGCAGCTACCGCGACGAAACCGCGACGAAACCGCGACGAAACCGCGACGAAACCGCGCTTTCCAGGACGAACAAAACGAGGAGAACGCACACCGAGGTTCAAGCGCCTCGGTGGAGCCCTCACGACCCGTCCGTCCCCCTTGCCTTTTAGCTCACTTTTCTTTTTTATCGTTCTCGCTCTTTCTTTCTTATGTCGTACCGCAGCAGGGCTCATATGTGCAAAAGGGACTTGCCCGGTTGCCGCCGATGCGCGTGGACGCGTTCGCGATCCGCCGTAACCGCATTCCTAACCTCAACCCTTTACACTTTTGGCCCCGTCTTGTCTTTCTCACGCCTCGTTCTTTCGTTTCTCTCGTTTCTCTCGTTTCTCTCGTTTACGGCCGCGACTCGTAAGGATGCCGCACTCGTGCACCAACCTTTGGGCTTCAGCAGTCCTGATCCGCGCAACGACGCGTACCTCGGGAATAATTGCAGCTGCTCATCTTATTAGCTCGAAACAACATTAGAAGCTTTTTCGATGATGACCTTTTCGTTATTGCCGAGTACTCGTTCTGCGCGCGAAGCGCGAAAACTTTTATCGCCGTCGCCTGACTTTTACTGTTAATTAAGGGAGGAAAACGTTCAGCGGTTTGAGGTTTAAGCGTTTGCAACCGCAAATGCACACGCGCGCCTTTTTCAAGCACTCGCGGAAGGTGGAAAGTAACGAGTTAAAAACTACCTGCGAATAAGGTTTTTCAACGGCCGATGCAACGGGTAACCTTGCAGTGCCACAGAATTTCCGTCGGCAACATCGCGCACTTCGAGGACTTTGAAGCTTCGTTTGCAATTTCGGGTGTTACGGACGCGCTCGTACACGTTCGAAGACATCGCGAGACTTTTCCACGGATTCCTCGGCAAGGGCGGGGACGCCCTACGATCCCGCATTCCTCGGCTTATCGATGCGCAAGATCGCACTGACCAATGCACCACGTGTGCGTTTGCACATTGCGTTCACCGCGTCAACGCTTATAAACTATCATCGGACTTTGTATTCGCATCGAGAGGAAGCGAAGAGGAAGAGGCTCCTCGTTGCCTATCTTATTTCCACCGAGATCGAGGCATTTTATCGATCGAGTTGCTCGCCGGTTATCCTTATTCCGTATTTGTGCACGTAGCATAGGATCGGTTTATTCCTTCGTACTTCGTTGGAAAGGCTTCGATGCTTTTCTCGTGGGTTACGCCGGATAAAAGGTGCTCGCGCATTTCCTCTATTCATCGATTAAATTACGTTCTACAAAGTCGTTTACGAGCTTGAGTAATCGATAAAGATACAATGAAAAATAATGTATTTTCTCTTAGTCGCGTTAACGTTTAATGTCAGGTGTAATCGCTGAAGGTAAGTTCGTTGCTCGAATTAAGATAAACCCGAAGCGTCCTGTGGCTTGGATAAAAAACTAATTCCCCTTATCTATGAATTGAGAATGTTCTTGGATGTTTCGTCGAGGAAAAGTCGAAAGTGTCTCCGGCGTCTCGCAAGTGCGAGTACTCTATTTAATTTACGAGGTATCTCGTCCTGTGCGTGCGTGCGTGCGTTGCTCGAATGGAAGTCTCGATACTTCCAGGGCGAGTTTTTCATAGCGGCGCCCTCGTGGAAAGATGACGAAATGAAAATCAAACCATCTGGCCCCTGTTGCCAGTTCATCGCATTTTCGGGAAAGCCTTCAATTTCGAGGCCGAAGGATTTATGGGGAAAGCGAACATAAGGATATGGGGAGGGTTCCTCCGATCGTACCGACGGACGCCTCAATGCCGCGCATTGTGTACGGGCGTGCGCATAAAGTCCTCGAAGGGCCACAAATTTATACGTCGTTAAAAGTTCCTTGTGCGAGTGAAAATGGAAACGCGCGCAGTAGGGTAACGTCGTAAAAGCGGCCGCTGTCGGTTATCAATGGGGTGTGTGTGTGGGTGTGTGACGAATCAGTATCGCGGTTCGCGGACTCGGTATCGCTGAAAAAAATAATTATTAACGTCGCACGCATTTGTTACCGTTAGGTGGCGGTGGAGGATGAGGTGGGCGGGCGGGGGGGGGGGGGGGGTGGGGGGTGGGGGTGGGGTAATAAGGAGTTGGCCCAAGGAACTCGCTAGTCGATCGTACCGCAGCACTGCGAGGTTATTCTTTTTATCAGGACTCGGAGTTTATCGGTAAGCGTCATTATGTTTGCTCAAGAGGTTACGCGAGCCATTTTTATTGTTTTATAAACATGGCGTGGATTAGCGCGCGAAAAGAAAAGCACGTAGTCGTCTCGAAGTCCCCGAACGTGTACGTGAGCACGATTCGACGTTGCGTACTTTGCCGATTTCTTTATTGCCGGTGAATTGTTTCGGTGATTTTATTTAATTGCACAGCGAATAATTACCTTTGCGATGCAATAATTCTAGAGTAAAAAATAGAGTAAAATCACAATTTGTCCTAGAGAGTAATTCTGTGCAATAATTTCATCTTCGAGATAAGGAGTTGCTATATTATCACTTGCTACATTGATTGATTCTGCTATTAAAAGTTATGCTTTCAGTTTTAGTAACAAAGAAAATAAATCTTTTCGAATACGAATAACGCACGACCCTGTCGTGCAATTTACCTCGATTGTCAATTTGTGAAATTGCGACATTTCTGCAGAAAATGACAAGATTTACTTTTTTACTTTGAAACGAATTCCAAGCGTTTATGCCTAAAACTAGAAAGGCATTTTTTACAAATCATCCTGCCGATGATTTGTCGTCCCATTCCGTTGCGTTTATTTATACATCGTTTGTTTAAACCTACGAACGAATTTATGCCCTTTAAAAGTAATTTTCACATACGGAGGGCAATCGCACTCTCTCGTCGACATTCACTCGGTTGTACGTTACCTCGAGGATATATCATAGAATGACATTTTGTTAAGGAGAGTCCCGAAGAATGCAATCGCCGCAGATGTCAATAAATCAAGGAATGAAATAAACGACGTGCAAACGGAGTTGGAATAACCGTGAAGAACGTTTGTCCATGTTTAAGAAAGGAAAAAACAATATTTCAGAATACAATCTCAATTATTGCACTAGACCGACAGCTGATGATAGCTCGTACGCGAAGTGCCAAAATTCGTCTCAAGACTTTCGAGGGATCTCAAAGGACTCGCTTGGACTTGGCGGCATTGGCGCAGGACTTACGAGGAATTTCGCGGATGCATTGTAGCGCCGCGAATATTACACTGTCAAAGTAATATTCGCGTTTCGATTTATACATCCGTTTTCCACACAAAGACGCGCACGTGCCTCCGCGTCTGTCCGTTGACCTCCGATTGTGTCTCTTTATGATCGCGGGCATCGCGAAACTTGAGACAATCGCTCGCTACTTCTCAAGTCGGGACGTTGTTACGTAGCCACGACGATGGATCTCGAGTTGATCGACGGCCGACGATTGCGGCTTTCGCGAGATAAATAAAAGTTAACTTTGACCCTGAATTCGTTGGAGACCCGCAATTAGAGGTAATTTAAACATTCGAGTGTAAAATGGAACTTAATCGAAAGACAGAATTAATTAAGCGTTTGTGGCAGTAATCTCGCAAACTATGTATGAAAATTTCTTTTCAAATAGATTTTGATCTATTTGAGAGTCGGTCGGGCAGGTGACATTCCACGAGGATCATTTATTTCTCAAAGATGCGTATAGCATAGGAGGTACATTTAACTATACTTCTACCAAAAAGAGACGTCGTTGCCTTATTAGTCGACGGGAAATATTGAAAAAACGGATTATTCCTTTTTTGCACGGTTTACTCTAAAATTTATTATCGCGATCGAAGCCACTTTTTCCTTTACGTAACAGAAAGAGTCTCTCGCAACTCGTTTGAGCTACGATAATTAAACGCAGAGCAAAAACAAGTTTACCTTTATCAACCGAAGATGCGCGTATAAGCTTCAGGAAATGATAGCTTGTATAAAAGATGATGGTTATAAGGTTGACTTACGCAAATAGCTGTCTCAATTATTTACCTCAGGCTATTACGAATAATCGCTTCTTACAACATTCGAGCTTACCAGTTCGAGCGCCGGTGCGATCGATTAAACACAGGCGAGAAATTTGCGGAGCATTACTCAGGTACCGACATTAACAAATTCAGTCCCACTTCGTACAAGTAATTGCCACAAAATCAATAAGCAGCAATAACAGCGCGACGATAACGTCTCCCAGCCTCGGTAAAAGTGTGCCGGACCCAACCAAACTCGATGCCTTGCAACTCACCGTTGCAACTTCCGAGCGTGTCGAAGGTCAACGCTTCCTCCACTCGGTCGCGTCCACGAGTTATCGCTGGCATTAAAGAGAAAACGAGCGGAAAGACGGACAATGACAACAAACGCTTTCGCACTCGTACGCGTTGCCGCGCTTATCTGATTAGCGCGTGCGCGTCGGCTTCTCTATTCTAACGGTCGTCCATCGCGAGCGATCGAATCCCATTACCCATGGGCTCGCCGATGGAGAAGGACATTAATGATTAGTCATCGAGCTTGGTAAATTGGAAGCCAGGAAGCGCGCCAAGGTGTTCGCGCACTGGACGCTTAACGGCAATTGTTAATTCTTATTTTTTCGCGCGTTCGTTGGTGTTCGTTGGTGTTCGTTGGTGTTCGTTGGTGTTCGTTGCGCCCACTGGATTTATGCGAAGCTTTTCAAGAGGTCGACGTGCCGCTATTGTTCGCGGAACACGATTTGCAAGAGGTTCGCTGATTTTTTGTTCGTTAACGGTTATACGTAAACGAATGGGAACTTTGGTGCTTGGATGTATCGCGCGCGTAACGGATAATTTCTCTACGATTACGACGTGTGAAGGATTTTTCATCGCGCACCGCATAAACACCGCAAGCGACGCTGATTAAATCGCGGTGGCACGCGTAAAAAAGAAAGAGATCTCACTCCTTAGGAGTGGTTTGTCATCCCTTCGGGGCCATGCATCACACACCTCGTGGAGGTTGGTGAGAAATTGAACGGAACTTCATTCCTTTTGTGCTTATCACTGCTCGAGCGAAGTGATAGTTGTTTTCAGTTGGATGACAAATCACTTTTGAGGACTGAAACCTTCACTCGAGTCGAAGGAAGCCGAGCCCTTGGCGATTGTTCGTGCGATCTTAAGAAATATGACTTCATTATTATTATACTCAACGTCCGTGATACTTCATATGCGCGGCTGATCGTCGCTTTCACTGCGCAACTTGATTTTAAAATAACTACGTTGAAGCGCAAAATTCCAAGAGCAAATATTGCTTTTCGAACGTCGACTCGTGCTTTTTTTGAGTTTGAAAAGGAGGTTTCCATCTACCCGCTAAAATTCCATGGAATTTTAGAAATATTTCCACGTCATTTCATTGCTTTTAATTGCACTACATTCGATCGACAGTTTCGAATTTTAAACAGTATTATGTGGTAAAGTTTAGTTCGGTGCGCGCATTTTGCTTCGTAACAGAGATTTTTCAGACAGAAACTGCTTTCAGTATGAGATGATCGATTTCAACTGGAATGACTCATAGCACATCATAATAAAATCCGTCTAGAAAAAAGAAAGAAAGAAAGAAAGAAAAAAAAAAAACGAATGAACTGACTTTTTTTATTCTCTTTAGAAGTTGTTGGTTCTTAGTCGAGATAAAGCGTCCATTGAATTAGTATTTGTTATCGTTACGCGTTAATTCTAATGGTTTAGCTTTCGCGTGTAAAAAATGTCGGAGCTCATTAAATACCGTTCTTACATAAATATTTATGGAATCGGTTAATGATCGTAAAGTTATACGTTTAAAAATGCGGCTTTCGCATAAACTACGAAAATTGTCGAAATTAAGAGTTTCTTACATTAATTGATAATTATGCGTGGGATAGTAATTCAGCTGCATGAAAAGCAAAATTTCTGCTTAATAACGTAACTAACGAGACTAACCCGAATTTTACTTTGAGTATAAAACAAAAAAAAAATCATCGCATTAAAAATGTAGGAAGTAAAAGTATTTCGTAAAATTAAAAATAAGATGATAATTAATGACGTAAATCAGTGTTGCCTTCTTCTTATCGTCATATTATTATTTTAATAATAATAATGTTATAAACCAGACATTGATTTCGCTTGCTCATATTCAGATGCATTTTTTCCGCCAAGTAATTCAATCTTATTGAAAAAATTGAAAGAATCATAGAACCAGATCAAAGATAAGTGTTTATTTACATATCTTCTTATTCGAGAAACTCGTTTATAATACACGTTCGATTAAATCATACGTACGAAATTTTTAAAACGAGTCGAATCACATAAATCTCATCAGTTGGAGACAATAAATAAAAAAAAAAAAAAAAAAAAAAAAAAAAAAAAAAAAAAAAAGTGTAATTGAATTTATGCGACACCCATAAATCAGTTCTTGAATAACGAAAAATCCTTTATCGTATCATTTACTCAAATAAATTATTTCAATTCCAAAGTAATTTTAAAATAGCACAGGCATCACTCTACGGAAATACCATTTTGTCGCAGTGCGTCCGTCAATCGAGGTAAATAAGCTGTAATAAGTCTTGCATTTATCACATTAAACCTCCATGAAATATGAAATTTTGAAGTTATAATTAGTCAGGAGTGACGCGCCACTAGATATACCTTCGTCATTTCTATTGTGATTCGCGTACGACATCCAGGAATATCATTACGCTACAACGAGATCAAACTTTCCTACGATTTTAAATGAAAGATTATTGTTATTCGAGTATGTAAATTATGTCTCACGATCGCGTTGGTTACGAGAGAAAATTTGAGAGTCATGATTGGTTGTGAGATGATTTCTTGTTTTATAATGTTACATTGCCGAATGAAGAAAGCCTACATCTAATGAGAAACTTCGCTTGAATGGTATCGAAGAAAAAGAAGGTTCAAGCTACAGCTACGGGAAGTAATAGTTAGCAGAAATAAAGGTCGTCGATAACGGAACCGATAATCCTCAAGTGCGTGAAAGGTTAAAAGCTCCGATCTAACGAATAACTTATATACCGTAAATGTTGGCGTACGTCGAACGAGCGACGTTGACGCATTAAAAGCACCTTGCGCCAAACCAAACATCGCTCCTTCGTATTAAAGCATTTGCAAGAAAGTTCGCGAACTCGTTACGTCACGAGGCACCACTTGGGTTCAGCCGCTGTCGCCCCGAGCAAGTGACGCTCGCTCCTACGAAGACATGCCGCACAGAGCGGGTAATCGAGGGGTAATCGAGGGGTAATCGAGGGGTAATCGAGGGGTAATCGTGGGGTAATCGAGGGGTAATCGAGGGGTAATCGACTCTCTCCTCCGATGGTAAACAATGAAGCGGACACGCGCCCGATTGCAGCAGGAAGCGCATTCCGTCGTTAACTCGTCGCGGCAAGTTGAAGATAAAAGGCGCGTCCCCGTCCTCCTCGAGGACGAGTTAACACCGGCTCTACGAATCGGCGTTTTATTGCGTGGGCGATGTTGCCCTGCTTTTCGTTCACCGACGCTCTCGACGAGCTTTCATTCACGAGCGAAAATAAATAGTCTCGAACTGTATTGTCGAATTCGGTTATCAGTAGCGAGTACGTCGAATAATATCCCTTTCTTCTGCAATTTATATCCAATACTGTTTAACAAAACGATTCTTATTCCAGGCTTGGAATTGCCGTTTATTAATGCAATTCATCTTACAGCGATCAGCGATAAAAAGGAGTATCGGCGCTATTGCGCGAGCTAAAATACTCGAAATTCCGGTAGAATAATCGTCGTTCGATCGGTAACAAACGCCGATATTTCGGTGGCGATACTCCGATTACGCACTGGTCATTGTATCTTGACTCTCGATAAAAGCCACCAAGTACTTTTGAATTAAAGGGCGGTAAATTGCCTCTAGCTAACGTCTACGTACGCGTGTATTTGATGTACCGCACGCACACCGGCACGTGGACCTCCTCCACGTCTAATATCAATTTTCGTCTCCCTTCACGGGGGTGAATTGCCCGTGAATTTTACACACACGCGCGCGCGCACACAAAAGCGTACGTACGTTAGCTGCGCAAATGGAACGTCACGCAGATTCTGCGACTTTTAATATCGCCTTCTTTCGTAACGTCTGCAGTCGTGTGGCGGCGGTTGTGTGGCCCTTGTGCGTGACGAAGGTCGTGATTGATGGAAATTGCAACGATTTGTCTCGGCGGTGTAGGCATTCTAATGTGACTTCGATATTTCTGGTTTTCATTCGCAGATATCGGCTCACTTGCTTCCCAAGTCGCGTAAAATACATTACCTTTAAAAAGGTCAAGTGTCTTCGCTTAAACTAACGTCAACGTGAGCTGGTGACGTAGTATTTATTTCTCGTTGTACAGTAGACTTTCAAGTTACACTTACGATCGTCGCAAAGAAACTTTCAAACAGATTCGAGCGCGTATTTATCGTTATTCGTTAGCCGGACTACTTATTGCCTTGAATTAATTTTTCACGCGTAAGATCGGTATTCGCACCTTCAAAATAAACGAATACGAGCGTTTTTCGAGGACCGTGAACGTCTTCGGTTAAAATCTAATTATATTATCGTGTGCACAAACGAATTTAATGGTCATCGCGTCCTCGCTAATACATTCATAATTTTTTCGCACAAACGTTTATTGCAGAAAGCGTTGATTCCCACGTTTCGCATATAAAGTAATTGCATAATGCGTCGGATGATTCCACGTAGAATTCCGCAGGTGGACGAGCGAGAATAAGAGAAATCCATCTTATAGATAATTATGCTCGTGTTTGCGTTTATCGCGGCTGGGAATTCGTAGCGATGATTGATCGAAAGGACGTATAAGCGCTTGTTTTTCATTGTTCGACAACTATGTAATTATTATACATTACGCGCATTCTTTATTCGCGATTGCATATCTTGCTTCGTAACTTTGTTGGCATCAAGGATGCCATTTTTATTTTAGTATCGGATATTCGTGAAAAGTTAAATTATTTTCCTCGGTAAGCCCACTCTGCTGATTTCTCGTAGTCCAAGGTATGAACATTGTAAATTCACTCGAGATTCGTACGAGACTGTTATATTTTTCGATTTACGAACGAACGACAAGATACATTGGGTTATCTAAATCAGAAAATCTAACGAAAACTTTTCAATTTTCGTATCTTATTATTATTATACCTTTCCTCCATCGCTCCTTCATTTTCCGTTATTTATTTTCTCCCTCGTGTGTTTGCTCGTGTCTCGCATTAAGCCGTGGGCGTACGCGAAATACTGAATAATTCATGCTTAATTTGCGCGAGCTGCAGCTTTTTAGACGGTGTAACGTCTGTGGATATATCGTATTTTGTGAATACAAAACGCGAGAATTGCGATTGTCGTGTCGACGCTAAAAGTTAGGAGGGACTTTGAAAACTCACGCGAAATATCAGCGTTTATGATGCATTGCGTGTGATACTTTCACACGCACGGATAGAATTTATCTTGGAAAAGAAAATTATGAAAAGGTGACGGATAAATGTACATTGCTTTCACGATGATCTACATCACGGACACTTTCGTCTCTTAGAATTTTTTGCACAGTTGTAGCCTCTCACAAGGCATTTGAGGATAATTTTTAATTTACCGTATGTTTTTACAGAGACGTTATTACTTATTTATCCCGTAAGCGATACCGCTTAATGGCAAACTCAGTCAACTCGGTTCAATAAACAATTGAACACTCGAGTAGTTTTATTAAATTACTATTGCAAATTACGAATTGTTCGCCATTACCTATCGAATTTCACTCCAAATTCAAAGGAGTCTTTGAAACAACGACTTTACTGTGCAAATTAAATGCAGTGACTTACGAGGTGAACCGATGAAAAGATGAACTCACCAGAGTACTTGTGGATTCCCATTCGATCGTGAATTTAACGCGGAACAAAAACTGGTAGATCGGACACCCTCGCTGGTGCTCGAGGAATAACATTACAATTTAAATGGAATGATCGTATTTACTCGCAGTTACTCGCAGGAGTTCAAAAAAATCATGAAAAATAAAGCGCAACTCGTGTCATTGGCGAAATAATTTTTTCTTCTTCTTTAATTTTTTGTACGAGAGATGCGCGCGAACTCTACATCCCGCTACGGTCCTCGTAAAACCGGTTTTCTAACGGTTACCTTTACTTCATTTTCGGGAGAGTCAACGGCGTTGATTCGTTTAGAGGTGCGTCGGCTCGTAAAATGACAATCCGCGCGTAAAAAAGTGATAAAAGACATTTTGTGTCTAGCCGTGAGCGTTGGCACGCGCGAAATTCAGTAAACTATGAAGCCATTAGAAATTCAATTTCTTCTCGAGTACCAAGCGTTACGAGATGTCATTCGTACTTTTTTCTTTTTCTAGTACTTTTGCCCGAGACTACTGTGCTGCTGAGCTTTTCATCGTCTCGTCGACTAAGTCGCTCTTTCCGTTAACGTTTTAAACGCATGCAAACGGAAAATCTGTAAACACCTTTGTGACTTTTTGTTTGGAATTATTCAAATATTTACATGGCATTCGTTTATTTCAAGGAGGTAAGGCACATGTAAGTTCTCTTTTACAAGCACCAGTTTCTCTACTCTAATGCTCTTGAAAGTACAAATCATGTTTGATTATTTAAAAGACAGAACTCATGCAGTGGTGGTTCGACTAAATATCCTTCGCTTACGAGAAGAACATTTTGAAACGCAGACGTGACGGGCAGATTCATCAAATTCGTTAACGTTATTAGCGGGTAGATCATCAACGCGTGTAAGACAATTTCGACAGTGAATAGCCAACATTTTACATGTCGATGAATGGAAGAACTATTTCGATATTTTCAGAGTATACGTGTATCGAAGTTGAACTTTTATTTTCTAGCTGTTACCCAACACGAGGGGCGGGGGGGGGGGGAGGTGGGGTGGAAAGAGGGAGAGGCTTTACAAAATTACTCTTCCTTCGGTTTCATTTATCAATCAATAGTCTCTGCGTAAAAGCACCGATCAGACTTTTTCACGTTCGGTTAAAAACTCTAAAAACTCTAGGTTGTTACTACGCAATGGAGTAAGGGAAAAAAGAAATTCAGTGCTATCGTATATCGCGCGTAGTAGCAAGGCACGAATAATTCGCAATTCGAATTCGCGTCAAAAGTCATTCTCATACCGATCGTAAATTTAACGATTTTCCCGTACTGCGTCGTTCGCGTTCCACATTTCGTCGTATCGACATCGGGGAAAATGCCTACGTAACGCGCAACGAGCCCCGTATCTCCACAAACTTGGATCTGGGTCGAGTTTTAGAGGGCGAATATCATTATCGAAGAAGAAACGAGTGATCGACGAACGCGATCATCGGCCGATAAAACACGTCGGCGGTTACGCGCTCGAGTTTTCTGCAATGACTGCACGTTGTCTTGCATTTGTGTTTTACCTCTTTTCGGGCTTTTCCCAGCGAGGAATTGAGGCCGACTTTTCTTTGTCTTTGTTCGTTGCAAAATTCTCAGTAATTGGTAATAAATAAGCGAAATAGAGGCCTTTTCAAAGAAAGTATACGTTTCATTATAAAGTCCGAATTTCACATGACAGATGTTTCATTAGACCTTAATTTGGCAGCTTCTTTAGCTGAATACTTACAGTTTTGGACAACCTTGTCTCGAGTTAGTTTTATGTAATGACACGGTCATAAATTTTCGAACAATAAATTAGTCGATAAATTTGCTCGCATTGATTATCAGGCTAAAATATATTTAGCTTGCGTCGTGACTGCGTTATAATTCATTTACGTACCATAATATTATTATACGTGGTGACGAAGATTCCGGAACAGCGAACAAAAGAATATTGGGAAGAGACGACAGTCTTAATAAAAAAGTAGGACATATCTCTTAACTCACGAGGGAGGAAAGTCTAGATAATCGGCTTTGTTTGAAGTATCCAATACATTGAAGAATAATAAAAGCCGCAACACGAGCCACTAAGAGTGATATATGATGATAAATCGTAAAGATAAGGGAAACGTGTGTAACGTGCCCCAGTGGAGTCAACTAATGATTCGACCCGCGAAAATCGGCTTCATTTCTACAATACTGTTGCGGCTGTATTCATTTTGTTGACCCACGCATCGGACATAATTTACGATTTTATCAGTGACAGGGTTTGTTTAATATTAGGCCTGTCATTTCTCGGGAATGAAAAGAATTTGTTGGTCAAGATGAGTATCTTTCGCTCGTTCCTTCGTATGGAGTTGTACGCGGAAGCGCACGAGTGAGTTGGTATACGCCATTTCAGCGGGCAGGAAGTGACAAATTATTGCGAATGGATAATACAACCGAGCAACAACCGTTCCTTTCCTCGTCGAAAGTACGAACGGTGTTTTCGTAATTTCTAGCTACTGGTTCAATCAACGATCAGGATTAAAGGACGTTACACCATAATTCTGCCTTAATATTACTGTCCTTTTAATAAAAATTAAAAATTCCTCGGGGATCGTTGTACCATTCGTGCTACCACCACTTAACAGACGCGAATACACTGTTCGAAAGGTACGATTCAGCACAGATTCTGCGCATAAAAAGGATAACCTCGTTAAGTGCGGAAAAGCTAATCAAAGTTTGATACGACAGATACGTAGAAAACATGCGATGAAAACAAAAATTAAACCGATGACAAGGACCGTAAGCTATTTATATAATAACATTCTAACATCTATACTTAACTTATTTTCAATTAGTAATGGAGATTAAGATTTTCGCTAGTTGTAAGCTTAAAAAAAAGCAACAATAAAATCTTATAATTCATTCTTTTCCCATAAAAACTTTATAGTAAATCAAACATTATCCAATTTAATTTCAATCGTTTTCTATTGAATTTTAATTTTAATTTTAATTTTAATTTTAATTTTAATTTTAATTTTATCGCAGTTATAATCTTAATTTCACTTCGGTTAAATTAACTATCTTCTAACCGTTTTTAATGCAAGTGCTCGTGAAATTTGAGCGAGACTTACGGTTTCAAAATAAACATAATTACTTTGCAAGTTGCGTAACGCAAGGTTATGATATGGATACCTACATAAAAGAAGACGTGAAAAATTTCATGCATTCATTTTTCAATTTTCTTGCTTTTCAAACGAACAACGTACAAACGCGAGTAAATGAATACGTGTACAATAGTATTTCATAACGCACGGCACTTTAAATAAAAATGAACAACCCGTCGCTAACCTCACTATTTACTTAAAAAATATTAATTTTCCATACTTAACAAAATGCCGAAGAACTGCCACAAAAAAAAAAAAAAAAAAAAAAAAAAAAAAAAAAAAAAAAAAAAAAACCGGCGATTGTGTCATCGAAATGTCTTTTTACTTTCAAAGCTAAAAGTATTTCGATTCGCTTAAAACGAAAATACAACTCGCATCTTCCATTACGACAATCCTCCAACTTATTGAATAAGCAGCAAAAGTCGTTTCGATTGAAAACAGCGATTATTACATCCTCGCAATAACTCGGACGAGAAAAATCTCTCGGCATTTGTAATTCTCAAAGCACTCGAAAGATAAAAGCGAAAGATGCGAAGAAACGAATCGTCGCAATAACAATGTTATGGATAGGCTTGCGTTTGTAATTGTCATTGCGCGAATGATAATCCAGGACTTAATACCTTCCAGATAAATGCGGCGATTCCACGAGTCTCCGATCGGGACGAGTTTTTACGAGGCAGCTCTACAAGAGGCAGACGGCCAGGATTCCTTTGGCACGAGGGTGTGAAAAAAGCGCGTCGGGGCGCATCGACCCTGTCCGTCTTGGGGGCTGTTACGTTCAATGACATTCGCAAACCAACTGTATCGACTGTAGACAATCTTGGAGTGGTGGTAATGACCGTTGAATATCATTCGGCGTAGACTTTGTGGTTGCGGTATAATTTTATTAGAATCGACGTAGCCAACTTGGAATTAAAGTCAGAAAATCGCGATGCCAAACTTTTTGGCGCTACATTTAAGAAACATACGAACGTTGGCTCAGAAATTCTGCAGTGCATCATTCGCCGTGAGAAACGAAAACTTCTTTCGATTTTTATAACGGCCTCTGCATAATACCGTTGTATAATAAAACAAACGAATGCGCAACACTTTTTATCAAAACTACTTTCTACGAGTGTAAAATCTAATAATACAGTCTATTACGTCAGGATAAATTTGTTTATAATAATAATACTTTTATTCGCGATCGTTAACTAGAGAGAGAGAGAGAGAGAGAGAGAGAGAGAGAGAGAGAGAGAGAGAGAGAGCCATTACTTTTATAATCGGCGAACCGTATATTTCCGGGCATACAGATGTACGCACGCGTGTACCAATGCAAATACACGTAAGCACGTGATTATTATTTCGAAAGGTTTGGTGCTCGAGTACTTTATTAATTTTAGACGCTATGCTCGCATTATAACGTCGAGTGTCACGTATATTTCTGTAATGGTGAAATACATTTAAAACAGCTATTGTTTCAAGACACGATAAAATATTTCTCATAAGCGTACGTATTCTTTGTTCAACTTAAACTCAACTTGAACACAAATTAAACTCGCTGAAGATACTTTTTCATTGCTTAAAACTCGCAAGACCTTAATCAAGAGCGAATACGATGAAAAATTAAAACAATGAAAGATTAATAGAGGCCAATAAAAAATAATTGCGAATTAACGGCGCATCGCGTCTATTTACAATTAGACGTCAGTTTTCGTTAATTTCTCAGCCCGTTATTTATATTTTTTGAATACATAGTCTTCTGTCTTCGAGCTATAAAAAGTTAGTGGTCTGTCGTATTTTTTCACGCGTTCGCAACGACAAGAGTTTCCTCCTGCGCGTGTCAAAGGTACGCGCAATACGTCAACCGCTCGACAAAGTCCAACGACCGTCGACCATTTGAAGCACCGAACGCGCGTGAACCGAGTGCCAACCTCCTCGGCAATTATCCTCTTTGTCATTACTTCAAATTCCCTGGTACTGCTCGTGCCTCGTGCCTCTATGGAATTAAGGTATTCGCTACGAATACCTCGTCCCTCGTTCAGCGGACGAGTCATTGCCTCGCGCGCGAGCTCACCAATGGAAAAGCCTTAGTCTCGGAGGACACGAACCTCGGTTGCATCATCGGGGCCAATTACTGGTTACGTCAGAGCGAGCGTCAATTGAGCGCCTCCTCGCTTTCTTCCACACACAGGCAAAGAACCGTAAAAGCCGCGAGTGCAGCAATTGCTCTGGACGTCGCGTGCGATCGCTAAGGCGCGCCAGGCGATTTCCGGGAAAGTCGTCGGGAAATTCGAAAAATGTAGTCGGGAGGAATCGTATCGGTCCTTCGTACAGTTGGAGCGATCGCGGCGTAATGTTCGAGGTGCAAAACGAGCGAGAGAGTGCCGTTGGCTCCATATTGAATACGTCACGGAGAACAAGGTTCTCAAGGTACGTCGCGTCCTAAGTTCCTGCGCATCGACGCTGAAGCACCGTTCGGGAATAATATCGAGGAACACCGCACAGCTAAGTCTTCGTTAAGCGGCACCTGTCGAACACACTGTCCGAAGAAGCGTACACCGGGAACTTCGGTTGCCAAACGTTCGAGGATCCAAGTGCCATCTGCTCGAGATAGACGAGGAGGAGCGCCGGTTAATGTCATCGCCGTTGTTATCGAGCGCCTCCATGGGGACACGAACGCGGAAAAGTGTCGGATGACCGGTGCGTCGAGGAGGCCGTAGTTGTTCGCGGCTTCGGCGACCTCCTCGTTTTTCAATTCGGATGCACCCTTGCCTCGACTCCTCCTTCGCGTCTACTTGGCTTACGCTCTCCTAGCGTTTCCTCGTCGTATTTGCGTTCTCCGAAGTGCTCGAAGTAACCCGTGCCGGGATCTGCCAACAAGCGCTGTACGATGGCCTTGACGGAGAGCCAACGAAATTGAAAATTCCGCGTAATACGTTTCTACGATTACGCGAAATTATTAAATCATTACACTGCGCCACATCACCTTTTTCGATTAAAGTTCAATTAAAGACATCCGTCCGATAGAGATTTTAAAGTTAACTTTGTACCATCCTCCGTAATCTTCCTTTACTGGCTACGGTCTAATCCAAGCTCCACCGGAGTAAACTTGTAATCCAAAAGCTCCAGGGCGCGTGTACAAGTTAGTTTATTACTTATGTGGATATCTGATACATATGTATATCAGATGGTGACGATGCTACTTTTCATAGATTTTCGACATTTTTGTAAGGATGCCGATGGAAGCTTCGCTCCTTGATTTCGTTCCATTGGAATCAAAGGAGAAATGGCCCAAACAAAAATTCTTTCGAGCTAAATTTCAACTCTACTTTTGGTAGATCTCATCGCGTTCTACTTTCGCAAAATACCAACGACAAAATCTCAACTTAACTTTGAAAGACGTCCAGTCGATCCACGCACCGCAAATTCCCCCCATCGGTCCTTCTTCCATTTAAATTGTAGCTCCATAAGAGTAACGATTAGCCCTTTACAAATGAAAAGTGATCCGGTCGTCGATCCGAACGGAAATTTCATTCGATTCGCCAGCATAGCGGCTTAATTCGAAAGGACGACCATCAACGCTCGTCCACGGTGATGGTCGTGCCATTAATAACCCGCTTGAATCTAGTAGTGACGTATGCCGACAGCGAGCGAATCGCCTTCTCGTATAACTTTCCCCACGGATGCCACCGATTTTTACCTCCCATTTACCTCCACACCCGTCCTCACTCCTCGAGTGTACTTCTTGACGTGTCTTTTATCGACGTCGCGGATCTCGCGGACGGCCGCGGGACCTATCGGCGAAGTACCCACGAGACACCGAGAGCTGGCTTGGTAAATTCATAGGATGGGCATCGGCATACCGATCGTTGACTCGCATCGTCACGCCTTTGATTTAAAACTGTACCGCGCGAGAGACGCGTGAACTTGTCCACAGGCTCGCGTACGTTGACCCCCAGGAGTCTAGCGCTCGATAAAACTTTGGTTGCTAACCGACTAGGTTTTCGGTATTTAGTGCCTTCCTTGCCGGTCAATGATTACGGCCACTTGGAAATTTACGGCGCTACGTTCCTCTGGATTATTCTAGTAGGTAGTAAACATTTTATTGGGTTTCATTCTCGCGTATGTGGTTTTATAGATGAGACGAGCACGAAAAGTAAATGGGAAATACTCGCGATAAAGAGATTCTGGGTCTGGGTTGAAATGTACAGGTTTCCTTACGAATTCGATGCACGATGTACTCGGATAATCTCTGGAGGAGTTTGAAAAAGCTTGAAAAAGCCGTAAGAAAAAATCGACGTCTCGTTCTCCATATTTTTAAGCCACGCTCTGTATAAGCAGATTACCATGCCGACATTTATGAAGATATCTCTTTTACGCACGCTTGCGTTAAAAGTAAATGCAGTTACGTTTGAAGCTTGAAAGTCGTAAGAGGTAAGCAGGGGGTAAGTCGGATTTCTTTCCCATCAGAAATAGCTCTGACTGCCTACCTCTGACTCCCGCGCATTTGGAAATTGCTAATTCAAAAGCGAAAATCTGAACCACGTCTTGCGCTGCTGCGCGTCCGACTTTAAATACCCTTACTTAAACTGTAACTTGCACCGTGACTCTCTGTACCAGTGGTTGTATTTAGCATCGGGCGCGGAGAGCGCGGAACGTCCACGGGACGCTTTGACGCGCCCGGAACATCCGCACCGTAACAGCAGCGTCAATTTCCGCGAATCGCCCGCACCCGCACAGATGCACCAAATTCATTGGCTTTCCGTTGGCTTCAGTCGCCTGGAGGCGGTCATTTTCATCTTCGTCGGTGTGGAGAAAACGCGTGACGACTTAATTACCTGAATTCCTTTTGTGTACTTTGTTTTATATTCGCGAGGTGGTGTTAGTAACGTAAGATAAGATGCGGAATAAGCTTAATTTATGCTACGTCGTATTATGTACGAACGGAATTTTTGACACGAAAATAAATGTATAGGAAGTTGCGCCTAAGCTGGAGCGTGAGAATGACAACCATTAAATGTGAAAGATTTGGATTTTTACTTAAAGTTACGAATGTAAAGTACGAAGCACCGATTTTATATATTAAGAGGTAAAGCAAGTACGACTGTAAGATTAAGGAAGTATAAATTTATAAAAATAATCGTCAACCTTTCGCAAAATAATGAGTTACTAAACAACAGCAATGCGTCTTTAGTGGATTTTTACATTTATTTTCAACGATATTGAAATTACCTACGCTTTTTAACACTAGGGAGTTGAATAATCGATTGTACATGTACAATTAACGTAAGCTTGAGAATTATGGAGGTGTAACGAGAACTGGAAGTGAACATTTAACTATTGAATAAGCCGTTGCCTCGCTTCTACAATATTGTCAATGGCTTCATCAACTTATAAATACACGAATTACGTATCCATTAAATAGTCATTTGTATCAGTATTTTAAATTTCGACGAACATCTTTTACGGTGAGAAATTTTGCCGCTTGTTAAATTGCTGTTTATTATAACCGAATTATTTATTACCGCGCGCGATATAAATAAAGTTTAAGCACTTATAGGCATAAGCAGTTGTGGAGGGATTACAAAAAGTTTATAGAATAATTTTTTCAAATAAAACACGAATGCCAGAATCATTTCTGCTCGTATTTCAAAGTGACTCGATCATTATACATGACGTTTTAAGCCTTCAACAGTGTCACGATAAGTAACAAGATATAATGCATAATGTAATACTGTAGGTAAAGTTTATTAGTTTTATTTACAGAAAGTGATACACGTTTCTGTAATGCAAACTGTACTCAAGGTCGGAAATAGTACTTTTAGTTGGTTAATTGCTTTACAAGACATTAACGTTTTGTCACCGTTTTTTTTTTTTAATAAACTCGCACGGGTTGGAAAAAAATCACATACGAGTAATATTTATGCACTGTTAATTATTCCATGTACGAGACTCGTACACCCATTATGTAAATTTTTTTGAAGCACGAGCTGTGGAACGATGATTTTTATACAGTATGTTACAAAGTTAACGTGCAGCATTGTATATAACTCACGAGTATGTCATTTGCAATGCTCATAAAGTAGAAAATATTCAAATGATATTACGGTTTGTAAAATACCGATATAGTATTAAATCATTAATACCCGTAAGATACGCAAGAGACATTTTTATTATTCTCATTTGAGCCATCATTATGCAATTATGATAGCAGTTATTCCAATATTATTATAAGTTAATGCAAATGGAGAATATCTCAAACAGCCATCATCGATGAAAAACGCGAAGCAAACGCTTAGGCTAATACTGACTTGTTATGCCGTACATTACAATTGATTTACAATACGTTACCCAACTTAAAATAGGTGAAGATAAAAGCCTCGGTTAAATACGTACCTGAAACAGAAAGAAATCAGAAAACATTAGTAATTTGCAAAAGACGCGTGACAACTTTTACAGAGAAGATTTCAAGTGAATTTTATTGAGAACGCGTTTAGACATTGGCGTGTGAGTGTGAGAGAAGGTGATACTTTATTTTTAAATTGTTCGTCGTAATTTATATAAAAAAAAAAAAAAAAAAAATCTCGCAAATTCTTTTGATCTTAAGAAGTTAATAACAATAATAACGTTTACATTATCTTTCGAAAATCTAAAGACTTGGCATAAAAAGAATATTCAAAGAAGTTTTCACATGATTATTGCTACAAAGCGTATAATTGAACCTTTACAAATTACTTTGTCATTTTTTGACGTACTGATTAAAATATACCCACGAAATATTTCTACGCTTATTAACGCGCTTAAAATAACATTAGCCGCGAGAGTGAGAAACTTAATCAGCAAATCTATCATGGAAATTTACAATTTATAAAACTTTGAAAACGTAGTTAAAGAACACTATTCAAGTCGTGAATTCGCGTGATCGTTATAAATTTTTATTCGTTAGCTTTAAGCTTGATCAGCGATTGCATTGTGTTTAGGAGGTATGATCAAGGAATCGGTCTGTTTACCTAACGCGAAACTAATAGTTTCTTTATACGAGTTGAAAATCTGCGCACATTTTAATGTAGACACAGTACTAAGATTTAGCAAGACTCAATTCCATTTTAGGTGGTTCGTTCGACCGTATATTGTGCACCGCACTGTAACGAGTCTTAAATAACTTTACCGTTGAATACGTGAATATGTAAGACAAGTTTACATCTTCGACTGGAGTAGATTAACGCACACTGCGGCTGGTCGTTTACGAGAGGGTGAGTGTATTTTTACTAAATTGATTGATGTGAATTTGCGTGGTATTTCATTTTTACGCGAAAGATTGTGAAATTACTAGACGCAACGGTTGGCTAAGCGGAAAATCTAAGCGCCTCCAGTATGCGACTGCAAGATGATTGGTTTTCCTTAAAAATAACGGGTACGTTTTACGGAAGTTATTTCAGGACTTTCTGCAAAGGTAAGGTCAATTTAATTATTACTGTGCGATATTATTGAAACGTAGTACGCGGATTCATAGTCGCGTTTCTAAATTAAGTATACAATGCATTACAAGTAACTCCGCAATCACGTACGTGCACTAACTAATTCTCAACGTGTCCATACAGTTTCCACATTTCTAATCTTAGATTCTAAAAATGAAACGAATGACAGGAGGTTCGACTCCGAGGTACATTATTAAACATTCGCAGTCGTGAATTTATGAGCCTTTGTTATCCACAAGCAATATCGTAAATTAATGTAAAACTATCTATTACATATTCCTGGCCTTTACCCGAAGAAACAAGCCAGGAAACAAGTTGTCACCAAAGAAGGTTGGTTAGGTTAGCTTTGGCCATACGTAAGAAGATCGAACCTAGGTTCGATCGCTTCGTTAACGAAACTTAACGAAGTTATCGGTCACTTCAAATTGTACTCGTACGACTGAACGACACGATCCACAAACACAAAATACATCCGAAAGTGCATCGTGCCGCACGCAAATTACTGATTTCGCAAACCACCGAGTAACGGATTAGGTTACATCCGACCCAGAAGCTGCTTCTCAAAATTCCGAGCCCGAATCCGTGATCTGCGAACTCCCGAGGCGGACGGAGCACTCGGGAAAAAGAGGAGAAAAAGAGAAAGTGGTAATCCCTCGTAGAAAGGCAAGAGGCGCTGATTCTTTTTCTCGCTATCGTCGCGCGAATCGGCTCGCGTTCCTGCATAAAATAAATGACGGATCCGTTCGCGTGCTGCATTGCACTAGTGGCCTCCGGCGTTATCTCGACCCTCGCGCGCCTTATGGTGCAGTCGTGCACTTACTCTTTATTTACATAAACCGGTCACGTATCCGTGGCGCTCGTGAAAAACGCTGCTCTTGAAAATCTTTTCGGATTTCGACCACACGCTCGCGAGATTGCTATCTCTAGACTCACTCGCCCTCTCACCCTCGCTCGAAAATCTCGAAAATCTCGAAAATCTCGATACTTCTTGGGCCTACGGCGAAGCGCCCGACGATGGCGCGTCTTCATCCGCGCTCCTTAAAATTGATAGACCGCCTGGACACTGGGATTACCTCGGATTTGCGTATCAGCGATAGGAATCGTGCTCAACGAATCGCCTTACCTTAAAAACATTGCACGCTTAATGTTATCCGTTCGAGCGCCTCTTCCTACAAACCCATTCGCTTGTTTACGCTTTTTCGTTTGTCCCTAACAATGACCGAGGCTCTTACCCCCCTACGTCGGACCGTCGCACCCGTCGTCTTGGTCCCTGGTCAGCCGAGGCCTTAAATTATCCTGCAATATGCTTCGGCGATCGAATCGCGATGGCGCATCTTTACGCAGGCTAAAAACTACGAATTAACTTTCGTACTAAATGATAGCTCGACTATGTGCCGGCGCTTTGCATCGAGTCGTGGTGGTAGTATAGTCGTTCCGCGTCGACCTTTTTTGCATATCTTCTTCGTCTTTTCAGCTTTTAGCGTTCGCGTAAGAACAAAGAAGATTTTACACGAGCATTGCGAAAGAGCTGTAGCATCGGAGCGAAGTGAATTAAAAGGATTCCACCTCTTGCACAAGTGGATTCTACTAATGAGTTTCGGTAGAAATCCTCACTTTCAAGTAGATCTGACGCATCGGTTATTATGAAATTGATTTTTACTGCGTGAAGCTGAATTTTTTAATTCGGAGAGAACGCTCTCAACGACGTTGGCTACTTATGTGGAAATCTACTTGGAAGTGTGGAAATATCCCAAAATCCATTCGAACGACGAAATTTCTGATCTTTGTGAAAACAGTCATCGTATCCCAGGATACGTTGTGGTAATGCAAATGTTCAAGTGACTTTATGTGCAGTTTCGGTATTTGCTGTAGCACCATTCGATCGTAGAGAAAAGGCTCAAAGTACAAAAAATCCTTATTATATCATAATTACCGATATATTACGATTCCCAAGCCAACGATTCGTCATATTATAATCCTGCAGCGCGTTCGCAACGAAAGCCAGGCAAAACATTTGCAATTTAATAAAGAAGGCTGCACAGCTAAGGTTCGCTTCCTCGGAAATTACCGATCGCTCCTTCAACCTCGAGCAGCTCCTTTTCTTCTGAAATTCCTCCAAGGGCGTTTCAATGTCAACGAAAGTGAGCCACATCCGATCGCCGCCGTCGAACAGAATTCGCACACCGAACCAGCACCTAACGTCACCTCATTAACGCGGAGACGTGAAACCCAACGCGCAGCCTGAAATTCGATAACGTCAGGGCTAACGAGTGTAAAAAGGCAACCTTCCCGCTTTACGAGCTCTCGGCTCTGCGACAATATCACCATGGCCCATAGCACACAACTTAAAGCGCGAGACTAGTTCGTCTTTGCGTGGGATTAAAGTCATTCTCCTCGCCGTTATCGCTATCATTCGCGCGCGTTCAAGCGATGCTTTGTTCTTGTCCCGACGTCGGAAGGTGCGGCCGTAAACGATGGCTTCTTTCTTCTCGAGATGCAAAAGCGGTGGAGGAACAACGACGTTTCTCTACCGCTTTCGCGACGTTCGAAATGTCGGGCGGGAGATGGACTCGCAAGGGACTCGTTTGCGTAACTTCGCCGAGCCTCTCGAACGAGGAAAACTTTAAGGTCTTCGTCGTTGTGATTTACTCGCGAGTACGTCGATGGAATTCTTGTTGGCGTCATCCGCCCGAAATGGAAAATCACTCCTATTATAAGCACGTCGATCAACATTTCCCGTCGACTCGACTGACTTTTACTCGCGGTGCTTTTAACGGCTGCATCGTCTCGAGGAACACTTGATTTTTCCGCGCTTTCTTTCGTTAGCGAGTTAACAGACGTAGTACTTGGTAAGTTGAATAACCATTTGGCGCTCAAACGCAACCAAATGCAATTCTAACGACCTAACAAATTCAATGGGACTTTTCTTTTTCTTATTCTTTTTCGTTTTCCCGATCAAAAAGGCATAATATTATTTGCCTTTCTAAAAACTGCTCCAATAATCGTACGATTAATCGCGTTGTTCTCCATCGAACTATAAATTTATTTCGATACAACTATGTACGATCTCGTTAATATTTCAAAGGCAAATAATTAACGAGGTACCAGAGCGCTTCGTGCAATATGAATAATAATCCAAGAATAACGCGCAGTAATCGAGTATTGTCTCGATGAGACCGAACGACGGTACCGACGACCGCGTCAACGAATAACTTCCGCCCGCCAAATTAGCGCCCATCGAGAACTTCCTCGTGGGCACGAGCGCTTCGTTAACGGAAAACGCCTCAGCCGATTTCCGTTTGGGCCTGATACCCCGTCCGGTCGATAACCCAAACGCTCGATCTCCTTGGCATCCGTGCGTGACGTGTTGTCTCGACTGCGCCAGCCGTCGTTTAATTAGCGACCAATCCGGGCTTAATGCGATCGCCGCCCCCCGCGGTCCATTATAATGATTTCCGCACGCGAGCGTGACCGACGACGCACGTCGAACAATTGGAGGTTCGGCGCAAACCACGTGGCGGCACTTTCTTCGTTCTATCCTGTGTCAACGATGTATCATAGCCGTCGTGGATCAGCTCTGGAACAAGATGCACCTCGTCGTATTGGATCGAAGCCGACAATGCGCGTCGACGTAAGAACAGGCCTCGAATCGATGCTATTCGATGACTTACCCGACTCGCAACCTGAAAATAAACGAGCCGATAATACATATCGATTAGCGAAAGAGCTGCGTTGCATCGATCGATCGATCAACGACACGAGCCGACGAAATTCTCTTTATTTTTTATCCCTAGCGATTCCAAGTGACTTTTCTACGTCAAAAACTCGAACTCGTTGACAATGGCTGACTAATAGGTTTCGAGTCCTCGAGGGAAACAAACGAGTGTGTGCGGCGCAATGGCGAAAAGTCGCGAAAAGTCGCGAAAAGTCGCGAAAAGTCGCGAAAAACGATCGATTACCCACCGGATTTTACAATTTTATAAATTCAGTGAGAATTGGTCAGCCAACGCGCAACAAAATTTAGAGCACCATTTATCAAAGTTCCGGAGCAATCGCTCCATCATCTGTAGCTTTTTATTTCATAACGCGAGCGCGAAATTGACGTACACGGGGCACCTTCTTTGAAATTCACCGTCCCAACTGTCCACGTGTTTGCGGAGCTGCTTCCAGCGAACGCAACTCAAGACCTTTCAATTACATCGAATTAAGATTCAACGGAACACTCGATGTAATCGATTCCGCCGTGAGAACATCCCGCGGATTTCGCAACCGCGGACCGCTAGAGCCGAATAGAGATACTCGCACCTCCTCCACACGAGTCGGCAAGTGCGGCGCGATGCACACAATAAGCTGATGGTACCGTACGTGGGCACCGCGGGCCTGTTTACCCACACACGCTTCTCACGCGGGGTCGAGGACCCAAAACTCGCCGGAGGCTGGCCCTTGTCTCGGCTAAGGATTAATTCAAACGGACTCCCTGTTGCGGACGGTTTTATCTAATTACCAGTTTCCGTGGCCCGTTTCTCTATACCTTTCTTCCTTTCTTCCTCCTTTCTTCCTCCTTTCTTCCTCCTTTCTTCCTCCTTTCTTCCTCCTTTCTCGGGGATATCGAGGACTTTATCGGAGCTTTAATCGAGTGGCTGTTTCATCGTCGATTTTTGCGCAGTCGCTATCGATTTCCATTTCACGGCGGAAGACACGCTCGGAAGGCTTGGCTCTCGTCGCCCCGATGATAAAAGCCTGGATAACGTTATTCGAGCGACCGATGGGCGGTCAATAATTTCCCACCGACTCGGAACGAGCCCAACGAGTGCTGCTAGAGCGTCTTCGATGCAATCCCGAGTGATATACTTAACGAGGGCTTTTAATTTTTGCGCGCAATTAAGTATAAACTTCCTCGTGACATCGTGACGTCTCTCGTCGGGATCGCCTTGAGCCTTCATCCGAAGAACCACTGCGTTCCTCCTTTCTCCTCTACGAGGGATAATTCTTTACGCGCTCGACCATTATTATCATTTCTCGAGGAACGAATTTTACGACTGATTTACGGACTCGGCGTCTGTCTCCGCTTTCTTCAGGTTTCACTCGATGGACGCGCAACTCTTTCGAGGCATTTCCTTGCCGCTTCGATGTCGAAGTATTTAAACTACGCACGGTTAACCAAATTCCCGCGTCCCGCTTTTTTCTACGTGTCACTGGAGTAGAACGAGACGTAACAATAAGCATTGGAACCTCTGGATTACTCTGGATCGAATCAAACATCCGCGGACGCGAATAAAGCCGTTGACCGAAAGACACACTCGGGCGTGTTATAATCAACTTTTCTTCGTCGTGGTCTGACACGTAGTGCCGTCGTGAAGTTGCGTCGCGTCGCACCCGAAAGTACGTGACAGGACTGCTAATTTCGAGTTGTTCACGACAATGGCCCCTTTTTTCTGTGCCCCGCGTCGCCATTGTTCATTCGATATGTGCCGTCGATGAAGGGCCAAAGGGCCCTAATGAATCGCGGGCGTTGTTAATCTTCGCTTCAATGGAAGCGGACAATAAACAGCAGCGCACGACGTTCCCCTCCGCGTTCGGCTTTAAACGCGGAAACGAAACGCGTACGACGAATGTCGATTCCCAGTCAACTTTCGCGCTCGTACTCTCTCAGCTCCAACTGCGATGGATTTTCATAATGTTTGTACAACCTCCTACCCGACTAATAAGCCGCGTTCGAAAGACATGACCAGCCTTCGTGCGCGTCGAGTGCGACATGCTCCGGACGTTCCAATAAGACCGAGCATTACTTCGACGAATGAAACTTATTAAAATTCACGATACGAATGCCGATACACGCTGTTAACTATCGCTCGATTCGCGTGATAAAGTGCCCCCGTGGGATTTTTGAAAAAATTACCATTAACGACGAATTATAATGACGCATCGGTCGCGTACGCGGATGAAATGTCGAATTGCCATCAGCGATGAGAGGGCAAGGGTAAATAATTTAATATCAACCTCCCGCAATGGACGTAAATTTACTTAAACAAAATTAATTCGACTATCGTCAAAACTAGATCTTACTCGATCGAACTTCCCAAGTGTTCCCGACGAGACTCGATGTTTATTGGACGTAACTACTAGGGATTAATTCCCTAGTATCCCTAAAATCATTTCGGCAGTAAAAAATATATTCGTATAAAATATAACGAGTACTTGTAAAAATTCGCGCGCGGACGAAGAAACGACGAAGAAACGACGAAGGCCAGGACGACCCGCGAGATGGAGCAAAGTAGAAGGTCTTCCTCGAGGAGGAATTCCCGAAGAAAGCGGGAGAGGCTGTAAGCGTATATATACACGTGTGGGTGTGTCGCGTCTCGCCCTTCTCCGATTTCATCGTCGTGACTGTTATCTTCGGTCTCGCAGCTCGAATGTCCTTGTAAGAATCTCAGCCGCCAGTCAATTTCTATTTTGATTCGCGATAAGCAAAAATTCCTACCCGATAACAGCTGTACATTTAATCGCCCGTTAAATGTAAATCTTCTAATTAACACGGAATTTTATACTTCCGCTTGTACCGCGGAAAGCTTTATGGCTTCTCGATAACTCAATCTTGCCGTAAGAATAAGTCGAGGAAGAAGGAGACTTTGAGAAAACACTTGTAAATCTAAGACAAGAACGTCTCTCGATATCTCGACTATCATTTAATTCAAAGACTCGGCACACTTGTTCAAACGCTGTTCCTGCGAGGATTGACTCCCAATTAGAGATCTAACGCTAAATCACCATAAGATATCATCCGTTTGCGTTCCATTATCAGCCGGATACAGGCGGGATAGGAAACAGACGTAGCAAGTAGCAGAGGAGAGGTCGACGTTTCCGGTTGCGGGTTCAAATGGACTTTTGTTTAGCGTTGCGCGACCCGAAGCGCGCAGGAACGCGCAGAGGGTTCACCCAGGAGAACGTCGAATGAAACGCGCCCCGGAATGAAACCGGAAATTTAATGCTCTCAACGTCAGCGTCGATAGCTTCCTTCCGCGATCTCTCACCCGTTGGTCTCCCGAAATCCTTGCTGTCGGTCGATTGAAAAGCTCGGCTTGAGGTGTTTCTGGATTATTTCGTAAGCGACACGTGGACCTTTGCGTTAATTTCTTATTACGAGCAATTTATTTCTGCCTTGAGTTACCGTACGGCTATTTGATCGGAAAAGCAATCGACCTTGGACGCTCGAGTTCACAGAGAGGGGCAAAAAAATCATAAAATTAATGACTCTTCGTATTTGTATCGAGTTGCTCTGGTTGGAAAGTCCCCGGTACACAAAAGTTATGGGCAAAATTAGCGCAGAATCCATTTAGATATCGTCGGAAGTGAAAAATAATAAAAATAACGCAATCCTCTCGTATAAATACAAACGATCGGCCTAATCGTCGCCTGGAGTAACGTTTACGCCGTACATCCACACAGAGAGTCCACACAAACTAAACTCGGGCGTCAAAATTAACTCCTTAGGCAGGATTCGCAGGCAACAGCTTGTAAAATACGCATTCCAGCGGTTGGACGCGGCGCCAACCAGAACGCTGAAGCCGCGGAGAGGAAGAGGGAAAGAGGGAAAGAGGGAAAGAGGCGCGGAGTAGACGAGCGCAATGTTATTTTGGCGGATGCAAGCGGTTGAAAGCGAACATTTGCATAACAATGCAACTGCCTCCCCACCCTGAGCACCCCCGCGATTTGCATAGTAGCGGTGTTTCTCTGCCTCGAGACCCGCAGACATTAGCCGCGGTAGCCATCCTCCGTATCTCGACGAGCGTATCGCTGCATATGCATCTGCGATCTGCATCCGCAAGTGGCTGGGCAAATCGATCGTACGTGCGTGTGCACCGCGTTCGCGGCCTCGCTTTCACAAGGATATTCAATTTTCGAACGATTACCAGGGATGAGCTTCGGGAACTTCTGGATGCCACTGGTTAACGGTTAACGGTCGACCGCCGACCTTTTTCTCTCATCCTAAAGCGCACTTTGCGGAGGGTACAAGCGGCTATTTCTCTCTCGCTATTCGTCTCGACGAGCGTCGAGAGCTGGCGAAAACATTTGTTTTGGCAAGGAGTTTCCGAAAATCGGGCAGCAGCAAAGGGGGTGGGGGGACGCAGCGTCCAATTAATGCCAATTACACGGACGTTTGCGCAATATTCGAACTTTCCTTTTATTCCCGGGAGGTAGAAACATTTTCATTCCTTTATCCCGCTGAAGCCATTCGATGATCGAGTCTCTTGATTTGCGTCGCAATCGCGAGAAGGTGCAATAAAGCGAGTCGGTAATTCGATCGGACGTGTTGTACATACAAGATCGGTATCCTGACGCGTGTGACTATTAAAAGGCTTCCCTAAATAAGTACCCGTTAATCAGATCAAAATTCTTAAGCGCATACGTTCGCTGCTTACACGTTTCTTCGACTGCAACGAATTGCATAGGCCGTTAAGTGCTCGATGGCTGCATTTGAAAAGCTAATTAATAGCAGAGATTAAAAATCGGTAAGCGAATGACCGGCACCGATACGTCATCATGAATCAATCGCGTATCGCTCTAAAGCAGACAAATGACGTTAGCGATCTCTGTCTACGCAAAAGAAACTATTAGTTTCCGTGGTGAGCTTAAGCTCCGATAACGTTATCAGCTACTATCGGATCATCTCCGTGGTATCTAATCCAAATTTTAATTTGCCTCTTAAAGTAAATTGCCCCTCGTCGACAAGGTTTGTGCGAGCGCGAAAGCCACCCCAGCATCACGCTTTACGATCCTTATCCTTACAGGTCCCGTGGGTTATCCACCCTTCGCGATGGCTAAAACTTTTAATTAATTCTGCAGGGGCCATCGCTTTCGACCGATTATCTTTGCCGATCGTAGAGAGTCCTAGAGTCCTGCGAACCCTTTGCGTTACGTACGCGCACGGAAATTAGTCTCGTTGCTCGTTGTTGCTCGTTGACAAGGTGCGTTCGCTGGGAAGGTCGCAACTGAGTTTTTTTTCTTTCTTCCCTTCTTTATTTTAGGCCCGGTAGTGTCTGGGTCGTACGTCACGAGTAACGCTGACAAATCGAGTCGCACGCCCAGTTTCTTCTGGACGCGTGGAACGAGTAATAAGGAGGCATCATCCCTCGGGAAGTGTGTCAAACGCGCTCCTTGTTGACTTTTCACGACGACTGCGCTAATGAAGCAACGACGTTCATTAGACAGAAAAGATGGCGTTTTGATCGATCGAACTATATAAATCCGCGGATTAAGATTAAGGTCGCGCGCAACACTGTAAAACAATATTTTTATTCGTGCCAGCTTTCTAGGAGAGGACGAATACGTTACTTTGTTCCAAAGTAACGTATCCTTCGAAAACGCCTACGGAATATGAAAAACGTAATGTACTCGCATAAGTGGCAGGAATAAGCGCTCGCACAGAGGCGCTTATAAAACAACCTTCGCGATTCGTATCCCGCGAGGAGGTAATACGCTTGTACGACTCGAAAGGTACCTGGTACCTCTCCCTCCCTCTTTATTTTTCTCCTTATTGCAGTGCGTGTATTTCGCGTGTTCTCGTCGTTTGTCCCCCCTCGCGCTCGCCCCTTCGTCTCAACGCCGCGTTTTATCGTCCTGGACGAGTCATGAATACGTCGCTCGAGATAAGATCGGGAATTTGGGTTGCCGTTTGTAGCTTTCGCGGGCGCATCTCCAGCAAGACCGTGAGGAAATTCAGGAACAAGTCGCTAACGACTCAAGTACCTCGGAAATCTTCGCACGAGTCGCCCTGGCGAATCACCGTTACGACTTCTGCTTGTCAAAAGGCGTTGGGGCGCTTTTTGACAGCGATGCTCGTGTTCGGCGTGCGCTGCGCAATAATGTCCGCGACGAAGAACCACTTGATGAAGACGATACGAAGTAACTACTGCGTTTGATGCAAGGCAAGTTACGAACGTGCTGCTCTGGATTTCTTCGAAAGATTCGCGGGATAAAGTTTCACGGTTTTCGCTGCGGTTAAATTAATGCACTTGGTAAAGTAAGGAAGGAATTTAAATGTACTTTGCATCGCTTTATTTGCGGAATTAAGTCTCTTCTCATTTTAATTTTCCACGAATCAGAAGCTAATCGGAGCAAAATACACTCAAACGCGCAGCAATTCTGCGCAAGTGGCGAATACAGTTCGTTCGATTGGAGAATATTCAGGAGGAAGTTCATCGTTGCCGCGAGTCGCTCAATCGAAACTATACCTTTTGTCGCGGTGAGAAAGAAATTTGGGGGTGAGTATCGATCGCGCCAGTATTCCTGCAGGGGTGACCAGGAATGCAATTAACGCGCTCGATTAAAATGTCCGCGTTCGATGCAATAGCTTGTAACCTACGAGACGCACCGCGTGTCTTCGTACTTACAATTAGCTGCTGTTATACCGTCGCGTGTAAACTTTCACTTTTGTCGGACTGTTTTCCTGCTCGAAATTCACGCCTTTATCCTCCCAAAAGGGGATAACTCACTTCGGTTTTATATTATCGATGACGGTAATTACCTTTCAACATCTCGGTGCAAGAGTTAACGCGCAAAATAATGTTTCGTCTCGAAGCTTATGCGCGATAGCGTTTCCTCTAATAACAGACCTTTCTTATTCGACGAGTGATCGATACCTTAACTAAATTCAACGGCGATTAAAAGAAGCCAGTTTTTACGAGCCCCCGTGAGAAGGGATGTGGATTATCGATCCTAATCCCTCCGGTGCAACTGCAGCTTTTACAAATCGAATTTATGAGTTTCGAAAAGCAGTCGCAACACTCGCTCGTTAGTAGCGAATGTGAATTTATTGAAAATTATCACTCGGCCTTACACTTATGCGAACGTTGGCGTAAAATTTATACCGGAGTACGCGCTCGTCGTCACAATTGTAACAACGTTTAATCTAACAAGCGTTCCATCCATTAGTGTTACATTCCGAACGAGAAGAAGTTGAAGTAACGGTCGTGTATAAGCTTCACAGCGAGATACTTTATCCGCTGATTTTTATCGAAATTTTCGAGACGAATTTTCGTTTAAAAATTATATTGAATTGAATTTTGAATTCTTTTCGACACGTTCAACGATTAAAAGGTAATAATTTGCAAAATTATCGAAACGAATGCGGAAAATCACGATGGCCAAAACTAAATTTACCCTGGACAGCAATTATTTTCGTGTATTTTCTCTAAATACAACTATGTTTCTCCTTTATGAAATTTATAGACATTTAATCTTGAAGTACTCTCGCGATTTGTGTTTAAAAAAAAAAAAAAAAAAAAAAAAAAAAAAAAAAAAAAAAAAAAAAACCGTTCCGATCTCACATAAATTCTACGGATAATTATTTGATTTATCCGCGAGAGCAAAAACACACTCGGGCTAGTCTACTTTATTCCGAGAAAAATAGCTCGGAAATCTTGGAGTAACTTTCGCTGTCGCGTCACGAACCAAATCTCTGACGGACATTTGCCAATTGCATTAGCCCATCGTTAATCGCCCGCTAAATCGATAAGCTGAAATTGCAATCGATCGTTCAAATCGAAGCTCAAGCGAATTCGGATGTCTCTCTTAACGAGCTCGACATGTCGTAAGGAAAATAAATGGAAATACAAGAAAATCGGCCGGGTACACCAAGTCCTCTGGCCAATGTGCCTCCGATCAATATTTAATGACTCCAGACTCATCGATACCTCGACCGCGCCGATATTCGTAAGGCCACTGAAAATCGAGTGTCGCGAGGTTGAGCTCGCGATAAGGACGCCCATAAACTCCGCTTAACCGGGAGCCTCGGTCGATATCGGCTGTGTACGTGTGCGTGTGGGCTATTACGACCGCCTCGTAAATACAGGGCGATTACGCGGCCACTTTTCTTCCGCGTCAAAGCAGCGACTCCGCGCTAAACGGAAGTGCCGCGCCCAATTGGGCGAGCGAGATCCTCGGGACTCGCGCTTTCGAGGACATTTTCAAGCGCGTCGTCCTGGCGCGCGTTTCTAAAGGTTTAAAAACCTCGCGCGAGCCCAGTTCCTCGCATCTAGTTCCTTTCAACTGCAACTCGGAATGCGTGCAATGGTTCCGCTGGCTTTTAAAATGAAACTTTAACGAGCTGCTTTAAATATAAATGCGATTGCCTTGGCTCTAATTGCTGCTTAGAAATTAACTCTGGACGGGCGTGAAACGTATTTTTTTATACACTTTATTCGCGCGATGAAAAATTTTCTCAACGTCACTGACGACGGCTTTGCTCAAGCTCCAACATTTTGGTAAAGCGTTGCCTTTGCCATCAAATACTCGCACAGTTTAAAGACAAATTGTTAAGTTGAACGCTCTTAACTTACGTTCATTTGCCGCTGCGCGAGTCTACGTAAGTCAAAGGATTTAAAAAGCCAATACTACTACTAGTTACGTTACTACATATTTAGCATACGTTCGTGTGCCTAGAAAATTTTGTTTGATAAATCATTCGAACCAACGGATTCTATATATAGCGTTGGCCTATCAAATTTTCCATTACTCCGAAATTTCCGAAGAAGTTTACGGCGGTTCGGATACGCAGACGTTTGCTCTTATTAAATTTCACCGAGAACATAAATATACATAAGTTTAACGAAGTACACTCGTTCGCTGTATCGTAAATTAATTCTCTTATACTTGCTTCGAACGACCTTTACCGCGCATCGAAGCTCATCTCGTTACGTAAAAGAGCCACTATTTTTTTCATTATTAATTATTTCAGGCGCGAAATACGAACCACCATCTGCACGCGCAGCCTGAACAATTTCATTTTCAAAAACGAATCGAGCAATTGAAGAAAAGAACGCAATCACCATAATTACCGGAACGTAATTGTAAACTGCTGAAACGAAGAAAACTCTAAATCCTGATTACCGCAACTGTAAACTATGAATTATCGCGCGCGCGCGCGCGCGCGTCCAGGAATGAAATTTAAGCTAATCGAAGATGTTGAAATATCTTTGGATTTGACGGGGTGCTGTTGGTGGCTGTCAGTCTGAGCGAAATGAATAAATACGGAAAGTTACGCGTGCAATATCTTAATTACTCAGTTTCACCAATTAGGAGTTTATTCTTAGAAACCGCGATCTGCTTTCAATCGCGATTGGATGCAACGAAAACTAACCCGAATATAAATGCGCTTGATTTCGTTTACGTCCGGCTTGTAATGAAAACCCACGAAGCAACACGAGATACGCGTTTAATATCACGGCGGAGTTTTCATCATCGACGGCGCGAACCCGAGTGCGACAGAGAACTGCAATCGAAGCCGTAGGAGGCATAAACTCGCTATCTCTTCTCTAAACGCGTCGATCGCATTAATTTTAGTTCGCAGATCGATAGCAGATCTTGGCAGTCATTGTGCGATACCCGATGCAGGTAACGCACCTCCAAAGAATCCCCCCCCCCACCCACGCGCATCCCAACAACGAAAACAAAGCGCAACGCTCACGGAGTATCGTCCTACGCCTCGCGTAAGTCGCCTCGCGTTAGTCACCTCCTCGCGAGTCCGACTACGATACGAAACGCACAAAGCAGCGAAAATCGATGGCCACCAGCTCCCCGTAATTAAGAGACGCGATCCGTCCTGGTGCGAGTGCGCGTCGCACACACCCCCCGCCGCTCCACAAAAGAGGAACGGGAAACGGGAACGCGCTCTTGAAAAGCCAAATTTAGATTTGGCGGCACAAAGTCAGGCCGGGGCTCTTAACCGCCCCAACCGTGCGAGACCGTGCGAGAACCGCGCACCCACGCGTATATATAACCTAGGTAGACGGATGGCTGGGGTATGGGATAGCGTCAGCTGCTTCTGCTGCGGCAGTCACTGCCGCAGGGCTACGAAAATAGTCGAGCGCCTCTTTTTGCTTTCGTTCGACGCCGTATAGAGGCCTCAATTTCTTTATTTCCGCGCTCGCGTGCGACGCTTTTTACGACTCGAGATCTTATTTATGGGAGGGCAGGCGTTAGTCTATTTTGCGAGGGGCTGACGAGCCAAGATTTACTCGGGCGATACGTGCGGGCGCTCGATTTTACCGTGACACGTGGGACGAAGGCGAGAGTAATACCGTAAGTTCGTCTTCTTGACATGTAGCGTGCTGTTGGACGCAAGAGTGAAAACCTAAATTACACCTTATTTACACGTCGCGCGTACCTTGTTGTCTTTAAAAATGTCCGCGAATAAGCGCCAAGTTCGTTGTTTGGGAACAATGGAGGAGGAACCTAGGTTCTACGCTGGGTAGCGTTATCGACCCCGAATGCGACAGAAGGGAAGATGAATTTAGCCGAGCAGAACCTAATCGGCACTTAACCTCAGGACTTTTGACGCTGGAGCCAGTCGACAGGTATTAGGTCAGTACTAGGTGCTGCTTTCTTATTTTGCAACGGACGGTTACATCTACTGTTTGAGATAGATAAGACCGGCTCTCGAAATTCAACTTTATGCGAGTTTTTGAGCGATCGGACAAAGGCAACGTCGGTGGTTGGAGATAAGGCTTTTTTATTTCGCGTTTGTGAGTGTGCGATAAGCAAACGTAGCCTGACGCTGGCGCTGACATTGAACAGAAGGACGGTAGGTAAATAAAGGGTCGGAGCAGTGTAAGCGATAGACACTTGTCTGGACAAGCGATTGATTTGAAGTGCAGCATTCCTTCGTGAGAGAGGCGAATAAAAAGACAAATAGACAAGTTTCTTGTTTTTTGTAAAGGAAGAAACCCGACCGACCTAGCCGTTAATAAATTTTATTAATTGATTCACTAGGAAATAAACTTCGAGGAGGATTCGATAAAAACCAGTTTGCAATATAATAAGCACTTTCTCGGTATCGCCAGCGGATTATTACAACGATTGAATATTGCTTGACATCGCGATGCTAGCAATTTGTTATCAGCTTATACGTGATTTTCATTTTGATGTGCGTTGGGTGGATAACAATTCAAGTTTTTCTTCCTTGCAGCGCCAATACCTTAACCGCATCAACGTAAAATTCGATTCCTCTTTTTTCGTCGTATTTTACTATTAGAAGAAAATTGTAAACGGCGTTTCTTCATTACTTTTGGAAAATCATTAGCATTCGAATGCGTTTGAAAGAGCCACGGGCAGCGCGTTTTATCCGTGCAACGACTGTTTGTTGCCTTACCGGAAGCGGCGAGAAAACATCCATTTGCACCGAATGACTGTCATTGGCAGTTTTTCGCGATTTTCTCAATTTTGAAAAATGAACAATACGGGAAGTAAAGTAACAAACAATGGAGTTTCAATTGCACGCGTTTAGCAATGTCGCATTGTAAATTTACTTACAGGCATGCGCTGGCTTATCATTTGTCGAAATAATTTTTAGGCAATTAATCCTTGTAATCGATAAAATCGCCTGTCGATTTGCTAATAATTTTGTTTCTCTAACTAAAGGAAAAGCTGCTTTTTAACATGTTTATACATATGTTGATCAAAGCTCGAAGAAGTAACGCCGATATCGTGGCTCTAAAATGCATAGGTTTTCTAAATATTAGCGAATAATCATTGTGAATAAAGTTTAGAGCGAGGTGTTTAGCAACGACGCAAAAATAATAAAAGAAAAACAAAAGAACAACAACTTCAAGAGGAAAAAAAGTCGTTTCAACATTGTCGTTTCGACACAACGAACTCTTTGAGAGAAACATTTGTTATTAATTAAAAGGTGTCTTGTGCGATTATTACCAGCCAATTGCCGTCAATGTATCAAATTCCCTCAGAAATGCACATAACACTTACATTTTTCTCACAGAAATACTTAGGCATTTACATTCAAGGCTTCCACAATCGATGTCAATAAAAAGTCCCTGCATTTCATTTAGTCGTTAGGAACATTCCGATAAGTGAAAACCGCTAAGATACGTAGGTGCATCTAATACACCCATCGACTCGCATTTTCTCGCATCCGTAAGCTTATCGGTACGAGTGACGACTTGAAAAATTCCGCGGCACTGCAATCTAGGCATCCTATCGATCCAAAGTAATTTCGCGAATTAAAAACGGAGATTCCCGCGCCAGGAGACGTTGAAACAAAGCGGATGAAAGGCGAATCCTGCGAGCCGCCGATAATCTATCGGAGGAGCAAACACTCGATTAGGCGCGGAGGAGTCAACGACTCGTCGGAAAATCAGGACGCTTATCGCGCCTCGTCGTCTACGTGCACAAGGAGAATGTCGCAGGGGCGCGAGGCTCGTACATCTTCAGAGGTGTTGTATAAATACACTCGGGCGCCTAATCCGTTGGGAAGTTTGCTGAGCGATGATCTTGCAGAGGTCGAGGGTAGCTTTCGAGGTTTTCTCTCCAATTGTCTCCGTGATACTTGCGCGAATGAAGTTGGAACGCCAAGAGTTTACTCGGGGAAAGAAGAAATTACGTTCGAGCTTCTCTTTCGGTCGGGTAACTACTTGGCATTTTTCATGAGTTTCATTCGCTTTACATTCCAGTAGGTGGATTTTTGTATTCGTCTTGTTTTTCGAATTACGGTTCATTTCCTCAGAATAGTAGGTCGTCAGATTTATATCTTTGAGAGCTGCCTTGCATAAATTGATAATAATGACAAGGATATTTTCTAAAAATTAAGGTTCTTCTTATATATTCGAATGTAGAACTTTTGTGAACTTTTGTAAAATCTTACATTGTCTTTGTGATACGTAAACTTCTTTTGTATGACTTAAAAATTAAAAACCAACAATAAGGAAAATGCATTTTCAAGATTGCATTCATTAATATTTTCCTTTTGATCGAATTAGGCATTGGACTTTGTTTGAAAGCTTTTATACGCAACTTAATAAAATAGAATCAGAAATTTCATCAGGAAGAGTGGAAATCTTATAGGGTATTAATAATATCAATAACTAACTCGTTCGATAAAGTAAATGAAAGTAACATTATCTTTCGGTGCAATAAAAGAAGTGCAGTTTTATCAACGACACGATGGGCATTTATAAGAAATCGATAAAAAACTCGATGAATATTTTAAAATTTAATTCGCTTTTTTTTCAATTCAATTTACAACAAAAATATGTATTACTAATGTTACTCGACGCATTTCTAACCAATTATAACGTATAAAACAACGCGCACGTCAGGATAATTACTCTTAATGCCACTCAAAGTGATCAAATTTGAAAGGCATTATCGACTTGCGGTACAAAAAATATTTCATCGTAAAAACATGTAAGAAACGACTTTCTCGACTGGCATGGAAAAATACATAAGTACGAAAGAAAATCGCCCGTTCCGAGAAAATAGCCAAAATCTTTATAAAGCAGAAAAGAAAATTGAGTAGGTCTCTAGTTTTCCTCGGAAAAATGAGGAGTTCAGAGAGACGACAGAAGAACAATCTATTTTAGGAAGGCGAGACAAACACATATACAGACCGAGTACTTTCCGGTACTCGGCTTTACTCGAGTACTTTCCAAATAAACCGAGGCGTAAGAACAATCGCACGTTTTAGCGATTCTCAACGAGGAAGACGAGGGTCGAATGAATCGCCACGATAAAATAAATTAGAAGTCACGCAAGGATGATTATTATCTTAACTTTTATTTATTTGGGACGTTAAAATATTTGCGCTCCAAGTGGTTATTTCATCAGTTTAATAGTTTCTTAAAAAAAAAAAGAAAAAAAGAAAAAAAAAAAAAAGAAAAAGAAAAAGAAAAAAAAAGAAAAAGGATTTTATGTATCACTCGTCAAGAAGCGAATTATTTCTTTTTACACGAGAGCTAAACAGGTTTTATAGTTTTGACGTCTCTTGGTAAAAATTGTCTTAAGGTAAATTGTTCGATATCGAGTACAACTTAGGAGCATCGATAAACATTTTCACTCGAACTTTCACATTGTACGCGAAAATATTGAAGCAGCAAGGAAAATCGAGAGTACTTGGATGTACGCAAATGCCAAGTTCATTCAACGGTTAACATCTTGAAAGCGGAATGCAAGTCAATTTTTCCGAATCTTTTATCGAAAGTCCTTTGAACCTCGAAGGACGCCAACGACGGAATAAAGAGCTATTTCATTGTTTTGGTATATCCATTACATCCATTATATCCAGTACATCCGGAATCCGAGAAATCGATATAGCAACCCTTTACTTTTCGATGCGTATTCGCAACGTCCGCGTCAACCGCACGCCCAGAGGGTCTGCCAAACTTTTTTCGCCAACTCCACTGACGAAACTAACAGGCATTTCGAGTTCGAATGTTCCCATTTTGAACAAGGGATGACCCGCTGTGCAATATCCCGCGGTCGATAAGCTCCCTTCCAACCAACTTCTTAATCTCATCATACGAAGTCGTTTGGAGTGCGTATCTCTCATCAGTGGCTCTCGCATCCCCGAGACTTGGTTTCTATTCCGTTTTTTTCCTTATGCCGCTCGTGTACGCTTCTCTGAAATTACTCTCATTTAGTTCTCTGGGATTCCAATCTCGCACAGCTTGAATCTGGCACCACACGCCCCTGATTAACCGATCGGGCGGTCTGTTCTTTGACCTTTATCCGTGTGTTCGCTGGGAGCCATGTGACTATTATCTAGGCGGAGATCGTCCAGTTACGTAACAGCATCGATCCACATCCATATTTCATTAGATTCTACTGTAGCATTATCTTAGTTCTACCATCGGTGCAGACAGTGATTTTTTTTACGCTTACTCGTGCCTCCCGACGTCGATGCATTCACCATAGGAAACTGTTGCGTGGCGATCGAGAGCGCGGATGGTTCCTTCTTTTTATTTCGAGAGCCCCGTGGCAATATTACTTTCGTAATCGTCGATAAAGCCCCTCTTAAGTCCGCGTTATCAGAGTCGTCGGTCTAATATTGTTATCGTCTGCGTCGGATGGTCTTTTCCCTCTAGGAAGCAGTACCGGCGAATTTATCCGGTGGCTTTCGGGATCTCGAGGATTTAAGATTACTCGGCCTGTTATTACGCGACGTGAGACTTACCCAATTACGGAAAAACGGGGAAAAAATCTCTCCCTCCTTCGCAAGCGCATGTGCGTCAACGTGCGTCAACGTGCGTCAACGCGCGTCAACGCGCGTCAACGCGCGTCAACGACTTTAACGTTACGAGCCTCTTCCAGTAGCAGCAGTAAGAAGATACAACTCACTCTGTTATTTCACAGTTCTGATCAACCATTTAACTTTCTCACAATAGATTATTGTTTGAGTAGCTCGAGAGCTAGAGTCCCCTTGAACGTAATTCGTTGCTTCAACGGGAGTTTGAGCACCGTTGGCTTGTTCACTGCCAATTTCAGCGTACTAGTGCTTCTAATGATTTTCTTAGCAGGGGATGAATAGGCCTTGTTATGTCGAATCCGTGTTGCTCTTTTGTGCGACACTTTGTTCACCCTAAAATAAATACTCCTGCGCGTGCGTAGGTTGCAAATTTCGCCGCGTGACAATTTTCGAACGAAAGCCGTTCGATATTGGTATAAAGTTTTTTTTTTTGTTATTCAACATTAGCAAATTTTCGAACTATTTACTTTAAATGAGCTTTCATTGCGCCCACGAGTTACCGTTAATTATTTCTCAATCCCACGTTACACATATCGAGTAACAGTAATCTTGAAATTGTGTAAAAAAATTAGCAGCACAACGACAATCGATGCAGGCATTTATTTGAAAAATATTCGTATTCATTAACGATTAAGCCGTTGTTGCTATAAAAATAGCAAAGTAACGGATACAATCTACCGGATAATATCGTAATTGAATATTAATATTAAATATTAAATAACATTAATATTATTTACTCTTTCAAAGTATACAAATTCGATTCGTGAAAGCGTCATTGTTCATATTTATTCGACTTACGATTATACGAATAAACTTTTAAAAGCCAATAAGCACTGGGACGTTGATGCAAATTTCACTACAGTCATACGTTCATTACTCGATGAGCCATCCTTCACGGCCTTTAACATATTACACCACAGCTATTAAAGCAATAACAAAAACTGTATTTCCGTATTCCCCCTTTGAAAAGCAGCACATCGTCGCTAATTTAAAACAAGGTGGATCGTAATCTTCATTTTGAGTATATCCATTCTCTCTCTCTCTCTCTCTCTCTCTCTCTCTCTCTCTCTCTCTCACTGGGACACAAAATCAAAAACAGAAAGATAAACAACAGCAGCGAAGCGAATAAGAGTAACCGTCCGATTTCATGGAGTACGTGGTGGCGTAGAAAAACGTCATAAAAGGAAGGATGCCCTTCTCTTATTCTCTCGGCACCGCTAAAAAGCGCGTACTTTCCCTCCTCTCACTCTCGCGGTCTTATTCTCATTCTCGGAACGACGTTGGTGGGCCAGTCCGAGGTCAGCGTCGCGACGCAAGTGCAACTACCTCCTGACCCTCGGGTCATAAATCAGGGCCGATCTTTCGGCCAGACGCGATTACTCGCGTTAAAGAAGGAGAGAGTGAAATCGCGCAATTTGATGCTTTGATGACGATCTTTGATGCTCGTTTAACCCATTCTTTAGTCGTGTTATTGCGCCTTAAATCTTTGCGTCCGGCTGCTTTTGGTTTGCCCACATTGACATACATCGACGCGATTTCACGTGATCGGTCAATTTTAAGTTCACTGATAAATCGGGCCGGAAGTTTAATGTTACGTGTAAACAAGTTCTTCGACTTGTTATAAAGCAACTGTCCGCTGTCTCTTGTACAAAAGACAAAAGCGCCATACCTTTCGAAATTAATGTATTAGTTACCGAGTATTTGCCAAATATTTACTCACATTCGTCAATTATTTCGACATTAATTTCTGATAATTAATTCTGATACGAGCGCACGCTATTTGCGATACTACTCCGCATTGTTAAAGAAATAACGTTATTAAAAGAAACTTTAATATTGCACGCAAACGCATCAAGTACTAAAATTCAGTGTCTGGTAATGAAAAGAGTAACGGTATTTTTATAGTTATATTTTTCGTATATTTTTTTTGACGCAATATTTTCGCAAAAAAGCTTTTAATAAGAGAAAGGCAGATTTCGTGCTTTCACGTATGCCTCGGTATTTCGAAAATATCGAATAACAAAAGTTACCGCGTTCGACAACAAATGAACGAAATCCAAAGGTATTTTATTTGTATTAAACATTTATAAATCTTCGCTATTATATAATTTGAAATATTTATACTGATTTTCCGTTTTCTTCCTTTCATCCAATAAAATGAATAACCGTTTTAAATTCTTAAAATTTGATAACAGTATTAAGTTTGAAGGAGTGCTTTCAAAGATATCACGTATAGTATATTAAGTTTAACGATCGCTTAAAGAATGTCTTATTGTTTCTTTTATATCGCATTTATTACGTTATTTAGCATAACGTCAAATATCTACTACATCCTTAATTATCAACTGCAACGATTTGAAACTTGTAGTGAAATATTAACGTGCATATATTTTTATTATCGAAGTTGACAATAAAGTCTGATTTATTTTCGAATCATCGTTAAAAGCTGACATTTTGAGTATTAAAGATGTAACCCGAGTTTTTATTTTCTACCGATATTAGATTTATAATTTATGTATTAGTCTTTTTATATAATTGTCTTTCCAATTTTTTACTCGGTATTAAACTTGAGATACGTAAAAGAAGTTTTTCATTCTACACGTACTTCTCAAGATAGGATACATAAAATCATGAATAAAAGCCTTTTATCGCAATTAGCGGCTTTTACCACAACGGCTAGATCGTGGTTTGATATTGGGAAACTAATCGTCGTAATTCAATTGGTATCTATCCAAGAGCCTTCAGGCGCTAATTAAAGGACTCCCTCTCCCTCTCCTTCGTGTATCCTTCTTTCTGTCTTCTTTCCTTGTGTTTCTACATTAATCAATTTTCCTATTTTATATCCACGTGCACCGATTGATGAAAATTCAAAAATTTGGATAATTGGCCCCTTTTAACATTAATATCTTCCTACAAATTACAAAAAATGCTTCCAACTTTACAAATTACGATATGCCGTATTTCAATTTTAACAGCATTTGCAGATATATGAAGAGTTATTGCATTTAATATAAAATCAGTTTTGAGATTAATAAATAACTTTTGGAATAAATGCTTCGAAGAGACTTATTTAAACTTATTAAAAACGTATAAAAACATCGTTCTGCACTGCGGAACGTTATGAGATTTACGATTAAATAAGAACAAAAGTTTCATTGTAAATTGTTAATAACATTTTAAGTAAAGTAGTACTTAGAATAGGGCTGAGAAATTTCCGACTGTATAAAGCAATACTTTTGCCGAAGAAACGTTTAAAAAAGAAACTGGACCCCAAGTTCAATATACATTAATTCGTTGCATTTTACGTTACCGCAACACGTGGGTAAAAAGTAGAAACATTGGCCGGATACGTACCTGAAACAGATTAAAATAAAGAAAATAAGATCTCTGCAAGATTGTACTACAAGTAAGTTATTAATTATTAATTATTTAACATTTTATTAATCGTAAGCATTATCATAGCTTGAAGACAAAATAGGACTTGTAAGCATTAATATAACGATTTATGAAAAAAGCACTTCTCGTTTATCGTATTAGGAAATTACCCTTTAGCCAATTTACTGACTGTAATTACCTAGAGAAAAATTATATATTCAGAATCCTATTGGAGAAAGTGGTTTATCGCGTTATTTGTCATTGTAGTAATATAACAATGCAAATCGTATTGCCAAGTAACTCCATTCGTTATTATTCGAATTTTCTTAAAAATATTTTGAAGTTGTTCATAATTTTCTTAGTGGGCGTAAATCAGTATTACTCGAAGAAAAGTTATGTTCGTTTCGAGCTCCAAACCACTATTGCAATATGAAATTTACCGAGAGAAAGAACTCGAGCATTAAAAAAAAATTAGCCGGACCGAAGTTTATTTTATTTAATTTGGCAGAAAGCTCACTAAAGTTTGGCCACGAATACTTGGGTCAGACTTTTATTGCGATTGTAAAACAACGAGAACAACACGCGTTCGTCGGATTGAAAATAACTCGTTTCCAAGCAATATTTTTACAGTTATAAGTTTCTAAACACAACTGTACATTACATAAAAAATATGGCGACTCGTCGTTATTATTATTATTGTAAACACGCATGAGTATGTATTGCAGCTCGTGAAAGTTGACTTTTACTGAATTTCAGTGGATGACTTTCGACAGGCATCTGGCAGATTAAACCTTCCACGCAGACTTCCGTGCAAAAAGAATTGGAATTCCTTCCGCCCAACCGATCGAACGTCACGAGAGAGCTGCAACCAGTACTGCAGTGGAACTTTTGGATGCTCTCCAGGAGTAATAAGCCCGTGCACACTTTTCTCCCACCGAAGCTGGAGTCACGCCAATTACGATCTTCTTCGGAAAGTCGAATCGCGTGAGAAAAAGTGCGGAGCTCTCGATCCTTATTATCTAGTTCCAAAAGAGTTGCATTCCAGCCGACGAGGTCTCGTTAATCTTGACTAGGACGAAGGCGAGGTAGAGCTTAAGCCCTTTCTTGGTGTCGCTCGCGCGTACGATGCGAGGAGGGTGTGTTTTTTTAGTTTTCGGTTTTGACGCGCGATTTGTTCACGCGTCAGTCCGATTCGTGTACTCGTTTCATCAGAGAGGGAGAGAGAGAGAGAGAGAGAGAGAGAGAGAGAGAGAGAGAGAGAGAGAGAGAGAGAGTGACAAGTGAGCCAGGATCTCCTCTTGTATCCATTTTATTCTCTTGGCGATACCACTGTACGAATTCTTTGGGAGCTTGTTCCAATATCTTTCCAACATTATTAGCCTTTGATTTAATTTTATATGCACACGCAAAATATTAATATTCCTCGGTATATGTCGAAAGTAATTATACTCGACGAGAGAGAATACGTTTTTTGTTCGAATGTGCACCGATTCATGCATTTAAGAATGTTATGATTATTACAGCATAAGAATGCCGTCCTGTAAAGTTCGCGAGAAGAAATATATTTCGATGGCCCGAGACTGCAAAACCACTTTTTCCGACAACAACAAGTGTTAACGAACAAAAGTGAGCGCAGTAGCTCGGTAGTTAAATGAGAAATAGCCAACGCTTTGTTAGATATTTTAGTATTAATAGCTTACGCTAGGCTGCGCCCGTAACGTTTCACTTAAATCACAATAAGCAGATCCTTATCGGGTCATTCGGTTAATATATGGTATATCTTTATGCAGTCATCAATATCATTCTAAAACCCAATTTAGATAACGCATGCGCCTAAGAACTAAATTACTTGGACCTTAACGGTTGCCGAATCTCACAAGTATAATATATCGAGTTTCTCATACGAAACTAATCGTACGAGAAAAGTAGTCGCCAACCAGAAGAGAGACGCTGCCCAAGTAGAACAACAGCCTTAATCGTAGCGTCAGGATCTACATTACGAATTATTGCATCTGCGAATGCGCGATAAATTTACTTCTGGCTTTTCAAGAAAAATCTAAATCTTGATTCAGCTTTAAAATTCTTTTTTATTACCTGGAATTTATATAATAAGAGCAATCGCGATTCTCTGGTAAATTAATTTGCTGCGTATGTATAACTAGTCGTATTCCGGATGCAGTTGTACGCGATTAACCAACGTTTCATTCGCTTTTATTTTTCGCGCGGTAAATTTTTCAAATCGTACCGCTATTACGCAATCTGTCATTTTCCAGCGTCGATTTTAATTTGGATAAGCAATATTATCGAATGGTTATATTACCGAGCTCTTTCATCGATAACCAAATTAACGCTGACAAGAAAGCGATCGAAATAAGCAAGAGTCATGTTCACATTAATCTTACGAGACTTAATTATTGCAATGTATGTTTTTAAATAAAAATCTGTCAATACGCGTCTCGCGATTCGAAAGGTTACCGATACCGATGGATTAAAAAGCCGTATTTATCGAAGCTTCTAAAATCCATTTAAAATCCACTGATTGGTTTGATATTGGCGCCAGCCACTGAAAACAAGCGAATTAACAAGCTCCTGCTCTTCATACCTGACTTTGTGTATAAGCCTTATCGGGTGGATACTTGCTCCGATCTCGAATTGAATAATTAAGAACGATCGATCAGCGATCCGAGGTTCCGCGTCCGATATCTAAATTCCCGGGCATAGACACACGAGGCTAATCGTCTACGAGATAACTTCTCGTCTTACCGCGATTGGAAGAGCATTATGGAAACGTCCAATCGGATATAATAGGACGAGAAGGGAAAAAGGAACATTTGTTTTTCGCTCTCGCTCTTTCGATTCCACGATAACGAGAGAGTCGTCAAAAACGCGCGAGGATAAACTTTCTTGCTCGCTTCGTGCGATTCTCTTACGGCTTTTAAATTACGCCTCCTGCTGCAAGCACTTTATTTTTTCCCTATTGTCGACCACTTTGCCAAAAAGCTACGGTAATTCCGCATAATAACGTCGCAATTAACTCGTACGTAATTGGGCCTAATGCTTCCTTCTCGAAAGCTCAAATTTAAACAACGACTACTTTTCATTTATAGATGCGATATTCAATTATTTGCTCAGCTTTATGAATTTATTATTCCAGAGGAAGACCAAATTGTGCACGGTCTGCTTTCCGAATACTTAAAATACTTGGAGAAATCGGCAATTACCTTCGTTACTTAGTCGATTAGCGCACACGAAGTGCGATCTCTCGAGGACCTCCGACAACGGTGTCCTCGAACCCGAGCTAACATCCGTACTTACAAAGACAGCCGATCACGAGTCGTGCACTACAAGGGGATCATCGACACGGCATTGCAATTAAATCGCGCAAGGTCGCGTCGCATCTTCGAATTACCCAATGGGTGATTGAAAATTGTGTCGGAGTCGATCCAGCCTCGATCCAGCCTCGATCCAGTCTCGATCCAGCCTCGATCCAGCCTCGATCTCAACCGAGCCAAGGCGGCGCGATGCTCCTTCTGCCATTTTCTCTCGTCGAGGGTCGGACGTACATCCCCGTCCTCCCTTCGCGACAGCAATTTGCACGAGATCGAGGTCGCTCCAGAGTGTCGCCCTTCCCCTGCATTCCTTCTGTTGCGACATTTTTGGGAACGAGTGCATATCGCGAGCTGCGATTCTCCTCCCGAGCCTAGGTTTATTCCTCTTGCCTTGATCCAAGAGGCTGACAAACACGAACTTACTGTTAAAGCGTTAATCGTTAAAGCTTTAGAATGCACTTTAATAAAGTACCCGTAGCTTGTCAGTTAAGCGAGGCTGTTGAAAAAAATGGAGTTTTTCAAATTATCGGATGATTACAGATATGAAAAATTCTTTTAAATCAAAATAAAGAAACAGTCGTTCGTTCGAGTGCGATCATTTCCTTCCATACGTTACCTCGAAAGGAATGAAGTATTTACCGGGTATTTACCGGGTATTTACCGGGGAGGAGTGGGTGAATGCAATTATTTTTCCAAAGAACGTTCACCTTAATTTTTAACAATATCCATTGATTTGCAATGCGATTTTATTAATATCAAGTACACGAGTTTCAATTAATTGCGAAAAAGTGCAATTTTCATAATCGATTTTGAATTGAGATTCTGAATAATTTCTAATACCGCGAAACGTTCCGGTAAATTACATTATTAAAAAATAATAATTCAATGCACTAAAGTAATAATTGCATAAATGTTAATACCGCAGTAATCTTCGATCTCCATAAAACGAGCTAATAATTGATTTTATCTTCTCGTATACTGTTAAAGCAATGTAAAGTTTTATAAGCAAAGCCGCTTAAATCATTAGTTTCGAATCTAGAATCTAATGTTAAAGTAAATTTGCCAGAGTTAAGATGTATACATAAATTTTTAAATCACTTAAATTTCTTCTTGGTGCATAAATACGTCTAGCAATGTTGTAACATTCGCGTTTTTATAAATTTAGAAATTTTGATAGCCTGAGTTGCTCGTTACTACAATATAAGTTTACGAGGCCAATTTATTTTAAAATGCTAATAAAGGGAAATTGTTGAGGTGTACGATGAAATTTTACCGGCGATTATTAAACTTGTAAATCCATTAGCATTTTTGTCCGGCACAAGTCGAACGAATAAAGAACGATCTTTTTATCTTAATAGTCTCTCGTAAAATTTGAATATGTTTAATATACGTACGCGTAAAAGTATCTTCAAAATTATATAAATTTCCTTATTTCACTAACAACTCCGATAAAGATTACATTTGTCGTCCTTAAACGAAGACATCGCTTTTTCGTTGCCTGTTTCTCTGAAATACTACCGATGCAAACGTTAGCGTTCGAACGAAAAGGTATCGAAAGCTATCGACATCAAAGTACTCGATCCCATTAAAATAATTATCAAACGAGATTGAGACCTCATTCGATGTTTAGATCGACCTCGATCAATGTTTAGAGTAACATTTCAATTCGGATATCATCCTCGTGAGAAATTTATCTCGCTCGTATCTTATATACAACCTTCTACCTTTTATCGTTCGCGCGCGCTATTCGCTAGGAATTTATTGCGAAGGCCTCGCGATAAACAACGGAAGGACGTTTTTCGTTTACCAACGGATCAAGACATCGCGGATGAAACTATTGATGCAGCCGCGAGCACACGTTGGCAATAACGTCTCGATGCAAATTATGAATGTTTTACCAAAGAAAAGTACGTAATTCACGAGCAAGAAAGAAAAGAAACGGATAACGTTTCACTCTAACTCACGTTTCCAATGGTCCCTCCAACAGCCCATGGAGTAAAAAGCCATCAATCACCGCGAGTGAATTCGTTAAGATTTTCGTAACTTAATCAAACCTTTCAAAACTCGAGTCCAATTTACGGAAACTTGAAATTTCCCGACTTTCAAATTTCTAAATACAAGAGAGGATTCTCTGTAAAATATAATACCAGTACTGATGCGTTTCTCGGTGACATCTAATTCACTAATTACGATTTCAATTTAGAATTCTAATTCACTCCAAGGATTCAACGGTATGGAACAGAGAAGTATGCGCGTATGTAAGCCTTGGTCTACGCGCATAATCGTTCATTTGGAGCCTTCACGCGCACAAAGAAGTATCAATCGTACACGGAACAGAGGAACAGCGGAACAGCGGAACAGCGGAACAGGGTATGGAGAGAGTCGATAACGGTTATATTCCCTCGATCGCCGATCGAGGGAAACAGGAAAGTCGTGTACGGCTAGACAGATGTCCCTTTCACACGTAATCTTGGCCATTACCGTATTTTTTTCCAGACCAAAGCAAAATGACGCGAAGCAATTATTGATCGCGAACGAATGACGAAATATCGCTGCACAAATGGCGAGAGAGAGAGAGAGAGAGAGAGAGAGAGAGAGAGAAAAGAAACAGAACCTTCAGATGATAAAACCTTTTTATCATTTCATTCGAATTTAAAATTTCTCGTTCTTATAATTCAACGAGAGAAGCGTACCGCTAGTTTCCATTCTCCCCTCGAAAGACTTTTTCACGAACAATGAACATCGCCGTCTTCTTAAATCCCCGTTTTTCTTCGGAACGCGAGGCCCCTAAAACCTCTGGCCATGGTTGATGGACGAGCGAACAATGCCGCGGCGCCCGTGGCGTGGATTTCCCGCGGACGTAAATCACCGGAGCCGCAAGGAACGTTTTATGGGCCATAGCAGCGAGACGCGGAGAGTCGTCGATCGAAATTCGATTTTTCGCGAAGCCTTACGAGCGTCGGCTTTTCAGGCTGCCTTTTGTCGCGCACGTAGGGAAGCGTCGATAGCCACGGTGGGTGGGGTAGGGGGGGGGGAAACTCGTGAGCTGGAAGCCGACGTTATTGTCGCGGTGCAAATCCACAGTCCTTGCGAGGTAATCATTGAACGGTCTCGCCGAATACGAGCAATCGCGTTCAGATCCGTAAAACTACCGAGGGAGCCTTTCGATAAGTAACCAGCGGACCTGGAGCGTAAGTACAGAGCGAAGGTACGGGGAATACCGTTCCGCGATACTCGAATAGTCTCCGTCGTTGACATTGAAAACTCGGTTAAACATCTGGATTGACAACATCTGGAATGACGGCGGATGAGCACCGGAGCTTGTATTGTATAAACGTGAATTTATCGCTGTCTCTCGTGGATTGAAATGGCGTCGCACGAGCTTCGTCGAAGCCCCTTTTGCAAATCTTCTCGTTGCTTCGTTTCGCGTTCCAAAGAATGTGCGACTGGATCAATGGTCCCCCCCTAATGATGCAACAGCATAATAGGAGTAAAAATTCTCTCTTAATTTCACGCGTAGAGGCAGTTAACCTTCAACTCCTTCAGAAGTTGGTACCAATTAGACGTAGACGTTGCGCTCGATGCGCCGCACCGCGTAGCCGACGACGATTCGTAACTCGTGTTAAGAAGCGTCAAAATGATGCGACCCGCGTACGGTAAATTCCACACAAGCAGTTGCCTAGTTGTTAATGCTACAAGGGTACCATTAACTTCGAAAGTACGAGCCCCGTAGGGATCGAGGAGAAAATTTGGATATTTCAGCAATCGTTACGCTCGTAAACCTAACGAATTCAATTTGTATGGTAAATAGCTCTCTAGGATTCCCGTGGAGAGCGCTAGGTAGATCATCTATCGGAAACATCTCGAGGGTTCGGCCGTAGACGGGAGTCTCTTGTTCGACACTGATCACCTGCGAGCGGCTTGGAAAAAAAGCAAGACTCGACTGGTTTGCCCAGTGCGTTTGCTCGCGAAGGGCTTCTCGAACTGCCCACGAAGGCACGACGTTTCTCCACCTTCGCGTTGCGACTCGTAAGAGACAACCGAAGAAGCTCGATCGGTTATTTTGGAAACGCGCCGACAATAGTGCACTGGCGGTTCGGGAAGGACCGAAAGAATGTCGGTGGATCCTGGCGGACCGAAAGCATTTCCATCGTAATTTGTGGTGGATCTATTAAAAGCCACGGATTTAAGGGCGTTGCCGAGGCATTTGGGATTTCAGGGAGTTTCGGTAAGTGCAAAGACTTTTATCGCTCCCCCTTGTACTCTCATCCATTGGGGTGAACGAGTGATCGAGTAGTCCATCTTCCCTTGATCCGTGAATAGGTGAAAATAGTTTTATAAAGTCACATTTTTCTAAGCTTCGTGTGCATTTTCAAAAACATTTATCAATGGGTATGGAGAAACGATCGGTAAAGAACTCGTGGATGGCAGATACTTCGTACCGGAAGAGTTGATACCATTTATTTATTTCATTTGATGACGTTGCATCGTTGATCGCCAAGTCTTTGATATTTTACCAACTTGGCTATCGTTGAAATTTCTTCTTCCGAAAGAATTTTGTATTTACGTAACAATTTGAACTTTTGTTCGAATTTTTGTCTCTTTGAGAATGAGACTCAATTGTACCCACGCAAGGGAAAATAAAGGCACGTTAAAGGGCAAGTGTTCTTGCGGAGAAAGAATCCGTTGTCTTGGTCTTGTAGCTCGACTCGTCCACCTACGAACGGCTATGCGAAGGTGTAATCCATAATAATTCATTGACTTCTAGCGAGGAAAACGACTTGTTACACTTGCCTTGAGCTACTCCTCGAATGAACTCTCCGGCGCCATATTTTCAGTAAGAAAGAAGAAGAAGAAGAAGAAGAAGAAGAAGAAGAAGAAGAAGAAGAAGGGAGTTTGTTCGAAAATTAACATCAATTACATCCATTGTGCTTGTCCTTATGCTGGAGTCAATGGTTATCATGGATAATAAAAAGCCATTGTGGCTTTAGCCGTAATTGATTTTCTTTCATGATATATTTAGAAAAATATTAAGAGCGGTATAAAATTAGTAACGCCGTCAATCAAAAGTTAATTAGAATGTATTATCTCGGTTTCAGTCCTACAGCTAGAATTAATAAGCGAAAGTAATTAAGCGAAAGTAATCATCGGCGGGGTAATAGTGATATTTGTCCGAGTTAATTGCCACGCCTGCAACGTTATTGACTATTACACGTATTTTCAATTAAGAAATTTCCGCTTATTTTCTAAAATATAGTTTGACGATTTAAATAATTGACGGTTACCGGGTACCGAAACGCAGTCCTTACCAGCTACGCAGTATTTCGTAATTGAAACGTATTTATCGTGAAAATAGCGAGCATTTATGCGCGCCTCTTCGCGTAAACGTAAACGTAACAGTTGCTACTTTTGAGAAAAAGGAGCCGAAGTTTATGCGAGTAGTTTCGTCGAAATTACACGTGAATTACATAAAAATGTCGAAAGTAACGATTTACTAATTAAAGGAAAGTATATTTCTTCTTATATCCTTCAAGTTCTCATCGCAGCAAGCTTATCCCGCTCTTAATTATAGCGAAATCATCCAAGAGCATCTTATTAGCAACATAAAATTACTAAGCATTACCGACTCCTTATTCCGGTAAGGCGCGCATATTCATTCGAATAATTTCAATTTTTAATACATCTACTCGCGTGGTAATCAAACGGAATATTTTAGTATCGAACGACTGACTTTTTCCGTGCAAAGCTGAGGCGAGCAAACAGATTCTCTGCTAGCAATTTCATCGATAAACAATTTCATTTTTCTATTTCAGCTCTAATAATGGCATTATTACCGCTTCAGGCATGAAAAATACCTTTAAAAAGTGGAATGCCCTTAAACTCGTTTCCATATTAAATTGCCGGTATTGCCCGTAAAGCCGACGCCGGATATCCAAATATCTTTTCCCTCGTTGGCGATCATCATCATCAAGGTGATGACGTGTCGCAACTAAGTTACAATTAGTTGCAACTCGCCCATCGCGCCCATCGCGCCCATCGCGCCCATACGCGATGTACGCGATGTACCGTAAATTGCGCGAACGCATTAAAGGCGTCTACGTGTTACATAGTATCCGTGCAAGTGCGTGCATTGTCTATGCACATGCGCGCGGAATTGCACGTGGTCAACCTGTCGAAACAACTTGTTACAATCCGCGCGCGATGAGTCACGGCACTTTATAGTTGCACCACGTCAATTCGCGTTCGCTTGCGCGCATGCGTGCACCTACGTGCACCGGAAGGAACAACCAAGACTCTCACCAGGCACTTACATAAAGTACCTTTGGCTCGCTTATGAAGTGCTCTCCCCTTTTTTTGGCGAAGGACGAACAATGTTCGCGAGTACTTCGTTTAAGGAAACGGCCCCCCCCCCGCCCGTCACATAAATCAAAGGAGTTTTATAATGTGCGCATGAAAGACACTAAAGTACCTTCATTTTATACCCTTATATTTCTTTATTCTTACACCGACAGGCGTGGGTCTTCTCGAGAGGCGCATTCAAATTGATAACCCTCTTTTTGTGAAATATTTTTATTATGCAAGTAGACGACTGTATTCTTTGGTGAACAAATGTAATTTATTTATGTGTATTTATCTCGTGTGCTATTTTTTGCATAATAAATTCCACGTGAATCTACTGTTACATTAATATAATTCGGGTTTTTATTTTTTTTTTTTATTTAGAGTTATTTAGAACAGCTTGAAACGTCCGACTTCAACCAGATTTATAACTTTCAAGATTATATAATAAAAAATTAAATCGGCTAAAGTAAAAAATGCATCGAGAATACATTCCGATTAAGATCTTTTGAAAACTAATTCAAACTTATTGCTCGGTTAATATTATATTTCGTACCTCTGCGCTCAAAAATATTAGGCGTATTTTTAAAAAAGTGATAATTTCTTCGCGGTGAGATTATAAAAGCCGTTAAGTACACGAGCTTTTGTTGCTTTTGTTTTACGTTGGATCGAACGTCAGCTTCGCGAAAAAGTTTCTCAGTTTTTTTTCTTTATAGTAATAATAGGGTTATAAGGAGAAGGCTGAGACGGTCTTTTGTTCGGTCTTTTGTGTTAAAATATATATATACTTTAGCATTTTTCGGCGTACCCGAGGGAAGATAAGAAAATAACCGCGCACAATCATCCAATAAAAATATGTTTAGCGTAACTATCCCGAGCACGTAGCAAGGCTTTACTACTTTTTTACTTTTCCCGATTCGTCCTACGTCCTGCAGTCGTCCTACGTAATGTCATCGAATAATTATAATATATCGGCAACTCGATTACTTTACCATCGGAACTTGGTTTCAAACGCATCGATCAAGTCCACGTTTTTGCACTCGTTAGTGTTAAGATGCGCGGATGATCGAGCTTAGCGCCTTCGATAACAGAAGATCGACCGAATTTTTTCCAGTTGACTCTTGCTGCACGTTTACGAGTTCTCATAAAGCCATCGCTGGATTTATACGTTTGCATAAGCACGGCTGTCGGTATACCTTTATGCAAAAGCTGCCACCCAGTTCACCTTGGCCGGTATCAAGTTTCGCATGATTTACTCTTGCTCGGATTGAAATTTACAACGGAAGGATTAGATTCCAAGGGTTTCGCTGTGACAGGCAAACCGAGACCTGCCGAAGGTTATAACATTTGAACTCGTTCCCGCTCGATGTTCTTCTCTCCCTCGAGGGACCGATTTTTTTCCTCTCGATCGTTACGCACTCGCGGCATATTGTTGTCGCTCGATCGTGCATTGGGAGTGTATCCGGTGGAGCGGTTGATTGCGCACGCTTTTACCGACGTGCGATCGGCTCTGACAAGATCTGGCGCAAGGAATGCAACCCTCGAATTTTTCGTCGCCAAGCGGAACAATTGTACCGTAAATTATCGTCGTCGTCCAGAGTCCATTGTGCACCCTATCGAGCACATTGACGAGTTTCTCATTCACTTTTTTATCCTTTGCGTCGATGGAGAAGAGACGTTGCGAACGAACGAACCAAGTTGTCCGCGATTGTTAATGAATTGATCGATCGTGTTGTATATAAGTATCGAAATTGCCTCCTATAGTATAGAAATGTTGTCAATGTAGTTGAAAAATAATCAACCAATCGAGGGTTAACGTTAAAATTCTCAAAATTAATTTAACCATCGGCACAACGTTACCACCCATCGCCATAAACTATCTCAACCATCCTCTCGATTACTTACTGTACCTCGCAACCTCTTGATTTCCTAATATTTTACAGGTAATCCAGTACATCGTGTTGTAATAAGTATCGTGACAAAGATACGCGAGATTTACGAGAGATTAATGCTCGCTCTGTAGAACATTTCTCGGCATCTTTACGACGCTCGGTTTAATCTTAATTTCAGCAAATGTACACCGTTTTCTCGTATCGACGAGGAAGACAAAGGGAACTTAGTTGTTAACGAACAACTACAACGAACAGCGACGAGTACTCTTCATCCAGCATGGCGTAATAAATCCAAAGCAGTTCTCTCCCCCCAGTCGGCGTCCCAAAAATCTAAAACGTCTTCCTCAAACGTCACTTGCACTTCGCCTTCAAGTTCTAATTATCTCGCCTCGTCTAAATATACATCCGCGTAAATAGAGACTTTTCTCCTGCGTTTACACTCTGGACGTCAGGCGTCGCCAAAAGTTTCGAAGCGACCTTACATTCCCAATTAAAGCGGAAATAAGAGGAAGACCAAAGTAACGTAGACAGAGGAAAGCCTTTAGAGTAGCGTCTAAAGCTGCTCGAGGAATCTCTATTTGCTTCGTGGGTTCGCTGAACCCGAGTTCATCGGTCACCACACATGCATCGCCAAGGGAGTACATCTTTCCTCGTTCTCTCGCTGGACTCTGCCAGGAGGAGGCACTTGTGTCCCCCGCTAGGGATTCCCTTATTCGGAGTATCACTCCTCTCGCGCTCGAAGCTTCATCGCTGAAGGCTATCGCAAGCGGCAGCTTCTTCTCCTCCTCCTCCTCCTCCTCCTTCTTCTTCTTCTTCTTCTTCTTCTTCTTCTTCTTCTTCTTCTTCTTCTTCTTCTTCTTCTTCTTCTTCTTCCATCGATGCAATAACATCGGGTTACGCGCCACCGCTGCCGCTGGAAGCTGCAAGCGTAAGGGGAACCCGAGAGAAACCAGGAGGCAGCGTGGAATTTATTACGAGATACGAGCAGAAATAGGCTGGCGATCGGTGCACTCGTTAATCGATACCGACGTTGGCGCAAGGATCACGGAGGACAGTCTTCAGTCAAGGACGCGAGTTCGCGCGTGGCAAAACTTATTGATTTAAGAAGGAGTTCCTGACGAATGTTTGCCGAAACTCGTTTGCTTTATCCGTATTCCTAGGCGTTTTCTGTTAAGCTAATACACGAGGCGGTATATATTTTGTTCGAGAAATTTGCACCTCAATGTAACTGCAAAATCTGACGAACTTTCGCTAACTCAAATTCATACGTTTAATGTAACTTTAAAGTTAAGAAGTGTCGATTAAGAAATACCTTTAACTCTCTCCCGAGGTTCTCGACGCATTTCGATAACCGATCGTAACGAGGAAAGCAAAAAGGCATTATAAGCCAACGGAACGAAAATAATCCTCTCAACCAGCTTAGTAAAAATTCTCAGAGTGAATGCTACGAAGCTCCTCGTACTTCGTCGAAATTCAAGTGAAATCGAGTCACGGAACGACCCGCGTCCTGCAATCGCAGCATCCAATTTGTTTAAAAGCGCGTCGTAAGCTTCCGTCCAGGATCGAAGACGCGACTAATTGCCCTTAGATCGGCGCGCGCTCTTTCCCTCCTCCTCGTCTAAATCAGCCTCTATCCAACCGAACAGTCGTCGTCCCCGTCGTCATCCGGTTGGCTACTCTCGCGACGATCCCACGCAAGTGCCAACACACACCGCGGGATGCATTCCCCGTTGCTCGAGCTCTTAAATTGACGAGTCCACGGCGATTGTGCGCAACGAACCAATCTCCCCATTTCCGGTCGCTTCCGTTTTCCCAGAGCCGTTGCCTTTTTTTCACGTTCCGAGCCTGTGCGAGACGGCGAAAGAGACGAAGAGGCGTTCGATGGTCCCGCAGGATTTCGACGAAGGATTGCCTTCGTCCTCGGATAAACGAATGCACGCGCGCGTACGCTCGTGGTTATTGGAAAGGAGCGTTGGAATTTTGATCAGGACGATGACGAGGATGACGATATTCTCGATTGACGATTGACGATTACGGGGGAGTGGTGGATTGACGCTTGCACGCCTCGGGCGAATCAATTTCTGAGATTAATTTTACAACCGTGCCGCGATAAAACCTACGAAATTGGATCTAATAAGCGACGAATGTGGAATCGATTGCTTTCGATTCGTGTCTTCTTGTAACGCGTTGCCGCATACGTAAGTCCACGATTATCTTTTGCAGAATTTACTTTAAAATGCTCGAGGACGACATCTATCTACCTTTCAGTAGCCTAGATAATTTTCTTAAACGCGGATAATACTGCGAGCAATCGTCGCTTGGCAACTAGTTAGTTTACTATTAGAGCCAGATTTAAAGGAATTTATCAATTATTTTCGCCCATACTAACGCTCTATTATACGTCGTTTATATACAAATATCGTCAACGCGATTAATCGTGCCCAATTATTCGATTACGTCAACGTTCCCCGACCAGTCGATTAACTTATTGCGTTCATTGGATGCAAAATGAAACCCTTCATTCGTAAACATAATTTCCCTAATGCCACTACAAGATAATCCTAACCACAAATATGCGTAAATTCGTACTTTATCCAAGGCCAACAGTCAATCCGCGCATCGGTTATTTCGACATTGGTTTTCGTGGAGAAACCCTGCGCGCACCCCTGGCTAATTCGACCCCCGAATCAAACGACCGATAAATAACTATCGAGAAAATGGGAGCCCTCGAGAAGCAACAAAAAAAAAAAAAAAAAAAAAAAAAAAAAAAAAAAAAAAAAAAAAAAAAAAAAAAAAAAAACACAGTACAGGCGAGTAGCACCACGGTTCGCTGGTCGGGGAAGCAACAAGCTACCCCGGAATTTCACAAATCACTAGAGTCTCCCGCTGCGAAAACTGCTGCCGGGGGTTGGGGCAAAGCGAATTCTTCGCGTTATTTCTATTTACAGTCCCTCTCGATCCGTCTGCTCGCGGCAGAGAGGCAATGTACCAGCGGTGCAGGACGACGTGCAAGTTTACCTACCGAGTGCAATGTAATTAATGAATGGCCCTTGAGCGAGCAGCAACAGCAGCAACCCCCTTCTACTCGAGTGCGAGCTCGACCCCTTTTTCTCTCTCACTCGCTCATTCTACCACTTTATCTCTTTTATAATCCCTCATACGCGTCCAGTGCCACTCGGTGGCGTTCGATCTTTTTGCAAATGAATTTTTTACACGTGCTTTTTCTTTCGACGAAAATTGCCAGGTTCGTGCTTCGATCTGGTCAATTGCGAATGTGTTTAAAGGGTAGAGTATTGGTAAATTTAATTTAAAGCCGTCGATGGACAAACGCCGGAATTTAACTGGTCGCTTAACCGATTTTACAGCGTTAAATTTTATTTCGGAAATATATTTGAATAACCTGCTGAAAGAGTTTCAGAGTAACTCTTACGAAACCTACGTCTACGTCAAGTGTATGTACGTATCGAATGTGTTTCTACAGTAACATTAATTTATCCGGTTCTTTTTTAGTACTTTTTGTACTTCGTGCACGACGAGAGAATCATCGACAGAATCATCTTGACATTTACCGCTTTAACTTTACGTATTCATTCTCCGCGCCTGAATACCACAACAATATTACCGATAGACATGTTTAAATCAGCATATTAATTTCCAAAGAAATACGCCAGAGTTAGAGCCTGAGACCTAGGCACGTAATTTACCGTAAATCCACGCCTTCGTTAAAACTTCCATTCGTTTTCCTTACGCGCGTGCAAATGTGCACGTACACGTGATAAAACTGGATAACTTTATTCGTAATTTCATTTCTCAATATGGAATTACAAGCGCGTGTGTCTTGTAAGGAATGAGACATAAATTAAAAAGAACTTTGTAAGCCAAGTGCGCTGAACGCAAATAAATGAAAATCGAAATTTATTACGGCGTTGACAAAACGCACGAAGATAAGTAGAATAGATAACTCAATCGCTCACAACTTGATCCGAACTCACGAACTGGGCTTTAGATAAAAACTACCACTGTAAATCATATTTTCTCTTAAAAGTTATTACGTAATTCTTTTAAACCCTGTCCGTCTAAAATAGCATACTCAAGTAACCGACGCGTGCGTTTGCGCCATTTACGTAAAAACTCCCCGCCTTCTCGCGATCGATCTCTACCTTTTCCTCTTACTGCCCCCTTTCTCTTTTTATCATCGAAGTGCATGCAATTCTATCCCTCTTCGAGCGCGGGAAATCAATCCCTGCGGGGTGCTGCGCACACGATGATTTTGCAAAGAATGCACGTGGAAAGGGCAGCTGATGTAATGACCGACGAGAGTTTGGAGGTCAGGATTTCCGGAGAGACCCCCCCTTCAACGAGATGGGACTAAATGGAACGAGAGCGATAAGGACTGGGAGGGGGTAGAACCGGGTCGGCAGATGCAACGTACAGGTCTAGCACCTCGAGAGGAGGTCTGTTTTTTCATTCGAAACTCGCTCAACTTTTGTTTACGGCTCCCTTTTTCGGATCCTCGTGGCGCGGGATATTTCGAAGGTTATTGTTGGGATTCCAGGCATGTCGATGGGTCGAGTAATTGTTGTACGCTGGGTGCTCTTATCGCGGTGTCTTCTTTCCGTTTTCTTCGTCGGTCAACGCGCAAATTTAAGAGCTCGAGCTTCTTTTGCCAACTCGCTATCCGCAAACCTTTATTTGGACGTATTGATGTAACGTTTAATAGCAAACAGGTTCGGCACCGCGGCCTTTCAAGTAAATTCGACGATTTCTTCAAAATAAATAACAATTAAAAGGTACGGCTGGCAGTACTTTTAACTTTTATAGAAAAGCCTAAATGGAAATCGTACGTCTCAACTGGGATGTAATCGTCAAGGTACTTTAATCGCTAAATGCAATAAATTGTGCAAATTATATATTTACAAAACGTTACATCACGATGACACGGGCAAAAAATGTAGTTTTAACGCACTAGAGGTAAAAAACGTTATCGTCCACGTTTATAATTTCAGTTTGAGTCCCAGCGAACCTAAACCTGTTTCGAACTCAATACAAAGAAAATGCACGGCTATTTCAATTCCATTGGAAAAAGCATCGGAAAGCATAATAAACTAACTGTAAATGATATTGGATAAAAAGTAAAACTCGATACTTTTGTACTTCCGAAGATATACCTAAAATTCATTAGCCCGATATGATTAAGCGCCGTTCGCGCGCTTCAACCAAACGAGTTGAAAATATTTACGAGAACCCATAAACAAAGTCGTTCTAGCTCATTGCCGAACATCTTCCATTTTCTTAGGTGCACCAACGCCGCGTGGAAATTCTGTCGTCGACGCGGATCGTATATCTCTGTACGATTAGCTTCGGATGCGGATGATTGCTTGCATCCAGGTAAGCCAACGCGAACGCGTTACGCGAGGCATGTTCGTATACTCGAGGTCCTACAAATGCAATGTACGGCAATACGCAATCGTACATCCGAGTCTGCGTATAATCTTGGGCAGGTATGCATTTACGGATGTCAGTCATGGGCACGTATACTTATCGTAATTACACTTGGCCATTAGTGCTCGCGTGTCGGCGTGTGCCCCTATCGGTCCGCGACGCGATACGCCGATGATGTTCCTGACGCGTGGTTACGTAATCTCCACAAGAAAGTCGGTGAAAAAGCACAATGCGATTGCCCCGAGCGAACGCCGTTAAAAAATTAGCTCCTACACCCACGAGTGTTTTACTTTCTCCGCCCCGTCGTTCCTCGACACAACCCAGTTTCGTCGTGGTAGAAAACCGTTCCATACATGGCGCGGTTCGCGTGCGCACATTTCTTTTGTTTTCGCTCGCGCGTTATTACGCACGCACGCACGCACGCACGCACGCGCGGGTAGACCCTCCTTACGCAACGCGGACACACGGTTATGGTAATCTCGAGCGTTCCGGAACCGGTCCCGATCAAGAGGAGAATCCCACCGAGTTAATTTCTTATCGACGCAGCCGTTGCAATTTTACGAACGTGAACGCGCGCGCGATCCGCGATCGGAAGCGAACGTTTTCTTACGGAGGAAAGTTTTACTCGCCAATACTCGCCTTATTAGGATGAGGTACAGCTCGTTGTCCTCGCGTCTCTCAGTCGTGACGTTTACCAAGAAGCGACGATACTGTTTTTTAAACATCTCTAATTAGATTCGAATTATTTATACACTATATTTGAGTCGTAACGAAAATTGTAACGTTTTATTAATTTATTTATGAGACTGTCTTTTGACGTCCGGATTGGACGTTTGCAAAGTTTAAAAATGTCAAGTGTAAATAATAGGAATATGCTTCTAGCTCGCAGTAATTCATAAAATCGAATGCACTTGGCACATTGGCTCAACGGACACCAAATAGCAGATATAAGTTACAAAATTCATGTGGATGAATGTCGATAAATCGCCAAGATCGTGGGAAATAGAGTAGCGTTAACGAAGCGTCTAACCGTTATTAAAATTAACGGATTAAACCCACGATACAGTTGAGAATCAAATATTAAAACACGTTAACACGCGAGTAAGAAGTGTAGACGCAAGGTAACAAGGTCTTCGATTTTTGAGTTGCAGCCTAATGATACCAGTTCATCTCGCACAACCATCATCGCGAAGAAAACGCTCAATTTACGCTTTTTCTCCGAAAGGCAACGCATGGAATTTGCAAATTCTCGAGCGTCGATCTCCTCCTTTCTTAATTTTGGGTTACCTTTTTATTTCCCTTTCGTACCATCCTTTTTATCCGATCTTACGGTTAATTTCACTCGGAGGTTGTTCCGAGTAATTTTGAAAAACATCGGAATTTTCGAACGGTCTATCGTCCATCATTCGCGTATCGACGCGAACATTAATCGCTCGAGTGAGAGCGAATTAAGTCGTTAATCAGCGTCGTGTCGTTACTTAATTTTATTCGGTAAATACGAGTAAGCAAAGGAGCGCGTTCGCGGATAAGTTTCTCCTCGGAGATGGAAAGGAAGGCGTTCGCTCTCTGCGTCCTTTTCTTGCCATGACTTAGTCCCGCGATATTTCCCTCGAAAAGAGCTCGCGATTCGCGAGTCCTTTGTTGTCCGGAGGACGAGTGCACGCGAAAAAGTCCGTCGGAAGCTTATACGAATTGACGCGAGTGCGCGCGCACGTGTCGCACGAAAATGAAGCCTTTAACCTCGTTATGAAGAATTTGGGCCTAAGAGGATTAGAATTAAGAATGTCTGTGCAAGTGGCAAGGCGCGTAACCCAATCTCCCGTTCTTATCTCTCCTTTCCTTCTCAAGGTACAAGCGTTTGCTCTCGGAAGTCGAGTCTCTCCCCTTCGCGCTACGAAGAGAAAATAGTCGACAAGCGTTCGGCGCTATCAATTACATCCGCCGTAGATAATCTGTACAGGTACCGAGAGCGAGGGATTAGGGAAGAATGCGCAAATTTTTCCTATAATTAACGTTGGCCGTGCGGTTCGGTTAAGGAAGGAAGGAAGAAAGAAAAAAACACTTTTTCTACCTTTTTTACCTTTTGCTGCAAAGGTTTTCTCAAACTATCTTTACGACGCTTTTTGCACGGCACATACTGTTTTTAACACTGAGAATATTACGAGTACTGATTTGCGTCGGATGAGAAGTACATTATCTCGACGTTGCTTTCTTAAAATCACCTAGACAGTTGCTTCGGTTTCGTTAACGAAAATAAGATTCCACCGAGAATCGTGACCTATGGATGCACATTTTCGTGATTTTCAATTTTAATCGAGCAACTGTATTGAGCAACTGTGGAATTGAAACGGGCGCAATAGAATCTAGCATCCGACCAAAATATATTCCTAGCTCTTGTAAACAAAGCGATTTAATACGCAGCAACACGAGCAATTAACGTAACCCGATGAAGGTTCTGCATCTTAATTTTATTTTACCATTCGTTACATTACGGATGGGGTTACCGCCGCGTTCTTATTTCTTATTCCTAATGCTCTTTTAGTTCGATTACATTTAAAAAAAGTTCTGCTAGTGCGGAGAATGCAATAAATTGCCAGGCACTATAGGAAGGGCTAATTTCGATTTTACTTTATTAACGGTGTATTATAGTCTTGTACATTACGTTACCACGAGAAGCTTTTGCACGAAATCTGTCTTTGAGATACGTACCTGCAACAGAAATATAATTATAATAGAATTAATATTTTTTCAATATTCTGATGAGATATTACAAGTTTATTAAGCAAGAGTAACGATTGTTTTAACATTGGATTCGAATGCTTTTCTGGAGTCCAAAGCTGAATACTTCGATATTATTTTCGTTATAATTTTTTCCGCGCGTTCGAAACATCCAAGATTGCGAGGTGGAACGTCGTGAATTAAAAGACGTCAATCTTTAGACGGTACAAGTGCAACTAAAATAGCGGGCGGGAATTGAGCTTCGACTTGGACCGTAGCAGAGCACTTGTCAAAGATGCCGTAGAACGTTGACGACGCACACACACTCGACGGAAGAAATATCGGGCGACTGTCCGATGTTGCACAACGCGTAGCTACGACTCGCCTTTGGGTTGGGGCTTCGGTAAATGGAACCTGGGTCGGACGTGTGCAGCATGTCCATACCACGCATTCTGAAAATGTACAACTTAGCTTGGGTGTGATATATCTTTCGCTGTATGCACGTAACGCTCGTGCTTCGAGGTAATGCCGTTCAACGATTGCGCGCGATACCGTATTATAGTCTCAAGAATGTAATAACAGCGAATTACGTGAAGTGTGTTATGTAGTTACGAAGGCTTGACCTCCCTTGCACCGAACCACATCACTATTACAACTGAGCAACTGCGCGTCGACTTTTACGCGGAGAAACTTGGAATTCTTTTTAACGTCGAATCACACATCAACTTTGTCTAGAATTTCCTGCGTTCGTTCAGTGCCGATTCACTGTTGCCTCCATTTGTCATCCCAGGCATCGACAACTAGAGCGCGTTTAATCGTCTCGTTGTTTTATCGTCGTTTTATCATCCTGGACAAGCGTCAGTCCGATTCCTTTTTGGATTCCTCGACTTTTCACTCCTTATCCTCTTTTTTCGCCTCCCTCGCTCGCTCTCACCGGCTAGGGGGTGATTTTTCCACACGGACGGATTCACGGAACGGATGAGAAGCTTGGCGTCTTACGTATAAGGTTTCGTCGGGGTTCCCGCGAGGATAATCGTCCAGAGACGGGTTCGGAGACGTCGGCTTTTTCTGCGAGTACCTGGACGCGCCTCCCCGTGTGTCGTGGACTGCCGTCCTTATCGGGAAACGCCGATGGACGCGAGCCTCGGATTTCACGGAATGTTTGACCGATGCCCCACAACTTGGATCCTTTTTCGCGCAATCCTATGCCGAGGAATTGCTTGCTATTTACTTTCGAATTGTAACTTACTCCTGGGCGGTTAAGACGTACCGTGAAAAGCATAAAAATCGAGCACGAAATCGGACCGAAACTCTCGCAATTACACTGGGCGCGTGCAGATTGTAATCATCGAATGGAATCATATTTCAGATCAGCTTGTGCCGTTTGTATTATCAGAGATCGGATTATTCCACGCGCACGCAGAGCTTTAATTTACATCGTGGATGAGAATATTTTCAGTTACATCGGCGCGAAATTCAAAATACAAGAATATCAAATCGGGCTAATCGTTAACGTCGTATTTATAGTTATTACATTTGCTTCGAATCGTATTCGTACCCGAAACGTATTATGTGTACGAATCCAGAGAATCCAATCGTCCGAACTAATCGCCTTCTGCCGAGAACTTTTTACCGTTTTTTTCATTCTCAATTCAATGTCGTATTTTCGTGTTCTTGCATTGAAAAAGGACGTTTGAGTCGTGCTGTAATTTACGGTAAACTAACTTTGGATTCTCGATCAGCGTGTCCGAGACACCGAGACAAAATATTTCGAAATGCTACCAATGTTAGGCGTTGTTCCATTAGCTTATTGGATCACTGATTTACAGTTGAATGCATTCTTGTTCGGTAATTCTACTCGCAACTTCCAAAATTCACTTCGAACATTCTGGACAGTTGCGGTTCTGCGTGAGACCGCGAGTAAATCAATATTGATGCACGAGAAAAAAAAAAAAAATTACAAAATTGCTGCGATATCAGTTTAACATATTAACACTGAAGTTAGTTCTGGGTGAAAGTGAAGTGAGCGAGTAAGTAAACTTATCGAGTTATCAATTGAAACGTTGGACTTCCTTTTACGTGTAATACAAATATTTCATATTTTTAAATTATATCATTTTAATTATTCTCAACGATATCAAATGACGTCTTGTACCATGTTTGAAACGAAATGAATAAAAAAGACGTTGATTTACACCAATACACTAGAGTTACAGTTGTCATACAAGTCACATTGCTCGTGTTTATCTCCTAGGAATTACTTTCTTGGGTTTCAGTTACCTTGGACATTGCGCCAATTCGAATATTTTTATCAGCGGATAGTAAAACTATATATTAAAAGCTGTCGATAAATTTATTCTAATTGTATATTAATATGGATAATTACATTTTATTAGACATTAATCTCTGTCTATATATATATATATATATATAGACATAAGCATTACACTGGCCAATACATGTTACTTGTGCGTTGGGATTGATTTGCGAATAAAATTTAATATTCGAAGAGAAGTGTAATGTAAAAACACTTACTCGTCGATAAACTCTCTGTAAAAATTAAAGTACTCAAATTCATTAAATATCCATTAAATTGTAAAAGCACAAAGCCGATAATCGCAGGAGTTATCTAAACTTTTGATTATCGAAATTTATGAAAACTCCGGGGTAACGTACGAAAGATAACGAGAGCGTACGTTCAAGACACATTGTATTAATCGAGTTCGGATATCTAAGAAGAGCTTCTTAACGATAATGCTCGCGTGGTTCATTACAGCGCGTAAAGATACGCAGTACGAGATTTGATAAGAGTTACGCATAGCAGTTCGGTAAACATTCTCATACTCCATGGGAAGGTTTGCGTCGTTGTCGTCGAAAATTTCATTATCTCTCAACCTCTTGGTTTTCTCAATTATTGCAAACTCTCCGATAATTTTCGATAATTTTACAACAATTACATCAATTACTCTCCGTCTACGCAACGTAACTAACCAACTAACTAACCCGCGTCCCGTCCAACGGCTTGGACGACTGAATCATTATACAGGCGTCTCGAGTCATTTATGATTCACCAGTCATACTCGTGAAAAAAGTAGATCACGGAACGTGCATTAAAATTGTAGCATCTTTCACGCAAGCGCTCGACGACGATCTTCCCTCTCACTCCGACGCGACGCGACGCGACGCGCAACCAATGCAGCCGAAGTCTGAAAAATGGCGCAACAACATCTTCGTCGCTTTGATATTCCGCGAGTATCTCGGCGGCGTAACTTTTTGCCTGCCCACGATGGTTTACCTTTCGAACACTCGCTGGATCGACACTCGTCAAGGCTACTGCCAGAGGAACTCGGCAGTTCTGTTGATGTACGTTCGCGGAAAGTTGCCGCAGCCTTCGCCGTTCGACTGGAGTTCAGTAGCCGGACGAGTGCCTCGACGGCGTGAGATCAAGGACCGTAACAGAACCGAACAGGGAACGAGGATCATCGCTCGAGGGAGAGGAGAGAACGAACAAACGTGGACGCGTACGAGACTGGAAGATCGAATGCGAGGTTGGTCCCGGGCTCGGTATGTAAGTCCATCCAATTAAGCGGCCGACAAATCTCATCGAATTAGTTCATTGATATTAATGCCGATGTGAGGCTGTAAAGATCGTCGCTGCATAAGTAGCGAGTAGCCTTGGAAGAGGAATCAAGAGCTATTCTTCCTTTGTCCTGGCCTTTAAATTCGTTAGAGCTTTGGGTGTATTTTACTTTGGGTGTAGTCAAGATGTTGCTCGACAACCTTGTCATTCGAGACTTACAGCGCTGAATTGGTTTAACATTTCGATCGTACAATTGACGATAGAGTATATTTCACAACTACTTCAACTTGTGGATAGAGTTTCATTCGTGGAATGTAAGCGTGAATTAATCGAATAAAAATGACACTTTCTACGCATTAACGCCTGTGCGTTAACTTTCGAGTGTCGTCTTGGCGTTCGTCTTTGACGGCCAAAGCGATATGGAAAACATAGGTACCGCCTAATCCCGATGACTAGCGTTTCATTTAATTCGTTTTTATGCAATTGATAAGACAATTCGCGCAATTACTCGTTATTAGAGCCTACGAGATTGAATTGGGTTTTTCAAATAAAGTTTTTATTCGTGAATCGTGCAACGAGCTCAAATGCATTTCAACAATTGTAATAAACTAGCGATTTTGCTTTACGAGTGAAAAACACATCATCCTTATGACTTTGCGATAAACTTACTCTTAACGTGAGAAACCAACCATTATCGCGAGATCATTTCGTTTTTATCCAAATGAAATTCTCGACTTTGTCAGCACAGCGTTAAAGACAATAATTTCCAAGATAAGCGTATTTTCTATCTCGAGCCCGTAGGGAGTACGAAGGCTCACAGCAACGAGAATAATTGGACTTAATTTGTCAGTCGAATTTTCGCAATTCGATTTTGTCGTGCGTGACAGAATACCCGTATTATTGTCGATCGTTTGTGCCCGAAGTCGGACTCTGTCTTTGTAAAGAAAGAAAAGGAGCACAGAGAGAGAGAGAGAGAGAGAGAGAGAGAGAGAGAGAGAAACGAAAAAAAAAAAAAAAAAAAAAAAAAAAAAAAAAAAAAAAAAAAACAGTTAATCGACTCCAGTGCTCGAGGCATCACCTGAAAATCGTCGGCGCATGACGCGAGGAATTCCACTCTCGAGGAGGTCTACCGAGCCTTCGCGCTACGTACGTATAATAAGACACAATTTTAATCAAACAGCGCTATTGAGATAAGTAAATGATACGTGGAAAAGACTATTGGTTTGAAGCTGCACGAGGTTTAGAGCACGATGAAATTTTTATCGTCGTTCTCTTACGTGACGAGGATGGACCAAATTTTATGCTTCAAATATCATTGAATGCCTCGAATCATTTCCATTGCATTGCCTGTTTCCCCACATATATTTTTTTTGTTTTTTAATTAGTTTTAAGGGCTCAATAAACTCAAATCTTTCTTTCGAAGTATCAACCATTCGAGGCAAATGTCGACATACGTATTTGCAGTAATTGAACATTAATTAGAAGGGGGCACGTGTAATTCTATCAATTCCCTCGATAATTCTCCACGTTCGATACGAGCAACTGCAACGCAATAAATTTCTTCGCTTAGTTCGATCGTCTCAATATCCGACGAAGAGAAAGTTAACGAAAATGTCGGAACATTCGATCGAGGCGTCGAAAAACGCGGGAAAGGCTTGGGAAAATCGAGAAGGGCGACAGTCCGCGTGCCAACGCACAAGGCGATGAAGAAACGGTCTCGCGGTAGTTTCCCCTTTTTGCCCCCTTTGCCGCCGTTGCCACCTTTGCCGCCTTTGCCGCCTTTGCCGCCGTTGCCCAACTGTATAACCAAACCAACGTATCGCACGTACGCATACGGCGCACGTAGTTGCCGCGATGTAGATCTAGCGGGAGCCGAGGGAATTCTCTTTTTTCTTTATTCGTGACAGTTACCTGGAAACCCGAAATGCGATTTACCTCGTGCATAATAAGCAGTTGTTCCTGACCTTCCAGCACTCGGTACAAATTTCCCTTTTAAGCGAGGAGGAGCGCGCGTGTATACACGATTGCGTTAGACGATGCTTGCATTTGTACTTGACTTTGACTTTCCTGCGACTAGAACAACGTCCAGTGCGTTGTCTTGATATAATAGTGGCGGCGTTCTTGCTTTCACCGGACGTACATTTTTACATACTTTTCTACAGACGAAGAAAATGGATGCACCAACCGTTAGTAATACCGGAACTAACGAGCTAACTAATGAACTAACGGAGGTGAGCTTGTGTGCAATTCTTACGAGATGCTTAAATACGATTGATAACTTAATTTATCAAACCATTCGTAAAGTGTCATTTAATGGAAATGTTGAAAAATAAGTTACAAAACCGACGTACCCTCAAATGATTTAACACGTACGCACGTCTATTGATATTTTGGCAAACTTCGTTTCAAAGCTTCTATCGAGCGTATTTATGCAAAATTTACCTGATTGATCTATTATTAAATAAAAGGATGATAAATCACATATCCATTCGTGACAAACAGAATTCATCTTATAAAAGACTGTCATTTATAAAATGTTGTCAGTCTTCCATCCTTCGCATTCTAAAATTTTGTTCTCTCTATATAAAGAATCTTAACGGAACGGATTTATTGTTAAAAATTTATCACATCTGTATCGTATTATTTTTCATTTACAAGACAGCTATTGTCGAATAGAAAAACTTACAAACAGTCGCCGCCCTCCTGATCCGTGATTATTTTCGAATGCATTAAAAAATTAATTCCTCTCTGAGACGGTGTCTAATTTACGAAAAATAGCAGGTGCCACGTTTCGTATGCAATGTATCGTACACCCTGCGAGCACGCAACCAAATAACCGCTTCGCGCCAAGCGCGTGCACTTATTGTACTTTACATCCGTGGGTGTACACGGCGGACATGTAAAGAAAAACACGGATTCCTAGAAAAGTGATGTTCCTTTTTGATGGATGTACGGCGCGTTCGACTATCGGTTCAAAAGAAAGGATATCGAGATATTGTATATGCCCGTTGCTTCCGTGCCGAGATTGATTTATCGATAGCTTTGCTATGATGGACACTCGGATTTGCGAATGTAACGACTGCGATTCGTTTTACGGAATCGCGTTACGTATCTCTGAGCTTATTCTCGCGATGCTGAACTGCGTACATTTGCCGCGTTGACATTTATCAATAAGCTATTCGTATTAATTTCCTTTAATACGGTTTTCGCTCGAGACTCTAAGGCACTCAACGATATGGTTTACACCTACAGTCTCACGTAAGCAGGATTATTATTAATTCTCTCGTCGTAATTTCATCAGCTTAAGTGATAAGCGCAAGTATAGTTTCTTTCGTGTCACGACATCGATAAAAACTCAATTCGAATTTATTTCGTAGCGCAAGTTCAGAACAATTACGAACTATTACGAAGGCTATAACGCAAGCAACATTTAAGGTTTTTCGATATGAGAAATTCATACTTTGCGCGGTATCGCGAGGATAATAAAATCACGAAGATCGAAATGAATGGAGCACGTAGATGGAATGGAAACTGAAAGGGCAAAGTCCGTTCGTTTGTTTTCGTTTTATCGAGTTCACCGGAAAGTAAAATGTCCTTACCTACACTGCAAAACAGTACAGCGATTGGCAACGTGTTTCTTATGCAGTTTCGTAAAGCCGATTATTAATTAAATCCGAAGAATACAGAATTTCTTCGGATCTGACAGCCAAGTAATAAACTACCTTAACGTCGTTAAACCGATTAACGAATACACGGAATACCAAAGTCACGGCGAGACGTATATTTCCCGTTCGGTGGAAATTGCGCTTTTGCCACGATTTCCCGATGGAGCGAATCGGCGCCTCCAATATTAGCAATCGAGTGGCTTTCGCGCTTGAGGAATGAGCGAAAATAGGAGAGCAAAGTAGGCCGAGCGTGTGGTTGTGATCAAAGGGTTCCAGCGATGGCAATTCGCCTAGACGAACGACGAAATAAAAGCGATGCTCGTTTGTCGAGGATTCGTCTAGGTACGGCGTCTCGTCAGGTTATCGCGATTGATTGTTCGCGAGCTTTGAGCTTTGTCATCGGCTTCGTACGGCCTGCGTAATTATCGGGTGTACCAAATATTTTCCTCGCCCAGTCTAAATTCAAAACGGTTATCGCAAACGGATATTATCGACTCTTAATACATTTACGCGGTTATTTGGATCGAGAGACGCACCTGAACTGACTTATTACGCGCGGTACTTCTTACGAGGCTCGACGGCGCTCGGTATCAGCATCCGCGAGATCCACGGAAAATCCACGTTCCATCGGCGCGTGCCACTGCAGCGCGATCGAGGCATAACTTCTGGGTTATAGAGGTTAAAGCACTCGGGCGCCCTATAAACGTTTGACGTTTATAGCGACGCCGAAGCGTCGCGCGTGTATTTATACATCGTGTAGCTGGGCTTTTTTGGGTTAAGGCCCTAGGCGTAACGCGCATGCGTACGGGATGCGCGACCGGTACAAAAATCAGCGCCGCGAGGGGAGGGGCGATATTACGGGAACGCGGAGCTCCGTAACCGGAGAAATTATTCCCGGTCACGCTCCAGATTCGTTTAGCCGATAGTCCGCTAATGGTGTACACGTGGGTGTGATCGCGGGATTTTAGTGCAGCACAAGAGGCGCGTAGCTTTACTTTGCAGCTGGATGCGGTCGAGTCGCGAGTTCGAACGCGTACGAGGAGGAGCCTGCAAGGGTTACCCAGGGGTAACGGGATAGAGCTTAGAGCTCCAGTCTCGTCGTTCCTTTGGCTTTTCTTTTTCCCGATGTTGAGAGGCGTTGCTACTCGGCTGTCGTCTGGGCACGTAATTAATGCGCTGAGAATGTACGGCTTCTGCTCTGATTTATCGGGGCATTTGCGCGTACTCTTCGCGCAGCTTCGAAACGAAGTAGCGAAATGCTCGGCTTCGAATCGACATCGTTGCGAACATTTCTTAATTAACCAATTGCAAAAACGCGGTTGCGCAAGGATCGACGGAGTTTGCGCTAGAGCTCAGGGGACAAGTTATCTTGCGAGGTTGGATTGTTCATCTTCTCGCGACTGCAGCTGAAGCTGTTTGCGCGTGCCTTTATCGCGACTTGCTTTCTTGGAACGGAATAGAATTATTTGGTGCACACGGCGATGGTAAGAGTTGAAAATGCCAGTTGGCCAACTTTCGCGAGAGAGTAGCAGAGAGTGCAGTGCTTGCAAAATTAATAGTCGCCCTCTTTGTACTTGTATTTTCTGCTCGGGGGGTGGGGGGGGGGGCTGTTTTCGTTTACCCGACAAAGTGTGTTACGTAACATTTCGTAACGAGCGGTTGAGAATTAAGGGAAATTTCTCGTAAAAGATTTATTCCGCGCACTTTTGCGGCTTCCAACATTTTTGTAGAATATTCTTTTCAGACGGTACTTGATTCGTCGACTATTAATTTCGTTCCTGAATTATTAATTCAGGACCACGAGGTGGGTGGATAAAAGCTAATTGCTTCCTAAACAGTCCGAGCCAGTTTAACCTCTAGGTTTTTCAGAAAAATCCTTAATTACGGACGGAATTTTTTCAATTTTTAACGCGCATGCACTAGTCGCACATTCGTTTAATTTTTTTCCAACTGATTTCGACGCGCTGAATCACGAATCTGACAACGTGTTTTACAACGATCGGTGCTCTCGAAAAATTGACGTAGCTAAATTGCGACACGTATAATTAATAACAACAATGCTGTAAAGGGTGTAAAGCTTCTTTAACGATTCCTGCGTAGACGTAATTATCGCTATTATCATCGCCGTTTCTTTTACAAAAAGAGCAACCTTCCGCGAGAATTCCTGGAGCGCGTCTGAATTTCATTCTCGTCGTGGAAAATCTTTCTGGATCAGCCACCCAGCGGTTTTCATCGATCAAGGCGACCGCAGCTGATACGCATTAACGCGGCTTTCTGACGAGGGATTTCCAAAGTACCGCGCAGACACGCTCATACGAACCGAGTGCTTTCTTGGCGCAACTTCCCCAACTGTCGCACCGTCTTATCTACATTTGTCTCGCAGTCTGTAAATTCCAAACGCGTTCCTGTCGTAAGTCAGCAGCGGATGCTACGGTTTGGTACCGGTGATATACCACACTGGATTCCACGCGGTTCTGCCGGCGATTGGGATCGAAGAATTTCCCCTCGTCCTTGGGTTGCGTCATTATGTCGGAGGAAATGTCGCCGCTCATCGAAGAGAACAGGCTCGAGTGTTAGGGGTCTCGTCGAGATTGGGAAGTCGGAGATAAAAGGATAAGGGACGTGCCGATGGAAGGAGCATGGCTTTCCTCTTGTTTTTGGGTCGAATAAAAGTGCTTTCGAAGAGGAAGAAGATCGAAGGATATCCTCGAGTCGGCTCTTTAAGGAACTTTCACTCTTAACTGGTCTGAATCGCTTCGATCGGTTGGGCTTCATTACCGTGACTCTTGGAGTTAGAGAGTCAACGCGTGTCTCTCTCTCTCTCTCTCTCTCTCTCTCTCTCTCTCTCTCTCTCTCTCTCTCTCTATGGCGACTCTTATTGTAGACCTGCTATTGTTACAATATTACAAATAAGCCTTGCGAATTTTTACGGAATATTCGTGTACACAGAGGTACGCACCAATGAATTCCCGTGCTTAATCGAATAGCATTATTTGACTTTCAGATCTTAATAGAGTAAGCTTCGCTCTCGATATATTCAAAACGTTTTAAAGCGCCGTTATTGCGACAAAAGTTCTTTAACGTTCGTAGAATCTTAAAATTACAACAGCGAATTCATCGTACAAAAATAATGTAGTACAACACACAACGAAAGTTTACACCTGTCCAGTCGACGGAAAAAAAATATAAATTAAACGCGTACAATTAACGTAAATAATAACGAAGTCTTAATCGGCGTAAAGGTAAAACAACACATTTCACCCTTTGAAGTAATTGACGCAACTATTCTTATCATATATATATATATATATTATATTATACAAGCGTTTATTCTCATATTCAATATTATCGTAACGATACACAAACACAAACACGACAAAGTCCCTATCGCAACCTTACAAAATTGATAGGCATTACCATCTCTTACTTTAAATTCGCATATCGGTTTCATTTGTTGAGAAAGCACATATAACAACAATGTTTACTTTTAATTCCGATCGGAACGGAAGAAATCCAGCCACACGTAAGCGTTAATGTAACATTCGCCTATCATATATCCATTAGATACACAGTGACGACGAATCGAAAGTAAGGAAATACGTGTACATTATTATACGAGGCTCGAGCGAGTGATTCATTCGCCTCCTCGCGAAATAGAATGAAATATAAATATAATACGGCTTAACTTGGCTTCTGGAAACGGTCGGAATTTTTTTCACCGTCGTCGGGAATCTCTAAAGTGCATTTTCTGAAATTATATGGTGACTACGATTATCGTAGTACGCGTCGGTGTTTGAAGTTGGCGTAGCAAATTTTTCGACCGAGAGGCTCGAATTGCACGAGATAACGCTATTGTTTACATTGCTGTGACATGCAGAATAATGTGTTCATCGGCTTTATTTTTCATAAATAAACAGAGAATGAACATTAATAGATGAATCAGTCGTTTAAAAGGAAAACAATACTTCGGTGCGAAATATTTTCTAATTCTTTTATCGCCTCGAAATAAAGGGAAGAAATTTATTTTCCACTGGGAATTTGTTGCTTAAATACGAACGCAGTAGTGACGTTAATTTACTTCGAAGCGGAATTTTTGTATGAAACAAGAATATGAAGTCGCAAGTTATAGAATTTTTCAAAATTTAAGACTTTTGAAAATATTGCACAATAAGTGTCAAAATGCAGACGAGCGACTATTTTACAAAAGCATTGTTTAACGGAAGTTGTTGCACGTGTTTGTACTTGGCTGAACGGCATTGCGTATTCCTATGAATATAATCCGGTTTCATCCAACGTAAGGAATTTTATCTTACGTTCGTCTTCGTTGTTATTTCCGTAAGAACTGCAATTGACGTCAGGGGTTTTGCAACAAGGAATAGAATTTTGCGTAATAATCGTCTACAGGAGTTCCCGTTGACACGAGCAAAAGATGTAAGCACGTCAGCAAGAGATCAGACGGTGATTATAAATTTATGTGGAGCCCATAAAACTGCCTTCTGTCTGTCTGCATTCGAGAGTGAAAAGTTAAGTTTTTTCAAAAGTAACAAAAAGTATTTTGTTAAATTGGATATTGGTGTCAGTTTCGATAAATTGAAATTCATGGACATTTATTAAGTATTTATCAAGTACATAACCACCTAACTCTTTAAACTTGAAACATGTAATAGATTATTTTTCACTTGAAAAATCAATTATTTGTCAAGTTTAAAGGCTTTTTCAATTTTTGCACACGAAACAATATATTATTAGATTTTATTAAAGATGATTTATTAACGGTCAAATTCTTTGAAGTAGATACGATTGCGAAATTGAATATATTATACTGGTAAATGAAAAACTATTAAGAAATATTAATTCGTTCGTATTTAAATGATTGCGAATTAACAATTAACGTACGGACTTGGAGGAAGTCTCTTTTCAAAGTAAATTACGATAATCTTTCATTGGAATATATTTTGTGTGAAATTGTCTAGGAAGAAAAGAGAATCGTACTTTAAATGAAATATTACGCTTCGATAAGTGATTTCAACTAGCAAGTCGATAAACGTGAAAAATTACTTTTCATCTGTACTCGTTTATAGCAATTATGTGTAATATTCATCTGCAAATGAGTGGATATTTAAACTGAAAGAGTCAGACAAATTCAGATCAAATCATTGAAATAATATTATTGTTTTTAATTTTCTTACAATTGTTACTTATTGTTGCTTGAAATTAATAAAATATTAATCTATATTTCTGAAAGCCTGCATAATCTCAACTAGTTCTAGTTCAACTTCACTTAGCTAAATAGAGAAATGTAAACAAAACTGTTACTTTATATACGGCAGACAAGTAAGTAAAGTTTCCAATAATAATTATTCATTATGATATAATTATAAACTAAATTATATGTATTTTATTTAAGAAATGAACATTTGAAACATATTTTAACAGTATAACGCACTTATGTAAACAAATTCATGCGATAAGTTTATATATAATAATATCCTATGAACCTTAAATTCTTTCAAATGATGTAATAAATGTAGACATCATTAAACGATAAGTGACATATGCAGCATTTCCTGATTCGAATAGTCACACTATTTATTTAAAATTTTGTTAAACAAACATTTAGAAGATTAGGATTTTTATTTGTAGCCATTCACAAAAATTCTCTAACAGTATTAAACGGATACTTAAATATAATTTTATTTTTTAAGCATTTACGAGCACTTTGAGTAACGTCTTATTTTCATATTTATAAAGATTTGTATGGTGTGAAAACGATTGATAATTTATATTTTACTTTTATGGACGTAAATGTTTCATGGAAAGGCATTTTTTAAATGTAATTACTCAAAATTACGTATGCATCTATGCTATATTGAATAAGTAGAACTTTTTATTATTGCGCAGATTTTAAAATTTCTGAATAATCCTGTTTAATTCTTCGTAGTTTAATCGTCATAATTATATATATATATATATATATATAATATTATTACATAATAACTATTTTTATAGACCCTCGAGATAGAGTAAAAGTTTCTTTATTGATATGTTACGGCAATCAATGGAATTGTGAATACTCGAAAAGAGAATTTCAGATTTCCAAGATTAATTTAAGAAGATTCATGACCTTTCCTCTCGCTTATGCAACCCTTCACCTTAAAATAACTTGTTTATACTGATTGGTCTTCATATAGTTATCGTTGAACTTTCCCGTAGCAATAAACTACGGAACATCAAAGATTCTTGTAAGACAATGTATAACGAACAATATATGATAAATAATAAAATTATACGTTAAAAGTACGTTAATGTAAGTAACCTTAGCAGTACTTATACAGAATATCTGAATAATATGTAAGAAAATCATTTAATTGCATTACTTATGAAAATATTGAAATAACAAAGTATTATTGCAAATAAAAACTTATAAAGAAAAACAAGTTTTGGCGTGTACGAGTACATGTAGTAACACTGGGTCTCGAACGACGCTTAACAAAGACATCAACTAATGATATTTTATCATTAAAATTACAAAATTCTAGTGCCTTTCACATGGCAATTATACTTGTTTTGCTTGGTTTTTTAAATTTTAACTTTTCAAAAACTGAATTTTTCGTTGAAAATGTTGAAAACTGCAGACTCATAAAATATTAACAGGCCATTATTAATAACTTTAAAAGCTATTTCGTGTAAAAGATACAATACGCGTTCATTTTATTCATTTTTTTCTATAAAAGGAAACAATAGCTTTTAGCTTTTAGTGATAAAAAACTTCAGTAAATAAGTTTTATTTTCCAGTATTGTTCCAACATAATACTATTAGAAATGAAATTCACTTCATTACTTGTAACATTTGTCGGATTCTGCGTATTGTTTGGTAATCGCTTAATTACACAAATACCCATACGTACTATATATTTATTTATAAGGTACTTATAAAACTATTCATTTTTTTATGCAGCTAGGGCAGATAAGTTGACCGACTGCTTGAAAGACTGCGACAGTAAGACATTCGTTGCTTAAAAAAAAAGTATAGTTTAAATGTTGTTAGTTAAACAATTTTCAGGTTTCCATTATCAAATGTACGGAAATAATTTACTCCACTTAGCAATTTAAGAAATGTTTGCGTACACCGCATTTGCGCTAACATTATTACTTCCTTGGGGCCATTAAATAATTAAATGAACATTTATAAAATTTCAGACTATCCCAACATTAGAGAAAGGTGTCGGCAGAACTGCTATTGGTTATACCATCCCTAGAACACCTAAAATGCGATAAAAGAAGATGGAAAAGCAGCAAAAGAATATAAAGCATCATCGAGTTGAAAATCAAGATCAAGAAAATCAAAGACGTAAAATAATCCACGTAGTCGAGTTTCTTCCGCGTTCTCTAGTTGTTCAGAGATGCTAAATTACGTCGAATATATCATTTCAATACATAATTTATAGTATTTGCGTTAAATCAATAAGTAATGCACCATCTGCTATTTCGATTATTGGCAACTTGAATTTCCATTCGTTTTGTGGTGCAACGGATAATTCGTATATGTGCGGGTAGTTGTTTAAATAAAGTCTTAACTATGTCGAGAGTTTGGAGTTTTGCTGTTATTCTCCTTTCGTCCTGAAAATCCATTTATTCGTTGGTTATTATATTAGTGACAAAAGTCATCGATTAAAATTTGTGGAGTCTCAATAGTACGCACGCGCATACGTACGACGCGCGACATGTTTATTTAAGGCACCTTCGTGTAACAAGCCTAAGTGTTTTTCTGCTATTGCCATGCGTATCCTTTGTTCTGGGACACTATACTTTTGTCATTTCCATGTAATTAATGTCTTTATGGTCCGTTGTTCATAAAGCGGGATTCAAAGTCTCTGTTTGCTCAATGACATTTCGTTTTCACTGTTCCGGTGGTTGAAAATGATCATTATTAAAAATATTTAGCAATCTTTAGTAGCAACATTTACCCACGCAGGATCGAAGTTACCGAACACGTTTCTCGAAACTTAAATGCAATAAGTTGTCGCGCGCTTTCGGCGCAATGCGCACAGAATGCGCGCGAATCGAGGTTAAGGATCGAACACGAGAGGTCCATTGATATTTAAATGCGAGTTGCTTCTGATTGGGAAAAAAGCCGAGGGGCAAACATGTGTACCTTGCCGCGGATGCGTTCCCTGACAATTTGGCCTCATTCAGAGGCGAGGGAAGGACAACCGCAACATCCCCGGGAGAGAAGCACAATATGGCAAACATCGAGGGCTCAATGGATTCGGATATCGCATTTCCTGACTAACATCTGCCCCCTTCCGTTCTTGCGCTAGACTGTACTTTCTTATTTTTTAATCGTTCCTTTGACCTTTTTGCCACACGTGCGTTCTTATTATTGGCCATATGCTGCCAATATTCGTTTTCTAAGTGTTCTGTGGTTCATATTCGCAAACTTAATGGAGCGTCAATGCCATAAAGGCACTTTCACCTACTGACATCGGCTTAGTTGCAGCACGCTTAAAAAATTATGTACGAATTTATTGAAATTAGCAGTAATGAAACGCGTTTTCCTTCTTCCCATTCAAATTAACGAGAGAACGACGTTTTACTGGAGAAAATATCGTTGGAATATTAATAAGAGATTCTTAACAAATGCACGGAAAAATATCGGCTTCTCGTTGCAAGGATACGCTGCTGCTTCTTGTCTAATTTATGTCAAATCTCATTTTAAAGCAAAATCGCCGAACGTTCAGCGATTAGTTTTCTACCCTAAGTTTTGTACCTAAAGAGTTACAACTTATTATTTTTCACGCATCGATTGATTCTAGTCGTTTCATCTTCTATCCATTAGAACATTACTCACATTCATTGGACTATCCGAGTTTCGGATGCTGACGAGAAATTTCTCGAACGCTCGAGTACAGTTGCTCCGTTAGAAATGTTAACAACTTGTTCTTTAATTTACGCCACATTAAAAGCAGAAAAGCTGTGAAAAGGACGTGCCTTATAACGATAAACTGGTTGGACGACGGCGACTGTTTAAATATGATAAGCAAGTTCTAATTCAACTCTTTAATGAAAAACATAAAATCGTTTAAAATTTTGAAATCACGTATTTTCCGCATTGCGCTTTTTGATGATCGGTAAAGGAAGCTTGTAGTCGCCAACCACGAACTTCAGAAATGTTATCAGATAACGAGTTCAGCTATTCGCTGCAAATGTGGCTAATGATCGAACCCTGATACAGTGCTCCGTACTTTTATGAACGTAGTTGTGGTATCTGGTTGTATCCGATCTCTACGTGTTTTTTGTCTTCGATGACCAGATCCTGGTACAACGATCTAGACACGCACATTCGGTTCGCTCGATGTTTACGCTGTAAAAATTCCAAAGACCGAACCTGGACCACGTCATAGAGGACTCATCTACGAGGACTTTAGTGCGCGTATTACCCTTACTTGTACCTGAGAACTGCAACATGGTACGCGTGATGCTCGCACCGTTGATTTCAAGGACACTCGATTTGCATCGTTTAAGAAATGGAGTGTTCACTTGTGCCGAAGCCTTGAATTCGCGAATAATTTCAAAATACATCGATGTACACTCCAAATATCATTACCAGCCATATTCTGCACTGTTTAACAAATTTATACGAAATTTACCGTTTAGTCCGGTTAATTTCAACAACGTTTTTCCAGAAGCTTTATTACGTTCATTTTTCATCGCAAATGTTTCATCGGTCTGTAACAAAATTCTATTTACGTGATAATGAGTATAGTAATTATTGTTTATACAAAATTCAAAGCTAATTCATTTATTCAACGCTTAGCGATGAAATTAATTGGACGATAAAGTTATGTAATTGTAACACGCGATAAAAAATTTTTCCCAAACGATATTCATTCGATTAAGAATATTAATAATAATACTACTTTCAAAAATATCTTTAGTTTAATCGGACAGTCTGCTCTTTTTATCTTTACACATGGACTGACAATACCTATCCAATAACATGCATAGAACAAGGCTCGCGTGACATTTGGTGCAGACTGGTTGTTAAATTAAATTAAATTTACCGTTGACGACAAATACGTATAATTGACAGAAAGTTTATTATTCCCAATAGATAAAGTATTGTCAATTTTTAATAAAAAATCTATTGGTATATTAATTAAGTTAGGATTCATCGTCGATAAATGAAATTTAATGGACATGGCTTTCGATTTCAGTAAAATATACTAAAACACTTAAGTAATGGTGTTTTTGTGCTACTATTTCTAGCTATTAGCATCTGCGTGAAAAATACATTCTACGTTGAATAATTATTCAACGCGTACGTGCACTTGCAAAGATTTATTAAATATCTTTAGTTTAATGAAAATAGAAGTTTCCTCTCCGTTTAAAATTCAAATGTCCACGTGACTTTTAATATAAAAATAATATAATCAAAAGGCCAACATCTTACTTTGGGAAACTTTGGCAAAAATACTCCCCTTGGTCATGATCTAACGCAACTAACAATTCCTCGTTTTCCTCCGCTGCCATCGTCGAACACAAAAAAGCTTTCTAAGGTAAGCTCTCTGTCTCTCTTCTCTCTTCTCTCTTCTCTCTATCCCCATCAACCGTCCCACGCTGTAAACACATACGCTCGATGCGAATTATGCGTCTTGTGCGATGCATAAAACGAGACATCTGACGTTGTGCACAATGTACTCCCCCCCGTACTCCTCTCACAAGGATAAAGAGCGAAAAAAAGAAAGAAAAAATAAATAGAAAAAGATCGAGCGATCTCATTGTCAAAGGACCAAATGCACGGCTCTGGCCTAATACGAGAGAGAGAGTGAGAGGGGGGGGGGCGGGCGGGGGGTAGCAAGCGGTGATGCCTCGGTGGATTTCTCTTGTATCTCTTTTTCTCTTTCATGAGATCACGATCAGCTGGCGCTGCTACGATAAATTAGCCCTCGCGTAATTTGATTTTAAAACGTCTCTTCGATTCATTCATACAAACGTACTGAAAATGAAAACTCGACTTTTTTACGAGGATTTTCAGAAAACGCATTGTTCGTCAAGCATCTAGTATACCGACTTCTTACTATTATTTATTTTTTCCCATATAATCCTAAATATAAATAAAAGAAAATCCTAAAAGAAAGCAATCTAAATTACCATATTTAAAGTTAGATTATTGGATTAGGTAATTCGTTAGGTAATTCGTTTAAGTGAATTTACTATATTACCAACCTTCATCGGTCTATCGGATCTCGTGAAAATCGTCGGAAAAAGTAAGTACAACTCGAGACAAAGCACTTCGGCATTACACTTGTACATAATGCATCGAGCATTACGAGATTCGTGTCGTGCGACCGCGAAAACGTCTACGTGACTAAAATTTCACGGGCAATACGGGCGAGTGGCTGAACCCTGGCACGTAATCCCCCTTTGGTTGTCGACACTACCGTGTGTAATGGAACATCGCAAAATAAATTATTAATTAGTGACGCGTGCGAGTGTCTAGCCTATTACACGCAGTGGTTTCACTTATATAGAATTAGAAACGTATATATTGTTGTGGAAAACATCGGTGGACGTTTGCTTTTGAAAAGCAATCGAACGTTTACGTAACAGAAGCCGTTTCGTAATTGGTGGAAGGTAATTGATAAATAACGTTAGATTACCTGAAATATAATACGCACTTGTAATAATTATAAACCGACGAAAGATAAATACTCGTTGGTAAATCACGTGGCAGCTTACGAAAAGTACAGTGGATTCTTTTACATTTCTCGTAGACAAAGTAGAAAAGTAAAACGAGGTAAGAAGCTATTATTATCCAAGTCAATAATTATTTCTTCAAAGTAAGAAACGTAACTAATACAATTCGCTAAGTGAAGACGCGCTAGCTATCGAAGCATGAAATAACTCAACACGAAGCTAGAAAAATATATTATATTTAATTACACCAGCATCGCTAACACTAACTCTGTACAATAATTAAACGCTTGTATTCGTGTTTTTTATACAATCGAGGATTGCAGATTGTACATATATCATTATATTTCATACATTTCAAGTACAAAATGTTATCCAACGGAGTAAAAAGTAGTCGGGCGACGTTAAGAAACGACGCATATAATTTTCTACTTCGCGTTTCGAAAATTTCATTTCATTTCCCCGATGAAGTAGATCACCCGTCGTACTAAAATGGCAGACAAGAATCAGAATTACGACACCTAATTAGCTTTAACGTTTGTGGAATTAAATCAGTAATAACTTTGGGTAAACGGTCCAAAGCGTGCAAGTTTATTAAAAAATTTACACTCTTGGGAATTAATCGAAAACGCGCGTTACTAGAACCTATTCGCTTGTATCACGCGTCATTAGCAACCGCAACACTTGAAAAGTAATCCAGGAATCTCATTAGTTACACGTGGCAATTTGTATCTCAGCTGATCAGAGCATTACGAGTCGCTTTAAAATATCAGACAAAAGAATATCAAGAGCTTACGAATCTCGCACGCTATCGCGATTACAAAAGCGCGTATAAGCCACGCATTCGTTCGCCGTTGCGCAATGACTCTATAAAACAGTCTCTTCGACGTTTGCGAGAACGAGCGCCTCACTTAACACCGTATTCGGGATGAAAGAGGAATTCGCTGGGCAAGGTTGTTTCGTGAGCAGAGGCCCAGTGCGGCACAATGGGCACCGAAACCCACACATCGGTGAGAATCCCGTGAAGTGCGCGGCGATCGGTATCGCCGTTACACCCTGACACGTGCGCGAAACGAGCGCCGGTGCATCGAAGGGTAAGTCGTATCCCGAGGGACGCGTTCTATGTGGGTCATGGGAAAGTTAGGGTGCATTTGCATTTCTCGAGCGGGCCGTTCCTCCGTTGTGTTGGTAAGGTGTTACAACAAGGCGCGGGTCAGTGCGCGTTCTCGTAAATCGATGGGTGATTTTAAGATGGCTAATGTAACCTGACGTTTGCTTCGTAATATTCTACGTACAATTTGACTCGCTCGAAAATAGAAATATTTCGGGCAACATTTCAGCTTGAAAATAACAGAATAATGAGAAGTAAGCCGTTGAGAATGTCAAGATAATAAGAAAATTCATCAGCGAAAGAAGCTTCTTTGATGCAAAAATGATAAAAGATAAATAATCAACGCAGGTTTTTAAGGCATGTAACATCAAGAATGATTAAAGAGAAGAACAACGATTTGGCCAAGGATCTCTTATTTATCTCTTTCTTAAATTCTAGAAAAGCGCATATCCTCGCGCCAATTTCAACAGCGAAATATTACGCTTCTATGAATTCTTCATCAAGAGAGAAGTTTGTACATTTGTAAAAGCGACTAGAGGTTGAAACTTCGTTTGGCGACGGCGCGTGCAAAAAGAAAGAGGAAAAAGAACGGGGAAAAAAAAAAAAAAAACGACACTTACGTTCGCCCGTTTATCCGATCGAGAGCCGTTAAGCGCAAAAATGTTTAATTAGTTTGCGCGCGGCTTTCGCGAGCTTACATTTGGATGTAATACGTTGGTATACGCAAGTATCGAGCAATAAGCTCGATTCTTTTCAAACTAACCAAGAACAATAGCTTTCGCGGAGAGAAAATATTTAAAGACTCGCCGACGGTAACCGCAATGCTTTCATTACAAAAGAGGAGACGAGACACTTCCAGTTTACATCATAAATAACGTTGCGAAGAGAAAGGCAAGAGAGGAGAAAGAACTTCGCGTCGGTGGGATCAATGAAAAAGCTTCCGGAATGTTCGGAAAAATTCAAAAAAACACCGACCGCGCCAGGCCGACCGGACGGAAGGAGTAGCATCACGAGGTTCCTGCACCCCGAATAATAGGCAATAGCCCGGAGAGGTCGACGTCTATACGACCGGACAATGACAGCCAGGAGCGAATGACCCTCATCCCCTTTCTCTTTCCCCGCCCACGTGCGCGATCTTCTTTCTCTTTGTTCTTCATCCGCATTGGGAGAGCTATGGGTGCACTACGAATCTCGTTACAGGAATTATCATATTTTTGCGAATACCGATGATCTCGTATCCGCGTACGAGATTTCAGAAAAATCGAGGTTCACACTCGAGAACTGCTAGGAATTATTGGTCTGCAACGATAATTTTGATTTACTGCGCTTGCGTTTCATCCGAGCCTCTTATTACATTAAGAACAATTTATTTTCAAGGTCTCCTGAGTCATAACTCAACACGCGCTTCGCCTACAAATTTTCTCTAGAATTTAATCCAACGAGCGAGAGAGTACACGAGAATTACAACCCCGTGGATCGATCGCGACTCATTCGGCTCAAACGATTTTACGCGCGTTGACAGATTGTTTCGCTCGATTATTTTAAAAAAAAAATTATCGAAACATAAATGCATAAACTTAGTTTAGAAATGCGTAATACGGTGATTATGGTGACGAGCATACGAAATAATTGTTAAAAAGATTCGAAATCTCGTCGTCACATTGTCTATGCTAGATCGATCGTATATTCACGGAAAATCAAGGAAATATATTATTACCGTACGTTCAGGACACATTACCTCGAGGCTAAATTAAATGTCGACACTTCCATATTGGTAAAACTCTTCTCTGTGCTTATTACTCCGTTATTTAAAAAACAGGATGTTCCACGGTAATTAATTTAATACATTTGTGTGCGTTAAGTACTACTTTCCTAATGGGATTTTACGATAATATTATTTCTTTTAAGGAAGTATCGAGATATATTCATACGATACAAGTTTTTAAATATTATGAAATAGGTTTATATCGATTTACCGATAAATCGAGTATCGTACCCAAGCGCCAAAAACTTAGTAACCACAAGGAAAGTCCGTCGGTACCGTGGACGAGGACGTAAAGCTAACAGAAATCCTTTGTCTCGATAAAGCGTCACGATTAATCGAAACCTAAACAACGTCGAAGGAAGCAAGATGTGAGTTCGCGGACGATTAACGAGGTAAAGTCGATCCAATTCCCGTAATGCAGATCTTAACGCTAACAAACCCTTCGTCGACTCCGATTCGCCCAAGTAGCTCAGCGTCAAAAATCCTCCCCTGCAAACTTGCCGCAAACGCGATTTCGTCGCCCCTTCCCCCATCCTCTGACATCGCTCCCACGCATAAGTTGTAACTGCGTAAAATTCCTTGCACCCCACGGGAGCACAAAAGGATGAACGGCAGCCCGGCACTCGATCGAGCGAACAATGCCGAGGACGGGAGGAGGGTGGTAAGAAAGAAAAGACGGAAAAGAGCGTACGAGATCGCACTTTTTTTCGTGAAAATAAAGGAAAACATACCGGGCTTGAAGCCTTGCACGAAAAAAAGGGAGGGTTTCGGCAGAATTTTCTTAAAGCAACGCTCTCTCTCTCTCTCACCCCTCCGCCGTTGGATGCGAGTGACGCGAGTGCTTTTAATGTTTTCCATTTCTTTCGAGAAGGGGGTTGCCAAGCGTTCGTCGCATTCTTGTTGGCAATGATGTCGAGGACTTGCATCGGCGCTTGAAATTCCACGGATTCTTTTGATTTGTCGAGGCACTTCTCAGCGCGAATATTAGCCAGTCGATAGAGTGACAATGTGCAACGGTCACGCGATGTTTACGCTTTGTATTTAAAAATACTAGAAAAGGAAGGGATCGGAAATTCGCTTTGTCGTTGCATCGTTGATATTTCTGATAAAGTTGGCTTGGCAAAGAAACAAATATGTTTTTGAAGCTCGATGACTCGCTCGAGATATTTTACGACTATCGGTTGGAAACTGTCTTTCACTTCCTAGAGTCGATAAATAATTACGGAATAAGTAAACGGTTAATCAGCCTTGAATAACTCATTAATTTATCCGAATTTCGAGCAAGGGAATGCCGTTCGCCAAAGTAAGTTCGAAAGTAATAAAAATGTAAATCCGTTATTTCTCGAAGCTTTTACAATTAATTCGAAGTTGCTTTATTGTAAGTCTGTATTTCTTATATCGAATCTGCTAGCGCAGACGAAGAGAATTAATTCTTGAGGGTAGCCTCGGTAAAATTGCCTCAACGTTGCGTAATTAAATTCGAATCGACACTCGAACGCGAGTCATGACATCTCTTCTGTTGCAAATCTTGCACATTTTTCAACGTGTGTTTCATAGGAATAAATGTTTGCATATTTATACGTATAATCGTACGTGGCCGAAACGTAAGTTACAGTTTGCACGATACGTTGTGCTTGATAATCCGACTGAACGTCGATAAAAAGAAAACCTCGTTGAACATTTCGTAAGGACATTCTTCGTTTGCCAAAGGACTCCTGTAGGTAGAGGGTACGCGTCCGCAGGTGACGAGGATCGTAATTGGTGGACGCAAGTTGTTATACGCACACCCGGTGCGTAGGGACGAGGCGCACCTGCGGGACTCCGACGAGAGCTTTTAAATGGCGAGCGCGACTTCGGCCCTGGAATCCTTGGGCCGAGGACTTTGTTCGACAGTTGTTACTTTTGCCCTGCGTTACCGTTCCAAAGGGGGTAGTTTCTGGAACGCCATCGGATGCCGTCGCGCTAATGATCGGCTTGAAACGTAAACACGTCACTTGAGAAGAAATTAAACTTGGTTCGGGTGGCGCTGGTCTTGCGTACGTTTTGCAAGCTTCGGTTGGAATTCGACGGTTTCCGATCGACTGGCTGGCGCACGTGTAATCACGTAAATTATCCCGTTGTACGTGGAGCATGAGAACGTTTAACGATGGCCTTTGGGATACCGATCGAGTGGAATGGTAATTTGAAAATGTTATTGCTTATAAAGATATTTATAAAGCTCGGCTTAAAGCAACGAAGCAAGACGTCCGCTTGTTATATAAATGACGCGTACTTCCGACGAACGAAGATTGAGTTATCATTCGCGAGACCGTCTCCTTTATACTCCACGTGGACGACCCCTATGTGCCTCGTTCGTTACACGTACTAATGCCCCATCATTTCCGTGAACGTGTGCCTCCACGTGGACGAAGAAAGGCCGTCGCATCGAGTACATAACACACGGCAATTCCAGCCGCGATGGGCCGATCCTTTAGACTCGTGCTCGAAGAAAAGGAAGAGCTCATCATCTCCGCCCAGCGCGAATCGCCTTCGGGTCCGTTCGATCGTTGTAACGCGGTGCCGCCGACGAGGAAGACGCAGCTCTCGCGCGATGTAAATATCCCAACGAGGAGCGATGATTTGTGTCCCACACGGGCATCGGTGTGTGCGAGCAGGACGAGGTCGTAAAGGCTCGCTCTTACAACTCCTGGGCTTTTCGCGCTACTCCTTTTCTTTTAGCTCCGCTGCGCGAGCTTTCCTTTGTCCCCCTTTACGTCCTTGATCGGGTCGATGTCCTGGCAGTTTCCGCTCCTCCGGCTCTCTGAATTTTATTGGAAAGCCCTCGGGCATTTACATCCGAGGTTATTCGAGAAGACGCGAAGATGGGCTTCGTTGTGCCTTTGACTTGTACGTAAGAACATTTTTTGGTTTTCCCGAACGCTTTACGAATGCTTTACGAATGCTTTACGAATGCTTTACGATAGCAATCAGTTAGTTGGGTCGGTTGCGAAACCTCCTCAGAGTCTACAACTCGCTTCGATAATACGCAGGAACCCCGTAATGATGACGCAACTACTTATACTTGCGTAGTCACGGGACGGAAACTTTCGAGAAGAAGTCTACGGAGTATTCGATATCGCAATTACGTCGGGCGGATAATCCTTGCGCGTAATTTGAATGCTCGAAAGCGGACAGTATAATCGCTTACTTACGAATTTTCGACGAACGTACTTTTATTTTTTACTCATCAAAAGTACGCAGGGCTGAATTCCCTTCGAGACGTTAAATTCGACGAACGCGTAGCTTTACGGGAAAATAAGAAAACCTTACTAAACTCGACCTCGATAGTTTGGCTTCCCTCGCTTGGGTTCCCTTCTTGGAGTCGACGCGAAAATTTAAAAAAAAAAAAATCGAATTTACCTCGAGGTAATTTGTTTGGGGGTCGTCGCGCTCGAAAAACGCGCTGAAACTCAAAAATATGACAAGAGGACGATAATTACGAGGCAACAGAAGCGCCGACGCTCGAGGCCTTGCAGAGCTGCAGACGCACGAAAAATAACGAAGAAGTCCAGGAAATGGAAAAAGACGAAGACGGGGATAAATAGCAGAAAGCGATCGAGAGGCCCGGGGACCTGTTTTCCCGGGTGTGGAGGCACCCGCAGCGAACCGACTACCGCACCTCGGACAAATTCTTTCTCAATCCGCGAAACGCTTCTGCGCGATTGCAGAGGCGATTGCACAAAGAGGAGCCGCTTCGAATAACGCCGATTTTATTTTTGGTCCTTTCGCGATCCTCGGGGACGGGACGATCGTCGTCGTCTCTTAATTGGCGTGAACTTGGGATGTTCGTGTTTGTTTAAATTTTAACGCTTTTTTACAAGGCGACTGTCGGTTCTTTCGCACTTGGACGCGATTCGAGGAAATAATGCGTAACTTGCTGGACAATGACATCCGACTGTTCTAGCATTTGAAGATGAAAGTCTCGGGATAATTTTGGTGCGTAAGCTATTCGTTGCGATCGATTGCAAGTGTTGTCGAACGTTTGAAACTTTTACATTTTAAACTCATCGCAACCTCGCTGAACACGTCCGTTTAACTCTTTATACAAATCTATTAATGTGATACTGTGGGTTTATCTTCGAAGTCGTAAAGAAAAATTGGAAGCAACGAGAAAAACGGATACGAGCTTTAGAGATATCTGGAGAGGATCAGACGAGCCCTTGAAATTTTGAACGACGAAGGATTCGGGGATTTTCTGGACCGGCTGTTTTCTTCCTACTCGTTCTTGGAAAATCTCTTCTAAGCGCCTTTTAACGGAAACTAGAGTCCCTTTGGATTGAACGATTTCGTTCAATAATAATATCATTTCGTGTAACATTTAAACGTAGAACAATTATTTGATTACTTATTAGCATCCCACAGTGTACTGCGTTATCTATTCCCCGACACGACGCACTCACAGATGTACGAAAAGCAATAGACTCGCTCGACGTTGTTAAAAATGTTGTTATTCCGAAGTATCTAAAGCATCCAAAGTAAGTATCTCAGCGGAGAGCAGGAAATGCCGAAACAACGGTTGCGTCTGCACTGGAAAGATTTTTCGACGATCGAAGGCTTAAGATCCCGTACGAGAGATAATGCTGTAGCAATTTGAAAATGCTCAAGCGACTCCAGCCTCCGTGGATGAAAAGGTTGTTTTGCTTACCCGCAGAAACAACCCGGCGCCATTTTACAGATGCGAAGACGAATTTCCATTTTGAAATTGCACTTAAGCATTTCGATTCGATTTAATTTCACACCTTTTTCTTTACGGTATGCTTGAACATTTGTATCAAATATGTATTTAATCGCCGATCTGCAGATGAGCGAAATAGTTTATCGCATTACGATTGTCACGATTGTCAAATGAGTAATCAATTTTGCGATCAATCAATTTTTCGGTTACGCAACGTGTTGTAATAGCGCGTATTTTTCTTGCTTATTATGCGCTCGTGTGGTATTCGCATTTCATTTCCTCTCTCCGCCTTCTTTGTGTTGTACACCGAGAACACTTTCTCTGCCCATCTCTGCCTATCGATCTGCCCATCGATCTGCCCATCGATCTGCCCATCGATCTGCCCATCGATCTGCCCATCGATCTGTCTATCCGACTCCATTACCATTTCTATTTATCTATCTTGTTAGGAAAGTTTCGTATTGTAGTTGGTTATCAAGGTTTCAGGAGTTTAAACATTTCGTTTACTCTTACGCAGGCTTTCTGAATAATTGCTTTGCCCTTTAGAGCTTGACGAGTGTTTAAAAGTTTAATGAAAAGGTTAAAGTTCAGTCAAACCTGTTTACTTAACAGACGTCTAATACGAAGATATTTCCTCGAATAACTATTTTAAATTAAAATACCGCTCACTTGCATCCAAGTTACCTGGACGATTAATTAATAATGTATTTAAAAATATAAATCAAGCTTTCTATTGTATGTACAAAGAGAAAAGTGTTATTTTGTAAGTTTATTAAATTACAAAAATCAAATCACCGATTGTTTCGTCAATGGCATTCGTCATTTTGTCACTCGTTTGACGTTTCGCAATGAAATTCGATCCCAATACGTTTTTATCTGTAACCACTATTATTTAAAGCACAACGATTGAATAATTTAGACGATATAATCATCATTTTTCATAAAGGAAGTTCCAAGGTCAAATAATTAAATTCACGCGTAGTACGTAGTACTTTTCATCTCTGTATAATTGCCACGTAAATTCAACGTAAGTTAAACTTGGCCTTCCAACGTACATTATTTGAAGCCTTTTTTAATTTTACTGCCACGTATACGCTAGATTATGTAGGCCACGATAATATCAAAATAAATTACGTACAAATCAGTGGGTAAAAATTCAAAGTTGCCGTCGATAGGAGTTTCGAAGTTCAGTCAGAATGAACAACGTACAACGGTATCGTTTCAAAAATCACAATTGTTGCGCGCAACAACTGCTTCTTTACCATTGACGAGCCATAGATTAGACAAGACCATGGAAACGTGCCGTTTACACTCGATACGAGTGAAAAAAACATAAAAATCGAACGGTGCAATGCGGTCCTTAGGACGACGGACAGCCGGGGCACAAGAAGATGGGAGGGTGCAAAATTCGATACATCGACTGCTCTTGCGCGAGGTCTTTCGGACACCTTTCTCTCTCTTCACCGTTTCCACCGTCTCTTCCTGCCCCGGCGCTTCCTTTATTTTCTCGCTCGTTGGCTTCTTGCGGCCGCTTCCGGTTGACAGCTGGAGCGCAACGCGCGTCGCTCTGTCACTTTTGAAAACGGCGCGCGGGGGTGGCTAGCGGAACAATGGCAGCGGAGCGAGAAGAGGGGGGTGGCGGTGGAGGGAAAGAGAGGCACCAAGAACGAATTTGTCAGCAGCCGAGTTCGACGAAAATTTAGTAGTTTTTCACCAAAGTCCGGCGAGCACTCGCATCTCGCTCACTCCCCGACACTCCGACGGTTATCGAGCTTCCAAATTAACTTAATCCTCGTCTGGGAGATGGACAAGAGAGACGAGTTGCAAATTACCATTCGGTAGCGACAAATATCGCTTCCGAGGAAGAATGAACTGGAGCGCACGTTTAAAACAGATTTATCTGCGAGAGTAGATCGCGGAAATGGAATTTAGATATTAAAGTAAGTTATCCAATGAGTTTTACAAACAATATCCAAAGAGAAAGACCGTAATTCGTAAACGTGAATCAAAACTTGCTCTTCTTTACGCGCGTGCAACGACGAATACATTGTATTTGCATAAGTAACAATCCACGCAACGGAAACATTCCTCTCACAATGGAACATCAACACCGAGTTAAATTAAGAAACGGATTTTTGTCGATGTATTCCAAAGTCAGAGATCCGCAATCCGACGATAATCCGACGATTGATTTTGCATTTCCTTTCCATATCTCCTTCGTCGCTGTTACAAACAGCGCGGAAGTGCATCCGTCATGTCGATGCGGCCACGCGTAGCCTAACAGTATCCGATGACATTACATTATGCAATACTCGCAATCCGGCTTTGAGGCAAAAGCGTCGTACGCGGTGCGCTCGACTTTCTCCGGAATCGATGGATCACATGGATCACACAGACTCTCCGAGCTTCGTCGTGCCAAAATTAGAAAATCAGAGACGGGATTTTTGCGAGTCCCCGAGGCTCATTGTGTGGCTCTCTCTCTCTCTCTCTCTCTCTCTCTCTCTCTCTCTCTCTCTCTGCGTTCGAGACGACTCTCGGGGACACTTAACCGCGCGTGAAACCGAACGCAGTTGCGCGCACAAAGGATGAAAGAAAAGTCAATGTCGCCTCGCGAAAGAGTGAAAATGCGTAAAAGCAAATGAAAGAAGCGATGCCAGCGAGAATCGCGTATAAGCTGCTTATTTTTCTTTCTTCTTCGGCGTCTTGCTCTTTTATTATTTCAAATAAAAGTGTGCGTGGCGGAGCGATTTGTAATTTATGTGCCTGCATAATTTATTGGGGTAAGTTCAAAAATCTCGTTTTATTTGTACTCGTTCTCTTGCCTCTTTTACAACAACATGCACATTGTGCGCTATGAAAGACATTGTAAATCTGCATCTTATTACGTTAGCTTTCATTAAAATTCGTCGCGCGGACATTTGAATGAGACGAGATAAAATCGTGGCTGGTAATTCTAAGGGAAAGGGAAAGGGAAAGGGAAAGGGAAAGGGAAAGGGAAAGGGAAAAAGAAACGGTATCGTTTCGATCGGGAATTGGCGATGTTATTGATACGTATAAACGAACTTCGTACGGTATAATTATTCCTTAGGTTTTATAAATGCATGTATAGTTGAGATTCTAATAGACATGAAACTTTTATCAAGAAAAGTGCACGCGCTTGGTGAGTATTGAACTTGATAGTGAAAAATACTTTTATACGTTTTTTGATTGTCCGTTTACCGGCATTTGCTCGTAAAAGCCGATAAAGGCCCAAGTAATACGAAAACGTGTAAATTCCGATCCAAAAATAAAGACACGTGCCGAGGGAAAACCAAGCAAGAAGGAGCGCGATAAAAAGCGAGTAAATTTTCGAAGAAAATGCAGCCGCTTGTGCTAGAAAGGGAAAGGGAGTCTTGCTTTCGTTTAATTTTAGATGTCGCGGTATGCGTCGGAGTCTCGCCGAGTTGGCATGGAAAATAGCATAATATGCGATAAGTATGGAAAAGAGCGAAGCTTTGAGGATCTGTCGACGCATTAAATTTAAACATTGAGCCTGAGAGTTGGAGAGAATGTCAAGTTCGATGTGTCACTTTTGGTGGTAAAATATGAAAAAGGCCAACTTTGTCTTTCAGTCGGTAATTCTTCACGGATTGTATCTCGAGACTAGAATTTTATGAAAAAACACGAATCTCCATGCAATTACGCAAAGAAATAAATTAATTTAATCTAGAAACACGTCGAAAACGCGTTCGATGGTACGTTAATAATTTTCACAACTACTTTTTTTACGCATTTGTTAATACATTCCAATTATTTGGGGAATTAACGAAGAATGCACGCATAATGTACGAAATGTGAGCTTAATGCATTATACGATCATTACGATTTATTTTACTTTTATCTCACTCGATCTTCAGTGGATTTGTTGAGTACTTATTTGTACTTGAAGAAAAAAAGTGTTTTTTTTTTTAGGAATTAACGAAGACACGCGTTGTGACTATTCTTTATTCCATTATTCTTTCACGCTAACAAACTATTGAAAGTACGTTGCAATAATATTTAGCTACGAAATACGTAAGTACAAATATTTAATGTAACGCAGCTGAGATAATTAGACTGAAATACGATAAGCGACGACTGCAGCAGAGTTAACACGTATGCTTACTTGAAAATCGTTACACCGTTATAAGTTTAGTAATAAAAAAGTTGAATTTAGTAATAATTTAAAGTTTGAGCCCGCGCTTCCCATCGATGCAATTAGAAAAAGTCCCACCTCAAAGTTCTAGAGCCGTAAAAATTCGTACGTAAACTCATGCGTACACGAGTTCGTTTCGTTTAATCACCATAGAGTGTTTGTTTGTCAGCTTATCGAACACATGGAATATTGTCATATTGTCGAAACTGCTCGTAGGGATGCATTATTATTCCATCGATTTCGCTAAGCCACTGGGAGTTAATTTATATTAATTGCTTTAGTTTAAACTCTGCCAAGAAAAAAATCTCTAAAGTAGTTTCTTCCATAATGGCGCAAAGGGAATCCCGTGTAATTTGATCAGCTGCTTTAAGAAAGTGTGCGTGTACGTGTACGTGTATAAGCCATAAGCTTTCCGTCTTTCAAAGAGAAGACAGACGCTTTCCTTTATAAACCGTCTACGACACGACGTTATTGCATCTATAAATTCAATGCGGGCTTCATTTTGTTTTAACGTCCTAAAAAATGTGGATCGTGCTTTGATTTTCTTTTCGTATAAATCATTGAAATAGATGGGTAAGCGCACTTTAAGTTCTCGCATGTAAATAAACCGCCGCGTTGATTAAAATGCCGTATTAAAAAAGACTCATGTTCGAGCCACATCTAATAAAGTGGTAAAAGCGTAAAAGCGAGAGAGTAAAAAATTACTACGTACATTGCTCCAAGCGTCGAGCTTTTGTCAATGTAGAATACTTTTGCGTCGTTGTCTTGCGCCCATAAGGAATACGCGAACGAGTTTGGCCGCGGTCTTTGTAGTTTAACCGTACCGCGTAACATACGTCGACGTAAAATATGACGAACACAGCAGAGCTTAGACACTCGACACTCGACACTCGAACGCGAGTGCATCCGTATTCAAGAATGAATAATTGCCACGTGAGGAAATTGCCGTCGAAAGCCCCGCGCGCCCGATAAATACAAATGTACCCCTTTCCCGCAGCGTGAATTCTCCGAGGCACTTTCGAAATGTATTCCGAACGAGTTCACAGAAGCTTTCGCCTCCCCGAGCGGAAGCGAGATTTACGTGCTCTCGAGTGGCGGCGGCGGCGGCGGCGCACGTGGGAAAAGCGGAAAAGACGGCGCCTCCAGCGGGAAAAGCCGCCCGGGATAAAGAGGTCGAATTCAAGGCGACGCGAGTGACGTAAGGGAAAATCATAGCGCTAACGAGGTCTTCCTGTCGTGGTTGGCTCGTTGTTGGCTCGTTGTTGGCTCGTTGTTGGCTCGTTGTTGGCTCGTTGTTGGCTCGTTGTTGGCTCGTTGTTGGCTCGTTGTTGGCTCGTTGTTGGCTCGTTGTTGGCTCGTTGTTGGCTCGTTGTTGGCTCGTTGTTGGCTCGTTGTTGGCTCGTTGTTGGCTCGTTGTTGGCTCGTTGTTGGCTCGTGGTTGGCTCGCTTACGAGTCTCAGGAGAGGGTTATTTTTGTGTCGCTCTGTTGTATTTTCTTTGCGTCGTCTCTTTTTCGTCGCCGATGATTTAGCCGGACACTTAATTAAGGGACTAATGCGCCCGAGCATGCGGCAATTTACTTATGGCGTATTGTAAAAGGCATGAAATATGGTAAGCGGCCGAAGGATAATTGCCCATTTTATGACTTTCGGATATTTTTATGTTTTGATTCGTATTTAAAAGCTTGATGGTTGTGAATTTAAGGGGCCGCCCTCGAGTGAAAAACAGAAATAACGTTTATTGGGCTCGACGAAGAGTCTTTCCAGCCCTTCGCAATGTCTTTTTGTCCGCTCTTGAGCCTCTTTTCGAAAAGTAATTCGTGTATTTATAGAAAGCTGGGCCACGACGGGTGGGGAGGCCTTGGTAAATACCAACTTAATTTTCTCACGGTGTAACTACGAAAGTTGTAAACTTATAATGTAAGTCGCACAACGACGGCAAGTATCTTTCAGGTGTTGCCATTGTTTTTCTCATCTTTCATTCGCGTATTTATGGACTTGGCGTTACTATTGATTTCTAAGAAGTAATTAATACAGTCGAGACGAAAGCGATATTAAAAATAACTACAAAACTATCATCGGCTGCCATTCATGACTCTGTAAATTGATCGAGCGTGGAGAACCTGTTTTATCCGATAAATATCGCGTCTTGATTATTTTAGATATTCTCAATTTCTATATAAATGCCATTAACACAGGATGCGTAATTAGGATTTTATTAAAAATTGTTTTAATGCCGAAATAAAATCGCTATTTGATTACTGTTTTTTCAAAATAATTGCCACGACATTCTTATAAGCGCACGTGCGATTTTTAAACGGGGTTTCGTTATTTTTTCTTTTATCTTTTCTTATGCTAGAGAGCAGTCAAACCAGCTCATATCGCGTACACATTTATACCTTTACTCTGTCAATGTAATGAAACACGAACATAAATTTTCATACTTCGCCTTCTATTTTCTAAATTACAGATGATGTTATCTTTGAGACTGTTTTCTCACATTGTTAGGTACTTATAAATCCTATATTCTCGAAGCTCGATAAACAAACGTAATGCAGCCAATTATCTCCGGTATTAAGTATTTTAAATGCTAATTAAAATACTCGTGAAAGTACTGAAAAAATTAATCTCAATCAAACCCTTTTCTAATTAAATTTGTAAATTGAAGCGTCGGCGCATTAGGTTTGCATTGAATTTTTGAATACGTTGATTATAATTAAGTTATTTCATTGCTTAACGCTTACTTAAACGTTCATAATTTAATACGAGTAAAAAATAATGAAACTTAGCGTTCTTTCGTTTCAGCGCTGACTAACCGATTTGAGAACATTTTTCATAGATATGCCTATCTTATTAAATCTTATTTTTCACTCGAGAACCTCTTTCTCGGCATAATGTCCAAAGTTATAAAAATGACGGACGTCGCTAATGTAGATATGTATATTTTTGTGAGATGCCGCAGGCTTTCTCTTTCTTCTAACCTAATCGAATGAGCAGGGCTGATGTTCATCATAGACGAATGTTTATTATGTTTTTCTTATTGCAATTAATTTACATAAATAATCAACCGCGCATTTATCCTTGCTTTGTGATATTTATATCACAATTAATACGAGAACGCGAAATTTCCTTTATTTTTGTAATATCTCCGTGGAGATGAAGCGATATTTTAATTTCATTTTGATTAAATAAACCATATCTCAGATATAACATCATGCTTGTCGGCATTTGCACCGAATCCTTTAAATTATAATTGCTATTTGATGTATTGTGTAGAAAACTAAAATTGCTCTGTATATTAGCACAAAATGAATAGTTTTGTACTCATTATAAATAATGTATCGTGGGTAATCTCATATTTTTATTGGCATAACTATAGCTGCATACACGGAAAGATGATGATGATGATAATGATGATGATGATGATGATGATGATGATGATAATAATAATAATAATAATGGTATATCAGTGTTAATGTTTTCTTACGAATGTCTGTATAACCTTCCAATTTTCCAAAGAAAGGCAATTATTAAGTGTATACGACCCTTCATTTACATGATCCAAAGAAAAGGTTCATTCGTGTTCTTGCGCCTTTATGCTGTCTTTGACCCATTAACTCGTCGTGTATTTATTTTGCGGTTTCCGTGTCGAATGTAAAATCTACATAGGCGGTGTGCATTGTGTTGAATCATCAGTGGGAGTGTAAAAATGCTTTTATATTACGAAGCGGCACTTTTTATAAACTTTATTTATAGATACGAATGATCCTCAATGCGAAAATACTTCTCTTTATTCCAGTGATAAGTACCAATATTAATGCTTTTTTCAAGAGATGTTGACAATGAATTTTAACAAATGTTATAATTTATTCGAGCGAAGGACCTTTCCACTTTTAGAAATTTCTTCCAACAAGATTTTCCTAGTTATTTCCAAGTGCTTTTTCATAAAAGTACATCTAGCTTAACGATGAAAAAAATATGAATGCGATTGCAGTTTGTACATAAAACATTATTAAATAAACAATTGTTTTCGTTCTTTATCTAATCTCTTGTTTATTAGAACAATACTTTCCCTATCAATGGTCGTTTCAGATAACACACGGTTATTGATATTATATCATAAAGCAACTCGTAAATGTACGCTGAAGAATTAAACCACTTTGATTGGAAAAAAAAGAAAAGAAAAGAAAAGAAAAAAAAAAAAAAAAAAGAAAAAAGAAAAAATAAATAAATAAAAATAATCAAATAAGCATATAATGAACGACAGGATTTTCAAAAAAACAAGAAATCGAAAATTTCAAAAGACAAATAGAGAAAGTTATCTTTAATCTTTCGCTTTGTTTCTTAATATAACAATGTTGTCATTGATTAATCTTAAGAATGTTCCTCAGAAACCGCGAATAGACGAAATACGGGAGATCTAAATGCGCGTACGGGAAAACACGTTAGAACCACCACCAGCGGTAGAATAGTTCTTCATGGGAAATCGAAAGTTCAAAAATCCAGCTGTTTGCCTTCGATTAGTTCTTCACTTGTATTACCTTCCCGTTACCACTTTGTTCCCGAGACTCAACGTGTGCGTGACTCGACACGTCGTCGTCTTCAGCACAATGCGCGTGTCGGTAGGGATTGCCTAAGTTCGATACCCGAACGTTCAACCTTCTGCGACACGTTCAACCTTTCAACCAATTTCCGTTATTTTTTTTTTTTAATTAACTTCCATCATCTTCACCGATTATCGTTGCACAGTGTTTCCGAACGCGAACTTAAACGACGCGAAGGCGCCAAATCATTGAACGATTACAGGCGAGAATATTCGAAGAAAGGGGTCATTCGTTCATTTCTCTCGTCGTTCTTTCTCTCGAGATTCCAGCATATTAAGCGTTCGTTCTTTAAAAGCTGACTAGAAATACAACAAAGAAAGAGCTAGAGAACGTTTGCTTTGCACATTGACAAGCTCTTATCGGGGGTACGGGGTACGTGAGATTTCGCGTACGAGTGCTTAAAACGATACTCGAGAAGCTCTCGTAATTGCTCGACTTTAATACCGGAGTGGATTTTTCTTTTTATTCCCATGTTGGGCGATTTTCACTGCGCCGGTTAATGATTATTGCTGCTCCTCTATTATGGAGTTACAATTGTTATTCAATGGTCATCAAATTTATCAGAGGGACATACTTTTCCTAGATCCAAAAAATATTAACAATGGCTCATTGCGAGGACTTTTGTTTTCTATTAGTATTATTGGTATTTGCATTTGACGAAGGAGTTGTAATGCAAGCAACTCTGATCTATCGAGAAGTGTATTTGAAAGACCTTTTCATAACAAATCCGTATCTAAATAAACAATAAGCCTCGATCTGTTTCATGCAAGGAAAGTAAAATTCTCGAGTTTTTCCGTTAAGTATTAACTAGTCCATTCATCAGTCTCGAATAATGTAACGCGTTACTTAAAAAATAAGCTCCTTTTGTTTGCGTCATAATAACGTTATGGCTCAGCTCGTGATTTTTCAGAACGAGACATTTAAAGCATCGTACATTTCCAAAGAAACACCCATAAAAAGCCTCTCTACATCGTTAATTTTTATTGAAAATAACTCGATAAATATAAACTTAAGTACATACAGTAACCACTTAATCTTATTCAATTCGTTTATACGCGTCGTGGCTCTATTTTTTTTTTATTTTTTTTACGATTAAATTATTCATTGTAAATCGTAGGATTGCGTTTATCTTTAATGGTAATTAAATTGTAGATTCCAATTTTCAAGCAAAGACGTTAACCCGTCGTTAACCCGACATTAACCACAAACGGATATTGAATTTCCGAAATTGTAGTTGGTGACACTACCAAATTTCAGATACTCGGAGCGAAATTTCTCCTTCTTCACCCCACCGTCTAATACACTTTCCCACGATAATGAAATTCAACGCGAGCAATCTCCCGACTACGTGTGCAGGGTTGATCGGTTTAGCGAAAGCGCAACACGCGCCGGATTATTCGCCTTAACCGAGTTCCGCGAGGTGAAGAAGGAAGCGCGGGAAGAGGAGAAACGAGTCCACGAACGCAGCAGAAGGTGTCATGTGCCGGCATATGTCGCGGGCGTTGCTGTTTCCTGTTCTAGGGTTGCCCCTGGAATCTACGGAAACGCCTCATCGCTCGTCTAAAGGTACGCGGTTGCACTTTGTAAAACTGAGAACTAATTCGAGCTCCGCTGAATACTTCATTTTCCGTATTTCCACCGCAGGATTGGCCACTTTCGGTCCAAAAGGATGCCACGCACTTGAGAAACGAGAGTCGGTAATCGCTCACTCCGATGATCCGCGAAAATCCGCGAAAACAAGGAACGAGAGCATTCCGATCGATTCTACTATCGTGAAAGTTCTAAATGTGCCATCGCTTGACCGCGCCATTTTGGTTCGTTAGTGTTAGTCTTATCAATTTCAAATAAGTTTGCAATTTTATTTCTCGGCTAGTCAAGCGCAGAGGTATGCAAGTAAATTGTTCGAGGGTACCTTTTGAGCAAACGCGGATGCATCTTGTTTGCCTGGTTTAATTAGCAAAAACTCGCTCGTTAACGTCACACATTATAATTGTAAAAGACGGAATTGGCGATGCTGTAGCCACGGACAAGTTCGGTTAGTTCGGAAGAGGAAAAAGCGCCGACGGTTGGTGGACGGGGAGAGAGAAAACCTCGAAAAAGACCGGATAGCGACGCGCGTGTCCCACAATTGAATAGAGTTCATTTAGACTTTGGAACGTCTGCGCGTGTCTTTCGAGTCTGAGCCGCAACTCCGTGTAATCGTGACAATACTTTGAGTGTGTCGTAGGAAAGTCGTAGGAAAGTCGTAGGAAAGTCTTTTCTTCGAGTGAAGAAGGTACGAAGGCACATTGGCAACGCAGGACTTAATCTAGCGGGAATTTAAAGCGTTCGCTCCTTCTCTCTCTCTCTCTCTCTCTCGCTCGCTCTCTGTAAGCTTCACTGACTCTCTTCCTTTATAACACACTAGAATGCGAGGATTGTGTTCCGATACCTTCCGACTCTGCTGTGTAAACTCATTTGGCATGTACATTTAATAAATGCACGTCTTGTGTTTTATGTTGAGCGTTAGAGATAATAAACTTGGCATTGGCCGATGCTAAAAAGAAATGGTCGTTCGTTATAATATAGCCAACTAAATTGCGTTGTACACTACACAAGTACATTACTTCTGTTTTGAGCTTTTCTAAAATTAAAAATTTGAAATAACATTCAATTTAAGCGGCAACAAAGCGTAAGCAGTGAATCAGAAAGAAACGTACGAATTTGCTACGGGGAAACGGCGGTTTTTTTTTTAAATCTAAAAATGAAACGTTGACGCTGACGCTAATATAACGTAGATAAAGAAAATCGTGATTTATGCGTTCTTTTTGAAAAGTCAAGAATTTTACTATATCTTTCCCGCGTTCATGACGTGATAATACGAGCCTTGTAAATTCGTAGGTACTTTTGAGTCGAGTCTCCTTAAGGTTCGCGATGAATACTCGAATCATTAAGCTGTGAGGTTTTACCGACACTTTCTATTGTACCGAGATCGTGCGTTCTTAAAAACTTAATCGTGCAATGCCCACATTGCATAAAAAATGTATAATTAATAGCTGTTGAATACGTGGAATTATGTCAGGAGAACTTTCTTTTACACGAGATAATAGTCTAAAAACGTCAAGTATTTTACGGCGTCGGGTACATCAACGCCAGCAAGCACAGATACTCGTATGCATTAGCTTGTAATTTAAAATAGAATGATTTAATAATGCAGTATAATTCTTTATAATGCGAAGAAACGCGTGTCGTGGCAAATTGAAACTACTTTTAACGGCTTCATTTTATTAAAAATAATTAACGCACATCGGCTTTCTCCATTGATCGAGTTCTATGAAGAGTTTTAAACAAATAAATATCTGAAATTAGATTTACCACTTTACAAGTCGATACAATAAAATTACGAGAGAAAGTCCAATGTGCATACAAAACGCGCACGTAGTTTCTTAATAAATATAACAACAACAACAACAACAACAACAACAACAACAACAACTTACGGATACTTCTAGTTGTGCACCGTTTCGTTTCAGCACAAATCCAAACAACATTATTTCATCACACAATTAATTATTAGCTCCACCAGAGATTATTTCTATAAATCCGATTTTCACGCACAAGCCAATTATGGCCAATTTAAATATTTATTTAGTCTTTTCTTTGAGGAATAACGAACAACGCATTCGTAGGCAGGTTTTGCTATTTTGCCGTTAACATTTTTCTGCCCAAAGAAGAGTCTTTGATGAAAGGCTTATTATAAAATGAGCGATGATTGAAAGAAATGTTTATTCGAGTATCTATTGAAAAAGGAAAGTACTGTAAATTACAGGTTTTTCCCATGAAAAACTTTTGTTGAGTGTAATTACATTTTCACTCTGGCACCTTCGGTTAACTATAAGGTGCCGATAAACTCGGAAACCTGTCACGGTATTTTACAGTCCTATAATAAAATAACATCAACGGTATAGAATAAGTAACGCAACAGAACTAGTAGCTAAGCCTTGCACCGGTGATTAATTAACGAGTAATATCAGGGCATTTCACCTTCTCGGTAATCTCTCATTGTTTTTATTTGTGTTCCGTCCGTTCTCCGTCAAGTCCGGAGATATTATGACTGGACGTGGCGTTGCATCAATTGATCATAACTTTTCGATCAGAAGACGTACTTTATTCATTTACCTTATACGTATACACGGTATCCTAACGACAGCATTGAAAAACTTTTTGTCTGAAAAGTGACAATAATTCAGGATGAGTTTGCCAACGGTTATGTCATCTCTAGAGTTCGTACGCATACGATAAAGTTGTAGCGAGTTACGTTTGTGCACACACTATAATAAGATCCCGCTTTTCTACAAACTGAGTCTTGACTGTCGTAAAAATAGGTTTAGAACAATATCTTTACAAACTCTTAACTCTTTTAAACTTTTAAAGAAGCAAGCTTTTTCCTGTGAATTTTATACGCTGTCGAGAATTGATATCAACTGCAATCAAGTTTATTATCTTTGCCGCGGAGTTATTGCAGCGAAGCTGAGCTCTTTATACATGCATCTGTTTGATGTGTAACTTTGTTTAAAGTTATGTAGCGATAGGTAAAAAGTGTTTAAATTTGTAGAAGAGCTTTTTCCGTTTTACATCGAATGCTTTGAATTGTTTACGAGTACAGACAGAAATAAAATAACAAGGGAGTAAAGCGATCTTATTGATCGGCAACGAATATAAAAAAGGTTATCTAATTGTCTCAATTCACTTGGAAAAACAGCGTTTTTCTCAGCGATGCAACATCTTCTTTCAAGGTGTACGCGTCATCTTCGAGGCACTCGGTAATACACGCTAAATCTGCATTCCGAGCTCATCATCCTTAAATCGGCATTTGTTTTATTTCTGCTGCATTGTGGAAAACTTCGTTGCCCAATAAACGTAGATCTGGTGGACTGGTTAACTTTTTATGGAATAAAAACGAACCTGCCGGTAAGGAAGGGAATCGTTAAATTTTATCCTAAGGTACGCGGAAACTTTTGCAATTGACAATTTTTCGGGAAGCGAATAGGTTCCCATGAGCTTCGAAATTATCCGAGTACTCTCTAAAAACTTTCCAACTGATTTCGTGCACGATTCTATTTAGGAAATTGGCAGGAAATGTTGAACAACCTCGGGATGTCCACGGTTCTTTCGCATCCCAAATTCACCAGAGACCAAAAGGGACACAGAAGCGAAGCAGAACGGATGCCGTTTAACGAAGTTTAGGCTTTCGCTGTGGTAAAAGGAAATTCCCTAGTGGTGTACCGGTATTGCTGACGAGGTATTTCTTAAAACCGCATATTTTGGGTCCAGCGAGTCGATCGCGAGGAGTTTAATTAACTTGGCGCCGACGGTGACACCCGAGGAGGTTCCTCGTCGTCGCTTTCTTTCCCCAGCTGGGCGTTTCTAACCTCGACGGAGTTTTCGACCCGCATAGCGTCACGGCTGGGTTCCGCCCATTGGGCGCGGAATTACGGGCTTGGCGGTATCGGACGCTGGAAATGCCGATCGAAACCTTCGTCGTACGCTACTTTCGCACGGGGCAACGCCACGCAATGGTTTATCGTTGATGAACTTCCGCGCTCTTGCATTATCGTCCACATTGGTTTAACCATTAGGAGATGCGTTGCTCTGGCTGGTGGAATATAGCGCCTCGTCATTTACAAAGCCTAACGTCGCTCGATCAACGGCGTTACGGTCCTCGTAACCACGTTTCACGGGGATCGCACCCTTTTATTTGTTTATTTCGTCGCTCACTTTTGTTGCAAATGCCATTAAATAAGGCGGTAAACAGCGCCTTCGAAAACTGTAGCTACGTGTATCATATCGATATCGTTACTTCTGGAATGACACGCGTCACCGTTGGAAATTAAAAAAGACCTTAACGTACGCAAACTTAAATCAATCACGCCTCGACAATCTATTATTATTAGTTCGCGAAGGTTCCATCTGTACGCTAGACAGAGTTTACGTTTTACCTCGTTTAGCGCATTGTAGCGCGGACGTTCCTTTTCTCTTCCTTCCGACAAGTAAATGAGCAAAACTAGAATTTAGTTTGTACCGAAGGTGAACCCGGACTTTCACGGTAGAAATCGATCGCTTTCGAAAGGTCAGCTGAAAAATCGTTGAATTTACAAATGAGCCGATTAGTCGCGCTACCGATTCCTCCCAACGGCAACTGCGTTTAATTTACAAGCGCCTAAGCAAACGTGCAGCGTCAACCTTAAAGGGACGAAACAAAATTCCTTGACTTTGAAATAAAGTGGAGTAAAACGAACGGCGCCGAGTAGATGATGCGGGTGGCATCTGCGCGTTATACCAATTCGACAACCCTGGCTTTTTTGGCCAGTGTCTCTTTTTCTGCGGGCACCGACACCACCACCGCGATCGTAAAATCGAAAGAGAAAGTTCGAGAGTCGAGGCGACCATATATGCCGCTCGCGGTCGCGCGGATAAAAGCCGATCTACCGGTCGACCGGTTAATCAACGAGGCAGAGACGGGATTTTTTTTCTCGGTCCGCGTGAGAGGCTTGGGTTACTCTCAGGGAGGTGAAAAGCCTCTGCGCGTTGGCGCTTCTTAAAGCGAGAGGGAGAGCGAGAGAGTGAGCGAGTGAGTGGGAGGGGGGGGTCTCTCTCTCTCTCTCTCTCTCTCTCTCTCTCTTCATTTGTATTTTTCACCTGGAAATGCGGTTTTCCTTCTCTTAGTTTAAGGTCGGATTACGAGCTCATCGAGTTTCTAGTGTAGATTTTTTTCTCCCACGGGGCACAAGTTCGCTTCTGCAGCAAACTCAAAACGAATTCAAATTTATGCACAGATTCAAAAGTCAAAGAAATCATTTCGGTCCGGGAGCTTCGATTTGTTCGTAACTTTCTCAAATTTTCCTTCCGTAATCTGTTGCATTGAAGTTTAAATGCGGCAGCAATTTCGACACCAATACTTACAGAAATAAAAGTGTCAATTTGTTCATAACTAGTCATTCGACGAGGATGCTGCATTACTCTGGAGTATAATTCTTTTGCGATGATATTTTCTTCACAGATTGAAGTGAAATTTCGTAATACAACCTTAAAAGTCATCTCACTTTTACAAAGTAGAAATACATCTCCGGACGAAAACCTACTCGAAATGAAGTAGTTTAGGTCGTGCTATTCTCGCAAATGAAATTTTACGTAGTCTGTACCGAATTAATGACAAAATCCCACGCCACAAGATTAAAGGACTTAGACTTACGATGTTAAAGTTAGAAATAAATTGGCAACAGTGGAAAAGGGTGAATTCCCAAAAGGAATATCGTGGATCTTCGACTCGAGTGAAGCGCTTCCACCGAAACTTTTTCAGCCTGAACAAATCGTAGCAACGGTAATTGTGAATCGCTATTAAAGAAAATTCCTCGTCGTAAATAAACCGTGAACTCGTAAAACGTAATCGGCGGTAAGCACAGAACGCGTATGATCATACCTCTAAATTACAAAATAACCAAACCTCCGTCTCTCTTTTTCGAGCGCTTCCTCGAACTTCCGAAAAAAGCGACCTCCCCTCCCCAACTCTGCGCGTGTACAAGGGGCGACAGGCGTGCACAATTTCTCTCTCTCTCTCTCTTCGGGGTTGTAGCGAGAAATCCCCGGGGAAGTACCTGAGTCAGCTGTCCCGCACACGCTTTTCTCCGAGTGCAAGAGAGCGAGAGAGAGAGAGAGAGAGAGGGCCAGAAGCCACGACCCTATGAAGTGGACACCCCTGGGATAGAATTCCGAGGTTCTAAAGAAGCCTCAGCTGTTTGCCGATGGAAGCCTTAGGAGAGATATACTTGTACGCCCGTCTTTATCTTCCTTCCCCTGTTGTGCGCCTGCGCTGCTTCTCTTTCTTTCTTCTTTTTTTCTCTTTACGATCTCGCTGTTCCGCCGAGGCGCCGAGCTTTCGATAGGCCACATATTAATGTTTCATGTTTCTCTCTCTTCCTTCGCCGAACTTACGAGCTTTTCTCTTTGTCGCGCTCGCTCGATTTTCCTCGCACTGGACGTTATTGTTCGTGAATCTTAGCCGCGTCTGCTTCGTGCGCTTGCACATTATCATTAAACACTGTTCTACGGTTCAAACGGTTTTCCTTTCAAGATTTAAAGGGGTACATTCGACGGCAAGATTTTGCAGTCCAAGTGCTTGCTCGTATCAACCAGGTTAAATGCGAGATAAAGTAAACAAATGTAGCCGCTTCCTTTAGTTAGCTAGATAAGATAGCGTGTACTCGAGAGATTTACTATTGAAATAAACTTTTCAAGTAAATTGATTTTCATTTCAATAATAATTAGTTAATATCTACTTATTTTCTGTTGCTGTTGTACACGAATGTAAATACGATTTATGCGATTGATTTAAGCTCGTTCTCAAACGGCTTCGACTTCGACTGGCGATAAAACCAACTAGACTGGAAATGGAAAACCAACTACAGGTTAGTGCTACAACCTAATAATAAAAAAAATCGAATTTAAAGACATCCTTTAAAGCTGCATGTAAATATTTTTGCGATCTTCTCGATAAATAATCGATCGCGTTGTGCCGTTGTTTGTATAGGCACAGTAGAAGAAATGGCGATACGCGTACCAAGTCCACATTATTATTATTATTATTATTGATATTGTTGTTGTTGTTGTTGTTGTTGTTGTTGTTGTTGTTGTTGTTTTTTGTTCTTACTCCCTCGTCGTTCACCGGGTGCGTCGGGCTCTTTTTCTCTTTCTTCTTCAACCTCCATCTTTATGACCCACGAAAAAATGCGAAACGAGTGCGACCTTTCCTTCTTTTTCCCCCTCGTAACTTTGTTGTCTTTTCTTCCTTCCATTTTATTTCTCCTTGGTCTAAGTTTTTTTTTTCCCACTTCTTTCCTGGTTCTTTCTTTGGTTTTTACGCGCATTGTGAAAAGTTGCCAAGTCGAAGAAACAGAAAATCAACGAAGCTACGTGTGCGTGTGTACTTGCCGATAACCATACGCACGTGTTTATACCGAGAACGACGCGCTCTTAGAAAGTTCCGAACGAAAAGAAAATCGTGAAGGCGGTGAGATTACAAAAGGATAAAAGATGTCTTCGCGGAATCGCGGACTTTACTCGTAAGCAGTATAACGTAAAATTATGCTTTTCTCGCGCGTAATCTTTCGGTTCGTATAATTTGTATAAACTCAGGTATGCATAATTAAAATATCGATACATTTTTCGACGCTATACTTATTTACTAGAAAACTACAAGCAAAAGTCACTTACGCGTGGTTCACTAATTTTCGCAACTAATTTACGGATACAATTACAGGATATGCGCAAGTTTAGCATGGGACCATCGCGTTTCACAACCGTACGTTGTGCAAGGACTAACGGCGATGTTAATTTGGGGTTGTTAATACACTTATCGTATCGAGCCGACATTTCAAATGCTCTGTTCTTTATCCCATTTGTTATTAAAAGTAACGAAATGTCTGTACATACGAAGGATACGAAAAGTGCCGAAACCCCGACAAGAGTCGAGGATGAATGGTTGGTATTACTTTTTGAAGAAAAGAGTAATAAACACACACCTGTCGATCGATAAAGCTGTTTTGACGATAGATGACAAGATTTTAGCCGGCACATGTTAACAAGCTCAATCGCGTACGCGTATGCAAGCATATTAAAACAATTGCTGGAAGAGCGAAGATGTATTTAGAAGTGCGAACTCCTGCATCTAACACCGCAAAGCTCCAATTTACGCTCGTGCTGAACACGCAACAAAAGCGTGTACTCGCAGTATTCGCTTCTTGCGTCAACGGATTTCAATTCAAATCACCGAGGCGTCCTGTTAACAGTTGAGCAGCGATTTCGGTTAAGTAGCCACGTCCGTAGCACGTAATTTCGACACAATGCGAGCGACACTTTGACGCCGCTCGCGATTAAAAATGTTAATAGGGAGATCGACAACGTTTAGGTTCAACAACGTTCGGCGAACCTTCGAGTCGCTCGAGCTTGATAACGACGCGCTTCCGCGTATGTCGAGGGACGTTTTAATTGCCGATTCGCAATGACGAGCAATGCGCGGAAGTCCAAGTGTACCGTTAGCCGCGTTAATGTAAGAACACTCGGCTGTACATAGCGCTTGTATTAATTAGCACTGCTTATCCGCGTCGTGTACGAGGAAGAAGTGTCTTCTTCGTGTCTTCTTCGTGTCTTCTTCGTGTCTTCTTCGCGTTGAATAAAAGCTCTCGAATAAAAATTTAACCGTCCTTCGCGCTCCGAGGGTTTCTCTTTTCTTATGACGATATTTGTAACGCTTTGCGCCTAAGTGAGTCATTCGTTAATTCATTAGGAGAACTGTTGTTTGTGCATCTGTTTTTCAGTGTTCTCGGGTCGGCGAGGAGATAAAAAAGTTTTAATTTTTAATCAACTCGAATTTAACGAAAGACAAAGTGTTAGAATAGGATGTTGTATACGAAAAACAACGCTCGTAATTAACCGGTTTAATTAAGCTTCCGGCTCTTTTCAACCTACGTAACACCTAATTGTTACACTATTTAATCATCGCGAATTTATCATTCCTGTATCGTACGAGTGTCTTGGAAACGTGCAATTTCTCGCGAATTATTCAGCAAGGGACATACAAATTTGTGTAGCCAATACTATAACGGAATAGAATGTTTTTCTTTTTATAATATCTCATGAAACTTCGGTACGACTGATATTCCAAATATTTATCCGTCGATACTTTTCCTGTTTGGAAATGACAAGGTGCTTGTCTTCCTTTTCTTTGAAAGAGATTTATTCCTCCTTCGCTAAAAAATCTTTAACTAAAAAGGCAAGAAATTCAGAAAGAGACGGATTATAATTTACGGAAGAAAAATATAGCCTCTATATTTATTGTACACGAATAAATATTTAATTCGCCAATAAAAGAAATTAAAGTATACGTGGATTATTAACCGTTATAATGCCAGATTACCTCATACTAATTACGATATAATGCTTTGCCACGACACGTGAGTTATACGTACCATTTCATTTCCTCTAGTGGAGGGAAAAAAAAAAAAAACATCTTGCTACATTTTATAAAGTTGCGCTAGTATTCCACATTTTCTCGTTTAATACGAGGTGCGATATAAGAAACTTAACAAGTATTTATATCGCTCTATTAACTAACCGAAACTTTAAACAAGTTTCAAGATAACAACTGACGAGTGAGCCATTGCTATTTATTACGTTTACGATATTGGAAAAAATATGAGGTATGCAAATAGAGTAACGAAGCGGTCAAAGCGCAAAACTAATTATAAAGAACTACTTTAATAGTCTTTGGATTAATTTTTTGAAATCGGAGCTGTAAAGTCCATAATAGTCATCGAGAACGTCCAATTTTCAAGATTGTCAGATTCTCCAAATATTCTCTTCACGATTAATAAAACCCTACATGTACGCGTACGTAGTCCCCTGGTACAGTCAGTACCTTCTACTAATCGATCTTAAACGAAAATACTTATACTTATTTCATTCGCAAAACGTAGGTTGTTTACGAGGGTTTGAAACATCGCCAACCGGTCAATACCGCGTCTGCTGGGATCCGCGTAGAAACATATCGGGTCCTTAAAAAAAAGTCTCCTTAGCGTCGAGGCGCGATGCGTCCTAACGCGGCTTTTCCCGAGAGGCGGAAAAACGGCGCGGGTAGAAGTCTTCGAAGAAGAAAACGGGGGGGGGGGAATGTGAGCGTGCGGCGAGGTGACGGGGCGCGGGCTCCAGGTGAACAAGGGCCTTCCTTGTGGGATTAGCGTAGCCTCAGCCTCTCGCGCGCCTTTCCCACGCCTTGCCCGTGTCTATAGGTTGGCGCTTCTTTTGGCGAACACGCACACACCCACGCGCGGGGCCTCGATTCGGGCTTCATTAGCGGCTGCTCGGGATTTCCCAGTTCCCGATCACTTTTAATATTTACGCGCGAAGAAACGGACGCGTCGGTCTGGCCAAAGTACAAGTTGCTTAGGTGCTTAGGTGCTCGATGCGTGAAAAGTGAGAAACTATATTTATATTCTAACTATATTCTCTTGCGCCTTGCAAACCTGTTCCTTTCCGATGATTTCATAATGGTTTTCTTTCCACCTCGGCGCTACTACTCTGTTATCATTGCAATAGGGAACTCGCGAATGAAGTGCGTTTTATTGCAATCAAGATGATACGTGGTTAACAACGTATCTTTATAACGTACGATAGTTTGCTGCGTAGGTGTAAGATGTACATAAAACGACGGGATTCTTCGTTAACTATCCAAGATGCGTCCGCATTTTTGCATTGTTGTTCATTTATGAGAAGTTGAACGATGTAAGCGTTGAAAATGTAAAAAAAAAAAAAAAAAAAAAAAAATGAAACGGTCGATTGAAAATTTATTTGATGTGCCGTTGTTGCCATTAAATTTACGACGATAGTTTTTCAATTACGTGGAAAACGCCGTTACGTTCTTTTCATTATTACGAATTTTGTACATTGTACAATACCGAGTACCACAAAAGTGTTTAGAACTGAAAGTTTTTAATTTCGCTCCGAACGTATCGTGTATCGCGTTTAAAACAACAAAAAAAGCCATTCAAACGAATCGACCGCGTGCGATTTGAATTATTTTTACGCCGCGCGAAAAATTGCTCCTAATATTAATGCATGCCGTTATTAATCAAATAACTTTAAATGTGACTAATAGTGTCATCAATCTTCTCGATACTTTTAAGAACACGATCGTGTCTCCAATTATGGAAAGTAACATAATTCGAGTAATAAGTTTCCGCTTCTCTCCAATGAGTGTTCCGATAAAAGAATAAAAATTTCCACGATATATCAAAATTTTAAACGCTGTAATTATTTCTAATGGAATTTAACACCCCGTGAAGGAACTTCCAAGAATATTCTCCTTCGATCTCTTAAATAGACTCCGTAGAAGTGTTCCGTTTGAACGGAAAGCATCGACGACGTGCAAAATCCAAAAGCAATTGAATATAAGTGAAAATCTCAAAGTTTCAAAAGGAAAACCATTTGTATTCGTGAGCATGTTCACCTCGCAATAACTCGGTACAAGTCTGAGAATAGATGAAAACGTGCCTCAGCTTGTGCATCGTCTTTTTTTTTCGGTTTCTTTGCACATCCGCGTGCGTCCACACGCACATCCCTCGGAGAAGGAAACCCGTTTCCTTTTCCCGTAGAAAGGACGAGGGGTTGAGTAGATAAAAAGAGAGTACGAGCGAGCCGTCGGTAAATATTACATTCGAGCAAAGATGTTTAACAGCCCTCGAATATTCTCATTGCAAATATATGTACAAGGACGCATTTTTATCGTCCAGAGCGCGCATTCGTCTCTGCGTCTGGTCGAGGACTTTATAATACCGCAGCGGTGTCCATGAGACGAAAGGATCCATACGTGGGAATGCGAATATTTTACGTTCCTAGGGGATGCAACGCGTGCAATCGCTTTTTATTCGTATAATAAGCCGTAGGCAAGCTTTCGTCACTTTTTCAAATTCACCGCTTCGAACGCTTATCCTGGCGTAATATTCGGCGAAAACACTAAGTTTTGGGTAAATACTCCTATCGTACGAAGTAAATAAATACTTGCCCAAGTTAAAATGGAACATCTTCACTCCGAGGAAATATTACACTCGAGTAATCCTCAAATAATCTCTCGCGCTCAGAATGTACAAGATTGCGTAAATTACGCGTTGGTTTAGCGCTAATGAGATTTTCAACACTGAAATATACAAATGTAATCCCATTTTAATTAGAAGATCCTCCGTAAATTAAAGCTTAGGGTTTCCCATAGCCTACTCGATTATTTATTTGTATAACAGCGAATAAAAACAATGGCACACGGTATGTATCCCTTCGTTAGTTTTCGTATCATTGGCAGCTCCTGCCTCTTTTGTTTTCCGTAACATTACTCGTGCGACTTTTCCGTCGATGGGAGAAACGAAAATCTCGCACACTGGGTGAGCAATGGCACTACTTTTCACCTGTTAGAGATAAGCCTTCGTCGCCTAGGAGATAAGCGACCGATAGAGGCTGGTAATCAAGTGTAAATAAAACTGCTTGGAGTCCCGGTGTAAGATTTCGCAACGGTTGTTTTAGACGGAATTTTTTTTTCCGGCGGAAAAACGCGTAGTGCGCGTTTGGAAGAGCAGTGCATTAGAATTATTTCAAATGAAATTCGGAAATTTATTAAAGTTATTAAAAGAAATTGTTAAACTGTTAAATTGTTAAAGTTTCCTAAATACTCGACATAAATTAGTTTTGTCGATGATCTGTCATTGATCTGATTTACGTAAAAATGCGTTTAATAATGCGCGTTGATACTCAACACGTGCTTTATCGTTATGTAATTGAAAAATATGTACGTACAAATTTTACGTTTACTCGTGCATCATCCGAATAACAAGTCACTCGGTGAAAATTAGCCAAATAAGCTGTTGGCAAACTAGCCGAAAATTTTTCACTGTTTGCCCATAAACATTTTTCTCAGGATACCGTAAGTGAATCTTAATACATATATTACATTTCATTAACATCCGGCCCGGTGCACGATGTAATTATACCATGCGTATTGGCAACCGTTTTTAAAACACACATCGTTGCGCTCTATTCGATAAAAATTTCTCCACAGCTACCTTCGGCAGTTGAGAGAGAGAGAGAGAGAGAGAGAAAAGCGCAAATAAATCGAGTGAAATCTGAAAGAATTATTTTAACGGTAAGACCGAAAACATTCTATTTTTTCGATCCAATATTCCGTGCAATCCCGATTTATATCGAGGTTAAACGAAATGTTTGTAGGACTTAAGAATACTGAACTCGCGTAACCAGCTCATCCCTACACATAGTCACAGAGCGGAAAACAATCGAACACATCTAAACCATCGAGCTCAGCGATAGCGATTCTTACCGTAAGATTACGAATGAGTCAGTGTAGTGTAGTACGCGAGAAAAGCCATAAATTTTCGTTGGATATTTTTGTAGAAATCTCTCGTAAGACAATCTCTCGATTAATAGACTTGGTAAAATTATTTTTAAAGCAGCCTTTGAGTTTTATCTCGGCCGAAAGATTAAAACGCGATAAACCCAAGAGTTCGTAAATAAAAATCCGTATTAGTAGAAAAAGCGTAATACAGGCGGGCGCAGGCCTTTCGTCATTTTAAAACCTTTATCAACGCCGCGCGACCTTCTTATCCACCGATCCTTGAGCCTCTCCTTATCCCTGCAATATAGTCTACGAAAGTGCGCCCCGACAAGCGAGATAACCGAAACCGACCCCGAGAAGACACCAAGGATGTCCGCCTCCCCCCGCGCAACACTTATCAAGCGAGCAGCGAACACTTACGGACTGGTATCTTCTTTGGATCCTGGAGCGCGAGCCGATCCTCGACCCGGTCGAGCCTCGTCCTGAGCTTGCCGCTCCTCTCGGCGATGCCGGCGAGCTCGGCCGTCAGCTCGGCGAAGATGTCCTCGGCGGCAACGAGGAGCGAGGCCAGCTGCTTGAGGGAGGCCGTGAGCGCCCCGTTTGCCGCCGCCGCGAGCTCCGCACCCACGGGCCAGTCGCGGGACGCCTCCGTGGGCACGTGGCCCCGGCACACGAAGCGCGGCTCCACCTTCCTCAGCAAAAACGGCATTTTGCCCTCCCAATGCTCCTCGCCCGCTGCTACCTTCGACGGTAGCTTCGACGGTAGCTTCGACGGTAGCTTCGACGGTACCTTCGATCGCTAATCGACGCGGCTGAGGTACGCGACGAAACCGGCCTTACATACCCGCGCCACTCGGGTACACTCGCGCACTTTCGGAAGGTCCCGCGCCCGGGCCGCGAGCCGACGGCGCCCTGGGTCCCGGAGCCTCCTCTGGCATCTCCCCCGTACAGGCACTCCTCCTCCGCGACACTCTCGGACTCGCGCCAAGGCACACGACCTCACCGACGACTCACCGACGACTCACCGACGACTCACCGACGACTCACCGACGACTCACCGACGACTCACCAACCGCTTCTACACGGCGCGACGGTCGAGCGCGGAGTGCTGCTGCTGCTGCCGGCCGGCGGCTGATCCCGAGCGTGGCGACGGCGTTGGGTTTACGAATCCCCGAATCCCCGAATCCCCGGTCGGACTCCCGTTTCGTTTGAATCGGCCAATCGCCGCGCGCTGCCTCGGGTCGTCACTCGCGACAGCTTACGGCGACTCCTGTAACCGCGGCGGTTTCTGGTTTGCCGACGCGGTTTCTGGTTCGCAGGGCCTCCGAGGGACGACGACGATCCGCGGGTAACCGTCCTTGGGTACGGACGAGCGCTGATGCATCAACGCGTTCGTCAGGACGAGCGATTCGCTAGGTACTACTGGCTATGGGGATGACGATATTTCTTCATCGCCAAGTTTACTCGATACGATGCATGAGCAAATCGGTTCGTTGTAGCGATTCGTTGCATTAGTTTACCGAATGAGGATAATTACACTTGACGTAAAGAAAATCTAAATGGATCGTAATTACTCGTAAAGATGCAGTAATTGTAAAAGCTATTCTCAGCGATTATTGACATTGTTACATTGACGTACAACTTTGTTTATAAACGATCCAAAGTACAAAGAGTTGGTCAATTTTTCATACTCATTTTTCATACTCATTGTTCATACTCATTTTCAATGCTCAATTCACCTAACAATAGAAAGCATGAACGTAACTGAGAATCAATTAATCGATTAACTTTAGAATAAGAGAAGATGATTTTTCTCTTATAGTCTACTTGTTGTTTCTAAGAAAATAATGAAATAATTGAAATAATAATTTCGTAGGGTGATTAATGTTATAATGCGTGTTATAATTACAAAGCCACCAGATGCAAAAGTCGCAAATGTTTTACGCGTTAGTCCAACTGTATTGCGAAGTGCTTTGTGTAATATGGTTTCTTACCTCGACTTACATTTTGCTTATTAATTCCTGCTTATAATATACGAAATGTGAATACTACATAAGTAACTGAAATTTTTAAGAGAAACTCATTGTTAAAAACGATTACGGCCAAGTCTCGCTACGAGACTCAGAATTGAATAAACCAATTATCGATCGCCATCTTAGAATTGAAGTATCGCGCGCTTTGTAAGAGTTGGGGCATAGGGCAGAGTAATTTAATAATTTTAATTTCAAATTACACAATTTGGTTATATTTTTGTCGAAAAAAGACGAAGCTATAATTTGAAAAGACCGAAAGAAACAGGAACGTCTAAATTTTTTCATCGCTCAAAATTGCGAGTATATTATATTATATATTTTTCGTAACTTATAACTATAAATATTAACAATTATTATAATGCCAATTATCAATTTATGTGTACTTACAACATGCGAGGGACCGCTTCTATCTTAGGCACACCGACTCTCGCCATTACCGAAAAATTGATTCTAGCGAATCAGATCTACCGTTCGTTTATTTAATCTTACACTTTAAATGATTGCTAAAAATTGCAATTCAACACTACGTAAAAATGTCTCAGCGCAGATTAAAAGATATTTCATGTACCGTCCTTAACGTACCGTCGTTAAGCAACTTATAAAAACACTGCCGTGGACTTTGTACATCTCCCGCGAAGGCTTTTTTGATAATCCGGCGATCGCTTTATGAAATGGTTTTGCGATTCTTGGAATCGTTCAAAACTTGTCATAAGTAAACGTGTTTTGACCCTCCAAGATTTAGCATAACTTGGAAAAATTGAGAAATTTTTAACACTTGTTAAGATAAAAATCTTCTCTTATAAATATCCGGCAGACTTCTCTTATTTAGTAAAATAATACTTTTTTTCCGTTTCTTTATTACTTGAATATTCCTTATAATTTTAATGTTAAAATAAATAGACCAAATAGACCTATTAACTTGACGAGCGCGACGTCAGTTTCACGTCACGCGACAAATTCAAAAAACAGATACAATGGCGTTTACTGCAGCTGATTCTTTAGGGGGCGAGAACTGGTTTAAGAGCGACGAGCAATTTTCCGATGATGCGCGTTTTTGTGCATTTTTTCGGAACGCATTGCCGTTCTTCTTCGCTCCCTCTGTAGAATGCAATTTTTAAAGAAATATTATCCAATTGGTTATTTGCAGCGTTAATTAGCTTTTTTAGCAACGGTCACATAGAGTCTTCGTGCGCGTGACATTATTATGTAATTTTGGCAATTTTGTGTTCCTCTTTACTTTGTGCTTCCCCACCCTCGCAATTAGAAGGTTTGACATAACCCCACTTTTTTTTTGTTGTTTTTTTATTTCTTATATTACTTGCGGTTCCTGTTGAGGCAAGTAAAAATGATATGAATTGCCTGGGGGTGGGGAAAAGTTTTAAAGTGCTACATTATACTTGCAAGAAAGAAATGGATTTTTGTTGGAGTTCCAGATTCGGCAGATTTTTCTTTCGTAAGAAATAATTCGATAAAATTGTAAATTTTTATTTTTACGTCCTTGATACATCTACTTGTAGATTCTCAAAGGAAAGATTTTTTTTTCTCAACAAGTTACTCGATGTCTTAATACTTTACTTTAAACGCCCTTTAAAAAAATAATATGTTAAATAATCTTCAAAGCATTCTTTGCCAAAGATTTATTTGATAAATTGTATTTCTATTTTTATATATTTTATTATTACCATTCGTATGCTTGTTCAGAATTCTAAAATTTCATAAGTTTTAAAAATAATTTTGCACAAATTTCACACTTTTTCTGTGAAATATTATAACTTATAGATTTTAATACTTTTCTTTTAATTATCACTTAGTTATTTAATAAATGTTTATGCGAAATATTGTATTTTTTAAATTCTTTTTGTAGTTAACATTTTGTAAATTAAACATACGTGTATTTTATGTCTTAATTCTTTTAAATAGTTTCATGCCTTATTGCCTTAAATCTAAGCTTCAGAATTGCCGAAGCTACGTCGTGTTAAAATTTGTATCTTTATGGATGAAGCATTTACCAGTTAAAATCAGGTAATTCAAATGTTTCTATTTTAATATGCAATATAGATTTAAAATAGAAAAATTATAATTTGTATTATTTCTAGAGATGGAGATGGGACAAGGTGAAGGTGTTGATAGAAAAGAAGAGAAGAATGATGAAATAAAATATGAAAATTTGGGCCTGACAACAGTGGAAACACTAGAAATTCTACAGAGGGATATTAAAAGGATAATAGAAGAGTATGAAAAAGATTTTAAAAAGAATAAGTACGAGAAAACTCAATTTACTTTATTGTAACATATTTTTCTTTCTTTAAAATTATTGATATTTTTTTTACAGAAAATATAAGGGATGGTTAAAAGATGCCTTGCATCACAAAAGCCAGTATACAACATTTTGTTGGACATCAGCGGTTGCTCTTCTTATAACAACTACTGTGATAATTATTTCGTTTTTTATCAAAAAGGATTACTAGTGAGTTTAAATATAATAAATATATCGCTTTTACGTAAAAGAATATTTTGTGAATCATTGATAGTCATTTTTATTTTATCAATATGAAGGAGGTTTTCCATTGTTCAATAACGTGCACTTTTCGTTTTAGCGTGTCGTATTGGCCCTTTGAAGGAATTATCATTCTTTTCCTTGTTATGTTCAACTGTATTTTGGTAATCTCTGACAATAGATTCCGTCACTTTGAAATTCTTCATAGAGTAAAAAATTTGATTAAGCAGCTAGAGGGTAATTAATCATATTATTATTTATATATAAATTTGTAAGTTATTTATCAATACATTTTCTTTTATTCACAATATTCTTATATTTTCATATTTTGCGATTTTCAGTTGCTAAAGCAAAATGCCTTTGGAAGGTAGAAAATTATCCACACCTTTGTAGTCCACTTTCACCGTGCATTACTTTGCAATGGACATATCGAGATGGTCATGTAGTTAATTTACCATGGGCCTTATTAGTTGCTGGTGACATTATTGTGATAAAACCAGGTCAGCAAGCACCTGGTTACTGTATACCTTATAATGTAAGTTTTCTGTAAAATATTGCATTTTTATTAGTTTTATGATTAATTGTTATAAGAAATTGATGCTCTCATATTCAAGTTTTTAAATATGTACTGATATTTAAAAGAAAAAAATTAAAAAAATAATAATTAAAATAATAATCTTGTACAGTTAATTATTATTAATTGAACTAAATAGCCAAAAGACATATACAACTAAAAAAGATACAAATTATATCTATAAGCATTAAAAAAGCTGTACTTTAATTAATTAAATTATTATCGGATAACATTTCAACAAGTTTACTAAATTAACCAGAAAATTCAAATAATTTACTGCTTCGTCAGGATGTAGAGGCACCAGTACTCCATGCCCGCGAAGTTTACAGTCCACAGGTGCACAGTGGCGGAGGATTGTTTACAACGCCTCAGGCTCGCATGCCCCTACGTAATAAGATCTACAAGCTCCAGGAGACGCCATACCTGTCCAACCTGAGAATGGCCCTGGATATTGCCCTTGAGCGACCGGTCACTTATCATAATCGCGAGCGGCACCTTGTCATGGTCTGCTGCATCGAGCAGCTCATCTATCCCATTCTTTTTATAATAATACTCATCTTCAACTTCATTCGATACCTCTACTTATTTGATTACGTAGGCGTCGGTCATTGGACGGAACTCTTTCTTCTGCAACCGGTTACGGTAACGTTGCCGCTGCTTCCTGTTGCTTTTCCTGTATGGTGGATCGTTCTTAATTGCTTCGGCATGGCCAGGTTTAAGGCGCTTTTCAAGCTTTACCAATCGTCAAAAAAGGCTCAGGTATGAATTGTTTTTGTGTTTTGCTTCCAATTTATATGTACGAAGAATATAAAGAAACGTGGAATGCACTGTGTATAAAGTAATATTCACATTTTTTCATTAATCTTAAACAGCATTAATCAGTTGATCTTCAAAGTACAAATTCATTTTATTATTTTGTCAATGAAATCAGCAACATTATAGGAAATTTAGTTTTTAGATCCTTTCGAAGAGAGTTCGGACCCAAATCACCCTGAAGTAGTTTACAATTGGACAGAATTATCGGAATACTTCTGCGATATTATGTTTGGCAAAGAACATATGATGACAAGATCTGCTAATATATTACATGTTTTGGGGTCAGTAACGGTGAGTATTTATGTATCCAGCTAAATAACGTTACAATATAGAAACTTATATTTTTAAAAGATGCAAAAATAGTATTTTATAATAAAACTACCAATACATACAATAATTGTTTTAAACATGAAAATAATTATTATTTGTTATAGTATAAAATTTATCTAAATCTCCTAAGCAATAATTTTAGAATGGATAATGAATTATAGCGCATTCATGATATATGGTTTAAAAATAATTTCTTTTTACAGAACAATGTTCTAGATTTAGAAATTTATATTTAAACACTGACTAAAGTATATTTATACGAAAATTATAAATTCTTATGTATTCTATTTATAAGAAACTAAATTTCGTTTTCTCTATGTAATAATAATCTTTTAAAGACGCATTACTTCATAAAGTTAAATATAAAAAAAACCTGATTCACAGGCTTTGTGTTGCGTTGACAAAAAAGGAATTTTATCTTGGCCAAACCCAACAGCTGAAAAAGTTTTTTTCCTACGTAATGCAAACAGCAATACGAATCCTAATACCAATACGGTTTCACGAACGTCGAGGTAAAGATTATTATACACCTAATAAGATATTACACACAAAAAATTGTTTATTTTGTTTATTAAAAATATATTTGTTTTGTATTGATATATAATATTTATTGATTATATTATTTAATATAAAAAAGATTTCATCATCTACAAATGTTTGAAGAATAAACATGTTTAATTTGTGTAGCATGGTTAGTTTAAATAAATCGGTTGATCCCAGCCATCCCAGTGACAGTAAACAGGATTCAAATAGAACATCGTATGTGCAACATGGTAAAAATTTTAACATAAATTTTTTCGAGTATTATTCTTTCTAAGAAATACGCATTTAAAATACACACTAACAGCGTGTTAACATGAAAATATGAAAACAGGTAGTTTTCTTTTAAAGTTTGAATTTTAATATGCTTAAAACAAGATTAAATTCTAATTTAAATAATTATGAAACATCGTGGAAGTTGTGGATATCGTCTCGAGAAAATAATGTGCACGTTATCATCACCCTCAGATATGTCGCACACCATGGCAGAGGTCCTGGACTTGACACACGATCGCGCCCTGCCTTTCAAGCTGCAATTTGACGATCACGCGTGGCGTCAACACCTCAACTCTCTCAAGCCTCTCGGCCTTGCCATCCTCCTGAATACTTGCAACATGGAAACGCAGGAACATTACACGCAGTTCTGCTGCCACGTCACTTGCGAGGCTCTGCACAACGAGAATCTCGTGCCCGTGACCAACAGACGGTATTATTAGACTGTTTGATCCTTTCAAACTTATTCGTTTATAGACCAAAGATGGGCAGATAAGATGAGATAATGATGCTGTTGAGAAAAGTTTGGGTTTTTTATGGGTCTAGTAAAAACATGTAATCATTTTGTTATTGAAAAAAAAAATCGATTTAGCTGCTTTTTAAAGAAATGTCTCGCATCTACTTTCACATATTGCAAATGGCATTAACAATCAATGGTCACTTTTTCACCTTTTACTGCACCCGCAACCTCTACATTTATTTTGCAAAATTATAAAAATTTCATATGCTGGATAAGTAATACGATGACAAATAGTGTATTGCTGTAATATTTGAAAACAGTCGAATACAAATGAATGATACTATATTTGATAAAATTGTTTAAAAATTATTCCCTCTAACGTAACGTAATACATTTCCCAAATGTATTTTCAAAAATGGGACTATCTTATTTATATTTAAGCGTAAAATAAAAAATATTGCTTAAAAAATGTTTAAAAATCTTTTATTAAAAATGCACAGTATTTATGTCTTACAGCATTAGAAATGGCACTACTTGTGCTCGAGCACAATTCTGCAAACAAATCAAAGTAACGGAAATTGCAATTAATGTCGGGCAATTTAAGTAAAATTATTATACAACCGGTATTTTAAATTTACTTTTTCAATTTTTGTGAAAATTATTAGATTTATAAAAAACTTTAAACATGATTAAAATAAAAAATTTATTCATTTTGTGATGGAAAAAAAATGTTCAATGCTCAAGATTATTGAATACTCTTTTAAACATTAGAAAAATTGAAATTTGACCCATCTTTGTTCACACGATATTGAGTAACTTGTCTATTGTCAAGTGTTCGGCATTTGTGATTGCAATAGCTTGTTTTTTTTTTTATTGTGTTTAAGTGAATGAGTTAGTTCTTTTGTTTAACTTTTTTATTGTTTAGTTTTGCCAATGTAACACAAACGATTAAAAAATTATCTCTAGTCTCTGAAATTTTTTCTATTTAAATAAAGTTAAAACTTATTTTCGAATCTAGATTCTGTTTCCATTATGTTCGCATTAATTTTTATTTATAATTATGAAATTTCATTATTATTTTTTTTTTACGATTTTTTGAATATTTAGTGCAATTATATTTACAATTTATAGTTCAATGTACATAGATGATAATTCACATATATATTCCATTTAATATACATAATTTACATTTGTTACATACTATATTCAATGAATGATGTAAGTTACAGTTTAAATTAAATAGATCTGCCATTCATGCTGTGTAACTTTACATTTTTTTCATTTCATCTAATATTGCTATTAAAGTAGTTATAGAAAAATACAAGCATAATAAAATATGTTAAATAAACGTTGAATTTATTGACATTTCTGAGACAGAGAATTAAGAATTTTCATGACATGCATTATGTGTTGATTGGATTTTCTTAATCAGCGACTAAACTAAATAAAGCTGCAAAGAAAAAAAGAAAACAGAAAAAAAGCGCGAAAAAAATTCAAAAAGAAACACACACAAAAACTTGTTTGTATTCTACCTCGACTAACAGCGGATGTGAAATGTCCAAAAATTACACTACCAGTTGCCAGGCAAGCTCTGAGGATAAAAGTGGGTATGAAGCAAAAGATACCGTACAAAGCTCGAGGCAGATGTATTTAGTCGACGAGTCAGGATGCCTCGGACAAATGTGGTCAGTCGCTATTATCAATTAAAAAACGTTTGTTATGTATGAAATAAATATTATCTCTTCAACACTGTTTACGTGTAACATTTATGGTCTATTTGTTTTACGATATGTCTCTGTAAATCGCATTTTTAATAATAATAAGAATATCATTGAACGACTAATTATTACACTCTTGTGAATTATTTTCTTCTGTTCTCACGTAGTTGCAGCAACTTTCTTGACTTGTTTTATGCATTAATTTAATAGAAATACGTGGAATGCTACCAACGACAAGTATAAAAAAATTTGTAACGATCTGTTTATCGGTATTCAATTTAGAACTTCTGTCAGTATCTTATCATGTTTATCAAGCTATAGCGTCGTACATATAACTCTTAAAGAATGCATTTTGTAAATTATCAATTATGCGATTTAACGCGATGTATCCAGCCATCATTTGCATCGTTGGTTGGTTTTGGGAAAACAATATGCACATTAACTATCCTTAATATTTCTGTCTCTCTTTCTATTCGAGCCGGATGTTACGCTTACTGTGCTTTTTCTGAATAATTTACTTATTGTACTCACTCTATGTATATTTGAAAAATCAAATTAAACTTATGTGTGTCATTTATTATTTAGTATGAAATATCTAATGCTTGCATTATGTTAAGGTGCCTATGCGAATTGGCAAAGCAAATAGGATTCAAAGACCAAGCTAAGGAAATTTTTCATCTAGAGCAGCAACTGTCAACATTTAGACATGTAGTGAGTAACTTTCATCAACTTTTATTACAATACTATATTTATATACTATATTGTATTAATTACAAATCATCATCTTCCCAAGTACTTCAAGATTTTTATAGAAATTCCATAATTATAAAACACTGACCATTTGGACTCTTAAATCTTAGATGTTTAGTATCTAATAGTTTAACTATCGCTTAAAGAGGGAAAAATTTTGTTGATTTATTTTATTTTTGACTTAATTTCAAGTAAAGGAAACCTGTTGTTGAGTCTTAAAAATGGCAGCAACTAAGGAGAATTTTCGATACATTATCCTAATTATTTTTGAAAAGGCAAGAACGCTGGAACAAACGCATAAGAAGACATGTGTTGTATACGGTGATGATATTGCCGATGAAACAAAACAAACAAAAAATGTTGTTTTTAATCAAATAAAGAAGACGATTCTCTAATGGTCATTGTAATTTTTCTTACCGTGAAATTCGGAAGCTTTATATGGTGCCATCCAGTAACACAGTCGGGACGAACTTTTGCATCAGTCAAGAATAACATAAAATTGAACGAAAATTATATGAATACTTTGTAGCTTATCATTGAAAATAACTTTTAGAGTATACTTATGTATCCTAAGATTTAACTCTGTGTTTGTTTTAGCAAGCAGAGGCTGCGAAGCGAGATATAAAATTTGCACGCTCGCTAAGTATCGCGACAAAGCTGAAATTTCCATTTCCTCATATGGTGGCAGTCGTCGTCAGGGAAAGAAACGGCGGTGGTTTGCAGCTACTTTCCCAGGGTACTGCTGATATTATTCTCGATTCCTGCATCGAATTCTGGGACGGACATGATCTTTGTCTCCTCTCTGAGCCTGACAAGTAATCCTAACATTTTTTTGTTCGTTTTTTGTTTCTTTTAAAGCGTTAGTATTTATGTGTGTGTGAAGTACGTTATCTTCAATTAAGTTGTATTATTATTTTACTTTGATTGCTATTCTGATTTTTTATGCATATACATTTGAAGAAGTAAAATGCTTTGCAAACGTGAACTATTTTAAGAATAGAATAAAGTAGAATTAAAAATATTTTATCTATATATATATATATATATATATATATATATATGTATTTAGTTCAAAGTGATATATTTACGTTATATAATTTATAAGAAATTATTAGAAAATTAATTCGAAAATTAAACTTAATTAAAAAGGTAAAATCTTGAAATTGAATAAAAAAAATCTGCTTTATAGAAAAAAAGTACAGGATTTTTACAACCGTACGAGTCTGACTTCCTACTGTACAGCATTTGCATACAGACCACTGACACGAAATGTCAGCAATAAGTTATCAAACATGTATTTGGAACTTCCATCAGAAAGTAAACATCTGTACATATCTCATCGAAGTCCAACTCCGCTTCCTTGGGATTTTAAGAACGTGCTTGATCCAAGGATTAAAGGACTCCTCGGGCAGTTTCATTCTACTGGTAAGGACTAAAAATTAATCTTTTAAAAGCTTACTTAACCATTTACAAATGGATCAAAGCATAGCATTATTTAATTATTTAATACAAAAAAGATTTCATCATCTACAAATGTTTGAAGAATAAACATGTTTAATTTGTGTAGCATGGTTAGTTCAAATAAATCGGTTGATCCCAGCCATCCCAGTGACAGTAAACAGGATTCAATAAAAAAACAACGAGTAAAATTTTTTAGATGTAATTTTACTAATTAATAATAATCAACAACGAAAAATATATATATTATAGGGAAATTTTTTAAAAAATTCAATAATGGAGAAAAAGATTTTTTATAAATTTTACAGCTTATTTTTTAAAATTAAATTATTAAAGTATAAAATCCTTTTTGTCGTTAAATTAATTTTGTTCAAAATGTACCGTTTTAATGATTACACAAAACAGATCGAAGACAGAATATTATGTTATACACTCTTAATTTAAATAAATAACATTTGAACTAAATACGAATGTTGCAGACATATAATTGATATGAATAGCTTGGAAAAATTACGTCATATAAACAAAAGTGTTGATAAATTAACATATTATATATTGTAGATTCCCTTATTTGCAACGATGTCAAGGAAGAAATGAACGTCATTGACAGTTGCTTCGAGCTCCAATGCAATCAAATTTTCATCGGAATGGTAACAATGCAATATCAGGCTCAAACAGACATGGTAAATTTTCATCCTTTAATTTAAAAATCTAGTACTAGTTTTATTGTTATTGAATTATTATTAAAAAAAAAATCCCCTCAAAATTTCAAGGTTGTACGGGCGAACAATTCATTTTTTCCTCACTCGTAACCATATTCTTTAACGTTGCCAGGTGCAGTTGATAGAGCAACTAGAACATGCTTGCATAAGGTTCGTGCATTTTAGCAAAGAGAACGAGCTGCGGTCACGCGTCTTCTCCGAGAAAATGGGGTTGGAGAGCGGCTGGAACTGTCATATCTCGCTGCTTAGCGATCGCGCAAGGTATTGGATTTGCCTCGGGTGAACCCGATAAGCAAATTGATAAACTCATTTTATTCTCGTGTCAGGGAGCGCGCAGTTGTTTTTTGCTGATAACTTTGTATTTATTCTCAGAACGTGCAGTTGCGAGAATGCGTGAGAATGTGGAAGTACTTTGGATATCGATTTAGCAATTTTGCATGTAAAAATTAACAGTTACGTTATTTGTGGTTGAATCTTCTTCCTATAAGAATTTAATAAATTTTGAATTTTTAATTAATCGAAATTTTGTGACTTCTGATTACATAAATTAAATTGTCGTTATTTAATACATTTATCATACGATTATAGTTAACAACCTTAGACAAGAAATTTACTCCACAGAGAAGTTAATTTTTGTGTACTATTGCTTACTCGTTAATAAGTAACATCTTATTTAAAAAATCTTATTTAAAAATGTGAAACATAATACTTGTTGAATATTTTTGTGTTACTAATTCTTCTACTGTCTATTATTGTTTAATTTTACAGCTTAAATCATGTTACAATAGTATATATATTTTCATTAAATATTTATCTTTTTTTTTATGCCAAAATTTGCTAAATTTTGCTACCGTAATATCACTTTTACCGACTGTAATAATGGATCAGGAAATAAATTGTGCATGTATATTACAGGAAACAACAATGGCTCGAGAGATTTCCACTCATGTCCTCGTCGTATATGTTTGTCTATATCTATTACTTTTTTCCTTAATTATTTTGCTTTTATTCGCACGCTTAATTTTTTTTTTAACGATGTTATCAGTGCAATAGCTTTCTTTGCTATCGTTCATCTACCAGTTCATTTGCTACTTTTTTATTCTTAAGGGGGAAAAAAATAGCCGAAATAAACTGATGTTTACTTTTCAGAGAATGTACTTAGATTATGAAACAGCTTTTTAGTGGATAAATTTTCGTTGGTATTTCTTAAAGGTTTGCATGCTTTAACAAGTAAAATGAAAGAGTTTTAATTGTTGTTTGTTGGATTTTACGTTTGATGGTTATAAATACGAAGCGTTTAACATTTCAGAAATACTCACGTTTCATTTTTTCATAATGTTTTTAAGTTTCTTTCGATAAATAGTTGGCCAACGGCATTTTTGTACTATACAAAATCCATTTTAAAAGCAAAAAAATAATACTTTGAGAATATTTATTTATTTAAGTAAGAATTAATTTAAAAATTCTTAAAATAGTTCGTTTGGTCTTCTTTAAATATTTAAACGACTATGGCGTTTTAATTGAATTCCTTTTTTCACAAAATCTCGAACGACTGTAATTATTAATATATTAGAAAAGTAAACGACTACGCGGCGAAAGTATCATAAAGCCTATTGAATCGTGAAACTGAAATCCATAATTGTACAAAAGTAGCTGCTTTCATCCGACAGATTAGAATTAACCGTTCGTCCTCGAATCATCAAATACCAGTCAACATTCACCAAAGGGAACGTTGCATCTTATCGCTTCTTTCTTTTCATTCTAACAGACTTTATATTCTCGCTCGTCCCCGTCTGCCGTGCAATTCGAAATTTAAATGTAAAGAAGCAAAACTTAAGCACCTCCCCTTCCGCCGAGCTCAAAAGTAATCTTCAAAAATAGGGCGAAGCGACGTCCAAAGCGACGTCCAAAGCGAGTAGAGTTCTAACTGTAAAACAAACAGAAAAACGAAATTGGCAGAAAAACACAATGTACTACTAACAGGTCCGAGAGTCCAGTGGGCTGGTGGGTGAGCCAGGCAGCCGCCATGTCCTCGCCCACACCCTCGGCCCGCTCGCTGCTACATAATCACTGCTGCATGGATGAGGCCAGAGAATTGCTTAACCGCGTGTCCCCCCGGTACGTCTGCCTTTTCTACGCACAGTAACTTTTTTTTTTTATTATTATTGATCTCGGATTTTATAGTGAATCTTTGCATTAGGTGCGACACTCGTACAGTGGTGAAAGCACCCTTATTTAAGTTAAGACTGGTTGTTCAATTTCGCAATGTCGCAGTGGCGATTGCTTTAAAGATATCACATTTTGAATATCGTGCGATGAGAAAATCAATTGATAAATTCGATAATGTAATATTTATTATTGCGCGTTAAAGAGTCATACATTTTTAAACATTCAAAATGCATTTGGCGTTTGACAGTGGATTTTCATTCCTCCAGTTTCGTCAAATGGAAATCTTTGGTGAAGTATCAAAGTATTTTTTGAAAATTGTATTTTCCATTTAAAATTAATTTTTTTGTATCTTAAACAGATATATATATATGCTTGACATTTTATTAGTGTTTTTTTAAAGCTTGACGAATTGAATTAACAAATATTTAACGCTTAAATAACATATATCGAGATTACAAAAAGAGTTTTATTCATTCGTGCTAACAGCATTTCGTTAACATAAGATTTTTATACAACATAACTGCATGTGTGCGTTGCTAACGACTACCACAATGATTGTCTCCATTGAATAATATTAAGTTACTTACTTTTATATTCTACACGTGGATGATATGTGATGTATATTTAAGGAAGAAGTCTTCCTAATTAAAATAATTTATCCGCGCTGATTTGTTCTTGAAATTAATAAAGAGTATTGAAATTGGTATAGTCAATGGCATTAAAATATTCGAAATAACGTATATATATATGTAACTTTTTTTTAACGATTTAAAAAATTTTAACAATTCCGATAGTTTAATGTTTTAATAGCATTTGAACATTTGAAAATTTATCGAATCACTTTTTAACTTTAATCATGAATTCGGATAAATAAACAAGTGAGATGTAGTTGAGCACAAAATACGCGTGAAAAGTGATAAGAAGATACACTGTTAATTAAATGAACACTGTTTTCAATTCATCGAAATGTAATTTGTAAATTATTCTTAGTACTCCTTCAAAAATCTCTGTATAACTCGGTATATTATATATTTCAATGCTTATTGTCCACGCTTGAATACGAATCTATTCAACTCTATGAAGAATGAAATACTTTGCATTTCTCGGAAGAATTCATATCCTTGCAACTGTCCTTGATCGTGTTCTTTGTTGGAGAAAAATCAGTTATGCATGGTATTAAAAGGCAAAAAGGATTAGCTAGATAGGATCGCTAGACTTAATGATCTAATTATTGTGTTCTGTAATAATTTTCGACATTAATATACAAATGTTCGAGACTTTTAGAATTTAATTTCAGAAGAATATAATTAATATCTCGTTAATTTCTTACCAATTTATTTGACATTTAATACATATTTCCAAAGCAATTAAAATATTATCAGAATGCTTTATAACTTATTTCTATTCCACAAAATCTGTATAAAGAATGACTAGTTACAACATGAAAATGGCACAGAAAGTTGATACAAAATACTATAATTCGATTTCTCTAGCCTTTTAGATTGAACCTTCTTAAGCGAAAAAGAAAGGACAATCGTCACCTTGGCAAGCATTACAATTATCCATAAATAATTTCAGCTCGAATCTCGACAACAGTAGGGCGATGAGCATGTCAGCACCAAGCGCGATAAATACCGAACCGACAACCGTCAAGTTCGATAATGAGACGATCGAGTGGAATGGCAACGGCGGAGCAGGTGAAAGGTCACAGGCAAAAAGTGCCGTGAGCCATAGGTGAGGTGTTCATATGTACTCAGGAAGTCATACAATTAGCTTGCCAGGAAAGTTTATAAACTGCATTCTCTGTATGTTCCTTTGACGAATTTGTACTCTTAGCTGTGTAAACGCATAAAACTGTGTTGGTATTGTCTGCCTTCATGTTGATACGATATATCGATATTTTCTTTTCAATTCATAAAACATGAGATCGTTGCATTTCACTTATTTTATATGGACGTCAGAACTATTTTATAATGGTATAAAATCAAATAGTAATCTTGCAAATATGCAAATATATGATGGAATCGTCACCACAATTCGTCTTCTTTCGAAAGAGTAAGATGACTCTAGTTTACAAAATTGTTCTTAGCTTTACTGTTTAATTGGTCAGTGTGATAATTCTGTATGCTTGCATCTTAAGTCAATCCTCGGGAACTTACTATGATGTGCCTGTAAGCATATTCGTTTTTATATCATTATAAAAAATACAAATATTTTGTATTAATGTTAAGTGCACAAATCTATGTTCTTAATGTAATCTCTGTGGTTATTTATGCATACCAGTTTTAATTTCTTCGTGCAAAAGGAAAACGTCGGAGGTCCACTGGTGTTCTCGTAATACTTTTATTATATTTAATTTTTTCCCATCCCGTTACATTAAAAACAAGTAAAAACAATAATAAATAATATTTTTTAAATTAACAAACGAACATTAAATCATAACGACACAATTCCCATAATAATCCAAACGAGCACACATTGTTAATATCCTTCATGTATTACAGATGTACTTATTATATTTGAAAAAACAAAGAAACAACTCCTAATAATGTTGCTTAAAGTCACGAAACAAACATAATCTTCGTGCATAGTATAAATTTTAGTAGCTTCAAGATTCAATTAAAATTCAAAATATTCACTTATACATATTTTCCAGGGAACAAGAGATGATGCGCAGCGAGGACAGTGTGTTGGTACAAAGCATCGACCTTGGCTCCGGTCAGGAAGCTTGGAGATCATTGAGTTGTCTAACCGATAGTACCGAGCAAAGCGCACCCGTGAACTTCGATTTGTCCAACAGAGTTAGTTTTATTATCGTGTATTTCTTGACAGCAGTGTTGGTCCGAGATGCACATTGCAGAATAAGATTGAAGATTCTATTTAATTGCGACAATCTAATTTAACTAACGAATCGTATGCAGTTTTATCGACTGACATCTCTTTTCTCACCGTTGTATAACGAATAATTTGGAAACACATTTATTGTATTGAAAGTAATTGTGATAGATCTGATCACGATTAGAAATTAAAACGTAAAGTTAGTGCGAACATATGAGACGGTACAATACCAATGATAAATAGAGATTTTTATAGTATGTCGTATAAAATAAATTCTTCCCGATCATTTCCAGGCTAAATTGCCGCGAGGAATCGAGAAGATTCGTCCGCACATCGAACTCATTGACAACGTGCCGTTACTCGTCTCCCTTTTCACCGATTGCAATACGGCTGTGACTCGTGAAATGCTACATATAATGCAGGATTTCGGCGAGGTTGTCTGTGTTCTTGGCTCATCTGCTAATTCCGATAACATGCCAATTTTCATGCAAGCAGATGCCGCGTAAGTACTGCACTCGTTAAACATTTGCTTATATGGCAAAAACGTTTCGTTTATGCATTTTTCGCCATGACTTTTGTACAATGATAATTAATTGTCAACGCATTGTTTTTCCGTTTGTCCACGGCTATTAGAAAAAGTATGAATTTTAGATTTTGATTATTATGTTTTGTTATTTTAAACAAGCCGAGCTCTTAAGAATTTCGACGCGATAATCGAACAATTACAAGTTCAATCATTTTTGAAATCTAATATTTAGTCAAATTAAATTAACTATAAACACAACAGAGTAAAGATAAATTTTCAGCCTAATTTATTAGAATTCCATTGATTGTATAATTCCATCGAAATGTCATTTTAAAATGTTGAGTGCGTATCAAATTAGTCACCAAGTTTTTACGCTCGTGTAATGATACATACATTACGGTAGATCACGTTGCGACAATAACATCCGTAATAAAATTAATTAGCACTAGATTAACTTAATAGTAGCGGTGAAGTAGACTAAAAATTTTCACACCAGAAAAAGAAACGTAGCGCGTAAGTTCAGTTCTTCGTCGACAAGTCGCCAAGCTTGAGCCGCTGAAATTTGTTGATCGGGTGTCTCGTAGATCCATTTTTTGAGTGCTTCGGGCGGGTGCAGTAGGACACCATGTATACCGTTTCCATATCCGTCGGCGATCTCTTGGTGCGCGTGAGGTTACTTCTCGGTTTAATTATGCGGTGTGGAACGTCGACTTTCTTTGCGTCGAAGGTCGAAAAATTTGTTTCTCTCTTGATTCTTGGTTTCGCCGCAACTTCATCGCGACTCGCCACTTTGTCGACGTCGAGCGACGATTTGATGCTCCTCGCGTCCTCGGCACCTTCTTTAGACATTATGTTTTCAATATAAAATTTCTTGTTAATCTTTCGTTATGGGACTGTCAAAATTCATAAAATACAGGTAAAACAATGGCGAATCAGGACGCGTCGCTTGAACGTCACTTTATTCCGTATTTTACTTTGGGCAGTAAATTACAGCTTTAGCGAAGTTTAAATAAATTAAAGCGGTGAATATTACATCTAACGGAAAGATTTGAGATTATTGTATAAATTCGTTACTTATGTTAAAAAATTTTGTTTCTTCAATTCATAAATACTAATAACCCTTTTTTAAGAACGAACGAAAGTTATCCTGATTCTACATATAATTTCATAAATTCTTTAACTTTCTTTAACTTTGTTTACTATTTGGAACGAAAGAACTTGTGGTTAAGCCTTGAGTCGAGCAAAAGATTTAGTTAACTAGGAAAATCTGTCTCGGGAAACACCGATTGATATGTGCATTTGTACGCATTCCAGAATATATGTCATTAAGTAAAGTATCGTCCCGGATAGTCTATAGATTTATCACCTTTTATTACGTGAAATGAATTTTTTAACATAAAATGAAAAAATAAAGCTTAAACGCCCTTTTAAACAACATTCATTAGCGTAATGAGAGTATTAGGCACGAACGACGATTATCGGAGCGTTAGTAGCTGGTTGAATAATATCAGAATTAGACTCAAGACATTAATCGTTAAAATTAATATAAAAATTCATGCTTTTCAGAGTGGCGGTGGAGCCGCTGTACCCCCAAGTGTGTCAAAAAGTGCCCGTCCTGGCGCCTATCCGTGCGGACGAGGGACCGTCGCCGATCGAACTCAGTCGCAGCCTCAACTCCATCGCGTGTTCGCTCAGCGTCAAGCGCGAGGATCCGATTGCCATTTACCATCTTGTCATGGAGGTAATTTTGAACTAACGGCGTTTCCTACGATTTTCTCTTTTTGCGATAATCCAACTATTGCGATCAGCCTTTCATTGACTTAACAGCTGCAAATCCTTTCAATGAAGAATATTTAATGGAAAAACTGTGTATCCTTTGCGAGAGAAATTTATGGAAGTTTTTTTGATTGAAAGTTAAAAAAAGTGCGTATATAATTTTTCATTGTTTACTGTGAATTATGGAATATATTTCAGAGCCTCATCCAGGTTTAAGATACACAAAAATGTTGTAACACTTTGGATTTGATATGCCACGGGATCTTTTTATAGATCAACTTAATTTTTAATTGCATGAAATAAACGTACGAGAGCATAGAACTTGAATACCTGCGCTTACTTAGCATTCTAAAAGGTAAAGTAAAAATAGAAAAACAACCACGGAAGCACGTTAATTTTGTTCTCGGCAGGCTCGTCACTACATGAAGTGCCTATGGAATTGCGTTCAGTTTTGGCTGTGTTGTCTGTTGACGCTCTCGTTCGTCCAGGCTCTGTCCGCCTTTCTGTTGCTGCCGCCGCTCTTCAGCGTAGGCCAGGTTCTCTGGCTTAGTGTTTTCATTGTGCCGCTGCTCTCCGTGTCTCTCGTTGGCACGCCGACCGATTCGACCATCATGCAGCGAGCCACAGGCAAGAACCAGTGCGCAGTCAATGGACAGGTTGTTATTATTTTTGAGCTTTAGAACCTGCGTTTAGACCCGCATTGTTGTCAGCATCTGGTTTTTCATTATTCATGAAATTGGTAAAAAATAAGATCATTCATTCACGAAGTTTGGAGCTTTTTCAAATGATCCCAATGTATCTTTCTACTTATTTATTAAAAGTACCCTGGGAGACACTCAAATAACGTTGAAGTAACGTTTCATTAATTTTTATAATTGAATAATTTAATAATTATCCAAAATAAAGCATTTTAATACGCATTTCTATCGTCTATTTCTATCAAGGCTAATTAAGTCGATCTGTTTATAATTTGCATTTTATCAAATTTATGATTAAAATTGAATAAATTTATGGTAATAGAAACATAATTAAAAATAATATATACATATATATATATATATATATATGTAAAATCTTCAATATTAAAGAAAACAGTTTTCGTGAAAAACGTAATAATCAGCTCGTAGCCAACAGTTTCATAATAACATTTTAAGTCATTCATATAGATATACCATAGAATGTTATTCAGCTGTTTTACGATTATTTTATTATTTAGAACGCTTTAGGTGTGTTGCTTTTTATTTACTACCGTAATTAGCAAATTTACATAATTTGTAATAATTATTTGAAATCTATTTCACCATTTGTTTAGCTGCGTAAGTACGTATTACTTTATTCTTTAAAGTAATAAAGATAGATAATATCTCTACATCTTTTGTTGAAATATGCAAATATACAAAATTTTCTATGTACGTAATTAAACGTTAATTTCAATCTTTTTGATTTGAAGTTTAATAATTATCGTTGGAAATAAGTAAGCTAATTAAATCTTTTCGAATGTCTTCGAATATTTTAAATATTTCCAATTAGTCCTTGATCAATAGGATGTTTTTTCTTAAGCTAGATTATGTACTTTTTTTAATTTTACGTATTTCATCAAAGAAAATTTAACGACTTATGGCTAAATTTCACTTCGTTTTATTGAGAAGGTGGCAGTGTTTGTCTTATGGTGCTACGGAAGTAAATTTCTTCCGACAATCGTCACGGTGCTAATGTGGCAGTGTATCTCCCTGTTTGTTTTGTGTTCAACTTACGCTAAGCCCGGCACCAAATGTTTCTACGTTTATCCCAATGTTACTGGTGAATTTTCTTGGGGTGGATGGGGCCTCAAGCCCGACATATTATTCATCGTTCAAAACATTGCGCTAATGATCGTCGTTTTACATTTTGGTTAGTGAATTTTGTTGGAAATATTAAAACTATGAATTCGAAAACGAATGAAAAGCATAATGATATAAGTGGCTTTGTTTGCGTTTCTTTTAATTTGAATTTTAAATAATTGACGCGCGTTTAATTTTGAATTAATTGTTGAAAAGCATTTTGTATATTCCTGTCGGAGCAGATTATATTAGATATTATGTTTTCATTCGAAGTACTGAAAAGTACCGAGAACAAAAGAATTTAAATTTTTATATTTTGTCATTTTTTAACTATTTTTCAAGGATATTTATTCATACATTTACATTTCAAATTATGTATTTTTGTGCTTTTAGTGACTATCTCAATAAGTTTCGTTCATCGAGAGTATTGCATATGGCGAAAATTGCCTTTTAATAATTGGATTTGGTTTTTAACCGCTTTTATAGTGTAAGTATTTTTCGTTTGTTATTAATAAGCTTAGTTTACGGTGTGTAAATTAGGTGAATTAATATGTTTGCAGGATATGTGTGCAAATAGCTTTCTCAGGAAGTGTCTTATGCAACTATTGGAAATATAAAGACCAAAGAATAGAGAATTTTCCTTTAAATTTGCCATTCTACTTCATTGCCTCACTTCCAATAGTTTTTTTTATCAATGAACTTATCAAGTGGCAAGAAATTAAGTAAGTTACCACGAACAAATGTTTATAACTATACGATCACTTAATAATAAAATTAATTGTTAATAGAAGTTGTTCAAGTCGCAACCAGTAATTTAGTCATTAACTAAATCTTATTTATTATTTTTCAGAGTTAACGTTAGGTATCAAAAGCGAGCACGATTAGAGTTCACTACGAAACTCGGCATGAATTCGCCATTTTAATGAAAAACAGCGATTGGCTTAAAGATGGAGTTGTGTGCTTTGCAATTTAATGCCAAATATTGTCGGTTGACTGTGTAACGTACTATATATACCGATTTTGAGGCAACTATTTTACATTACAGTAGTAGGTTCGCTCTTTTTTTATTAAAAAACAAATGTGTATATATATAAATATCAATTTCGAGACTGTTGCAATAGAATCTTTAAGAGGAAACGTTGATGTTCTCCATTTATAATGACAATATTGAGAATATTATGCATACTATCATCTGTTTTTTCATCCTAACAAAAGTATGCGTGTTGCAACATTTTAATTTTTAATATTTTAAAAAATATTTTTATTAGTGTATTAAAATAAAATATGAAAATTAAAATTTTGCAAGGAAAATATTTTCTTCGATTGTCAAGTAATTTAGTTAGAGCACTGCTAAGCTTTACTCCTGAACTTTTTAAATACAAAAACATATTTTTAAAGAGAAGTAAACTTTAATACGTTTATGATATTTTATCAGAAAATTAATTAAATTTTTATAATATTTACTGTGCATTTGTTGACGTAGACGTTTCCCTTAAAGTCAAATTCAAATATACTTTTTCATTGTATTTTGTTATTTTATTGTTTTAGAATACAGATTAAAATATAATGTAATTAAATCCCGTTAAAATATATATATATATTACATATGTTACGAGGATTAAAATTACTTTTTAATAGATAATTTGATGAAATAATTAAAACACATTTATTGCAATATATTACAATAAGTCGATCACATCAATCGCGATAAAAATGATTATTTACTTACGCGCTTAAATCAAGATTTTTAAAGAAACATAATAAAAAAAAGTCAGTATTTGTTTCAACGGAAATTTTAATAATATAAACATATAAATATAAATAAAATAAACATTTGTACACTAAAATATTTTAAGTTTCCTTAAAAATAGTTAGATATTTAATGAAACTGATCGAAGTAGAGTGCTTTTATTACTTTTAATAAATGTATATAATTTCCTATATCTTATTCAAACTTCATATTTATAAAAAATTATAAATTTTACTCTGTATTTTAAAAGAATTTTAAAAAATCAGACTTTTATCCTAAAATTTTATGTATTGTTCTACTTCATTTAACTAGTGACACTGAAAGACTTCTAATTATGCGCACAATTAAGTTTTTATTGAGTGTTTATTTTTATGTATTCGCAATCTACACATTTTTTATTTATCATACATAACTTTAATGGGTACATTATGGCTTTATTTTTTGGATAAATGAGGAACGAAATCAAATTCATTTAATACTTTGACAAAAAGTAAAATATTACTTTCAATTTTTCTTTTTATTCTAAATAGTAAGTACATTAAAATCTTTTTTTTTTTTTACTTCTGAACCAATTAGTGTTATATAATTATTTGCAATCGATTAATATTGCGGAAAAACGTTTGTCAAAGAATTTGATAGCGGCCGAATTTTATTCTAAAATATTAGCATTATATTGGACTTTTTAAAATTATAGATTTGTTTTTATACGACAATTTGAAAAAAAATAATTCAACATTAGTTATAATGTTGTAATGTACTCTTAATTTCTTTGAAATTATATATGTATACCTTGTAAAAGACATTTTTTCTACATTTATTTAATACAGAAATGTATATATACCGAGGTCTTTGGATCACATTGTACGTATTGAGTTTTCGTGAAAATGAAGCTTTCAAATATTTTTCCTTATATTTTAATTACTAATAGTTATTAATAAAAGCTCATAAAAAATGTTTGTATTTGAAAAATAAATTATTTTTGAAAAATATTATTGACGTCACGTATGGGAAACATAAATTTTAAGGAAAATGTATATTTTTTAATAATAAATTTGTACTCAATAATTAAATAAATGAAGAAATAATGTCTTTTCAAGAATAATTTTAACAAAACATTCATTACTTAATTGAATCTATATTTTACTTATTTACAAAGCTAGATTAGTTTTAATAATTGTGTTTTCTATTAATTTATAATAATTCTATAATTTATTTTTAATCATAGAACAATTTCACATTTTCGTACGTTTCATCCTTATAGTATAATAACAATATTAAGATTATGTAAAATGTAAAATAAATCCAATTAAACGTCTCGATGTTTTCTTTCCGATTTTAAATTACGAATTGAAACGAGGTACAAACTATTTTACAAATATAAATAAAAAGAAAAGATGTAGATATAAACGGCACATACAACCATATTATACAAAGTATTGGCCGATAATATTGTTCATCGACCATGTACGTTTGCTCAAGATAAAAAAGAATTTAGAGTTTTCCGTCACCTTATATAGATGGAAACTTTAACCTGAATATCCAAAGAACAAAAGACATAATATAATAGAATCTGAATATCATAAGAAATTTACATCTGAAAGTATTTTTTGTTTTTTTTTTATATTTTATAAAATACACACATACAATAATATGAAATGCTTATTGTAAACTAAGAAAACTAAAATCAAGAATGTATGTCTATAAATAAATTATACAGAACAAATCTGTTAGTAAAATTTTTAGAAATAATAATAGGATTTCACTTTTTATTTTTTCATTAATTTGGAAACATAATTTAGTATTTTTCAACACTGTACAGAATATTTTACGTTAAAAATAACACTTTTAAATTCTTAACGTGAATTTAAATTTATATTTGTTGTACAAAATATATAATTGCGTTTGGTTATATGTTGATTTTTATAAAAGCGTATTTAATACTTGGTGTGCCAAAATAATTTGAAATTATACACATTTGCAGAACCGTCACGTATCTATTGAAAAACCATAAAATTATATAATAGATTTGTATGAAATTCACGAAGGTGTAAATGTACAATTAAAGAAAAAATGATTTTTAATGATACTTGCTATAAATTAATAAAAAAAGAGATTATAATTTGTTCCTGCGTTTTTAAAGGCTTTTTAGTTTTAGAATTCGCAAATATTTTACCAGATGTACGACATTACTTACTACTTTAGTATTTTAGAACACTAACGTTTGTAAAATTTATAGAGTAATAATATCAACACAAATTTTTGTAACAAAAAACTTATTTAAATTATGTCGTCGACTTTTAAATTTAAGATTCATTGAAATTATTATCATAATGCTGTATATTTATTTTTATTGCAATGCTTTCTTAGTAAAAGAAACGATACAAAAGCTAACACGACGAATTTTATTTTTACTTTACAACTTTCTACTTGTCCAAATCATTAAAATTTTTTTTAATAAAGTATCATTTACTTATATTGTACAAATAATAAAGAAGATTAAATATGTTTCTTAATAAATATTTTATTTTATTTTATACTTTTAGCTTGTACTTTCAAGCAATCATAAAGTAAAAAATTTAACTGTAACAAAAACATGATGAAAAATAAAACAGCACAGTGCATAGCTTCGTAGAGTAATTTTGGAGCAAATACACTCCAAATAAAAAGATGATGTTTCTGGAAGTTCATTACAATTGTATAAAAAGTCATTGGTACTAATCTCCAAAATGCGTACTGCTTACACAAAGTCAGCATAGTTCTAGACGATCTGAAGGATAATAATTAAACGTAAGTTTTTTTTCGTATATAAATAAATTATTTAAACTTAGAAAAAGACCTTGTAATTTATATTCATTAATTAATATTGATATGATTAAAATGTTTAAAAAACTTACGGAAGATGATGTTCTAAGGCTCTGTCACAGAGATACATTATAAAACCTAAGACCTCAGCAGAATATGTATTGACAGATAAAAAAATACCCGTGATAATTGGTCGATATAATTCAAGTCCAATGTAACCAGCTGCTACATCAACAGTTGCTAAGCTATTTGAGTTACCCTAAATATAACATTATCAATACTTCATTCATAAAATGTGTCACACAAATTATGTTAAAGGTTTAATTTTTTATTATATTGTTGGATCAAAATATTTTTAAAGAATCAATATCTTTACCTGGTAAAAGAAGAACGTGTTACTTGACCAAAGATAGAGATACAATTTGATATTAAAGTATTGCTGATTTTTAGTTAAATAATAAATTGTTGCACCAGTTATTAATTGAATTGGCAGTAAAATGACATTGTAAGGACGGTGCAAAATACAGGAAATCATTACCCATTTTTTCAAAATTAGGAATAATGAAAGTGGTAGAAATTTTTGTTTATTATGTCGCATTGTAGTCGTCAGTCTGTAAATACTATGTATCAAGTAAATCAAGATAAAAGCCCAAAAATAGTTCATTTCAACAATTCCTCTGAAAAATAAATTACAAAAATGAACTTTTATAATTTATTCAAATGATACTTTTATTTCAATTTTCTGAGAGTTTACCGCGAATTAAAATAAAAATTTGGCCTAAATACTGTATCGGTTACAGCGTGTCTTAAATATGTTAAAATTGCAATACACCCATCTAGAAAGAGTACGATCGATTTATTTTCGCTTTCTTCGTAGATGAAATCTAAATATACCAGCAGGACCAGACCTACAAAATTTATCCAATAACATATATATATATATATATATATTTCAATTTTTTAAATTAGTATTAAATGATGACAAATTTACCAATAACAAGAATCGCTGTCATTTCAAAATTTGAATTCTGATCTTGAAGCCAACCTGATATATCAGGTAAATGTGCATACTTACTACCAGTACTATTAAGCTTCCTTAATACTCTATGACTGATCATCAATAATAACAATAACATAAATAATTTCATTGACTTTTGACTAGCATAATTTCTTAAACAATCATAAGTAAAGAATATGATTAATGTAATCCAGTAGAAGTACCAAGTTTGATGTTCTTCCTCGACGTAACTACTACTACTCAAGCTTAATGTATGCATTAGAGTACCAATAGGTAGTAAGATTTGTAAAATTGTAAAATTCTTTAGCTAAATTCAAATCAAGATTGCATTAAAATTTTTGATAAAAATATGTAGATTTTACCTTCAACCATTGAAAAAAAGTAAATGATCGTACCTTATCAATAGGTAAAGTGTAAGTCGCGCATAAATAACAATTTATTATCAATATTCCAAATATAGGAATTGTAACAAATAAAAAATGTAAATCTAGTCTTTGGGAAAGCAAAATAGTCTTGACTTCAGAGTTAAATAACTGATTTAAAAACATCCAAAGGCAATAACTTGTGGTAAAAACTGTTATAAATCGTCTGTACAAATGGAATGTTGATCTTTCTGTACATAAACTTATATATAAAATCTGAGAGAAGAAAATCAATTGATTAAATTTTACTAATTTACCTAAGAAGTTTGAAATTTATAATGAAAATTGTAAATTTTACTAACATGCCCCATAAATATTGTGGCTAAAGTCATTAAATGAATATCATATTTTGATAAGTTACTCGTAAGCTTATTCTTCATTTCTATGATAGCTGATTCGTACATTATAATGATATCGTGCACCATTTCATTTGGATGACTGTTAGTATTCAGCCAGGCTGCATGAAGTTTTATAGCATTTACATAATTCTTGTAAGCTCCTGCAAATAAAAATGTTAAAATCCTGTTCGATTTTAATAAAGTCTTTTATTTTTTATCTTTTACTCACTAGTGTATCGATAACCATGAATCTTCTGGTAATGAAGAAACAACTGTTCAGAATTATAATACAACATGAACAGTTTTTGTGATAAAGAAAAATCATTCATCAAGTCTAAAATAACAGTTCCTAGATTTGTGGAAGGTATCGGAATTCCTAAAAATACTGACAGTGTTGGTACAATATCGATCTGAGCGATCTCCTCTTCTGTATTCTTTCTCTCTTTACAAGATCTACCAAAAGCTAACAAAGGAACATGAGTCTCTTCAAAGGTTGACCCACCATGACCTCCAGAATCCTTCATTCCATGGTCTCCAGAGACTAAGAATAAAGTTTGCTCATTATTTCTGTTCTATAAATGCATAAAGAATATTTTCATTATGAAATGCAGATATTAAAATTGAACGGTGAAATTCAATTCAATCTGATGCATTAAAAAGAAATGTTTTAACTACAAATGAGCAAAATTACCCATTCAGTTACGTAGGATTGAATAGTACCAATTATTTCATCCATTTCCCGAAGTTTTGGTTTGATTAAGGAGCTAAAAGGTCCAGATATGTGTCCAATATGATCAAGTCCAAGATAATGTAAAATCATTACGGACCAATCTTTTCTATTAAGTTCCATCGCCACATTTCTAGTAACATTACTATCTACCTAAAAATCCAAGTTATATTTGATAAATATTTTCCACCTAGAAAATACTTAATTTTTTACACACCAAGTACTTACTTCGGTAAAATCAGTTACATAAAAGGAAGTTGTGCCTTCGTATCGATGAAACACGTGTGGAAATAACTTCAACCATGTGTCATCGCCATAAAAAATTATATTATGGCCGTGATTTTTAATTTGTAATAAAATATTATCGGTGATTATTTCATTAGCTCCAAAATTTAAAATTACATCTACAAAACTTGGTACTGATCCTGTCATCATTGCCTAAACATTAAAACCACCCAGTTGTAGAATATAATTACTCAATGCACTTAATGTGCTTGTGTAATAAATAAATACATTTAACATATTTATTATTTCAATATTATTATCGAATGATAATTTCTTTCAATTACTTTGACTCTGGGCATTGTAACAGTTGGTATATCAACTTTGGTTTTATATAAACAACCTGCTCTACTTTTCAAAAGACTGTTTGTTATGGGCATTGTATCATTACTATTGGTTCCAGAAATGAAATCCCATCTAAAAGCATCGATTATTATTATTATGAGTTTCTTAACTACTGGTTTATACACTGTTTCTAATTTAATCCTAAAAATAAAATTATTTTAAATATACGTTAATGGGAGAAGCATATGAAGATATAAATGAAGTATATGTACCTTGTGCGTTCGATAAATTTAGGAATGTCTTTTCTCGTAGCGATATCATCTTTATTATACTTCATTGGAAAAAATCCATATAAAAATAGTATAATTGAAAATATGGAAAGAATAATTATATAATTAAATATAAAATAATCTCTACAATAATTTTCATCTGAAAAGAATTATACTTCTTTATTAACTATAAATTATTTTTAACAATGAGCTTTAAAAAATAGAAATTGTTTTATCATTATTTTATACTTTTCTATAAATTTCTTATCTTAAATCCAATGGAGCACTTTTCCCTATACAGATTTATTAAAAACAATATACCTACTTCTTACCTGTGCGTTTTTTAAGATTCTTCATATTTTACATCAGATACAAGTATAAAAATTCTAATCACAGAGTAAAAAAAATATTATTCCTTATAATGAAAAAACGACATTTTATCAAACCAAGGGTCTTCAGCTTAATTTTCGCGCTCGGAATTTGAGCTTTTGAAAAATTGTACGGTAAATTCTCCGCAAAATTTAGCTGTAAATTACGAAATACTGTAACTTTTAATGTACATTTAAGTTTGTCCGAAGAGCATTGAAGAGTTTGTAATGCTCGTGTATTCACATTTCGCGGACGTAATATAAATCGGATATTTAAAAAGAAATTCAGGTTGAGGTTAAAACTCGTGTATTCGTCGCTGCCGGACGCTGACCGGATCAAAATAACTACATAGATTTAGCTTTAAGTAATCTTGAAGAGCAACCTGATAACTTAAAGGTACATGAAAGGAACAAAGTGGCGCCTGCGCACATGGTTTCGCGCGAATTAGAATTAATCGACTAAAGCGCCGTGAACGTATAATTGGAATGGATTTTAATACATGAATTGTGCATTTTGAAATATTTATAAATTAAAATTAGATTCAATTCTTTTAGCATTGATTTATACATAGTAGTTTTAGGTCTTTGGGTTTTCTTTTTAAATAGCGGCGAAACGTTGTATCCGTTGCACAATGATTAATTTATAAATGAGTATTGAAAACACATACAATTTAATTTCTAAATACAGGAAGTGTATATTTAACGAATGAAAAACAAAAGTAAAAAAAAAAAAACACGCAAGCAACCGAGAGGAAAGTTTCGATGTTAATGTCATATTCTTATCCTAGATGGATAAGTTAGCTACGACGGTACAGCAACTATTTTTGGTCCTTTTGATTTTTAAATTTCCTTCTTGCCGGCAGTCAACGATGTTTTCGATATCTTCGGTAAGATTAAACAACTGTAACAAGAGACGAATTTATGCGACTTGGTCTCCAAATCCAATTCTCCAAGAGATTCTGATTCGAGTATTGCAATATAATGTGCATTTACATACTTCTCTCTCTCTCTCTTGCTCTCGCGTTCACGAGAACTTACAATTTACATATTATTTATAATTGAATGCTTATAATATTGAAGCAATTATATCGTAAGATACGGTTATACTTATTAACGAATTTAGTAAAGAATTTGTGGTTTATTAAGGACATGACAATTAGAATGAAATCGTTAAAGCCCTTTTTTAAAAGACAAATTAAATTATGTGCTTTCACTCGAGTAGTATTTGTTTTAACTGTAACGTTGATTACATCGATTGACAGCGCTTGAAACGTGGTTTGGTCACACTGTGCTTTGTTGTACGAGGAGTTTACACAAGCGTACGAACGAGACATGCTCGATAAACCGTTAATCTGAAATACAAGTCAAAGGCTACTTAATCCATGAAGGCTACTTAGGACGTAAATTAACAGCAATGTAGTATGAATAATAAGTGTTCAATAAACGTATTTGTTAATTGAAGTTTAACAGTGGGATACGTTTTTTTTTAACAGAAACTGATATTAATACAAATCCTAAGACCAATATTTTCACTATAGACAATTAGAACAACATTTCGAACTTTAAGATCATTTTGACAAAACAATTCACAGTGATTACAAAATTCAGTGACTCAACCGATTTATCGATTTAACGTACTGGATTTATAATATACTATTGAAATACTAAAGCAGACGAGAAATCGCCAGAAAATGTTCTATATTATCATACACAGTTTGTACTTGAAAGACAACAACACAATTGTCGCACGACCTTTTCGACAAATTATTACAAGCAAAATGCAGTCGTTTGCGGTTAAAATGTTTCGTTCCCAGAATAAATACGATGTCTGTTTACCCATAGGAACAAATAAGAAATTTCATCTATTTCAATTAGATGTCACGTTTACTTAAGAAAGCTTACAATTTATTTCGATTAAAATAAAGTAAATTTTAAAAGTATCATTCGAAGAACAATAAAAGTCGTTGTACCGTATGAAACGTCAGTACTTTAAAGTGAGCATTTGTAAAATACTATGAATGTCGATACATACACGTGAACGACTTCAAAGATTATAAGTTTAGGCAGTTTATTTAGAAGTAAGTATGTCACTAGATTGAAAATAAATGATTTCAAAATCATTTTGTTGAAGTACAAGCTTTTTATGAGACAGAGTAGCTTAAGAAGGTAACGACCTGAGAAACGAGATCGGCATCTCATTTACTTACTTCAGCTCAAGACCAAGCAAATTTAAAAATGAAAAGAATACGAGTGGTGTGAAAATATTGCTTACTTTAGAACAAGAGTCATTATTATGATTATTATAAAATACAAGCCGGAAAAAGTTGTTTTCATTTTGATTAAAAATTAAGGATAAATAAAAGAATACAATCCAAGTCAAAGAGACGAGATCGGAATTTATCTATTTAAATTTAATGTTACGTAATACAATGATGTAAAAAAAGTTACGGATGCATTAAATTCGTTTATAAGTAGCTATATTTTCTCTTATCTTCTTTACAAAAATATTTCGAAACCTACCGCTTTATCAATATTACTATTGATACTTCGAGATTCAATTGTCTATCGCCGAACGTAGAACTTGTGCAATTATTAAAAGACTCGATATTCATTGGAATTAAAAAGCAAACGGTTGATACGATCTTGATTAAATGTTCATTCTGTCGGTTTCTAATCATTGAAATATTTATCTCTAATTAAATTCTGATTCGATAAGGTATTGATCTCGCATTTGTCAAACCATTTATCCCTACCTTTCACCATTATTCAAACAAGAATATCGGCATCGCTTATTCCACAAAACTGTTTTCAGCATCTTTTCGTAAGCAATTTAGCATTCATCAGTGACGATTTAACCTCTGACAAAATGTTAGTAAAATACAAGTCAGAAAAAGGCAAGAGGATGATCAGCCACGTTGTCTATACACCTGATCACTCTACCCTCAAGTGGAAAAAGATTTGCGTGCGAAGTTACGAGATGAACATCATGAAAAAGCTCGATGGACTACAGCTGTCGCAGAGGAAAAAGGTCGCCCTGGCTCGTGCGATGAGTTATTATCCCGCCTATCCAGGAACAAGTCGTCGTACAATCGTCAAGAATGGCTTCGAGAAATTAAGCCAGAAATTCGGGAGTGACGCGAGTTCCGATACCGAGTCAGAATCTACGTATCTGTTCAAGGATTTGCCCACTGGACCTAAGGTAAACATGTTTCGTTTGGTTCTCAATAGCTTAATATTACAATTCAAATGTGACTATTTGTGCGTAGTTGACATTCAACTTCACGTCTTTCCATAAAGATTCTTGTGCTCTCTTTATTGTTCTAGGACTAAAACTTATTAGGCCACCATTTTGTTTTTAAATTCTTCCACGCGAGCATTGCATAACCAATTATTTCATTAAAGATTGGGAATCGGAGAACGAGAATTTTTGTCTAACTTACGCTTGGGTTATCGTTGTTTCTCTCTGATAATCCGGTGCATACTAGAAATATTTATAAATAACGCATCGGCAAATTTGACAACTACGCGCTGTGACAATCAACGACAAGATCAATAGTTAGCTCTTAATGAAATTATTATGATACACGAGACCAGTTATGTTGCGACTGTAATGCTTACTTTTCAAAGGATAGATCGGAATAAATTGTAAGAAGCTTACATTGGTTAATAAGGATTTTATAACATTTCACAGAGCTGATTCGACACTTTTTTCAAATAAATACTTATTTAGAGCGTTACTCATTCTTCGCTTAATGATTTTTGTAAATTAGTTTAATGAAAGACATTTTATTTAGTAGGGAATATTGGGTTTAATCGGCAGGTTCTTATTTAATTCGCATCCTAACAAATGGAACGAATTAAATCCACAAAAAGCAAGTTTGTAAAAATAGTACATTTTCACTCTGTCATTTCTATAATCAACGAAAGATTGTAACTTTGATGTTTCACTTCGTTCCCAAGCGATCGGCAGAAGTATGGCACAAATCCGAGGAAGAAGACCAGGCGAGAATCTGGTCGCCAAATTCACAATCGATGATTAGTCCTCCTAGGTTTCAGTCACCCGAAAGTCTCAGGTCAGTCACAAAAATATCCGAGTTGGTGAATTTGAGTCCAAGCCTGTGTAAACTGAAAGTTACGTCCTCGGTATCGACAGATGTAAGTATTGTGCTGTTTTCTGATTTATTTTTACAAGGCGCGAATTCAGGTATTAAAGTTAAGTTCTCTCCCGCGAAAATCGTACTATCTATTAAGCCTGGAAACCATTTGAAAACGTTGCTTTCATTTGACAGACTTAGAATGTACATTACAAATATATGATCTTACCACAATTAGGCAATTTACTGTTTTATAATGATTGTTCACTTCGGTAATGAATACGAGTGAAACTTTGTTTAACAAATTAGTTGGTAAACCCGAAGTCGAACAGATGTGCATTTCTTCCCGAAGATTCGAAACTCTCTAGAATACATGTCAGATTTAATGGGAGGATTAATTGAATTCAATTTGCTAGATTATTTAATGTAAAAAATAACCGGAAAAAGCCCGAGTATTACGCATTCTTTTAAGATTATAACTTTTCTTTTTGGTGTACGAGCAAGTTGCACATGAAACGAAATGCTTACGGTGTATATGCGCATTTTCAATTTTAATAAAAGCTGTTTTAGCCTATCGATTATTGAGTAAAATGTATATTATATATATCTTTCTCGCGAATAAAATTAGTAATCCATACATACATAGTCTCACCTTTAAAAAAAATGTAATTAAATTAACCGCGAATAATAATGTATCATCAATTCACCAATTTTTTCGTACTATTTTTATCAGGATTCAATCAGCGAATTGCCATATCGAGTGAAAGTACCCTTTTTAAAATTGGGTAAAGTCTCCAAGAGTATTCGGGGCCAATCACCTCTCCTATACATCGGCTCCATTATTTTTCGTATGAGTGGAAGTGGAGCACGTGTAAACGAATGGTAAGGAAACGCTGCAATTTAATTGTTCAATGTTTTATCAACCTAATCTTATTGTTTCTAATTTAAAGTATCATGCTGCGTGTGTCGTAATGGAACTAATTTTAATCTCAAATTTAGTTTAATTAAATTACCTAGTTTATCGTTAATAACATTTTTTTTACAAAAATTAATTATTTCTCTAATATTTCAGACTCGCAATCAAGATCGTGCTGATTAATCGAAAAAGGTTTTCGTTACAATTAGGATATATATATATATATATATATATATTTCTAAAAATACAAACTTAGAAATAGATAGTGATTATCATGAATACTAGAACACGAAAGTTAATTTGGCAAGATAAAATATTTGCAAATAAAATTTCAAATATTTTCGATATATATATATTTTTTGTTTGAATATAAAGTAACTAATAAATTAATCAGTTGATGAAGCACATTAATAATTATATTTGCACGTATTGCGTAGAAGTGTGGTTGCGCAAATTAATAAAGAAATATCGAATGTGATTTATTTACCAGTGAAAAATAACGTGTGTTGAAAAATTTCATTAATTCATTTTTCATTATAAATTTGTAACACAGTGTTTATTTGCATTTTTTTGTACTATTTTGAATTTTGTAAATTAAAATTCTGTAAAAGGATTGATATTTGTTATAGCTAATTCTATAAATAAAATATGTTTACCAACACTAAATTAACTTAAATTTGATATTACTAACCTTTAACTTTGACGTACTTTTTTTTTAATTTTTTCATATTTTGACGAAAAAAGTCCTTGAAAATGATAATGTTGCATTTCAATTTTATTTATCAAACTTTATATATAAAGTTATAAATATAATATTCTTATTCTTTAAATCATTATGAAATTTATAACATATAATGACATTTGGATTCATACGATCGATATGATAAGTTGCTGGATCAATATTGATACACGTAAATATTCCTACACTAAGCATCAAGATATTCCTTACCTTCGTGCAAAAAACAATCATATTTCTACATTAAATTAAAATAAACTAAAACAACTTATTAATGACATATATTTTATGTTAATCTTGAAAAATCCTTGTATTTTGTCATTACTTATATCTAAATGTCTTTTCTGAAATGTACATAAATTCTGATAAGTGTATGTTGAACGATAATAATGTATAAATGGTATCAAAGAGAACGATGTGCATATTAACAAAATAATTTGAAAATTTATATTTTTTTAATTCGAAAGTAATAAAAGCACATTTAATATTCAAAGAAAACTGCTTTTGAACACAAAAGCGAGAAACATTATACAAGCAATAAATCAGCCACTTCATTTGAAACTATTTAATAAAAAGTAAATAAAAGTAATTTTCAAGATTAGAATTTTTTTATTTGCAGAATGTTATAATAAAAATCTACAATTTCTTCGATGTACTTAATTTATTAAACATTTTTCAGCGCGCGCGCGCGTGTGTGTGTGAGCGCCCGCGGGCAAGTGTAAGGAAAATAAAATAAAACAACACTGTTACCGAAAGATTAATTTATTTATTAACCGTTTGCTCAAAAATATACATAAGTTTTCGCGTGTTCTGCTGCTGAGTTTCTTCATTAAAACATGTGGAGCTTTCGTTGAGACAACTTAACTTGCGTGTCTTACGTAAGATATAACCATTAAATGTCGAGTTTTCACATATTCACACACACACACACACACACGAATACATAATTTAACTTTATTTTTGTAAAACGTATTGTCATTTTTTCGTTTTTCAAATACTCTTTCCGTATCATTTAATAATAATAATAATAATAATAATAATAATAATAATAATAATAAAGAGTAATACTTTTTTACGCACTCGATCAAGTGCAAATACTGTGGGGATGGATTCGACGCAAAATAGCGACGTTTTCGTGCAGATAAGATAAATTTAAATTCTCAAAAGTAATAAAAAATAATTGTACAATTATACCGAAATTAAATATGTAATCATGTAAAGATACTCGAAGAACAGACCAAGTAAATAAATCAAGAAAAATGTTCGCGATTATGCTTTGTTATAGACACCAGGATATTTATACAAAATTAGTACCGATTAATTTCTGTTTCAACGTTTGTCATCTACGAATAAACAAATAAAAAAAGAAAAAGAAAAAGAAAAAAGTGTTCTCTTACATAATTTGACAGGCAAATTATACTCTAAGCAATTAAATTTTGAACGCACATCACAGATGAACAACCACGCAGTCAAACTGTTCACACGCTGAAAAAAATGCACAAATTCTTCTCCTTCTCTTCTTCCTCGTTCTCATTATTTTCTTGCTTTTCGAATGAATAATAAGATTCTTACTTACTAAGGGGTAATAGGTAGCAAACTGGACAGAACTTTGTACATAAGGAACAATAAATTGCTCAAGTAGTAAATCGGCTATTGAAATGAAAATAATCGTTGCGCTGAATCACAGGCTTAGTTGCGGGTACAAAATCACGCATTAAAGTGACTTACACTCAACCACTCAACGACTCAACGACTCAACGACTCAACAAATGGAATTTTCTAGCTTCTGATAAAAAATGAATGTTCATAACCAACGCCTTGTTAGCATTTACGATTATTTATTTGCTCGTATAAAAATGAATTTGTACATCTATTTATATCATTGGTTAAAAACAATGTAGCAAAACAGTTATTTACAATATAGTATTTCAGTCGGCTCATTTTACTTATTAGATATATTTCATTCTATGGTAAAGTACAAACGTTTTCAAGACGTACGATTAATTCGGGCTTTCAACATCACGAAGAAATTCGCGGGCCCAGGCCCAATTTTCGTTGAAACGACTTCAGTCCTTCCGTCACTTACACAAAATCAAATAACTCTGATAAAGGAAATTCATCCCGACACGCGTCTCTCGCGTCAAACGAAACTATCGCAGCTGAGTACATTTTCTCGATTCACAAATTTGGACCGTTCCGAGCTTTTCGAATAAACGGTTGCCTAAAAGGAAAATCAATTCTGACGGAGTCTGCTTATTAGGTGGAACGCCCGATGACAGATTTGCAGGAACAGAACGTCGATAAAATAAAGATAAAATAAAGGGGACAAAAGACAAATAAAGGCACTTACGTTAACTTACCTCCAGCGACGTTGGCAGTTGTTAATAGGTAAAATGGCGAGCGTGTTGACGCTGGCTATCACAGTCCGCACGGTAAACCAGAAATTAATGAAAACGAAATACAAAATATTATTACAGGGAAAAACAAAAAATTCGTGAGAATTTTCATTCGATTTGACTTTCTTAAAAACGAAATGTGTTTTCTTTTTCCTTTTCTTTTTTTTTTTTGCTTTTTGCTTTGCCGAAGGAACTTATTTGTCGCCATTAATAAAAGCACACAAGGAACCAAGGAACATTGCAAGATAAATCATTCGTTCGGATCAGAAATGTGCGAAATTAAAGCCAAGAAAGTGATTAATCTTTCAAAATTAATTTAATACAAAAGCGTCGCTGTATCTCGACTACGTTAGATTAATGATTTAAAGAAATTTGAAAGATGAACTAGACTGGTTTTTCTGCATAAACATTAATTTCAGTTATCTTTTTATCAAATCGAATTGAAGTGCTTAATCGTAAAAAGAAAAAAAAAGAAAAGAAAAGAAAAGAAAAGAGAGAGAGAGAGAGAGAGAGAGAGAGAGGAAAAAAACCATTGGTTTACGAATAATTATCGAGCACATGTTTTCGTAAATATTAGAATTAAAAAAATCGATGATTGATGCTTAGATTATGAGAATTGCCGGATTTTTAAACGAGAATTAACTGAATTAGCGAAGATAAAAAGTTTTTGTTCGAACTTTTGTTAATCGAATTTACTTGTTGGCAGAAGTGTTTACGCATTCGTAGGAATTTAGTATGCTTGTAACGTTAAGATTTGTGAAACTGAAAGGTGTTAAACCAGAAACTCTCAGAAAATCTCTCGACGGATGGAAAGGCGAAATGGTTCGTGTTTTGATGTATTTAATTTTTTTAATTAACAGATGTGAGACTATGCTTAATTGAGACAAAAACGCGACTCGAGAGCTAATTAAACATTAAAACTGAATAAATTCCATGAATGCTTGCGCTACACGGTATAATGAAAATATTGCAAGGCATTTTAAATTTAAATGATTACAAAAAGTACTTTTCCATTAAGAAAGCGAATCTCGTGATTAAGTTAATGATTCGAGTTACAAGAGCTCCGCATTCCTGGTTTTATTAGTGTACGTAGCCGATACGGGATCAAATATTTTTACGAGAAATCGACTTGATTATTATGATTGTTAAATGTTAAGTAAAAATGCCAGAAAATTATAAATAAAGTGCTTACGATTTAAATCGAAGAATCGAATGGAGATTCCAATGAAATTTTATGTATTTGATACAACTTAACGTGATCTCTTGAGAAAACAATCTAAATCGTACTTTTTGAATACCTAATGTAATATTAAATCCATAAAGCTTTCCTACCTGTTCATGTACAGAAGCTAGCTAGAGTCCCTTCACTCTGCTACCTGCCTGTCTTTTTTCTCTTCTAATTCTCATTCCTTTGCTATAGAGCAGATAGATCACTGATACGAAGAAATTAATAACAGAGACAACAAAATAAAAGAAACTGCACTTTAGAATGTTATTTTTTTTTCTTTTCGATATATGTACAAATTACTTTAATACTGAGGTTACAAATAAATATGTACCAAATATCCTCGAAGAGATGCTCTTACAGACATTTTCGTTTACAAGTTTACAGCATGTATTAACTAGGTTTTGGCTTTCTTCTATTTTTGCTTTCACACGATTTAAAAATATAAATGTAAATATTTATTTCGTTGTTATTAAAAAAAGTTTAGGATAAGGCCGTAACAACCACTTAGCGCTTTTTGATTGCTTAACATCATTACTTCCAAATGTGAAATTGAAAAAAACTTTAAAAAAAAAAAAAAACAACTATAAAGTAACATGGAAAAGGTCGTGGTCAATTTTATTTAACTAACTTTCTTAAGACAATTACAACTTAAAAATTATTTGTTTTATTTTTTTTGTTATAGATGTGCATATATACATATACAACACACACACACACACACACATATACATGTATATATAGTCACATTAGTTTATGATATATAATACATATATGTGTGTGTGTGTGCGCGCGCGTGTATATATATACATACATATTATATATACACACTCACGCGCGCATATATGCATGTATAATATAGCCTATAGGTAACCTACAAATGCTAAACAATTGTCGATTGACCTGGGCTAAAGTCCGCTCTCGCATTTTCTTCTTTACTATTTTCTTTCCCACATCGTATCTCTTCGAACTACTTTGCGATTACTTTTTTCCGATATATTACTATACAAATAACGCGAGAACTTTGTTTCATTTTTTAAAAGTATAAAAAAAAAAAAATTAACATACGGAAAAAAAAGAAAACGGCTTCGTGGTCCTAAAATTTTCTTACAATGTTTGTAATTGCTGATCTCATCGCAAAAATCAACCAAGAAAAGAAGTCATCCATAGTGTATCTCCGCTTGATTAAATCACGTCGTTGTTTTAGAGCTTAAATCTTAAACTGCATTATATTTATGTGTTCATATAGACGTATACGAGAAAGCCAAATTAATTTAAATGTTCGATAATTATACTACACAACATACATTTATCTTAATTAATTCTCAAACACTTTACAAATCAGTTAGTTAATGTAACAATCGACAGTTTAATTGCTGAAAACAGCCATAAGATTTGATAAAGAAGTTCGTGCAATTTTTCTTTTATATGTATATGAGATAAGCACCTTTTTAATTTCCAAAAGAATTTTCGGCAATTAATTCGCTCAACTCGTGCAATTTTGTTATTACGGTACTGTGACCTTACGGACTTTTGTTTATGTTTTTCATCGTGCGTCACTCTTGTCCTGTAGCCTCAATAAACACTTGCGTACTTTCCATTTGGCGATCTTCCACAACGATAATACTTTCGGTACATTTTCGGCCACGTTTTATCACTCATTCATCAACAAACAATTTGTAACGACGATTCTATTCGCTCCGACATTAATTCAGCTTCAATCTGCGTGACCGCCCACTTTATTAAATAAAAATACTTGTTTCCTGCGTCTTGATGCAAATTAAGTTAAACTGTTCTTTTATATTGAATAACTTCGTGCCAGCGTTTAGAAAAATAATTGTTCGTCTTGCTTTACTTAAGAGCTACCATTAGAGCGAATGAATGAGTTTATAATTTGATTTTTAGTCATTTGTCCACGATTTGCGTATTATCTATATAGTTATAATTAATTATTATAATTAATATAAAACGCACGACTTTTTCATACAGCAATTTTTTATGAAAACCGAGCACAGAGACATGAACACACACGCATACTCGTAATAAGATAAAATAAATGAAGTTTACGTATCACACGAGAAATCGACAAATTTGCATGAACTTTATTATCTAACCTTATATGAATCTCATATATTAACATATGCAATAAAATTATGCGTAGTTTCTTTTATAAATAATAAAAAGATAAAAAGCTCATAAATAGAATAAGATTTTCTTGGCCTTTTGAAGCAATACAAAAATGTTTTCTTTTATACATTTTTATAGTCTTTATTTAAGATCACAAACAAAAAATTTTCCACGCAAATCTTATGATTTTTTCTTTCAATGAAATTAAGGGCAACATTTTTAATTCGAATCAAGAAAGAAAAACAATTGATATACAACAGATTTATCAGTAGCAAATACTTTATTAATTGGTAAGTAACTGTTATTATTCAAGCATTAAAGGGGGGGGGGCGAATTAAGGAGATTTCTATAAAAGATCTAAGTGACTAAAGAACAATTGTTGAAACTTCAACTTCCCAAAATGCCCACGTAAATGCAATTAACAGTTACATTGGAGATATAAAAAGACTTTGATTGTCTACAGGCTATTAATACAAGAAATGCTCTAAAACCACTATTCTGATGAAAATATTTATAGTAAGATTATATATAAGGGGATTCATTTATGTCTAACCCGATCACTTAAAAATGTGAATATATATATATATATATAAATATTAAAAGAACTGGTTTTCTCATATCGATAAAAAATTTAAATTTCGATTGATTGATGCCAAAAGTGGAAGTTAAGGGTTTCATCTACATCAAATATTCCAAGTTTGGAAAAACTTACAAATAAATTAGGTAGACCAATAGTCACTTTTAATTACCTTTAAAATGTTTTCTTTCTTCATTTAATTAAAAATGATATATTCTTCACTAAACCTACGAAGTTTTTGAATGAAATAAATAGAAGCCATAAAAACATGCAAAAAGTAACACTGTTTTGTAGGATCTCAAGACCGAGAATAACAGATCGCTCTATTTATTGATTTCACACGGACGATAAATTAAAAATAAATAAATTTAGAAATTATAAATAATTTTATAAAATTAAATAAGACTGAAAATTCAAGCTGAAAAACGTGAAATGGATTCGTACGATTACGGAGGTCACTTTATTATATAAATTTGATAGATAGAGATCAGTGATGTAATTTCTTCTTTAATTTTTCTTACGAAACAACACGTACATGCTACAATTAATTATACTGCGTAAAGCTGTCAAATAGGTGAGAAAAAATTTTTGCTTAATATTTTCTTAAACAACAGTTAAGAATAAAAAAAAGGGAAGAAAAAAAAAAAAAAAAAAAAAAAAAAAAAAAAAAAAAAAAAAAAAAAAAAAACAAGATCAGTATAAACCGTGTCCCGAAAAATGTTCGTTTATGTATTCACTGCTGTTTGACAAAATTTGCATTTCAACTCACTTTCTTTTTGTTTTATTTATCTTTTTTAAAAATACGCATTATTCAAATAAATGTCTCCCCTCCTCTCACTCAAGAGTGTACGAGCTATAAGCATTCTCTTCCTGTATTCCTGTATCCTGATTGTCCTGCCTGTGGGGGTTTCTCAGTTCTCAGTCCCTCTCTCAATTTCTCACTGAAATTTCTTTCTTAGTATTTCCTGTATCCCTCTCTCATTTTGCTCACTGTCCTGTCCTTCTAGCCTGTATTTTGCTCTAGCCTGTATGCCTGCTTATCCCTGCCTGCTCCAATACTAATACAGTACCGCGGTACTGCTAAGACAAGAAGTAGAATGGGATTCACCTGGGGTTCAAAAGTCAAAACTAATTAGTTGAAGAAATACAATATCTTACGAGAGACGTCAATCATATACACACTATTTAGAAGGGGTGCGTACATGTGAAAGTGTCATGAAAAATATCTTTTTTCTAAATAGTATGTCAAACTAAATTAAGTAGTGAAAACTAATTTTAAAATTCTTGCATCTTTTTTTTAAGTTTATAAAATAATTTTAGATAAACTGTGGTAAGATTCAAAAATTCTAAAGCTTAAAGTTTACCGTCGAACAGTAAATTCAACAGACTATTTGAAAATAATTTTTGTATGAGAAATTAACATGCATGTACTCTTGCCTCTCTGTAAGGAAAATTCCATTATATCACGTTAATATAATATAGAACATTAAAATAAATTTCTCTTAAAAAAATTGTGTATTTCATGAAATATATTGATAGTTGTTTCATCAGAAGTTCATTAAAACAATTACAAATTTGGATATATTTTGAAACGTAAACTTCCATAAAATAAAGAAGCGTAAAAATTCGTTAATATTTATACCAGAGTGTCTATTGTTGAGTTTCTTTAAAATTGATATAGTTTTTTAAGTGATTTTAGGACAAAAAAAAATTAAGACACGTATTACAGTACATTTATTATCAAAGCATTACTTAATACGAACATCAATCATTTGGTTATCAATTACTTTTGAATAAAATAAAATCCCCTCACACCTATTCCATTAAAATTTGAATGAATACTGTAAATAATTTTTTGATCGAAACCTTTAAGTACATTTCTATAATGAATCTTATTAAAATAATTCAATTTACAATATTGTAAAGAAAATTATATAATAAAATAATAAAAATACCCAAGAACTTTGAAAAGGATTGATAAGTAGACACTCTGTAATTGAATTTAACTTCTGGTGCTACATAAATAGTACTTTGCTAAACTATATAGATGCTTCTATTACAAATACATAATTTGCTTTAACAAATAAAATTTTTAATATAAACTAGAGAAATGGAACAAAGAAGGAAAACCTTGGAGTATTGAAAGAGCAATTATCGTACCTTTCTTTACCTCAAATTGAAATTTTATCTAATTCATAAAGAGCATTTTAAAGTTTTTTATTGTGTGAAAAATTACGATTTCAGATATAAACAATAATTATTCCGACAGATCTAGGCACTCTTATACTAGAAGTAAATTTTACAATTTGATTTAAGCAAAAGTAAGAAAATCAATAAATCAGTATGAGAAAAAACTTTGGAGGCTTTAAATTTTATTAAAACATTTAACTTTAATATTAAAGTTATATTAATGCAAGAAAATTCATTAATTATTTTTTTAACAACAGCGAAACTTTAGCTCAGGTAAATTTTTATATAGAATCGCGCAGATTTGTACCAAATGTTACTATATTGTGTTTCTTTAGCTTTGCTTAATTCTACAATTATACGTACGAAAGCTGATATAACGAGAGCTCAGATTTGTCTGTGATACAATAATTTGTTAAAATTTTGTTTTTACACTTAACACAACGTGATCTTATTACCATTGAAAGCTTAAGCAACTGGTACTTTATATTCAAACATAAATTTTCTGTATCAAGTTCATAGTTAATTAACATATAAAATTTCAAAAATCTAAAACAAATTTTTTAAAATAATTTAAATTAAATAATTAAATTAAACGAATATTAAAAAAAAAAAAAAAAAAAAAAAAAAAAAAAAAAAAAAAAAAAATTTAAAAATCTTTAAAATACTCTAAAGTCATGAAATTAATACCATTTGATTCTTGTCCTTTCCTGGTAAAATTATAACGAAAAATTAAACTGCATAGACCATTTGCTAGCTTCTTTTCCCTAGCTTCCTATCATACTACGATAAGAAACTGTTTTGGGCTAAGCTTAACGAAACCTCAATAAGACCAACAAATTCTAATTAATGAAGAACTATGTAAAAACTATTAATAATAATCTGATTTACCATAAAATGCTTCAGTGATCATTGTACTAATAAAAATGAGACTATGCTGTTTTTTAATGGGACAGAAACATGTTTGAAATAGTACGATTATGAAGGTAATCTGACAGTTTGCTTCTTTCTATTTGTAAGGAATTAAAAAAGATTTTAAAAGAGGAAAAAAAAAAATTATGGAAAGACTAGGTTTAAGCTTGAATTTAAAAATGAAATGTTTTTGAGTTCAAGCTGAAATAACAATGCCAGGAGAAAATTTTTATAGGACTTATGGACGTATATGTAAATATTACAAAACCATTTAAAAATACGTGAATAAGTTTTATTTATCGCGAAGACTGGATTATTACTGTGTCTTCTAGATTATGAAAGAATTTAATAAAATTCAATGAGCATTTCGTCAAATCGATCTATCAGGACCAACAAAACTAGTGATAAATAGTATTGAAAAATTCTTCTGACATTGCTTTCCATTCGAGCCTAGATTCTATGAAGTTGATGCTGCTTGATGTCGGACTATTGCTTACCGTGTCGAGATTTGGGGAGAAGCATTTTGAAGGTTTGTAGGCGGTACTTAGTATCTTCTGCCACCGCCGCCTCCACCTCCCATTCCACCCCCCATTGAGCCGCCACCATAGCCGCCTTGGCTGCCGCCACCGCCTCCGTATCCGCCGCCGCCGCCACCGCCACCGCCTCCACCTGAGGATCCGGATCCACCTACGGGTTGCGGGCTTAACTTCTTTTATGGGCTCTCGTTTGTAAAGAAGACCAATGGCTCTTATGATTGCTCATTGTATTAACTTCCTTTTTTTTTGTTTTACTACGGTATTCGCGCGAGTGTCTTCCTCGACATTCACCCTTCAATGATCATTTACACCGTTACTTATTTTCGTAATTAAAAATGAAAATTTAACAAAACGAATATGCAATGGAGGTAATTAAATATCACGTCACACGAAAACCATCGAAGGGCTACACGTATTTTATGTGGCAGTGATAAAAGTTTTGTGTTACAAAACTCTTATTTGCCTCATTACCGCAGATTTATTGCAAAAGAAAAAGAAATTTAACAATTCAAAGATAATATAAAAAAAATTGTTTACGGGAGCCTGTACCGTAGGGCGCGGGCCGACCACTAGAGTTGAAATTATTCCTTACTGGTCCACCACCATAACCTTGCTGATAACCACCACCAAAGTTATCATTACTCCAGTTACCACCACTGTTGTAACCACCCTGGCCTCCTTGGCCACCACCCCAGGCGCCACCGCCTATTTACAGAAAAACACGTTTGAAATATTATAAAATTTGTATTTATGAATCTTAATAACAAACTTTAACACAAATTTCTTTTATATAATAATTCTGATGTAGAATTTAAATGGAACATCTTCGAAAGTGTTATAATCAAAGTTAGTCCACAAATATGATATATTTTAAATTACAATTCTTATGTAAGAGCAGTGAAAGTTAACAAACCTTGATTTTGATTCTCCCATGGACCATTATTACCCCAACCACCCTGATTTCCACCTCCATAACCTCCTTGGTTTCCACCCTGGTTCCAATCACCACCGCCACCTCCGCCGCCGCCGCCGCGACCGCCCCAACTGCTACCACTTTGATTACTGCCGCGAGGTCCGCGTCCACCTGATTGACTACCACGACTGCCGCCACCACCGCCGCCGCCGCCACCGCCACCACCACCACCACCGCCTCCTGTCGCTGAGGCCATTTCCGCCCTGCTCAAAGCCTGAGAAAGAAATGGAGATAATAAAATAAATAAAGAAAAATATCGAGATCTATAACGAGTCTATTGATTCAAAGACGTACAATTTTATTAAGTTACTCGTCAGATTATAAAGACATAATATTTTATTCAAAAATCATAAAAAGAACTTACTTTTTTAACGTCAACGTGCTTTCCACGAATCTGGTGATTTCGCTGCAAACAAATTTTGTCAACTGGATCGTAGTCATCAAATTCAACGAAACCAAATCCACGTTTCTTTCCAGTTTCCTTGTCAGTAACGATACTGACGGAATTTATATTGCCAAAACTCTGGAAGTACATTCTGAGATCTTCCTCTTCATGGTCATCCTTTAGACCACCAACAAATAATTTTTTCACGGTGGCACCAGCCTCTGGTCTTCCAATCTCCTGTCTTGGAACAGCTCGTTTGGGTTCCACCACTCGTCCATCAACTCTGTGTGGCCTATGATTTAAATAAGTATAGAATTAAACATTGAGAATATTGATATTCAAAAGTTACTTTTGCGTATCTAATATACCACACTTTTATAAAGCTTTGGAAAAACAATAGTAGGTATAAAAATCTAACGTCTTTAAATTTCAATTTTATTACTTTCTTAAGCTTGCATTTCATAAGGTAATAGATATCTGAAAATTACCTAGCATTTTGGGCGTCATCGACCATGTGTGCTCTGGAGTACGTAATGAACCCAAAACCTCTGGAGCGCTTGGTCTTGGGATCTTTCATAACAACTACGTCAACAATATCACCCCATTGTTCAAAATGTTTTTTTAATGAGTCATCCGTAGTACGGTAATCCAAGCCTCCGATGAAGAGCTTCCGAACATGTTCTGGCTCATTTTTGCCATCCTAAAAAAAAAAATTAAATTATTTAAATAATTAAGAAATTGGCGCTTGTTATAACAGAAATGCATCAATATTACGTTCATTTTTCAGCAATTTTATACCTAATTTTGTTATAGTAGGTAAAAACTTGAATATTTGATAAATTTAGGAAAAATAAAGATAATTGAAGAGTAAAAAAATAAAAAAAATTTCTTTTTTGATATTTAAATCGTCAGTCTTAATTGCAAGTCATTCGAAACAAGAGAAAAATGAAAAATATTTAAATAATTGTAAAAAGTAGCATGTGAATATCTAACGATCGGAAAATCGAGATAATGATAATCCGAGACTTAACGTGGAACTCGGCTTTAAAATCAAAAATGGAATTTAAAAAATAAGCATGATTTACGAATAAAAAACTTTAATCGTTATATATAAGCCATGGTCATGTCCGTAGAACACAGGATACAAAAAAATGAAAAAATCATAATGAAGGAAAGGTGGCGTCTAAAAGTCAAGTTAAAAAATGGCGTGGCGTGGCGTGGCCACGCCGTGACCGGCTTCATTTGCTTCCATTATTGGATACAGTACGAGCCCTCGTGAATTTGTACAGATATTTCGACGTGTTCCACGCCTCGAACTCCGCCTACATTATCACCAAAAATGGACTGCGTTACGAGTTTCGTCTACCGCAACGATGTAACGTACCGCCGCCATTTTATGGAGCCAATCCAATCTTGAATACCGCAATCGAGTGACCGCGATTATTGATTTGCCGTGATCACGGTGCACGACGTCGTCGCGAGAAAAATTTCGCTCTCTTCTCGTAGATTTTTTTTGAAAAAGAGGCGAATTGCCAATGCACGACGATACGAACACCGAGAATCGGTGTTGAAGGTAATGGGGACGCGGCGCAAGTGACGAGGGCTCGATGCTCACGAACGTAGATTTTTCATATTACTTACATCATGCTCCATTTTCACCATCTTTGAAGATGATGCACTACGGCCTACCGTGGAGCGCCGCGTCTCGAAGCCTTTTCAATAGTGCGAGGTGAAAAAAGATAAGCGTCGGTCCGGGTACGTGGGCACGACAGATACACGCACGGATACGATGCGTATGGCTGCTATCAAAACGTACTTCACTCGATCAACGCGCCAGACTCTACTGCCGTTGCCCGTAATTTTTGGCTCATTGATTTTCACGGAACTACTGCTTCTTGCCAAAGGGGAGGGAACAACGCCGGAAACGGTCACTACGTTCGTCGTGTAAGCATTTAGTTTCTTGTTGCCTTGGAGTCATTGTAGATGGCGCTATCGCTCGAACGCGCGTCTTTTGAATGGACCTTGGCTTATAAATCGGAACGCTAATATTAGAGTGCGAGTCGGGTTCGGAAGTGCTTTTGGAATTGTGAAGAATTGAACGAGAATTATGGTTGTTCAAGCAGTTGCTGTGGCGAATTTGCGGAATACGTAATGTAAATCTTAGTGCACGAATCTCTAAAATAGCTGGCGAAAGGTTTATAGTATTCTCAGTGTATAAAAAAAATCAACCAGTGTGAAAATAGATTTTAGTAGCAATTTGATAATCTATTGGTGATTCATGTACACTGAATACATATACGCGAAATTTGGCAAATAAATGAATTATTTCAAGAATATTCTATTACTTATATTACAGCATATACAAGCTTATTTTATTATATAATTTTATTAATGCAAAATAGGCATTCGTAAGTAATTCTGGGAGGATTCATTATAAATTAGTGTATACTTCTAGAATATATGTATATAGACAATGTATTATTCGTTAATTTATGTAATGCCATATATTGTCGAAGTATAATATATTCGAATTATTTATTGAATCTTATAGAGCTTTCATTCGCACTGGAAATCGAAAGAATTTTCATCTGTAGATACAAAGGTTTTGTAATATTTATACCCTAGCGATTATCCTGACAACTAAAATGATAATACAGTTATAAATTCAAACAAATAAGTTATTAAATATTAGTAAAAATGATTTTTTTGTGATTTAAACGTCATTCAATAAAAACTGTTTAACTAAGTCCAAAATTATAATAATACACTTATATGAACACAATGTCTAATAATACAAACGGAAAATTTAGAAAACTTTCGTAGAGAAATCTTAGAAAATATTGTTTGAATAATTGTGATAGAAGCATTTTACAAATATCGTGAAAATAAATTTTCTAAATGTTAATTCCAGTGTGATTTCACAGCATATATACTTCACACCACGTCTACGTTTGTTGTAATTCACGGCTTCTAACTTTATGACGCCTTGAATGCGGTCTGATAATGGCGCTGTTCTTGCATTGGGAAAATTTAAAATACAGTTTTTTTTTTAAACGTCCGGAAGTATAACAACTAACAACTGGTATATCACTGTATATCGCTTTGTTGTCAAAACAATAAAAAGAAAAGCGTCGTTTGGTTAGTAGTCTCCGTGATTAATGTTAAGAAAAAAGTTCTATGTCGATTAATCACTCGCACGTAAGTAAAATTGAATTTTTAGAAATATACGTTATAGTGCTTACATCAAGTTTATTATGATATGCTAAACAATAAAATGATTTTATTAACGCTGATTAATCTTATAACCTCTTTAATAAAAGGTAAATTTTTTTTTATAAATTTTTCAATTGTAGGAGTTGTCGTAGAGAGCTTTAAAATGAACATGTTGCATGAACAATTGTGTTATGATAATTCATATATTTTTATTGTGCTTTCAGTATAAAAAATAAAGTATTTGTGAAAAATTAATAGTTAGATAAATAACAAAAAATGAACAAAGAAAATAAAATTGACAATAATATAAAACCACATGGTTTTAAACGACAACTAGAAGCAGATAAAATTATCGGTGCAACTGAATCCAATGGAGAATTAATGTTCTTAATGAAGTGGTGAGAATAGTTGTCCTGTTAGTTAATTATTAAAAATGAAAATGTATTTTTTAATACTTGATAGGAAAGGAACTGAAGAAACTGACCTGGTTGCAGCCAGAGAAGCAAATATGCTTTGTCCCAGAGTTGTGATACAATTTTACGAGGATAGACTAGTTTGGCAGACTGCGAAATCACCGATGCAATAAGATAAATCTATTTTAAAGAAAGTTTGTTTCATTTACTAATATTGGTATTTGAAAGTTTTAACATAAATTTGATACGCTATCTTTATTATTTTATTTGATGTTTATATTATATAAACTACATAGATAACAGCTAGTGTTTAACATTAGACCGAGATGCAAATGAAACTGTGTTATGTTGTTTACAATTTCCATTTAAGGAATATTGTTACTTTATCACACCAAATACTGAATAATTTTATATTTTATTGTTTTACATAAAAGAAAAAAAAATATGTAAATATAATTACTTGCTCTCTCATTAACAATAATCTATAACATTATAGAATTGTGTTTAACTTGAAAATTTTAACTAATTTTTTAACAAAATTAGAACCATTCGTGCGTGAGTTTTATCTTAGTATTATTATTATTATTATTATTATTATCATTATTATTATTATTATTATTATAAAAAAGATAAATATTTGCTTTATGATTTTTGTACAATGATAGATTATAACTGTGTAGAGGGCAGTAATAATGTAATGACTATGTAATTTTTATACACTCGTATTGAATGTCAGTATATATACTGAGCTTAAAAAATTATTTTTTCATAAAACTATTGATAAAACGATTGTGAGTAAATTTTATAATTTAAAATTTAACAGTACCAGTATTAGTGATTACTTATGGACATGTGTGTATGTACATACTTAAAACTTCCCATGGAAGTAAAGGGTGATTTCTTGAAAAATGTGATTTTGTTAACATTTTTTAAAATGATTGTTGCCCTTTAAGATATTATGAAAATTATAATTACTTTAAGAATTGAAATCTCTTTTGCTATTCGTATATAATCTCATTGTTCACTTTTACATTAACTGCTTTTTGTGATTAGATGATATATTTAAGTATTTGCCTATACACTTGCAAGCTTGAGCAATTAATTGATCATTCCAAGCTACTTTTTACCTGATTTATAGATCTAGTCGCATTAGTGCTGTTTTAATAACTCAAAGAACAAAAGCATAAAAAGTTGTTGCAGTGTTCTTATTAGTTACTCAAACTAAAATGCCATTAATCAATCCGGAAATACATGAAAACAGCATAATTTACCTTTATGCTAGATCATGCTGTTTTCAGCCTACAACCTTTAAAAATTAATTTTTAATAATTTTACTAGTTATTAAAATATATTAATGAATTATTGTTAAAGCTAATTAATATTTACATACTTTGCTTCATGCATCAGTCAATTATTATTTATACTCTTGTAAGATGTGAAAAGTTTAAAACTTTGTACTTAAAAAGAAAATTTTTGTATAAACCATTATTTTATTATCATAACAAACATTTTTAACTGTGATAAAAACTTTTATACCAATAATTATGGTTGTTTACAAAAGAAATTATTGACTACTAGGATAAAAACTTTTCTCTACTATTACATTAAATTGTTAAGATTTGTGAAATAAATATAATCAAAAGATAAATAAATATAAACGTATAATCAAAACATAAGTATTGTGATGTGATAAAAAAATATTTAATTATACTCTTCATGTGTACAATTTTGATATATAAAAAAAAAAAAGGAACGATTTATTATTTATTACATTGTTTTTATAAACAGGCTGTAACTTTATCGTAAACATTGTAGCATCGAAAGTAAGAATTTTAGAAAAGTATTTGAAGTATTTGATCATTAGATTGAAAAAATTCGAGTCACAAATTGTAAAAATATTTATGATTATTAGACGGATAATATTTGATAATTAAATAATTAACGTAGGAAAATAGCATTATATATATATATACACACGCGCATACATATAAAATTGTCATCGAAGTTCCGAGATAATGACATGTTACATTTGTAGGCACGAACATGGGCTCACCAGTAATTAATGTAATTACTTGTTACTTATTAAGAAATGATTTACTTAAAAATATTATATAATTCATTGCTTATTAAAATATTCTACCTGAAGTTAACAGATAACAGAGGTTAAAAGTAAATTTATAACTAATAAATATCCTTCGCTAAATTGTATAAATGCCCGAATTATTCACAGCTAAAGCAGTCGTCAAAGCGCATGTAGTAGAATAAGTGTCGCAGAAATACTGTACTGCCTAATTTTAAGCTCCTGCATTTCTTATGATCGAAGGTTTTGTAATGCCCATGTCGCCTTTGTCCTTGACATCAAAATACATTTCAACGAAATAAAGCCACTTGTATTTTCTAATAAAGCAAAATCCTACTAAACAGAATTTAGTATCTTCTCCTAATTAAGATAAACGTCTAATAACAACATTAAATCACATTTTCATAAAAATCGAAAAATTCACTTCACCTGCATTAAAGCGAGTCAAAATATATCACCAAGGTTTTTTTCTTAAGCTTACGAGTAAATTAGCGAAAGCGGGTAAATGGAAAAACATAAACAAACTTAATATTAATAGTATCATCTCCGTCGAGCTTCCTGTAACAATTGCTCGTCAGAGAGTAATAAGTGAATTTTTCAGTCCTGCTTGTTTCTGCTCCAGCCCTGGGTCTGCTTATTTTTTGGCGACCTTGGTCTTCAAAGACTCGGCAGTTCTGCGCCTCCAGTGCAGATTGATGTCTTTCACGACTTTCGGCTCGTCGCTCTGTTGTGCGTCATTCGGGTCGTCTTTAATAAAATGTACAGTCTTTGATCTCTCTTGGTTTTGCTTGCACGTGAAGCCTGTGCCGTCGTTAGAGTTGGAATTGCTGCCGCAACTGTCTCTCCTTCTGTTGGTAAATTCAATGAGAGATTAATCGCCTAGAAGCTCTTTAAGGGGTTTGTGCAAGCGCTCGATCGTGGTCGGAGAAAAGCGACCGATGACGCCCAAGCGATTACATTTTTCTGACAAATGCGCGATCTGCGAAAATCTTGAAATTTTAACAGCGGACTCGCTTTATGGGTGGACCACTGGAGTAATTGTCCTCGCGGTGCTCACTAATTTATTGGAAGATATTTTTTTTTTCGCGCAGAAAAGCATTTACTTTTCGAATAAAACAGGAGTGAAGGCATTTTTTCTCATTTGTACTATTATTAAACATTGTATGAATTGTGCCATAAACACGTTTCTTTTTAATTTCGTTATTTGACTTTGCTAATACATAAATCTTCATTATAATTTATAGTATTTACTTTACGATAAGCATTGAGTTTATCTCACTCGAATAAATTAAAAGGTCGATAACAATTGGAAGTTAGTAATCTTAAATTCAATTTTTTGTTCCAATCAAAATCGCTAATCGTATACATCTTTTTATGGTACAGCAATAACTAGTTTGCAATCTATCAAAACAACCTCTACTCCTCTATTGTATTTTACAATTAACGATAGCAAATTGATACGTCGGCGTTAGATTTGCAGCAAATTATTCTAAAAAATGATTTTGGAAAAATCGATCGTAAAAATTTCCTTGTAAAAACACATCAACTATACTTGTGAAGGCATTTGAATAAATGAGTTATTAGACAAATACCATTTTTAACGAAATTTATAATACCAAAGAAAAGTATAAATGTGAACCTTATCGATTTGACTCCTATTTCCTGTGTTTGTTTGCTGACCCACAAAATCAACCGATTAAAATTTCTTCTTAAATTTTTACCTTAATTTTTTTTTTTTTTTTTTTATAAACATGTAAGCTTCTCTTTGAATCTACATAAATAAGTGAATTACATAAAATGAAGTTAGCATTAATTAAGAAGTAGCTTCAGTAGCTTCTTCAGTAATAAATTTTACAGTGCATTAGATAAGGGAGAATAAGGAAAATCACTTTCAGATATGTGTTTTCGAAGCGATTATAAATTAGACGAATGATTGGGTCAAGCAAATCTATTTATATCCAGTTTATATCTTAGTTGTTAAAGGGTGGCTAAAAATATTGATTATGATATTGAAAGTAATTAGTTGTGACCTTTACGTAATTTATTGTCATTGTAATGCAAGCATTTAATTCCTATTAAACCAAGCATATTTAAGGATAAGAAGTGTGATTTTAAATTAAATAGAGTTTAATCGATAGTATTTGCATCGCTAGAAATAATTAGTATATCATTGACACGAAATAAAAAACTATAGAGTTACAAAGTTTTTCTATTAATCGTTATCAAGCTTTACTCGTTACAAACTAAAAAAAAAAAAAAAAAAAATGACTGGCTCGATGAATTTTTTTAGCTGTTAATTGAGACTTTATTGATCACACATTTTAAAATACATTTTTTAAATAAAAAATATTATTTCAAATGTGTCTTAAGAAAGTCTTACGAAGAAAAATGTTGGTAACATTTGAGATAAAAGATGATCGACGAAACACGAGAAATTCAAAGAAAAGTGAAATAGCCGAGGGAAGTGATTGTGTTGGTAGAGCGTGTGTTCATGGCGATGGAGCACATTTAATTTGCTCGAACTTGTTTTCTTTTGAGATACTTGTTTCAGCGATTTCGACATGTACGTCGAGTAAGCCTAAAAGTGTTACGCTTGTTTTCGTTACTGCTGTTCCATCGAAATTTCAAAAATGTTTGCTAATAATTTGTTATTGTTTACTGTACTTTCGTCGATTTTACTTATTCTGCTGGTGCAACGCGAATGCAACACCAATAGCCTAGCGTGGACAATTTAAGATATATTACATTTAAAATCAAGAAATTATTTATTATTTAATTACGCTGCATTAAAAGATTTGTGACTGTGTAATTTTAATATGTCAGATTTTATACACGTACATAAAGAATGCTATTGGAAAATTTATTGTCGGACATTTCAAAAGTGAAAACAGTTCCCGGGAATTATGCACGTCGATAATAATGAAAGAATTATGCACTGTGTAAATTACGCGTACAATAAATTTTATACAATGTTTCATAAATACAGTTTTTATTCTTTAAACATAGCTGTACATATTCATTTAAACTTTGCAACCTTCAAAATTAAGTTTACAGCGAAGATTTTGTACCTGTTGTCTTCTTTTAATTTAAATAAAAACTATTTTATTCTAACCTCAAGCTAAATCACTGGTTAACTTGAGATCGTTAGCGATTATTAACGATCATATCGTCATATTTTCGTTCTTACAGCTTCAAACGTTTTCCATGAATTTGGATATCACTATTTCTCTCTCTCTCTCTCTCTCTCTCTCTCTCTCTCTCTCGGTTCCTGATACTTGGCGTTATTCAATAATTGGCGATACCTCGCACTTTTTCATTTATGCGAATGTTCATTTGGTACAATATTTCGTTTTAAGACAAATTATACTTTAGAAACTTACGTGCTCTATTTCATTAATCAAAAAGAGATAAAATATTAAATAAAGTGTTTCGTGTAGAAAGTTTAAAGTCAGCCATGCAATTTTAGTTAAAAACAATCTTTTTCAATTATAAGTATGAATGTTTTTCATCAAAGCAAATTAGTGCATACAAAGAGCTCCAGTTAAGAGGATGTTTATACAATGCATACTTTAACGAGATTAACATATTTAGAAAGAGAGATTTTAAGAATTCTGTTGCAGATTCAAATGTAGAAATTAGATCTTGTGAAATGATGTTTAATAAGTATCTGACACTATTGCACAGACGATAAAAATAAAATTTTTAAGTAATAATACGAGGGCGATTAAAGTATTGTTTATCTTCGAGGAATTAGTACATGCGTGAAGATTAATTACACATATTCGTATTCAGGAGTTACGTGGTACCATAAATTGAACGAATACAAAAAATCTAAAATAGCACTATTATTAAAAAACGGTATCATGGAAGCTAGGCTTTGAAAAGTTATATACAAGACAGATATATTAGATTACGGAAATTGAAAAAACTACATTCAAACGTTGAATTATTTCAGATGTAATTTGAGAAATAATTCTATATTTTATATCAAAATACGGTACAATATTTCTTTAGAAGTTGTGTTATTTGTACTAAATGTACATTTTATTACGTATATTCATATTTTTAACTCTTATTTTTTGTATAGTTTTCTTTGACGAAAACCACAATTTTTAATTGTAAATGTGAGAATGGAAGAATAACCGAAGCTTTTTTTTATTAAGTTTTTTTTTAACGTTCATAAATTAAAGGCTATAAAATGAGCTTAACAATCAGTACGAGTAGGTAGATTAAAACAATGATATTTATAAGGTACATTTTTAAAAAGTATAAATTTATTGCCGGATTGTAAAAGAACTTTCAAAGTACTATTTTTGGATTGTTTAGCAATATAAAGTGTTCTTAATATAAAGATTTTTCATGTAACTTTATATATAAAAATTATGTTTACCTTTGCAAAGATTTCACGTTTTTATAAGGCTTATCACAGTTGTTACGAATGAAACAAAGAAATAAATAGGTTAAGCCAACAATGATGAAATTTTTTAAATATCCTAAATCCCCTGTACTTCTATTTAAAAATTCTATTTAAATCCACTAAGAATTTTTTTATTGAATTGATATGTTATCTATGAGATATGTATGAACGTATAAAGCAACTCGGCTTTTTCATTCGAATAATTATTCCACTTTGCAAGGCTCTCAAATAAACAGACCTTATAAGATCGATTAAGAATATAATATTTTTTCCAACGGTCCAGAAGTCCATGAAATAAACGAAATTGAGTTATAAAACGGTCACGCGTAAGTTTTATATCAATCTTTAAGTTGCCGATGACTTATTCGCTACGTGAATGGAAATAAGATTATGTTCGGGGAGTTTGTGCCCTTGCCATCGTTAATTAAAGCATCTAGTTGATATTTTCTTATCGTTCCAATTGTTACGTATGTATTTATTGCACGTGCAGGGTTAATACATAGTGTGAAATTGCCGAGATCTTATGGTCGTAAATTAGCTAGAATTTGCTTATCTTTGTAACTGCGATACTAAAACGCAAACTAGTTCAGAGATGTGCTAAACAGATTCCGTTTATCCATCATAAAAAAAATGATCGGTGAAACACAGTGTGATATCCTACTTATGTTCACTCAGCATATGCACCTTGAGCACGAATTCGGGATGGAACTTTCTATTTTAATAGATTTTTTTTAGATTTTAGATTTTTGTTCACTTATTGCTTTTGTTCTTTTTAGAGTTGACTGTTCTGATTCTACTAATTAATTTTAGTCTTATAAAAAATTTAATCTTGATCTTATTTGTATTATAGTTGATATGTCGTTGATTGTATTGGTTCTGTATTATTAAATAATGTAAAAAAATATTAAATTTATCGATAATGTACATTGTATTATTGTTTCCATTATTAAAATTTTTCTAATTATTAAAGTCATTATATTAATAAAACGTCAGATGTCATTTCTAGCATTTTGAAATTTAACTTTTTCTTATTTTACTATTGCTGTTGTATAATAATGATGTTATTATTCATATTATTATTCATATTAGAACTCGTACTATGATATAACAATGACTGTATTACATTAGTTTAATATTACAATTAAATAGTATTATTTTATAACATTATTATTGCTGTTTAAATTATGATATTATTTTTATGTTAATATTAGGAAATTACAAAATGAGTTTTAATAGTATTATTAATATGAAATACTTTTCTTATTATAATAAAAAGTCTGAGTATTAAAATCTGTTCAAGCAGTAGTTGGAATAGATACAACAATGAATATATATAAAAAAGATAATAGAAATGAAAATAAAGGAATTACGCTGTTTTGTTCCTATGAGTTGCGCGTGTCCGTGTATCTACCCGAAAATGCTGGTCATAGATAACGAGATCCGCGGCGTGAATTTTCTTCCAAGATAATTGAGAAGAGAGAGAGAGAGAGAGAGAGAGAGAGAGAGAGAGAGAGTGTGTGTGTGTGTGTGTGTGCCCCAACATTGTTAATGACTCTGTGTAATTTCATTTTCATTTATTTTACATGTAATTGGCCAGTTACGTGTGTTAATTTTGCTATTCTCAAACTTTAAAAGGTGCAATTGAGTTTAAAATCTTATCGTATAACAATTATTATATCGTTTTATTAGAAACTCGGAAAATAATAAATTCAAACTTAAAAAGTTTTTATATTTAAACTGCGTTACTTGTATTTCGTTAAATTTACCCAATGATTTTGCTAATTCTTTTTACAAATTTTTTTCATATGTTTACATAATAATAATGCACGGATGTTAGAAATTACCGAACAGTTATAAATTGCCGTCGGATAAAAGAATTTTGTTTAAATTTTAAATTTAAAACAAAAAATCCAAATAAATTTCAATCAATTTGGAAACTTAAGCATTTGACACATGTTAAAACGTAATGTCAAATAGTCCCATAATAAAAAACACTTTTAATCATAAGATGAAACATTAGTGCTTAAGACTTGGCCTTGAGTTGTACGTACATTGTATTGCACTTTCAATCGTATATTACATTTCTTATTTATCATTCGATTCTTAATTTTAAATTTTGATGGGAACCATATTTGTTACTTGAAAGCAGTTCTCTCAGCTTAGTCATCTTGTAACGGAGAATCGACTTATTATATTTAAGTAAGAAACTTTTTTGCGCATCCAGAGCTTATGAAAAGAGTTTGTTAATCCAACAATTCAATAACTCATTGCTATTTTCATCAAAAATGCTTGTGATTTTGCTAGTTGATAGAACAAACATTCTTCAACACCAATCAGAAACGTAACAGCAGAATTCTACTTACCAACAAACAACCTCGATTAAATCTTACAAAATATTTGTTTCAGTTAATACGATATTTAACAAATTCTCTCGAAACAGCTAATAAATATTATCGCTTTGTTTACTTAATATTTAATCGAGCTCTAGAATAAATGTCTTGTATATTTACAAAAAGATAAATAAAAGTACCTCACGATAGAGTTGGCCCTACGGTTGAGGCCCGGGTAGTTGCAGAAAGAGTCTTGGGTGTAAATCTTCTCCTCGATCTGTCGATTGAGGACGACGGCCTCCTCTGGTGGTATAGGTTGCGTGAAGCCAAGCCTCGCTCCCATCGTCTCGCTGTTCTCGGTGAAACGATTGATGCTTATCGGTCCACGGATCACAGGCACCGCGTTGCTCAGGTCGGGCTTCGAGCAGATCTGTCGATGGGGCTGGGGTGAACTCTGTAACGAAACAACGCCCGTAGCCGATCGTGCTGTATTAGATTTTACAGGTGATGCACAATACGACGAATGACGTTGATTTGATCGATCGGAAGGAATGGGATGCCGAGATGCTGCATTTATTTACGTGTTTACTTTTTTGTCAATTCGACTACTACATTTTATGCGTAATGAAATTTTTGAACAAGATGCGGATGCAACGTACTTATTTTAATATTTCAAGAGTTTTCTCGTATATTTACTATATTTACAACATTTACATGGAGAATATTTCCAATAATTAAACCACGCAATTCAGTAAAATAACGCAACGGTATAATTAAAAAAAAAATACTTTTTTAAAAATAAGTATAGATAGTATAAATTTAAAGTGTGTAATTTAGTACGCATCAAAACTATAACTGCACTTATTTCACACAGATATATTAAATTATTAATATTTTTCAAGAATTATCGTATAATTGTTCAATCAATCATTTCCACGTGAGCGGGTGTAACGGTATATGAAAGTGAAAGGGTTTTTACCAGGGGTGTTTTTAGTAAGTTCTCGGTACTCGAGGTTGAGTTTGATCTCGAGATTCTCTTTGGCTTCGGTTTTGGCTTTAAGTTATTTGCTGGTTTATTCATAATATCGCTAGACTTGGAACTTCTTTTCTCGTTCGGTTGTTTCTCCTCTTTCATCGATTTCTTACTCTCATCACTATTAACTGTTCTTGCAATACTGTTAGACCGCACGTCTGTATTTTCAGTGCTAATTTCTGAAGATTTTGGTGGATCGTAATCTATTGTATGATGATGCTTCACGTGTCGATTCAGATTGTCTTTCCGACGAAATTCTAAATTGCACTGATTGCAGGCATACGGTTTTATATCTGAAACAATACAAATAAATTGTATTTTTGTTATTTAAAGCACTACTCGCATTTTATACATTTTTTTCTCAATTACAAAATTATCGCAATAAATTATTATAATATTATACCAGAATGAACGGACATGTGACGTTGAACTTCGAATTTACTTAAAAAAACCCGATGGCATTCATGGCATGAAAAAGGCCTGTTTTTATCATGTGTTCTTCTGTGCCGTGTTAACAGAAATTTACCCTTGAAGTCTTTCGAGCAAATATCACATTTATATGGCCTATCAGCTAAAAAATTAAATAGCGAATTTCATATTTTTCAGTGACATTGGCAATGCAGTATTTGTTAGTAAATACGAATTGGTTGAAGTACAACTAAAATACTTACTTGAGTGTGAACGTTCGTGGCGTTTTCTGTTAAATGCAAGAGTAAACGTTTTCGGGCAGAATTTGCATTTAAAAGAATTATTTTGATGAATAGTCATATGGTTTTTTAAGTACTGTTTTGTACTAAATCTTCTTCCACACTCTGAACACTCAATGTCATTTTGTTCTGCAAGAAATATCGAACTTTATAATTTCATAAATTAAGGTCATTATTATAAAGCTTTATGCTATCAAGTTTTAAAGAAGAAATAAAATTCAATACTCGCTTTTTTGTAGCATTTAGGGGAATAGAAATGCACAAAATTAAATCAAATCGTTTAAACTCATTTTGTTTACATATGAATTAAAATATCTTAAGAATGACTTTTTAAATTACAATCCAACTACGCCTTTTTACATTTGAATTTAGTAATCTTATGGAACTGTACGGCTTAGGATTGCAATACCAACGAAAAACTCAACATCAGTACAACTTTTATCTTTTTATCTTCGTACAAATAAATAACATATTCATCCGTGTTCTAACAACTCATACAACGTAACCTAAGCTATGTAAAAATCTCAATTTCACGCTAGTCCAGGACGACTCACGTTTGTGTATAAGTACGTGCCGATTGAGTTTGCTTTTCTGCACGAAGCTCTTGTCGCAGACGTTGCATCGGAAGGGCTTGTTCCCGGTGTGCATTCTGTCGTGGTACTCGAAGTGCGAGCGCTTGGTGAAGGTTCTGCCGCACACGTTGCACCGGAAGGGCGCCTGTCCAGTGAGACAACTCGCGTGGTACCACTTGCCACGAGGATTCTTGAAGACCTTCTCGCAGAAGGTGCACTTATACGTCACCGTGCTACCTGATATCGCCACTATGTGACTCCAGTCTCTGCTGTGCTTGCGTTGCTTCGGTGATACCCGTTTCTTCTCCTAGAATCATGGAGAAGAACTTAACTTTTTTTTTAATTTTATACAGAGAATTAATGCTCGACACGAGGATTATTGGCACGTCCACGTTTATTTAATGACTTTACATATATTTTACTTGTCTTTGAGCCTGTCTGCAAATGTTATTATGAACTTGGTAGTTGAGTTGAATTTTTAAAGAGATTGGTTTACGCCTTTATATTCAAAATATTTGCGTAATAATAATTAAATTAAAATTCAAGAGCATGAAGTCGAATTAACAAAAAGAAAATTATAGACAAACCTCCAAATCGCCTTCATAAAGCAGAACTTTGGGTTTTCTCTTTCTTTTTCCTTTTCGAATTTTAATTTGTGTATCATTTTCCTTGCTTTGTTCCTCTATATTTTTATGTTGTTGTTGATTAGTTAAAGACTTGATTTGCTTATCTGTTTCTTTATTTTTATCCTCTTGTATTTTATTTTTAGCTTTATGAGATCCATGATTGACAAATGATAAGGAAACTGATTCCCCATTATTTCCTTCTTTTATATTTACTTCATTTTCTTTTTTTTCACTGTACTTTTCTTTGTTTTCTTTATCTTCATCATCAATTTTTTCATTTCGATTAACGTCTATCTTATCACATTCGTGTGTTTTAACTATTTTCTCAGATGGACAATTTCTGATAATAAATTCAACAGATGTGCTATTTAATTCGTTATTATATTTTTCTTTATTATGATTATTTTCTGATTTATCTATTAATATTTCGTTATCTCTAAGTTTTTTTTCAATTGCTGAATAACTTGGAAATTCATAGCATTTCAAATGATCATAATTTATTCTTTCATTTTGATATTCTTCTTTTTGCGTTATATCTTGGCCTACCACAATTCTTTTGTCAACTGATGGAGTGTGAGAATGATAAGCATTATCTGAGTTTCCTTTTGTGATAAGAGAAAGAGGTTGAATATTCAACTTATCATGATCTGCCTTATCACTTTGACTTTCTTGTTCTATTTCAGTTGTACTTCCTTCTGTGACTGATTTTTTCTTAAACAATATGTAATCTGACAATCGAAAATCTGGACTTTTGTAACCAAGCGATTGTGTAGGACTTCCAATTGATTCATTTTGAGCTACTATTTCATTGTTTTTAAAAAGTAAATAATCAGATAATCTAAAATCTGGACTTCTGTTACAAAGAAACTGATTAGAAGTTTTATTCAAATTATCGCAATCTAACTTGTCTTTCTGGTTTTCTTCTATTTTTTCTACTAAAATTATATTTTCTGTTGTAGGAAATCTTTTCTCAGTTAATAAACAGTCACTGTTTTGAAATGTATCTGGATTCTTTTCAACTACAGCATTAAGTGGTGTAATATTTGATGGAACATGATCTCCTATTTCCTTTTGACATTCTATTATTCTTTTAGATTCTTTTGTATTTTCATCTATTGACAGTCTTTTCTCAATCGCTGAACAATCAGTGTAATGAAACTCATTTGAAGTATTTTCAGCAACAAGTTCAACTGTTACACTGTTCAATTGATTAATTTTTGTTGGCTCAAATGAAGATGAGCAATCTGAAAAATGTAAAATATAAGATTCATAATAAAATTGAATAAATTTAAATCATTCCAAATTAATAAATTTTGTACTTTTTTGCTCGTCTTCATTAGTAAGTTGCCTTTCAGTTGTTTTATTATGAATGCAATTAATTTCTTTAGTCCTATCGCATCCTTTTTCTACTTCTTTATATTGTGTCATTTGTACATTCTGTGAATCTTCTTTATTTGCTATACATCTACTAATAGATAAACAACTAATGTGTGATGAATTGTCTGATATTTTATTAACAAGTTCAAGAGGCTTATTGTTATGACTTTCATAACTTGCTATTTCTAATTGAGGCAGTAAATACCCATAAACATTTTTAAATTGCAAGCATAAAGAAAACAAATAAACTACATTTATTCTTACCAAACTTGTCCATACAGTTATTCTTATGTAGGAATTTCTCAACTTTTTCATCCTTGCAAATGCTACATCCATTTTCTTCTTGCAGCAGACATAAACGGCACTTTGTATGTCCACATGCGTCTTTTATCAGTCTTGTACTTGCCTTATAAGTTGGTTGACCACACAATGGACACTCCCCCATTTTATACTCCTTTCAACAGCTCTTAATTTTCAGGTAGTGAGGTAGTCATGTTTTCTTAAATGTATAAGATCTACATACAGTCATTTTTACAGTTGATTAAATATAATAAAATCTAATATAATACCAAGCTGTATAATTATTATTTATGAATTTTATTTATTATGCATTTAAGCAAGCACTTCATAAAGTATCAATATGCTACTTGTAGATTTTCAAGGTTAAAGCAAGCATAAAATTATAAATTTAGAAAAAAGGCTCAATTGTCATTACGTTTCGCCTCAAGTTTATAAGCTGCATAATAATATCGATTATATTTCACTCTTATTTAAAAAATGCAGAAAATACGGCAAACATATATGTATCAAATATGTAAACATTTTTAATTCTCACCAATCTTGTTAATCTTCGTAATAACATCGGGAAAGCAACAACTTTCCAATTCCACATCCTTTTCAAAGATATTCTGATCTTGCAAATATCTTTATACACTTGCCAAAACCTTTCATGGCCGCATACGCTGTCATCGCCATCATAGAAATAATTGCAAAATTATGCTGATATTTTGATAAAAACAAAGGTGGCGCTTACGCGAGTCGTTGGCTTTTAAATATGGTGCGATGGTCAGTTCAGTTGAGGTTAAGCGAAAAACAATCATGTGTTGTTTCGTATCAACAATTAATTTCAACTCTTTATAGTATTTCATTAATTTTTCGATTGATAAAAATCAAAATATGTCCGGAAATCTTCGTAATGAAGTTAGTTATGATTTTTTTTTAATTTCACGAAAGTTATAAAAAAATTAAAGTTCGTGCACTGCTTTACTTATTGCATTTTATGTGTAATTTTTGACATGTGATTTTTATTAAACGTTATTTGAGGATTGTAGAATCAGTATATTTTAACTTTCTAGAAAGTTATAAATGACACATTGTAGGAAAAGCAATTTAATATAATTCAAGTTACGATTTCTAAAGAGTATTATTAATTTTACTGTTTATTTTTCAGGCTTTAAATATATTTAAAAAATTGCATAGAACTCGTCTTCAAATTTTTCAAGGAGATAAGCATGCTTTGGAAGGTAGCTTTTATTTGAAAATTTTTATTTAGCAGTTTTATAGTCGCTAAAAATAAACTATTGCAATCCAGGTAAAAAGTGAATTTTTTAATTCACTAATATTTTCACACATATCAGTGCTTATTTATGTGAAAACACGTGTTTGAATTATGTGAAATCAGATGTAATCATATATGTTTATGCATTATCATTTTCTTATTCATTACGTTTATATAATAGATGCTCGTATCATATTTCACAAATAATCATGTATATTTGTGCGCTTATAAACATAATATGTTTGAAAAGAGGTCATTTATGAAAATGCATAATTCATTTTATGTAATTTGACACATAATTTTACTTGAACGTATTTCATGTTGAATAATGAAATAAAAGAAAGTATATTTGAAATTCATTTCTATTTTTTATTTTCAGTTTTACGATATAAAATCAATGATGAATTTCGTAAAAATAAGAATGTAACAGATAAATCATCCATTGAAAAGGTAGATTTATAATTGAACATTAGTGAAAGAATTTAACTTGCTCTATTACATTAAAGTATTTGTAGTTGATCAAATTTGGAAATGAAATGGAACATGAAGTTCGAACCACTGTCATTCAACTTTTTGAGAAAAAGCCTGGATTATTTGGTAAATCAGTTTTATTCAATACTGAACTACAAATTACTAGAGATTGCATAAATTCTTTAAATAAATTTGCAGAAGCACGCATAACTCCACATACTCAAATGTTCAACAATATTCCCTATGGACAAACTGTCGATAAATCACTGTTTAGAAACGTAAAAAAGTGCTCTGATTTATCAAAAAAAGAAATTTAAAAAGTAATATTTCGATTAAAGTCATTTATTCATGTAAGAGGTGAAATTTATTACAGGAATGCTTGAGTATTATATTCAATAAATGTATTATATTCAATGGATATACATTTAGAAATGAGGAATACTTCTAAAAATTAATGCTTAATGTATTGCATTAATAAAAATGTGTATATCAAATAAAACGACGTAGTCAATTAAATTTACAAATTAGCACATTTTATTTACAGAATTTTTATACTGCATTGTATATATTTACAGTGCATGTACACGAAGAGCTGGAATATTGCTATAATTTCTTTTTTTTTTATATTTGTAAAACTTTTTGTATTTTTGTACACAACGTTTTATTCAAACGCATGTTTATATCACATTAATCGATCGCCGGAAGATCATCCGAGATGCTCGAGTTACCCATTGTTTAGTCACCTGCAACTGCTTATTGTCTCGCTCTGAAAGAATTTTTCGACTAAACGTGAGTATGACGTTTTTTACTACAGAAAATTTGTTATAAGATTATGTGACATTTTAATCGATTATATCAGCCAAAGGTAATCGTAATTGAAATATGATAATGTTTGCACTAATTTATAATCGAAACTGTATTAAGAAAGATAAAAAAATAATATTTTGTTAATTAATTTGTAATAAGACATTAAAGACTGAATTAATAGAAGTTAAATTTAAATGTAAAATATGTTTTCAATATGTCTAATAAAAAATGTCTTGCAATTCAAGTTTTATTCTACCTCTTACTGCTTACGTAAATGAAAATCGCTTTATGAAATGTTATTTGTAAATGACGTATGTCGATGGTTAAGAGATTAAGTAGAGAAGAACAATTGAATATTAAAAAAAATTTCAAATGTTATTTGAACAATTGCAACGCTAGAAGAAATTTTGGTATTGGACATTGAAAAAATGGAAAAGGCAGCAAGACGGTAAAAAGATTTCGTAAGACATTTGTAAATTGAATCTTGTACATTACGCTAAACAAGAAGCTCAATCAAGATATTATGAATCCAATTTTATAATATAATATATAAATTCTAGACTAATAGAATTCAATTATTAAGCAAAAGCTAATACGTCTAACAGCTCATAAAACAAAATTTAACGAAGAATTAAAAAACCAAGTAAATTCATCTTTTTATTGGTGATAACATTGACCAAAGCATTACAGTTTCTTTTCAAAGGAGAAAATTAAGAAATAGAAATGTACAGATAATAATGATCTATAATTAATTTGATGCACATGATTAACGAGTTACTTATGCAGAAATAACTAGCAATAGCTAAAGATATTCTTTTATTTATGAAAGAACGAACACACGTATATTTCTAGTATATAGATCTACGTAATGTTATAATACATTATCGAAATTCGACTTAACATATAGTTATTGCGTACGTGTACATTTACATATACCGATAAATATTAATCAGAATCATTTAGAATTGTAAATTTATGAATTAGTATTACGTTTAAAGTAAGTTGTTATCTATTGCGCGGCGTATATGCAATCATACTAACGCTTTTAAAAAGTACAATAACAATATATTATTTTTGTAACGTATAAGATTTGAATCGAAGTAAACAATTACCCAATCGTTTATCGTCTTTAGCGTCTCAAATTTTATTATATGCAACATACGCGAATATATATAGTTTGTTTATTGTAATTTTCTGTTGCTGAATTGTATTAACGTAAATTATGTATATATTTCGGAACAATTTCCTACGCGAACACTCCAGTGAATTTAGTTCATAGTTGATTGCCTAAAGGAAAGAAACCGTTGTATTTTTTGTACATAAATTAAAATTATTGCATTAAGGAGTATAATTCATTTCTTAAGCGAGGAATAGTGATGTTTAGTCTATTTACGAAAATAATACGTTGTGCCGAATACGATAATTCTTTAAAAAACAAACTCAAGTTGTTTATCAATTAATATCTCAAATACTGCTCGGCATCACGATTAATGAGTTGTATTTACTGCCTAATTAATATTAATGATGGATGACAGATTTAAAAGCATTCATGTAAATCGTAGAATAAATTTTTTCAAAGTCTTACTCGAGGGTTTTAATTAAATGACTATATCTCTCGCTCGTAACTAGATTTAACGAGTTGACAAGACACCGTAATGGAATCAAAGTGTATATTTATATTTATAATGGATTTTTGCATTTTTAGAATTCAAATTTATGTTAGTAAATTAACAAATCGTATTTTCTTACCGAAAGGTTTGAAAAGTTAGTTTGGATAAAAATGGAAGAATATTGAAAAAATCCGATGTTTCAAATACCATTGAAACATTTACGTGGAAAAACATATTCAATAAATTGCACGATAAAAAAATATATGAATAACTGGAGTAAACGTAAAGAGTATAGCGATTATCAACTGCATTCAGTTTATATATTTTTATTCAGCATAGGTATTTGAAGTTTAAAGAAGAAACAAAATTCTATCCTCCTTCAACAGAGTTTAGCGAAAATTGTAAATGATTGTAAACGAGTTAATAACCAAAAAGAATCATAAATATTTTATCACGAGCGATGTTTCCAAGTTTTCTATTGTTTAATTTTAAACAATAATGACTAAATGTGTTTCCTTTGTTTGAGCCTCTTGGAGGCGGCTCAAGCGCATTCAATGAATTTCCACGATCTCTTTAAATATACAAGAAATAGTAAATAAATAATAAATAATAAGTCTTCAACTAGTCTTCAATGAGTCCCTGCAAGAAATTCGCAATGCATCGAGAAGGGATTTCAGTGGGCGTTGCAGTGGGCGATAGTTAGGAGGAGGTTAGCGAGCGCAAGCAGAAGACGATCGACGCATTCGAGATAATTTGCGTAAATCAGGCTGCGACCTCGCAACGGAAGGGCCGATTAAGGTTGAACTTGATCACGAGATTGAGTTTGATGCGCTCGGGTATGTAGGATCCACAGCCGGAGGATGTTACGCACGCGTGCTCCGGGTGGTTGCGGATCTGCTCGATCAGCTCCTGGGGCTTCAGCTCCTGCACGCAGATGCGGTGCACCGCCGTGAACAGGGGGAACTTGTCCGTCGAGTTGCAGCCCTTCAGCATACCGTTCACCTCCTCGGCGGTAGCCGGTCCCTGAAGCTTCTGACCGTTCAGCATCTCCTGCTCCAGCTCCTTGATCGTCTGCGAACGTCATTTTGATGAGATTCTCGTCGATTGGTTACTCGACAACTGGCGCTTTAATCGCTGACACGTGTCTCGCGCTGTGGCTTTGCGTTTTTTATTCCTTAACGTTATTCGTGCGTGTAGTTGTGAAGTTAAAAATACGCGAATTTATCAGCTTTGATAACTGTATTTTTTCGTTACGCACACGCACGCATACATAAACTGGATGCGACGTCGACTTTTCCTCATTTTGTCACGTCAATGTTGTTGATCATAATGTTGGAATTCTTCACTATATTATAAATGTATAAATAGAAACGATTTATCCAAAGAAATATGTATATAAACACCGAGCCAAATTACAAAAATTATTCGAAAAGGAATATTTTTCAAAACATCGACCGTAGAGTAAAAAGAATATTTTGAGTTTACAGAGAGAAATGTTGATTTTAAAAAGAATCTTCACAAATAAGTTTAGTTATTTAATTACATTTTTTCGACCGCAATTAAACACTTCATCGGATCATAATTTAAGAGTTGCGAATATATATCTACGCATGTACGACACGGTGAAAAAATATTGTTGCACCTAATGCTCTGCTTCGGTAATAAGGAATTGCATTTAATTAAAATAATTTTTTTCAAATAATCAAACTTTACAAGAATTTAACAATCTTTGTGAAACTACTTCAAGTATCGAAACATCTACAATAACTGAAATGTTTCTCAAATATGAGCAGTAAAAATAATTTACGTAGAGACCGGTGAAGTGCCAAGATACAATTAATTACTAACATCAATTTCATAAGACTGATCTACTATGGAAAATTCTTATGAACGCATACACTCGTTAATTCAGCAATAAATGACCGTTCGACGATATCGTTTCGTTTGAAAAAGTACGAGAGTAGAAGAGATATTTTGCCTAACCTTGCCAGTCTTGACGAAGGCTTCGGAGACTTTTCGATTCCTGCCGCCGTAGCAGGTGGTGATAAGGTCGGCGACACCGCAGCTCTCGAAGAAGGTGGAGATGTTGGCGCCGCCGTGGAACTGGTTCACGTAACTCACCATCTCCATCAGGCCCAACCTGATGACGGCGGCCTTGGTGTTGTCGCCGAGTCCAAGACCATCTACGAAACCAGCGGCACACGCCACGATGTTCTTCTCGTGCGAAATAAGATCATTAACAATCATTAACGTCTGAGTAACGTGGCGATCGATTTAACTTCGTAGGATCGTTAGAAATTAGTTTTTTCTTAATGAATAATAATACTACTCCCTTTCTTTATTTAGATTTATTGAAGTAGGCTTTACTATATACAGTTTACCGTAGCAGCTAATTGTAAAGGGATGAAGATCTTTACATTTCTTTTTTTTCTCAATTCATTGAGCCTAGGTCTTTTATGCAACACGAATAATATAATATTTGCGCATGTAGCTGCTGTACAATATTATCGTACTGCAGCAAATAATTAAAATTCGAAGCTTATTAAATGATATTCTTTTACGAATATAAACAGTTTTGCGTACATTGTGTTAATTTTTTTCAACTTTTAAACAATTATATTAATATTTTGCAACAATGCCTTTTTATTTGAATAGATGCAGTTTGTTTATTCAGATTAAATGTTTGATTTTTTCTTTAGTTTGTCCTTTGTAATCGTTAATCGTTAAAAAGAATTAGAGGAATGAAAATGATGACGCATCAGAAAATTATTAATTTGAAATGATTTGATTTCTGTTGCAGCTCGTGTAATAATAAATTAGCTTATTATGCGTATACTCTTATACATGTTCTTTTTGAGGTATTTATTAATTTAAATGCTTAAATATTTAACGACTGAACATTAATTAATTTTCTATTAATGTTAATTATTTATATTTCATAAGAAGCATACACGATTGCTGTGCATTTTTTTATTGAATGAAACATAAGATCTGCTATTAGCGGCAATTAGTTGACATAAAAGTGTAATAATACTCCGAGTAATAAAAATTAGTATTTATATTGGACCGAAGCAATAATATTACGAATATTCGCTTTTTATTACATTTTACGGACATTTAACAAAGCTCCCAGCGATGAATTTCTTGAAAAATACATAAACAATTACTTACCATTAATTAATTAAAAAATTACCGTTTTGAACGAGGCTGCTAATGATCAATACTACAGATTAAAACATATTCAGTTTTGATCGTGAAGTATCAATAATATTATAACAAAATTAGTCACTAATCATTAATCATAGATTGTTTACACGCAGAAGCGTAACAAAAAATGCTGCAAACGAGAAAACTTACTTTAAGTGCTCCACAAACTTCAGCAGCTTCCGTGTCTTCTATAACCGTGACTCTAAAATTTGCCGTCTGTATGCAGTCTTTCATAATTGGACCCATAACTTTATCTTTACAACCTAACAACAACGGAATAAATATCTATAAAAATATGTTTCATTTTACTGAGGTATACCAGTAATATCGCGCGGTAAAATTAATAGTAACGAACTACGTAGGGACTCACGTGAAAGTTTGTATTATAGAATCAAAAAGAAGGCTGCTTAAACGGTTATGACCTTAACTCCTTTGGGTTAAAATGTACTTTTCACCAAAAGTAATTTAACCGCCCAAGGAAACGTAATTATTTTCCATTCGTCATAAAAGCGTGTTTACATGGGGAAATTGTTTTTCGATACAACGTTAATTTTTGCAAAAATCATGCGTAATATTACTTTTATGAAATTTACCGATTGTCGTTTCACAAAAGTGATCTTCGGCGACTTCGTTTGCGAGATTTGCGCCCATGAGAACCGAGCAAGGGATCTTTAATTGCTCTTCGATGATCCTCGAGATCAATTTGATATTTGTGCCATCGGCTGGTGCAAATCCCTTAAAATGGAATGTCAGAATTTAAAATCTCCATTGCTATCAGTAGAACCTTAATGCGTTACCTTAATCAAAGACAGACCGACAGCACTGGGTTTGATCTTTCCCAGCAATGCAGTGCAAAGTCCTGGAACGAACTGATGTGGAACCACAAATATGAGGATGTCCGCATCTTTGGCTGCTTCAACGACGTCTGGTAGCGCGACCTGAAAAATTCAAATGCATTTTATAGGATAAATATTTCTTTTTCGATAAAGTCGAAAAAGAAATTCGTCATTCGTTCGATATTGGCTTTCATCGCTACGTCTTGTACATTTTAATTTAAGTAACATCGGACGTTAAGTTATTTATTTAGGTTCTAGTGAATGTGTAACGAATTTAACGAATTTCGTGTAATACGATTAAGCTTTGAAAGTTTGTGTATTTTATTGAAACTGACTTGAAAGTAATGCTTGTGTCAAAATTAAAAGATTGTGAAGAACTTTTGAATTCAACGTTTGAATTATAATGTTTCGTAGTTATGGCTTAGCTTCGCGTAATAAAAGAGAACAATTAAGATTAAAGTGACGCAACATTTTGGAATATAAATGTAAGTGCAAAAGAATGCGTTATTTCCGTATAAAAGCTCCTATAGCCTGAAAAAAATTAACTAAAATAGTGCTCCCACAATAGAATGCAATAGTGCAACTAGATCATTTAGATGCAAATAAAAAAGAAAACAATAAAATAATTCGTATAATAATGTGAATTTTAAATACTCCTTCTGCTTCGTCCTATAGTTCGCGATAAACATTGTTTTATTTATTGCTTCATTTTAAGAATCACTCATTTGTCGAAAAACGATATTTTGTTCATCTCAATTAAAAATAAACCAAGGATTTATTCGAGATTTACTTATACATTTTGTTATTATAGGTGATAAATCATAATCAACCTGATACGAATTTTAAATATTTCTGCTGAAAGTTGTAGGTTCGTTGCGTGCAGAGAATACCAAATGTTTATTATTTACGCATTCCAGATGCATTGTGAAAGTGCTAATTGGAATACCTTAATGTAACGCACAATGCTCGATTATGCACACGTACACACGCACACGCACACATGCATTAATTTATTTACTTATTTAATTCTAAAACTACAATTTTACGTTAAGTAAATCATTTCATTCGATGCAATCAATGCAGTTTAATCAAAGATGAATAATTATTCATTTTACGATAGAAATCGTTATTTAAAATTTAATCGTCTTCGTTATCGTTTCAGTGGCTTTTTGTTTTACTATTATAATTGCACGCTATTTTGCAAATATCATATACTGAAAAACATTACGTACAAATACAGCTTGCCTATAAATAAGAATTGTTATTTAATCCACTCTCTTATTGGTTTAAAGTATATTTTCAACGAATATTTCCCATGAATATTTATTAGTTTATACGAGTAAGCATATTTTTGAGCTTGGCAAAGTCCATTGTTTTGCACTAGGCAACATCGAATGATCAAACGGCCAATTAGTAACGTCAATCAGCGGCAAGTCAATAAACTTTAATGGTAAATTTCACTCGATTCAAAGCAACGAATTCATAAGTGATTGTTAAATTTATAAACGCATTTCAGGAAGGAATCCGTTAGGAATGCGAATGAATTCGGTTTACTGATTGTACGTGCACACGTGCACGTTGAACACAAACACGTCCAAGCAAATCTGAGCGAAGCAACACGAATATCCGTACTGCAGTACACACCGAACGCTTACATGGAAACACACGACTATAATATAAGCTGCTGCTTCCCAATAAAAGATCAGTTTTCAACCGACCGTAAGAACGCGCGCTCGTTGCAGGTTGCGTTTTCCCGTTCACAGTCACGCTTGCAACATCTCTTTCAAAATGAAGCTTAACTCGATCGTGCCAAACTTCAGTGCCGAAACCACGCAGGGTCCCATCGATTTTTACGACTGGCAAAACGACTCGTGAGTACCTTTCGACTCGACCCCGCTTTCAAGGATACGTAGATCGTCGTTTTGTTTTCGGTCGCTTGAAAGAAAGGGAGGAAAGGGCCGGAGAGAAATTATTAGAGTAGGACGCTTTTATTAGCTTCCCTTTTCCATCAAGATCCGAGTACAACGATCGACAGAGTTCGTCTTCGTGAAGAGTATTACGATAATGGTCGTCCGGACGAATGCTCGTTCAATTAGGAAGTGAAAGAGTCGGTTCTCGATGTGCTCGCAACTATTATCGTAAAGTTGACTTTGGGAATAAAAAGTACGCGTGTGTCACGCGAATGGCGTGAATTGAAAACAAATTATAAGCAGACCAGAGGTTCGAAATTAAGGTAAATTCTCTGCAGATGTGCCGTTAACTAAGCTAATTGCAGTTGGTCACGGTGTACATTCGCGTCTTACGCGCGCGTAAATCGAAAAACTCGGTGACTTAGATTGTCCCCTCCCCCGTGACTAAACGAGCCTCAAGTAGTATATCAACGATATACTACTCGGACGAGGAAACGCGACTCGTTGCGTAATTCTGCGCGGTTGAAAGTGAGACCAATGGATCTTGGCCGGAGATGATCGAGTCGATTCGATGAATGTCGACCGTGGCCTTGATCCAACAGCTCGTATCCGAATTTCCGCATTGGTGTCTCGGCCGCCGCTACGAGTGTCATCCAATCGAATACCGACGGCGATGAGTAAGAGTTCAAAGCAAATAGCCATAAGTGGGCTAGGCTTTCAACGTTTTTTCTTCGGATTCTCCTCGAGCGACTGCAGCCTAATAGGAATGGGATGCGTAAGGTTCGCATTACGACGAGGCAAAAACTGCGACCACTAGGTCACTTACTAGGTCGTTTACTTACCGTAAAAGGTACCCACGGATTAAACTACATCGGAGAAATACAAAGTAAGGGAGTAAGACCAAAGCGTCAATAGCGACAGCTTAAAAGGAGTTTTAAAGCCTTTAACGTTACAAGTTTTTCGTTGCAACGAATTGATTACATTAAAAATTAAATTTTCGTTCGCACGTTGCGGATAGGAACGCTATGATTAATGCTGATAGCATCTGCTTCTCAATTAAGTACACCGACACAAGTACGAAATGTAGTAAACGTAGCGCGATAATGTTAACGAAACGGATAACGTATTTTTCGTATGAAATTGCAGAATAAATCGATTTTTTATCTGCACAGTGATATTCCGACGAATCTTTAATAAATGTATCCACTTTACTTCGTTGGGCAATAGGTGCCCAAGACTTTCGGAAAAAGGACAATGCAAGTAAATCGTAATACGAGAAAATCCAAGGACACGAGGTAACAAAGAAAAGAAGTTTGACACTGTCTCTTCGGATGTCAATGCGTTGGTGGGATTATCGCCGATTATCGGTGACCTTTGCGTTTGACCTCGGCAAGTGTAGTCGTACTTGGCGAGATCAGCGCCAAATCCGACTTGGTTTAACTCGCACACGAGATACGAAAGAAGCGATGCGGATTTTGATTTGTGCATCCTTTTGGTGTCGCTGATTCGGGCACTTTTCATTTTAAGGATTTTAAGGAATCGCGGATATTTTTGTGAATTAAATTTTGAAAACAATCGCTCTGTAATTGTGAAAATTACTCGTACGGAATTGGTACTCGTCGCGACGTAATTCTCACGAATATTCTCGCGCGTAAAATCAATATTCAGCGTGTAGGTTATTTTATTCAAAAGCTCGCATCTTTGATCTGTATCCGTAACCGTGTCCTGTGACTTGATCTAAAATTAACTTCCCGTACCAAGGAAGTTCCTTTTCGAGTCGTTCGCTGGGCATACAACAACATCCGCATAAACTCACTCCTTAAAAACCAATAACAACTCAAATTTCTTGTTTGCTTAGCTGGATCGTGCTGTTCTCGCATCCTGCGGATTTCACACCAGTTTGCACAACGGAATTGGGACGACTTGCCGTGCATACTGCACACTTTGAGAAGCGAAACACCAAACTCCTCGCGCTTTCTATTAATGAACTTAACGATCACATAAGCTGGGTCAATGTACTGAGTCTTTTTTAACTATTTCTGCTTTATGTTTTGTCGAGGACACCGAGAGTCGCAAAGTCGATCTCGTTTCTTTCTTATTCCTCTGCTTTTCAGAAGAATATCGTTCGGCCAAAAATCACTGCTTTATGAGGGCTTCTTTGGTCGCGTTGCTTATCCTTGTTTCAAGGTTTGTTTACGGAGGAATCGGAAAGAGTCGGGAATCAACTTGACCTCGATGTTATTAAAAGATACCTTTCCGAGTGCGATTCATCCTTCATCTATTGCATGGGAGTAATATCATTTCCCATAATAATAACAACAACAACAACAACAACAACAACAACAATCATAATAATGATAAATGCGAAGAAAATGTAATATGAAATGAAAAATGTAATTTCCCGCGCAGGACATTAAATCCTACTGCCCGGACATCCTGGGCGATTTCCCCTATCCCATTGTCGCTGATCCGGATCGCAGACTAGCCGTTCTGTTGGGTCTGATCGATGAGGATAATAAGGATAATCCAGAAGAGGCCCATACGATACGCGCTCTCTACGTCATAAGTCCTGACCACCGACTGAGACTGTCGATGCATTATCCCACTTCGACGGGTCGTAACGTTGAGTGAGTGAAATTTCTTCCTTTTTCATCGATCTCATTTCTCATTTTGTAGCAATGGGTCATAGCAATGGGTTAACCGGGCCAATGAAAAGCATATAATTTCGTACAATTTGAAGAATCGAAAATTCGTAAAATGGAAATTTTCAAAATACGTTTGTACGAAATTCATGTATTTCTTAAGAAGTTTTTCAGATAGATTGGAGATTTTAAGTGATATAAGCTAGTAGTAGTGAAGGTTAACAACGGTTATTTGGCATCTACATACTTTATAGCATGTTTAGCTAGGGAGTGAGTTTTATGTTTAAAAAGCTTAAATTTGTCACACATTTTTGTAATGCACGCACTTATGATATTATCGTTTAGTGAAATCCTTCGAGTCATCGACTCATTGCAGTTGGTGGACAGGAAGCCACAAGTGGTTACACCAGCCAATTGGACAGTAAGTTTAAACGATTTAATCTATTACTTTCGTCTCGCTAATTGTTCCATGAAATTATCGGTATTTGTAAGAGTTGTTATCGGGAATTAATAAAAACTAGTTTTTATGCAATACAATCGCTTTTCGCAAAGCATTAGCAATTATTTTTCACAATTCGACAAGGACTAATATGAAAATGTATTTGTAAATTTTTTAGCCTGGAGATAAAGTAATGATTGTGCCATCGGTAAAGGAAGAGGATTTACCTAATCTTTTTCCTAAAGGAGTCGAGCGAGTATCCATGCCATCCGGAAAAGTTTATGTGCGCACAACTACCGATTACTAACGATTTAACGGCGTACATTTAAATTTTTACTCTTTGTACCTCACATTCTTTATAAATCATAGTGTTCTACATATTGATTGACACATGATATGACACGTACACATTTTAATATTTACAGGAAATTAATAAACTTTTATATACCGCATATCGTAGAAATAATTGTCTTTTAGTGTGATTTATTAAAGAAATGGTGTATACATTTATAGAATTGAAACTCGTTAAATAAATAAGACGTTGTTGTTGATCTTTAAATTTTTTTTCTCATCAAAAACCAAACTGATGGATTTGCTTTTTTATATTTTCGTAATTAAAATACGTTGAATGAAAATCGATTTTCGTCCCCTTTGTACTTAAAATTATATTTGATGTCTGTAAGGTACTTTTGATATTTAAAGGACGAAAAATTTCATTAAATCAAGCTACTTTCTAAAATAATTTGGATAGTATTCCTGTATTTGAACCATTTTTCAACGTCTTCATTTTAAAAGCGTTTTGAAAAATTTTATTATAAATAATTAGAACATTGAATTAAAACGAAATTCAAATTCACGTTGATATTTAATTTGAACGCATATTTCGTGTCTTCTAAGAAATTACGGTAATTTTTTAATTTGAATTTATGAAAACACTTTAACATAAATAAATGCAATTATTAATTTAAAACTAATTTAAAATTAATGGTGACAAGAGCAAACGCACTTACAATATTTGCAGGTAGTTTGTGACCAGGTAAATATTTGATGTTTTCGTGCGTCTCATTGATGATTTCCGTCAGCTTCTTTCCGTCGATCATCTCCTCGTACACGTACATCGTCACCTTTTCCTCAAACTTGTCATTGAACTTCGTAACATTAGCGCCAACAATTTTCGCGATTGCCGAGCCCCTAATTATTTTTATACATCGATTAAAATGTTTACGATTGATTTTTATCGTTATCTACTTTGCTTTTGACTAGAAGAGAAAATTTATCAGTTTGATCTTGAGATTAAAGTTGCTTCTTTTTTTACACGATTGCAACGTTTTATATAATATGCTTTAATTATTTTGACGTACTTTTCAATTTCCTTTACTTTTTATCGATTTTCGCTGACTTTTTAAATACGAAATTCACGAATAGTATTGTAGTAGATTAAAGTTAACATTAAAATCTTAGCAAGAATGGCTCTACATTTATAACGATTTATAATTTACTCATCTAATTTTAATATTAATTAAAGCTAATTTCGATATTACTCTGCTAAATATGAGTGCTTATGTAAATCGAAAGTTCGATAAATTTAGAATAATTAATTAAAAATTTCATAATTATTTTTCTGCGAACCTTTTTCGCGTAGTGAATGTTTATTCTAAATAATATTTATAAACCGATGATTAAAGTACGCATTTTCATAATTTACTGTAGTATATCACCTAAAGATCAAAAGTCAAGATTCAGCAATGAATCTCGAGATAACATTCATTTCTAGAAGGGTAAAAGAAGTCTCTATGCACGATACTCGATGAAGAATAATCATTTGTATAATTTCTCAAGTAAATATTACTTAAAAGATAAGCATGACAGATCAACAAGGAAACGACGAGTTGAAGGAAATTGACAGATAAGCAGAGTTATAAATAATTATGAATTTACATGGTTTCCCGCGATGTCAAGTTGGTCGCCCATCCTTGGAAACATTTTATTTTCCGGCATTTTTCGACTTTGTCATTACGTGCGTTACTACGGACCTTGGATTTAAGATATTTATCAAGAAAAATTGATTTTGCAAATTGCAAATTACAAAGTATTATATAATGCTTTCTGCTCAGCGACGTCACTATTCATGTCCTAAAATTATAGAAACGCTGGGTTTTGTTTAACTATCAGCTCTGTCTTTTGAATCTTCATAAATTTTTTCTGAATTGTGAAAATTTATATTTTGATCGTGTGAAATATTGGCAGCTTTAAAGATGCTCCTCCCAATAATTCCAGATATTTTCCAAAAAATTTTACAAAAAATAACAAATTTATACTTATCTGTTCGGAATTAGGAAAATTTTTGTCAATAAATATTTATAAAATAACAAAAATATTTCATGTATTTCGTGTATACATGAAATACTAGGAAGTTCAAATTGAAAAATCTGACAGCATCCAGAATGTTATTTTTACACGTATATGTATATGTATATGTATATGTATATATGCATTGTAAGCTTACTTGTGAATGTCTCGATGACTCACTCATAGACGACATAAATTATATAATAATCGATCCTAATCAGAAGCATATGTTCTATTTTAAATCGCACGAACTTACCAATTTCCACTTCCAACGATGCAAACCTTCGTCTTGGACATGTTGACCAAAAATCGTGCGAAAGTTCGGCAAATTAGAATAATCTATTAAAAATCAAAGCGATCCGTTAAAGAATAAATCCACTTTTCCCGAGTCGTTTAAACATTATTCGAATTACAAAAGCCTAAATTAATCAGCAGGCGCTTTATTGGGGCGTGAAATGTTCCGAATAAAGTACCGAACAATTTGTTATTAACGCAACTCAAAATGTTTCCCCGCGAAAGCACCGATCAGCGCCTCGATTGATCTAGGCTACCGATTGATCTACGATCCACGGCGACTCAAAGCAATATCAAAAGCGTACATCGGGAGCACCGCAGAAGCTCCGAGTTTCAACGAAGCACCGCGCGCGGAAAGTCGGAAAAGCTCGAAAACGGAATTAAAAGCCCCTACTTACGTTCGCGGATATACGGGCAAAGTAACTTTGCGACGCCCGAGGCGCTTTCCTATAGTCTCGGGTGGCCTTAGCCGATTATATAGTCTCGTACCCGCAGTTGGCCGATCGTCAAGGATGGCTTTCGCTTTAAAATTAGTGCGGAAGGTTGATTAGTTGTGATAATGCACGAGAGACGGTATCGATAGGCGCGAGTACGGAGGAGGATCATTTCGAGATGAGTTGTTGATCTGGTGGGAAGAGGAACTGCTGTTACTCTCGTGATTTATTTACCTTTCGGTACTTTCTTCACTCAAAAGAAAAAGGTATCGCAAGTTCAGGGAAGAAGTACTCGATAACCATTCCATCGCGTGTATCGCAATTGGCGATACAAAAAGCCTGTAAAACGAGTTATGTTGGAGTAATTTTTGGAAGATGTAATTTGTATAATATCTCGAGTAGAGGAGAGCCACATCAACTTAAAGTTGATTCTCGTTTTAACGTCGAAATTTGTTATGCAATATTTAAGCATTAAAATGCATCATCTAGCTCCATTTAATTATATCTCGTTTTGTAATTTAACGCAAAATTAAGTGTAAGATCGTGCGATTCCTGTTACATTATGAGAGTAGAATTTTTCATCGGATTAGAAGACACGTTGGTTAAATATTCTACTAATGCAGTGCTGATTATCATCCCGCTCGATCGAAAGCGCGATTGCACTGGATTGTTAGGATGACGTAATACATGATTGCAGGATTCTCGGGTTGAACGATTTTGGTTGCGTATTCCAAATAACCTTCGATTAAGGTGACATAATGCATTCAACTGGAAGACGCACCTCGCGTGTACGGTATAGTTGGCTTTGTTATTGACAATTTGACTGAAAGTTAATTGGTCTTGTTGTGAACGAAATGCATCGACAATGCATCGATAAGGTTCGGTGTATTGTTGACCTCAATTAGACTAATCGAATAAACGAGCCCTCGATGAAATGAAAATTAGTTCTTTTACTTTTCTTCGATACGTAATTGAAGACACTACTTATTTAATGATTGTCGGAAATTTCGTGATACGTTGATGGGAATAGTTTAATATTTCAAAGATGTAGGGCGCTTGTTAAATACTTGCCAAATATCACGACAGTGAAATAAAAATAAAAGTTGTGAATGTTTTGCGTTCAATAGTTTTTGGAATAATTCTATATCAAGTCTCAATGATATGATGATATGTTCGAATGTTTCTCTACTGCGTTAAGTAATTTAGAGATAATTAATTAGAAATTGATAAAGAAGTAATTTTTACCATTGTAAATTATATTTGCCGTACTTCAACCTCAAGCATGTACTTACAACTTATTTACTACTTCATATTTATATCAGAATTGCAAGCGAATATCGGATAAATATAATTGAAAGAATGACTTTTATGCGTATGAAAATAATTTTATTATACGATTAGCACTTAAATTATATTGTATTACGTTTTTGTAATAATTCAATCAGCCCATTAAAAGTAATAAACATTTATGAGTTCTTAAGGCAATTAAAAATGCATTATGGTATTACAATGACAACATAAATCTTTTTTTTAAAAAAAGAAATAAAGTATGAAGTTTATACCTGTTTATACCTGATTTCTCTTCTTTGGAAAACTGTTTAAGCAACGAGTAACATGAACCTGCTGTTGATGTAATTAATTTAATAATTTCCAATAATGAGCAGGAAAGGCAGGTAATTTATAAGTTTGCGAATAAAAAAATAGCTCCATGCACTTTTTCTAAAGATGCAAAATTCTTAATAATCCTAATGCTGTTTATAGACGCGTAATACTTTTGTTTATCAGTTTGTCAATTGTTTATTAGCTGTGCATGCAAAATGCAACGTTGGCCTCGCCACTTGTGAAACGTCTGCGCTATAGATATGAATTACAGTTCCTTAATTCGTCAATCGTCGTATTATTTTTATACCTGTACGATTACCCGCCTTGGTTTATTCTTGTAAACGCCCCGAGACGTGTCCGATGTTAAATGCGCTGTAAATATATCATTCATCAGATCGAGCAAAAGATTTTCTCATTAGACAAAGTTTTCACATTTGCAATTAATCCATTGTATTTCCTGAAACATGAACTACAGGAGTAGGTGTTTACGAGGAGTACATGACTTATGAATGATTGCGCGATAGTTGATATGATTAGCAACGAAAATTAGCCTGATTACGTATTTGCAAAAATTTTTAGCAAAAATTTTTAGCAAAAATTGCACTACGTTTGAGAATATTTATTAAGAAAACAAAAATTCAAAAGTAAATTATCTTTTAAAAAAATTACAAAAAATGTATATCTTTGTTCACTTTTGCAAATTATTGAAATAATATATTTTTACAGTGTTGTTTAAATTTAAATAAAGTAGCGCAAGCAAAAAGAATTTGTTTTTCTTGCGTATACGGAAAATTATTTTTCTCTTTATTTTTATAATACAAAATTTGCATATATAAACTACTATCGTATTATTTCATAGTAATTTTACAATCTGCAAAATACATATAACAATACGCAAGTCAATATTAAGATATTTGAAATTTTTATTAAACAAAGCCATATAAAAAATTTCAAAAATGTTCTCACCAACAACATTGAGGTGGATGTATATATATAAGTATATATTTCTTCTTCTATAAAACTTGTAGAAAGAACATAGCAAAAACAACTATAAAAGCCGTAAAAGGATAAAAGAAACGGTTACTTTTCCATATTACATAGAAATCGTTAAAACATTGCAAAAAAGGCATGATCTCGACACAATTACATTTGTATCACGGAGATAATTATGGCTGTAGGCTTTGGCTTGGGTTGAATGAACCTCGGAAGGACGATGATGAGATGAAATGCGGATGCGTTTGCAATAATGACGATGACGTTCATATGAATCTGTTTGGCTCCTGCTCTTTTCCCTCTAATCGGAGCTTCTCATAGGTGACTTTTTGGTGAATTGGACTGTTGCAGTTGCTCGTAACTCGCGTCCAAGTCGTCCCTAAAACGTTAACATTTCAGAACAAATTCAATCCCCGGCGAATGTAACGTATTGCGAGCGATAATGTTTTATGCCACAAAGTGGATAATCATATCGGATAATCAAAGTGGATACCAAATCGGTAGTAAATTGTCGTGTTTATTTTTTGGAAAACGATTACGTAATCAGTAATATTAATACCAATTCTTTTGTTATTTTAATTTTCGAAATTTTCTTTAGTTCCATAAGCATTAGCGAGTAAAGTGGGTTTCTAGAGATAAAAAAAAAAAAACAATTGTAAGATAATCAGATAACTTTAACAAATTATAATCATATATTTCTTCGGTAATTTTAAAGTACATCCCTTCTTACTTGTAACAAGAGTCCGCAATTTTCGATCAACAAACAATAGATTGATTTTAACGAAATAACATGTTTCTTCATATTGACCAACTAGTGCACGAATTGATAACATTGCACATTTATTTTTCTAAACGCAAAAAACAACCTAATAAATTCAACTTATTAAAATAACTTTCTCCGCGCGTTTTATATAATATTTCATCTTTTGGTACTACTATTAGATTCGCTTTTTTTTTTCATTACTTGCACGATAATACCGCGAGAAAACAAACGGGATTAAAAGTATACGCATTATTCCATTATAAGATTAACAGTTACGATATATATACATATTTTAACGCAAATTTTCAATTTCAATTATAATGCTAATCAGTGAAGTAAAAATGGCAAGATTATTTTTATTCGTATTGCAATTAAAAAATGTACCAGGAATCTCTGTTATTAATATATAAGTGAGTTATAATTATCTTTGGTTATGAATTTTTCTATTTTTCTTATCGACTTACAATCATCGTGCTCAATTTCTTTACGCATTACAATAAACATTAAGAGAAATTATCGATTCTGGTTATTTTAAAAATATAAATGTATATATAAAATAAAAGCCTCCGTATTACAATATAAATTTACGTTTGCGCAACAACATTCTTATTCCTCGTTTCGTACAATGTGTTTTATTCTAGAAACTCAGCTCTTGATGTATTGTATTCAATGTTTAGGATGAATTTTCGTATATTACGTTCGTATTATGTACAGTACCAATAATGTAAGCTAAATTAGGAACACTGTGACACATTTATACATCCGTTTAGCTTTGTAATAAATTGCATTTTAATATGCTAAAATAGTCATCATATCTTTCAAAAATGTGAAAGTTTGTTTATTACTAAATTCATTGCAAATTTCATATTTCGATATTCTTTTATAAAAGAAGAGGAACTATTAATCGTGTACTTTATGATTATCATACATTCAAGTTGAGTTAGACAAATATTAAAAAAAAACTCTGTAAAAAGAAGGGGCGAAATGTCATTTTTACAAAGTTCTTTCATCGATAACACGTGTTTCTTCGTTTATAAAACAAAGAAAGAAAGGAACAAAAAAAGCCAGTGGCGCAAAACTTAAGTATATTGTATCTACACCTGCTCAAGTGTACATATGCACGTTTGTTACATAAACTATAGACAAGAACGTATTTCCATGGTGCATAAAACTTTACAAGCGCACTGTAATGAATTCAATTTACTTTAATGGTTATTAGGATTTGTTGCAGTTTCAATTTGTTGCAGTTATTTTATAATGTGAAACGATATGTTTTATTTAATCGTTGTTAAAAGACAAAAATTAAATTATATTTGTACAAACTAGGAACAATTGTATTTAACAAATAACACAAATAGAAGCACGTTAAAACGTTCGAAATTGGACTTTAATATGTAAATTGGAGCTCCTACATCGTTTTATATCACTATTGGCACTTGTCTTACAACGCTTTTCCTTTAAAAATTTCCGAGAAAACACACATTTCCTAATAAAACAACGATTACTATTATGCATTTTATCGAGAGAACCCAGTACCCGTGAAAATAAGGAGATTGGACTTAATTGGTAAAGTGGCGTAGAAATAAAAGAATAATATATTGATATATCTATTCTTTGCTTCAGCGGTTAAAACACAGTAGGTTAGAAGAAATTGTTGCAGATTTCTTTGCGTAACAGTATTATCAATATTAATGCAAGCTTTTCAATTCTAGTTTCTCGAGCAAATCGAAAAATGAGCATTTTTAATGCATCGACTTAGCAATACAGTAAAGCTCACGAGGATAATTAACCTTTAAGAACCTTTACGTTACGGAAAAAGTCTCAACATATCCGTTCCTTTCGAGTTCTTTACTCTGATTTATTCCTTAGGGTGTACTTTTCAATTCGCATCTCGAATTTTCAACAATTTCCAAGTCCTTCCGTTGTCGAACCTGGAAATTCAAGTAGCGCAACGAAAAGTCACAATCTGCTCTTTGCCTCTTCTTTGAGACTTGCAGGACTCGTCCTGACCTCTTTCTTGTCCACGAAACGCTTATGCCTCGCTCTCTCTTATCTTCGGGCATCGTTTCTGTAGCGCGTAAAATGATAGCGGGTGCGGTAAAATGGCGCGGCTTACATGTGCTCGGGATGGTTGCGGATGCAGTTGATGAGGTCCTTCGGTTGAAGCTCGCCCACGCAGATCCGGTGGATGGCCGTGAAGAGGGGGAAACGACCTTCCATGCCCTTCACCTTGAGCATGAAGTTGACCTCCTCGGCTGTGAACGGACCCTGGAGTTTCTGGCCGTTCAGCATCTCGACCTCCAGTTCAGCGATGGTCTGTGAAAAATCGTTTTTATTTTTCTTTTGTAACGGGCGACTCATCGAACTCCTGCAATTAATTGCATTTCAGTGTCGTTTCCGTGGTGTGAAATTTCTGCTGCCTAGAGAGGCTTAACCGAGGCCGCAAATATTTATTTATCAACGTACATTTTGTCAGGATTTTTCTTTCACATCAAGAATGTATTTTCGAATCGTCGATGACAATCGAGTACACGCTCGATTTAAATGCGCAGAGATTGAATAAATTCATTACTTCCAATTTAGATCGAAATTATTTACCATTAGCAAGATCGTGTGTACAGTTCCGTGTATGCTCCTCGTTTAAAGAGCAACAAAAAGTAAAAGCACCTCAATAATCCAACCAAAAGTAACTGCATACGATAAACAAATGTCTATTAAAAATATAATTACAAGAAAATTCCTCGCAAGAAAAACGTATGATTTCGTTATAATTAAGAATCAGTACTGTACGTTTGTTGAAGCTGCGAATACACGGTAATCGCTTGATTTTAGATCAGACTTGAGATTTTTTAAAAAGAATAATTACGTACAATACCGTTTCGGTTTTGATTCAATCACGGTGTGCATAAAATGCTTTAGCGTGCAAATGTTACTCCACAAGTAATCGGAAGCAAACCTGATGCTCTCTTTACCCGGCTAACTACATTTCCACGAGGCAACGAAAGAGTACGCAAGAGTATTTAAAAAAAAGAAGATCGAAAGAATGTTGCCTTTAAACAAACCTTGCCAGTCTTGACGAAGGCTTCGGAGACTTTTCGATTCCTGCCGCCGTAGCAGGTGGTGATAAGGTCGGCGACACCGCAGCTCTCGAAGAACGTCGCAAGTTTGCCACCTGGGAAGAAGACGTTCACGAACTTTATCATCTCCATCAAGCCCAACCTGATGACGGCGGCCTTGGTGTTGTCGCCGAGTCCAAGACCGTCCACGAAACCAGCGCCACATGCCACGATGTTCTGCAAGAGCATAATTTTAATTTTAAGCCGTGATTTTTCTCATTTAGTGGACATTATTTAGAAAGGCGAGGTTTATATGTGAGAATTTCAAATCATCGATTCTTATCGACAGTATTTTGTTCATAATAAATTCATAATAAAATAGTAAATTACAGCGTTAGGGATTTATTATCTCGAGTGATAAATTTTTTTAGCATCGCATTAATAAGAAGCTTCGAGGAGGTCAATTCGAAACAAAACGCAATGGGAAAATAAACTGTATCCATTATTTGGCTGGAAAAGCTGAATTCTCCAGTTAAAATGGCTTGAACGGTGTACTTCGATATTCTAATGGTACGCTGATTTTCTACGAAGTTAATGCAACAATTTTGTTGCTTAACATTTCGAAATTTCTAAAAAAAAAGTCTTTATGCTGGATTCGTAGGTGTTTTTGTTGGACACCGATGGCAATACATTTTAACTCGTTACGGTCGCGAATGTTCTGAATGCTTTCAGCAAGCATCGTTATGTGCATTTCGAAGAATGTTTACGATACGTAATTATAACGTACAAAATTTATTTCTAAATTCAAATTAATATTTGGTTGTTAGAGAGTAATTGCAAGTGTTTTAAAGCACATTATTCCATGCACCGGGTGCAAATGAAGATTTTTTTAAAATGAAATGTTTCAAGTAATTGCCATCGATCGAAAATTCCAAAAAAATTTTAAAAATCTCACAGCCACGATGCAGTTTCCTCTACGAATTGTTGCTGCTAAACGAAAGCACAAGTGAGCAGGACTTCTTTCGTTAAATCGAACGCATAATTACGCGCTGTTGCCGTCAAAACAGAAACTCAATGAAAGATCGAGTCAACTTGCTGTGTAAATAGCTCATAAATAAAGTTACAATCTCTACTCTGTTTGAATGGAGATAAAATTTTAAGTAATTGACAATAGTTATGTTGGGCTTAAATTACAAGCCTGTTAGACCATATAAGCAGCTTAGTTCATTTTAAATTGAACTTATAAATTAATGACACAATAAACTTCACTCATCGTAACAATGAATGTCGCTACACATTAGCTGGTAATATTTTCACTTTTTGTCCCCTTCAGGCCGACTTCTTGTATTTGAATAAATTCATTACGGAATATCTAGATTATTTGCAAATTCATCTCGCGGGGCTGCTTTGATTTATAACGTCGAACATGCTTACCATTATACCTTAAAATAATATCAGAGATTTTCTCAACAACGACGATAAAAATTCAGTCGCAGGTTTTCTGAATACCTTGGAATATAATGAAAATGTACTATTTTACTGCAAATGTCAACGGGCTTTGAAAGGAAAATAAGACTCCGAAGGCGATTAGTATTCGTAGTAAACGTGAGCTTTGACGTTCGGTGTCGCTAAATTGCTCATCTAAGCTATAAAGCGAGTCCGAAAGAACGTACGCATGTCTAGTAGAAAATACCTTGAGAGCACCGCAACACTCGATTGAATCAACATCCTCAACAACGACGACACGGAAGTACGACGTCTGAATTATATCCCTCAGTATTGGAGCCTTTAGTTTATCTTTGCAACCTGAAAGTACAAGGAATTCGTTATTTTAGTTATCCATTCGTACGAATGCACGTCTATAATTATAAACTATTTTACAAATCGGCTAAATAACATCGGTGTGTATCAATCTATCAAAAACTCATAAAAAGTTGAGTTATTACAACTCGTTCGTTTTTTTCTTTTTATTAAGAGTGAACAATTAAAGCCGACGTAGAAAAGGAAGGGAATTAGTTCTAGAATTAATTAATCGTAAAATAAAATCACATAAAAATAAAAGAATCAAACGATCGGCACATTATTGATTAAAAATATGACTACTTTAAACAACAACAACAACAACAACAACAACAACAACAACAACAACAACAACAACAATAATAATTCATTCTAATATATTAGCCACAAGAAGAATAAAGTACAGATGTTTAGTACTGCGCGATGAAACATTTTCCCTCTCGCCTTTATAGACCCCGTCATTGTGAGAATGTGCGCGCGCATGTTAACAATAAACATTGGCCAAGTCAGAAAGAAGAGCCGAAGACGAACTTGTGCAGCTTCGCGTCTCTTGTGGATATTCGCTTGATCATTGTGCAATAAGTCAAGTTGCTGTTTCTCGTTTTATGAGGTATAGACTTGTTACTTGAGTATATACTCGTACGCAGGCTAATGAAATTTATTTTCGTCAAGCCCCGTCTAAAAAACGTGTTTATTCGTGTTTATTCTGATTTCTTTATGGATCGTTTGAGAAATGGCGTTGTATTTCATTATTAGTTCACAAACTCTAAATGGTTAATTTTTCATCGATCAAATATTTTCGCAAGTACGTTCACCAAAATTCCAGCAATTCACCAAATATTCTGCCTTAATTCTTTTAACGCCGAGTAACAATCTCATAAAAAACATAAAAAACATAAAAAAAAAAAAAAAAAAAAAAAAAAAAACACAACATCATTTGAATCCCCTGTAAATTATCGCTGTACGCCGTTTTCAATTACTCTCACGATAATGTCCATTAGGGACATTTTTTCTAATTATACGGCAACGTTGCGCTGTAATAATTATTGGATTTTACTCTGCATAATTCCATCATAAGCAGTTAAACTGTCACAGGAATAATTACAAAATTTTCTTATTACTTCCCTGTAATTTGAGCGGAGTTATTTGTTTTCACGTAACTATAGTTTTGATTACGGTTTCTTTGTCTGGCCTCTCTTAACTTCAAATGAAATTTATGTTTTATTATAATAATAAATTTTTCCGTCACTTTAATTGTACTGTAACGGTAAAATATCCTTTTCGCAGCAGCAGCTTTCGATGGATGAATATTTCTTAAGTAAGATATTATTATACAACGATTAACACGTACCAATGGTAGTTTCGCAAAACATCTCATTAGCTACTTCGGAGGCTAAGTTCGCTCCCATTAAAACAGAGACTGGAATATGGAGTTCCCTGGAAATTATGTGGGATATGAGCTCGATACCGCCACCTTCCTTTTGGTCGAAGCCCTGAAAGTTTGGACGACTTTTAATTCATTCGTGCCCTTCTTATACTCGAATTTACTCAATTCTTTGTTATTATTATTATATTATCGCGGTTCCTCCAAAGAATATTTAACGAAGACCAAGCGCATTTGTCTTTTACGCTCGTTTTGCGTAAATTCTTTAGAAATTCTCGAAAATGTAGAAACGCGATGAGAAAACGGATATTTTAGCCTTTTTTAATGCGCGAAAAGAACGTTTTGATGTGCAGTAGGACTTAAATGGAGGTATAGAAATTTGTATTATTAATTGTATAATACGCGTTTCGTAACCGCACGTTGCGAATGTTAATCAACTTGAAAACATATATATTTTACAGGGAAACTGTAAATGAATTTTTAATTAAATCCAAACAAATTCATAAGTTACGTTAATAAGTTAACGAGTTCTTTCGCGGTCTTTGTGAACTTGTGACTGAAATGTTTACAAGTTTATTAAAATTAAGCAAAAAAGAAGGGAGAATTCCCGCAGTACAAATTGACGCTCGCGATTATTTGATACTTGAAACTTAACGCTCTCATGAAAAGTTTTGTATCGAAATAATATAAAAATAACTTGCGTTACTCGCAAGTTTAAAAAGCGATGTAAAATTTATTATTAATCTTTTTTCGAGTCTTCCAAAATAACCGAGCCATAGAAATCGTATTTAGCTTGAGCATTATTCGGGCAAACAATTCCTTTACATTTCATGAAAGACATTAGATAAAAGTTATAATTTTGAAAATTCTTTTCTGGCTCTGCTAAAATAAACCGTGAAAAATAGTCGTGACGGCGAACAATGCGAAATACTTGACTCCTTGTACGTACAATATGAACTTGTCAACGCAAACGAGTGTTAAAATTCAACAAAATTTCTCTATTAAAATCAAGAAATGTAGGCGCGTTAACGGTTCGTTTACAGCGATCGATCAAAACGATTATTATTAGTCTACTTGTCGCTATGCATCATCGCATTCGTTACTAATACATTTTTATAAGTTCAGTTTTCAGTTTCAGCAAGTTATCTCGAAGTTCTCTTTTAATAGCACTCCTCGATACAAATTATTTTGACGATTGCATAAGACGAAACTCTGTTTCAAAGCGGCTTACGAGGTACGTAAAGTCGGTAATTTACGAGATACACACCTTAATGAGTGAAAGTCCAATAGCCGTGGGTTTAATTTTTCCCAGTAATGTGCTGCATATCCTGTGGATGAATTGATGCGGCACTACGAAAATCAAAATGTCAGCATCTTTGGCGGCCTCGACGACGTCAGGAATGGCAACCTGTGAACGTCGATCTCAATTGGATTTTTCGTTGTCAATTATTTTTATTTAATGTTAGAGTCGAAAATATAATTACTTTCAATTGATGTATAATATCTACGTTGCTTGCAGAGTCTAACAACGTACGATAATTAATAAGCTTACTTTTTATATCGCAAGCTTAAAAGTACCCTCATTTTAATCGTACGTATACATTTTACGTTTTTGCTAACGTTTTCAAATAGATATTCTCTCGCGCATCTCTGTTATAAGAGAATCTATCACCTGGTTTTCTCATACAAGAACATAATTTGTGCTTCTTAAGTAGTTGACAGATTATAAAAACGTGCATGGAAAAGACCGTATGAGAGTAAACCAAGCTTACGCATTTTTATATTAATCATACTGCAAACGTATCATTGATTATGCTTAATTGAAATCCGTGTAACGACAAATAATTTCTAATAACTTTCATCGAATGGTACAATGAGCGTGACTGAAATCAATGCTACAAATATTTGTTGTTCATTCTTGTTCACTTTATTTTGTAAACCGCTTGAAAAGTTTTAGCAAATTGCACAATATTCGCACAGAGTAGACAAAAGTAAATAAACTGCGATAAGAATGAATAAATAAGGCTATCATTTTTATGCTCCACATTCAATTAGCAATTGTGTTTCTGGAACTGTATTTTTTCCTTATTGATAAATCGCTTCTTTTATTGGCTTTATCTTATTATGGCTCTATTTTCAATACGCGTATCTAAGAAATTCGGCTATTTTCATTGAATTAAAATACATTTCACGAAATAGCGCAACAAATATTAGATTAATATTATCTTAATTATTAAATCGAATAGGACATTTATAATTGTTAATCGCGTATTAATTGAGCTGTGTGAATGTGAATGTGATTAAGAAAGACGAATAAAGAAAGACGGAATTTATTATATTGTCGATATAAAAAATGGCGTTGTATACATTTAATAAACTAATGCTTATATAAAATTATGCTTTCTAAGACTGTGTTTATAATTTCTAAGTTACCAATGTTAAGGTACTCGTACGTTCTAACGATTGTTGTAAAGTTCGAGTTAAATTATCAATTACGTTTGCAGAAAGTTGAGATTATCCCAATTTGTGCACATCTATTGAAAAAGGGATTTTACGTTTTAACATTTTCACATATGATGAAGTGTACGCACCAGGAGTACGTAAGTGAACGTTTCGATAATGAATAATAAGATAACATTCTAACTATCGACGTATTTAGCTACAAGTCTACATTTTAATAATGTTAATGACGACATAAAATTTACACTTATTTTACATTAATATTGTCACGATATCCAAATGTCCTTTAAGGAAGCTCCAAAATATAGCTGTAAATTACGGCAATTTCAACGGTAGTTTACACTTTACCAATACAATTCAAGGTACTGCAATAGAAGCAAAAATGAAACGAGAGTGAATGTGTTAATCAATTTTTTCTACATAAATATAAATAATTACGGTTTTGATAATTTCTTCATCAATTTGTTTGAATTGAAAACACACGCGGATAATTACACGTACGCTAACGCTTTTTTGTCAATTCTGTAAAATGCTTTCGTGAGATATTTCTGCAAAGTCGATAATCGATATATATTTGCGAGTTTTGACCTTAAAGCTCGCGATAAATAAGCTACATCATCTTCTTTTCTTGTCTCATTGAGTAACAGTAGTGGTATGATCGCGTTTATTAAGTATTGCATACCTTGAAAAATGTTTATTTGATGACATGTTATCAAGTTTTAGAGAAAGTACTTAAACTTGTATGTCGCTGTTTATCTGTTTACCCAATAAGTCGAAAGATAATATATTCCTTGAGCAAGAAGATTTTTAAAAATTAAAACTTTAAATTTTGTTACCTCGGGGAAATTACAAAGGAAAGTAAAGTAGAATTTCTGCTCGATGGTTGCTTGCAAAATAAAAAACAGTTCTTTGCATTCGCGTAAATTTCAGCCTATCGAAGCTTTTGTGTGCAATAACGTTTGCACGGATTTTGAAGACAATAAATCAATGAAGAGTTTGAAGGTTACCGAAGGATATAATAATTTTCACGGTCAGGTGAGTCGATAGCGGTATCCGAAGACCAATTATATTAGTTCCAGTTGTTTTTATAGAGGCTATACCGCTTTTATAAGCGGTAATATATAATTAATCGGAGTCGTTTATTATTTATTGTTTATCGTTTGCTTATTCGAAATCAACACCCCACATTCTAAATATGTACAAAATCTTCTGCGACTTACGCCTGAATCTCGAAAAAGATTCCTCTACAAGGACTCTGTTCAACCTGAACAAACGTGTATTTAAATTCGCGTAATAGTGTGTGCATTTTTAGCGCTAATCATCGAGGAACGAGTTTTTAAAAAGGCATTAATGCCGTAAGGCATCTATTAATCACATTGGCGTCACCTGTTTTTCCCGATATTCACGTAAAATTGTAAGCTTTAAGTGTACACACACGCGCGCACGCTACTTATCACGTATGAAAGATTCGGATCCACATAATCATCGATAGTTATTACAAGGATACTGAATTCTTTCTATTCAACCGAAATACTCGTTCGCTGTATTCCTATCTTCTCATTCCACAATTATGAGAGTAATTTGTAAAGAATGAATCGCGAAACCTCAAGACGGAACCGTCTTAAGGTGAGTTTCAACCAAGTACTCGTTACTTACGACATTCTCGGGGATTTTATGTCCTGGGAGGTACTTGACGTTCTCGTGTACCTGGTTGATGAGTTCAGTGAGTTTACGGCCGTTGATCATCTCCTCGTACACGTACATAGTGACGCGGTCTTCGAAGGCGTCATTTTGTTTTGCGTTCGAGCCGACGATTTTTGCGATCGCCGATCCCCTAAAATTGGATAATTTTTCGGTCGTAATGTTCCTTTACATTTATTTATTAATAAATAATCACGCATTTTTGCAGTGTTTAAGTGAATGTAAATACAATTTTCGTCGATTAATTTTCATTAGTTTGAGTAACGAGCGATTATATCATTGAAAACGAGTTGCAACTAGAAAAAAATAGATCGAAGATATGTTTATATTTATCCAAGATTAACTTTCGCTACGAACGACAAATTGAGATTTTTCTCAACAATGATCGACATCGTTGTCCTGATAAGTACGGTAAGTAGTTGTCGCATAAAAGCAAAATACTTTTCAGAGTATTTCACTATCAAAGTGGAGAGATGTTAATTAAAATCACCCATGTGATTTTAATGAATGTGACTTTTTATTATCCCAAACATATTGTAAATGTGATCACTCTTTTGGTCACGAGCATTATGTTTACGATAAAACTCGTAGAGTGAAATATTTGTGAAATATTTGTCTTGCGTATCATGGATGATTAGATAAAAAATGCATAATGTTATTATCGCGCTTGGACGTAGTTTCTTGACAGAGGATTTCCCTGCCGAAAAAAAAAGTTTTGCTTGTCATACATAAGGTTTCGATAGTATTATTCTACAATCGATATCCGTGCATCACATCTTGCAAATGAATCATTATATAAATTATTGCTCGTTATTATTAAAATCGATTATTATCAAATGACGAATAGGACGCAGCAAGCATTAAATGCTCAATAACGACTATTGAACTTTCACGTCGCACTTTCTTTGGAAACTCATCGCGTTCGGAAAAGCGCTTTCCCCAAAGGTCTTGCAGTCCATCGACCACCTCCCGCGTGCTATTTATAATCGAACTATTTATAAGCTTCCGTGTGTCGTGTCCTTATCTACGCCTCGGGCAAAGGTGACGAAAACGCACTCTCCGAGTGAAGGACAGACGCTTGTGCAACGCGAGAAGGTCAAGGACAAGGCGAGCGACGGCCTTGTCGTTAAAAACAAGAGCCCCGACTCTTTTTCTCCTTTGCTCGACGCCTTCAACTCCAAGCCAAGAGTGGATCCACTGGACTCGATACTTCCCGAGCACTCGACAAAGCCGCAACGAAATCGATACATCCTAACGCGATGCAGGTGAAAGTCACGTACCGTAGCGGCACTTGCACGTGCAGTACTCGCGATTTAACGCCTTGGAGGCCTCGTCCGCTGTCGAGATGCGCTTCTGTATTACAGAAGCCATGTTTCTGTTTATTTTATTAGCGTATTTAACCAGACGCGATTTCTTTTTCGATTAGGAATCCCGCTTTGATCGATGCCATTGCCAAGTCATGGACGAAGGTAATTTTTATCCCGTACAAAGTAACCGAGCGAACAAGAAGCGGCATTTGCGGACGTTTTAGACGCGAGAAAACGTGAATTTCTTTTTTACAGCGGTACAGACATCGCCAACTCCATCGCAGTCTAACATCAGCTGTCTAACTCATCAATGATTAAAATAATGATTTATTTTAATTTTCTTCAAGGGGATGTCATTAGCAACCCAACATCTTAGAGTATTATTTCCATCGCAAATGCCGTGCAAATGTGCCGTCCAATTTAATGACTGAAAAATCTTAGGCTTCTTGCTCATTAAATAAAGCAACATAACTGGGCATTAAAATTTCTCAAAAGTGCTGCTTTGAATACAATTTACCATTGAAAATGGTGACATTCAAATTTACGTACGCGTATTCTCATTAGGATTTACATACGGGAATCGAAAGGTTTTTTAATTCACTTGAGTCATTTGCAACTGGCGTGATATATTTTCCGTTGCTCTTTTTATTTATACGGCATAATACGTACAAAAGTACATTTGTACATATTAAAACGTTTCAGTCTGATATTTTGAATAGCTTACTTTAAAATACGAAATGTCACGATAAGATTACTATATTTCCCTTCGCATGATATTACGTAACCAATCCTTGCTGTTAAGCAACGAGATAATTACTAAAAACGCTTGGAAACTTATCAAAATTCAAGTCTTGTTGATTTCATGTTAGATTTCAAGTCATTTTCGTCTCTCTTAAACTCTACCATTATATAAGAAAAGTGGTCCTTCTGTTACATGGACATTCAAATTTTAGTGCCGAATGATCGATAGATTTACATTACCATAAATCTAAACCGTAGAATTTGAGTGATTTTTTCTTATTATTTGATTATTCGGAAGTAAGTTTGGTCTACTCGAACGAATATTGTTATTTTAACCGATATGGATAATAAGATTATTATCTGATTGTTAACATTATTAATAATTAGTATATCAATGGCTCAATAAGTTCGAATAAAAAGTAATTCCAGTTCCACTAAGATATTTCCTTTGGAATGTTTGATAACCGTATCGATAGAAACTTGGTGGATTATTTTAAATTGAAAATTTCTCGATCATTCGGACTCGAAGGCAAACGAAAGAATTATCGACGAATAGAGATACAAACAAAGTGGGCTGACACAAACTTATAATCCCTGTCCGCTAATAATAAATCGTTATTATTATTCGTGTGAAACCGAGAGTGACTTAAGCCCGCCAGTGCTACTAACGATACACGCTATCAAATCAAGTCCCAAGTCAAAAGAAAGAGATCTAAGTGTCGGAGACGGACTCGATCTTTTCTTTAACTATAATTGCGCTTACGTGGGCGAATTTCGAAATGTCACGAGTGAACAACGAGTGCCTCCTAACCCTACACTCGCGGAATATCGTGAAAAAGCGAAATAAACAACGGTTAACGAGGCACGGGATCAAAATCAAACCGAACATCATCTGAATCATCTCGCTAGTTAACCTCAAAAGCTAAGTCCCAAGCAGTTTATCTCGCGCCACAACCGTCGAAGATCCGCGAGAGGCTCGACTCACCAGTTTCCGGAGCCGACGATGCAGACCCTGTGTTTCTCGGACATTTTTGTCGACGACCAGCAACGACAGCAACGACAGCAACAACGCGCGATGAACCCTGAGAGAACCGAATGCGCTGCAGAGGCGCGAATCACTCACTTCAATGCGCTGACCGGAAAACAACTGGACATCTGAGCGTGAACGGAACGCATAACCAACAGCTGCTGCGCATCGAGGCGCCGTCGGGAGTCCAGCAGAAGCGACGGCGTAGGACGTGGAGAAGCGGTTGCGCGCGCTGCAGCCGAACTTAGCGCGGGAAAATTTTAACAACGCCGAGAGCGACTTTTATCGCGAGGTTCGAAAGAGCATCGAATTACTCGCGAGGATCGATTGATCTCTACCCAAAAATGCTTTATCGCTTAAAATTGATAAGTGGATACTATCGATGGATCGTAGCGCTATCGATGAAACCTATTTTTATACGTCTGATGTCATTTTCGAGCAATGTTTAATGTTTTATCAGTGTGTACTGTTCCAGTAGGCTTTCAAAGAGAACGAGAGAAACGGCGCATTTTCCCCGTAAGAGTTATACATTTCCCCGTGTATATATATATATATATATATATATATATATATATATATATATATATATATATATATACGCATATATATACGTAATTGAAAAGCATTTTATTAAATAAGAGATACAAATAAGAGATAACTGAATAAAATGCGATTTCACGCGAATTTAAACAAGTGCACGACGCACTAGAATCTTATCGTAATTTAAGGAAATTTTTGATACTAGATATAGTTTTAATCTCTTTGGCAATCTCGATATAATCGATTCTCAGATTTTGTGAATCATTATTGGGATAATCAGGCTGCTTAAATTAAGTATTTTAACGATAGAAGAAGTTTTAATTATCCGCGTGAAAAGTCGTCGAATTGCCTCTTTTATTTTGACAAACAATTTCTTTTACTTTCGCTGTAAAGCCAACCAGCAAGCAATATCTATAAATTAAACAGTACATTTAAATTTTTCTAACTCAACCAAATGACGTAAATCGAATTTCGATAGCTTCGAAATTCGAATAATTTCTTATAAACTATCGCAATGTTAATTGCATCTCAAGTCACAGGGGATTATTGAAATAGAAAGCGGTATAAGTTAGGGAACGTAAGGCGCTTTAAGCCACGCTTAACGTAGAAGCTGAAAACTACAATTTTTCCTTGTACGTGAGTTCTTTCGGCGTAAAATTCGATTCTCTCGGCTTTTTTAATACCCAAGTTGCTTTCAATTGTAATGGGTATTGACTCTCGCGCTCTTTTTATTTTCCGAATGTAATTATCCATAATCAGTGACACGCCATTTACATACTTATAGCAGAGTTATAAATCAATAAATTAAGGGCGTGAAATTATAATAACAAGTTAACAATGTGTATGATACGCTTACGAACGTAGCATTAGGGAAAGCTTAATATCAATACAATTATCGTACGTCATTGTGAAGTATCTGCGATGTTAATTAATCGAACTAAGAAGCACACAGACACAGTCATGAAATTCGCATGATGCAACGATCTTGAGCTCTCCAGTTATTAAATAATTGTAATTACGTGATATTTTACGGAGAAAATTATTTAACAACGAGATCAGACTCCATTTTACACAAGACATTTCATAAAAGTGAGTATGAGTATATTCGATTAATGAACTCGGGTATTTATTACAGATCAACGTTTAATCGACAGAAGCTTTAGTACAAAAACGATAAAAGCTTAATTCAAATGGTTCATGTGCAGCCATCAAATTTTTAACAGTAATATTAAACAGCCTCAACTGTAAGCATTATGTTAATTGAATTTAAATAATTTCTGCAGGATAAAGAAAAACTCAATGATACACTTTTATTGTCAATACATTGCCATTTAATCTGTGCTGGTACTTTGCGCTGAATAATCTGAGAAAGCATTACTTTTAATTAATTATTAATGGCAAATATGAATATCGTCGAAACTCATAAATATCAATTATGAATGCGCCAAGTATGAGAAAAATGATTAAGCTTCAATAAATAAATAACACGATCCGTGAATTTTCACACTTCGTAAATAGCGCATAAAATCTAAACGAATTAGTTGCGTAAAATACATGCTCTTTATATCAATATCCGAACATGCAGAAAATTAAATTTTAATTAATACAAGCGAAATAAAAAGCACCGATAATAGGCGTTATTGTGATACTGCATATTTATTTGTTCATTATAAGGAAATGTCGTGAATGTGGAATATTCGAGGAACTCGGGCAAAGTATGAATATGCATCTAATGTAATAGCGCATTTAAACAAATTACATTATTGGGCGATAAAATTTTTTCCATTCTTTTAACGTGATTAGTATTAGAGACTGTTTTTGGGGTATTTTTCTCACTGGTTGCGACGTCCAATTAAGAATACAATTATCACGTTCTGGGAAATTATTCGCAGTTTCATCAATTTATTTTCAGAAAATTGTTGCGTAGGCATGCATTCAGCTGAATTGCCCTCCGTAACTTGATGTTTTGATTGTAAAATTTTTTATTAAATAATAATATAGCGAACCTAGTTGAATTAGAAATACAATACTCGTGAAAATAATTGGAAATGCACTCGCGAGGCGCAGATATTCCTTGGAATAGCAGAAAAATATGCTCTTATCTTTAATCTGCACCATCATTGCGTAAACAGCTGTTGGTCAAATACATCAAATATTTAATTATGTACACTCGGTGAAGTTACTATGAAAAATACCTTTCCGAAACCCAACGACAGCAGCCAAACGAAGAAGTGATTTCTGAAAACGTTTTATCAAATGCAAAAATATCGTGTTTACATGAGTACGTGTAGATTTGTTATCTGTATCATTAGTACACTATTTTTGTAGCTGAAACACTGAAGAACAACATAATTTGTAGTCTATTTTCAAGGGACAAATTTTCTTGGTAAATAAAAAGAAGAACAAGCATTGGTATATCAACGAAACTTATGTTTTTTTTTTTTTTTTTTTTTTTTTTTTAAATAGCAGAATTGATAATGAATATATATCTTTATAACATATTGTTGTAATAATTTAATTTATTGTTAGTTCTTTTATAAGAAAACATCGTTGATTCACGAAAAGTTCTCTAATAAAATTAATATCATACATTTTGTACTGCAATAGTCTAAAATATTCGTTAGATTAGCGTTGTAAATTGAAGTAAATCATTATGAAGCAGTATTTATTGGAAAATATTTCACACCATAATTTCATCATTGTTAGCAGTTTGTATCTAAACCATCCAGTACTTCATTCGCGATTCGGTACTTTTAGAACATATTTTTAATTTGAAAACAAAATTAAAATAAACGTTTTCTTTCTCTCATTTAAGCTATAAAGCTTCAGCGTGGCGAACAGGCTTGATGTTATTAAACGTACATTACTGATATTTTTATTGCAGCTAAACGTTCATGACATAATTCTTTAAAACAAATAAATTTATTAAAAATCTTCATAATAATAAATAACCGATCGTCCATTTAGGGGTTGGGTTTCTCTACAGTTGTGATTATCGTTCTTGTGAAGAATTATATTCCTAAATGCGTCCATCTATCAACAAAATAATAAGCCGATTAATTGTTTTAATATATCGAAATTACCAGTTAAATTTCGACGCATCGACATCATCGATCTGCACGAGTCTCTCGAGTTATGCGGTTACCAAGTACAATACTTCGGCTGAATATTTATCAAACGGTAGGCGAAGGAAATGCTTAATTACCTGCTTTAAAGTGATAGATTCAACATCCACTGACAGTAACCAAACAACGGCTTCAGTGCAAGGTGGTGTTGTGAGCGAACCTCGATAACCAATGTATCCTTCGCGGAATAGGTTTATACCCAAATCAGTTAAAGGGAAAGGTCTTAATTCCACTTTTTGATGGGGAAATATGATCCTTGAGAATTTTCTCTGTAACGCATCGATGCCTTCGTTGTAATATTTGCCAATCTGAAATAAAATTTTGTCGATCGAGACTTTTATTAATATTTGGTTGTTTTCCATATCGGTATTTACTCGAAGCTTTGTAAATGTACAAATTGCTTTTAGCCTTTGCTATTCGTTGATTGTCTATTTCAATTGGTCTATTTCAATACAACTGGTTAGCGAGCAACGCTAGCAACGCGAGCAACGCGAGCAACTTGAGGATAATCACTCTCGAGGAGTTCGCTTCGATTATTACTATATGGAAGAGTCTTATAATTATTTGCTAATATGTACATTCAAAAGCTTCCGATGAAAAACCAGCAGCTTGACTAAGCTCATGGCTAATATTTGCATAAATTCTATTTACCGAAAAAATGTATGCCATAACTAATACACCATCGGCATGTTTTAAGGCATTTGATATATTTTGGTATGCTGTTTTGTAATGCACGTAATGCAGTTCTAATGGATAACTGAAAAATCAAGGAAAAGAAAAAAAGAGTAAAATGAATTAACTTTGCAAGGGAATTATTTTTCATAAACTTGGATATTTGGTACGAGATTTTGGTTGGACCATTTGGCAAGTACAACGAAAAGCCTCTTTCATTTCGTTGCTTTTTCTGCACATCGCACACGTTTCGTTATATTGTATTCTTCAAATGCACTATAATTAGTTTTCATTGCCTTTTCAATAAGAACACTTACGTTTTTCATAAATATTAAATGATTGTTTTATAAATACTAATGGAAATTAGGAGTTTGAGAATTTAATGTAGCAGCAATGCAAGTAAACCGTCAGTTAACAGTCGCACTTAACTTTTTCAGATTTCAGTGGATGCGCGAAAGGACGCTGATTTGAAAGGATTTTCTCATTCTGCTGATCGAATGCAAATAGTATTCTGATTAATCAACAGTGCGACTTTCTTTTAAATTACACTTCTCTACGACAGGTTTGCGCCTTTCATTTTGTTGCCAAGATTCTTGTAATTTTCACATACTTGTTTAACCGATTACTCTAAGATATTCATGAAGTTTTGTTGGTCTCGTATGTTCACCTTGAATTTCCAATCGTGTGCTCGCTGCCGTAGTAGTTGTTGCTGCCCCAGTGGAAATGTAGCTGCTCAAATCTGTAGGCGCCCAGAAGAGGTCCACCCCACATTATCGGCGTTAAATTAGTCATCCACTTAGCGGTTACCGTGACTGTGAAAGATGACCGTGTAATTCATTTTTTGATATCACGTAATTTTCAACTACCGAGGAATTCGAAATCTGGCTTCGATTTAAGAAATAAATTAAAATTCCGCCTCGTGAATTCGGTGGATAACTTGTAGCGATAACTTGGCCACTCTGTTTTTATTCATTTTCGTAATAGCGCAAGGCGAATGAAGCATTGATAAGCTATAAGAGCGATAGAGACGAGCGAGCAAAAGACAGAGGGAAGAATAAAAATAAGAGTTACACGACTCTGAATGTGCGAAAGGTAAACGCGTGATCTCCAAGTACCGGAGCCTCATGGCATCGGTTAACACGAGCTCCGAACTCAAGTTGCTTTTACGCTTAGTTTATCGATGTTTGCCAGAGTGACTGGCGTCCTTCGGAGGGGAAAGGGGGGGGGGACTTTTTTTTCACCTGTATGCCCATTATTTTCCATGTACATCCTCTCGGGCAGCATTTCGTAGCCAAATCCGCGCAATGGCGGAGTGCTCAACTCCATCGCACCGATGTCAGTGATCTCGATGTTGATGGGAGACTGTTGTAGTCCACCGCAGGACGGATAGCTATCTGACCAATGCTTGGAGAATTTGTAAGTGAAATGACCTTCGTCATCATCGTCATCTGAGCCCTCATCTTCATTAGAGTCTTGATTGTAGCTTCCTTCGCCTGTAAATTGGACGCAGGAAAATTTGTATGCAGATCACTTTGGGCAGATACTTTCGTCGGATATTTGCACGTTCTCGTTCTCCCGATTCGTAATTCGTAATTTTAATTCACTAGGGGAGATTTTAATGCACCAGAGGAAACGCTTTTTCTTATGTGCAGACATTTTTATTCGCTTAGGTTAGTGTGGGAGGAAGTGTTTGAACCGCGATTGCAAACACGCGATTACGTATGCTACTGACGTGTCGGAGAATTCCGTATTTTCATTACCGACTACCTTAACCACAGCTGCAACGATTAAATAACCCCAACTCTTTTACAATAGTACACGATAATGTACGAGTGATTTTTTTATTTTGTCAGTTGTTATTACTTGAAAGATGCGCTGGCTCGATAGAAATTACCGAGATTAAGCACCGGTGTCGCTAAGAAAATCATTTACAAATTTATCTACAAATTTCCGATGAGGAGTGACGTTTAAATTATTTTAAGATTGCATATTACAACATTAAAATGGTTAATTATGCACTATAAGTATTGGTAACGAATAAGGTATTAATCGAGGACTTCTTTCGCGTATATCGGTCGATTGTAGTTTTATAAGTACTTTGTGCGTGAAAGAATTTTAAAGAATTTTAAAGAATTTTAAGGGACCGCTTTAACAACTGCTGTGAAATAATTTTTATTTCGCGTGTACATCCAAACTTAATTACTTTGGATTTTAAAAGAAGCCCAAACGTCTTGCACCAAAAATTGGCAGTACTGTAACATCGTACCAGCAGCTCTTTCAACGCGTGTTCTTGTACCAATATTCTTTTACAAACGTGTATTCTTATAAACTTTCATTCGTGGCGATTGAGTGAAATTACATTCTTTACTTACGTGAGATTGCACGGACTTAAAATAAAAAGAAATGATCGGTTTATTACTTTTGTAGATGAAAATGTTTCGATTGATACTGAAAAATATATTTCAAGAATTTTTATATACATAATCATTTATTTATATCAAAGTATCGACTTTAAAAGAACTTTTGAAAAAGTTAACGATATAGCGCACTTGAAGCTTTTCAAAATATCCGAATTAGTTTGTCCTTAATTTTTCGTGCACCCGCCAAGTGGAACTTTTGAATAAGCACTCGTCTTCTTAGTTAACCGTTGCTACAATACTTTAAAGTAAAAAGTTTTATCACTTTTCAATAACTGAACTTTACCATATCACGAATAATAATACATGTTCACGGTTACGTGGATGTAACACAATTAGGCTGATGTAACAATTAACCTTTATCAAAGTTTATGTACTTTAATAATATCGTATTTATCTTTTCCAGTTATAATGAGTACTACATTTACTAATTTATTAATTTTCCATAAAAATGTTTATGAAATATTTCTCAAAATCATAGATTTTCAATTTCTCGATAAGAGTAGCAAAACCGAGGCATAATCAATTAATACGACAATTACAGGTGATATGTACAGGGAGAGTTTCTCTCAATCGTAGATCCTTCCCAATATCGAGGAAGTTTTTTGTAACTCCTCCTAATACTGAGGTATAGTTAGGTAGATAATTCTTGTTCCAATAAACATCGTTAATTGCCGTATTATTCGAATAAGAATATAATTGGATCAATGCATTCACTAGATCAGCAGCAAATTAGGAAACGCATAACGTTGCATCGAATCAGTAATATTAAGTTTATGCATCAATTCGGTAATACTCTGCAATTTGCAAATTGCAATTACACGAGGCTCTTACGTTTCAGCTTATATTTTTAATTTTAATGGACACGAGAATGATTTACTATTCAATTATGGTAAGTTAACGTCAAAAAGCCCAATAAAGTAACGTAAGATAGAGAAAACTTCAATTGAGTTATTTTAAGTTTAATTAAATTTAATAAAGTGAAATAATGTGATACAGCATCGACAGTTTGATTGTAATTAATGTAGTTACTATTACTAAGGATTCTAATAACGCAGTTCATTATTGATTCGTCGAGTAAATACTGATATTTTTCATTGCATTTTTAATAACGAGGTGTCGTAGCCAATTACACGTTTTAACATTTACGTAAAATCTTAATCATTTTCTTAGAGAAGAATAATAAAAATAAATAAATTCTACTTTTGATTTACGATGATTTAATGTATCGTTGAAAAAAAATGAAAAATAATAATTGTAGCGAAACAAAATTTTCTTTCAATACGCATTCTAATGACGTAGATTACGATTCTTAACATACGTACTAACTTTCAGTCACAACGTTATTTATTGTTAAGATAAAAAAGTACGTTTAAGTTGTATATTGAATCGTCGTCAATGATTTTTAATTAAGAAATAGTAATTAAATTTTTAGTTTGAGTTTACAAACCTGTATTTGAATATTTATTGCTCCCAAAATTTATTTTGCTCACTCTAAAGCCTCTGTAGAACAATGGTGAAGACGTACGAAATAAAAATATAGAGAGACGCAGCGTGTAATTACCGTTCGAGATATGTTTTAAAGTGAAAGATAAGTAGTAAAAGATAGATAGTTTGAAAAAACTTCTTAATGTTCTAATTGCATACCCATAAACGCGTTTTAACTATAAAAATACATTTTGTTAGGTCGTTAACCGACAATCGAGTACATATTGAACGAAAACTCATTAATAAATGTGTAATTTACATTAAGAAAAGCATGAATCGCAGCCTTAAAGCTCCTGTGAACTTGTTTCTGAGATTCATTTTTTTACGTAATACATGGATGTTTTTACGTATTCGAGGTACGATAAACTGAGAATTTATCTATCACTCTAAGTACTCTTCTTCAGATCTCTGCGCATGCGAACGTACCAGCAAGAACAACAACAACATCGACAAGTCTGTATTACATAATATCGTAATTATCCAACGTTGTCCAATTAATATTCACCGTGAACATATTAGTATTACACAGAAATGTAAGCATAATTCGCCTCTTTCATTAAAAGATAAATAATTTTAGATTTACAAACAGTGTTTATTAAAATTGTACGAGTGAAAGTTTAGTTAAAGATTGCTAAGTTCATTCCAGGTCATGACGGCATTTCGAAGTTTTCGATTCATTAATATGACTTCGTGGCTTATCAACAAATAAACTTGCTTCTTTGACTTTTCGGGCTTATGAGAATTTTTAAACTTCTTTATTGAATCAGCGAAGGTTGCACCCACGACATTAATTATAGTGAAATTGAACTAAGATGATTTCTAATTTAAAAGAAAAGAGCATCGAGAAGTCGACGGTGATTAATCAAGGAATAATTCTGTAAGCTAACTATTTCACGCTAAAACGAACATTTTTATGGATTAAAAAGTATCGCAAGACAAAACTTTTTATTCTCGGGTTAATCGTACTAGAAAAAAGTCACAGTTACTCCAATTCACTGCAAGCATACGTAATTATTTTACGAAGCTATATTGCATGAAATTAATTTACCGATTTTTAAAAAATCAATGTACGCTAGGTGGTCAGATTTTCATTAAAGTTTACAAGACTTCGTATTTCGTACAAAATAATTCAATTCTCTAGTACGATGGCCATCTTTAGATACGTTTAGAAAACCCAATAGACCAATTCTTATGACTAAATGGTCACGAGTTCCAGTATATTAAACATCATTTCTGTACGGATTAATCTAGTCTAGTAATTTTTATCCGGTTAAACGCTTATTTCTCGAATTGTCATTTGGTTTAGTTGATTAACTATCCTTGTTGCGGAACAATTTTAATGCTTTCCAAATACGATGTGTACCGAATGAGTGCGATTTTACTCGTAATCAATAACAATGTAACCGAGCAGATTATACTCACATTTCGATGGTTAAGCGACTCAAGTTTCCAGTGGAGTTTTTCGACCCGATCGTTCAATAAAATAGCATTGTATTTTAACTTACGGGCTTGTGTGCAATAAAGATTTCAAATTAAAAGAGTATTTAATTTTTTTTTTCGACATTTTTTCATTCGATACGAAAGGGTGAAAACGCTTCCGATTACAATTTTCCGAGCTTGATCGAAACGATTGATTCGTAAAAGATCAAATTTTTAAAAACCTTTCCAATATTTGGATCCCGTAAGTTAAATTGCATTACCAATATCGTTGTAAGTAACAATTGCGTCAAATTTTTCAAACGTATCCCTTGATTGTAATCACTGTTCATACAAAATACGTTTAAGCCAAAACTTTAATTTTTCTTGTAGCTATTTTCGATTACGTGCGTCAGAAAACGCAAGCAAGTGCGCAATTTCGAATAATTTTAAGTAATTCTCGAACGGTGTTAGTAGTCTAAGTACCGAGCCAATAGTAACTTCGAAATTTTAATATATTTCTTCGCGAGGAAAGAAAACCGTTACAATTACCTTACAATTCGATAGTAGTCTGAAATTGAAACTTTTATTATTAATTAAAATAGTGTCGTAAGTGCACAGGCGATTCGTGAAATAATCTACGATCTTTTGTTAACACACTAACCTACGAAACTTTGCCCATTCTCATTTCATCGCGCATTAAATGATCGATGCAATTGTAGAATACGAAATAATCCGAATATTTCATAAATTTACAGTTTCGCTAGACCAATGCGAATGGAGATGTTTCGATCAGGACCGCAAAGGAATAAAGCACCGTTCAAGAATGATGAAAAATTCCACTTGCAATCATTGGTACTGCATTTGAGGCACGATTCCTTCGTATAAATTACGTAAATATGTACAGAAACGCTGACGGTGTTATCAGGGCTCGGGATAAGCATAACGAATAAAGCAAAGGCATATATTATTGCGATTTGTAACGATCCACGTCCACGAAGATTACAGTATTAATTTTATAGTAAATATCGCAATGAAAACTGAGTTTTCACATGTTGAACACAAAGAATGCTTAAACACGTTTTCAGTCATGTAGCATTCAGGAATGTAGGATTACCCACTGTCCACCTTAAAGATAATAGTTTACTTTTGATAGTAGCCTGCTTTTGATAATCGTCTCGAATTTACTTTTAAATTAAGCTCCAACTTAGCCGGATTATTATTTCACGTTCCTTGATAATTAACTTCATTACACGTTTGCAAAGCAATACTTTTAATTTTTATTTCAAGTGCAGTTCTCTTCACTAGGCTTAGGAAGTAATTAAAGGGAAAAAAATTACTTTTCACGCTTTCTATTTAATGATGTAAAGCGTGGAACGTGCAATGGGACGAAATCTCTGAATGTAAATATTTAGTTTGTCAATGACACTGTTCGTCATAGAACAATTGAAAACGTTTTTCTAGCGATTCGATCCGTTAAGTACCTTAAGCTCACTCGAGAAAACTGTATGCAGAATAAAGGATTTTTGTAATTTTTTAAATTTAAACAAAGTCACGATCACTTTACGCAACGTGTATTCGGATAAAACTCAGTCAAAATAATGGCGCAATCATTATCACTGTAATACGTTTATTACAGGCATGTGATAATTCGTTTACATACGATCTTCAACGTAAAATAATTTTCCAATATTCAACGTTTGTTCAAGCTAAAGGGAAGCTTCTTTGTACATTTACGTTGTAAGCAAACGTGAGCTTTAGGTAAGGTTCAGTTGGAATATCTCAATTCCTTTAATGCCTGTTGCTCGCGTTAATTAATACAAGCGTTCGGGTTACCGAAATAAAAAAAAAAATGTTAATATTTCAAGCTAGTTTTTTCCCCACAATTAATGATACGTCAATTTGATCGTTGTTGTTATTTAACTCGAAAGATACGAATATCAGATTTGAAAATACCTTTCACTGTTAAAGTAAAGAAATTATTTCATTGCATACGCTGGACTTTGAGAAGGTGTATTTTCTTGTTTATGCGCCGTTAAGATTATTTCAACGAAAGTTAGTACTTTATTAATTTCTACAGGTCAATGAATTTTGTTCGTGCAATTAAATTACGTCAATTAAATTAAAGTGCTTTAATAATTTAACTTTGTCACTAATTTCACTTTGAAAATATTTGCATTTGAATTTCATATTCACGAGTATGATTTTCCTTAATAATTGACCATCCCAATCGTTTGAAATTTTGTTCGATGCTTATTGCGTAATATTTAGGAAATACATGCATTATTTTATTTCGATCAGTGTCAAGAAACAAGAATGTTTCTTGACACATTGTCGATTTTCAACAAAGTCATTAAAAAGAAGGTGGATTTTTCTTTTTCGAATCTTTTTACACGACGTAATCCTTAGTTTGAAAAACTAAGGATTAAAACAGATTGTCTTCCTGCGAAAGTACAAGCAAGCATGAAAGACATTTGGAAACTTGAGGAAGATCGACGACAAGATCTCTCGGGTAATTTCAATTAAAAAAAATTTTAACTATTTACTCGGGACACTTTTTTATGGTTATTTAGTTAATTAATCACGTGAAATTTTTCAATTATTTCTTTATGCGCATTCGATAAAAGTACCATCAAAAACTAATTGGCGCTGCAAAATTGAGAAACAACAATCAAAAATACTTTACGAATTATGAAAATGGATTTTTATCATAGTTTTAGGCTTGCGTGTATTGATATGCGCGTATTTGACGAAATCCGTGATACCCCGGTCCATTTATTTGCACACGTGTAAATGATAACGAAAATAATTTAACCATTAATAGGTAAGTTTGACTTTATCTTCGCAAGAAAGGTATTACGTTAAAAGCATTATTATCTCTCGCACAATTATGCAGAATAGGCTTACGTGCGCATAGTTTTTATTAGGGAGAAGTTTTTGTTTTATTTTATTAGGTGGATGCAGTTACCGAACAAATCATGACGCGCTATGACTTACACGTTGGCATATCGCAATACAGAATCAACTCCCGTGTATTTCGACTACACAAATGAGGTGACGAATGTATACGAGTGAGGCTACACGGTCAAATAAAATTCTCCAGTTATAAAATCGGTAATAAACGGAAACAAATGAATCAAAGTGAATTTTATCCAGGAGTGTTAAAATAATCACAGAGGTTTTATTACTTTATTCGCGATCAACACTTTCGAAATATCCGTCCCAGTGCAGTAACTTGAATATCACAAACGTTTAGTTAAAATCCGACGTGTCCAGCCCCAAAAAGCCGTGCACTCGCTAACCAAAGCGGAGACCCGCGCGATTCGAAAGCTCCGGACTACCGATCGGCCCTGGCACACCACCCGGGACCGCGAATCCGGCAGTCGCCGCTAGCCCCGCTTCCCCTTCTCCTCGTCAACGGAGCTGGAGCAAAAGGGTGCGCAAACTCACTGGAGCAGTCGTAGTCGTCGTAGTCCTCGTCGCAGAGCAGCTGCGCGACCTCCGCCGGCTTCCCGTGCAGCAGCAGGAACGCGAGGATGAGCCAAGACGGGGGCGGCATCTCGGTGCTTTCGGGTCTCTCGTCCGGGTGCTCGCGGCGTACTTTGCGCGCGACGCTCTGCGCTCGAGCCGCAGCCGCGCGCTCGTAGAAGGGGAGGGAGGACGCTGATCCGCACCTCGCTAGGACGGATTCATGGTTGCATTCGTTCCGCCTCCCCGTGCGTCGGCAATTGTCTTTTGTCGTCGGACAGGCAGAACCGATTTGACGCGCGGGAACCTGCAATGCGCGAGAGACTGTCAGAGAGCGCGATTCGCTATTAAGAGACGAGATTAATTCGGATCGGAGCGCCGTCGATGCCTCTGTCTCGTCGTTGCCGTCGTTGCCGTCGTTGCCGTTGTTGCCGTGCGCCTCGGGACACCTCCGCGTCCTTACGCTCTCGAGCTCTTCCTCTTCCTCTGGGGCTTTTTACAGTTTGCTCTCTCCTGGTATTTACTCTCTTTTCCTTGGGAGCGCTTGCACACGCACACACCTTACTCAAGATCGAGCTTACGGTATTCTCTCGTGTCTTTGTAATGGCACGAGAAATGGCACAATTTCATCTTTGCCCGAATCACGCCTATTTCCCAAATAGTGCCGACATTTTTTGGACTCGTTGGCTCCGTTTTACGCGGAATATTTCTCGCGCGTTTTCAGTAGAAAAAGCGGAACATGGTTAGACGGGCAATCGTGTACGACGGCTCGTTTTATTTATCGCAGGATTGAAATTCAGTTTTAGGATCCTAATGTGTTTTCACTCGTCCACGTGGAGTATTTAGGTACAAGCGAAGGTTACTTCATCCTTCAACTGACACCTCATTTTGCAAATTTAAACGAACGTCAAGCTATTCATACGTACTCCAATTCGCCTCCCATTATTTTTACTCCACTTACAATGAAGTATCATTGCAAAATGCCAAGTAAGTAGACTTAATTTCGAGAAAAACAAAAGTAAAATATAGCCAAGGAGAAGCAGAATAATAAATACGTCATTTTTTTTTTTTTTGTTTCAGGAGCAATCGTGACGTTGATGCACGCTTAAGGAACTTACTTTGTAACCAACGACTCGATAAACATTTGCTTATATTCTAGAAGAATACAAAATGATCACCTTTCTCGTCCTATGCGAAATAATCACCGACGCATTCTTGCACGTTAAGACAATGGCGTGTTCATCTCGGACGGCATGGTTACTCCAAAGGAAATGATTTGTAACAGTATCGAGAAATTTAGAGAAGAAAAACGTCATAAAAATAAGTCCACATTGGGATCTGTCAAGAGAAACATAATTATCGAGTAACTAAGCAACGAGTCGAAGTTCCCCGGTGCAATCGAAAATACATTCACGTCGCACAACTCGTTCTCGAACGAGCGACATCGGGCTCTCATCGGGCTCTCCTCGGGCATTCCTTGGATTCGACGGCGACGTACGCGCGCAAGGGCGAATGCGTAACGTGGACACGCGTTTGCGCCTCGTTAGCCGTTACGTGGCGAGGCAATTGGACCGAGACGCACACGTGCGCACACGTACGAAGATGACGCGCACCGGAGGCTGCACTTCAACTCGCCCACCATTGACCCTGATAACCTCTGTGGCTTCCGCGTGGCGATCCCTCCTCGTCTCACCTGTTCGAGGCTGATCCTTTTGGGACGCTACGCACCTTTTTTTGGTAATTCACGGGAGTGCGGATGGAAGATTTTCTTTCGTTTGATGAAGCGGATCTAATTTGCTAGCGCTTTGAAATTTGTCAAAGGAATGTTTTTTCGAGAAAGTTCGTTTCTAGGTAGAGTTGCTTACCTAACAATAAACTTTGCTATTAACGTGAATCGGATTACTTGTTCTAAATATTAAAGTAGCTCGACGACATTTAATATTATCTGGCTTATCTATAACTTGTTTAAAAATAATTAATAAGCATCGGCACGGCAAAAAATGCAATTATTTAAATTTTTCAGATACCTCTTGACCGATTGATAAAAGACATAATTATTTACTTCTTATTGTATGGAAAAAATATATTAACGATAAAATGTATTTTAACTTGTGGCTGATGATACTCTGTGATTTTAAAAGTTTCTACTTACCGACAATCACTTTTTTCCAAGTGCAATAGAGGAAAAGAACGTATAATGATTATTGCTATTTTTATTTACACGAATTAATTTATATGACTTTTCATTCACTGAAACTCGCTTATTTAAAGGAAGAAGAGTTTTAAGCACCTGATCACTTTCAATTTCTTGCGTATTGTGATCGATGAACTAAATATTTACTTTATGTAATGTACTCGTAAGATCTACTTTGAATGTATAAAGTTGTGTACTTTTAGTTTTCAGAACAATTTAATTTGAAATTCAAAATAAACCTAAACCTGTAATTCTGAGATTATAAGTCTTAGCCGATACAAACCCGATTTGTTTAATGATCATTATTTACTATACCTAGCAGTATTATTTCCATCACTTTTTATTATGAAAGGGTGTGAGAGAGAGAGAGAGAGAGAGAGAGAGAGACGAAAATACACAAATCTTAGTCGGGATTTAATATATAAAAACGACAATGAATATATCCATAATTATATTTTGTTGAAAGTGCAAACCAATTCACAGTACTGCACACGGTACTACATGCATGCAATTTCCTCCATTATTATCAGATATTTTTATTATGAAAAAAGCACTGGATTATTTTATCATAAAAATGAATATCAACTTTAAGATAAATCGAGTTCAGTGAGTTTCGCGCGTAAATTAATATTTAGTCATAAATAAAACTGCTTTAAATATTGCGTGGTTTTATAAGAAAATAATCGTACTTTTATAATTGTTGAAGTTCAACATACAAAGAAATAATGAAATATATAGCAAGTTGAACTTAATGATCAATGAATATTTTTATTCAAATGTACATTCAAATTTATAACTAATCGATCAATCTTCTTTGACTAAACCGCCTCTATAACATCGTGTCCACTGTAATCATGGGCACGTGGAAAACATTTTTTGTACCACGTTTTACCAGGCCCATTATCGGGTAAATTTTTGTATTTTTGTACCAGCAGAGGACGTATTTACGTCTACTTCTATTAAACGTTGCGTAATGACTTTAAACTGAAGTGGTTCAAAGTGGTTTTCTCGATGTGTTCTGTTATTTTTAAGTTTTCTCGTTTTCAAGTACATTTACTCAATATATCACACACACATTTATTTTGGTTTTTCAAAGTTTCTTTCGGAAATTCCGTTCATTTGTGTGATTAACTTTTTCATGCGGTTATTGTGATAAAGTTAATCATACAATAAGTGTAATCTCCTTGCAATTGGTTAATATGGACAGTCGCCATTGCGTAAAATTGCAGCCCGTGTGCGTTTTTCTATTCTCAATTCGTGTGGATTATTTTACTTCGCAGGAGCTTCGTTAGGATGCTTGGAGTTTTTGTTTCACAACAATTCGGACAGTTCGATTTGTTTTTTTACAACGTAATTGTAAACAGGGTAATAAAAAATATTTGCTTCCTTTGCAATTATTAAGCTAACTTTGATTATATACCCTTCCTAACAGGCACATCGACATTAGATTTGTTCATTTTGATTGGTTTGACATGCCAAACAATAAGATTACAATAGCATGGACTAGCTCGCGAATTCAGGTTGTAAATAAACAACGCATTGTCACGTAATCGCGAGTTGAGAATTCGCAGACTCATCTTTTAAAATTGAGAATATTAAAAGGGACAATTATTAACTTAATGTCTGAGAATAAAATTAAAGGTGTTACATTGTCCTTTAATGCGCTTTATGAAAATCAACTTTATAGTCATTTACAGGGAAAGTATACGTACTATAAAACACAATTTAAAAGATGCAGCAACGATAAAATTTACTAAATATGTTTGAAAGGTTACGTATAAAATATGAAAGTAAGTTATTTATTAATAAAATTTTAGATTCTGCTTAAACAATTAAATAATTTGCAGTAAACGCTACAACCTTTTTATTTTACAAAATTTTCAAGTGGTAGTGCAGTTAAATTGCTTACTGTGAAGCGCAGCAACCTCATCATGTTATGATAATTTTGCGTCTTCTCAAATTAGTGCTTAAATGTACAGTGTTAAGCAGAATAAAAATTCATTGTCAATGGATCCATCACTTTAAATATCCTAGTCTTCTATTAGTTATCATCTTGCGATATCTTATTGTATTTAAAAATGATAGAAGTGAAATAACTCCTTATTTAACTTCTATTCAACGACATTTATTGCTTTTTATCATTGTTTTTGAAACAATGTTAGTCAGTGTAGAACAATGATTACATATTGTATACCACTTTTGGAATCACTAACATTCCTCTTGGAAGTATTCAACTGCATTTATATTCAACTATATCTCAAAACATAATTTCGTCGATTTTTAGATTAACTAGTTTAAGAATCAATTTGTTAATGCCTGTGTATTTTTCGTTAATTTTGTAATAATTTTGTAATAATTTTTTTCCTTAAACGTCAGGTTTTCTTCATTGGAGTTAAACTATTCCGTTAATTAAACAATTTCTATGTAAAAGCACCTGCAGCAGCTGGTGCTTTTAAATTCATAATCTTCTGGTATTGAGAAACGATCAATTTTTCAAGTATGTGCAAGACTATTTAATTAAAAGAAGGTTCAAAACCATGAACTCGTTTTCCGTTCACCACAAGCATTGTCTTTTTATTGCCAACAATGGTTCAGTAATAGACCAACCGCCTAATCGCAATTAAACTATTAGCCCTGTTATCCGCTTCTACATGTTGCAAAGTCATGCATAATGTATAAAATGAGTATAAAATGTATAATATACCGATGGATTGCTCATGGAGTTACGATTAATAATTTTGAAGTTTTATTCAAATTTATTTGTTAAATTAATTTTTAATTGATTGGGCATTTACTTGATTTGTTATTGTAATAAAATTCGTTCAAAATACGATTATTATATCGACAAAATTTTTTCATTACATTTATATCGATTATAAAAATTATTAGTCATGAAATTTTAATATTTGGTTATAGTAATAACACTGTTTACGAGTACTTGATTTTTAGTTGATTTTGATGAAATCATTTCCGTAGGCCTTCTGTAATGTAATTAGTTGTGAAGTGAAAATTAGTGCATAGGTTGAAAGAAAAATTAATAACATTGTTAAAATAATAAAATAATAAAATAATAACACTGTTTACGAGTACGAAATTATAATTTTACTTGATTTTGATGAAATCATTTCCGTAGGCCTTTTGTAATGTAATTAGTTGTGAAGTGAAAATTGGTGCTTAGGTTCAAAGAAAAATAAAAGAATCTGTAAACTTTTTTTATAAATTTCTTTGTCATATGAATCCTTGTGAATTCCATTATTAAAAAAATTAGCGTTTATTACTTGACATATTTGCTCAATATTTGAATATTTTTTAATTATTTAAACTAGCTAACGTTAACGATCTAAATGGGACGATGCAAATATATTATGCGGGCACATTGAATCATTTAATAAATAAAAAGATATTTAATTTAATTAGTAAATGATTGAGAAATATTTCAAAACTTTCCAATATATTATCAAAGATTGTTATTACATTAAAAAGTTCCGTATACTTAAAGAAGCAGAACAAGTTCTTTTACATTTACGTAAAAATTATATAATTTTTGAAATTTGAGCGCTTAAATTTATTCATTGCGTATAAATATTTTATACCAATCGTAATTAATTTTTAATCATAATTAAATTATAAATTATACAGAAATAAATTAATATCCACTGCATATTAATATGTACTGCGACAATTAGTGCTCGTGTTGAAAGTAATCCTCTGTTTTTACGATTTTATTTAAAATACATTTGTTGATTACAGTTGTTGATTATTATATTCAATAACCGTTAATGTTAAAATTTATTTATTATGTATATTCAATAGGAATTAATCGTCTTAGGTCATAATATTTAAGGTATTTACTTTTAAATGTATATTACTGTTTTTAAACGATTATTTATATCATATGGTATATTTTCCTATCCGCAAACATAAATTATTAATTGTCACCATATGTATAACAATATCACCAATTGTTCACACATCAACATCATTCCTATAAACTGGTTTATATTAGTAAGTTACATAAGTATGCATACAAAGAATTTATGAAATTATTTACGTGTATTAAAATATTTATAAGCAAATAAAATAAACTTTAATGTACGAATTAATGTATGAAGGCATAAATTTCAAAGTAACGAACATGTATAATAATAAATGATTCAATAAGCCAATTGAGCTTAAATAAGTATTTTGAGTTGATTTATAATTTAACTTATTAAATGAAATTTTATCAAATAGTAATAAAATATTTAATGTACAACATATAACTGTATAGCACCATATTCTACAATAATAGAAAAATTAATGACCACGTAATCGGTGGTTTGTGTTATCTATGTCAAGAATTCTTGACTCGATAATGCATACATTTTATTAAATTGTAATTTTCGTCGAGTTAAAAATTATTTCTTTCTATTCGCTCATTAGCCACTGTGTGAAAATAACGTAAGATGTTGAATTAATAAGTTCCTCGAGATATCCCGGATAACTTTTTACTTATTTATATTAAATTGAACAATGTCAAGATGTTGTTATGTTCAATTGATACTTTTCAAGCGGCAGTATCACGAGGCTCGTTGGTCTAGGGGTATGATTCTCGCTTCGGGTGCGAGAGGTCCCGGGTTCAAATCCCGGACGAGCCCAAACCATATTTTTTTTCACTATCTATTTTTCTGCTGGTGAACGACGAAAGGATCATTTAATTTTGTTATTCGTTTGCGAGATTATTTTTAGCTCTTTGAACTTTATCAAAAGTGTAAATAAAATAATATTAAAATAACTAGGAAATCATCGTCTTCCTATCATTATATTTCTTTTACAAATAATCGTTCCAACTTATGAGAATGATAATGCATAGTTCCCCATATTTAATTATCGTTACGTTATTACGCTAAAATGGTTAGCATTAAAATAATCATTTACGAAACGAGGACGCGTTGAAGTTCTGGATTGGGATTTACGTAAACCTCGTTATAGTTTTAAAAACTAAAAATTGTCCTTGGATTTTGAAGGAAATTTTGAATACCGAAATTTGCTTTTTTAATTTTTGGAGTTAGGATTTCTTTGGAAATATAGAAATCTGTTTTATTGATGCGCCACGTTTGTTGTGATCATATGCTTTTACATGTTTGTACGAGTGGAGATCGCAATTGCGAAGGTATTCAGCAGATTGTAAGGCTTGCTGAGAAGTAAACATGGCACATATCTGGGATCCGTCTAAAAAACACAGTGACAGAGAAAGGTCCTAGTTTCTTTTAATTTTTCCTTCGATTCTTTCGTAATTAAATATTTGGTCACGGCCATCGTGAGAATAGTTACTTTTGTCTTTAAAATAACCTAACCTAAAAGCAGTTTTCTTAATAACAAGTAAATGTTAACGAATTTTTTATTATTACACTTACTTCTTAATTCAACGTTTTTTCAAATATAAATATGTATAGCATTCATATACTATACACGTATAATAATACAAGTTCATCGGTTATTCATTACTCTTAATTTAAAATAGTGTAGTTTCGTTTATAAACATTGTAACTTAACATAATTATATAATGCAATATAATATTTAAAATATAATATTACAAATGAAACATAAGCTTAGATAATGGGATAATGGATTCTTATGAATTTAGGTGGATTTGCATTTATCCATTATATATCAACAGCAAAAAGACTTTAGCAGAGGGTCGAAAATTAACAAAGGATAAGTGTGTAGAGAATCCAACACACCAAGAGATTCGTGATGTACTTCTTAGTGCTGGATTAAAAGTTGGCGTTGAAAATAAACTTCATCCCAAGGAGCGTAGTAAAGAGCTTTTATATCGCGGACGTATCCGTGTACAACTAAAGAATGACGATGGCACACCGTGCAGCTCGGATTATCCAACGAGAGATTCTCTTCTATCTTTTATAGGAACTAGTATTCCAAAATTAAAGATACGACAAGGAAAACAATTTTCTGGAGAACAAACTACGCAACATTCCACAGCAAACACATCAAAAAAAGGAAAGGGTAAAGGACGAAGATAAAGTTACCAAGGGACATTTGATGCAAATTTTGTATATTTTATTATGAGATTTATATTTTCTTGTAACGTATAATGCTATATATTAATAATTTGATCGTGTAACTCTAATCTACAAAGTAAAAGAGTTCTATGTTATCAACATTTGTATTTTATTAAATATAAAAGTACATATTTTTTTAATATAACGCTATTGATTAATTATAAGATTGTCTTTATTAGTTTCTAAATTAGTTTAAATTTGTAATACTATAAAAATTGCTTTTCCTAAGTAATTTTTAGGTGTTGCACAAACATTTTTATGTTTTAGAAATTTAAATTAAATATTAATTATAAATATGTATACCTATAAATTTTAAAGTATAAAGAATATAAACTATCTTTGGGTATTTATTGTAATTTTTTAACTAATTAGATTTAAAGAAATGACATGCTACAAATGCGAAACTTGAAGATAAAAATTTCCTTACTTATAAAATTTTTAATTTATTTGAATTAGACATATATTTTTATAAAAATAACTTATTAAAGTATAAAAATTTATACTATAAATTATGTGTAATTCTTAACTATTATATACAAAATTATTAACATTTAATTTTCTATTCTTTACATGTTATTATTATCGAGCTCTTTTTCTCTCTTCACTAGGTTTTTTTATAATTTCCTTAATTGGTTTACTTTTGTTTTTAATTTCTTTCTCTGTTTTGAATTTTTCTGCTTTAGTTTTCTCAATTACATCATTGTCTTTGGTCAATTTATCCGCATTACTTTTTTGCCTTGAAATTTTTTCTATTATAGATTTTTGAGTTGTAGTTCTGTCTATTTTAGGTATTTCCGATAAAGTTTGTTCAACTTGTTTTTCAGCTACCTGTTCTTCAAGTTGTTTTTTGATCTCCAAAAATCTTGCTTCATCAGTAAGATATTCTGAAATACTTTTAGCATCTCTGATTGTTTTTACAGGTAATTCTTCTTTGGTAGATTTTTTGCATATCTTCTTCAGTGATTGAAAAAGTGACGAACCAACATTTTGATCATTCGATGGTTCTACAATATGTTCAACGAAATTGCTCGGAGAATCTTCAACTTGTGTAACTGAATTAAAAGAAGATGCTGGAACTGCGGCAGTATTGTAATTAGTATAGTAAGGTAATCCAAGAGGTGCTCCAACGATGTAAGTCGTGGGTATCTGTGGCACGAAGCCATTATACGGAGTAATACTTCCCACTATTGGACCATGAATCATCGGCATCGTTGACAATGGCATTGTTGCTGGCATTGTTGCCGGTATTGAGGCAGGCATTGCTGATGGCATTTGTTGAATGTAGGACACATGCGTTCCTGCAGGAACTCCCACTGTGGGATTTAATAGGCTTATCAATGGTGAACCAATAGTTGGATAATTGTAATTGAAAGTTGGACTCTGTGCACCGACAACTGGACTAATATTGTTGTTATTTGGATTTGATATTGCCATTTTAGGAATACCAACTTTGACACTTTGAGATTCAGATCCTTTGCGCGTACTCTACAAGTAACGAACACATTATTAAGTTGAATAAACTTCATGTCTAGATTATTCTAATTTATTTCTTTACATTTTCTTCTACTGTTGTTGTAGTTGAAAGATGAAAAAAGCATATTTTCTAATTTACATTTATTAAGAACTACAAGCAATAAAAATTTGTTGCGCTATTTGGATTTTTATAAATTTACAAGAATAACTCACCGCAACCTGGTTGGAATTGTCGTTCAATCGTTGTAAAAAGGTATAAAGCATATTTGCAGGTGCACTGACCAAATCGCTAATACCCGGAGTCTGGCTTACAGTCTGAATAGCATGTGGTATTCCAAACATAGACCGACTCAATTGCTGACCCAAAATTTGAAAGAAAGTTGGAGTATTAGTCTGATCTCTAAGTAGATTAGGATTGATATCACCAACTATCGGTGAATTACTGCCTGCTGCAGCATTTCCAAGCGCTGCTCCACAGTTATTAACGGATTGCGTAGGAGTATAGTTGACAACTTTTGGAGCTAGCATTGTTTCTTTGGGTTGAGTGATGATTCTTGGTGCTCCCACATAGTCGCGATTAGGACTTGATATAAAATGACGTGACGGAGGACTCGAAACAACGTGTGGAGATTGTGGGCTTGAAACAAGGTGTTGATGTTGAGAACCTGATACAGTCTGTTGATTTTGAGGACTCGATACAATTTGTACAGGCTGAGGGGCCTGTGTCGTGTCTTGTAATGTATTTAAAATGAATAAAGAAGGTTGTTCTGTGCAATCTTTGTTTTCACTTTGTAAAGTATCAGGAGGATGCGGATGAGTATACGGTGGTGCTTGAAACACAGAACCCGTTATAGGTCCATCCTCCATGAAATATTTGGCCACTTGATCAATATCATCTGAAAAGAAATATAAGACTGGTTTTAAGGGAAAAGTTATATTTTAGTTTACAAACGAATCATTTGAATATAATTGGCGATAATTTATGGCGTAGGCAGAGAGATCAACAACATTATTTTTATACTAACTTTTTCCGAGTTTCAGTTTTGATCCAAGTAAACATCGCGTGGATCTCTTATCGCTGCTCAAGTCACAGGATACTAAGTCTAATCCATGATCAGTTGCTTCGCGTCTCATACGTAATACGCATTCCGCTCCTGATGAAATCAAACAAATTACTCACAGTAAAGTGAAATATTTTACTAATTAATCAAATATTTTAAACTTAAATCATTAAGCTTTAAAATCTTCTAATATTACATTATCAGTCTATTATAAAAGTCTACTGTAAATCATGCGAATAAAATTCATTTTTATTTTATTTAGTCTTAACAATATCATTTACACCATTCATTTTTATTTTTATAATAAAATGTATAAATAATAATTATATTTTCCAGTGATCCTATTTGATTGCTAATAAATTAAAAAAATTCCTTTTTTCAGAATTTTTATGTATAATCACACTGATGGTGGCACACGTTAATATTGATATTAGTTTATAACGCTTATAATAATTATTGAGTTTCTTATATATAACAAAGTATTTCATTTAAAATCACGTTCTCCAGAAAGTTCTTACAAAAGATTTCAACATCTAGACAGAATGTTAGCTCTTACATGTCTAAGAAGCTTTTTATTTCAAAATTCACAAGAATCAACAAATTTCATTAATTATCATTAGACAAGTAAGTATTATATTAACAAGGGATTATATCGTATGTTTCTATACCTTCGTCTATGCCTTCTTCAATGTTGCATTCGCATCGACCATCTTCGATCGTTGCAATTCCATTACAACTCCTGCACAGATCTGTACACGTTTCGGAATCTGTGAAATTCATTATATCCGCCTGCGCTGTAGACATTGAAAATGGTAATTTTATATTATTTCTTTTCTTTTCAATAAAAACTGTTTAATTCGAAACAATTCTCCTGTATGTTTTTTAATAGTAGCAATAAATTGAATTAAAAACGTACCTGTTAACAGGGAAAGTGTGGAAATTAGAAGAAGGAACAAATTCAAGGACATCTTAATATCTTTTTGAGTAAAAATTAATAACAACAAGTATTACTTCGAAAAAATTTTGCGTCACGAACTTCAATATTTAAAGTGCGGTAGTTGCCGAAGTGCACCCAAGATTTATAATTTCTTTCGGTCAAGAATCTGCATTCATCATCGTTTTGATGCTTTCCATTCAGCATTATTCGTTACTCGTGGACGGTAAACAATGGTTTGTTTAGATTGCGTATTAATCGAAGTATTACCAAACTTGTACAGATTTTTATGATCATCGCGGGCTTGATATCTATTAACTTGCTCCTTCAAATATCCGCAAAGACATATACCAATTGAAGTTGTTAAAGTGCTAAGAACAAACAGTTTTCTATATTCGTATTCCATACTTTTGATCGTTATCGTTTACCGAGAATGCGTTTGGATCCTTTATCAAAGTGCAGTTTATTCTTCGCAATAGAACGAAAATAATAAATTCAACGAAACGTTAACACTAAATTAAGAAACAATTGATTAGATCGCCTATTTTATATTGTAAAATATACCAATATAAATCTACCCACATATTGATTTATAAAAAGAAAATCATTATCGGTAACTATGGCTGAATGCGATAATTATATATGTATACAAATATTTGAGAATATCTAAATCAATATTTGCAAAGATGTACAAAAAATAACAACATACGTAGGTGAAATTGATAATATATTTATGCATGCAAATTGATTTCGCAAAAGGAAAACAATAATACAAGTGTTGCATATTGCATCGTACGAACATTTTATGAATAACTACACATATTATTCATCCGATTTAAACTATTTATTACAGTCAAATATTCCCAACGTACTTTTCTCTACATTATAATTGATCTTACTTCAGATATAAAATAAAACATTTATCTTAATAAATTTTTAATACTTGAATGCTTCGACACTTAGTTTATAAGTAAAAATATTACTAGAATTCAGAAATTCCAAAATTAATTTTAACATGAGAAATATATAAAGACAAGTGTAAAGTAAAAACGTACTCGAAAGCTATGACTAATTAACAAAATAATTTAGCTTATAATTTGTTTACCTTATCGTCAAAATTCAAGTAACATTCTAAAAGCTTTTCAAGTGAAATAAATTCTTTTGAGATTAATGACATTATTTAAAGTCAATAAAAAGAAAATAAAATAATTAAATAAATAAATGAACTATTCGGATAGAACGTAGGGTTGTAAGATTTTGGTACGAACTGTACATGTTCAAACCGAAGAATTTTTGTCGAGGTATTGCGGAAATGTTTGAAAATTGGAATAATATACGTATATAAGTAGATTCTCATATTTAATCGAGGACTAGATTGACGAATATAAACGTATTACGTACATATTCGTCTAAGTCATTAATTCAGATCCTCGACTTACATTAATTGTCGAATAAAAATAATAATTAAAGCATTAATGTGACTGTAGCATTGTATGCATGTGTTAAAGCATCTGTATTATGTAGTCTCAGGATTAAGCGGCGAGTGATCCGATTGGTCGAGGCGAAGTGGCGTGAACCGTTGGACGGCGCTCGAAAGAGTTTAAGTTTTGGCGCGACGCGCAAATAGAACGAAGGGATCGTTTGTCCTTGCACTTGTCGGTCGTTGTTCGGGGAATCGTTGATGTTTGTGCATTCGCCGCGAATAAAGTCCGAATTACTCTGGAAACTCGCGTGCGTTTGTCGCCGAGAGGAGCGACTTTTAGTGCGGAAATTCGCGTGGAGCGATGATAAAAAGAAGCGACTTGTGCAGGAAACGAAATCGACGTTATGATTTCGCAACGAAAGGTTAGTTTGTTTCCATATATATTTATATTTAAATATAAATTTATATTTACGAGGGTTCGAAAGTTCCACCGCGAATATCCTCTTTTAGCGAAAGACACGAGCGTTAACGGTCAGAAGGTATGCAAGGATTACCGACCGAGATTTTGTTATCGATTGTTGGACATGTCGTATGTGCGTTACGAAGAAATTATTTGCGATGAAAAAATAGTCGAAGGTGCAATAATGCCACGTGAACTGTGATTTATGATTACAGTATAGAAAAGGAATATTAATATATAATGTAAGCAGATTTCCACTGGACTGAAGTAAAAATTAGATTAAAACAATGTACATTATTTAATCACGTTTGGCGCGAGGAATTTTAGCAAAAATATTTAAACGATAGATAAAAATAGCTATGAAGTTTTTTATTTCCTATTTGGAAAATGAATAGCTGAGAAAGAAAAAGAATAGCTGTTAAACATTCGACTCTGTTTTATATATAGTTTGGATTAAATTTTGCTCCTGGGTTTGTAATGTTTTGCAACGATCCAAATGAAAGTTTAAAATAACCCGATAACCAAATATTACAGGTTTCTGTAAAACTTTAAAAAGTTCTTTAAGCTTAAGTACGGGCAAATGACTTTCTATTAGCTCAACAATGCTGCTTATGTAGAAAATCTTTTGTAAAATAAAATTACGTTTGTACAAAAATACTTCGAGTGGGATAAATTCTATTTATCCCATTTATAATAAAGGAAATTATTGTTCCTTTAATTGCTGTAGATAGGGTTAAATATTTTTTGCATTTGTCGCATAAAAGTTGGTGCTATTACTGAAATATCTGGTTTAGTTAGAACTAGGCAAATATAAGACCAAAATAATAAAAAGCGCTGAAACTATATGCTATATAAAGAAATATTCGGAATTTATAAAGTGACAAGTAGTAAACCACCTAATGTATACGAATAAAGACACAATTTAAAGAAATTTCCTAAATGCACTTGAAGCAGCACCTCTAATACGCAATATCGAATTTACTCACGAAATTGAGCATATTATTTGTTAGTTGGTCAACGTAATCGACCAAGCATTTAATAAATAATTCCAATAAGTAATCAGGTCGATTATAATCGTGTATCGTGATTACACTGTACGACAGCTGTTAAACTACTAAATTGAAAAAACCGTTTGTCTGAATCTTGGCGGATACGTGATGCAGAAATTTTTATTGCTTACAAACTGCTTGTGCAATATTGTTGCACTGTTTTTTTTTTTTTTAGATAAAGACGTTAACTTTTAAAGAAGAAGAAACGAAAGTAAAAATTAATCAGCAGTCGTTGAATCGAAAGATTCGTAATGTTTTCAATGCCTAACGCGTCTTACAATTCTAGAAAAATATTATTAATATTTTTGCCGATAATATATGACGCGCGTGACTTTTTATTTTTAAAAAGAATCTTCTTAGCTCGAGCTTCTCAACTAAGGCAGCATAAACGAGAAAACATCGCGTTGGCGACGCGCGTAAAATCAATGACAAGCGCGTGTGTATTATTACGCTGCCACAGTCATTGAAAAACCCTAGGGGAAAAACTCATAAGCTAGGGAAGTCGGGTGCTCGTGCAGGAGCAACAAAATCACCGAATCAGCGAACCACCTTCGCGAAAGGTCCCCATCGAAGCCGACGTAAACCCGGACAGACGAGGAGCTTCTCTGCCTCGAAAGAGGCGCGAATCCATGGGAACGAGTGCGATCGATGCGGTGACGCGTCCAAGTGTTGCCCGCGACTCCCGCGCTCTCGATCAACCCGACCGGGCTCGACTTCTTCGGTGGCTCTGGACTCCGGATACCAGCGGTCCGCGAGCGACCGCCGTTGCTACCGCGGCGTCGCGGTTTTCGTCGCGGCGCCTTCCTCCACGCCTCTCCGATCCTCATCCCGCCCTTTTTCAACGCCGTCTAGCCTGCGCCAGGTGACGTCGGGCCACTCCCACTGGGCAGGTGCGGATCATCCGTGGGGAGTCCGTTTAGCGACGATGCCAAGGGAGGAACGGGCTTTTGTAATGGCGATTGGGGTGCGCGATATCATAATGCGAGTAATTATCGGAGCTTGACTGTTTCATCGAAGCAGGTTCGAATGCACCGACAGGTTCGACTGCCTTATTATCTCTCCTGCTCCTTAAATGTATTACACGTACTTACATGTATTACAAGCATATATTATTTAGCATGCCGCGCCAAGTAAATTCTGCAGGCTTATTATTGCTTAATTCTCTTATAGTTCACGAACGATGTCATTATTTTTATCGCAACTGTCGGCAAGTATTTCATAGGATTTTTTTCTAACAACCTAATTTCAATTTATTATTACACGCGAGCAACGGCTTTAAAATATTTTAGAGAAAATGGAATCCAGTGAATTTACAAAGTACGCATACAAGAGTCTAGTGTGCAACTGTACAATTAAATTTCACCTCATAATTTACGTAGATACTGCAGAAAATTAATTAGGTTCCGCATTTGTCTTTGTTTTTTCCTTCTTCTAAAATGTCTATTGAAATCGTAGTAACTTGTTCCGTATTTTTCACGATCAAGAAGTTTTTCGCCTCGGAGTTGATTACTTTACGACTGACGAGACGATGAAATCAATCTGTCATCCCCTCGTCGATAGAATCTCCCTCTCTTTGCAAATAAAATTCACGAATAAAAGTCACGAAACGCATCGCACCGCAGACGCGCACAGAGGAACGACGAAAAACGACGAAATAATCCACGAAGGAAGTAAAGAGGCGAGAGTCGACGCTTCTTGATCCGGCACTGGCGGCGCCTCAGGTCGAGCTCCCCACCGCCGCTGAGCTCCTGGTGCGAGGAGTCTCCGAGAGAGCCTACCCCAACGACATCGGCGTAAGAGCCGTCGCTTTGACTTTCCGCGCTCTCCTCCCGCTTTCTCGTGAGAGACGTCCGCAACCTCGCTTCCCCCCTGTCCGACAGCGGAGCTTCCGCTGTCGGACCGCCGTTTTTCAACGTTCCATTTAATACTCGAGACGAGGATGACGCTGGCGAGTCGTTTTGGCGATGCTCCGTTGGCCGACGTGGATGTCGAATTGTCGTGTCTCGTGCTCGTTGCGCGACTTCTGTAAAGAAACTTTTCGCTCCTCTTTAAATCCTGTTCATAAGCTCTGTTAGTAATAAGCTATTTCTATAAGAGCAAGTCATTCATGACGCAATGTACGATGTACTTGTGAAGCTACTGCCACGCAAAGTTCAACGATTGTTCAAAAGCAAGTACGCGCTAATGAGGCGTTATTTGTCTAATGGTTAGATTATAATGATTTTCGAGTAACGATTAAAGTGGAAGCTCTCGTATAATATAATATCTCTTCTGACCACTCGGTCAGAATTACATTATCAATGTAATATTCGAATTCACGTGAAATGGGAATTCATTGGTTAGAATAATAATTACTCTCTCGATAGCGTTCCAAAGCATTTTCATTCTTGGGATGCAAATGGCTAGCGAATCTGAATTTTCAATAAATCCATTCTTTTAACGAGAACGCAATAGATGATCTACTCTCGTTGTAACTCACGACATGTTTGAGCGGGAGATCCTCTCGAATTATTCCGACGCTTAAATGTACGTGTCTTTTTTTTCACATATTTTTTGTATTACTTGTTCGCGTGTTACGCATTGAACAGTCGTTCTTTCGTGGTACAATCTATTTAACGCGTAACTACTTGTTATATAGAATGTTGGTCATTTATTTGTACTTACTCGATAAGTTCATTGATAATTCTCGGGTTAAATTAAAAATTTAACCAAAGATCGTTGAATGTATCTGCACGCGCGCGCGCACACACGCACACACGCACACACGCACACACACACACACGATCATTGCTTAAGAACATCAAAATATTTAATCGAAAAAAAATTCTGAAAATCATATTGTAATGGACTTTGGAGAGATTAACAATTTGCTATAAAATCTTGTAGAGCGCATGAGTGAGATAATGATAATTATATTCCACAATAATTGATTTTGTTTATTAAAAGCCGTTTATTTATGTATGATCGTAACCACTAGTAATATCGTAAAATACGGCACTTTGAAATCACTTCAATTTCATCATTTACAAGTACTGATGATGCAGTAATATTATTAAAACAAAATCATTACTCGATTCCTTCGTAATAATTCAATTTCTTTATTAACTCGTAATTAAATTAATTTCTTGTTACTTTTCTTTATCGCATATTATTACAACATTAATACAATAAGTACAACCGAATGAGAAAGATAGTCTGTTGTATGGAGCAAATTTGATAATTTTTTTTCCAAATATTAACGAGTAATATTTTCTTAAGTTTATTCGCCTCGTTCATCTTGATTTTTCCAGAATGTACAATTTCTTTCAAGTTACATTAGTGATTTCTTTTTTTAATTTAATTGCTGTACTTTTTTGTGCTCTTTAGAAGCTTTCAGATCCATTATCAACATCGATTATTCTATTTTCTAAAGAATATCGTTCTAATTGATATTGATGGAAATCATTTTAAAAGGCAAGTTAAATTATTTATGCAATTCGTAAATTCAATTACACTTTTTTAATAAATTATTACTCGATTGTATTGTATCAGAATAATATTTTCATAAATTGCTCAACTCTCTGACAAACTTTATTTCATCGTTCGGAAACAGTTTTTCCAGATACAGAATTCTCCCGTGAACTTTTGTTCTTCCTCGACTAATTTGTTAATGAGTTTTGTACCGATGAAAAAAAGTCTCCGTAAGCTTTTCCATAATTCCATAATGTATTCCTTTTTATTCTCTTACGAAACTACAAACAAATTTTAAAGGCGATATTTTACGTTTCGCATTATTACAAGTAATTATTAGTATCTTTCATACAATATTATTGGCTTATAAAATATCGAAGAAAATTAAATTCACACAAGGTCATCGTTATCAATTATACTTTTCTACTTTCTTCTTAAATATATTTTATTATTTTAGGAACATGCTTTTAGTTTTATCGTTTACTCCTTTCAGAAGTTGTACGTAGCAGTAATTATATAGGAATAATCCGTACGTAGGTACCTCACATTTAATCAATGCTTTATTCTTTTAATTATAAAGAGAAAGTATATTTTTATAATGACTTTTGTATTGCTTTTTTATTTTACCTCGTACGTTTCTTCTTCATGATTTCGAGATAAAGTGATATTTCAAAAAAACTATTTAGATCTAAATATGTTTCTGTCAGCGCGTGTAATAACAATTAAAAACCCTCAACTTTTATTTAAAATTCAGGTACTCGATACATGTAAATATTACAAAATGCGTCACAAAATCGTTAAAATTTTCTGACGTACTTTGAAATCATATTCTACCTCTATTTATAAAATGAATTTCTTAAATAATCAACTAAAAATAAAATGTCAATACTAACAAGTAATCGTTGGATTATTTAATAATAGCCAAGGTTTTTAATGGTAATTAATTCATATTTAATATGAATGCAGTTTAAAAATAAATCCAAAGTTTTGTTGGTGGTTATAACGAGGATCGATTCATTTTTTAAAACAAATGCTAAAGTAACCGTAACAGATTAGGTAGCAAATATAAACGGTAGGAAAAATAAATGGTTTCTTCGTTTATTAAAAATTATTTTTAACCAAGGATAATCATAAAAGATGTGATACGTGTTTTATTTGAAGGAAATTATATTAGGATTCAAGTTGCATATCACTTTTTCTTTTATAAGTGTCTCCTTAAATATCAAGTCTGTGGGTATTTTTCGAGCTTAATGAATAAAAATACGAAGAAAAATTAATTCAACACCTTTAAAATAAGTGGTTTAAAATATTCGAAGCAAAAAAGTATGAAGACTAAGAATGTAGCAAATTAAAAAACAAAAGCTTAGGGAACTGTCATTTCATTAAATATTGCCGCGTAATTGAATTGCGTATATTAATATAAGCCGAACGGGTAGGTAAAATGGGAAAAAGGAGGAATTAAAGTGTTTCACAAAAATGTCAAGAAATTTCTGAAACCATAGGTATATATGGAATAAAATGTAGGAGGGTACTTTTATAATAATACCCATAGAACGAGAAAGGTGAGATCAAATACCTTCATAAATTTAGTATAGAATAGAGGAAAGTGACATTCTTGTGTTGATGAGGTAATATATTACAAATTTCTAACATTAGTTACATTAATTAATTAGTGCTCGATAATTTTTCATGAATTTTTCAGTAATATAATTAAACATCACCTTTTCCAAACTTGAAAGCGTCACAAAGGCTTATTAATTCACATCTCATGAATAAAGTCGGATATCAATTATATCCGATATTATTTCTGATATTATGAGAAATATAAAATAATTCTTAGAGTTAAAGGAAAAGTTTACTTCACGTAAAACCTAAATTTACCTTTATAATTTAACTATATTTGCCACTGAACAAAAGTCACATCAAGCCCCAACGCCTATTTTTTATACATGATTTTGTCAAGTTTTTACTCATTGCAAAGCAAGCAGAGAAAAGAGTCCTCCGCTGATAAACATTTTAATTATATTAATCACTCTAACTAACAAAGGCATGAGTAAAATTTACGTTTTAAAGAATATTTTATTGGAATTTTATCAACACATTCGCAGTTTTGTGCGGCAAACGGATTGTTTCATAAAATATAATTAATTATTCGAAACGATAATAAAATAAGGAATTATTAGGACCTCCAATGAAAGAGTAATTTAGAAACTTTTCTTTCAGAACTGAGAAATACTAGTGTGCGTAACTGGATGAACGATATAATATACGAGTTTGCAAAATAAAGATATTGCAATGCCTCAACATTATTCCTGTATTCATTAAATTAATGATGTATAATTAGGATTGTGCAAACTGTATGTATGTTTAATTCATTATAGCATCAATCGATTTTGCAGCTTGAAATTAATTTTCAAATGTACAATTGACGTTGCACTGTGTATGTCTGTAATTTTTTTCTTTTTGCAGTCGCCTTAGTTTTAAGGATTATACCAATGTAAAAGGATTATACTAAAAATAATACTGCCAATTTCTCATTTGAAATAAAAAGACGAATCTTAATCAGGTAGCCTACATTTAATAGACAACTTTAATAGGAAAAGGGTAGTCATTTATTCCATTTGGCTAAAGTCTATGACAATGCCAGGAAATAGTAGGAAAATATTAGCATAAATTTATCCCACACTGTGGAGGTATTAATTAAATTTATAGCGATTGAAAATAGTTTATCTTTTGTTTCATAAATTTATGAATTTTAACTTTTAGAATAAATTAAATTATTAATCAAGCTTACGTTGTTTAGTAGAATTATTGATTATCCTTTAAAGCTTGCAAGTATGAAAAAATATTTTATATGTTACTTTGTACTTTGTTTACTATGATATCTACATCTTGAAGAGTTATTTACTTATAGAATATTATAATTTATTTTTCTTTTTCTTTTGAACTCTACTTTTTCGTATAAGGGAGAAAAATCTGTGATAAATATTGCGTCACGAAACGTAAACTATCATTTATTCTCTTTCTATATGAAATTAATCAAGTTTTATTAGTTAAAATAAAATCCATATTTGAAATATTAAAGTACCTATTTACTTGTTTCGCATTATATTGATGTTTTTAAAATATTGTTTCAAAATTATGATACTAAGTATGTACTTTTATTATTCGAAATTCATTTTGCGTTTTTCAAGAATGAATTTCGTTCGTGATGTTAATATTCGTCAATTTTTCTTACAAGTAAATTTTCATTATAATATCCAGAAATATAGTCAACTGACAGAAATATCAACTACGACCTACATTTTTCCCCCTTCCTTTCTTTAGGGATGTCGATAAATTTTTTTTTTCGAAAGTGAGTACTTTTAAATCTGATTATTTCAAAAGTTAGACGATATCGATCGAATTTAAATCTGGAATTTAGCTCTTAAATTAAAAAACAAATGAAACAAACACAGCGATGGTATTACATTTATAATGTGCGTGACTTGTATGGAATTTAATTAATATGTAGATTAATTAAAAGTTGATTATATATGTATATATATATGTATCGAAGGCTTACAAGTTACATGAAATTGTTTATGTTTTTGCTTGACAATTTTAAAACGTTCTCATTGCGTTTATGAACTCAGATTCGGATTTAATTTATAAATAATTTTATACCAATGGAAGTACTTTTCTCTTCACAAATGATTATGTAAGTGAAGGGATTACCGCAGTTTAAGACATACGTTTTGCATATTGTCAAGAAATTTAGTGTAATTTTTGTAGATTACTCTTACACCGAACATCTTTCGAAAAAATCTGGAATTCATTATTTTTCATGCATTAGCCGTTTCAAATATTTTTACGAGTCAACCATTAAGGTAATCGAGGTGTCGGTAGTTTGCGACTTTATAAGCAAAGAGTGTCTTTCTTCTTCGTTTCACATGTGTATTCATTTATTCGCCTGCAACGTCCTGCGTAATAATTCAGCAAACTCTTCTACTGGTGTATACACATGGGCGTGTGTGTGGTGCGCGTACGTGTGCGTGTCTGACTCTGACGCACGTCGATAAATTCAATTTAAGACTTTATCGGCATTAGCGAGTTCAACTTCGTTTTTTACTTATCATTGAAAAAAATCTGCTCGAATAAATGGACTTTTAAATTTAATAAGTTGGTTATACTCTTTGAATTTTCTAATAGTTAGAAGCTGCTTTTCTGCCATGAATAATTCAACATAAGTCAAAAAGTATTTTCGTTCCAATTAAATCAACGTAAAAATAAATGATATAGTGTTAGATAGTCTGATTTCAAGTAATCGATAAAGTACCTCGATAAGTATTTTTTTTGACGCGTTTTTCTTTTTTAAATGATGCATTATTAGCAATTGAGAAAGCATCATAAATCATATTATCATTATGTAAACTAATTTTATATTTCCCAAGAAAAATAATGAAAATTTGAGACTTGGTAACGGGTAATGTGGATGATTTTTTATGAATTAATCGTGGATTGGTTGTCGGTAATATCAAACTCTCTTCTCTCTTGCAGAAAATGTTCAACCTTAAGGTGGTAAAGAAGATTTTCGATCGATTACTTTTTCGAGAATATTTCATTATTTATGGGCTTACAAGTGTCCAACTCTATATGATTTATTCGTATATATTGTTACTAATTTATCAATTAACTTGATTTATCGAGTATGCATTTGTACTGTAGATAATAGTCGTTATTAAATATGACTGCATAAGTGCTTATTTTGTTCTTATTCTTCTTATTTATTAAATTTCATGTTATCACTTTTGACATTGTATTAATCTAAGATGAATTACTAAAAATTTTGTTTTTCGTAAATACAAAAATTACAAAACTTTTATTTATAAGATATTGCATTTTTATAAATTAGAATATTTATTACGTAAATAATATAAATTTTCCTACATTAATTTTATCAACTTATTACTTTTTATCTGTTTTCATTTTATTTCTCACTTTTATAACCATAAATACATTGTACGTTGAAAGTAATTATCGTATTAACGTTTCCCAATAGAATCTCTTCTTCGCTATTAATTTCATTATTAGTTATTTTAATGGTACTGTTTCGCTAAAATACTTAGTTAATTCAGTTTTTACTCAAGAGCTCTTGACTAGTAAACGAGAACGTGTAAAACGAATGTATGCTTAACTTGATTATCACTATCATAGTTTATTTAGTTTTGTATTAATACTGGTTGTTGTTGTTGGAGCCGGTAACGGTATTACGCAGAGACATATTAGATTTTTTTGTTTTTAAGCTTGTCTCTATCGTAATTATTCGACATAATTATTCTTTCAATATATGAATTGTTTTATGTATGAATTATTTTGAGTTGTGATTTTTCTAGCGACGTTGATGACTCCTAGGGCTATAATAATCTTTGTTTCAAGATGTAATTATTTCATAAATTAGAATAATTAATTATCAGTACTTGAAAGTAGAGTAAACATAGTAGACCCTTAGTACGTAGTTATTTTAAATTAGTCGTTACGTGAATTTCGTTTTTTATGTGAATTAGTTAACTTACTCTCGTACATGAATCGGTACATAGATTAGAAAATAGTTCGTAGTTGCATTTTTCATTATTTTGAATCATAGTTAGGTATGACGTGTTACTTATAATATTAATGAGTGGAAAAATAAAATAAAATAACGTAGAAATGTAGTTTAATGAATATTACTTTTGGCTTAGATCCTACTTACTGTTAAATTGGAATATACTTTTTCAAAAAGAAATTTTTCTTTTTTAATAAGAAAGAAGAGTATGTCGTTCCTTAACATTCTGATTAATATAATTTCTATTTTCGCGCACAATGCACTAACTTTTTCTTATAAAGCTGTGTTAATAATATTGATTAAATATTGGGAAACTACGTATTTTCTTATAAATATATAGAAAAGAAGGTATTGTCAGCAATCATAAATACAAGGTAAATATTTCAATATTTAATATGCGTATGTATATGAATTTTTCTATTTACCTACACATTTACAAAATTTGATACTGTAAATTTTTAAACCACTAATCATGAAATATAAAGTAACGTGTCATATAGTTAACTATTGTTAAATAATATAAAAGTAACTCATTGGTTTGAATATTCAATGAAAGGCAAAAAATATTTTTCTAATGATTGTACAAGTGCTTCGATAAGAATATAATTGAAATATAACTAAAAGGAATTTTTCTTTTAGTAAATTAAACGCGGAGAAGGAAAACAATATTTTCTTCTTTAATTTTTCTTATGTAACTCTAATTTATGACAAAAATATTCTGTCGACACGTTGTGTTTTTCTTCTGTAACTATTAGAAACTATTAAAAGTCAGCATAAGCAGTTAATTGGTAGTCTAATACGATTTTAAAATACAAATTCTTTTTATTATGCATATAGGCTTTGATAAATCACGGAATACAAAAGCTTTCGTCAAACATACGGTGGCGGATAATCATGACCAACACATTCTTCATGGACAGCAACTTAATTTTAGAAATTTAGCTTTCTCTCTGTGTTAAAGAATAGAATTATACTTATTTACATCGAAATGAAGTTTTCCATATATATTATTACTCTCATTCAAAATAAAAAGCGCAAGCACGCAGATGATGCATTACTTTAAGCAACGAGGAAAAGAGGGTTAACAAATTGAAGAGTTTCTTCTTTTTCCTCGTTCTCTTAAAGATAATGGAAAACGTTCGTAAAAGGAGACTCTGATTCAGATTTTATTCAAATATCAAGATATTGTCTAAATTTACGGATAAAATAGCGTATCGGAGTACACCTCCCCCCCACCCCCGCCCCTTCGTTTAAAAATAACAAAGGAAATGGTAAGGTATAAATTTCAGTTCGTGGTCAAACAATTGAATTTTTCTCGTCGACGACAAACTCGCGGCCTCGACTGCAAGTTGGCACTAAGGATAAAGAAAAAGTATAGAGTTACGCAAACGGTTCAAAGACAAAAGAAACACAACAGGGAACAACCTACATACGTATGAGATATTCATAAGATAGTGGGAGTCTCAGAAGCGAAGGGCCGTGATACAAGGGCTTGCTCGAATAGGTCATGCACGCGAGGTGTACGTTATACTCTCTTCGTGCAGGTGGACAGACCTCGAGTACACGGCAAATCAATAAGCCGATTATTGGCTACGTTAAACGGAGATTACACGTTAAACGCGGATTGACAGTTGCGAGCGTCGTTTCACTTCTCAGCCGAGGGTCGCGGCAAAAGCTGTCGATCCTCCGTCGGAGGAAATCCGTTCCAGTTCGTCAGAGGAAAACTCGCGCGCGTCACTCCTCGCCGACGGCGTTCCTTTGTGAGACTCTCCACGTGCAGGACTCAGAATTCACTTCTTGATCGGTTCTACATTCGCTTAATGACGATTTGCCCGACGCCGCGTGATTTGATCGATGCACCAAGGATGATCCTTGCAGGACGGACTTTTACGAGGACTCTGGCACCGTGAAATTAAAGCGGCTCATCGGCTACTCCTGCCAGGAACGCGCCACGACGGTTCAGCGAGATTTTAGACTTTCGAAATTTATTGTAAAACACAAATGAAAACATTCTGCTTCCGTTGTAACTAAGCTGGATTCTGATGAACTATACGTAACCGCTTGTGGGAAAGACCGTTCGGTCGTATTTTCAAACGTATCAACAACTGTAAGGAAGTAATTTAATTGAAGGCGGAGGAGGAAATGGTTTACGAGGGCGAGCACAAGTCCTTTTCATTTATTCTAATACGCAGTGTTACGAATTGTCAACAAAGTACTCCGTTGTCATTTGTATCGGATAAAATGAATTATTCATAGACAAATGTGACTCGATCGTTGCTGGTTGTAGTAACGAGTTGGATTTGTAATAGATAATAGTTGTAATAAATTGAAGCAGCAACATATTGATTCGATAACAATACAAGAAAGTTGAATTTATAGATTCAAGATAGAATTTGTATTGATTATTAGACAGTATTAATGCAAGAATATAATACGGCAAAGCTCAAATAATATACGAAATTAAAAATAGGATTAAATAATGTAAGGCATCTTATAAATTCTTTTGCCATTTTAACGTAACTTATGCACTGAACCACCGAAAGCTCGAGAAACTAGAAAAGCTCCGAATTCGTAAATATACTGCAAAATTTCATGAGACTGATAACCTTTAAACAAAACTACTTTATTCTCCTATTAATTTGACTCAATCGATACAAGTACAACTTTCCAAATTTAAATAGTATGACACTCTTTAAATTTACCCTTAGAAACGTTCGAATTTACGTTCTCACTGCAGAACTCGGTGCTTCGGCGCTTTAGGATGTGCTTTAGAAAAGAGAAATTTTGGTCATTAAGCATCCACTAAGCAAAACGTTAAATAAGTGCGAATCTTTCTAATGGCACTTTAACGACATTAGTATTTGAGCGTCAATTAGATATACGTAAAATTAGGTAAATTTCGAGCTACTTGTTGAAAAAACATACCACTGAATAGAAGAAAAGCTTTTGTTTACACTATGTTACAAATTAATCAACTGCCTCTACAAATTAGATCAGCTTTTTTCACCCAAGGGCACTGAAACGAGTTTTATCGTACAGAAACAGTCAAAACGAATTCAATCCTTCGCGGCTTATATTTGTCAATTCCTCTGTGATCCTTCTTTTGTCAGCGGGCCGTTCTCGGAATGAGGTACAGACCTGCAAAATCAATTAGCGGATTAACCACCGATACTGCAATTGCGAGCTCTACGGCTTTGATTCGCGCATGCGTACGCGCGACCACTTGCCAAGAATCGTCCGGTCCCCTTGTACAATTCAGCTGCTAGAATCCCTTTTTTCACGCGTGTGTGTGGGTGTGGGTGTGGGTCTGGGTCTGTATACCAACGAGAAAGTTTCAGCTAAGTTGTGATCGATTTTTCTTTTGCCTTAACGACGGCAGGATTGGACTCTATTGCACTGCTTTCTTCGAGTGGGTTTCATTCAAGGAACGGTAATAATATTAGCATAATACGAAACTTTAATTTGAAAGTACCCTAAATATATTTAATATAGATTTTGTTTTATTTTTCACGTTTACGAATGCAATGCACTTATACATGCGGATGTACTCGTTATGTCCATTGCGTACATGTAAACGTACACGTAAAAGTGCTTCAGTTACCATTGACTATTGCTTGTTCTTCGATCTATTGTAACGAGAGAGTCTTGTAATAAATAATTCATTTCTGCAATATGTATTTAATGAAGAATTATAGATTTCTTTTAGAGCAATACTATGAGTCAACAAAATGCGACAGTAGTTGAGAATAAGTTTGAGAATAAGAAAATTTGACGGGATAGACTGAGATGACTTGCACTGGGGCGATGAATAATTAATATATAATTAATGGCGTTGAACGTAAGGAAATTAAAAAAATTAGGAGAATAATCAGTGGGATTATTTATTTGTTGAATTAAATATTTCGGGAAATAACTTATATTTACAATATTAAAGTAAAAGCTTGTTATGCCAAAGTGGGAGAAAATTACGTAGACGTGGTAGGCATTAAAATTCAAAAGATGTAATATATCATACGGCTGAGCAATTGTCCTAATAATCGTTTCATTAAAGTAGCATTCGAGCAATTAATTATCACGTAAAAATTTGTAATTGTTACGTGAAAGAATACCGATGTTTCTCCGTACGTATTGCATATTCCTCTTAACACGAAACTTTTTTTTAATTAATTTTTCTTTTAAATTAATCATGAACAACTTTGTCCAATTAAGGTAGACGCGCCAGCAGTGGAAGCACTGCCCAGTATTGTATAAATAAAGTACAAAAGAAGAAATGTTCTCGTACATTTTGCGTACAACGAAGCATTGAAACTGTTTTAACTGGTATTTCTCAGTAATTGAATGTTTCTTAGTCCACGCCATCGGGTACGAGACTAGGATAATAGAGAAAATAATCAATAACTTCAACAGCCTCGACATACAATGGTTTGTATTTCCTAAGTATCAGTCAGCAGCAAATAAGAAATATGATCTTGTACGTGGAGAATTAAACAGAGGGAATGTTTCTGATACGATGTTTGCTCTCTCGATTCTGGATACCGACATGCATCAAAAGTGCCAAAGAATGCAAGGTGTGCGATTTCAACGGTGAATTACCGCCTTGACAAGGTAAATATGATATATGTACTTGTAATCGTGGATAAAATGAAAACTACACGGGATTTAGATATAAAATACTGGAGCACGTCTGAAACAAGTGTTGCAGAATTCTATTATGAAAATGTTGCGCTTCTATAAACACGGTCAGCATTATAATGTACGAATATTGAGTACTAATATCTGCGGTATAACCTGCAATAACTTTGAACCAACAAAATGGAGGAAGAAAATTATGACGCGCGCTTCGAACGGTAAAAATACACTTTGTGTTCTTCCACATCGGACACTTTGAAGTTTCAATGTTCAACGTCAGCTTCATTGGTACAAAGCAGTTAGACTAATGCACGAATAGACTTCGACTATTAGACCCTCGACTTTAAAATCAATATGCAAGGCCGGATAAAATTGTTTCGTGATTAATGTCCCATCGTGACGTATCATTTATCACACAATTCAGTATGGAAACCGTGTAACTAAAAACAGTTGAAAATGCATTATCTTAGGACTTGTCGAACCGATAATTTACTCAACTCCAGGGAATATCGATTCATTTGTAATGTTTATGCCGATGTTTAAAATCTGTGGAATATTTTTTTTTCAAGCTAAGGAAAAGGTTTTGATAAGCACGTAATTGAAAATTAACTTTCAATGGGATCTTAAATTTCTTCGAGTATAATTCTCGGCTAATAAGCTACTGGTTTAAGTCTTAAGGTTTACCGACTTTTTTTCTCTTTTTTTCACCGAGGTCACGCAACTTTGGCATACATCGGTACGTACGTACACACGCACACAAACATTTATTCGCTCAAGCGCTATCGAAATATTTTTCAGCATTTTCGATGTAAATAGAAAATTCCTCCCTCTCTCTCTCTCTCTCTCTCTCTCTCTCTCTCACTCTCTCACTCTCGCACACCTTTTCTTACTCGCTATTTACTTATCTATCTTTGAGCTCACTAGTGCATACACTTCTTTCGTTCTTTCTTTTTGTTTTCAATTCCATTCTGCACTTTAAGCTCTTTCTCTTTTTGCGTACGCTTATTCACTCACTTTGCTCTTTTCCAAGCGTTTCTATATTTCTTTTTTTCTTTTTTTTTCCCACGGACGACTGCTCTCATATTATGAATGTGCTCGTTTTCTGATGGAGTGTTAAGTTTAATGGCATTTTAATGAAAATCTGCTGGATGCCTTGTATAGCTATAACATTATTAAGCGAATATCAAATTGGATACTTTATCATAGGAATAACGAAATTATAATGCCATATTTCGCTTAAACTGTGGAATTAAATAAAGCTTATCGACCCAGTTTAACCGATAGACATTGAGAAAAAACCAATTTGTAAAGTACGAATTTAAAAATTAATATAATTTCGTTATCTCCTCAACCGTACGAATTTTTATTCGAACGATTCTTTTTCTTTCTTCTTTTTTTGTCTTTTTCCGTTGAACTTATGCAGTTGCTCACAGATATTTGGAGAATTTTCCCCAATTTGATTTGCTCAAGCTTGCACCGATGCGTTGCTTATTTGAAATTCGAAATACATCGTCGCACGAGACTTTTTTACAAACCTAATCTTCAGACGGAGGGATGTCGTAATTTTCTTGAGAGTGCGTAGTGCAATTACTTGATAATTAACGAAGGGACAAGCTCAAGGCAGAAATTCCGAGCGACTCAATTTTCCAGGCACATCATCGCGTTGAAAGTATTGAATGAAAATTTGAATGAAAGTAACTGGATCCGTAGAGCTTGGAGAGCTAAAGTTATTTCCATCCAAAGATCAGAGCAGGTATGACGTAGCAGGTGCGCGCGAGGCCAAGTTTCCTTTCTTCTTACATGCCAGTGATCCATTGTCGAATGCCAAAGTATGCACTCGAATTTATGTGGTCTTGTATAGTTTGAAAGGTATTTTTAGCCAAAGTTGGGTAGAAATCTAAAGGTTCTCACGGTAAGGTAGTTGACACGGAGCCGCGCGGCAGGATTGATCCCGCAATTTTTCGCTATTCAGTATTGAGATTTTAATAAAGACTCCGAGAAAAAAGGGGAGACTAGAAATGAATTCTGGAATATCAAGAGTTCAAAGAGAAAAATGGCTTGCAGTGACGGGAGGATGCGAAAGAAATCAGTTTCAATGCGCCGCCATAGAGAATACAAAATGCAGAGGGAATTCTTTGTGCTTGGGAATAATTCTTAAGAATTAACGTTATTTTAAGTTGACATGGCATTTACCGGAGAATTAAATTTGATCGTCTCGTATTTTTTACAGATATAATATACGAATCACTATTGAAGCGGAAAAGGAAAAACAAACCAATCAACGAGAAGTTCTCCGAGCTGAAGCATTCAAAAGATCAAAAGATTATCCAGAAAATTAGCCGTACAAAGTGGCTTCGTAACTGCTGGAACGGCTGCATATATTTAACGAAAGTTTGCGATGTGCTACGCATTTGTCCAAATGAGCACCGATACGTCAACCGGGAAGGTGCGGCTCGAATAAAAATGGCAGACCGCCACGCATAACAAAGTGCACGAGCGGCAAGTTAGTTCATCAACGGCATCCACTCGGTATTTTGGCGTCGGTGGCTGAAGTACAAGATTTATGACGTAGTCTTGGAATAAATGGCTCCGTGCAAGTTCACGAATTAACATTTTATACGCACGTAAAGTTGGCATGAGGCTTCGAGGCGCGTGTTCCGCGCCTCGAAAACATTCGCGAGACCGGGGCTACGAAAATATTCGAGAAGCCACTATTTTCATCGATGTGAAATCCCGTTGATTAATCGCAGGGATGGAAAACGACAGCTTTTTCTCGATGTCTCGTTCGATTTCGCTCGATAAAATCGAAGCTTATGTTTTTCGTGGGCATTCATGATGTAGTTTTGGCTGACTGACGTTTCGTTTTCAATGAAGTTTCGAAAAACAAATCTACGTAGTTTGGAAGGGCGAATAATTTGATACGACAACTGGATTTTTATGGATTTCCCTTTACGACGAGACGCGCTCACAGCAAACCAGGTATCGCGCATTGATCCAGGGAAGAGGGAGATTTCAGAGGGAAATAAAATTGATTTTGTAGGCTGCAAGTTTAAAATTGGTATAAAATAGTTACGGTAATAGTTCACGAAGCTTTTCGCTTAATATCTTTAATTTAGGTTGTGTTGTCGCACTTGATACATTAAAGAGGAATTTTCATATTTCACCGCATGAAAGTTACGTATGAACTGGAGTAAGAATAATGATAATAACGAGAATATCCTTCGTTCGAAGTAGATTTCATTCAGTTTACCGCATAGATTTCACATAGAATTCACATCTCGCAATTCTATCCTAATTCAAAGTCAACAAGTGAAGGCGTACACTCTAAATATTTAAAGTATAAAGAGGTCAAGGGTTCGGGCAGCGATTATTTAACAAATCCACGCTGTACACCCAAAGCCATTATACAAAGTAACGATTTATACCGGGTAAAAGATTTTCCTTCATTCGTCATCGTTTAGATAGAAGTTCGAAGTAAGCCGGCGCAATTCGTTGAGAGCTTTTTGAATTATGAAATCCTTACTAATCAAGCTTTTAGATAAGTTTAAAAATTAATTCACGCTTTTATTTTCCAAATTTGCAATTTAGAACTCCTCTTACAGTCACGCGTTCTTAAGCAGATACTTCTGATGCATGGAATTCAGAAGTTACTTCTCCAATGATATGCCTTGATAACCTCCCTACACGCGCATGTATACGTAAATATATACGTAAACCCCTTAGGACGAGCTATTTTCCGCAATAATTATCGCCCTTCCTAGAGATACGATCTGCGAAAGATGCGACTGCGTTACCGCGTTTTCTCGTCGACCAGTAAGAATCGGCCATTTCCTCCCATCCCGACCACCTCACGGTCACGCGCGCGACACCCTCACACCATTTAACTTTCGCCTTAATTTTTCAGAGAGCAAATTATGCCATTGCGCGAAGCAACGGCACTTTGTGTCCCAGTGTAAAGCGCTGTCCATTACCGCTTGGGAGAGATGGATGGAAATAGTTGGCGGCATTAAATTTGGCAAGTGCCGGGACGAAGCTACGCTCCGCAGCCCCGACGAGGAGGAGGTCCGCGAAGACGAGGGCGAGCCGCGCAAAGGAATTTCATCGGACTCGCAGACCGGCGCCGTGGCTCTTTGAGTCGTCCCGCAGCGAAAATTCTCTCCTGCTCGGCTTTATGCGTTTATCCGAGCAACAAATCGAGCTAAAAATACGAACCTTTGCCGCGAGGGTGACGCTCCGACTGAGCGTTCATGCGTGCCAAGCCGACGCTCTTTGAAGTGCGCCCTTACCTCGGAGTGTGTCATCGGGGGCAGGGGCTGCCTCCTAGAGACCACACCGTTAAGCGGATCAGCGGGTGATCTGCAGGTTATCTCTTGATAACGCGATAACGCAGTGTCAAGGGAAGGTCGTTTGTTATCCTTGCCGATCGGAGGTGCTCGTTGTAACGGGGGTGAAACGGCGAATATAAGTACTTCCGGGGCGAAGCCTGGAAGTACCTTTAGGACTCGAGCGAGGAGGTCCAGCGGGATCTAAATTTATCGTTGGTGTGTGTTCGCATGCGAATGAACTCGGTTGCGCGAGTGTATTTTATTTTCCCGTGTAGGAAACTCGAACGAAAATACCGCGCGAAGCATCTGCGCGGTTAGCGCTCCTTCATTTTCATTTGCGGATTCTCGTCGTTACTCGTCGACGTGGGATCTGATTCTTTAAATGCATGGTGCAGCATCGATAAGGGAAGGCCATTTTTATCGGAGGAAAAGTTTTATTGACTCTGACGCGGCCGGAGGCGGCGCGCGCGCGCTCTACGCTACCTAGTCAGCGACGTCCATTATTTTTGAAGTTGCTATTCCGGTCGTTCTCTTTTTATTGGATTTTCTTATAGAGGGGCGATTAAAAGGGGAAAGAATCCTCGCGACGTTTTTATAATAAACAAGAGGGCCGGCATTGAGCTCCTCAGCTCCTTCGCAAAACGAAGGAGCTGAGGAGACGAACTTCGGTATTTACAAAAATGAATATCTTTCCCGTTAATAATTAACGTTGCGTCCACTTATTTGCGTACTTACGTATGTTGCATTATGTAGGTTACAGTGTCTTAGTGCCTTGTTTAATTGTCCTCGTAAAATAAATCACGTCGACAGCAGCTCTCCGCGATATTTACAGAAAGATAAATACTTGTACGATACTTTATTGCGCCAGCGGTAAAATATTGCATTAGTCAAGGAACGGAAAATGTTTCTACCGCGAGTTCCAATCGAATCTTAAGCGTATTTGTGCTTTATGTCTATCTTTTCTTTGATTAGAATTTCCTCTCGAGGGTATCAGTAAAAACTTGCGCCTGTACGCTCGTAGATTATTGAAAAAGTGCCCTTATATTATTATTATCATTGTTGTTTCGTGACAAAGTTATTCAAAACGGTAAGTTGATCTTTTTTACACTCGATACTTCACTGAGTTTGCTTAAAGACTTAACGCTCGAGTTATTGCTCAGCGATTTCTCTCGAATGATAATCGAAGCTTAAAGTTTAATTGTCCTTCAATCCTGATTCTTCGCGAATATTTGTTTCATCGATGAGATAAATTTTGTGTTACGTAAAACCTGCACGAAGCGAAGAACGAACGAGTAACGAACGAAGAAGCACTTTGTATAAATTTTGTATCCAAGTACGTAGATTGACTTCATCCCCGACCTTCATTATCGAGTGAATTATTTGGAGGTTAATGTTCATAAAATTCTAAGAAATGAAATTTTGTAAATCGCCTCCAAGCTTTCCATCGGTCTTGGGAGTGTTGCAATTTTATTATTCTTGTCTTCTCGAACAGACGAACCAGAAAAATCTATTCTATTAAAAATTCCAAGTGTTCAATGTGCAAAGCACGTCATTCGTTTAGAACTGTCGAGTTGGTTCATATGAATCGTCTCGATCGAAGCCGAAATCTCAAACGTAAGCTCATTCCTAATTAACGGAAGATTAGTCGATTTCAATGATCGCGGGACATGGATTTTCTTCTTCCCAATTTAAATTGAAATAAAAATCGAACGATAGAGAGTTTAGAGTTTCCAAGCTCTAACTAGGTAATATTGTTCCGCGAGCACTGAATGCATTTGAAGCTCGAAATTGTAACAATGTTCTAAGAGTGTAAACGTTCATTGAACTTTCTAGCGCTTGTATTACTTTAAAATGAAAAACTTGAGCCACTTGTTAGCAATTTCCACGAGAGAAACTTATTATAGTAAATTAAAAATGCCGTGCCGTGCCGAACAGATTTTCAAGCACGCGTAAGCACGTTAAGCTTTCTAAATGTGAGATTAAACTTGGAGATTGAGATAAAGAGATGCAAAACAACGTAGCAGGCGTACAATTGAAAAAATCCACCAAGACGATCGTCATTCGAAGGCAAATAGATCCCGAGCCAACCGAACGAAATATTCGTTGTACATCACGTGGTTCTATATTCGTGTGACAGGCGGCATGTATATGTATATAGAGCGCAGTACTCCTGTCAAATTTATGTTTACTAACGCCTGAGACCGAGTCTGTCGTCAACTCAGGTTTACGCCTCATCCACGTGGTTTACGATTATGATTTTGTTCCCTCGGGTTGCGAGGTACTTTGAAAATGTCGGGAGTGACGCTTGCAGTCGCTGTCTTTCGAGCAGTTCCATTGTGCGCGCGTATACTTGTTTAGAGTAATTGAATTTGGATCATGAAAGCGCCGAGCAACCGTGGAATGCTGCAAGTTCCGTTGTTGTTGCGCTTTATTGAAACTGTACCGCTTGATCTCTCCTCTATCATTCGTTTCATCACGTTGGATAATGTGCCGCATAAAGTACTTAATAATTGAATAATCGTCACAGTGAATAATGGTGACAAATGTGATTCTTACGAATAAATTCATAATAATTCGTAATTTATTTACCGTTGCAAATTAATAGTACTGCTTTCGCGCTCATCGGCTTGTACCGTCAAAGTTCAGCGAAGGTCAAAGAACGAGCAAACGTTTGCAATGGGAAATGGAGATTAAGGCGCTGAAATTCCCGGTGAAACTGTAAGAAAAGTATAAAAATAGCAGATTAAAATTAATAATCCAGGAGAGTATTCGGGACCAAACTGTTAGCCCGATACCGATATCTACGTTATTTTGGTGTAATTGTACTAATTAATTATGAATTGCTTCATTGAACTGGAGCGTGAATAATTTGAACTACGTTTAAGTCTAATTTATCCTTGAGAGAATTTAAAATTACACGTTTGGCAGGAAAGATCGTAAATTTTTTTCCTTCTTTTTTTCTTTTGGAAGGAAGTTAATTATATTTTATGACACGCACGTGGAAAAATAAAAGAAGGATGAAAGTTTTTTTATCGAAAAATAATTGACGTACTTTTAAATAATTAATTTTTATTTTCGGAAAGCACGTGTTGATATTTTAAATTGTAGCCTTCAATTATGAAACAAAAGAAACTTCTTGCCAGAGGAGGACAATTAATTTTATTTTACTTTTCCATATAATATCCGAACACGCTAACACAACGAGTACGTAATCTTTTGACTTTTTTTGAACAGTTGTAACGTTCGTTCACGAAGATAAACTTGTTTATGCAAATTGGAATGGATACTTGTGCTGAAACTTAAGTATCACTCGATAATGAAAGAAGACGAAAGTCTTTTAACGGACTAGAGAGAATTTAATATTTAATATTGTATGTGATATTTACATATTATTCTGCAATAATATCTTAGCGAGTTGGAAGGATAATAGCGTACGTGTGTATTTTCCTTTATAAATTTATATCTCACTTCAAATAACAAATCGTTTAAAAAACGCTTCAGCATTTTCGTTTCTAACCTGCTTCTAGCCTGAAAAATAAGTTTTAATCACTTTATCACTCAATTATTATTGTTGATCAGCTTGCCTTCCAAGATATAATTAACAACGCAATTTAACAAAATATACTTGTTCTTTATTGTTGTATCAGTAATGCGTTTCTTCATTGCAAAGTCACAGATTACCACATATTTATCTCGAACAACTCATTTGTTTAGCACCTCGATATTAATAATTCTACAAGTTTATCGATAGTTTACTCAAACGCAAGAAAGAAATGGCACTTTTATTTTTTAACGACCGAGTTAGATAAAAAAAATATCGTTGATGAAAACTTTCGGCAAATGAAATTTACAATTGCAATTAATCTGAATTTAGTTTCGTTTCTGGACAGCACTTTTTCTGTCGTAAACTCCAAAGATAACGTAAAATATTAATTTCGCACTTTCATAATTACCCAAGCAAGTAAATTTATGAACTTTTAACGATACACTCTGTTAGGTCGGAAAAGTGAGCAGAGAAAAATGCAAAGTTGGATTATAAGCTTGAAAATTCATTTTGTATATGTTTCAGTATATTCGAAGCTTTTATATCGCCAAAATCTTCGATTCGATATGATTCGATACGACCACAAACGTAACGCGCGTCTAAACAAAAGCCAAAGGTAGCGGTTGCCTTTCATAAAGCAGACTTGCTAATTAATGAATTTACTCGCTTGCATTCCCTTCCTTGCCTCCCTCCACTGCCACTATCGCCTTTATTTCCACTTTCACGAACTCGGACGCGCACCCACACACCAACACGTGCACCCATCACACCCGCGTTTGACTTCTTATTGTATAATCGCCCACAGGCATAAGAACAACGTGTCCCTTCAACGTCCGTAAATAAACCAGCGAAGCTCCTAACGGCATTCGATCACCGCTGAAGCGGCATAGAAGCGGCATAGAAGCGGCGTTGGGCATAGAAATCGATTTGATATTTATCGAATCGAGCGTTGAATAGTACTTTCGGCGATATTGCATTACTGCCGCGCCACTCGAGCGATCCGCACTTTCCACCTTTGCGGCTCATCCACATCGTCCGCCACTAGCGACGATTCTTCCGGGAGTTCGATCAGAAAGCTCACTTGACCGGAAGTGATCGTAAGCCTCTGCGTGTCCGACACGAGCCAGCTAACATTCATCAAAGTATACCCGGTGACCAAGTGAAGCGCGTAAAGGCAACCCTGCAAGCTTCAAGTTTGGCAACGCGGGAGTTAAGCCACCCCCTGATGTTTATTGGCTCGTTCGCTACAATATTACATTCTTCACACGCTGAGGGACTTTGAGTCGATGGAATTTCTTCTTCAGCGGCCCCTTTCTATTTTGAAGTACGTACGACACTTTTTCGACGGGCTGCGTGTTACTATTATTACGAATGCTGGTGTAAGTCGTTCGCGAGGTAAGGACGCGATCGAAAAAATGTCCCAAAGTTGAATGAAAATTGTTACCGTTCGCTGACAGATTCGCCGACACACTCGACAGATTCTCTTGAGCGTACAGCGTCATTTACATATACAGCGTCGACGGTTATAATTAGATGTCACTAAACGCGTACTTGCCCGTTTGCTCTCTAGTCGCCTCGTCATTAATAAACGTTGCTCGCGCAAACATCAATTATCCTATTAGACGATGTCTTTCTTAATTCGACCGTATCGTTTTCTCAACCGTTTCTCAAGAACACTGGTATACTTCAACTGTTCACTTTATGGAACTCATATTAGCAACGTTTATCAACGTTTTCAGTACTCAATAAAAGCGATACGTTACTTCGCAGAGTAGCGTATCGCTTCCAGATTCCTGAAGCTTTTCTTAGAAGCGCGAAAAGAATGCGTTATCATTCACCCAAGCACTGACTTTATAGGCTTCGGCGTATATCGATAGAAAAATTATCGTCGTGTTTTTTAACGCACGCAAGATGAAATTATCTGCGAAACCATTTTTTAGCGAAGCGCTACAGTTTCGATAAATATAGATTATCGTATACGGAAGAATCGACCAGAGAAGCGAGAGACCAGACAATGGAGGGCAGCTTTTTATCGATAAAATCTCGCAAATATTTAATATTTGGATTAATGTAAATTTTTCAAATATTCGATGACGGAGATGCCGGTTTTACACAAGTTTGTACGTTGAACTGCATTTTGGGTTTGCATTTTCATTGCGAGAGTCATGCACACACCCGTATATATATATATATATATATATATATATATATATACATTGAATATTTGAACATTCCAATTAGAAAGTTGGATATCCTGCTAATGAGACGGATCTCCTGAATTTTGAAACTAGAGTATCTCTTACGCGAGCAGTTTCAGATAGTAGCGCGCGGTAAATTTCGTTTCCTTGCAAATGTTTACCGCGAGCCTCTCCGCAGGATCTCCGGGTCTCTGTTTCAAGGTAGAATCGTCGGCGGTGAAATTCCCCGTCCAATGGAAAACCTCGGACGGTGATGCGGGGGTGGTGGTGGGGGGGGGGTTGGACGGGGACGGTGGTGGCGTCTCCTTGCGGAGTTTGCGGATATGGATTCCAAAAGGCTCGCTATCCTAAGCCACGAGTTCATTGGAATCTCAATATCTCTCCGCGTCTTTTGTGGTATTTTTCTCGATATGCCACGACTGCAAGCCGTTGGAATGGAGTTTTTTAGCCGATTAATGCCACTTCTTGTAGCCTGTTCCGTGTCGAATGTTCCAGCGGCTTATTTAATCGTGTGGAGGGAAAAGGAACGGGAAGTTTGAAACGTATGTCTCTGAGTACTGCTTCGTTCACGTGTATTTGGTATTTTAATATTTTTCCTTTCCATTGGAACCAGCTCTGCGTTTCTCAGAAAACACCTGGACAGTACGTAACCGACACTCTATAATTGTAGAATTTTCTTTTGTAACATTTTCTGAAAATGTTTGCGGCGTTCGTTGGTTAAACTTAAATTTCGCTGGATAAACTAGCCTCTTTCGAAGCTTCGAGACAGACGTCGACGGTCAAATCAGGCGAATAAACTGTAAGACGGTTAGTTGTATGCGGGTCTAGCCTCTTAATACTTTTATCAAAGGCAGAGCAGCAGTTAGCTTTTAGGAAAATTGCGAAAGTTGAAAGGTGGCCGAAACGGTGACTTTGAAAATCTCGGACAAATCGAGAGCTGTGAAAAGCTCGAGACGAGGGAAAGTTAAACTTGGCACATGCGTACTATTTCCGGTCCAATCACGCCTAAAAGCCGACGGAGCAAGTAGAGTTTAATCCTGGGGATCGTGTTAACGTAACTTAGCACCCCAACCGAAACGAGTCTCTGTCGGCTTAAGTAGTTAGTCTAACATTTCAATAAAAAACTGTAGTCGGTCGCGTAACTGATTTCAGAGACACGACTCGTGTTCCACCGGTAATTAAGCATTTACGCCTACGATGAATGACCCTTTGCTCTATTTAATAAATGCAGGCGTGAATTTACAGTTTTTATACTTTATACGGAGTCGATCTCCTGGAACCAGATTTCATCAAGTCATTCGGGAAGTTCAAGCAAATGGAGTTCAATTCCAATTGAACACTGACAACACTGATTGTTAACGAGATGTGTAAAATTAATTGTTCGTGCATTCCAATCTAATTGTGATACAAATTAATGTACAAATTATGTAAATACAAAATTAATAGACTCGCGTTCGGCTAAATATAGTAGTGTGATTTTCTCGGAAAATATTTCTAAGCTTATGATTTCACATTCTCAAGAATAATAATTTAATTCGCAATAATTACATAACCGAATGATTCGTGGTCGTTAATTCATTTTTATTGGAACATTTTTTTGAAATATTTTATAGAAATACGCAGTCTAGCTTATTCAATCAATATTATAAGGGACGTAAGGGATATATTCTAAAAATACGGTCATATACATCAGCAAAAATTATGGATCACCCATCGAATGCGTGTTATTTTTGATTAAAAATCGATGGTTTTATTAATGATTATTTTAGACGTTCGCACAATCCAAGAATCTTATCGATACACGTCACCCCTTAAATATTTGACGTTGAATTACTTTTGGTTACACTGTTTCTTTTTGCATTTGCACCCAGTACTTGCAAAGTGTAGGTGAAATGAAAATGTCAGCGTAAAAGTGCGACATCTTTAGGATTGTTAAAAGTACCGAAAGATGTATCTCTACAACTGCTACTACTACCACCAATAATGTGATGTGTGAATAATAATGTGTGAAGTGTGAAGTGACACGTAAAACTTTACGTGTAAACACAATTAACCAGGCCAGCGTTTATTTCTTTCCTGCAGTTAATTTTAATAGATCTAGAACATCTTTTTGGAGTATTTGTTAATGGCAATTAGTAGATACAGTTCAACGCGTATTACGTTTCTCGACGTCGGTTCAGACTAATATTTTATAAATTATATATTCTCATGCGCGATGAATTTGAAACCAAGTAAGAATAAAGCATCTTGAGTCATTTGCCATAGCGTACTACCGTTGATAGCAGTACTCGATCCTAGTGCTCGCTGAAATAAAGCGTTATTTTTTAAAATATATATATATATATATATGTACAGGTATATATTTGAAATGAGCGAATATCTTGTAAATATTGAAAGTAAGTCTATCGGGTACTCGATCGGAATATATGAATTTTTCCCCAGACATAAAAACCCTCACGAGAATATCGATTCGGTATTTCAGTAAAAATTGCCGAGCTTCGTATTTCATAAAAAAGCAGGAAGAAGTTCGACCGACGAGCGTTACATAATTAGCGGTTTTAACGTGCCTCGGTGTTATGAAAATAGCAAGCTGTCGCTGGTCAGTCGGAATTTCCTCGTTATTGATTCCCCGAAGCCGCTGCTGCAGCAGTCTGTGCTACGATACACGATATTACCTCGGTTTTTGTGTGGGTAAGGAGGCTTTTATTCGCAGCCCAGCCAACTGGAGAAGCCATAAGGATGAGCGACAGAGCCGAGGGTTATTCCACTGAAATTATGGACCTGTGAATTTACTCATTATCGAAGACTATCGCGCTTCGGGGATTTTGGGGTTGATTTGTTTTACGGCTGATTTTGCTTTTAGGAGAGTCTTGTAGATATAATAACGAATTCCGAAAGAGTATGGAACTTTCGTTGTAGGCAGGAGGAGTTTGACAATTTGTAACGTCAATCGCGATCATGAATTTGGTAATGGACGCGTTTGGTGGTAATGGTGCGTGTACGAATATTAAGCAAGTTCGAGCATCGGATGAACGGAATACAATGAGAAATTATTATTATGATTTTCAACTCGCTCCTTTACATTGCACACGTGAATTGTTATAATAGTGCACTCGAGTTATGTACGAATTCATACAGCTTAAGCACGAAAAAAATTTGCGATAACGATGAAGGAATTTTTAAAAATATTTCCGCTGCATTCCGATGATGCGAACGTCATGCTAATAAAATAAAAAATTCGTCAATATTTCAAATAGACGGTGTTTTAGTATGGGTTTTACGGTAAAACTTATTAATTCCTGTAAAGGACTTTTCTTCACCACCAGTGGACACTTTTTGAGACTTAATCGGTGAGAATTGAATCATCATTGATTGATTTTTACGATAACTCGAATTAAAATTAAAATAATGAGCATTAATGCTCGAGCAATGATAGTTCAACGATAAAACTGTCAACTTCATTAGCATCTGTTGCAATAAACTTTTATTTATAGCCTGACTTAATGCGAGTGATTAATATAAGTGAGGCGCGTATGAGAATGTGTATTCCAAGGGTGAGCATATTGACCAAATTCCTCGAGATTTTCAGATTTTTTCAAATAAATCGTGATTTATTAAATAAACACGCAGCGTCTTAATTGATCATGAAAGTTCTGAAATATTGACGGGCGAGAATCCAATAATATTTTATGATCGTAATCTCGATGGTTTGACTGATTCAGTATCTCAAATGCTGCTTATTTTATGTGACAGTAAATCAATCGGATTCAAAAGACTCGATCTCGGTTTGAAAATTCGCATAATTTGAAAATCAAATTCAGGCGCTGGAATCTTAAATTTCATGCGTGTTGTTGAAAAAGCATTTTTACATTGCATGACGAATGTTTGCTTAATTTTCGATTCGCACTCACTTGGATACGTTTGTTTATCATCGTATCAACGATGCGAATGTTTTCAATCCGTAAAATACGTAAAATAAGACGTGAAATATAGAGTACTTGCTACTTGTCAATATATTTTGATTACGTTGAGTACCAGTTTAAATATACGTATTTTCGTGAATAATCTCGAGATTTTCCAGTTTCATGAGAAATATTACATTTTCGATAGCTTGGCGGGAAATTTCTTTTAGCTTTTGGTGATTATCAACCCTTGAAGCCATTCTTCACACCAACTGGAAATAACAATAAGCTTGGTATTTTAATAGAACCAATAAATATTCCTTGCAAATTTTGTAATTTTGTAATTTATGTCATTCGGAATATTGATTAACTCAATTCTAATGATATTATTTAGAATTTAATTTATACCGTTTAACCTGAGAAATCATCGAGTTTACATTGTGAAATATAATTTCTCTAAATATATGACATCGGTCGGTTATATATCGTTGTTATTTACTTTTACATTATTAGACGCAGTGCACATGCGTCTGCCACTTCGTCGGTGTAATGTCGAGAAATTATAAGTGCATGCGTTACGTAATATCTAAAACAATATTGATTTTAGAAGACGTAAATATTTCTGCTTTATTCGATGTTGTATTTTTAGTTCGGTTAACTTGCTTTTTAATCTTAAAATATTCACTCGGCTGACGTGTTTACGTTTATATTTTAATAAATTTTGTTTGTTCACGATTGCAAACTTTATTTCCAAAGTATTACACTTCGAAACCCTGTGAAATCGACAATCATTCGTGACTTTCAGTGACTATTTCAATGACAGACACATTTTAATGGTTCGGATCTCGAAATCAGTTTTAAAAGCGTTGCATACCGGTAGAACCACACAATATCATTGCAATTAATGTAACTGTCTTCTCGGCAAAGTGATGTAGCCTTTCGTGCTTTTTGTACAGTTTTTTCAAGCGAGCCTCGCGCTAGTGTTAACCAACGGCTTCTAGTTCTGATAATGAGAGAAGCGGTATTGCTTTATCAATTATTAGGTCTTGACGATCGCACCAATTATAATCATATCCGATGGAATTGAGAAAACCTGACGTTTCGACATTGTAGATTCTGGAAAGTAGTGTTACCGATGCGTAAAAACGTAATTCAAATTTTCGATACACCTAATCACATAGGAATAACTCATAAATAAAAAGTAACTGCGAATGATAAAAAGATAGACATGGTAATTAAAGGAACGATTAGTAATATTGCGTAATGTAGAATTTGTTATTAAATCACGTAAATGAACGTGTAAAAAATTGAGTTAATCTCGTAATTGAGTAATGGATCCGGTTAGGAAAAGAATCAACGGATAAAAAATATAAAAACATTTAAAGTTCATCTACAAATTGATGAAAAGTAAATGGATTCGTTATGAAATTATACGCAATGAATGTTAAATATAAACTGGATAAACATTTGCAATTGCGATTACGTGATTGCATGTTTTTTTATGCTTGATACGCATCAAAAAATTGAATCAACAGCTTCATCCAGTGTAGGTAGATCGGGGACATTTGAAACTCAGTATCAATTGAAAATAAAAATATCTAAAATTTAACATCGTTATAATTTTATCAAGAAATGCTTGTTAATAACGATGTTGTGCACAATATTTAATATTTTGCAACCTAAGTTTCAAATTCTTAGCGTCAATGAGGTGCGGAGGGTAAGTAAGGGAAAGAGTGTCCCGGTCATTTATTCACCCTTGAATGTCATTAAAAGTCGGTGGATATTTACGGCAGTTCCGAATGACTTAGCATTTTGAAACGACTTTTTTAATTTGAAATAATAAGGCTCGATCGATAAGTACCGCTAATGGAACATTTATGAACGTCCGTACGTAATAAATAATAAATGTTACATATCGGATATTGTCGCTTTATAGAATAATGTAATGGAGTATTAAGAGGAATCAGAATGTAATAATTCCTCGTACTTTACCGTAAGCTACAATTATAATAATTACGGAATTATTCCAACGTTGCTTGATTTTAGCTGCTTGATTTTACAGAACAAAGTATTTGGAGTTTACAACTTTTCCACCTATTGAAGAAACACAATATTGGGATGGCAACAAGAAAATTCAATTTTACAAATGCGCGTCTCGAAGGCCTACACGTAATTGGAGTATTTCCCATCAATTCCATGAGTCAAGGGACTTTAAAAGGGACTTTTCGAGGTCAACTTTGAAAAATGTAGAATAAACTAGAAATCGTAGCGTTAGGCGATGGCAATTATGAGTTTGACAAAGCGTTTTTATAAAAAATCTATCGCTGGCAGTTGAGTCAAGATGGACGGGTAATAAGAATAAAGGACAGGAGTAACGGAATATACAATATTTATTAATCAGTTGCCGATCGACAGCCTCCGAGAACGGATGAGCTTCGTTAGTATTAAGAGTGCGAATAAACGAAAAGCATCGGCCAAAGCTCTTCAATTAATATTGTAGTCATGCTATAAAGCGAGTCGTATATCATGGGAATAAATTTAAGTCACTTCGATGCTTCCAGAAATTCAACAAGATCATTTCTGACTGCAGACATCATCTGTATTTTACCTCTCTCACACGTATAAATTAATCGAGTCCATAAAGTGCAGGTGTGTAGTTGCGCGAAACGGCCAATTTCTGAACAAGTAGGTCATACTCCTCCGGCTTATGGATAATATTCAAGTAAAGATAAATAATAACAATACAAAGCACGGGATAAATATGCATACCATGCTTGGTTGACCATCTATTTGGTAGGGAAAGGAAACGTTCGTATACCAAACAGAGGAAGTGTATTTGCGAAAAATCAAATGAAAGACGAGAGAAAAATAGTTTATAGACAACAACTTGACCGAATCCAACTTCACCAAACATTTATTGAAAAACATATTGAGAATTCGAGTGATTGACGTATACACGTGTATAATAATAATAATAATAATAATAATAATAATAATAAACAAGGCAGATTAACGTCAAGCGCGGAAAGACTAAAAAGGAAAAGAATGCTTTTCAACGCAGGTAACTGAGGAAAATTCAAGAATGAAAATGGATTACTCCTAACAAAGTATTCGGGTTATGCAAGTAAACGCGAAATGTGAAAATAAATTTTTTGCCGGAGAATTTTAGTAATAAAAATTTTAATTTGAAATTTAAAAGAATCGTAAAAGAAAATTATACCGCGTAACAGATGCTGCGTCAGAAAAATGTTATATCTATCGATAAAATTTCTCACCTAACGTAATAGCAGTTCAAATGCATTTTAATTGATTTTGGGAAAATTCCAAATTTACTGACTCGCAAAGTTTTGTTTAAAGTATATTCATGAAAATACACACACACACACACACACACACACACGCGCGCGCGCGCAAATAGAAAAAATAGTACATCGAGAGCAGTCGAATCTTGAAACTAATTCATCTTCATAGAATACAATATGGATTCTTGAGAACGAGCCATATTGTTTATATTATTATGCATACACTATTATAGACTATTGTACAACTAACTTCATAAATGTATATAAACTGCGACGCGTAAAATACGAATTGCGACGTAAAATATATTTTGTTTATTTGCCGCATATGCATTAGAATTAATTTAATAGAATTTCATCTAGCTGATTAATTAAATTTTATGCGATCCTATTTTCCATTCCTTAATAAATATATTCATTGGATATGACATAAAACAGAAGTTGGTATATTAACGAATACAAATTTACCAGTTTTAATACATTTGGAAATAGATTAGAAAACTTACGTTGACAACAAGACAATATAAATTCTAAACTTGGGATTTTAATAATTTAAATTTATAACATGTCATTTACGAGTGAACATTTTAAATGTTTCAAGGACCCGCTTGAAACTATTGTAAAAGTGATTGAAGTTTGAAAAGACACGTTGTAGAAACATTTCTTCTACAAAGTCAAAGAGAAATATCCAATTTACATTCAAAGTATGCTAATATACCATCAAGAAAAAAATATACCAACAAAACAATATGTAAACTCGACTATTTATCAGTAGGTCAAGGGTGGTAACTCTTAAGAACCCTATTTCCCCTTTGTGAACAAGGTATTTTTCCTATTTTTCCTGTATTCATTTATTTAACACGAAGATATTTATATTTATACATTAATTATGTAAGTATCTAATTTGAATAGGTAATTGATCAATATGATCGAAAGCATAAGTGCTTAAAAGCTCTGCATACTGTATCCAATGGGTAAGAGCTTTAGCCATAATTTTAAAATTAAATTTTTGTGGAAATAACTTGTTTAAGAATTAAAATACAGTTTAAAAACTAAGTTCGTAATCAATTATCTGGACAATTGTTTATTATACCGATAAACTTCAAGAAATTTTGCAAGAATAAAGATTTTAAATGAGGTTTTCCATATCAATGATTCTTTACGTAATGGACGTAAAGAAAAATAGATCGATTCATTTTAAAAACCTGTAAGTTTGTAAGTTATAACTGAAGTAAGTAAGTTAGGTAGTTAAAAATAAATTTGTGTTAAGAAAGTAAGTTTCTTTGGAATTGCATTTGCTATCGTCCCACCTAGTATTACTTTTATAAATTGACTTTTGTAATAGTGTATATAAATTCTTTAATCTTTTATAGTCGCGAAAATATTCTAGGAGATAACTTTAAGAATATTTTTAGTTGGCACTTAAAATTTTCAATAAATTCTTTTATCGACGTTCCCTTATTTTTGTTAATAAAAGATTTTCCGATTATGTATCGTTTATCTGGTTATTTACTTCAAAATAAATTAACAAAGTAGACCACCTCGTTAGCGACCTAATGAAGTTTCTTTTATTTTGTGATCTCTGAAAAGTCGATGCTTTAAAAATATAGTAAGCCGATAATCAACATCAATTTAAACAAGAGTGACAAACTGAAATTCATCTGGAAAATAAATCGCACATTTGTTATTTTATTTGTTTATTGAACACTTTGGCACTGTAATTGCGTCTTTATTTAGTAAGAGGACTTTTCAAAGATAGTGAACCTGTCTCTTGATTTCAAGTAAAAGTAAGCTTGTACAAAAATTACTGTAACCTTTCAAGCATACTCGAGTGAAGTAATTTAAAATAGATAAGAGAGCTGATAAATTCTGTAAAGTGCATTTATCAAGGCAAGAAGCAAACATTTTATACAGATTTTATAGAGATTTTATACAACTGAAACAACGCTTTATTATTCCATTGTTAAAAGACCTTTCAAAATCTAAAATTCAAAACGTTTAAAAGAGATATGCAATGAGCTTAATTTCATTACTTGAAAAATATACAAATGTAAATCCATGGAAGTAATTAATGTAATTGTTAATTCCTGAAATTGTGGCTGCAATACTTAGCGACTAAATAGAAAATAGTTTAGCAACCAGTAGAGGAAGATCGAATAGTTGTTGACGATGCAAATGCTACTTTACTAAAACTTTATCGAGAGAACGAAGGTGATATTGTATTGTATTGTTTTTTTTTTTTTTTTTTTTTTTTTTTGTATAAATTTGGAAGTAAAAGGAATTCGCGTACATTTTAACTGCTACTTAGTAATCCGACTTTTATATCTAAGTTATTCTATCGTAGTTCACTTTTTTAAAAATTAAGAATTTTCATGATTTTTCACGCAAATGACTATATTAAACGATATAATAACGAGAAAGTAAAGCGATTTTAGGGATTTTAAACTATGTATGCAAAATATTTGATATTGTTACAATACTTTGCTTTAATCACATTGTGGTTTAAATCAAGATGAGTACGTTTAATAGTAAAAAATATTTCTAAAATTGCCTAATTTTCATACATACTTCACACTATTGTCTGGTATCTAAATAGTTTTATAAGGATCGTGTTAAAGTTTCAAGAAGTAATGGGTTTACACGAGGACGTAAGGATTAGGTTATTAATATTAGCAAGTGCAGTGAGATATATTCCTAAAGTGTTCTCAGGACTGTGATGAAATGAAAACACTCCTTTATGCTACAGATAGAGAGCGGTACATTGTAAATTCCCTTTGGTTTTAAGTTAAATCAGAATTCATAATAGAGTTGAGAGTAGTTTATTGATTTAAAATCATTTAATAATTGAAAGCGTTTAAGAAGTATCTTTACTCTCTATATGGCTATTATCTTTAGAAATATTAACGATCCTTCTTTCGTGTAAATTATTTTCTGCATTGGGAATTTATTCATCATGAAATGCAGAATTTAAAAGATAATTAAAAGAAAATCTTCAAATGCCGAAATCAACTTAAAGTCACAGCAAATTTAAAGAAAATAACGACGATCCTTTGGAATTAATTCAGGCATTGTTCACTAAAAGATACAATCGAACGTTACATAAAGTTGCATTACTTTGAATGGAAAGCTGGTCTAATATCAGAGTCGTATTTCAAATATTTAAGTAATAGAAATGGCAGTTTCAGCTTTAAATTTCCCAGCTTACAGTCCCAATCATTATATATACGATCTTTAGTATCAGTGCCACATTCAATGCCTTTAATTAAAATACCCCTTCAAATGTAAAATGAATTTCTTAAATTTTCGCAGGTACAAAATTTAATTGATAAAATAGGAGAATGAATCATTATGAAACTACGATTCGTTTGGATAACGTTTAAACATATTATAACATGTTATACCATTTTAGCTTTGTGCAAACAATTTTGCTAAACAATTATGAATTTGTAATTGAGTTTACATATTGAAAATCGTATAATCGATCAAAACGGAATATAACGTATTTTTATAATGCACGATCACGTATATCTTAAACTTGATAATAACTCTCGTGTATTAACTTTTATATTGAAAAGGAGGTTTAAAGGAAAGATTTAATAAACTAATAAAATCATTTCATTGTTGTGTTTGTAAATGGTAATATTATTTTCGCGAATAATTATTAATCAAATCGTATATGAAACTGAGATGTATTACTTAGACTCGTGGTTAATAAAATAATACGATTGAAAATATATTTTGAGAGTACAAAATAAATAATTAATAGCCACGATATCTACAATTATCCACCAACCGATAATTTTTAATTATTACAGAAGACACACATCGTCATAGCTTTTAATTTTATTTTACTATTATTATAAATTTTTCCGGAAATTAATACGTTCGCTTTCTACGATAACGTAGAGTAATTGGGGCATAAGTTCTTTTATTCGCGCTCAAACGGTTGCACTGAAAATTATGCAATACTTCCTGCTCCTCAATGCTCGACAATTTTTGCAACGATGTGAATAAAAAAAAAAGGCAAAAAGATAAGAAACCAAGTAGCCGTACCACCTGGTTCGTTTGACGTGATTAAGTACGAAGTAACGCGAGGGATGTACGATTATTTGAGCGGAGGACTAAATTCGGATCTGGATTATTGATTTTAGTTGAAAACTGTGCATCGTGAATCCCGTCCGATCTTAGTTAATGTAGCTTTCAAAATTAAACCCGTGCTTTCTGATACTCGTAAAATAAAATCCGTTTGTTACGGATTCGATAAAATAACTCAAATGGAAACATTATAATTATTTTGCAACTGCAATGCATCCATAAACGTTTGAAAATATTAATGTATCAGGTCATTTGATCTATATTTATTCACGAAACGAACGAAACGCGCACGTGTGGTCAATAGTAATTAAGCCAAGTTTACACTCTAATGGGATAATTATAATAGTTGCTTCTAGGTTAAGGACGCGTTATCGATTGCAATATACTTCATATAATTTATACGTATTTTCCCTTATCTCTGATTGTTATGAATTAAAACTTTTTATATCTAGGTATTTTTCATTTCATGTTATTTATATCCGTCGGGTAAAATAAGAAAAGGTAAGTTTCTCTAGTTTAATTTTCCGTTCCCTTGTCACCCTTGTCTAACGATATCCATTGCGTGAATATTGACTCTGAAAAATAGCCGTGATCGTTGCAATCGGTTGCAATTAATGATTAATAATTAGACGATTAATCGTATTTAAATTTTCTTTTGCCAATAAAAACATTAAATTCATTGCGCGCGAAGAGCTGCAATTCGAGCAAAATAATACGGATAGAGTTGCATCATCGGGCTAATAGTAATTAATAATATTGACGGATGTATTCATAAATTCACCGACAGCTCATTGTAAATATACTTCAGTTTGAAATTTGTAAATGCATAAATTTCATGATAAGGAATATTTCATTTGCAAAGAGCGAAATGTGATTTTAAAGTAAGTAGACGATGTAACACCGCATGTTTGCCCGCAATTCATGGCCGTGCGAGTAGGTTTGGTAAATGTACACGAACGTTCATAAATGCGAATATCTAGGCTTTAGCATATACGAAGGGTACACCCTTCGTAAGTGTGTCGTTAAGTCGGAAAATTAAAACATTTAATTTTCGCACCTTCTCGTAGCTTATAATTTGGAATACTTAATTTCAAAGAGATTTAACTGAACCTGAAAAATAGAGTTTTCAAGTCCTCGTGAGAAGTGGCATACGGCTACTTTCATCAGTATGCATAACTCCAAATGCACTTTTCTCAAAATGCCTTTTTTAAATAGGTGGCGACAAGCAACAAACGAGTGCTACAATTTTTCAAAACTTGATAAATAATTCAGTTGGAATGTTATTTTTATTCGGAGTGAATAATAATTTCATTTGGCTTTTCCTCTTTGATGCTGCCACGAACTACGTATAACGTAAGTCTTTTTTTTTATGACATGTTTTACGTGTTTTTGAAGAGACGGGATTTTCCTCGAAAGAGTAAAATCTGAAATTTGTGCCGGAGATGCTTTCCAAAGGTAATAAATGTTTCGTAATGAATTTGAAAATATTGCCAATGGTACGTGTGCTTATTCGTCCAATTTCAACAAAGTTCCGTACCCTACGATTGAGTTTATCGGTGAAATTAATTTGTTTAAATCTTCGTTTAAAACTGTTGCCTTGGAAGGAACGTCCGAGACGACGCAACATATCATGTTTCAAAATTCTTTTGGAAATTAATGGATCTTTCGTTTACCAGTATTCCACTCGGTAACACAAGTAATCTACGTATTTGCGCCAATAGATACGAGATTTAAATTCAAAGGGTCTTGCTACGTTCAATCCAGACATATTTACATCATTACATCAACACATATTTACATCGCATAAAAAGCACACGACACCGTGCTAATTTTAATCGATTTAACCGCAATTTAACCGAAAGAATCGAATTCCTTTTACTCCCTAAAAAAAGGTTTAATTATCAGATCTCTTTCTCATTCTTCCTGGCAGGAGTAACCAAGTAAATGCCTAAAGATAATCAGCTTAGAAGCTCAAACGGGATGAGTAATAAATTTTCAATTGGCAAAGAGGCAACGACGCATATTTTAGTTCGAGGATCTGCACGAACATTTAAAGGGATCTCGGTGCGATCCAAGCAAGATCGAGAAAAAGCAAACGCCAGGAAGAACTAGAGACACATCCGTAATATCGCTCGGATCCTTTAATCCTGTGATATTGCTCCGAGCAGGTTTCCCGTTACGCGATACTTATTAAAAGCACTGCTCCCTGTATTACAGCACATCTCAGGTCGTCTGGACTCGCTAACGAGGAGCCGTTGACCTTCGACCGACACTCGTCTGGGAATCCGAACGCCATGAAATCGAAGAGGAAAAAATGGCAGCGGGTAAAAGGAGATAAAACGCAGGAATGCCATTCCAAACACGTAGCAGACGGCGACGGACTTTTGCGCAAATAGTTGGAGAAGGAGCTTCGAAATACGGAGACTCGTCGGATGCGGAGGATTGCTTACTCTATTCCTAAGGGCCAAAGGGACTGCGTTTGAGATTTCCCTCTTACTTTGCTACATTACCACCACCACGACGTACGGATTCACTTGCACGGGTACACGGGGGTAGTGGGGGAAAGGCGAGTTCACCTAATAATGGACGAAATTCTCTCTACTCGAGGCGAAACTCGACGATTATGTATTCTGGGAGTTTTCGTTAGAAAAAGTGCGCTTTTCTTGAAGAAGTTTGGATGTTTGGATGCGACGTGGAACGAGGACGTTACGCCATCCTGGCTGAGTGCGCGATTATCCTTTTTAGTCCTAAGAATGTATCAATCGTACTTAGCTCGAATGAGACTAGACTACTGACGAACAAAATCATCAGCAACCAAATCAATCCTACTTGTAAACTCAATGTCCGGTCGACTATTCCTCTTCGTTAGAGTGCATCCTCATCCTATCTTCAACGACGCCTTTCCCCTCTAGATTTTTACAGAGCCGGTCTACTGGGATATCCACTTAGAAGGGATCTTCGCTACCAAGACTAATGCATGCGTGGCTTTATCAAAGTCATGTACTGGACTTTTATGGAGAAAGAGAGCGATGCTGATTTGCGATCGATTTATATCTATTATCATTTTGCCGGTTTACGTTTGTCGGTTACAAAAGTTAATGGATTAAGTTACGAGAGGCTGACATTGAGGGAAATAGAAAAGAAGGGAATAGAAGTTTTTCACGTAAAACGATGCATTTGGCTTTCGAGTACTCCATTCTTTTCACAGTTAATTAGGATTGTAATTTTAATATTAGATAATTAATGTGACGTTGCTTCGAATATTGTTGTTGGGTGATTGCGAACTTGGTAGCGGAAGCTCTTCACTTTTCGAAAAACATCCAACTAATCTTTTCGTCAATTCGCGTTACGTAATTCATTTGGACAAGTTGTAAAATGACGTAGAGCTTGGAAGACGACATCGATGTATTACTCGTATAATGCTATTTTCTTTGCATATTTTTCGTAATACGACTCGTTTGTTATTCTACAAAACATTAACGGCACTGCAATTTTTGCGCAATGAAGCTAATTTTCAGCAAACTTCTCGAAAATTTGTATAATTCTGCCTTAGAACATCTCCAAGAGTGAAGATAGACGTGTAAAATATTTTTGAACAACTTAGCGAAATATCGCTTGAAATTAAAGTACGGAAACACGATTCTTGTTTTAAAAAGCAATTCATTAGTACTTGAAAATCAGTTAAAGTTATTCGAATAAAAGCAGTGCGCTTCGAAATACTCGACTCTATTCTTTTTAAATGTATATAACGAAGTAGTTACGTAACTACAAGCGCGCGCGCGCGTGTGCGTGTGGATGCATGCACGTCCGTTCGAAAATTTCTTTTTCATTTTTATATTTCGCGATACCGAGTATTATATGTTCCCATTGGAGTGCGGCCAGTACATCAAAATCAATTGTACAAGTAATATTCTAACAAACGCAGTGAGTCGAATGATTCTTTCGTTTTATATTAAATAAAAGTTCATTAAGAGTTGTAAATGTTTAGAAGTACAGCAGTTTCCATGAAAATTTCCCTGTACTCACATCTAATTTATACTACTTTTGTGCATTTTTTGTTTTTCTTTTGAAAAGCGATTTCGAATCCTAAACTCTGCTCTCAAGTTGTTCAATAGTGCTGTACCCGCATGAGGATCTCAACTATTCGGGATATTTTTTTCTTCGCACTTTACCAAAGCATTTCCAGTATTTGAGAATTACCCGGGAACGAATGAAGATTTACAAATGAAACTGGGCTCGCGCGATAAATTATGACTGTGTGCGTGCGTGCGCGTGTTTTTGCAACGAATAAAAATAATTTCTGTCGGTGAATTATTACAAATTTTCCAACTTTATCGCGTACTTTAATATTATTTGAAATAACCAGAGACTTTGGTAATGTTTCAATTTACCTTCTCATATAAAAAATACGAGTTTTCAATTACAATTTTATCAGCGATATCGCGTATTTCCACGTTACAAAAGTTCGTTCGCACGTCGCGGACATTTTATCTCTATTTAGAAAACTGTTTTATGCAATTTGCGTACTTTATCAAGTGAATATTTTTTAGGATTAAATGTTATGTAACATTTGAGGCATCGAAGTTTTGAAAAGCTCTCACATTCTCGAAAAAATAATTAAACAAGCCCATGCAGAATGCGAACAGAAATCGCAACGTGGTATTTCATTTTCAACGAAATAACTAGTTGTTATGTAGTCCCTAGAAGTATATAAGTATGTCTGCACGTTTTTTGAAAACAACATTTTGACGCGTTGAAGTTAATTTTAATCATCGAAATATACGGTAAACGACAGATGTCCGATCGAAAGGTGGTCGATCAAATGGCGAGAAAATAAAATATTTTCCTGAAATTAATTCAACGATGCGTAGGTTGGAGTGATATTTATTCGCGAGTAACGCCAAATGGAGTTTTGTATTTTTGTAGATCGCGTGACGTGAATTTGCTCGAAACCTCGTCAATGACTCAACGATAGAATCCGTCGTCTTCGCTCAGGGAACCTACTTTACGATCCGAGGCGAACTCCTTGTGTTTACGTACGCCTGTGAATTTTATTCCTCGATTATAGTTATTACAGGAGCATTGTACGTGCAGCAGTAATCGCTGTAACTTTCACGCCTAAAATATCAAGTTCAGTTGTAATGTCACTTATCTTGGACTTATTGCTGCGCGAGCTTTATGATTTATCCGACACGATGTCGTTCCGAGCTTCTCCGATTTCTATAACATTTCTATTACATTTGGTTCGTTCACAGCTATGAATATTGAATAATAACAATTCAATTGCTCCATAGCGGATGCAAACAATTCGATAGTTTTCCAAGTCTCGAGTTACAAGTTATTATTAAAATATTTTAATAATAATATAAATTTAATTTCTAATAAATTACGGCCTTGCTTGAGGATTTATTATTAACTTAATTATTAACTTAATGAAGAACGTTATTTTGATTCTTGAAAGGCCAGACGAATAAAATCCAGTAAAATTTAACATCGAAAGGTTGTACGAATATAAATGTTCGTTAAATTTTCGCAGTCTGTTGCAAAATTTTCAGCATATTTGATAAGATACGTTCAATACGAGAGACAATAATTAAATTAGCATTTTCAGAAACGTTTTTTCTTCTCTCTGTGTCGAGTCCTTCAATTTTCCTTTTGAAAATTCGACCAAGAATTCATAATTAGTGGCCTAGAGAACTTATAACAAGGGAATTTCTAGAAAATTGATAGCGTTGACAAATTCATGCCCGAAGAATCAAGAAGAAAACTTTTACTTGGTTTTCATGTCCCGAGTTAATATGAAAATGGAAAAATAAAAAAGGTTAATAAAATAGCCGGTTAATTAAAAATTGGAAACTTTTTGAAAACATTACCAACGTTTTGTTTAACAGACTTCGAATTAAGGGAACACGTATGCATTAATTTTCTTTATTTCCTTCGATTTCCAAATTTAGTTATTCGTCGTTTAGACTTTGTCAAACTTTTTGTTGTTTGAAACGTTGCTATAAATATTCTCGCTCGTGTAAAAAGTTGATCGTCAAAGCATCGCTGTCCGAATGTAAAAGTAAGAAATGTTAAAATGATTTGATGTAATATTCTACTTATTCCGTTGGTCTTTATTCGTACAGGCATCGCAATTTCTTCACAATGCAAGTCATTGCTCTTCCCCCTTCTCTCTCTCTCTCTCTCTCTCTCTCTCTCTATCTGGATTGTCAGGTTGAAAAGTACACGTAGAAAAAGAAAGTGCATCGAGAATCAGGGGCTATTTTTGAATGCTCACCGCTCGTCTGTTGAAACCACCATTATATTCTCCTTCTCTCGGATTAGCGTCATACTTTTACATCGAGCACATGAGCTCTCACTCAGTGTACGACAATACTCTTAATTTTATTGCGAGTTTCTCTCTCTCTCTCTCTCTCTCTCTCTCTCTCTCTCTCTATCATTGGGCTAATAAAAGCACGCGTGACTGCTGCTATAGTAATGTTTCATTCTGATCCAAATGTGGTTGGATCGTACTCGCTTGCTATTTCTCTCTCTCTCTCTCTCTCTCTATCTATTACATAACGTTTCGGGGGGTTGTATTCTTGGTTCAATTTCACGCGGTTCTTTTTGCAAATCCTTACTCTTGCATAGAGAGCAAGATTTTCGCTCAAGACGTTTTGTAAAAGATAAAATAAAGAGAGTGATATACCACACCGAGAAAGCTTTCCTCCTTTCGAACGAAGTATTAATTTCTGCTTCTGGAATCAATTTACTAATTCAAGCTAATATAACTCTCATTCATCCGACTCCTTTAGAAAAGTTGCCTTTCCATTGAAACTTTGATTAATCACTCGAACAATAACATTAGCTTTACTTATTGCACTTGGAAAAATTGGATAATATGCTTTTATCGGATTAGAGAATAATCTTTGTCAATTTCCACGGCCAGTCCCAAAGAAATAGTTTGAAAAATCGTTGGATCAAGCGCTCTTCTTCGCAAAAGAGCAACGCTCATTACGTGCATCCGTATCCCGTTTTACAGGCTTCATTTTCATTGCCAAATCTGGCTGAAAATGCATTTGCGTACCGATCTGGCGCATCCGCAGGATGATTTAATTACGGGCGAAGGCACTTGGGTGCGTCGGGCGCAGACGTCGCGAGGGGAGCCAGAGACAGAGACAGAGAGAGAGAGAGAGAGAGAGAGAGAGAGAGAGAGAGAGAGAGAGAGTGAGAGAAGAGCGAAGGCACGGACGCGGTTTATTTAAAGTCCGATCGAGCGGTCGTCCGAATGATCGGCGGCTTTAATTCGCGCGGTGGTCGTGCTGCGGCCGCCGAATAGCAATACGTGCTCTAAACTCTGGTGGACAACTGCCAACTAGACGTAATCCGGGCTATAAATACTACCGGGACGCTTTCCAATCCCAGGTTTCTCGCCCCTGGTTCATCCTACTTTTTCCGTTCCGCGTTCCTTGATTCATGTCGAATTGCGTCGCTTTCCCTGTCTACCGTTCGCCGAAGCTTCTGTCGTATCACCCGACTTGGCTGCCAACGTCATATTAGCCTTTAGACGATACGTCCGAGAGTCGCGTCGAGCTCTTCGTCTCGTTTTCCACATCGCAATTGTCGGTCACTCGATTGGCTCGTGTAACGTTCAATGAAGCATAATGTAATACACGGATGCGCAGAGCTAAAAGAGCCTTCTCCGATCGACCTCGTTGTAACGCATCTTGATGAATGTGTGTGTGTGTGTGTGTGTGTGTGTGTGTGTGTGTGTGTTTAGTCGTTATTATTTTGCAGATGTGACGTATCGGTGCTTTACGCCTGTTCGCTCGTCGCCGATTGAGCACTGGATTTAACCTAAAATGTCGATCGTTGATAAATTTGGCAAATCGTTACGAGAGCGCCGAAATTTTAAAAACTTTGAGTGTCGAGTGGATAACCGCTTCGCAAGGAAGCCCCACCCGAACTTTCCTCCGCGAGTCCCGAAGAGTCGCGTTATCGCGAGCGGATTCACACACGATTGCCGAACAATGGATTACGCAGACTCCGAGTCTTAAAAGAGCGACGTTGGCGCAGCTGAGAAAGATAAGCACGAGGGGAAGCTCGGCGTCGTCGAGGTATAACAAAGACAGTCAAACCTAAGAGTTTCACGGAGCCGAACCACCGAGTCGCGAGCGTTTATCGGATGTTATTAAATATAATGCCGCGAGGCGTGTCGAGCCCCTTCCCCTCGTCCTCGCGCGAACTTTCGCTGCCGTCCCACTGCTTCGATAACTTCGTCATTCTCTAAAAGGATCCTTTCGCTGGAGGGACTCGAAGCCGTGAGATGTTTCCACCTGCCTTCGACCCACTTCCTTTCGCCTCTTGCGCTCCCGTCACCGACACACGCGAACGCATAGAGAGAGTCTCGCCTCGTGCTTACGGAGCTCCGGGTTTGCCGCTGTCGCACGCTTTCGTCAAGTGCGATGCACTTGGATTCGCTGTTTGCTCGGTGGACCTCGTGCTTGACTCGCACTCCAACGTTTCGGAGGCAGACGAAATTAATTGGTTATGACGCCGTTGACGCCGCCGTTGACGCCGCCGTTGACGCCGCTGTTGACGCCGTCCAGGCATTTCTTCACTTTCGCTTAGATCGGAAGAAAGTCACTTTCTGAAGGGCGGCTGTTTGAACCTTATCTCGGGTCTTTGTCGATGTACCGACTGATTCGACGGGTCCGTCGATGACACGAGTTCGAAGGTCGTAAAGCTTGTTTAACCGTTTTGAAACCGAAGTCAACGTTGTCGATATTTTGAAATTTTTCATCGGACCAGCGATTCGCAAAGTGTTTTCGAGGCTTTTGATATTTTCGCGGGTTCGTGAAAAAGGATCCGACCGAAGTAAGATAACCGAAAGGAAGAAAAAGTAAATTTGCAATTTCCCGAAGCTCGATCATCTTTTCAAACGGTATTTCTGTATTTTCTGTTCCAATCATTCATTAAAATTTCCAAACACATACGCCGGATAGGATATTTGGTTTATAAATAATTTCAAGCCGGTATTGCCTTCTTTCGTGAAACAATAATACGAGATTGAAATACGCGAAATATGCAGCATTGTTCGGTATCCGCAAATATAAATATTTTGGAATAATCAATACATTTAATTAAATTAAACGAAAGTTTATTTATGCTTTTATTAGCTTAGTACCGAACTTTTCTTGTTGTTACGAACAATAGTTTTAAGATCAGAAGATTATCACTTTTGCTCATTTTCACGAGTACCCTAATAAATGTGAATTACCGTTTAATCATTCCTCGTTGAATGGGATTAAATGGGTCAAAAAAATTATATTAACTTTTTCGGAAGAGTAGCCCCGCTATAAAATTCAATTTGCCGACATTTTGAGTTACGAGTGGCTCTGCAAACGTTAAAAGACAACGGAATCCTCACTTTTATTCCAATGACGTTCAAGATAAAGATCCGTCATTGCTGTAATTTACCGACTTCTATAAATCATTTCGTTTAAAGTGGAAAATTAATATTTCACTGGGACAAGTCGCCAACGGTTGTCGGTGTCGCGGGATATTTACTTACGAATTTAGCGTTTATGCGGCGCGCAAAGAATAAAACGACCAAACTATTCGAGCATTCGTGAGTCCTCGTAAAAGGAAGTACGTTATTTAAAATTTTTCTTCACGTCCGGATAATTGGTTACTCTCGTCGCAGGGGTATTACGGTACAGTATCGGAAAAGAGTCGATTAAAAGCTTTTGCTTATTCTTTCCGGCTCCCTTCCACCCCCTCGCCGATAATGTAGGTCTAAGCATTTCGCGGTAAAGCCCGATAAAGCGCGAGAATGAAAGAGGACGCGGTCGCTAAATCCTATCGGAATGGGAAATCCAAGCGAAACGCATCGCTCGGAGTGGGTGTTACGTCCGTGTTAGCAATCAGGCTCGGTGGATCAGGAGGTAAGATCAGGCGTCGCCAATTACCGGCGGTAGTGAACCGCTCGCCGATTTGCAGCTCGTTTCGCTCGTTTCGCTCGTTTCGCTCGTTTCGCTCGTTTCAAAAGCCCCGGGTGCGCCAGTTTTAACGCAAGTCGAAACGACTTGCGCCGAGTTACTTGGCTGCTTTATTGGCTTACGTCGGCGATCCTTAACCGCTCGTGGGATTTCACAGCCAACTGTTAAGATTAGAATCTCATTTCGCGGAGCGTTGTCTTGACACACCGACGACGACGACACACGTGGATTACATTAGCCAAGGATTACCAGAGCTCTTCTCCTGGAGATTTTCTTTCCGTATTTTGTGCTTGTTGTATGCTTTCTGCCTCGACGTGGCGATGCAGATGCAGATGCCTGTGCAGATCCTCGATTTTAAGTTTTCTTTGCACTACTCGCATTTGCTTAGGTAATTTGCAGACTGCGGTTACAAGGATCGTACGGTCGGATGTTCGATTTGAGATTTTGTGAATTGTTTTATAAAGACAAGTGAAATCATGTTTAAACCTCTGCTTCGTAATTACAACGTTCGGATGTTTCTGATATTTACGTCTACGTCACATGCTGATGGTAACGTTTAAACAATTTATTGCAATTCAAACTCATTCAAACTCATTTCTTTGTACAAAGTCTTGTACAAAGACCGAATACCTCTGTATAGATTTTGAGAACGCGCTTAAGCATTTTAATGACCTCCAAGGACAAAAATCCTTCCTTTCCTTCTGATGCGCAACGCGCGTACGATTAAATCGATTTAATAAGTTGATATTCCCTTTGTATTTTGCTTCTTCGTTTGGTTGAATGAAAAATGAACTCATTTTGTCAATTTCAGGAGCGATTAAAGAGCGATCCCTTGATATTATACTTATTACGATACTTCATAAATATTACCGTAATATATATCTTGGAGTAATATCTCTTACATTATTAATACTCTCCTCTCGTTAGCTACGGTCCTTAAAGCGATAAACAAAGCAGATGTATTTCCTTTCATATTTCATGTTTATGAAATATATCTCGTCATATTTCTTCAAAAATCGCTGCTTTGCAAATGTGACATCTAAATTACCGATAGGTTTTGCTGCTTGACAGATATTTTTCAGTTTGTCATCTTGAGTTTTTGACAAAAATTAGGCCGCTTTAAGGACTATTGTATCGCAACATAAAAATCTATTCTATTACAAGATTGTATCGTGAATGCAAATTCTGGCGTGACACTGATCTTTAAAATAAAAAAATTCGTATCGAAAGTGGTGTAGGATAACAATCCCAAACGCGCATAAACAGATACAGTTAAATAATTACATTGATTTGTGCTTAACGTAAATCGACAGGCCATCGACAATTTAAAAATCGCTGTGCAAAGTTTCAAGCAAATGTATCAGAAATACCTTTAAACAGTTGGGGGAATAAAAACCAGTAAAGAAAATTAGGAAAACGTCAACTTTCATAAATCCATCAACGTCCTTGTTCAAATATAACCGATTTACAGATTTACGCTTATGAGTACACCAGAGGACACAATGAAAAACGAAAACGAGCATTTTTGTACGAGCGAAGCGTGTAGAAGCGTCAGCCTACATAAATACGGAAAAATATTTACCACGTAGGACGGGAATTGGCAGCCCTGAGTAATAATGTAAAGGCAGGATGCGCTACTGATGGCGCGTGTGATCCGCGGAGGACCAACCGGAAGGCAAAGTGCTGGTAACGAGATTTTCAGGTAAATTCATTTGGCAGCGACCGCCATTAGGACGACATGCCATGGCTCTTAGGCGGTCCACGAATGCACGTTTTCCTTCCCCTCTGATCCCCTTTCGCAATAACAAGAAAACATCAATGGGTCGTTGTGTCGCTCGAGATGACGTCACGTTCGTTCGAGCCTACAAATTTATTGCTTATCGGCACGAGAGAGAGAGAGAGAGAGAGAGAGAGAGAGAGAGAGAGAGAGAGAGAGAGAGAGCGGGAGAAATCCTTCAGCTGGATGTGTTTTAATAAAAAAAAAATCTTTTCGCTAAACGACGTCTTATTACAGGGAAGTGTTGTTTTTCGAGAATTTTAATGGAGTCTTAGGGTTCGTAGCGAATAGTTTATCGTTGTTTCGACGTATAATTATTGATTTTATATAATTGTTTGAGCAGAAATACTTGTCTACTTAGCTTTATTTTTCAGTGTAAATTGCCGACTGTTAATTTATTCATCGTAACTATGTATTTTTTACGTGACGCGTATCTAATAAAAAAAATGAATTTTTTGTTTACACGCTCGTTACTTAATAAAAGTTTCATGGACTCGAAAACATTTTTCAAAATTTGACTGTATGATTAACGTTTATGGCAATTTACTATTAAGTTTAAAAGAAAAGCATATGAAAAACAAATAACAAAGTCAATCGTAAATGAAATTGTCAATATGAAAAAGTATTACTTTCGGATTTTAATGTTTAATTGTAACGACTGAAATGAGACAAAATTTAAAAGTTCATAGCAATTTTTCGTACAATTAACTTAACTAATAATATTAACTAATAATATTACTTCTAGTTCACCGTTATTTATTTCATAATCATTGAAAAAATCACCGCTTTTTGTATATATCCTTGTTTTATAACCGGTAAACTGAGTTTTATCACTGAGACAACAGCGATTTGGTGTTGGATTAAGAAAAATATAAGAAAAGTATAAGAAAAACGTCATGAACTAGTATTCACCGTGATATACGTGTAATTGACCTATAGATTTGCAATCTAAGTAAAACCTACATAAAGGTTTTTTTTTGTAAGTAACGATCGTAAAAAGGAGAGAAAAAATTCGATCAACGGGAAATGAAATTGCCCTTCAAATTGTAAGTTTATAGTTACCTTTGAAATAAAATTTTATTAGCCTTCTAAAATTTCTAAAATTCTAAAATTTCTAAGCCTTACCTAGAGATGGTTTAAAGACGAATAAAATTAGGGTTCAAAGGAAATGTGTTTTCTTTAGATGTCATCAATGATAATGGAGACTTTAACCTTTGCGTAGATTTCACTTTTGTCTTATTTTCTATCAATAACGTGAATCATAACTCGAGTAATACAATTACTCATAGCCTTTATAGTATAACGAATTAATTTAAAAATATACATCGGCCGTTAATGAAGCAAATGAATTTGACAAGGAGTAAATGCGCGATTAAAGTCGGTAAGTCTGGTGGGAGGCGTAAATGAAAAACCTTTCACTCGTGGTTTATCTCCACTCGGCTTCGAAAGGTCAAGACCAGTTGGATACAATGTGGGTTGCTTGAGGATCTAAGGCAACGGATATAAAGGAGGCGGAGTGAATCCTGAATAGCTAAGAGCTACTTTAGCAGGATATCCGTACAATTCTGCGATTCACACGATAAGTGATTGCGTCGTTTATTCTGTAATGGATTTCGAGAGGTAAATGATATAACCACGATAACGGATCTTTTAATACAGACTTATACGTATTTTTACGTATAATGGTAGGAACGGTAGCCTTTATTGTTATAATTATTTACAAATTCTCAAGTGACGCATAGGCTGTATATAATATAATATTTAAAAATGTCATTATTCGAAGATCGAGTAGTTCGGTATTTTCCGTTAAATGAAATAAAGTTCACGTTCAAACAAAGCCGAAATTTTTAATTTTTTCATTAAAGTTTTCTTTGCAAAATAACTCCATAAATGTGAACAGAAATTTTCATTATCATTGTTTTAATGATTGAAAAACTTAATGCGAAGCACGGCATACAGTTTTAGTACTACAAAGTTTACGATAATTAAAAATAATATGCATGCATTGCAAATAATAAGCGCTTTCGTATAAATTAGACAATTCAAAATGTCGGATAAATTATGCAGCAGCAATTGATATGAACAATGACATGTGCAAACCTCGAATAAACGCATGTTTTAGAAGCTGCTAATTATATGTTGCATTAAGACGGCAACACGTAATAAAAGCATCAGGATAATTTAATTTAGATTCATGAAGATGAGTAATCGCCCATTAAGTCTTAATTTTAATGATACATTTGAAAATATTAAATTGATGTGTAATTAATAAAATTTTGCCTCGAACGTATGAAGTGTACATGAAAAAATCGTAAATTCTACTTTTATGCAAAATCTGCTTACGTTTTAGGATTGCAATAGTAAATAAATGGTTTCAATAACCATTGTACTTTCATTTTTGTTATTAATATTACTTGCCTTTAAATATTGAAAATATTTAAACAAGATCTATTCTTACAATTTTCTTTTTATATGGGATTTTTGTCGCGCGGTTCATTTGTAACAGTGATCTCGGTATTTTATAATATTTTATAAACGTAACTGCAACAGTAGAACGCGCGAGGAACGCTATGAAAATACCTAGAAAACACATCGTACAACATAATTTTTATTTTTATTCAGCATATACTTGGAAACGTTAGTAGTACGCGTATATAATACTGATCCACTATCAATGTAGATCCGTAGTTTAATTAACCCACTCTACCTAAAACAATCATCGAATTTTGAAGATAATTTTATTTTATTTTATTTAGACACTTTCAAAAGTAATTAAAAAGTGAAATAATAGATTGAATTAAAATAATATCAACGTTTTCATTTCATTCAATAAAGAATTCAATTAACTGAAAAATGAAGAATCTTGTAAATATATCTAGAGTAAAAACTTAATTGTTTTTTACGGCTCACTGGAACCACCTCTACTGGGTACATTGAATTATCGAATATCATTTAAAATTCTATACATATTGCTTTCCGTACGTCGGTATTAAATAATCATTACAAGTCTTGATCAAGGATATTGAAAAATACGGTGCATGCCTTGATTATAAGCATGAAAACGTGTATTCTTAGGAGAGTAAAGTTTTTCTGACAGATACAGGGTAAATCATCATTGAAAATTATAAAAACTACGAATCCTCATTTATTAGAATGTATAAATGGTATTCGAAAGAATACGAAAGAGCACACTGACGTGAAAAAAATTTTGATTTGTCAATTAACGAGATCTCAACAAACGATGCGCCTGTCGTTTAAAATGTATCACTTTCGTGTGTTACGTTTCATTTTTGTCGCTGAGAGTGTAATTTTTCAATGTTTTATCACTTAACAACCATCCATCTTACTTTATGCGAAATTTTAAAATGGTTAATCGATCATGTGCTTCAACCGATCGAGTATCGATATACGAGAAATTGTGACCTAACTTCGCAAATATCAATAACATTCGCGTTAAGCGCAACTGTAGCGAGGATCGCCGCGTAAGTACGAACGCACACGCATAAAACACCTACACAGGGGAAGACGCGTCCTTGCCAGAACGAGGAAAATAAAAAACGCCCAGCAGAGTTCACCGATGCTTTTATTCGGAAATTTATTTCCCTCGCAAGTAGATCTTTTTTTCGTTTGGCCTCATCGTACCTTCGTTGCCTTGGGTTAATAGCGAACGGGATCTTGCATTTGTCGTCGTTTCCAAGAAGCGTGTCTTCGAAGAGCTCGGATTGAATATACTTTAGAAAATTAAAGATCAATTTGCCAGGTTTCGATGACACAACCGTACAAAAATAATAGATACGAATACGATATTGTTCGTGCACGCGTGAAACGAAACGAATGGATGTATTTCTTTTTTATGTGGCCAATACCTTTCGTCCGTAATAAAAATGTTCCATGTTGTTTCGACGATTCGATAAGTCGATCGAAGATGATTTTTACTTGTTTCAATTACGCAAGCTTGCTGAACCTTCGTTTACCTTCGTTCTTTCATCTTTGAAGGATCCACCTTTTTCACGAGTTCTTCCCTACTGGATAGTTTGAACGAAATGAAACGTATTTCTCCGCGGAGATGAAAAGACGGTTTAGGTTAGTTTAACATCGATCTTTATGACGTGACTCATCGTACCCGTCATGGATTAATGAACGTCTCTGATTTATGCTAAAACCTTAAGTATCCGACCATCCGCAATGTAATAATCTACCATTGTGCTCAAAAGTTTCAAGAAATTTTCAGAAGCACTGTCAGTAGTTATCCAAGTCGTAACTATAAGTTCAATATAAATTTCGAATAATCCCTAAATTTTATCTCCACGAAACAAAATATCTTTCTAATGGCATACTTCGACACGATCGTTCATTCAAAGACGAATACATTTATTTGTCATTGTTTTTAATTAAAGCCATAAAGTAAGATATTTCATTTCAAAGCATACATTTGAACATTTAAGGTGCGTTTAACGATTAATCAATAATTACATTTGCCTTATCTGAAATATTTTATTGCGCCAGTCGCGCGATAACGTTTATTTACCGTTGAACATAGTAATCTAAAATATAATTTACATCGCATTAAAAATATTGACAAATTGCAAATTATACTCTAGATAACATTATAAATCAACGTTATATCGTAGCGTTAAACCAGTAATTTCTAGGTATCGCCTTTCTTCACATCCTTAATAGTGGATGTGATTTATTAATTAGTAATTCCATTCATGGTGGCATTCGAGGCTGCATTCAAGGAAGAAGAGATTCGCCCTCGAAATTAATTCATTCTTAGCGCACGAAGCGGAGGTTGCAATGAAATGGAGAAACGAAAGGGAATAAATTTCTCAGGCAATTTTCAAAATCCAGTAGCCTATCGAGCACCACGACGACACAGCAAACACTAGCAGATCCAAGGCTCTCGAGGCTCTCGAGTCGATCGATCGAGAGAGAAGGAGAGAGCAAGAGAGTGAGAACGTCATCATCGGAGGCAGCGAGTGTCTGTCGAGGTGGAAAAAGTACGGTACTAAGAGAGTACAGTTCGGATTGTCATCGGACCTAAGCGACCGTCCGCAGCTAAGTTTAGTAGCTGCACGCGAGTCCCGGGACTCGAGATCCGAGAAAAGACAAGAAAGGGAAAAGACGCGGAGCGAGAATGGGCGGATTATTTTCGAAGTGATCGGTCGATGAACGAATCAAGATCGTTGCCACGATTCGTGGCACGCGAATCCGCTAATGGCCGAGTGCACCAACCGTGCGACAACAATTATCTCGAGTATGTATTCTTGGAATGAGGCGGCCCTTTTTTTTCCCTTTCGGTGGCAGCGCATAGAGAAAAAGGTCGCTCCCGAAGATCGCTTAAGTTAGCTAAGCGGGGGCTATTTAAATTAATCCGTTGGCAGTTACAATGATCGGGCGAGTGTATTTTATTTTTCTCATCGATTATCTGTACGCGTGAGCGACGCGTGACTTCGTGTGACGTTGAAATCCGTGCACCTCAAAGGAAGGAAGATTTTATTGCATCTACCCTCGTATGAACGGAGGCGTAAACACGCTGATACATAAAATTACGGTAATAATAATAAAGTATACGCTCGAGGATGCTTAAATTGATTTAATTGAGTAATTTCATGGTTCCCAATGAAAGTATTCGCTGCAAGTTGGCTACTCGTACAGGGTGTTTTAAAAAAGCTTGGGTTTACTTTGTACGTGCAGGTTTTATGCGTTGAATATTTGAGAAAAGTTGAAAAGCTAGTTATGTAAGCTTGGAATGTGTGACTTTTAATGCAATACATCGATATATTTTGTCGTGCGAGAATTTCCTTGACTTTTTTAAAAACTTCATAATTTCACGTAAATTTTTCAGTGCTCTACCCACGACCTGAAATATTCGATTAAGGATTTGAATACGATATAGATATGTTGCTTAAACATCAGGTATCAGCAGAGCGACTACAATCGGTGAATATAAGATTTTGAGTTAAAGACACCACGGTTGTACAAGTAGTTTTAGTGACAACTGACTTAACGCTTACGTAGTCGTGTTTCGATAAATAAATCGTTACTTTTATATCTTGCACGCAATGGTAGTCAATGGGAAAATTAGAAAATACGAAAAACAAATAATAATAATTTATTCGTTCAAATTATTTAACAAAATATTAACAAACACGTAACTCCGCTATATTTCTAAGAATGCAGTGTTCGATGTCTAACTTTTCACGTACACAAATGAAATTGACGCTCATAAAATGGATTTATCAAAGTAACAGGATTTATTAGGGTAACAGCGCTTAAAAGACTTAAACTATAAACTCTCCTAAAGAGTATAAAAATTAATTTTCCCCTTCAACTGTTTACCGTTACGGGTTGACTCGTTCGTATAAATACGAAAGCGAGAGCGACGGACAAGCGCCGCAAAAAGACATTTTGAGACATTTGAAGATATTATCTATCAACGACGGTTAAACGATTATATTTTGTTTGGTAAACCACCAATATGGAATTTATCCATCAAACATTATGTGCAAACGTTGATAAACAGCTTCGTTGAGTTTACTTACGAACGAACTACGAACAAAGTACAGCATAAATACAACATATATGAGCAAACCGCAAGCTAAGTTTTAAGTAAATTGATATTACGTGTACGTGGCTGATCATACGCATCATACCAAGCATGTTATTAAAAGTTATACATTATGCGCAATTATGATATTTTAATGCGTCGTTTTATCAATGTCCCTTAATAATACTTTTGTACAACTTTCGTGGCTCTAATCGTGATTCTATATTGAATTAGACTAACATTTAAATTAGCTTCTCGTATTTAGATGTTACAAATAATGAATATTTCATCTTACGGCCTGACGACCAAACATTTTGTTTGCGAGTAAAGTACAGATCATTGTAAAGGAAAGTTTCCGCGTTTGTTTTGTGACAAAATGTTTTGAGTCTGCGTTTCAGAAATATTATGGTTACTCTGAAACTTTGTTCAATCTGTTCTTCGGATGATATTTCATCAGGAAAAGAGAATTCGGTATTTTTTACACTTGTTGTCTATGATAATACAGGGCAGTGATCGGGAGCAAACTTTGTTTATTATTACATTATTATGAGATCGTCATTTAAAATCAATACACAAACATTTGGAACATATTTTTAGTCAACTTGTGGAGTTCAGAAACAACGATCCACTAACTTACGAACCAACATTGATTAAAGTACATTTGGGAAAAATTAAACTTAGGGTTATAATAAAAGTTTTAAACGCGGAGAAAATAAACGATGTTTCAGAAGAAAGTATTTTACTTACAAATTGCATTATAACAATACAATAATAATGCCCATTTCTTATAAATAAAGCGAGAACTTGAGATAGTTGGCTTTTATCGAATACATAAGAAAATTTAATACAATTACCGACTATTGAACTTTATGACTTTATTAAATTTAAAATTATTCTTTTAGAACGGAGTTTCAGATTACCTAGTTTCATATTTTATAATTTATCTACTATGCAGACAAAATGTAAAAATTTAAATTCACTTAATTTACATTTTAATCGAATCAAAATTTAATTCTTTCAAGAAATTTAATAGGTTTTATCAATGTAGCCATGCGTAGCCTAAAACAAATGGCATGAGATGAAAACAGAGAGCCGTGGACAACTAAGAACAACAAACCGGTCTAAATTAATGACTCACATAACTAGATTTTCGTATTATCCTCCGTGATTTATCAACTGTAAGAAGTTTTTAAAGAGTTTTTACAAGTGCAAAAGGAGAATAAAAAGTAGCCGTAGAAATATTCTCTCTGAAACTCTTGATAAGACCGTGTACAGACATTTTAGTTGTTGTAATTTATCGTTGAATCATCGAGTGTGAAATACATTTTTTCATTATAAGCTAATCAATAAATATTACCTTGTTCTATAATTTCGACTTTTCGACTTTTCGACTTTTAAATAATACGAAAACGAAAGTACAACGTGGAAATAACGGATCGATATCTCGTATTAAATTATAATATCCATGTGGATTAGAAAGTATCGAACCCACAGTTTACGAACTAGTTTTTGATGAATTGGCTAGATTACTGTCTCAAGAAGAAGATTTATTGTGAACTTAGTTTATGTTGTAGTACTCGATTACTCGATTAACTAGCACTCAATTCATGATTTATAGAAATCCTTTGGAGACAAATGATTAATTACATATTTTGATTACCATTAAATTTCCGAAGTATTATGCTAAAATCATACCTTTAGGCTAAATGACTGTCGATCCTTTATTTATCCGAAATTTCAAAGATATCCACTCGAAAACCTGACAAATTTCGAACACCCTAGGAAAAAATCAACGTCTTTTTATAGACTTGAAACGGAGGTAAAGTAGTTTAGTGCATCCATCAGAAGCTAAAAATAATTTTTAAAAAGCGGATTTGAATGAATATTGAATATAATTAATTTCCTTTACTTTGAAGTTCCATATTTTAATATAAAATAGTTGGTAATTTAAAATTAATTTCAGGCTCCCGTTACTGCACGTTATCAATTATTCGCCTCGACGATGCTCGACGACGCTCCGTCATCCTATAAGTTTAGGCAATAGAAAGATGAAAGATTAAGTTAAGACATAACGGAGGTTTCAAGTGTAATTACGCGTTCTCTCGTACTCGTTTCTACTCTTTCGCGTATACTGTCTACCAAATCTAAATCGCCCGTAGCCAGCGCTGGAATATCTATAAGAATGTAAGAATATTCAGATATATTTCTGAGTTTACGCGAGAAAGACGTTCCTTAAACAAAAATGAAAAAAGAAAAAAACAAACACGCTGCCCAATTATCTACCTCTAACTTCCGTTGGAGCTACGGTAGGAGCTTAACGATTATTAATTGTAAATTTGATAGCACTTAAAAGCTTACACTGTCTCAAGCTGGGAAATTGAAACGGTAAATTAAGAAAAGGTATTATAATATTTCAATAACGTCATTACTAGTAATATTAAACTCGGGGGCTTATTACTGATGTAGATATGAAAAGGCATCGACTTCCTATTCTTTATTTTTAATGTCTAGCAGACGCTATAAGTTACATTTATTAATATTCATATGTCCTTATTACTTAGTACGTTACATATATTTCTTAATTTGAAATTTTTCATTTAAAACCTTTTTCTTTATTTCTTAAAGATATAATAACGCCAGTCATCCGTATATTTCTTTCATTACAGATACTTTGCTTTTTTAACTACTTTTTTTCACAATACCGCTCTCATTGGCTATGTTTACGATTTGGGTGAGACGAACGTCACGACGATCTCCCTATGAAATAGTGGGGGAGCCAATATCCCACATAATATCACCAAAAGTATCAGAACTCAGGCATTTGTATATCGCTAATACGTCAAATGAAGCAAACCAACGCACACGCGCGCGCGCGCGCGCACACACACACACATCCATGTGAGACTGATACTTCTAGTTTAAATAGCTCTTACTTGGTACAAGGAATTAAGATTAATATCGCACACACATCTACAGTCTTATATGTGTCGAATTTGTAAGCAAAGATGACAAATGCGCAGGTGCAGATGCACTCTGCTACTTTTGGGACGTAATAATCCGAGGTGATGCAGAATAGAATTAAGGCGACTCTTGATGAATACTTGATTCGTTTGAGCGTCTATTTGTGCCATGGAATAGTGTATTTACTCTATGAAATGAGTCGTTTCTGGAACGTACATAACGTAATGGGAACTTGTAAATGGAAATATCTTTTTCACTCCACTCCACTCGTCATTTGAAAGAAAAAGAACGCAGGCTCTATTAGAGGTGAATTACACAAGATTCTTTCGCGATTAAATTAGTCACGAGGGATATTTGTATTAAAAATACTTAGGGAGGGTAAGCGAAAGAATTATATTTCCAGCAGTGAGATCAGCCTTAATAAATGATTAATCAAATGCAGACATAAAGCTTAAAGCGTTCAGCGGAAAAGCATCGGGAGAAAAAGATTGAAGGTACTTGGAATCAAGAATAGTCCTCGATTTATAATATTTTGAATAATTAAGGCAAATGATTGGAGTCGATACAGTTATCGATTCTTTTATTCAAAAGTTTGAAAGTTTTTCTTCTAGTCATTTCTTTTACAAATTATTTTAAAATAAATTTTGACGCCGTTAATAAATACAATCATTGATTCGACTTATATAATAAATAAGGTATAATAAAAAGTAGATTTGTTATAAAGGGAAGAATAAAAGTATGCAAACGTATTCATAAGTTTGTAAACATACTTTCATGCATTTAAATACATTTAGCTAGACGAGGTTGCAACCTTTTAAAATTTATTTAAATTTATTTCAATTTGATCATTGAGTGGTTGCTAAAACAAAGGACGCGACTCTATTCTGAAGATCATATATATTTACCGAATTATTAACTATTATTAATTAACGTTCGCACAAATGATTTTCACAACTTACAATACGCAAATTGTACTTCTGTGTTAAATTGGAAAAAAAGCTTAGCACACGAGTAAACGTGGTGTTCAACGTTATTTGGTACATAAATGAGAAATGCTTTTAGAATTCGCTTTGTAGGAGCGTAGGCTAATCTTTGACGTACAAAGTACTTTCCGGTAGATTAGAGCACTGAATTGGCGCAATTGAGAAGTTAAAAATGCGTAGAGTATCGAGGACAAAAGAAGATGGTCTCTTTGAGGTTTCGTAAAAGACGAAAACTGATTCATCTAAATACAATTGTCGATTTTTATTTCATCACAGTAAGTTACAATCTCTATCCAATAAGAAATTCCGATTTATAATCAAACGTGCACAACAGTAACTCAAACTTAAGTGGCAGCTTTTCATCTTTTCATTATTCTTCTTATTATTATTAAAATAATTTAGCTGTTGCTTGGAAAGATAGTGATCAAAATAATACGCTTACGGTATGTGCTTTAAACGACGACTATATCGATGACTATAAGTACTTTTTCCCTAAGTTTGTTGGCTTTGTATAATTATTAATCTGCAACTTCACATGTAAATTCTAAAGTCCATTAATTCCTAAGAGAACATAGTAAGTAGTATTGCGATCTCATGTTAATACGTACTTCTGAAACTACTCAAATAAACTTCAAATTCTTCGGATGTAACCGAACAATATTATAAAATCGATAATCATCGAACAACGCTATTACAAATATTTCATGAGATTTCAAGAAAAGGAAGATTATCCGCTGAAATACGAAGATTTTTATTACAAAAAGTAAATCGTACACATCGACATGAACAAAGAGCAGACACCTGAAAAAAATACAAATGAAGGAATTATTAATCAATTCCATCCTTCAGACACAATCTGTCACGTGTCGCTTGACATATTATAATAAAATCTCACATAACAAAATATAAAAATACCAAACAAACAGGCAAAGTGAAAAAGCTATCGTCCTTTCATGGTCAATGTAGTTTGCAGGCATGGGATCTCTCTCTCTCTCTCTCTCTCTCTCTCTCTCTCTCTGTCACTCTTTGGTTGAAATCTCGCGCATTCCATTATTTTCGAGCTACAATTTCATTCGCGGTTTTGGAAACGGATGCAGTTAGCAACGGATTGACGACTAACTGCGACCGCCTTCTGCCATAACCGGAAGTTAAATCAAACGTCGGCCGGATAAACAAAAGCGGTCGAGCGCGAGTGGATCTCCGATGGAAATGGGTTTGATGGATTTTCGGTTGGATATTACAGTGATCCGACTGCTAATGTCCTTGGTAAAGGATTTAAAGTTGGTTATTTTTCGATGTAAGTATTGGTTTGGTGATTGCTTTAACGAGTATAACGTAAAAGGGATTATTTTTCAATCGTGTACATGGTGTGATGAATCTTTTAATTTTATTCGACTTTTAATTTACTACTTTTGGACTATTTTACTAGAAGCAATAAATTGCGTGCAATTGGATTTGTCACACACTTGATTGCCTAGCGATAACATTAGTTAAATTCGTATCCCGATATCGCTTGCTTATCACAACAATTTGAATTTAAATTTATAAAATTTGCTTCTTTCGATGTTCAACAATTTCAAAGTAATACTTATATTTTATACTTCTGAAAGCATACAAAAATAAGTTTTAGTGCTACATTCATTTATACACTACTATTTGGAAAGGTATATTTTATCTCTGGGTATATTAACGATAACCGATTTTTATATTTTCATTATATTTTACTTTTCCCTAGAAACCCTACTTTGTTCTGTACGCGTTATGAAAATTACGTAAATTGGATTTTGCGCGAATAGATTGATAGTGACCCGAATATAAGTATTTTGAATTTTATACGTCATTTGATTAAAATTCACGTTCACCTTACAAAATAATATTTTTGTTTGTTTTAATTTGAAAATGTAACCATTGATTTGTAAATACGTATACAAAAAATAATATTACATTTGAAAACATATGACATTAAAATAAGAAAATTCAAATATTGAAAAGTTGAAACAGTGTTGAAAAAGTTGTTAATCACGAATAATTCTTTCCGAGACCTTTTAAAATGATTGGATTTTTAATTAGTTTCGTAAATAATTTGATGTTAAGAATACTGTAATTACGTTTTCACGAGCAATTATTTTTATTCATAAAATACAATTCCGAAGTACTTTAAATTAAGCAAAAGCTTTATTTTAATGTAAATAGGTAAACTTGGTAATTTCGTTTATTAATTTTTTTATCGCGTACAAGTTTTTATATAAACTTCGAAAATTACGAAAGTAGACTAGCAACAATCATTTAATAATCTAAAGTCTCATTTCTTTGGATTAGAGCATTTGTAATATTGAAGTTATCTCAGATTCTTAAATGTCAGGCTTAAAGAGGATTTTTAAAGCTCTACTTAATGTATAATCTGTAGGAATACGTTCCGCTTAATCAGTATTCCCAAAGATAAAAAAGATATTAGAATTTGCATTTCAAGTAGACCATCACGTTTCTTAAGCACTTATATCAAATCTAAAAACTATTCTTTTTAGTATTCCCAGGCTCCATTTAACTACCATAAATTTGTAATATTTATGGTAATAAGTGTTGTTGTAACGATTAATACTTTCTTACACTTAACCTTTACAAGTAGCGTTTATTCTTTAAGAATATTTTCTAATACTTATAGATTGTAAATCAATACGTTTCTCTTTATCCTAAATATCTTAAACCAAGATTCCATTCAAATAATATTTCTCAAAGACATTTTAAAGTGCGAAGGTTATGTTGTACCACGTGAAGAAGGTCGGCATTTCATATCCCTTAAGAAAACTGCAGAATCTAAACTTGGTTATAAAACTGCACAAATTGCATTTTTATTGAAAGGAACATATTAAGATTCAGGAATTATCAAATTTTATCAATATCAATTGGAATTTAATGCAAAAGTGCTCGAACGAGCAATAATGTCGCGAATAATACCTAAGTGAATTCTATTCCACTGTAGCATAACCATAAATCCGTCTTAAAGTCCCTTACATTTTGAACTTAACGACGTAATATTAAGCGCTACACGGGTTACACCGGTAATTCCAAGTGGATTAACTAACCATAAAAATCCATACGCGTTCAAAGGGAAAAGGGATGTAATTTTTTCTGCTCCAGTTCTTCTCCAACGAGTAACTTAAGCTACAGTCTTTTTATCGTTGTTCCAGTTTTCGTGCTTCGACGCTGGATCTTCCCTCTCGTCCCCAGTGGGAGTTTAATTGAAAAAATCTAATTCTAGCCCGAACAATGACGTGCATTCCTCGGAAGGTTTAACAAGTAAGAGTGGCTCCCACGAGGTACATTGCATTATTAATGAAGAGTCGGGAAGCGACCGAAAGGAAGGAAAGGGAAGGGGGCAAAAAAATTCGGGAGTTCACAGCGGACGTTCTGATGATGATGATGATGATGATGATGATGATGATCGTAAAGGCTGCGAACTGTCGGTGGAAATCGAAAAAAAAATGAGGAGTAATTTAACAATATTTAATATGAAAGTTCCCGCCTTTTTATCGATTTTATTTCTATTGGCATATAAATTGTTTCGAAGGAGACATTAAAGGTCGACATTCCTTTTCATATTGCACCCTTTCAATTGCCAATGTTCATGATTTATTTATTTTAAAGCATTACTTGCAAATTTACTCTTCAATGATTTTTATGCAGATTATTGTGTATCATGAATACTTCAGCTCGTTTTATTCAATGAAATTCAGTTTGTACGAATGAATTTAGTCCTATTAGAATCTATATCATGACTATATTACGGATAAATAGGAAGACGAATATCATTTTATTATATAATATTACTTTTATTGCTAAATGCTTGAGATCTAATATCTGAAGCAAGTAAGTTTTGTACGCGTAATCTAATGAATAAATAGGTTCCCTTATGTTTCATTTCTTTTCTATATAATACAACAATATAATCACCTTGGAAAACTCTAAAAAACTGAAGCAATTGAAATAAATGTATTTCACCGATAAAAAGATGTATATATTGTTATAGTCCCTAATACAATTAAAACCTCCACAAGTTAAATAGAAGAAATAAATGAGAATACGGTGCTAAAGTCTTTGTTGAATAATTTCGTCACACAGTGTTCGCGAAGCGACGAATTTTTTTGCCAAGTTTATCACGCGTGGAACTTTTATCATCAATGTTAGTAACGGAAAATGTTTTCCAGCAATCGCCATAATTTTCATGACTAGTCGTACAAGGATATTCTATCTATGTTGACAAGAAAGTGTAATACATTTACACGTGGCAGAAGTAGAGTCAATAAAGATTATAGACCGAGGCCGAGAAGAGTGTCGTAGAAATATAAAGTGTGAACGAGCAGCTGCTCGTTCTGATCCCAGGAATAAGCTGGTTTACTAGAATCAACGACTGTAGGAGAAAGGAAATATAGATGTAGATCCGGATACTCCGGAAATCCTGAACATGCGTCGTCTAGGCATTGCGCTCGAGGGATCAAGAGCTCATTAGAAAATAATATATAAAAGGATGAAATTGATCGAGCTCCAAGATCGACGTGCACTGCTCGATACACGCACAATTGGGAAACGTATCGGGAAAGCATATAAATGGTGCCAAGCGTTCAAATTTTTTATTACACTAAGTGCGGAAAATGTACAGCTGTCAATAGAACGGAAACATGGAGAGGTTATTGAAAAAAAGATGCGCTGAGTACGTACTTATTCGTTCTCCACTTCCTTCGATATGCGCACTTTTCTTGAAGAGCTTATAATTATGTCAGCATTTATCGTTAGCAGTTGAATTGAGCTAAATAAAGCAAAAGCTTAAATGGTGATTAGTATTTTTAGTTCGCGATTCCAACAAGTTATAAGTATATTTAGTAATTGTTTTATAAAATTTTTCATGTATTTGCACACATACGTCTCTTTCACTTTTACGTTTACGATTGATTACCCAAGGATCAATTGAAACGGAAATTTTCCTCTCTCGTCTTATGAGGTATTAAAAATTGCAAATACTTGCAAATACTACTTATCCTGTAAATTTTTGCTATCATTTTAAAAATGATTTATTATAACTGCACACTGTATGATATTGCGCGTTCATTATCATTTAGAAAAACAGTTTTAAGTCATCAATAAATAGTACAAGATTAAAATGAAACAACTGAAGTGTAATTTATAGACGAATATGTTTTTTTTTTATGATTTAGTACACATAAAAACGAACCAGTATTTATAGAATTCTCTTTTGAAAGAAAGTTATGTATTGTTTTAAAACAAGCTATCGAAGAAACTCAAGCTAATAATTGACCATACAAATACAGATGACTTTGTACGTATTCGTACAATCGTATACATGTTTTTATATATTGACTGCGCACGCTATGGAATTCGAACACAGTTTATTTCAATTTTGCAAATATGTATACATTCGTGATATTAGATTTATTTCATTTGTTTGCAAGATACATTCGATTATTTCAAATTGCAGAAATATTTTGTAAAACCATCTAATGAGAAAATATTATTTTTCCCTAGAGTATTTTTAAACCAAACTCTTATGTACTGCAATTGTGAATAACGGTATTGGTAATATAAATAAGTTATTATTAAGCTATCGGGATTGAAATACTTCGTCTTAAACCCACAAGTAAATTATAAAATTATTAAAATAATGCAAATTATTATAATTATAATTATTAAAATAATAAAACAATTATTAATAATTATTAATAATTAAAATAAAATTATTAAAATGATTTAATTATTAAAATTATTAAAATAAATTAAAATAATTCTGAATATTTAAAACTAGCAATTCAGCTATTCAAGCTTACAAATTACCTACTCAAATAGTTAATAATTTCCAATACTTTACAAGTAATGTATAATGTACTCCTTCATATATGCTGTAACAATATTCATTGATTGCTGTAATGATATTTATTAATTAGTTTTCTTGCTATCGTTGAGAAAGCCAGGCAAAAAATTAAAAGGACTTTATAAAATATCCGTTAAAGAATATTCAAACACAAACCGGGACAATTGATTTCCTTGATTAACGATAAGCATTTACGAATCGTGTGGTTATGTAATTCTGCATTTATTAGAACTTTTCCCCATTTGTATATTCAATGAATGTTTGAATGATAATTTCAGATAGGCATGTAGTGGTTTTACCCGTATATCAAGCATACAAAGTATGCAAAGTATAAATTGAAAAACACGTGAACCATCTATCTAAACAAGACTTATGGCATTTGTTACACAATATGTTTCATCTTTCTTGAGAGTTTCGGATTTCGCTTGCTATGACATCACTGTATTTGTAAAAGGCAAACACAATAAAAGGGTTTCCAGTTCCTCGGAGATGGCGACCAACATTTTTCAACAATTGCATAGAATCACCTTTGGCACTTCAAAATGATTTGAAAAGACAAAAAAAAAAAAAAAAAAAAAAACAACGAAACTACTGCAAGTAGCTAACTAATTGGCCATGGGCGCGAAGTAGTGCTTAATTAGCTTGGGGAATTAATTAAATAATCAATGGATAAAAGAAACTGAAGGACTCGCTAAGTTCTTCCGCTTTTTTCTTTCTGGTTTTTGTCTTCACAGGCGGCGCCGCATTATTATAATTAGTCCCGGAAATCCGACTTCATTACTCCGCTACTTTGATACCGAAAACTTTTTGACTTTCTTCTCTGCTATTGTGCAACAAATACGAAAATATTAATTACGATTCCAAGGCGTGATATTGAATTTTATATAAATGCAAGTTTATATAGAATTGAGAAACAATCGATCCTTAAAAGAAATTAATATTTATTTAATGCGTTTTATTTAATGAAATGTATATGACAAATTAGCTTCCTCAAACGTAATTAATTCCTTTTTTTTCTCCTCCTATTAGCATATCTTTTAAATGTGTTTGCATATATTACGAACATTTCGAATGAAATTTCTTATATCTTCTTGCCAATAAATACACGAATATTTACAAACTGATACGACGATTTAATCTTCAGTTTTATTATACTGCTAAAGCCACGGATAAAAGCGCTTTTTAATTACGTTAAATAGTGCAAAGAAGGAAAATTACGTTTATCTTGAATTTATTAATTAAGAATTTTATATCAAAGTATTTAATTTTGAAGTTTTCCTTCCGTACTTTATTTATTTTTCAACGGCAAGAGAAAAAGGTCTTAAAAGCATTGTTAGTTTATAGGTACTTTTTCAAGTTTTTTCTCGTTATCGGCAGAGTTGAAAGAAAATTGGATCGCATCTTACTTTCTAAGCAAATATTTAGAATGGCTTGTATTTGTGATGAAAGCAGCTAGATTGCAGATCCCTTTAAGCCGCTCTAACTCCTTAACAATAAACTTCACTTGTTTATACATTATATTTATCTGTAAGTTGCTCGTTGTATGAAATTTACTCTTCAACTCTACCCGATCGGTAACCAAAATCTGTTTGAAATTAAATAAATGTTTTATAATTTATTCAGACTTCAACTGGTGGATTAATTTTAGATATGGAAATCTAATTTGCCAATATCAATAGAGCTATTTGTAATTTTCTTCTCTATTACTGATTTCTTAGTTTTTTTTATCTTTTTAGCTCACATTTTGTTTACGACGTAAATTTATCATGAGTTATTTGGCATTATTTGGCAGATAATTTATTCTCACTTTTGTGCTTCATTTTTAAACCGTTTTTCTATTCGTGAGCGCAAAAAGCAAAACTAATTAACCGATGAATTATCCGAGTCGGTTGAAATAGTCCATTGACGCGTGATTTTATGTTTGAGAAGCGTACAAATAATCTAATTAATGTAATTGGAATTTTTGATTTTGAAAACAATAAACAACGACAAATGAAATACTTATAATTGATTAAAATACTTATAATTGATCGTTTTAAACTACAAATTAATAACCTAATAGTTCTCCATATTCAAATCGTAATAATGCGATTTTTATATAGAATTTCGTAACGTATAAAATCCTAGAAATTCTTCAGGGGTCTCTGTTAAAAGACTCGTTATTTTTCCTGAATTCAAACGCATACACCTTCTATAAGACTGAGGCTTCAAGTGTCTACAAAATGTATAAAAAATTGAAGTGCAAAAAGAAAGAAAGCAAGAAAGATTCGTAGTAGAAAATTAGATTGTCTTTCGTAGAACAATCAGTATTGTGCCACGATGCCTTCATACATCAATACAAATAAGTACGTTTACTTCGATTATGCACGACCGCAAGCCATTACTTGCATATATTACATAGTTCGCATTGAAATTGAAATATTGCACGGATGCGTCGCCTGTTTCATTCGTCACACTAATAGAGTTTTAAATTAATTGACATTGAAAATTAGCAAGAAAATCAAAGTGAAAGATAAGCACTTTGGTACCTTTAATAGCCTGCGTATTCGATTTATTATTTAAATAAGAAAATGCAGTTCTCTTAAAGATAGTTTATTCGAGTAAACCGATTCTTCGTCATAGTCATTTCAATAATAATAAACGAAAACAAGCATATACGAAATGTGAATGCCATACGGAGAGATAAAATCGGCGATTCAAAAGCTGCAGCGAATACAAAGAGTTTGTTACGAACTCGTACCAAGAATATTCAACACTATGTAATTAATAATGTAATATAAAAATTTATCTCGGATTATTAAAATTCATGTTCAAGTATCTCCGGAATTTTTACATAAAATTAATTAAAAATTTTTATACAATGAATTGAAATTCTCGCTTATGGTGTAGTTCTTATAATTGTAGAGGAATGTTTATTTTATCGTCACCTTTCTTCGAATCTCGGGCGTTCGAAAAGTAATCTAATGCCTTAAGTAAATGCACAGTTTATCTGCGTTTTCGATAAACTAAATGAAAAATCATGGAAATCACTTGGAATTCACAGAATTCAGTTTGATTAGTTGAGAACCTGTAAAGTTCTTAACCATATTATGATTATTATCGCACTGAAATTATTATATCAAGGTATTCGTTTTAAAAGTACTTTTTAAACGTTTTGACACTGTACAATATATTTAAGATATTTCCTCCAGTTGGTTCAGAGAATTCAAATGGAACCTTGCACGTTGATTTTTTAATTTGACGTATAAAACTGCAATTACTGGAGATGCAGAATTGTTTGTGGTTTATTTCTATGTATAAATTGCAGAAAATATGGCATGAAATGCAAAGCATCGCTTGCTTCCGCTTCCATCAATATTCTAAGGTATTTTATACGTCGCGGTCGTACAATGCACAAACGGAAAATTTCATAATACTTGGTATACTCTGTACTCTGGTTGAATTATTTGCTCGAGAATTCGAGTGTAACTTATTTCATTAATTTGAACGATTGATAATAGGATACGATAGACGACACAAACATAACCACGTACCTCTCTAATTATAGTTAAAAGCTACACCTCCAAATGATTAAAACTTTAATAATTGAATTAAAAATTTGGATTTAGGATCTCAGAATTTTCTATTATGCGCTATTCGTACTTTTAAGTCGTAAGGTGTTTGTAGGAAATTCGCTAAAATTTTAATCCAATTTAATCTAGGTCGGATTAATTACCAAAATCAATTGAAAGTTTCACGCGGTGCGTGCAAACTGCAATTTTATCAAATTTCTTCCTTAAAATATTAGCTTTCGCCTGTCTCGGCTTAAAAGATTTGATTATTGACAAACGTATATTACACATGAACGCTGTGGATTATTCAAGTGAACCGAACGATAAGGGGATCATAAGAAAAACCCGTCAACACAATATCAATGCGTAAACACGTACCAAACTCTTCTGCATCCATACTTTCCAATTCAATTTTTCTTGACTAAGATGACAAAACGTCACTTATCGTTAAACGTTTTGGAAATGAGCAACAGAAGAGATACGGACGGAACACCTTCCGTAGGTGTGGGTAGTCTACTACTACTTTGAGCTTTGGTTAAAATAATCTCATGCTGATGCGACTGGATTGGAACAACGAGTTTACAAACTTTTTTAAGTTCCGCTTTAAGCATCGTTCGCACAATATAGCTGTAGCTCTTTACATTTTAACTTAATTATCGATGGAAAGTTGTCTTTAGTGGTCGATTTTGATTATTTGGAATCGAGAGGAATAAGATTTGTCGTGGAATTACAAAGCAGGTGTTTCTAATTTATTTTAAACGGATGCAAATTTCTTGTTTTCCTTTGTAATATCGGAGGGGAGAGATAATAGCGCAAGGGAGTATACAAATTTTTACTCACCTAGGTATCGAAGAAGGTAAATTTTAAATATGTAATTACAGCTCCGAACCAACAGAATTAAAGTAATAAGGGACACTTGGAAAGGCTTATTACTGTAGTAATGACGTAACGAATTTTTTCGATCGGTAACGGTACAAATGTAAGTAACGTGCCTTTGACTCCCAGACGTTTGAAAGGAATCCGATAAAAATATTTTTTTAAATTTTATGACGTTGGTTCTTCATAAAATGTACATAAAAAAATTTTGTCGATTTTAGATTCTAAAGTTAGAAACTGTAGCATATCTTCCAAAGGAAATTCTATACAATTGAGCTTTATTCTTTGAACTGGAAACTTTAAAAGTACACATATAAAGAGGATAGTAATTGTTGCTTCTACGAAGTTGCTTCCAGAATACCGAATATCGTCCAACTCTTCTGGTTATGTCGTCGCGAAAATGTCGTTACGAATGCAACGGTGAAGCTGTTTTACAAGCCGTTCGTTTTGTTGCGCGAGACTAAACAGCTTCTGTGGGTGTTCATTGTTCAACGAGAAATGTTTCCATATGAAAATTTAATTGGAATATGAAATTAATAGTATTTTCGGTCTATTGTTCTTGTTTTTCATTTTTATCAATATCTAAAGAGGCTTTTAAAGAATGACCAGCGCCATGGGGAAGATCCTTGGAGGTGAAGTATTCTAATGTAAGGGGACACTGGAAAGGTTTAAGTTGGTTGTTTGCACAACAAGAAAAATAAAGATCAACGATGTTAGAAAGCACTGGACACAGTAATAGTCCTATATTTCAACTTCCAACAAATCCAGATCGATCGCAGTCCTTTTACAGTTTATCGAAAGATTAATTTTCTATCGATAGACACTTTGCAAGTGCACTGATCACGAATAAAATAATAAATGTCATCGTAATGACGGACCGTGACTCGCCGTGATCCTTATTTTTATCTTTATTCGCTTGTCTACGCCCGTTAAAGAATATGTTTGTTGAAATTATAAAATAGGTTTCCCGCAATTATTTAATGCCGTTATGTAGATTTTTGATAATGCAACTCTGGAAGGACTCCGTTGTTTTACGATACTCGAGCTCCTACGTGTTTAAACTCTCCGACGATAGGTTGCAAGCAGTTCGTTCTGCAGTTTTATCTACCAATTATATTATATGACTTCAATTACATCGCGCTATCTTTTACGCTAAAATAACATCCGTATTAGTAGAACGATACGCGAATAATTTCATGTATCTTAATAATGTCGTTTTATTTCTAAACTGAATTTCACGTCGCTAGTTTTACGATAACCATCCAGATATGCGAGAGTTTATGAAAGTTTAACGCGGACTAAATTTGTATTTATAATAATTGTATTATGAAAAAAGCAATTTAATTTTCCAGCTTCGAATTCAAACTTGCTTTTACCAAATTTAGTGCACGTCATTTGTAAGCTTGTTTCTTGTCGTAAAACTTTCATCAGTCCTCTATATTTCAGTTGGTTGAACTTATTTTTTTATACCGCAGGTAATTTCTATTAAAAGCCTTCCTTTTTTTTACGAGTCGAAGTTACTGGTTTAAGTTAAATAATAATTTACGATGACATTCGTCGTTCAAGTCGATAACGTGGCGCACAGCTACGCTACATTCATGCAATGACATGAAATTTCCGTTGATGTTTTAATCAGTTCCACTTCACCTGTCATCGAGTAAATATCATTTCTTATCCAAATACGTTGACAAACATGTACACGCACGAGAATTTCATTACACGAGACAACGCGACAAAGTACATTTGCTCAATGTCATCAAAAGTTTAGAGAAAGTCAAGCGTAAAAGTCAAGCCCATAGTGTTACTGTCCAAAGCAAGCGTACATTACTGGTAAATGCACACGACCTCCATCTCCACTAATGATAATCAGCAAGATGCTTAAAATGCACAACACCAGCTGTGCCGTGGTAATTATTTTTTCAGAGTTATCGTTAGTTGTTAAAGCGTACATATAGTAGCTGTACGTAGCTGCACAGCTACGCGAGAGGATATATTAAACGAGTGTAGGAATGGTGGAAAATGAAAATGAAAATATAAACGCTACTACCAGATCCCTTGAAATTATTATACCTTTGCAAGAGGTATGAATGTAGCGTGTAACGCTGCAGAATTATTTACGTAAAAAATTATCGACCGCCGCTGGAAGAAAACTCATTGGTTGTAGGATAAATGCAAAATAGAAAAACGAAGAATTATTAAGAGATACAATTTGACTATTTAGACTAAGTATTTGTACGCATTTGTATTTGTATTAAGTTGGCTGTTCAAAAGCCTTGATTCAATATTTATCAGCGTTTATCATTCTCGCGCATGCATCCGTAGGTATGCATTAGTTCGAATTTCGAAATAAGAAAGGTAGAGCTAAGCCTAACAGAGAGGGTAATTGTATTCTTTGAGACAACAAAGATTGCGTTTATTTATTGCTAGCTAATACCAACGTTCGTGCGCTAATGCATAAGCGTATCAAATTTCTAAGATGAAAGAAATGTACATTTAGCTTTTATCTCCCAGTCCATGAATTAGCAATATTTGAGTCTACGAGCAAATCGAAGGAAAGAATTTAAGATAAAATGAATAAACTGATTTATTACACCGATTTAAGAACTGCGGTTAAGAAGACAAAAGAAATTGCAGACTAATTCGGATCATTAGACGGGAGTTTAAGTTCTATTAAATCTATTCGACCGAATCGATTTTGCAAACTCGTAGTCGAGGACGTGGATTCAAATCGACGATCAAGCAAGACACTCGTACATCACCATGACTGAAAGCGCACATAACGTCATTCATCGGATGGAGTTTATTGAAATATTATTGAAATGTTCCGCGATTCTAGCGAAATCGAATTTTACACAAATATTTATAACCTGGTCAATACACGCAATGTAACAGAAAAGATCTCGCAAAGTGTGCGTTTCTCTTATCGGTAAAGTTGTTTTCGAGTGAAAGCACTTAAAAGCAAGAGTGGAAAATAGAAAAATACCAAAGCGATAAATTCGTTTCGGGAAGGGCACACGAAGAAAGCCCGGATTTTCGTACTTTTGCGAGATTGTAACTGAACATTCTTCGTTGTTACAGTAAAATCTTCACACTGTAAAATGCGTGAATATTTGAAATCCAAAGATAATGGACGCGAGTTGCTTGGATGAATGGAAGTGGAGGTTGAGCAAATCATAGAGATGTACGTAAGATTTGAAACGCGACAAAATAAACGAAGCAAAATATTCGTGGTAAATCGAAAGCGTTAAGAGAAAGTACAAGTGCGTTACCATCGGCCTGTAATACGATAACGCTTTAATAACAAATGTGAGAGATGTAACAGCCACATTTGAACGTTCATTCGTTACGCGACTGATACTCGAACGAGTGAGTCGTTAATGTCGCTTTTAATGGGCATTTGTAAACCAGGCTGGAGGAAGCGCTTGTATTTTATTATCAATTTGCCTAAGAATATATAAGAGGATTGCGGGGAGATGATTAACTAATAATTTTCTCGTCATACGAGCCTGACGATCGTCTCAATCACAAGTTCGGTCACGAAAACGGTATTACAATATTCATGGTACAAACGAGTACGGCGAACACCCAAGGGACAGTCTTTACTCCTTTCGAAAAGTACTTCCTGCCAACTCGATATCATTGACAAGCGATCAACCCACTTTAACCCCGAAAACTCCAAACGAAATAGTTTCCCGTTCAGTTTCCAAGTCATTGGACCTCGAAGGCGTTGTTACATTGTCAGTTCGCGATGCAAAAAGAAACATAAAACTCACCTCGGCGCGTCTAGTAATAGCAAACGCGAAAAGCAGCTTAAAAGGTAGTAAAGCCACATCCTAGTCGCATGGGAGAGCGATTGCGTAGGCGGTGTCCGACGCGTTGATGCAAATCGTGCGGACTCGAGGAAAGTCGTAAAATCGGGTAGACGCCTCGTCGTTTTGACTGCACGCGGGAATTAACGGGCCTTGACGGGATCGTTTTCGCGACCTCCTCCTGTCATGCGCAGCTGACAATGGAATTTCCCCGGAGTCGCTCGTCCGTGGGATTTAATTCTCCGGGCGAGCGTCTGGAAAGTCATCAGGAGACGTCAAGAGCATGGAGGTAGCGACTCGTCCGCGTAAGACGTACAATTATTTTTGGAGAGTAGGTGGACTTTCTGAGCTCTTGATACGCGTACCGAGTCTTTTTTCTAGTTTCTACGTTCATTGTTTTTTCGCTTGGGCCTCGGTGGAAGGTTCGTGGACTTTTCGCGTTTCTCCCTTTTGAAAATAGAAGCGCTGTTTCTCTTATGGTGCCTTGCACAATTAGGAGGATACAGAAGAAGGCAACGAGAGAAATGCAACACAATGGATGGACACACGATGGACACACGATGGATACACGATGGACACACGATGGACACACTAGTTTTAAGATTTGCTTTTGGTCAGATGAACGTGGTTAAAGCGCGAATTTGTACAGCAATTTATGAATTCCAATCAAGTTCATTGGCCGAGAGGCCAAACATTTTTACCAACGAATGCCGGCTTTTCTACGTATAGTTTTCGCTGCGGTAGATTCGTGTTTCGTTTATCGAAGTCATCCGATCCGACTGAATTAAAAGTCTTTCGTAATCCCTCTGATGTATTGTAGTGTATTGTAAAAAGTCTAAATTAGCACGATTCGCGACTGTTTGTTTGCTTACGGCAATGGCGTGAAAATGTACTTTTGCCATTTATTTGGTTGAAGCGTGAGAGGGACGAATAACGCATTTAATAATTAACTAGATTTGTTATACGTTGATGGACGTCCGGCAGGAAATTGAAGGGATTAAAAGGATCTCATTTATGAGGGAAGAAGGAGAGAAAAATAGTCGTAATGAGTCGAGAAAGAAGAGTCGAAGACAAAAGGAAGAGAAATGGGGAATATGTTGAAATAGATGTAGAAGAAAGTGATTGCCCAAGTTCATTGAAATGAATAAAGGACAGCGTTGGACGAATTATCGAGGGTGATCGTTTAAAGAGATACGCGTCCTTTCAATATTTTAATAAATGTCCTTTTCATATTTACGAAAACCGCGACTACATTGACGAGACTTTAAAAGTTAACGTAACTTTTTGCTTCACGGCAGATCGCACTCTCGGAATAATTCGATCTTCACAGTTTTACGCTTTTATTTTATTCGCGTTGCTAAAATTTATATGAACAATCTTTATGGAAAGATTCGAACAGGATAAAGGAGAAAATTTTTCCTCGACATTCGATGCAATGGAAAGTTTACGTTAACAAAATTTGTTTAATGCCAGGATAAAATGCTTTTAAAAGTTTTCCAGGTTTCAGCCTTTCTACTGTTTTTAAAAATAGTATGATTTTAAAGGATTACGTTATATGAAAAATTATACCTCAGGTTTATCGGGGAAAATTCATTTTTCTGTAGGTTTTCATCAGCTTTCTTCCACTTCGTCGCGAAAGGGAGCGAATGAAACCTGAAACTTTTGGAAAGACAAATAGTACGAAATAAAATATGCAAGCTTTTAGAAAAATCAACCGCTTTCAACCGCTACTATTTTATTTGCTAATTGAACACACACAAATGTGAGTATTGTACATTCAATAATATCCATTCGACAGGAACAGTTGTACAAAATCAAAGGCAAACAATAAGTGAGCAAGAATATTTGCCATGATTTCTTTTCGTATGAAAAATGCCTTTTAAAAGATATATTCCAATCGAAGATAAATAAATTGACACTTATTACACTGGAAATTACAATATACAATATCCGCAATGTCGTACATTTCACAAATCGCGGATTCCGAGCAACTAATTAAATTGAAACACCACCAATGCACAAATAATTTCAATAATAATAATAATAATAATAATTTGGATTATCGAAATAATATACGAAATTGCTCGGGAATATTCGTGACACATTTAATTACGCGATTGTGGAATTCGTGAATACGTTTAGCTATTTTTTAAAAACGGAGAACGGGCAAAATATTTTCGGCAAAGAAATACGGCTCGCCGGCCATCATTAATTTATTTTGTCTTTAATATGGAAATACACGCGATTATTCCATGTAAATAATTATTAATCTGTAATTAGTTAAGTAATCGGGGGAAACGCTCTCGAAAATAAGTTCCATTTAATTAATTTAAGCGAACGTATTTCACGTTAAGTTGGTAAAAGTGTTAAAACGGTTGCCATTCATATCCGTTGAAATTTGCTAGGAATTTGAACTGAAAGTCGAGCGTAAAGCTTTCGAGGCTTAGGGTTTTCTTTGCTTTCCTTTGAAAGATATTTAAAAATTAAAAGAAAAATTGCTCTCTATGGAGGGTCGTCATCATTTTGCCAAGTGTTTGCGTCGATGCTAAATTATCGCTAAGCATTTCCGATACACTTCGGTTACAAAACCAAACGTAAAATACACCGTAAAACTACTCGTACGATAATCTGCCCCCAAAGCAGAGTAATAGTAAGGAAAGGGAAACGCAATTCATTCGTTTCGCGTGTAAGCGAACATTCGCGATCAACATCCACTGTCACAGTTTACATTCGTTTATAAACGGAGAAGCAAAAGTGCAAAAGTGCGCGGCGGTAACACCAAGTGCGGCAATTGGTACCGAGGCAATCGATACCTCGAGAATCCAGATTCGGGAGGAATAATCCGCGTCGGCACGCAGAAACTCGAAGAAAGCAAAGCGCGATACGCTTCTCAGCTCTTCCTTCATTGTTTCCCCGACACTCGTTTTCATTTCTCCTTTCCATTTCTCCTATCCATGTCTATTGTCTCGCGTTTGTCTCCACGTCTATTTCGTCCGTCCGTCCGTTCGTCTCGCGAGTGAACGGAAGTTTTTTCAAAGCGTCTCCGAAAAAGCGAGAGGGGCTGAGCCGACAAGAGAAGCCGTCGGTTGCAACTAGAAAAGGAGAGTCTGGCAGGCAGCCGACTGCTCTTGGTGTGTGCCCAAAGGGGTCGAGAGCCAGTGAATGGATGGCGGGTGCAGCGGCGTCGGCTCTGGGGTAGGCAGCAACGACGTGTTGGAGTGTAATACAGAGAAGAAGCTCGGGGAGTACGGCCAGAATGCGCTCCCCCTCGACGCTCGGATGCTGCGAGCACGACGATCAATACCCGGCTTGCACCACGCGAGATAGCCCCGAACGACGGGGGATGTACAGTCGCGTCTCGCCCTCTTCCCCCACTTGCGAGTTGTTCCTCGCACGAGAGGACTCATCTATGCGATGTCGCGCGGTACCTCTTTTCTTGGGAGCGCGCCTCGAACGCGGTGCCGCTCCTCCGTTGCGGAGTTTCGGCCGATTAACGGGATCCCTGTATTTCTTACGCATACGTATGGGCTGGGTACTCGGTGATATTTCGGGGGCTGCGAAACGTAGATCGGAGCGTTAGATCGCAACCGAGCACGACTCGGTACGGATTCAAGAACTTGTACTTGGGGAAATCTTTGTAACCGGGGATTTCGCGGATGCAGAGGTAACAGAAGACTGCCACGAGGTCTTATCGCTTATCTCGCGTAATTCGAAGGTGAAAGGAAGGTGACATTTTATGGTTGCGGTCTTGATTTTTCCGCTGTCGGGCTAACGACATTTATTCTCGACATTTATTGATCGATCTCTTTGAAAAAAGTATGCGAATTGGAGTACTTGAAGTTTTTGCACGAGGAACGGGTTTTCCTCTATTAAAAATCCATAATAATATTACATGCGAGGCATTCGTACGCTGATACAGAGATTAGACTGAGTATAGAGTGATTCGCTGTAAATCTTTTTGTCTTATACATCTGTCGGTACCTTTATGCAATTGTTCATTCTTCCCTTTATTAGACGTTTGAAATTTCAAGTTGCAAAGTTGTGTTTCGGGTTATAATTCGAGTCTCCGGGTATTTAAGCCGGTACTTCATTTCGAGAAAATCGTTTGCGTTAATATTTGCAGGGTATTAATCTTGATTTAGCGAAAACATTGCGTTTCCGTAGCGTATGAAAAACGTAGATACTGATTTAGTCTTGTTGAATGGTATTCGTATGGAGTCGTACTCGTTTGGCATTCGACAGAAGAAATCCTGCATATTATGCTTCCTTAGCTCAGTATTTCACTGTTCTCTCCGTCATCTTTTGTGCGAGTATATCTTTATTCGAAACTTCCTGCTATTATTCCTCCGTTGTACAGTAGTTGGCTATGTGAAAGAGAGAGAGAGAGAGAGAGAGAGAGAGAGTGAGAGAGAGAGTGAGTGAGAGAGAGTGGGCGGGAGGGAGGGAGGGGACTTTATTCGCCTGTAGGTTTTAGGCTATTGACACGTGTTCAATCATCCCATCGACGATGTATCATGACCAAACATATTCACTTTAAGTTTCTCTTGGACATCAACGTCTGCGAGATTAATTAGCGTTAAAAAATCCGATATTTTCAGTTTGTAAAAATAAAGTATTTCTCACTCACGAGTAATTTATATAAAAATTGTTTAGCTTCTTGAAGACAGATTATAAATATTTTGAACAAAATAGTCTCTATATTAGATATATTTTACAACTTCAAAATTTAGGAGATAAGGACAACGTGCTGTTTATACTAATTATTTGGAGACAATAACAAGCGTCGTTTCTACATTCTTTAATATTTAGATTAAGAAACATTTTTGTAGAAGCTAATTCTGAGTTTATGATATGATAATTAGTGATTTCCTCGTTTAATTAAATATTTCCTGACTATATTATTATAATATTTACCGACATTTTCGATTATTCACGCTCAGTATTTACACATGAAAATTAATAATAATATTCAATTACTTCCCATGTAATTAGTTGTAAAGATTTATGTAAATTTTTCATTGGTTCTTTTATGGGTGAGCTTGCAACGTATATATTTTTTGAAAAATGTGCTGATTTGTTGTAATTAATTAGTAAGTAATTTTTACGTGCAAGAATTAATAGTTAGATTCATACAGTTGGATTCACGTTTACGTTATCGGATGAGTTTAACGTGCAGTTTATAAAGAAATATACTGTTAAATCTGTAAATCTGATTATACAAAGTATTCTTGGTATTTATGAGATCACTCCTTATTTGATATCTTTATAAAAATACAGTTGCCAGACAAATTGTTACTTCTAATTAGCATAATTTCCACGCATCGGAATTAATATCTCTTGCGTTGTCAGCATTCGTAACATTTTATTATGTAAAATACATTGTCTGGAGGGTGAGAGAGAGAGAGAGAGAGAGAGAGAGAGAGAGTATGGTTTGGCGAGGGGAATAAGTGGGGAGAAAAAATAGATAAAAGGAGAGGAAAGCGCAAATGAATTTCATTTACCGACGGACAAATTTTCATTATTATCCATGAGAAAATTTGCAATTCTGGCAAGAGCAAGACACGATTCCGGGATTTGCTCATGCTCCTCACCTAAGTAGACTATAAATCTCATTAACCGGCTCCCATGAGTACCTTTTACATTAATCAAATCTCTGTTTCACTCTCTGTCTCGGTCTCTCTCGTATTAGTCGTACATTCAAGGGATTCCTTCTGTTTAATTCATTGACTCCGTGTGTATCTTATTTTTGGAACAACCCTTTCACTCGATCTACTGCTTATCTTGTAAAATGAGTACTTCCCTACTAAGTCCAGCCTCTTTTAATATTGCTAGCGAAGGAGTCAGATAGAGGTTGAAAAGTCGAAGCTATAAATGCCTTCAGGCGTCTATTATATCAATGGAAATTAGAATATAATTTATGAACTTTATAAATAGTATTATTCGGATTTTGAAGAATATAATTATTACTGATTCTGTTGAAAAAGTATAAGAATAAAAGTGATTTGGTACCGCAACAAATATTCAAATGCTTCAATTATTTAATTCACATTTCTTTTTATTAAATTTCATAATAAGACTTAATTGCAAAAATTCTTTTGAATTATTTGCATAATTGTTCACAATTTGAATGATTTTAATCACTTATATCATAATTTTGATATTTTTAATAATTTCTCAATTGCAGAAATTTTCTTTACATACATAATCAATTCTAAACGAGTTATGTCGAGACAATATCCAATGCAGTTAATAATTGAATTTGTCATAATACCGCAATTTTGTTAAATAATTTAGAAATAAATGGAGATTTTTGGATGAGCTTTAGAATTTTTTTATATACATTTTTTTTTTATTTTCAATTTGTAACTTTTATTATTATTGATTTACGAAGTAAAAATGTGTCAACATTATCAATTTCCTGTTTATAGAATCTACAATATTTATAATTAATTCTAAAAATTCATAATTACATTAGACCTTTTATGTATTATCATTATTATTATTATTATTATTATTATTATTATTATTATTATCATTATCATTATCATTATTATTGAACTTATTTTAAATTTACTTACAAGTTCCAATTATGTAATGATTCCGATAGAAGACAGAGTATCCCTATGGAGATAAATTAAATTTAATACAAATTAATTGAATCTCTCTCTCTCTCTCTCTCTCTCTCTCTCTCTCTCTCTCTTACACTTTCTGTTTTTAGAGTTTTTTCCTTTAGTTATACACCGCATTCTGAATTTATAATCATAACACGGCTGAATTAGTGCATATCATATCTGATAAATGATTCAATTATACATGCATACCAATAGACGTTATTTTTTAATTTAATAAATACATATCACTACGAATGACGTATAGTTTTATTTTTGTTTTTTTACTGCATAATTATTAAATCTTAAGTAGAATTTGACTTTGTACGTCAGTAAGTCAATTTATCATTTTTTGACTTTAACTAATATTCATTATAATATTTATTATGTTTTAATCTCGACTGATAACTGATAACTGACTCAGAAAATTTCTGGATTATTCTAATAATCAACTGATGGATTTGCTATTTAGTAAACATCCTGCTTCTGTTTATAATATTATTTAATTATAAATTTGTGCATTATCTAAATACTGCTTAACCGCAATACATATAATACAAGCATACGTGCTTTATGATTGCGGTCAACAATGGAGTTTAGTTGTAAAATTTAATTTGTGTTAGCCAACTCTAAATACACTTTTCAAAACGAATAAAGTATCAAAACATAAGAGGTATATTACAAAGCTTCAGCTTTATCCAATTACATTATTTGTATGTATCGATGCAAAAGAATTATTTAGAAAAAGATATTTTCCATCACATCACAATTATACGATAGATTTTGACGAGTGAAATCCAGATCATGAAAGAAATTTTACAATTTGAAATAGAAATAATTGGTGAAGAATATTTGTTTATTAAACTTTCTAAAGTTCACTTTGATATGGATACGCATGTGTATATTAAAAGAACAAATGAAGGTTATTGTAAAACGTATGGATAACAATGAATTTTTTCGTAAATGAAACGTTGCCTCGACGTTAGTACATTTTATTTCCAAGTTGAAATATTATTTCTTCTCGGAGGTGTATTTACAGTTTTTTACGTTTTAAAAATATAATACTTACACGCGTAAAGTAGTTTTATTTTTCTTACCAATAATTCTTTTTCATTGAAAAACAAAAGTATCGAATTTTTTTTTAATAGTCACTTTGTTGCTAACGATGTCTGGGATACTAGTTTATTTTATAACGATTTACCTTTAAACTAGAATTGAAATATTTGTAATGCAATAAAATTTACTAAATCGATGATAATTTCAAAAGGAGAAACTTAAAAACTTAAAAACCTTTAAGAGATTTTTATGCCTAAAAGTATCCACAGTTTATTTCATCCTCGCTCTACTTTCAAATTTTAAGAATGTTTTACGTCTCTTTAACATCCACCATTGGCTTTTTCCTATCAATAAATTAATTTATTTTAGGAAATTGATGAAGCAAAGTGCGAATACTTCAAAATTTCGAGCTAAATTAGTGCTTATATCTAGTTGAGAGCACATACATACAGCGCTGCAGCTATTTTCTTGATATTAAACAAATTGAACTTTCGGAAGTAATACTTTGAAAAGTAATTCCGTGATTTGATACGTCGGTTATTACTCGTTCATAAAATAGTGCCATATTTTTGAGAATTATAGACTTCAAATGAACTTCATCGGCTCAGCGGCACGATGGCTTGCAATAGTTTTGGTGGCTCCAACACATGCCTATGCACGATGGCTAATAAATTTTGTATAATTATCTCTGTACCCTCTGGCAGTTTAACCGAAAGATAAATCAGATACATCTGCATGTCGTCAGTCTAAGCCATGTACGAGATTTCGTGGTGTAGCCGTACGTAACTGCGAGGCGAATTTTGAATAAATTAAAATATTGTAAATTTAAAGTAGTGTTATTTGCGCAAATTGTCAAACTTGATAAATTCGAAATACAAATTAAACCACTGATTTTATTTTAAGTTATTAAGCATATTAAGTTTGGAATAAAACAATAATCGTTTCGTACGATATTTTGCTTGATACGATGCTCTGATATCATTTGCATCATTTATAATTAACACACATGCGAGTACACATTGCCGATGAATTGCAATGAATATTAACTGATTCATAAAAGAGTGTATCTAGTATATCAGGGGACTCTCTCCTAGTAAGTTTCTAATTACATAATGAATATCATCTGGATTTGAAAAAGCGCCAATACAATTGGCATTCGTGCTCGCAACACAAATTATGGAATACTGCCTAGTAGATGCGTAATTGTATTTTAATCGTTACTTACAGATGAGAGGTCGAATATGAGCACACTTACGTTCTCCGCTTTGACAGAACATCTAAAGGTCATGTATTCAATGCAATTATTCACGAACAACCTTAGCTGTGGCTTTATTTAATCGAATCATTCACAAAACGTAATTGCATCGAAATTCGTATTAAAATTTGATAAGGAATGGTTATACGAACGTTTTACAGTTTGAGAACATCTTGAGTTTAATTTTTAAATACCATGTGAAAAATTTTACGATTTCTACGGGTAATCGCGCGTTAATAATTGTTCAAGCGAATGTTTATATTATATTCAATCTATATTCAATATTAATCTTTAATGAAATACTGTTTTCTACTGTACAGCAACGCAAAATGTATTTCAAAGCAGTTTGAAAATTTCATAGTACGCTCAAAAGGATTTGTAAAATGTATTTTGTAAAATATGAAAATGAACTGAAATAAAACATTTCAAAGGAATGTTTAATCATAATCGTAATGATAATCAATTTTCAAAACATTTAAAGAGAGGAGTTTCTTTTTACATGTAACAAGTACGGGAAAATGTTTCACAATTTCGACATTGAGTTCAAAGTTTTATTTACAGCCTCTGATAATACAAAGGGAATGTTGGTGTTATCATTAAACACATTCTTGTACAGTAAATTTATAATAATATATTTTAATTCAGAGTATAGAACAAACGAATCTGCATCGATCAATTTATTAGGCTATTGGGAAGCTTGATGTCGATGCACTAATGAATTAATCACAGGTTAGGCAATACATTTATTACATTTAATATATTTTCCAAGATTGTGTTTATATGTCCCATTAGGATTAAAAAATCAAGTACATAAATACCGAAGAGTTATAAATTTTATCGCTCAAGTATTAGTTATAGATGATTCCTTATAATCAAATTCCATTCGCTTAATTAACTCACCCCAAGTATTGGCTGATACGCAGGACCAGAATTTTCAGTCTTTTATAACTTTTTATTTACTGACGTTAAATTTATGTAATATTATTTGAGGTTTCATAGATGTGAATACAATATGTAAACTCCTTTATACATTAAATATAAATGCATATTAGAGATTTATAAATTGATTATCATTTTATGAACGTGTGAAAAGTCTATTCACACATCTATTCGTTGAAAAATTTGAAATTAAATGTCTTTTTAAATAAATTATTTACTTCTTTTTAAAAGTGTACTAATATAACATTCGTTGTCGAGATCGCAGGCGTGTAGTGTGTCTACATGAGCAAATAAAAGAGGGTTGACAGAGAGAGAGAGAGAGAGAGAGAGAGAGAGAGAGAGAGAGAGAGAGAGTAGAGAAGCCTAGAAGCTTTGACTACACTGGCCAGAGAGTTAATAAAGTATTCAAAGGATTAATCACTCAACATACAAGTCGATTGAGCGTTGGAACAAGTCAATATCGTCCAGACCTGCTTGAATCTTGCGTGTCATTTTCAGTGACAAGACTGACACTTTTGAAATAACCTTTGAGAAGTAAATTCTCCATTCGCTTTAAAGCACAGACTGTCTTTAATGCACTGCGGAAATGAACCTTCGTGGAAGAGTGTAAGCCTAGAGAGGGAAGCGAATCCGTTAAAACAATTGAGAAACCATTACTGGTGGGGCAAAGAAAAGTGGGTTGTCTGAGATGGATTCGTCAAGGGCGGCTTTCCATGAAACTTTTAAAATTTAATACAACCGAAGATTCGACGTACTTACAGCTTTAGATTTATAGAAGTGTGCGGGATCAATAGTGTAGGAAATGTGTATCAATCAGATTATGCGCATTAGCATTAAAAATATAATATTTCGTTGTATGCGTTCCTATTTGTTATTTACTAATGTAGTGGCTGAATGAATAGGGCAATTATTTCATCGGTGTATGTTTAATCAGAGAATGTATAACAAGTTAAGTCCATGAAACTTTTAAAATTGTATCGATCAATTTGAATAGAATATGCTAATTTTCACCACGTCATTTGAAATGTTAATCCGACGTAAGGTATTCTAATTAAAATAATACTCCAGTTTATGTAAAACGAAACTTTGCTGATCCTCCGAGGTTCCAATTTAATTTTCCATTATTCATAGATTCAATTACGTATCAAATGCAGATGTAACGTCACTGACAAAAGCCTGTAAAAGATAAGAGATCTGCTAATAACTTTCTAATTCGAATGATTCGAAACTTTGAGCATTTTTCAATCAAACTAATCCTATGGCATATCGCTGAATCTCGATACACAAATTTGCTTTAAATTTTTATTTAAAAATGTTCTTTATACTACACCTTATCTTAAACTAAAAGACAACGTTTGCTCACGAGTAACAATATGTATATACATATGTATGTATGCATGTATGTATGTGTGTATACTTTTGTTCGCATACAATCCTAGCTTTGCAAAGTCTGTAAGTTCATGTTTTGTTTCACATTTCCATTCGTGTTTCGAAATCTCTCTGATACGACTATCTTTCCGATGCGAAATCTACTGTTAAAATCCGTACATGACAATTTGTACGAGTTTTAACTGTAACTTATTTTAAATCTGTCGTATTCTTTGTTGTGTGATATTTTTAAACGCGACCCAAAGAAATCTATAATACAAAGTGGCTAAATCTGCCATGTTATCGAAAAGTATAATCTTAATAACATACTTAACATACTTAACATACTTAACATACTTAATAACATATCAAGTTACGTAATTGTTCAATTTATTTATAAAATTATGTAACTTTAAGCTTGAAGTCGTGAATAAAACAGTTGTTTTTACACGTTTTAAAGACACTGCATTATTCCGAATAAATAAACTTTTGAAAATAATAAACGTAATCATTATGGTAAACAAATCAGAGTCATGGGAGGAAACTACTTCACACTTAAATAATGGTATTAATTTATTTGGAAACTTTGTTGAATGAACCCTTCAACGAAATCAACGAAAAAATTCTTAAAAGAAAATCAGGCTCAATTCACAGTTCTAGCATATTTTTTTATCTTAAATTTTAGTCCTTCGGCTTCTTTGATTCTGAACTTGCTGGTGCTTTGAAACAAAAGTAGAACACGAGTACAGTAGACGTAGAATGCATCGAATTCATTTCCATTTAAAACTGATTTTAAATACTTAATAAATAAAAGAAGATCGTATATGTGACGAAGTTGCAGAGTGTCAAAAGGTATAATTTTCCATCAACTTCTAATTTTAGTTTTAATAGAAACACACGGTCAATCTAAAACTGTAGGAAGTTTTAATTTGTTTCTATTTGATGTCACCAGAAAGAACCTCACCGCGTCTAATTAGCAACTTTAACTTATTTATACGAATTCGGGTGGCAAAACAAAAAACCAGATAAATCAATTTTTCATTTAATTTCAACACTTTTTCCCTATATTCTGCTTCTCGTCTCAACGCTCGATTGACTACACTACATTTTGAATACTTCTTTTACTACACAATACGAATGCGACTGTGACATGCAGTTATTTTAGGCGTACACTATATATAAAATTAGAAGAGGCCATCGATATGGAAGCAGTGTTATGTAGATTTACGAGCTTGTAAATTATCGTATTTTTTCGCAGGATAAGTGAAGATATAAACGAAAAGCCAAGTTTCACTTAATTTACTTACGTAATTTTCAACGAATGATTAGCCACTAAATTTCTCTTAATTTTCTTTTCTCATTTTCTGGTTGTTTTTGAAATTCTTTTACGAATAATTCTATCTCGACTTCAGGTCAATTCATTTCCCGGAGATCAAGTATTGGACAAAACTCAAGATGCATTCTATCGCACATTTATAAATTTATTTTCAATCGGTTAAACTCCATGCAATGACACTTTTACACAAATGTACCAAAGAATCATTTCACTGTACTGAAACGTAAAAATAGTACCTGACACACGCGTACATACGTATGCACGTATGAGTATGTGCAACTGCAAAGTTGTCTCCCGAACAGCGTGGAAAAATGGAAAATTCAATCAACTTGCATGCTATGATTGCAGACGGCAAAGGAGACAAAAAAAACAAGAAGAACAAGAGTAGACATTTTCAAAGTTCACTTCGAGCACTCGAAATGCTAGAAAACCAAGTTACACGAGGGATGACTTCAAGTATAAACTATTCCATTGCTCAGATCTCAACTGTATAGGGAGTTAAACGAATAACTTATTATCTCGTCATAGTAACTTGATCGCGATACGAGCAGTTAAAGTTTTTCAGTAGATGTCTGACGGACGTCAGAAAAAGTTTTTCTACATAATGAATCGTAGCTTTTTAGGTTTGTTTTTTTCAGCAAACACCATCGACTCCATTACCGTATAATATTACAACTAGGGAATTGAAAAATTCATTGAAAGCGCTGCAAGTATTTCAATCTACTGCCTCTATTGTGTTGCCGTTGCACTTTTAAAGTAGTCGCAAACAGTCTGTATTACGTTCGGTACTACAGCACGAACATCACATTGTGCTCCTGTTATCGTGTTTGCTTTGGGAACGTAAACAAAATTGTTTCTACTAATTTTAGCAAGAAATTACGAAGTTGTTTATCGATGGGATATCACATTATCAGTGTAAATGTAATACCTATGCTCTAAGTACATAATACATTCAACTGGTACAGAATACAACATTAGCACACAGAGTATTAATATTGCGGATTTTTATGAGAGTTAATTTTCCTTGGATAAGGAAAATTAAACGTGAGAAACGTGCACTAATAAAGCCGACAAGTTCTTTTTTTAAATAAACTGAATTTGGGAAAATTAAATATATATTGTTATTATATTTTTTTACATGAATTAAATTTGCTTAGATTCGCAGTATTTTCCCGAACTGAATATCTCAGAAATGTTCTTCTAATTTCCTATATTTACCAATTATTTAATTACTACCAGGTTCTTCTTATCCGCGATAAGTGTTTCGTGCGATATTAAATTACGTGCATCAATTACGAAATATATACATATATATATATATATATATATATTATACGCCTATGCAAATTATAATTTTCTATCTTATCTGTATACCACAATATTGCATTTAATTTTGTATCTAATTTTAGTTAATTTAAATATAATTTTCTGTATAATTTACATACACTTATAAGTATAAAAAATTTAATCAGCCTCACTTTTTCATGTAAATGTGAATCTTGTGCACAAGTAACAATCTATTTATATTCATCGGAAGTTTCTAGCGAAATAGTTATGAATCAATGCAATTCCTAAAATTTATATTACGCGAATATTACGCGAATTTAGAAACAAAAGGTGAGATTTTCTGATGCTCATCCTAGAATAGTATTTTTAGTTTGCTGTGATCGACTTGAAAATCGCTGCTCCAATTTCTTTGTTAATGGACCAAATATAATAACTTTGATAGAGATTGCAAACATGTAAGAATACGTAAGATAAATAGAATGATGACTGCGAAATAATATTTAAAAAAATACAGTCGTCGGCATTGTCCTTTGAAATCTCTTCAGCTTGCAAGAAACATTTGGAAAAACTTGAAATAACGTTGAAAACGAGTATTCGTTTTAGTCATTATTATTCATCTGGAGCAGTATCACGATTACGTTTTCAATTTAAATTCGACTGCAATAGCTGACGCAACCTGTAAAGACATTATGCGAATAATCCGAAGCTCAATAATTGATGAAAGTTAGGTACTTGGAAGAGCCGATTACGTTACAGTAAACTGTGTCGCATTTCGATCGCCTGCACATGGCGAGCAAAGTAATTTGGCTTCTTCGTGAAACCGTTGTGCAGCGCATCGTCAAGATTTTTCTTCCTTGCTCTAGTTACCAATAAAATCTACCGTAGTTCGTGCACACATCGAACACCAACCGAGCAGATTGGACTCAGGTCTGATCGAGTGCACGATTATTCGATGCGCATCCATTGGCTCAACGACTGACGTCCAGACATTAAAAGCAATTAGGTAAAGTGATAATTAGCGCGATTATCCGAAAGGTAAGAGAAATTCGATTTTTACCACACCGGAACCACATCAGAAATGAAAAGTCTCAACTGCCTAGAAAAGAGATTGCGTCTTGTTCAAAATGACGAAAAGTAAATTATTGTAGGGGAGAAAAGTTAATAGTTTGGTAGTCGATAATGCTTAAGGCGTACCCCCTATTGAGCGTAATGGGTTTCGTACTCGAGGTGAATAGTCTCTAAAATTTTTCAGTGCGTTAAATCGATTGCTATAATTTCTTAACGTCCAAATGGAATTTATGGCTTCTTCTGTAAACGCCTAGAAAGACCGTTAGAGCCAGATAATGCGTGATTTCTGAGATGTAAGTGCCCGCATCATATTTACATATAATCGACATGCATAATGGACTTTGTGCTCTTGAGATACGCTAAATCTGTTCGTTCTAATGTTCACGCGCCAACAAAAATGAAAAGTAAAAGATTTTATTTCTCCCAATAAAACGAATGTATCTTGATGGTCTACTGACGAGTACCAGTTTGTCTGTCATTTAGCTGTGGCACGTAACAGTTAAGATATAAACCTGTAACTTTCGGTGTAAGTCGGTTATTCGGGATAACGTTAAAAGTAGAGCTTTTCATTATGATGTTTTTACCGAACTCTATTCGGTAAATTTGAATTTGTTGCGTTTCACATGCAAGATAAAAAAAAATCTCAATACCAACGGTTTATGCAATAATATTTATAGATAACGGTTGTCGAGTTTTCAAAAATACAATATGCGAAAATTTAACGAAAAACTTGTGCAGTTTTAATTTACAAGTTCAATTGAGAAAAGAGATGTTCGAGCTAAGATTTGAATCTAAATCTTCAACTAAATTAAAATCAACTTGTATAATAGTAGCGTAATTATTCCGTATGAATTGCAAATGAACGTGACTTGAAGTATATTAAATATTTATTAAGACCGAGTGTGGATTGTACGTTTCTTAACGTACAATTGAAATTTCATTGTTGTATAAAATAATAAGAGAATGACTGAATTAAATAATATCGTTACCCTTAATAAAACCTCATAGATTGTTATTAAAAGAAATTCGTACAAGATTTACGCGAGATAAGACGTAAAAACATAATAATTATATAAGTATATTTAATATTTATTTTAGTCTCGTGAATGCTGATGTAATTTCACAATTTTTTATTGCGTCGCAAAATTTCTTTTAAAGACCCACATCGTATGTTCATAAAGAAATTATTATTGGATATTCTTTGAGCTCTTATTGCAACGCCAATCACGACGAGACATCGGTAAAGAAATAACAACAACAACAACAACAACAACAACAACAACAACAACAACAACAACAACAACAACAACAACAACAACAAATTATCTAGTTATGCGTAAATAGATATAGTGAAATCTTTACTTTTTAAATATTTTTGCCCGTAAAGTTGGTTTTATATTTTATAGGCTTGCTTTATTTCTTTATTCATTTTATTTTTATTCTTTATTATAACGCACTTTTATACGTACTTTCAAGAACTGAAATTTACGTATAGAAATAGTTGCAATCGCACATGTACGTAAAAAATTTTTCTTTCTTTTTTACAGCACCGGTGTAACGCGAGCAAGAATGTCGGTCGTTTTTTATGCCAAAAATATGTAAATCTCTACGGGAAATATTTGGACACGTGTAATAAAAGTTTAAAATGAGTCCGAGGACTTAAAATACTTACAAAAAATGAATAAAAATATCTCGTTTTGAAGATATTCATAAAATATTCATAAAAGTAGCACTAATATTTGTCGGATTATTTTCCTAAAAAACTATTTTGAACATAAAGAATAGATAGGCCTGTGCGTGCTTTCAATCGTTGAATAATTACGTTTCGTTATAATAGCTTCGGATAACGTTACATGTGTGTGCCAAGTTTTATGTAAATACAAAAAATCGATTATCTGCATTCAAAAATCAGCAAGAGAGCGAAGGAAATGCAGTTTTAAATCTAATCCTCCATTTTTTGCAGGGGATTCAGTCTTTTATCCACACGCTGTTAGAAATTTTTCAATGACTTTGAATAAGTTTGAATAAGTTAAAGACTGGCCCGTGAAATTTCTTATAAAATTACGCATATAACTTGAACGAAAGTCGAGTCTGTGAGAGCGTTAAAGCATTTTCTGTACGCTCGTATACTTGGTGATTATAATCCAGACTTAGACCAGAAACTCGAGGAAACTTAGCGTTTGGACTTAATCGCATTAATGGTTGTAGTTTCTCAAAGAGGATGAAATTTTTGTACACTTCTGCTCGTGAAGTATACAATGGATTAAAATCTCGACAATATTTTTATGAATTTAAATGTATTCGGCACATTTTTAGCAAGAGCTTGGCCGTGTTAGTCTTTCCATCCAAATTTTATAGTCAGTTTGCTTGTGAGAATAAACTGCGTACTTTGAGCCTTTTTATTCGCTGCTTGAAATATTAGTAAAGCATTGCATAGAAAAGGTAGCCATTATTGGTACACGAGTGTCATCCTCGAATTATACGGCAGCGTTACATTATCCATTATTTCGATATCGTTTACGGACGAATCCGAGAACATTATAAACTACCGTAAAGTTATCTGTACAAAACTCGTTTCTATACAGACGAATTAGTTTTTACGCGACACATTTTAAATGTAAATCGACTGCGTGAAATTGGCGCTTCGAAGGAATATCATAGCTTATTAAAAACTTAATTAAAATAGATTCATATTCATATATCATGGCTTACTTACTTTCTAATTAAGTATTTTTAAGTATTTACGATGTAAACTGAAAGTTCAAACGAGTTCCTTAGAAACTCGAGTACCACTCTAAATTTACTAAAATGTGATAATATTCCAAATTTTGAGAATTCATTTTCTTACGAATCCTCACGGATCGTCAAAAAATCAAGCTTCATAATGTAGTAAACGTTTAAAATAAGAATAGTAATAGATAATAACGAATGGAGCAAATTTATACAGGACTTTAGATATTGATATTTTATATGCTGCTCGCGTCGGTTACTACGTTACTTTTACATTGATTATCAATTCCTCTTTTAATTTTAAACTTGAACTTTAATTTTCAACAATTAGCTTTTATTTTATTTGTACTCCATTACCGCATACACGCTCACGAGCAAACGGCCATTTACAACGTTAAACAGTCTCCGAGGAAATAAAGTGCAAAATTTTATGCTAAAAATTCATTGAGAGCACCACGTAAAGTCATTTCAAGAGGAACACAGCTAAATCGTTATCCTGCTGAGATAAAAAACGTTTGGTTAAAAAACTGGCGACTCCTGGAAGTAGCTTTCTAGCTTTTTAAAGGTCGCGACGGTACTAGCGAAAGGCGTTGTTGTCCTTCGCTAGTGCAAGTTTCTCAAAAAAAATCTCCCACATTTGGATGACGAAATCCAACGAGTTGCAAAGAACCGTAACAAATCACTCCTTGCGAGCATAACTCGCGCAAATGGATAAAAGGAAAAACGAAAGTGCAGAACTACCGAAGCGCATGTGTATTTTACTAGTCTTGCGCATATGTGCGCTATAATAGCCTTAAAAAAGATAATGTGTCTTCCGAGTTAGCAGTTATAGCTTTCCTAGAAAGGGGTCTTGCACTTTTTTTATAAGTAGTTTTGGCACGTTAAAATAGCGTAAACGCTATTTTAACGTGCAAAAAAGGTATTTCAAGAAGGAATGTTTAATATGTGCGTCGGAATGTTGCACGTCCGGAGAAATTGCACGAGAATATTATTGATTTCAAGAGAACCTCTGCAGCTAACCTCTCAGTTAACCGGGCGATCTGTCGTACATTGAGATGTAAACTGTCATGTAAAGAACTTTGACTTTTCCGTATTTGCCAACTCTAACTCGACTCTCGTCTCGTCCTACAAGAGGAAAATCTAGTACCTAATACCCAATTTCATCAAGTGTAAAAATAAGCGACAACTCCGCTTAGCGCGTCCAGATAATATGAATAAACAAATGTAAGCACATATAGCGATTGCGTACGAATGTACCATCCTAGGGAACAGTTAGGACAAAGGCTCGGGCGTTGGATATCGATGGCACATCAGTAGCAGCAAAGGACCAAAGATTGCTTTCCCGTGGACGTGCGGTACAATGGACGCGCGCGCGCGTGTGTGTAGCAGTGCGGTTTATCCGTAACAGAGACGCGACGAGGTTCTATCAAGTTCTGCGTCGGATCGAGCTGAGCTTGCGTTACGCGACATTCAGGGAAATGACTTTCGTTTCTGGCTCGTTTTCAGGTTCGAGTGCGTTCGACGTCGGGGAAATAATTGCACGAGGGGATCACCGATTATGTCGGTGGAAACGTACTGACACCGATGCAGGCACTTAGAATCCACGTGTATTTGCTTAGTATTTTTTCTCCTTCCCTTAAATAATTCAACGAAAATGAGAAAAAAAAACAACGAGAAACTCGCACGTCCGATTACGCAGAACAGTTTGTCGATTCGATGAAATCTGGGAAACATTATTTAATTGTGGAGATTGAGGTTGAAATGAACACTTGGAATGCGAAGCCAACGACGCAAAAGTCATCGAGTATTTATAGAATGTACGTGTAAAATTCTAGACATTCAACATTTTCTTAACGGAGATTCCATTTCAATTCCTATTCGGTTTAGCGATATTAACCCTTATATCTGTATTTCCTTTACTTTCTGAATAAAGTACAACGCTTTCTGAGTCGAAAGAAGATACGTCGTTTGGAGGAATATCGATTAAAAAAATAAACTGATAATACCGCTCCAAAATTCGACTTTAATATTTCCTCTCGATGCTACAAAAAGCTTTTCAAGTTTTCCAAGTCCTCAAGTTTCAGCGTCAAAGCAATATCTGACGATGAGTAGTAGTTTTCCTAATTGCAATTCTTCCCCTCTCGAGGAAATTGCTTTGGTTCTCGGAAAATCTTGGATCTAAATATAAACGTATTTTCAACGTATAATCACATTTCAAAATTAATATAAACAATGAATATTTCCGAAATTACATATATATTTTCCATCGCATCTAGGACAGAAACAGTTTTTAAATTTAAGTGTCAGAATCGACGCAGAATCGACAGACGCAAAGCACACAAATGAAATAATCCTCCTAAATGGAGAATGTTTATGCCAGGATAAGGATATTTTTCACATTTGGAAATAAGTCGCTTGCGAACGAGTCAAGGGATTTGTACGTCAAGTAATCCTAATATTCGTCAATTCATATTTTATCACATGGTTGTAGAAGGGATGCTGCTTATTACGAACCGCATTATTTACTATTATTTAACTTGAATTATATATTATGATGTAAAATTAACGAGTAAGATATTGATAATTTTATCAAATGATCAAGTTTTTAAATCAAGTTACATCGAACTTGATTAATTTTAGCAAGTGAAAGCTGGTGACATTTGTTTTACATTATTATGATTAGATTATAATGGAGCGGCTATTAAAATTTCTAACCATTCACGTATCGAGATATATGGATTATCTAATTGCAAAGTCCTATTGATTCACTGATTTCATGAGATAAAATTCATGATAACCGAAAGGAATATATTACTGTTCAAATAATTTGATACTCTCGCGTAATCCACTTCATTTTCACTTAATCGAAGCTAAACAAAGAAAGAAATACGAGCAGGAAGAACCACATAGAGTGTCGTAGTGTACACAATCGTCACTTGAGTAGCGCTTGTTTGTTTAACAGATCACTATAGTGCTTCCACGCTTCATCGTCTCTTGATTGTTCGAGTAATTATTCTCCTTGCTTTCCTCTTATCTTTGTTACACTTCGCGCCATATTTTCCTTTGATTCTATGTCGAGTCGTTGCGTTTAATGTAGTGTCAACTCTACAAATGCGATTAACACGCTGATTATTCATTAGGTATTACCCTCGACTCATTCCATCTCGACTTCAACTAATTCTTGTTGTCCGTTTGACGATTAGGGCTTAGTCTCCGATCTTTGCATTTTTGTCGAATTTTAAATATTCTGAGCTGCTGAATTGCTTTGGTAAATAACGGATATTGAGTCGTTAATTAAAGATTATTAAGGTTACATGTCTCAGTTTGTTCGATATTTATGTAGAACAACGATTAAAACACACTGGATTCTAAAAAGATAAAAATAATTTTCATTTCTCTATCTTTTTTTCTTCATCGATTGATAAGAAATTATTTTCATACATTTAAAGCATTCGTCTCTTATTATGAGCTTTTCTTCGGAAATAATCACAAGTAACGATTAGAGCTTTCTGCAAAGAGAGTTTTAAGAACGAGTTTTAAGCAACGAGTGTTGCTCGTATCGCACAAATTTTCATTTAGCTTTATTTCTATTACAATTATTTTGCTTATAACATTGTCAACATTGTCTTAACAACATAGAATCTTGAAAAAGTGAGTGAATTTAATTCACTAATTCTCAAGACTGCGCCTGAATACATAAACTGTAATATTTTTGAAATGTCAACTTTAAATATCTTTAAATATAGCAGGTATTATCGAGTTCCAACTGAATACCTCGATGGAAGCTTAAAATTTAATAAACTTCAGAGAAAAAGGAATACTACCCTGGTGAAATAATAGAATCCTCAATTTTCTGAATTTGCTCAATCCGTATGAAGTAACGGAATGTAATTATTTAGAACAAGCGTTTGCAATTTTAATAGACAAATATTGTACTGCCCAAGTGTATTGATAAAAGGAAAATGGTCTACGTATAGCAATCGCTTAAAACAATAAAACGAGACGTTTTAATCCGAAAGAAGCGAGAAACAAAGATAGCGTGGATGACGAAATGAAAGCAGAAGGAAGAAATTAGCAACTGGATTAGTACTCGGCTGATATATTGAACTGAGTTTCTGCCATGTTTGTATGTTCGCCCTATACGTTCTGCAAGTTCTCCGCGGATAACAGATTAACGACGAAATTACCAAAGTTTGAGTACTGTTTTTTCAGAATTTAAAGGATAAAGCAGCGTCACAAGATTTTTATTAGTTAATGTTAATAAATTTAAATTAATAAGTACCATAGTCGACAAGACAATTAATGTAACGCGAACATTTTACTGGGTTATTCTTTTCACTTTAATGTTAAAGAAAGACATATTTTATCGAGACTGTACCATACATTGTTAAAAATCGCTGAGTTTTATACGTATACATAATAAATCTATTTTTCCAAAATTCTATGAATCTTTGTAAGCATTTTTAGAGCTTTTTGTGCATCTATAACCATAATGATGGTTGTGCTTTAATGTTTTAAATGTAAAAAAATATCTATACGAGAATTGTAATACTTCTGGGCACGTGCTATTCCTAACACTTGTATAGCTTTCGAAAAACTCGTGAAATCGCCATTCGTTTCATAAATGGCAATACCTGCTGCAATATCGAGCTGTAGTTTATCCATGGAAGATATTTTCACTGTTATCGATCATACAACAGAATTCAAATATCCGTTATCGTTTGAATATTACCTCCTAAACGATAAGTCAATAAATTGCCTCTGCTAGATTTCCATATAATAGTATCACAAAAAACAATTCAATCCGTAGGCTAGTATACGTATACATATATAGACACATTTAGATTTATTCAAATAATTAATTAAGAATATTTATCTTGGGTTATGTACATTAAAATGTCTCACCAAAAGAATTTTACACCATGTAATGTTACGTCCTTTTATTTTTTAAGTACATTTATGTAAATTTAGTACACTGACTTTTATTCAGAACAATTACTCAATTTTCTTGACGAAAATTAGACATGCGTTTTTATTCATGATATAAATATCCCTGTTTGTAAAGATAAAGTTTTCGTGTCTAACATCCATTTGTTTTACACTGAGTACATCTTAACTGACTGACACAAAACTTTGAAGTAACGAAATTTCTTATTCCATTTTATGAAATAAATACATAAATTCAATTAAAATCCTAGCGGTGATATTGTTATGAAATGAGTGGACTATTCGATGTAGTAATGCCATGCAAGTGAAAATTTACCATGTATATTTACAAGTAATCGCGTGGCTTCTCTAATTTAACAAAATACATTAGTACATTAGTGTTACGTGATTAATTTTCTGAACGTAAGACTTCATTTCTATTATTTAATAGCAAATTGTCAGAGGAAATTGTCCAGATTATTAACATGGTAATATTTTGGTAATTTTTTTAAACAAACAATTTTTCTTAAAATAAATTTTAACCAATTGATAAGATAGTCAACATCTCAATAAATTGGAATGATGTGGAATCAGAGACTTAAAAATTGCTCTTTCTTTTTTATTAGTTGACTAACACGACTTAGTAACATACTTGGTTACGCACTTTTTAACGCGGAGGTACTTAAATTTTTATATGTCATTTAAATTATTTGAAATTGTTTTGTAACAATTGTTTATTTAGTTATGACTTCACATTAAAGGTGTGGATGAAACTTTGATTTGACTCAAAACAAAAATTTACCCACTTTTAAATAAATTTTTAATTACATGCTCGAGCTCATGGTTTAAAAGAAAAAGTTACACGAACAAACGTGTAGATGTTAATTTTCTGGTTTTCTTGAAACTTTATTTTACTTTTTGAGTCATATTTTAAAAAGCGCTATGAAGTACATAAAATTTTGGACAAGGGTTGTGCACTTTACAAGAGAATAATTACATTAACGAAATTCAGTATTGATCGTTTTTATAGAAGTGATACGTCATCTTCTTAATTATATTAATTAATTTAGAATTCGAACTTCTTTTTTAAACGAAACTTCTTTTTTAAACTTTTTTACCTCGTTATATTACTGTTACAAAAATTTTATTTTTGACGCTTCTCTATTACACGTAAACAGTAAGTATAAAATTTTTGTTAATACGTGTATACTTTGAGTCAACGAATAATCTTTTCACAAAAAATTTACAAAAATTGAAAACATCATGCCTGGTTTTAATTGATTTTATGACTGATATTGACTAATTATCGTTTATAATTAGTATTTTGAAAAATCGTAAGAAAAAAAATTCTTCGACGTTCCGCAGCTCAATTTTTCTATAAACATGATTATATATGCCTTTATTACGAAGTCATACATACGCGGATAGAGAATGGAATGCTCCAAACTTTTGGAGCAGAAGAGAAGGTGATAAGTTAGTATTTTAATTATATGATCCATATTCCTTCAATTTACCGAACAGTTATGTAATGTAATGAATGACTATAGTTGAACTTTCAAGTAAATCTTAGTATGCATACAAGAGAAGCATTAGTAGTTGTGCATTAGTATATCGCAATAGTTCTGAAAACGTCAGTCGAAGGGATAAAGGAAATCTTTCAAGCTGCTTTGTTACATGTATAATTTATACTTGATTGAAAACAAGAGGAAAAAATATTAAATCCTTTTTGAATATTACAAAATACGTGGTATTAGAAGAATTTATACTGCTAAAATGATAAATGAAACAGGACTCAACTATATTTCTTAGGTTGATAATTCAGATAAGTATGGATTTCATAGAAAAACGCAAGTCATTTTGATTTTATACGATATTTATACCGATCTCTTGTAATGCTGAACTAATGTTGTTGACATTATACCGAAGCGAAAGGAAATATAGAAGGTAATACTGGTGAAAAAATTAATAAATTTTGAACAGTTACGAATAAAATAAATGTCAATCGACTATCAATAGAACGTTTATAAAATTACTGTTTCTTAAAGCATGCAAATTTTTTATGTTAATAGACGTTAATAGATTATTGGATTCATAGCATGAAATAAGGCAGCAAATTTTTACTTTAAATTCCTGAAGTAAATTTCTCTAGCGTTCACGCAATTTTTAGAGAATAGTTTGCTAAAATAAAATTTTAAGAAATGTTAAATACTACTTTCTGAGACATTTCATTGGCACAATTTTATAGAACATTACTGTGAGATAAATGATTATCCAATTTCTTAAGCAGTACATTTTAACTACCAAAAGAGCTTGAGCTCGGTTTATTCGAATATTAACCGAGTAATACTTAACAGTATGTCATTCCTAGTATTGGTGAATTTTATGCGTAAGGAATTTGAAGATCGTAAGTTAAAGTATTAGTAATTTGGACTGTAATTAGAATGACCCTCTTTAAATAATTCCGAGTTTTTATTTTTCGTATTTTTTAAATTTTATTTTAATATTGTTATACTAGCGAAGCATTAAGTTAACGAGTTGCATGCTATGGAGTGCTTATATTCATATTTATTCGTTATAAAATTGCACACAAATTAACGTTTTATTTAATTCGTACAGCATTAGATATTTTTATCTTATTTTTACCTTAATATCTGGTGGACATTACACAAGCATATGAGAAATCTTAATTTACAAAAAGTTCGTTTCTTTATTAATATACCTATTGAAAGAATAATTAAATTTGGTCGGATTATTTTAGTAATTAGCATTATTTAATGTACCAATTTCATTTAATGAATTTTAATTTTATTTGTACGAATTCAAAATGTACGATATTTAAGTTCCTTTTAATTAGCCCTCTTTTTTTTTTTTGATTATTAAATTTTTCTGATTATTAACATCTGGAATCATTTGTTATCTACTTAACTATTAAATAAAAGAGCATGCTTAAGACTGCAAATGATATTCTCGAATATTTAACTAATAATTATTCAATTCTTAGTTTAAGTACTCAAAGAAAATATCAGCATAACTAACGATTGCGAAGTTATATTAATGTTATTATAGATGAAAAGTTATGAATTTAGATTTTGAATGCTTTGGATCAAATATTGTCTTAGTCATAGTTATCTTAGCCGAGATTATAGCAACGTTAAACTTAATTTTTTATGTGTTAAGTTGTAGCAACGAGGTGTCTCTTAAATGTTTGCGTAGACCATGACGAATATTTGCAAAGAAAGAATCTTATATTTATTTAGGTTGAGAGATGAAGTATTAGTTTCGCCCGATTTAGCTAAAATAATCATCTAGTGAATTTCGCAAACAAAAAGGAAATACTAAAGAGCTTTGTGCAGCGTTTTTATCTAAAGTAATGAAAAGCAAAAGATACGAACCTTGGCCTGTTATAGTGATAATATAAAAGTAACGAGAGCAGCAAATTTATTTAAACCTAATATATCAATTAAATTAAATATTATGCAGTTAGGTAATGAATCGTATAATACATAGTTACAAAGTTTATGCAGTAAAATATGATGGTTAATAAAGTTGAAGACCCTTGAGAAATTATCATAAAAAGCATCAACTTGGATAATTCATTATCTTTCGTGATATACAATTTAAGTGAGATTAGTTGAAGTTCGTGTTTTAATCGTAAACTATTGTTGTTACGATGTAATTATATATCCGAGTAAATCATGTATTTCCCGAGATTCAATATGACTTCAACTTTGCTCGAAGTTAATTAAAAGTCATCGTAAAATTCATCATTACGGTCATTTATATTTTTCAAAGCAGGAACAACAAAAATCCCTTCTGCACTCCATTAACAATGTTTTACGAATAATAGCAGATACAAGTTAAAAGATGTAAAGCTTTTAGATGGAAATTCGTATACCTTTCGATATAAATGATAGATGGACATGATTTAAAATACATAGGATTTTCATGTTTTTAGATATCAAACAACTTTTTCTCTGTAAATAATAACCTGCCGATGTTAAAATTGAGCTTTGATTTCGAGCTTATTTTTCATTTCTTATTTTTATTATTTAATAGAGTTTCAATTTGCATCAATAACGGTACGTATCGCTACTAGTGTTTAATTAATTTAGACAATATAATTTTCTACGCTTTAGATTTACGGATAAATTTCATACAACAATAATCATAATAGTTGATAAAGTGCTAACTCATTTGGAAATATACATCTACTTCATAGATGCCTTGAATCGAATGTATTTCAAACGTGGATGGATTATTTTCCAATATACGTAGTCAGATTTAAAATTGTTTGTCAAAAAGGGTATTAGACTGAGTAATTTTTATGTAGACAATATCGATATTGAAATATTTAATATTCGAAATCAAGAAGATCAGCATTAGTGCTTTATGTCCTCTATCGCTATTCATTATGTTAAAATGTAGAAACGAAATTTACTAACTTGTACGTGAAACCGTTTTTAAGTAATTCTTTCTATAAGCCTTGATTACGACATACACTATGATGTACATAATACACGCGTGTACACGACCAATGGCAATTAATACGTTTGTTTGCGATAGATTGCACGAATAATAATGCTTGCCAACTGAATACATTTCGATACAAGTATTTATTATTGAGAAAAAAGAAACATTATTATTTGAAGTACTTTTTCAATTTATATCCATTTATTGCTAAACGCATTGTTTGTCTCTTCAAGACTTCATTCATATACGTTTCAATAGAATTTTTACGGAAGAAAATTATCTCATTTTATTTATTTATTTTCAGAATACCACGCTAACAGTAGAATACACAAAAAGAAATTAATACTTTTTGAAGTGGTTTAGTTCCATTGAAAGTGACACTCTTCGCAATTCGTTCCTTAACGACTATAGATAGTGTTTATGCGACGACAATTGCAGAACCCGAATAACAAACTCTGCCGTTTGACTTCAATACTGAGCTTTCCACAGTTTTTCCATCTTGGTTTCAGTCGTTGATCGATTTTAAAGGGACCAACGCTTCCCCTTTGGAGTCCTTAGGCGAAACAGTGGCAATCAGAAACGGCGTCCCTGTTCCCCTCTAGGACTTTTATTTCCGGAAAAGCTAGACCATAACGATCCGTTTCTCCTTCCGGCTTCTCTCTTACACCCTCTTGGCGCTTATACTTGAATAAAATATTGAAAAATATTATAACTTAAATAAATGTAACTTTTAAAGCATCATGCGTGTGATAAATATAATTTATTGTTAACATAAGTGTTAACATTATCTTATTATAGTGCCTGTTTACGAATGAAATCTTATTATTAAACAGGAGGATATCTTTACTTTAACATCTACTTTGTGAAACAAATTAAATTCTTCAAACGAGTATATTTTTCCTATTATCTTTCATCCAACAAGATTTTCTCGAGTTTTCTTCTAAATAAAATACTTTTGAAATTTTTAGATATTGCGAAGCTTCGGTTCTTGAAAACTTAATTATTTAATTTTTCAGTTTAGACGTGCACACGCAGTAAAAATTGCTCAAAATAAATCATTCCAATTAGATTTATTTCTCATGAAACATTGAAAAACAGACAAATATTTCCATGTCACATACATCTTGCAGCTAAATGCGCGAATCCTGAAAAGTAATTGTGACGCAGCCAAGCTGTATCCTTTCGATTATTTTGAAAAAGTGTCTTCATTTCTCAAACATTGTACTTCTTCCAGTTTGAAAATTACGTAAGTCAATAATTTATTGGAAAGGGAATATTTCGTTTGAAACGTGGAAAATTCAAGAGTCATCTCTCGATCATTTTGACGGTCTTGAATTATCATCAACAAGGGTTCATGAATATTTGAATTGTACGACACAGTCAATCGATGCAACTGCCTTAATATTTCAATTATTCAATGAAATCAGAATGTCTGCAATTTTCATGAATATCAATTTTACGCATTTTATCTTGCTCAACCGATTAAATAAATAGCAAATATTCCCAATACTATTACTTCGGTTATTAATTGAATTAATTAATAAATATTTTATTCAAAACCCCAATTTTCGTTTTTTAGTTTTCAAAGAATAAGACAAGAATACCTCTGCAGTCACGTATTCACATATACTCAGGTGTAAATATAACTTTACAGTTATCTGCACATTTATGTGCACATAAATCAATATGCAAGCTCGTATATATATATATATATATATATATATATAAATGATATAAGAACTTTTTTCTCATTTTAAATATATAAAGTTTTTCTGGATTTTTTCATTTTCACAGTATTTTCAGAAGTTGTATGATATATTATAAAAAACAGAGCAAAGACAAACATTAATAACAAACAAGTAGTAAATAGATGTATTAGCAGCAAGATAAACGTTAATACTTAAAAGACTTATGAGAGTTAAAGGAGTGATTTTAGAAATATGACTACATATAATTAATTGTTTAATAAATTAAAATAAATGTAGATTATTCCTTTCTGTTATTCCTTACGTGCAGTAATAATACATACAATCAAAGAGCTTTACAGAATTTATGAATTGTATTTTTCATTGAAGTAGGTTAAATAAAAGGTATCGACGAGGTAAAATAATCTAATATATAATTCAAATTATTAATTATAAATTCTTATTAAAATGTATAAATATTTTATTTGTATAAAATTCAAGTATAATGAAATTATAAAATCGAAGGTGAATGAAAATTTAAAACCAACAGTAGAAAAGTATTTTTCTACGTAGATAGTAATTAATCAAATGTAATATTACTGTTTAATATAGACAATAAAAAGCTCCTTTTGCATTAGATTTTTAGTCCGTAAATTTGTGAACAAACTCATTCAATTACGTAATTTTCTTGACATTTCTTATACGTTCATCAGAAATATATTCTGGTTATTTAGAAAATACCAAAAAATACGCTATTTCTAATGATTCTTTCCACTGAAGGAGATTTATTATTTATGTTATGTGCAGTGTAATCTACTTGGCATAGTTGCTCATGAATTTAGGAAAAAGAGAAAATTCCCACAGAATCGAAAATGTGAAGGATGATTAAAAAAAATGTTACGAAGTAAAAATATGCGAGAGCAGCGACTCTCCAATTACGAGATTTTCCTTTACGTCGTGTCATAACTGGCATCATTTCATTAATTTTAATTAAACATTCTCAATAAAATTTTGCTACAATTACACGATATTATCGTTATGCGCGGTTTTGCGATTAACGGTATAAATGAGAAAAAGGCTCATAATCTTTTCAGATATTAATAGTTTGCGAATAATTCCTAACCGAGATAAACTCGATCTTGCGCTTTCAATTTTGTTCAAAATTAAAGAACGTTTTTGAACATTCTACGCATTTCATAAATAAAGAAACAAATGGTAATTTTTAATACGCTATTTTTACAGTGTACAATGTTTAATTAGTTTTATTGCCCTTGTATCTAGTTTCTCTGTTTGCGATAAATAAGCAAATACGTAAATAGAAAATGAGTAAATATTCGCTTAATGATTATTGACAAAAGATAAGGACATTATTTTTCGTCATTGTAATAGACACGTGTATACGTATACGTAAACTTGTGAAAAAAAGTGAAAACTTTTAAAAAAGACTATCACCACTTTATCCGAATTTTACATTTTGACATTCATCGACGTGCAAAGAATTAGATTTCCATCTTATTAAAGTACGATAGGACCTTAAATTGAGCATGAAATAAAAGTACGTCCAAATGTATTATGATTATGCTACTGAAAAACATCTGTTTCTTTTAAATTCCTTGTCGATCTCGTTGCCTTCACGAAGTATAGAGCTAATGTTATAATAAAACATACGTTTGAAGATCAATCGAATAGAAAATATTCTAAAGCACACAACAGAATGAATGGCTTCTTCAAACTTCTCGTCGCTTCCGATTCACCCTTGGCCAGGACAACTCGAAGTCGGATCAAGGTTCTTACGAGGGGAGAGCTTTTCCTTAATAAAAGAGTCACATGATTTCAAAATAAACTATACCAAATATATTCAGATCAAAAGTCTAATCACGGAACTTACATCTGTCGTTCGAAACTACATCAAACGCAGAACATGATTCGGTGGGAGAGGAACGCGAGACTGAAAGTTTATCGGAAGTGGAGTTTCTCAAGGCAACTTCCAGAAAGTCGGGAACGGGAGAGTATCCGAGAAAGGCAAAAGGTCCGATATCGAGGACATCGGAACTTGAACGTCCCCTCGACTCCGCGCGTAAACCCTTTTGTCATCCAAAGTCGTAAGTCGTGCAGCAATGGAGAAGAATGTGCACGTTTATGCACGTACTCTTACACATTAGTGCTTTTCTACTAACAACTGCCGTACTAATGTCGTAATGTCGCTTCTAGCCAAGTGGAAGTTCACGGCGGATGCTGTCGTCGCGAGTCTTTCAAAATATAGACTTTTAATGAGAAACGAAGATGCAAAATCCACGCTTTAAGAAATTTTAAATTTTCAAGAGAAGATGGCGACTTTTATCCAGAAATCTCTCAGCTCGATGAACTGAATCTCAGAAGCAACAGCTTGTAAAATACTCTGGACGTATACGTAACGAAAGAAACGATGTTGGTTTAAATTACTTTCGTAGTATACTCCATAAATTAAAACATTTAGAATTTTGAAAACTGAACGACCTACTGATAAAATAGATGGGAATTATACGAATATTATTACTATTTGACTCTCGAATTTAACCATTTAGTAGCGATGAATTATTTACATGATTCCCTACAAAATAAATGTACACGTGTCCACATGCAGAGCACATTCAAATTTAGCAGTTTATCAGTTGCGCAAATAAGATTTCAAATATGTCATTAGATCTTACCAGGATCAACGTTCCCAATTGTAAAACACTGTATTTACTTATGCACTCTTTATCCTTCGATGGGTATTTTATACTTAATCTTTAAAAGAAATGCTCACCGACTGTAGCATGAAACAACATTTCCGTACATTCCATCTTTCTCTATTCTCGTGCGATGCTTCAGAGCTCGAATTACAAGTATTGACGTACGCTAAAACTGCAAAGTAAAACAAAATTTTCGCCCTGCATCGTAGTTCGGTGGTCTTCTCAAGTTAGTGTCACACCTACACAGTCTTTCAGTGTCGTCGTCCCCTTCGACGCGCCTGTAAGTCCATCATTGCACACGAGGTCCTTGCATGTAGCAGCGCTCGTACGACGGCGACTTTTTTTCCACCGGAGCAGTGGTTCTCAAGCGCAAGGACTTTTTTCTCGTCGCGCCGAGGGTAGAGCGCTTAGCGCTTAGCGCGAGAATTGCGTTACACCCTAGCAAGAAGGGTAAACCCTACAACCGAGCTCGCAGCCATCGATTGACTATTCGCCTGCTTATTAGTACCTGGTTAACTTGGAGTTAATGCTGCTCATCGCTGGAGATCCCGAGTAATGCAGGGTATAAGATTAGTGGTAAAAATTTGTGGAATGATAAACGATGCGCGGAAGACGTTTCAAATCTGAACCTTTGCGTCCGTTCGGTTTTGCGGCTACAATTTAACGATGCTTTAAGGAACTGCTTTTATAGAACTGAATAAGATACCAAGATATCAATGAAACAATATTTGTGATGTATAAAAGCTTTTCAAGTTTTTCACTACTTTTCATTACCTTCAAAATGCTCTATGTCGCATAATGAACGTACATGAACTGCCGATGTTTATTTCAAGAACTTTCTACGAAATTATCTACGACTTTTCCTTAGGTACTCACTTATCTACGATCTCGACTTTTTCTTTAGTTTCAAAATCTCAATCTGTCAGTTCCGGTGTATATCTTCCAGCAAATACTCCAAGTAAAATGTTTCGCTGATTCTCGTTAAATTCTCTCGTTGAAAGCTGCTATTTTCATTATAAATCCACCGTGTGCAACGCAATTCTAAATTAAGAAATTCCCACCTACGCGTAAGAGCGTACATTCGTTAAATTTTCATTAGAAATATTGAAATATTCTATCGGTTATACATTGTATAAAAATATTCATGGCTTTCGTTCAACAGGAGCGGAGCACAAGGATTTGATCAAGACATTTCAAATTCAAAAATCTCATCACTTTGTTTTTCAAAGTATTTGACCAGTGTTGGGACAGTGGAATTCTTGCAAAAAAAAAAAAAAAAAAAAAAAAAAAAAAAAAAATATGCGCGTGTGTATTTCAGGCAGATTTGCGTCCCGAGCAGCAGGAACCCTTAACATGGGCCAACAACACCATGGAGACTCCCGCGGGTCGTGATTAACCAGATTTTTCAGTAATTCGGTAAGCCACTTGCTCGGGTCGTTAGGGATTTCGCAGTCGACGTACTGCTGGAAATGTGTGTAACGCGCAGGCGTCGGCGCGTTGTTGCGGCGTCGAGAGCTCGTAAATCAATTTTCCTTCTTAATTCGCTGGTGTCGCACATCCGTCGCGACCGCTACTCCCGAATGGTTGCGGAACGAGAAATTGAGGAATTAGTCGACTGTAGGTGGACCGACGTGGCGCGTAACGACGTTTGCAAATTGCATCTACCAATCCTCGGAGTATCGTGTGTTTCGGCCAACTGCAGGATCTGTTTCCAGCTTTTGGTCAGCTTACAAATTATGTTCTCTCGAGCTCTTCACCCTTCGCAATTGCCGCGTTGCCCTCCTTTGTTCCCTTTTTCTGCGTTTATTGCTCGCGGATGGTCTTTCCTGCAATTTTCTTTACGAGCTCTCACGAAGTCAGGTCTATTTTTTCGTTGATCTGATCGTTATAAATTTTTGTTTTAGCTGAAAATCTGTACTTGTGTGTAATGGAAACTATCGTTGATGGCGCAGTATGGGACAGGCAGGTTATATTTACGGTAAAATATCGCTCTGAAGGATCAAAGTTAATACTTATGAGCTCTGTAAATCATTTAAGTTACGGAATTGAATCCATCAAAAGATTTAAAAATGTGAGATGTACAGGTACTCGATGGAATCACGGAAGTCGTACATTTATGTCAATAAATGGACACGGAGGAGAGAGAGAGAGAGAGAGAGAGAGAGAGAGCGATGCAAATAATACCATCTCTTTAGGCTACGTAAACCACATAGATGCCTGGAATAATATGTTCGGGGATGGGGATGACTTGTATAGAGAGACATATATTTATAAGATTATTGCAAAAGCTCGACATTCGACCAGACAATTAGATTGTTTTGAATCCGGGAGCTAACTGTCCTCGGTTCTATTTGTAAATATACTTAATTTCCCTATGCGATGGAACAATCACGAAGAAATTCAAAATTTCATTAAATACTCTGGACAAAGTTATATTCTGCAAAATAAAATTTGTTATTTGTGAAAGCTCCGTCATTAACTTGGATACAAACAATATATTCTGCTTCTTGTTTGTAAGTTGGCTAAAGTTTATTATATCAACAATTTCCTATCGCATAATACAATAAACATGCTTTTGGTAGTAATCAAGAACTATAATTAAAATAAATGAATGAAAATGGAAAATTCGTATGACTTTTCGTTAGGATCAAATGAATTTCGATTGATATTGATCGAAATTGATTGATAGCAACAAAGCGAAGATTATTCTTCTTCTGTAATTTATCCCTTTTACTGTAACCATTAATAATTTAATTATACACGGAGTATTTTTATTTTAAAGGAAATATATGTCATCATATGAAATCCCGTTTTCTTACGTCTGATCCGAACTATAATTCTTAATTTACAACGATGTGCTCTTCAATTGAGAAACCGAACAAAATTTCAATGGGGAATTTGCTTTCGAATTACAAATATTTTTCATTCGGAAGCGAATCTATCTACAATGGATTAATAATTACAGTATTCGCAACTACTAGGCCATCGTAAACTAATCATCCTTGCGAAGAATATTTCTTTAAATTTGTCCTATAAATCTCTGCACGTGAGATATAATATGAGATGTAATAAATAATTATACAATATCTGTATTAAACTTGAACAAAACTTAGGAGTGAAGTAGTTTTACAAAGACGTACAGTTACATTTATTATGTAAAGCACACCTGTTGATTACAAATTCCGTGCCCAAATTTATTACGTCAGATATGTGAAGCTGAGTACAGAGGGTTGCCTTAAGTTGCACGTCTAGAAGTAAAATAAATATTTGCGTATTTTAATATTTTTGCAATTTACTAAGTAATTTCAATATTCTTCATTAATTGATGATTCATTACGAAAAAGTCCAGTTATCCATGAAAGCATATTTTTATCACATTGCGACAATTTAACCCAAAAACATTTCCGAAATTAATGAAGAATAGTTAATTACATCAGAGAGTCGCTTAAAATCCGACAAGTAGACGTATTTTTATTATTATTACTTTAGGCCTTTCTACTAGAAAAAGCTTTCAATCGCGTAATTGTCTCTTCATTCTTTTCAATAGCCACAATTTTACCAACAGCTCAATCGGCTGATCTCAATGTTCCTCATTTCAATTGAAAATACATCCTGCCTCCGTAGCAACTAGAAGTAATTTTTCCATTCAATTATTGGAGCGAATTCGTGTATTTCTTCTCTCGGTTTACTCGCTGTCGCTTCCGAAATCCAATTCCCGTTGCTGTGTCGGACAGCGTGAGACGAGTCAAGGTTGTTGCCTCGTACGCAAGCATTTTAGTTCTCGGTTATTCCGTTCTTCCTCCTAGGGATTGCCTCCTTCATAGATATCTAACTAGAATCATAAGTTATATTATAATTTTTCGTGATAACAAACTATTGCATATTTATTTTCCAGCATATCGCTCATCCCCGTAAGATACATCGGAATGATACATCGAAGATCTCGTATTGACTGGGAAAGAAGACGAGACCCAAGAAATAATTGTTATCATTTTATTCCGATCGATCGAACCTCTTATTTCTATATTTCGTCGTTTCGACTTGACGTGAGAAACAATTTCAGTTAAAAGTATATCAAATTACGGACTTGGATCGACAATTTGAGGTTTCGAAAAATGATGTAATGTTTCTAAACATTGGATAAATACCGGGGCGCTCTTTTATAATTCCAAGTACCATTAAAGACTTGTAATTACTGCCGACACAAAAGCAATGTCCACGTTATATACAAACGCAATGGTAAAATACTAAAGCTTGGGCCGATCTCAGTGTGCCTTTACGTTACGTAAACAAAACATGTAAACTTTCTAATACCCATAAGAAGATAATTACGTAAATGAATTGGCTAGGGTATGCAGAACGACTCAAAATTAGTCGTGGCACATAACAGGTGGTACAGTTAGACGTAACCAAAGCGGCGGAATGCATAATGTGCATCGCGAGAAACGCAAGAAGAGCCTAGACTCGAACGGGGGTCGTCGAGAAAAAGAGGGAGCAGTGACAAAGAGCTTCCTTGCGAAAGGAGAGCAAGGAGAGCGATGTTAAGAGCCTGGTGATACTCATGCGTGACGCGCAGCCACGCACGCCTCTCTCTCTCTCTCTCGCTGTCTCTCTCGCTGTCTCTCTCGCTGTCTCTCTCGAGTAGCCGAATGATGCAGCGTTCTCTCGGCTGTGAGAGCGAAGGGAGGCGGCGAGGACGTTTACGACGGGAAGGGCTGCCGCTTGGGGGAAAGGGTGCGCAGACACCCCGCCCACTACGACTTCGTGATCAATATTACGCCCACCGTCGACCCTTTCGGGACTCGGCATCATCCGAGCAGAGATCTAAAAGCATGTGTCTACCTCTGTCTTGTAACTTCAGAGAAGTCAATGAATGCGGATTTCTTCCTCAACTACGCGCCTCGCACTATCATGTTTGTCAATACTATGGTGTGTGACTTGGCAAGGATTGGTTGCCTTACGTTGACGTTTAACTAGCCTTTTCGGAACTCGCCCGCGTGGTTGTTTCTTTGAAAAAGTTGCTCTACTTTGATGTCGCTGATCGATAAAAGCTATTACTTTCTTTTCCCGTCTGTGTTTCAGTTCGGCCGCCAAGCGAATTTCGATTTAGAAAAGAATCGAAAAGAGCAATGTAGACGTTAAATTGTATATTGTGTTTCGGATTTCGTCCAGTTGCACGTGCCTTGGTGAAACTCGGTAAAACTGTTAACAATACAGCGCAATAAGAGTGTAAAACGTGTTTCTCTATAGGCATTTGTTGGTATTCGTGTAAATCGGACGGGGTCATTATGCCGTCCATAATTTTAGTTCAGTAGTACGGTTACCGTGCCGTATGACCATAAATTTAATATGTAAATAAATTACCGCGGTACGAAGCTGATGGAATTTTGCTAATAGTTTGCTGATAGATTGCACAATTTATAAATTTGGGTGATATAGTGATATATTTTGAAGTACTCCATACGGACGATTGATATTCGAATAATTCACTTTGCTGAGTAAAGCAGGGAATTCGAATTTTTGTCATTTACCGCGAGTCGAATGTTAATGTTACAATTTGAACGGTTGTAATCTACTTTTACAAAATTTTTGAACATTATTTTATTATGTTTGGCGGTACGGTGCTAACGAAATTTCTATAACATAAATTATGTAGAATTCCTAAAAGAATAATAGCGTTGCTACGCTATTCTAGCAGAAATATTTACTTCGATATTTAACGTGTAAATAAATATATTGTACAGTGTAATCTCATTTTTATTTATAGAAACTCCTACGTACGCTATGAGCCTTATAGGGAAGAAAAAATATTTTAAAATACGTGCGCTAATTGAGTTTCTGGCAAAGTAGTTTAACACACGCGCGCGCGCACGCACGCATACACACAGACTTTCATTGGCATTTATCTTCAAGTTATTACAATTCTGACCTCAATTAAATCGCATACATAATTTTTTAAAACCTCGATCTATGCCTCTCCATTTTTCAATTACTTTGGAAAATCTTCTAAAAAGATATAATCGAGACATCACTCATCCGAGTATTAATACAATTTTTTCATATTACCTCTAATTTTATTTATTCTGATCATTCTCGGCAGCAATTTATGAAGATTTAGACGGGAATAAAAATGAACAACTTTTCGAAGACGATTAAAGCATAATATAAGCTTCGTTCATCAAACTTTCAATAAAGATTTACAATAAATTGATCTTCGATCATACGTATATAATACGTATATAATATACCTCCTATTCGTATAAAAACTTAAAAATAACGTCCACTTATAAGTCTTAATAATAAAACGTACTTTTTCCTTTTGCTTTTAATATATCGAAATAATATAATTATATAACAATTGATTACACGTATATAGATATAAATTTTAGCAGAAAAAATTGTCCTTCGCGACAAAATAGATATTTGCACATAAATTAATTTCGTTCGATTAATTTTTCCAAGATAACGCGGTTCACGTATTATAAAATTAACATAAATTTGAATGTCAGCAATATTAATAAATTGTGCACGAAATATTTTTACTCGTAATAAAATTAATTTTAAATGTACAACCTGTGTTTCACAGCGTTAATAATTATGAACGTGATGTTTATTTCGTTTGACATGTTGTACCGTAGAAAAAGTACTTCGTTCTCTCGTGAAACGAAAGAGGAAAATAAACCAATGACAGACAGTTCAGAATGTAAAGAAATGGAGTTTGCAAGAAGCTTCTTTAATAAAGCATTATACATCTACATCTACACAAGTAATATCCAGAACGAGATAATTCTTGTCTTATAAACTATTTGCTAAGTCTTCCACTTTCGAAAACAATAGAAGCACGTTTACCACTGAAAATTGCTATTAGAATTCTGCGTATTCTCATTTAAACGGCCCGAGGCGCATGTTTTATGCGCACATTTCCACATAAACAGACACCGAAAAAATCAAGGACTATAGGGGCGAAGAGGAAATCTTAATACTAAGGCATGCTCGAGCACAAGATAAGCAAGACGAATGGGAACGACTGAAGGCCTACAAACTGGATATTTGTATTTGTACAAGTAGTAATATCAGACTTTGGTCGGACAGTAGTACTTTGGAAGTAGATAGATTTCTTCCGTTTTCGCTCCTTTCCTTCTCATCCTCAACAGCGAGGATCACATTCCATCTTTCTGCCTCTTTTTCACTCGTGAATTCGCACACTTGAAGCCTCTCCTTCAATCTCCATTCGGTCTACCAAACTCCGGCATTTCAAGGGACGAGGGAACTGCAGTTTCCGACTGTACACACGCTGTGGTCAGGTTGTGACTGTACGTCTGCCTCTCCAATCTGCAGACTATTGTGACACTCCACTTCTGTTTCCCCTATGTCATCCAGCCCTTCGCTTCATGCATCTCTCTGTCTTTGTCTTTTTTCACTCTTGGTTCTCTTTATGCTTCCGCTTGCATCTGTTCCTCGGTGTTCCACCTCTTTTCCCCTTTCATCTTATTTCACGTTCTCTTTGCCCCGCGACGTTCCTTTCATATTTGAAATCCTTGGTAGCTGAGAAACGCAGATACGCACGAGGCGTAACTTGAACTATTTTCTTAGTGTCGACATTCTTATGTATCTCAATCTTTACGTATTCGAAGTGGGAATTTTTTTTAACTCATTATAAGACGCACATGTCAAATAAGAATAAACTCTCAATTCTAGGTTGTGACTTAGCAATATTCTCTACTCCTTGAACTTGCATTATTAGCAAGTAGAAATATCAGACTGGTGGATTCAGAGCTGAGACGTAGTTCTAAAAGTTCTTTTCCAATTCTAGGTAAATAAAAGATCCCAAAGGAGTATTAAAGAGATCGAGCTCAGCGTCAATTTGTTTATTTAAAAGTAGAATTCTCTTTATGAACTAGCACAACATTTCAACCTGGAATTTGACTAATAACTTTGATTTCAATAATCACTTGTATCGAGTACATCTGACACGCACTTCCAAAACGTCTAGTTTTTCACGGTTGTAGTTTGGTCAATCAACGATTGCATAATCATCGTTTGAAAAAAGTTACTCTCACAAGGTGAAAAACCGAGCTTATAACAAATAACTTTTCATACCGTAAGAAGGTTACAGCAAAGCTACCACTGAAAACTTCAGTACAGATTCTGCTTGTTCAAAAATGTACAGCATCCCTATCTAGTGCAAACATCCGTTCGCAAACTTTTTTTGAATCGTCAGAGGACTTAACCCCACCTTTTGCTTCCTTTTCAACCGTGTTCATTTATTTTTTGTTCATTCCCGTCTCGCCATCAACTCGTGCTTCTCTCTCTCTCTCTCTCTCGTTTTCTCCCGTTAGACGTAGTATAGATGTGCGTTGCTCTTCATTAATACAAACCGTAGATCACGGTATACCAAAGCATGCGAGTCCACAATCTACGTATGTCCCAAGAGATGTAATATACATTAGGATGTAGATAGCGAGAGATTACATATTGCTTTTTTTTTTGTTGTGTCTCGTGTATTTGCCTGGCGATACGAACTTTGGTAAATTTAAGTAAATAATTTAGGTATTTAGGTTAATGATTAAAGAAATTATAATCGTTTTTGCAAGTCCAAAGAGTGTTTTATGGAAAATACTTTTCTATGATTTTTATTCATGAAATAGGTGAATTCATGTTCTACTGATTTTACTAGCGACAAACGACATTTTCAAAAAATTTTCAACATATTCACATTTCCATAATATGACAATCATGTTATTATGTAATATAAACTAGTTTACATTTTAGTAATCTTACTGCATATTAAATTAAATAAATTATAAACTCGTAAAATTTGTGAAACCGTATTATACACATTTTTTTAAAAGATTAATATTTAAATTATACAGCCTTCATATAAGTAAAATCTTTTCGAAATATATAAATACATGTATATGAGTAATAATACTTAAATATTCGAAATTTATGTTACCCATAAAGCACACAAAGTTTATATGCAACATAAATTTATAATCGAGCGCATTAAATACTAAATTTTAATATATATGAACAAATTACTGTATCAGCTTTACTTGCAGTATTGAATGTAACAAGTGTACATTAAAGTGATGTTCAAGAACACACATATTTATATACATTTTTATTGCTATATTAAAAAACTTTTCTTATACTTCACAATTTTTGTCAATTGAAAATTATTATGTCATAAATATTTACAGTATATATATGTTAAGATTCAAAAATATAAATTATCTGAACTTTTGATTGAAATTTTCATTCACAGAAAAGTGTAAAGAAAATTTACACTTTTCTTTCAATAAGTTAGGTAATTGATTTTATGATTAAATAATTAGTTCATAAACTGTTTTTTATTATGTCATAAGTAAAATGTCATGAAAAATTATAATATTTCCATTGGAGTTACATAAATTGTGTTAGAAAAAAAATTCGATGTTTTGTACGTTTGAGTTTATATTTTGCGAATATTAACGAATAAAATTATTGATTGTTAATTAAAAATATTAATGAATAACGTACAATAAATAATAATAATAAAATACGAAAAATGAGATGGTTAAAACAATAGAATTCAATAATAATTTAAATAAAAGTACTGAAAGTATTGCAAAACACAAATATCACTTGAATAAATTTAACGATGGAAAATATAAATATTTTAATAATATTGTAATAATACATACAGGAACAATGAATTTCTTTAATATTTGTAATATACTAAGAATTATAAAACCTGGCTACATTTTCATTATTTGCTGATAAATATTGGTATATATTCAAATATAATTTTAATTAATAATTTACCATAGTAACTAATTATTTATTTGCTTCCAGCTCGCGGAGCACGAATTGTTTTCCATTATTCAGAAAGGTATTATTAGGTTAATTTCGGAATAAAAGGAAAATTCATTTCATTTATTATTATTTCGTATTAACTATCAAACTAATTTCGTTATTTATTGATAATTATTCAATATTGATATTTCTCTTCGTGAATAATTTTCACGAATAACTTTTAACTGTAACTTTTTACAGTGATTATAAAAATGGTTTATTGTATATTTTTCAGATGTTTTATCTGTGCTGTAATAAATTTTAAAAGAGTTCTTTTCGTTCGCGATGAACATTTTATTCATTTTGCAATAATTTTCTCTGGTTACAATGAAAACCTTTTTAACCATTTACGCGCATAATTGGGGTTGATCGATACATATTAAAAGAAAAACAATAGTTGTATTTGATATAAGTAGACCAGTATCACGCCAGGCACAAATACTTTTGTTCGCAGCGAATTTATCGTTTTATTCGTTTGCTATTTATCACATGTTTTATTTTTTATCTGCATTTTGTTTATTACGTCGTAAAACGTATATAACCGAAATTTTCGAAAAATTCTCTTTTTTAATCTTCGTCGATTGTTGCGTAAACAAATATTTACCTTTGAGCTTTATACAATAATGTTGATGAAAATTGCAGACTAAAAAGAAAGTCCTTATTATCAGTACATTATAATAATGAATTGATATTGTGAATATGAATTGTGCATGATGCAGGGCAAAGTATCAAATTAAGCACGATTATTATGAGGATTACTAGAATAAACAAGCGTATTGGTATCGATAGATCATTTGAAAAAAGGGTATTCGTTGCGAAAATGAAAGATTCTGGATTTGTATTATATTACATTAATATTAAGAAATTGAAAACTTTGATTTGAAATAATTTAGAATTTTTAGTACTATTTATACATTATAATTTGCCTTGAAATGGTTTTAATAGAATGAACATTCGGATCGATTTAAAAAACTATATTATTTTCTATAGTCTTAAAGTAATAATTCTTTTAAAAAAAACCTCTTCTTTCAAAAATTATTCTCTTTAAAGAATATAAACTTAAATAACTTAATTTGGAATCTCAAAAATATAAAAATCTTTAGTATGTACGATCGCATATTTAGACAATTCTTATATTGAGTTGTTACTTCTTTATAATTATATATGAAAATTCTTAAGTAATTCATTGTGCAATTGTACAAAATCACATATACGCGAACGTCTTTCTTAACTTTTCAATGAAGGCTTCGAGGATATTATAAATAAAAGCAATAAAATTAAAAGGATCGCATTTTCTCAAATTTTAATTTGTAATCTGTATTCTATCTTTATGGAAATTATTTAATATTTTGCATTGATCATACTATTAGTTTTAACAATCATCCAATACTTATTCTTTTTAATATTAAAAATCAATAAGACTATCGTTTCCTTTAAAATTATTATTGCTATAATTTTATAGAGAAATAAATATAATAATTTTTTGCGCAAAAGAAGATCGATGGTTGATGTTTTATAAAGTAATTACCTTAGAAACGAATCATTTCGTTAACAAATTGACTATAAAAACGCCTCAAGCGTTTTTACTATTCAACCAATGTACTTTTAGCAATACAATTTTAGAGAGGTAAATTTAAATAAAATGTGCTTATGGATTAAAACTTATTGGAGAAGTTATTTCCTTTGAATCATGAGAATACTTTACATTTCCTTAATTTATTTTTCCTTAATTAATGTGTGTGGGAAAATAATACGGAGGTCCTCATTGTTATGATCCCTCGCACTGATTCTGTATTAATAACTCATCGTCTGAATTAATTAAGATCTAGCCATTCGAAAACACTCCAAATAATTATTCTATTATTTGGAGAATTGTGAGTTATTTATTGAAATTATATTATCAAGATCAATATTGCATACGAAAAAAATCTGTAAAGTATATTGGGTTACTTATAAACTACAGATATTCAGTTTGAATTTCAAAATTATGTACTGCATTAAATATATCTGAGTGATATTCAAGAATAAAAGAATATGGTTTATCTTCGTATGTTTTTTTAGGTAATATGCACAAATGGAATTTAGTGAAGAAAAAATCGAGATTTCCAAGCGAATGGATTTCTCGCAGACGTTCGCACAAAATGTTTGAGTAAGACCCCTCGTGTCCAATATCCGTAATTAATTTACGTTGCTTTTTTCGTGAAAGGAACTTTCACTTCTGGAATTAATTCAATTGCAATTGAGTACAGGAAGGCTTTTAAAATGAAAAAGGATTTGAGTCTATCATTTTTTGCGTCGAAATGTAAAAAATGAAAAGATCACGGTTACAACACTTCCAAATCTATTCAACAGTACATTCGACTATTGATCTATTTTTTCACGAAGGCTTGATTATGAAATCAAACGAGAATATAATGACGGACAAAAAGGTAAAAATTTTTTGTGAAAAAAATAATCGAATAGTATTGTTGTTACTGTTTTTTATAATCGAAAGCGATTGCGTTGTTTGTTGTATGTGCCGCATTCAAAAGCATTCGAAAACATTCAAAATCTATATTATAGATTAATAGTTTTTACGATATAAATGGTATACAAGTATTCTAAGTAGCAAACATTTATTTTGTGACATTAGAAAATGTAATTTCATTTAAACGCTTGTCTAATCTACGTTTAAACAAGGATTAATTAGTAATGGAAAAAGTTTTCGGATTAATAGTATAATGTAAGCTTATAGAAAAGGTGCACATAAAAGTTTTACAAGAATGAAAAGAGTACATATATTATAATCATAATTCGTATTTGCACTATAAATCAATTTGCATTTCTTATGATTTCATTTGCGTTCTTATTTTTTCCGCGATGCAGCGTGATAAACTCCTTGTGATCTCGAAGTTAAAGCAATTCTACTTTGAGTATGAATTCGCTTTCCCTATCTTTCCCTTTTGTTCTTCATTTTTAGTGTATTCACCGTTTCAACTCAAAACTTCTTTTATTAAACACCAAAACTCGAAAACTTTTTTTATTAAGCATCTAAATTGTAAATACATGAAAACAATATTAAGTGTTATTTGGCTTTTCATAAATCTACGTTTGCATAATTTTATATTTCATCCATTCGGTAAGATTAGTTTTTGTGAACTAAACTGCAGTTAAATACAGAAAGACTTTTAAAATGTCGAGAAATATACATAAATTTTATTACAATCGCTAACTTTTTTGAAATAAAACTGTATTGTAAAAGTAAGTAGGTTGAGATAGTTAAGAGTGGAACATTATTAACAAAGAGTCTTAAAATCATTTATTAAACGTGACATCGGTTGGATCATCCACATTTGAATGACAACGTCCAATTCAAACTCAACATTAATTAATCATCAGTTGCAGTCGTTTTGTGTATATATATGGTAAGTACTTTTCATTGATTGATAAAACATATTATTATTATTTCTAATATCTCATAATAATTTAGAGCCGTACATCAACATTTTCTAAAATAAGCTCTAAATGACATTTCAATTTACACAATGTATACTCGAACGCAATAACGTAAGCCTTCTCGCTATCGTAGATCTTTTTTACAAGAATAAAAAGAAGCGCGAGTACTTTAACGATTAACAAGCAAACATTATGTTTCGCATTAGTTACATTAGTTACATTAGTTACAAACTGATTCCACCTATAATATCATTTTATATCCTCTCTATGATGTAGAATAACGTAATCACTCCCCGACGCAGAACGAACACGACGATGACTATGCACCCGTGTACAAGAACAAGGATCCTCGGTGTCAAAGCCGGACCTTCCGGTGGGGCCCTAATTCTGCCAGACTTCTCTGCTAATTAGTTTACGTTATACTCTCGCGAGGGGTCCAGCACTTTGTCCTCCGCACGATGCATATTACGATCGAACAACCTCTTTTAGAGCAAAAAGAAGCAAAGTCGCTGTTCTCGATCAGAGCCTCGTGTTATGCAAATAATACAGAGTTACAGCGCAGAATAAGATTTAAGATTTAAGGTCAACGAAAACGTACTTTTGATCTTTCAGTTGCGAATTATAGCACTGCGAAATGTCCCGTAAGTAAGAATTTGAAATTACGACTTTTTATCGTCACTTGGTTATAGTGCGAGAGCAACTTAAAAGTTGGTTTTACGATGTATAAAAAATCTCTAGGGCTTTCGCATTATTACCATCCTCTCAACTTATTGTCTATTTTCGTACCTGGAGGGATAAAAATATCGAACTTTATGAAAGTGTTATTGTTCTAATGAGGCGTAGACATAAATAAATTGGATAAAAGTTAGTTATTCTGCGAATAAGAATCTCACCAATTACATTTATATTTAAAGTGTAAATAGGAGATTCGTAAAGTAGTGAATTTGAAGAAACGACGAGGTATAGTTTTCTATATACTTTTCTTATAGAAAATTCAAGATTTTAATGTAAAAGTTCATTCGCTATTAATTATGTAATTAAGCGCGGTGCAGTAATTTGTGAATGTTATTAAATTAGATTATTGTTTAGAGCTTATTTTTCTCTTCTCTTTAAGGCACTAAAAGCTGTTCGAGGCACAAAATTGATAACTTCAAAAGAAATAATTCAGAACTTCTCATCTACGTTATGTTTGTTTACGAAAAAGTGATTGAATCGATCATTTTTCATCGACAAAGAATCGTTTGCGTAATTGTTGCCATAAGTTTCGCTGCCAAAGCACAAAAGCGAATATTTTAATTCTCAACACAGACTAAAGTAATTTACTGCGTATGTACTCTCGCTTACTTCGTAACGCACTTTAAACGTTAATGCAGCCCTCGATTGAAAATTCACTGATACAAACATCACTAATGAAGTTCACGATTAAGCAAGCGACTTTTTAAGCTAAAAAATTCGAGCTTCTTTACCCCGTTGAGCGCAATGCGTACCGTTAAGAGTAAACATGGGCTTACGGATTTCAAAGGTCAATATTTAGGGTACTTTCGAGTCCGGGTACATGCGCGCCACGCTCGAGTGAGAGAATTTACGTAGAGGCTCGTCACCTGTTGCTAAGATCCAGAAACTCCTTTGGCTTGTACTTTTCATCCTACTTTTCATCATTTCGAATTACTTAGAATTACGCAACATAAATCGTTTCCAAGAGAATAAAGTAAAAAAGCAGAAATTTATCAACCGGACTTCGGTGCTTGTTTTTAGACAACGTAACAAGCAAAAACAAAACAGTAACGTTATCGATCGTGACTTTGAATACAATTGCAACGAGATGCAGTAATACACGCATGAGCGACGTCCTGTTTGTAGCATCAGACATTTATATATTCGACGTTGATGGTATCGCTGAAATAGTGAACCACTGAGCGACTGAGTCTAAAGTTAACTTAATTATCGTAAATATTATTCTATTAATATCATCCTTCTATTATATACGTATTCTTCATTCGCTGGAAAAGAGACAAGTAGTCCGATGAAAATACACAAGCACTTGAAGTAGATTATACACGTGAAAGCATTTCTTTATTTATTGAAATAATTGTCTTAATTAATTAGCAAAACTTATCCGTTACAAGAGGTAATCGCGTCACCCGCGGTCGTAACGTCGGTTACTGCGATTACGCAATAAATAAAGAAGCAAATGTTTGACATTTTTAATCTACCATTAACAATAATATTAGGGGCTTTGCTTTGAAATGATCCAGGACGTGTTCAAATACGTCGTCTATTACGAGCGATCAAATTTTGAGTCAATTATTACTTATTAATGCGTATTAAATTATTACATTATTAGTATCGAATTCATACTGTTCGAAGCAGGCATTATTACATCGAATTACACGCGCATAGAGAAACTCTGTATTACAATATTTGTATTATACAAATTTTTCTCTCTTTTTTTCATTTAACATAGGACATTAACGATCTTGCTGCAAGTAATCGTTTGAAGGCCACGTAGATATTTCTGATATTTTCTATTACATTCCGTAATTTATGTACAACCTCGTTTGCTATAGTAAAATTAATAATTTCTTTTATTCGTCGATAGACGCCAGACGTATTTCAAGTTTCATTATTCATTACTTCTTATTTGATAAACATTATTTAAAAATGCACAAAAATTGGGAGTACGGAGTAAGTTCGAAAGAAATGTTTTGTTTCGTTTTTGCTTCGTTCTTGAAATGTCAAAATGGAATTTGTTTCATTGACTCATTAAAGACCTAAAAAACGTCATTGTGCTGAAGTCTATTCGAAATACCTGCTTATGGGATAATCCTGTACACAACGAGAATCTTCCCTCATTACTCGATTTACCACTCGGTGTCTACACTCTCGGAGTAGACACACGTAATGCTTTTGACCCCTGCAGGTTAAGTCTCCAACGTGTAATTCAACCAATATACTTCAAGTGTTTGCGTATCGTGGCTCTATAATAGCGATATTAGCAATTATGTTGAGTATGCTGTATCGAAACTTGTGAACATATTCTCGAATTATGACGCAAATCAGTGATGGTATATCAGATGATAATAATCACAGTGAATATGTCGTCTTAATTTACGCGATAATTAGCTTTTTTATATTTACGGACATAAAACGTCATTTATTTCGTTTTCAATCCCATTCGCGTATAAGAATATGTCGATCGACAAGTCGATGTAAATCAATTTACAGAGTTGAAAAAAACATACGATTGGATAACTTATTTGAGAGTTACTTTTTTCCCCATAACTTTTTTAACTTTAAAAACTTAAAAAAACTTGAATGTATCTTGGCGATTCTATCATTTTTGCGTTAACAAATATTAGATAGTGGTAAATTAAATTAAATTTCATTTTAAATTATTAATCCAAGGCAATAAATTGGGTCGTAGTTGGCGAACAAGTGCACATGCCTTGATGCTTAAAAAATGAATTTCACATATTGACACAATTACATCAAGATAATGACTCGCAAGGAAAAAGTGCGAATTAGCTGTCGATAATCCATGTAAATGAAACATTCAGCATTGCGAAAACTTAATGTCCATTGGTAAATAACATATTCCTATCCGTATGGAAAGTTTTTAAAAATAATTTTTATATGTTTTTAACTTTTCGGATATTATTTATGCATTGTCAATTCATTTACTAATATGTGCACTTTATAAAAGAATATTATTATTACGTGCTCTCACTTTAATCCTATAAACGAATGAATCTAGTGAAACTTGACACCTCTAACTCTTTATAATTGAATGTTGCGTTGAAATATTATTTATTTTACGGAATATATTGAAAAGATAATTAAATTTAGAATTTTTTTTACTTTGATTAAAAAATAAATCAATTTTTCAGTACGATTAACTTTTTCGTATCCGCGTTTCAATTATTCAATTTAAAGTACAAAGGCAGGTAATATTCAAGTTTTTCTAATTAAGTAAAACGTTTGGTAGGAAGTAGTTCAATTTAAAATATAAAATACTGATAATTTGAATAAATTTTTAACGCATTTTATCCTTTATCCTTAACGTCTAATAATATTGGACTCTTGAATGCACTATTTAAACGCAACACTTCGTATACTACATTTCCTTCGATACTTAAAGTGAATGCTATAAGTGAGACTTGATTAATACGCTTTCACGATGCTAAATAAGCTCTTATTTAAATTGAACGAAACGTTATAAGCAGATAAGCAAGATAAGCAAGAAATGAATCAATATTCACTCAATTATTATTTCAAATATTTTACTGAATATCGTTTTCTTCGAAATTAATTTACCTTTTCAAAGTACGTAGGCTCGTTGATGTAGCAGTGTATGTAGCAGTTGCATTACATCAACTCTCGTAATTTCTCGTGTATCAGAAACGAAAAAAGTAATAAAATTTATCATCGTATAAAGGCAATTTTGTGCACGTCGCCTTCATTCGTACGTCACAAACTTTTGCTTATCGGTAAGTTTCCTATTAAATTTTACGCTTCGTTAGATGCAGAGTCTACATCTTGTATTACAATATTCTTGTATTTTCTTAATAATTTCGATTTTATCGAATAGCCTTGGTGAATTTATGTATTATAAGATAATATGCACACCGATATGCAAAACTTGTAAATATAGAGTGTCACTCGACATTATTTATAAACTGCGAGTTATTATTTTATTTATTCTCTAACTCCTATTTCTAACTATATTATTCAGTTGTATACGTGCGCGTTAGTAGTACTGCAACGAACGAAAATTGACTACTATTTATTTGCAATGCAATTAACATCAAAACTTTATGGCTATTTTACCGAGATATAGTTTCTCGAGAAAATATGGTAATTTTACAAAAAGAAAGTAAGTAATTTTAAGCGAAGCCTAACCATATGCTTCAATGTTCAGACGTACTTTAGATTAAAAAATTAAGCTTTAACGATAAGCTTGCCACCTTATTAATTACGGTATTTAAAATTACAATGAGATATAATCCGAAGTAGATTCGGCTTATCTTGATTTACGTCATTAAATGCAGAAGATAATTTAGACAAGCATGACGCAGAAATTCTCTCCGAGGTTGATAGTTGATTGACGTTCAAGTGGAAGTGCAATTTTGCAACGAGTAAAGCTCTGCTCTAAAATATTCATCGGTCGTGTTTTTGAATAAAAGACGATGAAAATCTCCATTAACTAGAACATCCATTCGGGCTGAACAGCTTAAATTTTAGCGCGTCGATAAGGTCACGAAATTGTCGTAGACTCGCATAAATCGCGTGAATCGAAAACCATTGCGTTCACCAGGCGAATGTTCCCTGGTTCGGCGATCCCTCGTCGAAGCTGTTTATCTCCACCTGACTTCGTTCTGCTCTTGGACCATCGGATGTCTCGCTGAAAGTCGTCGCCCTTCGTACTCGAGAAAGTCCAAAATTCGATCGTCCGACTTTTCTTCACTTGCATCTTATCTAAAACGTCTACAGGCTGGATATTTCTGCACTTGGCATTTCTCGTTCACTTTTGGATATCAATGTCTCGTAAAATGTGTTTGTGCATTAATGTCCAATAATTAATCCAATCGGAATTGGATTTATTAGAAAAAAGTTTGTTCTGTTACACTGTTTTCCCAGCAAAAGGGGAAAAAGTTCGTAAAACCGTGCCGGTAAATAAATTTAAATAGATTATTACCATTATTTCTGAAGCGCAATCGCATAATTTATATTACATTCTCGACATGTTTCTTCGTCGTGCAAAATTCATTTAAGCAAAAAACGTAAAAATTGCTTAATTATCTTAATCTTACTTATAATCCTGAGATAGTCGATTCCGACCATCCTTCGTCAATTTCCTTCGTCATTATTCCATTTCCAACGTCGTTACATTCCCGCTTAACTCTTTCTTTTTCTTGTCCGTTCTACTCGTGGCGCGCGACGTGTACCGAGTATAAACGAAGGGCAGCAACTAAGATCAGCGTGACGGGAAAAGCAAAAGATAAACCTGTTGCGGCTTTTCCGATTTTCCGTCACGCTGCTCTGTGCTCTCGTGTTTGCTGCTCGCGAAACGGTATTACGAGAGTGAAAAGGCGGTCGTTAACTTTTTTTATCCATCCTCATCACGCTACGAAAAAGTAAATTGTTTTTTTATCCGCGCTAAGGTAATTTTACTCTCTAATAAGGTGCATGAATATAAATTGGAAGGGTGGAGCACAGTACATATTTTCAGCTGTGATAGCGCGAGGTAAAAGCAGCAAGTACTTTTTAAACGATGGAAAATGTTTGATTTACTTAAGGTACACAAACCTCAAATACGTCTTCCCGGTGATAAATGTGATAATTATGCAACAATCCGTTTTGACTTGGGCCATTGGTGATTGTACTCGTGCTTTTATCCGAGTTATTTTATTTCTCCACGCTTCCTATACTTAGGCTATTTGTTACGATGTTTTAGAATTTGTTTTAGAAAAACACAATTCCTCCGAATTTCAAATATGTCTCACGCTTAGTTCTTTCCATTGCCGCATAACTTATTCTATCTATAAGAATCACAGGAAGCTACGAGTTTTATTTAAGAATCTAATATTTACAGTTACAAGAATAAGCGAGTTTGCTTCATTTAATGGCACTTCAATGACTCTTATATCGTGTAGAGAAAATTCTTCAAACGTGTCGCGTATTATACGCATATTATCATTCTGTCAAAGAGAAAATTAGAAAGAAAAGTGCATCGTCAGCCCAACTCGCTGTATTTTCATTAAATATATAAAAAGCTAGGCGTAATAAAATTATGCAAATTCAGTATTACGAAAAGCTATAACGGTCATGACAAAATAACGCACTAATAACGTAGAATTTCAAATTCATATTATTTCAGCAAATAGTCATCATCTCTAAATATACAGCGATGAATAAACGACTTAATAAAACAACGTTTAAACTATTATTTCCAACCGGAAACGATTTCACGGAACGAATTCTTGAATGTGCGGCTGCAAGCGAACGTCCTGGTTAAAGAATGTTTGATAAGATTCAGATTCGAAGGGTTTTAACTTTCTTATCGGCTGTAGTAATCTATAGTAGTTTATAAAATCTGCAGAATTAGGAAAAATTGAGAAGTGCATTTTGCGTATCTTGAGATTAATCACTATTAAATATGTATTCAATGATTAAAGGTATCGTAATTGAATCTGGTTGAAAATTCAACCAGAACTAATACGAATGTGATTTTAACACTAATACGAATGGGATACCATGGGGCTGACGCATTCGAATAATTAATTTACTTTTTGAAAAAAGAAAATAAGACAGATCGATACAGGGATAAGAAAATAGGCATTAAATTTCAGCCCAATTCTGTAATTATGAGAAAGTACGTTTTAAGAAGGAGATAAATTTTGTCGACTAACAAGTACAGACGTCCTTTAAATAGACTTTTATCTTGCCGCTGTACTCGTCAATATTCGACGCTGTTTTCGACAGATACAGAATATCTCATCGGAACATCTAAGTTTGATCTTTCATCATCACGCTATTAAATTTTCCCACGAGTCCTAATACGCCACATATTCCATTTGTATTAAATGCCTTTGCCTCGAAAATAAATATCGTAAACTCCTTTCTCGATAAAAGGCAATAAATTGTCAACTGACTTTGACGAATTTGGTAAATTTGTCTGTTTACTCTATGGTTTTTAATATAAATATAATTCTAAATGTAATCAACGTTTTCATTCCGACAAATCCGTTCGATTAAATATTTCGTACTAGTTGAATGCTTCGTAATAAATATCGTACTCATTCGATGACTCAATGATGCTCGTCAAAGCTCTAATTCGAATAGAGAAATATCAAATTAACATAATTGAGATATTAGTGCATTTTGTAAAAACCGTTACATCATTACTGTAGAATACATTAGAATACATCGGCACTACTTACACTTTGTATTGAAATATAATTTATTCACAATCGGGGAACTTTCTTATTTTAGACTCGTACACATTGCAAATTGAAAAATAAATGTGATCTAAAGACACTCTACTAATTGGATCAGAACTGAATGAGAAGTAGTGCTCTAGAAGAATTTTCTTTTCTTATGCTAATACACGTCAGTAAGGGGAGCTGAAACCTATAAAGTTCTAATGCTATTAAAAATTATTAGTTTCAATAAAGAAGAATCGCACTGAATAGTATATAATAATAGAATACAGATTCCTCGCAAATTTCGAAATTTCTTTTACATCTTGAGACTCAAAAGTATTTTAGGCTCTAATGATCTTATGCCATCGTCTCGTTCTTGCGAAATTCCTTGAAGATGCAAATGCGAATGACGACACGTAGAAGCGTTTAAACAGACTATCGCATTAATAACTTTGATTTCTTTACAAAAATACGAAATTTAATCATAGGACGACACGTGCTTTATTTCTTTTATTAATTATTTATGCTCAGTAATTAAAAGAAAAGAGTATTTATTTTTGAAAAACAAGGGCAACGGATCCAAAGCACTTGCAAACAAAGAATAATGCAAATTAGCGGGAAGCTAAATCTTGTAATTTCTTTTAATCTCCCATTTAGCAAGTAGATATCTTTACTGATCAATTCAGTTGATCATCTTGAAAAGTAACGAATATTATTCTCGTATATTTTGTGAAAGGAAATCCAAGTCTCTACTACAGCAGAAAGTCTAGGACTGTGAATTATTTACGCGGTTTAATATATGCAAATGTATGCACTTTTTAGAGCCATTCAAAGAGTTCTTACGTAATTTTAACCTAATGCTCATAATAGTTGGTAATGCAGTAAATGCGTATTCTATAATTTCAGGGCAGAACTTTGGTGTTTATCGCAATTAATGATAAAATATCTATAACGTTGTATCTACTTTCAAATAAGCAATAAATATTCTAGACGATTCCAAGAATACCGTTTGCACTGATATTAACTATTTTTTTTTTTTTTTGTTTACCTCGAACAAGGTTTTATTCTTTCCTTGAATTTGCATTTTTAAGGTGCATTTTTGAAGTCGTACGCAGATTTCTGAATTCGACGTTAATGCTTTAGAGCAATTTTCATTATGAAATAACTCGACAATTAACGCGTGTTATTTTACGTATAAATTTCACTCGCATACGTCATAAATTTGGTTTTATATTCACGTAACGCAGTTACAGAAGGTAATTGAAATATTCAAAATTCAAATTTCAAAATGTCAAAGAATAGCTGTAAAATACACAGCTATCAAATTGTTATCGGTCAAATATTGTGAATTATCAGTCTATAGTTGAGTAAATTAATTCTTCAAATATTTAAAATCACATGAGAAATAAGGGAGTGAAAAGAGGATTTGATTAAATGTTGAAATAATCAATAGGTGCGATTACACGCTCGAAAGAAAACGTTGACATTTAGTTGCTTAACACTATAGCATATTATAAATAGTATATCCTTCGTACTATGAGTCTCATAAATTCAAAATTATACATTTATTTTTACCTACATCTTTCCGAGTACGCAAGAATATTGTATAGCTGCATTTACTTCAATTCTCAACTCTCTGATTTCATTTAATGTTATGAATTCTCACTGATTAATAATGAACTTAAGGCACTAAGGATTCGGAAGTCTAGAAGAAAAAAAAACCCTCGTACAGAATTTCGATGATGAATTTAATAATATACATCGCATTACACGACGTGCGTTCATCTCGAGTTTCACGTTTCTAAATTCTTTTCCCAGGCTGTTGAGGAGTGCATTCTAAAATTAAACCGACTCTTCTCGATCCTAATTTCACCATGTAATGGACCCTTTCCACGTTTCATTCACTTAGTACCGAAAGTCGTAGTGCATTACCTTGAACTTGATGGGCGTTAATCGCCTCTGCTTCTCTCCGAAGGAGCATTAGTCCTACATACACTTACGCGTGCTAATCTATCGAATAAATCGGATTCGGGAATGCCGTGGTACCATCGTACTTGAGATAAATAGTAAAATTTCATTCATTTTTATACGAATTACATTACGTAAATTTCAAATAATTTTGTTACGGAATGACGGCATCTTAGCTCGTCGCAGAAGGCGTCAAAGATTTTCGATTAATTTTTCATTTCCTTTATTATTATATATATCGAAGTCATTGAGAATTACGCGAAAGATAATTATTTTTTCCTTGTCCAAAAATACCGGATAATTACAAAGACGAAACTAACGAGAAACTAGAAAATAAGTGCGCCTCCACATAATCTTATTCCTACAAGCTCGAAATATCCTCGAAATATTGCACGTAATAAAATCCACCGATGCTCAACAATCGTTCCATACTCTGTGTACTACACCATACTACACCGAAATGCGTATTTTCAATTTTCAAAAATGTTCTCAAACGGACGACGTTCGGTGTACGTCGTCCCGAGCGAAGTAGACAAAATAGCGTTATACCAAGCGGTTACGGGTCTTTGCTATGAAACTTCACGTGGAAGCTCCAAATGCAAAATAACGTCGCAGAGAAGTTGGAAGAAATGGAGCTGAGCAGAATGTCGCAAAGGTCAGCCTCGCTACGTGCTCAGGCGCTACGTGCACTCGCTCGCAATTAGTCAAGTTTGAAGTAGGAAATTATGCAAAGGTCCCGCGGCAGCCATAGAGACGCGGCGAAGTCACACGCGGCTAGAAGGAGGCGAAATAAAGAAGGCCAGGAAAGCGTGAAAACGCACATCATAGGTGTACACACGCGTGAACGGGATGCGAGGGTCGGGTGCGCGCGAGTGGATGCGCGGTGGTGCGCTTCGTCCGTGACACGCCGGCAGTCAGTGTTGCTGTAGACCCCGGCCCTGCTACACCATCGCCACGCTCTCTGTCTCTCTCTCTCTCTCTCTCTCTCTCTCTCTCTCTCTCACACACGCACACACACGCACGCACGCGCGCGCTCACACAGTCTCTCTCGCTCTCCCGCACTCCCAGCCGTTCACCATCTCACCGAGACACGTGCACACGCTCCCTGTTTCTTCAACGCTCCGTCCTCCCTAGTGTCGGTCCACCCCCTTCTGGATCTCGCGTCTAATAAGCGCGGAGACGCTTATCGCGGCCCTGTTGCCGAGCCTCCGAGTGTATCGAGTGCTATTGCGGTCGGCAGAGGAGGCTTTTAAATAACCGGAGGCGGAGACGACAACGTGTTCCGCGGCAAGAGTTGGACCGCCGCCGCTGCTGCTGCTGCTGCACTACAGGATAATTCAGCCACCGGCGAGTTGTGGCTCGTGGTATGCACCTTCCGCTGTTTGTTTTCTTGTTTGCTTGTATCTTCCGTGGGAAAGTGCCCGAAATTGTTGGGAGGAGGCTTTTTGAGAAACTTCTGCTTGTAGTGGTATTTATCCTATTTATCCTGTTACTTTTAGGTTGTTTCGTGCTCGAATCGTAACAGTGGATGGTACGGTAAAGTATATCGATTGCTTGCGCATTGAATCGCTTTTACCTCCGTAAGCGTTAGTAAAGAAGACCGTTGTCTTGATACAATACGAGTAATAACTCGTTTGAATGAAGACGTTTTATGAAGGAAACTTAAATACCCACCAAATTTATAATAAGAGAACGAGCAAGATTTACGTATATATATATATATATATATACACGCACAAGGCGACGATGGCGCTCCACTTGAAATAATACACGTTGAAAGTGAACGCAAACCTAGAGCCTCGCGAACAATAGATCTCTATTGTTTTGACTCTATTAATCAAGCATTTATACGCAGGCCATTTACTCCTTTAATTTCGGCACAACTAGTGCGTGTGCACGCCAACAAAATAACGCGAGTCTCTGACAGTCTTTCCAATTCAGTTGCATCCCAACGCAGAGTTTGTCTCTGCACCTGGAGGTTTTAATCATTCCGTAGCAATGGCGACACTGTCAAGCATCTTCATTAATGCCACGACCTCGACACTGGATTCCCAAGCGTCTCACGTGTAACGAGTCACTGCCTCGCCTTTGCAAACTACGGGTTTATCTTAAGGGCTAATGAGGGAATTCTGTTGACTCCGGTTGACTTGCTTCTACTTTTGAGGAATCAACTTTTTACCGCTCTTAATACCTCTTGTGTTAACTTTCGCGAGGTACAAGAAAATACCGGCGTAATACGTTTTCAGAGCAGATTTCGATGAAAGGATTAGCGAAAGTATAGGTTTCAGGCTGACGGCTCATTGTCTGCCAAGTTCGTTGTCTTGGTTGTTCGTTATACGATTTGGAGACTCGACTCGCGAAGATGTGACGTGAACTTCAAGTAAATATTGGAAAATACTAATTGTAATTGCACTTTTACGCGATGAATGTAGTTTTGCGTTATGGTTCAGGCGTTATTATTTACTGCTGGAATAAGTCTCGGCTATTGTTCAACTTTTATTTTTACTTCTTTGCAGCGCCGTTGTTAAATATGCATTAAGGCAAGTACATATTTTGTAGATCTTTTTAACCTAAGCGTTGTTTCTTCGTTCAACTCGTCGTAAAATGAAGAAGATCACAAACGAAAAAGATGCAACGTACACGTATGTTTTTCAATGTTCAGAATGCTCCGGAACATTTTTTAATCGGGTAAATCGAGTGTATACTTAAATCAATAATATAAATAATCAAATTGACTACTTGTGAATATAAATTTGATGGCTTTATAAGACATATAAACTCCTATTAAAGTAAAAAGTGCATTTTCCATTAAAGTACTTTTAATTATAGTTTAAATGGAAATTTTTTATTTCGCGTGTGAGACGATCTCTCAACATATGTGAGATGATCTGGATGATTTTTATATTCGGTTAAAATAAATTTAATGAATATTAGTATGAAAATGCTAAAAGCTTTATAAGCATTACAGTACCAACGAAGCTGCGAGCTTTTCTCCACTTGAAATGGAAAAGTTCATTTGGTCATTTAACCATTGGATATACTAGATCACTAAAGTACTTTTTTTAAAGATTATCTTCAATATAGGTGTTCCTGTTATTCATATCTAATAAATCATTCGTATGAAATTATATGATCATTGAGGATCGAAAGGCAACAAATGTCATACAGTAATGCCTTCCGATTACTTAACACTTTCATTTGAGAATTTCATTTCATTATTTTCTTTTATTGTGCCTCTGTGGATAACGTCAATTTTTAAGTTTCCCTACAGATATTAAAATTTAAAAATTAACATAATATTTCCGTTAGAACGACAAAAGTAGAGCAGTAATGTATCGCTTGATTAACTGCAATGTTTATCAATTTATCGGATCAATAGTGATCAATATTTAACGTTTTACTGCATTTTCAATTTAGCACATTGACAGGTAATAAATAAATCCACTTGTAATACAGTTCTTATTACGATGGAGTACATAAGATTGCATTTATTCTAAAAATCAGGCAATAACAACAAAAGGCTTTCAATATCTAGTTTCTTTTGTAAGTGTCCGTCTTAGAACCGCATTAGATTTTTTAAAGCGTGGTATCTACTCTCCTTCGGTACTCAAATTAACTGCAAGATTCACTTTAAAAGTATCAGCGATTTAATGTCGAAACTTTTATTCCTTAGTCTCGCTTGGTGTTCTGCGTGTTCTGCGGGTTTTCATTAAATTCACCCAAATATCATACCAATTCTGCTTTGCAAAATGATTCATCGCGAACCAATTTATAACGAACAGTTTAGATATTAAACTCGTGAAAAATTGATACTTTAAAGTTAACATAAAGTTTTGTCATCTAAACGAAAAGCGTATGTTTTGTTAACCCGCTTGTTAAGATATGACGTCAATGCGCAAGTAAATATAACTTGCACGTATTATGGAAAGTTAACGGGTAATACTTACTCCATGCAACTTGTTAAACGCAGTTTTCATATCCGATTTTGCATTCGACGTTTGAATTTGCCATTTAATATCAACTAACCGTATTGGGCAAATTTAAACGGTACAATTTCCCCAACTTGAACTCTGTGGTGGTACGGACAAAAGCATCCTAAAGGTACAAACGATACAAACGCCGCACAAGTTGCCAGCATAAGTAAACGAAATTGTTTCAATTTCATTTTCCATTCTAAAATCGTGAGATTTGTAAGTTGTCGGACGTACTAATGAAGCTCATCATTCATTCGTCATAAATTCGCGAGAAGAAAAAAGTCCCGAAAGCCTCGATAAACCTAAGGAAAGAACCTAATTGTTCGATCGACTGGTATGCACATCCTTGCAGGGTCGAGGGTCGCTAGTGCATCTATTATTACGTGCTTTCGAAGAGACGACGACGACAACTGTGTAACGCGCATTTCGCTACTTCGTCGTACAGTTTGCGCCCAAAGATTCACCGGGATGTTAATAACTCGCGGGCAAAAATAGCAACGACGTGGCAGCCGAAAGGAAGGAGGCAGTGCACGCGATCCACGGGTGAAATTGCGCATACGGTCTCTCGTACACTCGCAAAGCTTTATTGTCAGGCAAACGTCGTTTTACGACTTTTTCAGACTTTGGCTCTGGAATTTTCACGACCAGATGAACCCTTTAAGCCTTTAAGAAGTTCGGGCGCACTTACCGGGGATATCCTCTCGACGATGATTGCTCAACTGTAATCGTTACTTTCTCGATAATTGCCTTGACTCTTTTTACGCCAGTCGTTGGAAAACACCCGAGGAGGACCCGAGGAAACTCCAGGCTTCCCTCGGAGTTTTCTAATCCTTCGAGAGATGGTGAATTATTCAGAGTATTAAAATTTTACGTTGGGCAAGACTTGGTTGGTAGAGCTCCTAAATTAGCATTGTATTAAAGTTAAAAGCAGTATTGCTTTTGTAAGGTGACTAACAAGTGACACGGTGAGAAGTACTTGAAGCAACTGAGAAGAGAATTTGAAAAAGTTATTCGGATTATTTGACACTTGTATACTCCTGTTACTGCTATTTTACACTTGATAAAATGGGATATTATTCGGTTCTTAATGGTTCGCGTTTCCTCAACGACCGTGAAATAAAAATGATTTAACAAGAACGAGACATCGTTCGATCGCGTGTAAAGAGCCACTGCATTACGAAACGAGTACTTTTTCACTTTCGAATTTTCGCATCGATACCCAAGACTCGGAAAAATATAAATTTCTCTACGACGGCTGGACAGTTAATTCGAGACTGAATGGAAGCTTTTAACTTCGAAGGAATTTACGATTAGCGCAATTATTACGTTGGTAGGTCAGAATGTCGAGAACGAACCACCACGGTTTTTTTTTTTTTTTTTTTTTTTTTTTTTTTTTTTTTTTTTTATAAATACACGCATTTAAAATTAAGAGAAAAGAGAAATTTAGGTATGTTTTTGATCGAAATCTTACATTGCGGTATTAAATTCGTCAAATATCTCCGTTGGGATAATGATAAAAATGGAAGTTCCTCTTAATAGCAGCTGCATCGGTTTTCTTTATTTGAGAAAAATACGCTCGCCTGGTTTAAAGAACCGAGAATCTCAAACTCCCAAAAAAGTGAGCATGAAAAACTTTCTTCAATTTTGTCCGTAATCGGTCCAAGTTCGAGCTAAGTACGGATATTTAGCTTTGATAACTCAGATTCTTTCGATTCGATAATTCTAATGGAATATAATTAGCGTCTATTGTCCGAAATAGTGCGAGGGTAAATCGGTTCTATCGAATTCTTGACTCGTGCATATATTTCCCGACTAAATCTCCCCCTTCGCCCTCCGATATAAAGCCAAATGAAAAGCAATCCCTGGCAAAATTCGTTAGTACGCGCAAACGTTAGTACGTTATTAACGGCGAGGATATATTGCGAAACAATGTCAACAGGCTATGAATTATTCCCATCGCATGTAACCCCAATATTAAAATTTCCCTTCGTGTCTGCATTAAGGCTCGAGAGTTCATTTCTACGTTCGAAGCCTTTAACGCCACATCGCGCTTATAGTGAGAAACACTTTTTTCACTATCACGAAAATGATCGATACCGAATAATTGCGATACCTATCTAAAGCACAAGACATTAATATGTCAAGGAGTTTCATTTTCACTTACTCCGCTGTTCGCTTACAAATTTATCGCTCTCCTTAGAACGTCTTCGGAAAACAATTTCTTCAAATCGATTTTGTCGCATCTATTCAGCGACTTACAGTACCATAGAGAATAGAATATTTATCGAAGAATGATGATCACGTCCTCGTTCCTCGTTATTAATACGTTTCTCTCTCTCTCTCTTCCAAGCTTTTCCAAACTCCTTTCTGCAGCCGCGATGTCAACGAAATTCTTCATCCAGATTCTGCAATTATAATAAAACTTTTGCTCAAATGTTACCGCTTTATTCTACGCCTAATGTTTTCATACTATTCTCATATACATATACATATACATATACGTACACGCGCGCGCGCGCACACACACACACACACACACACACGTTGTCGTATAACGCATGACATAATAAACGTATAGCTTCCATCGTCTAAAGACAGCGTACGAAGAGAGAGAATATTCATATCTGAACTTCACATCGGTCCCGCCCCTTCATTTAGACTGCCACCACCCCTACCGCCACCATCTTTCCCTCGGTTCATCTGCTGATGGAATACGAGCACATATTGACGGTGCGTTATTTGCTTGATGATAACTGAAAACTAATAATAATCCTAGAATACACGGAAAAATCTCTTTGCAACGTGCGTTATAAGCGTTGTAACGCGAAGGTCGTTGATTCATCGACAAAAATCATTATAATCAGTTTTACCTCTATGAGAAATCACTTAATATGTGGTTCCTTGTCCTCTGTACCTGAAGAGTTGTTGCACGAGTTGGATTTTACGAGTAGCTTACTTTAATAAGGACGGCACGTAAATATCAATCAAAACTTTAAATATGCGCACGCAATTATGGTAATACTTACTCGACGAATGTACACGATTACAACAACATTGCAGTTTACTACCTAGTACTTTATTACAAAATATCAAATAGTTTATATTTTCGTTATTCATAGTAATTTGAATTTCCATATCTATTACGTAACATTATTAGGATTTTCTATAAGTAGAAAGCCGAATGTGTTTCCGTGAAAAAATTGTATCTCGCGGTACAACAAATTGAAAATGGAATTAAAATATTGTCATTAATAAATAAATTCATACATTCTTATTAACAGTAAATTTTATTACTTTTTACACATACGTTCAATTGTTAATAACGGTTCTCATGTATATATACATGCACGTATGTACATAATTCACTTAAAAATAAATAAATAAAATACCAATACTGAGAGATACAAGTAGACGAACGTAATAGTTTTCTGGATCAGCGCATACTCACAAATAAGAAAGAAACATTTGTTTTCTTTGTATGAAACAGCGGCATATTAGTAAATCAATACTGAACTCTTTTCTATGCTCTGCGATAGTTCTTCTCCAGCCCTTATAAAGTTTTAACAACGTCAGCAACACAAGTCATCCAGTTTTGTTTTTTTGCCTGATTTGGGCATTTCTATTTTTATACGTTCAAATCGAAAAAGGTTTGCTTGTAATAATATTCTGATGTCCTTTGTATTGTTTCCTAATAATTTTTGTCCACTATTTGGAGTGTTTCAGTAAGCAATGCGAATATATTACTATATATATATATATATATATATGTGTGTGTAATGCATTATTTGTAAGTGCAGTGATGTCATTGAAATTGTTCAGGTAAGCTTTTTCGAAAATAATTTCTATGACGTAAATTCAGTATTTTTCAGCTATTGGTATAAGTAGTCTTAGTTTCTAAAATGCACCTGAATGCTCATTATTATTACGTTCGTTTTCTCCATCGATTAGACTTCATTTCAATTTATACACGAATCTCAACTAGAATGTACGAAGACATTCATTTCCTTTGGATGAGAGTCGAGCTTCTGTATGACCCCAGTGAAATTTATCGTTCATAAACGTAATCGTAGATTTTATAATTCTTCTAACAAAATGCGTTCACTTTCTTAGAATAATGGATCGGATGAAATTGATGTCAAATTTACAACCAATTTTAATTCGCATTCCCTACGATTGATGTTGCCTACTTCTTTCATCGATCATCGTGCCTCGCTCGTCCTTGATATTCTAAATCCCAGTTTCTCAAAAAGTAGTTAACTGTAAGTGAAAAGGAGTTAACTCGTAGATGAAGGGTTCACTTTACTTCTTCAATCTGAATAAATATTTGCAAAGCGTTAGCATTACCTTTCGGCGCAATCGAATTGTTGTCCCTCGATAGTAAAGTGGTTAAGTCCTATTGATATCGAAATCCTATTGATTACGAGCCGCCGTTACACGAAACATCGGAAAAGCCAACCACCACCTGGCAGTTTTCGTCACATCGAGCCTCGTACTTTAACGCCTCAGTCTGTGCACAGTTTAGATGCACTAATTACCGGCATCTCGCTTTCTCTCGTTCTATCGCTCAGCCAACGTTGCTTTCCAATACACTTCTTGATTATCGGTGTCTTCTTTTTACTCAGCTACGTGTGCACGCACGTACGTTATCGCTGCAAAACGCTGCCCAGGAGAAGCGAGTATAGTAGCGACGTATGGTAACGTATTGTGCATCTGCTTTCATATGCGTCAGAACTTTGAAAGCGCGCGCGCGACCGATGAGAGAATGAGAAAATTAACGAGAGAGCGGAAGAAAGAGGAGTCGTAAAGAGAGGGAGTGACGTGGATAGGCGAAGGTGGAGAAAGCGAGTTAGAGCCTAAAAGAAATTTAAGGGTATAATTCTGGTATTTTGGTCGGGCCGACCGCTGCTGCACTTGCGTATATCCTCTCGATTGTCGTCTATTTGTCAGTGCGAGTGCCACTATAATGTCACACTTTCTTCCTTTCTCGCTCGTGCTTCGTCAACTTTGGCTTTCCCTTTCGTTTTCTCGTTCGTTTTCTTGCATTTTGGCGGCATTTCTTTCATATTGGCAATCTAAACGACTCTCTTCCCCTGCACTTTCTTCCACTGCACTTTTCGTACGCGCGCACGCACTTTGTCTTTTCCTTCGTTTCTTCCCTTCGTTAATTGCTCTGGTATTTATTGTCAAAGGCTCGTACGCGTGATTACATTCCATTTCGAAGATTCGACTCGCTGGAATACTCGGTTGCTATTTTGTTTTTCTCCGAGTACCTCATTTCGGCATTCGTGACGAAAGTTTGCGATGATATTCCGTTGTATAGTATATTATGGTGCTTTGACGAGTTAAGCATATTTAAATTAAGTGTGTCGAGGAAAGATACCAGCTTCCAAATATAAGTTCTCGTATTCATTATCAGGCAACGATAAAACTGTCGGTACGAGTTGGCACTAAATTTTCAAAGCACTCGTGTGAAAAGGTTATTTCTACGTCACTCTGTCATAATATCGATAGTATGCGATATCACACAAACGTAATAATTAAATGTCTCGAGTCAGCTGCAGTAATACCAGAGATCGTCGACAGTTGTTTACAGGGATTATTACATTTCGCGGAACTTTTTTATAAATTAATTGACAACAAAATGCACCGCCTGTAAACTAAAGCCAAACGTAATTACATATCAAATGAACCAGACGTAGTTCGAGTTCCATGTAAGCGTCATTAGCTAAATTTATCACTAGAATTACATGTTCAGCGGATATACACGGATAGCGCAATTAGGCGGAATACGCGTATAAAATAGCAGTGGTTAAGCAACAAAACTTACTTCATTAAGACATTATTGGCTGATTAGATGTCTCCAGTCCGCAGGTTAATAACGTCGCGTCTTAATTGTAATCGTACTTGTACTTTTCATTTGTACATCTTCCAGATGAACATTTCCAAACGAAATCCCCACGACGCTACAGAATTCTTTTTCCAAAGCGATTCGCATCCATGTGAGGAACAATAATGAGACACGCGTAGCCACGCTCAATAGTTTGAGGCTGAGCTGCATTACCACATGTGCACGTGTACACACGTACGCTCACGACAGCGTCTCGTGCGTTCAAAAACGCATCCCTTAAAAGCTCCCCGTCTCGTGCACTCCCTCGAGCAGTGCGCGACTTTTTTCGTCTGTGCGCGAAATGAATCGAGTCCCCGTGTGAGGGGAGAAAAAACGAGGGGTGAAAAAGATATCGCTAGAAAGAGGATGTATGCACACACTTTTTCCGCGATTATACGTGACAAGCGCCGTCGCGTACATTAGAGTCGCATCTTTTCATCTGACCTTTCCTGTCTTTGTTTTTTTCATTTTCCCCGTTTTCTTCGTTTTCCTATTGTGAAAGAGAGAGAGAGAGTGAGGGGGGGGGGGAAAGCAAGGCGAAGAGTCGCGACACGTTTGAAGCCAAAAGTCACGAGAGCGCACAAAAGGATGCGAGTCTTGCTTTGATGTAACACGGGCGAAGGACGGATTGCCTTCTCCTCTTTTTCACCAAGTGTGAGCTCTTCTTTAGCCTCGCGTCGAGATAAGCTGAGAAATACTTTTACACCGAGGCAATCTTGTGACGTGCACGAGTTGCTACTGTCGGTATCAGTACGTTGCCTCTAATTCTCAATGGATTGAACGAGGAGAAGTGCTTGTTTTGTTCGGCTGTACGTTGCTTCGCCCAGAAAAAGTGTACTAGCATTTCGTGAAGATTCTTAAAAGAAAAGTAGCAATTTCCCTGCCTAGAATCGTGCAGTTTCACGTGGTGATCAAAGAGGAGCTGCTTCTAATGGTGTACTTTAGAATACTTACGTATTTTGTCTAGGCAAGCTTGAATGAATTATGTACTCGAGCAGTTTTAAGTCGAATCACTTAAAAGTTGATGATATTCGGATGATACTGATGTAGGTCTACGCGTGCAAAAGAATTTGGAACTAGAGAATTTATTATTTTGTAATATAAAAATACTTTTATTTTAAATCACAACTCTTCATCTCCGTTTTCATCCAGTTACGAAATCTCGTGGCTATTTTTGTAGTCAAAAGTTTGTAAACACGTTAGAAGGCGAAAAATTTGTGCTTTATGAACTTCTTATTTTATAAGCTAACTACCGAAGTACCGATCTAAATCAAAAAATTATTTCAATGAATAGCAAAAGTCAATCCCATCCCCTTTAAGAACTAACAGCCCTTCATTCTTTTAGTCGAGCACGCTTTTTTACAATATATTTTAAGTAATTTTTTAAGCCATTGTAAAATGGTCTTTATGCAATCCTATTCCGTAGATTGTACATCGTATAATTCGTTTGGATTAAAAGGACTTTCGAGCTTGGGTATATGAAAATATTTAGTCCCTTCCAAATGGCATTACTATCATTGTACTTAATTAAATATCCACTATTTCAAATTTCTATAGAAAAATTTTTAGACAGAGTTATTTGGAAACCATTCGGATATTCACCAGTAATTTTTCAAATTCGTGTAGCTTAAAATAAAATTAATTAGTTGCAACTAAATGACATTAACGTTTCTGAAATTATGTCGAAGGTGCAGTAACTTCTTATGCTCCTCAATTATTAAAGTGAAATTAAACGAGAAACGCAGGATTGATATTAAAATTTGTCTATTTTTCTCCTTTTCGTATTCTCCTTCGCTTATCCGCATTCAATCTTGTTCCGTTCAATATCTTCCTTTTAAAAGTGAATTTTCAGAAAACTGGTTTCACATTTTACAAAATTATAGATGCTAATAATATTATCAATAATAGAGATATGAAAAACGTCGAGTGGGTATTTCGTTTTTGTAAAGTCAAAACTAAAATTGCACGTTTGCGTTTTAAAAAAAGTTTCCTGATTTTTTTTTTTGTTCCATCCATCGCATCCACATACAATAAAGTGTCTTCTTTTACGTCCGTGAAACTTTTTCGAAAATGAAAATGCATAATATAATGCTCTGCCCAACAAAATTACGAAAGCACCACTTTTCCTAAGTATTTAAAGAAATTTCAACTTGTCAAACATCAAAATTATAAGCGCCTTTATTATTATTATAATTCTACTTTTATCGTGAAAAAGTATAATAAAAATAAAAAAACATGTATATGAATCACAGAAATTAAAATAATTAGTTTCAAAATATCAAAACTGATCAATATTTTTTTCTTCGCGAAAACTTTTCAGAAAATAATATAATGGCGAAAATCAATGAAACAAACGACTACGAAAATGATGAAAACAAGTAATTTTTATCATCTGTGAAATTTTACACTCGCTTATTCTTACTACGTTCGTTAGTGTCTGCTTCACTAAGCTTTTAACTTTTCTACGAAAAAAAAAAAAAAAAAAAAAAAAAAAAAAAAAAAAAAAAAAAAAGATCACGATGAAAATATCTAGAAAGTAAATTAACGAAGAGGAGGAAAAATCCACGGAAAATTTGAATACATTCCAATGCATTCCATTTGTAATAGATTTTTTTCTATATAATCCGGTGAAAATTGAAGAAATTTATTGGTTCCCCAATATTTGTTCACAAGTACACAATTCTTATGAAAATTTACACGTTATTACTTCCTTTTAAAAAAAAACTTTCAGAAACAAACGCATATAATCTTATTATTGGAAGACATGAAATAGAAATATTTGATTTTATAATATATCGACTATTGAATTATTACTTAACGAAGCAAAAAGACTCTTGTGTTTTTTATAACAGCTGAAGGTTCTATAAAAGGAGAGGAGGAATATGTACGTCGTCCTTTTAAAAGCGAACGTTTTATTACATTTTTATATTTTCCTTTTTTCTTGAATTCTAGAGATATAATAAATCTCCTTCTTTTTATTACGTATAAGATTAAAAACATATAAATTGTTTCGTTTGAGCTTAAGAAAACCGAATACTGTCACGGAAAATCATTTCGCAAAATAACCTAGCGAGTATTATTTATTATTTAAAGCCTAATAAACCAACATAATTTTATGATGCTATACAACGAAAACATGTCGATTAAAGTTGGTTAAAAATAAGTATTTCACTAGTACATATTACGTGGATTGAAAACATCCCGGACTGACAATGAAAAAAACATTTTTCTCTCTTCAACGCAGTTTCCCTCAAGGATAATCGACATTTTCCAAGGGTCCTCTAACGTCTGGATAGCTTTCATTCGGTACGATTTATCAAGGACTCCGAAACACGCATCAGTATCCCATTTGACAGTTTCCTTCGACGCAAATTTCATCCCTTGGAGCCACCGCTTCGAGTTAGGAAACAAATAATAGTCACTGGCTTCCGGATCTCGAGAACAATTCGGGTAAGGGTGTATAGAAATTTGTACTTTAATTCATTTAATGTTCCTGTCGCTTACAAGAATAAGAACTAATGCCTTATCTCGGATGAGACAAGACTTTTTTTCATTTGACGCGCGTGACCTTCTTTTCTTGATTTCACGAAAAATACTGTTTTTTTCATCTTCGACCGCCTGAAAGAGCTTTTATCCAACTGTCGCGACTCTACGGATTGTCTACTTAACTCAGGTGAGTAGCGATGGATCTATTGCTCATCCATCGTAAGGAATTGGCGGAAAAAGATCCAAACCACGCAATGAATCATCTATACTTTCACTTTTGCAGCTTCTCCAAAGCCATAGGATGTATTTTATTTTCTCTATTATCGCGAGTCGAGGCCTCGTTTTGATGTCCAGAATTTCCGTGCTTCATCGATGCTCGTAAGGACGAATTTAAATTTAAATTCAACCACCGACAATTGGTTGTTTTGGATAGAGCAGCAAAACATTCTTGAGTTCGTGCGATATTTTCTTATCTGCGCACGGAATTCAGTTGGATCCATTTTTTTTTTTCACAAATAAAAGGCTAAGTTTTATCAAACATATCACGAGACAAGTTGGTACATTTTAAAAATCATATGAATATTTGGTTGATACGTGGTACTTTTCCTAACTATTTCTATACATTCGGTGTGAAATGAAATTATTCTTATTGATATTTTATTTAACTAATACTTTGGTTAACGAAGCTTGACACTCGTTTAATTAAATCCGCTTAAAAATTAAAATGCGAGGTTTTCTAAAATTATAATCCCGTCAATTAAACATACTCTCGGTGTTTTCTTAACTGACTTGGTATAAATAAAAATGTACCTAGTTTTCTAATAGTAATTCTAAAGCACTTTTATAATTATATATGTATATATATATTTCACGCAAGTAATATTATTCTAAACGCAAATTGCCATTAAAATATGAAATAAATAAGCTTAAGTGTACAATTTTGCGAACAAGATAAAATGTAGTTACTATTTATAAAGATGCATAGTTTAGTTTTATATAAAAAGTTTTTTCGGTTGAAAGAAAAAGTTGAAAATCAATGGAAGTAAATTATGAAACAACCTGAAACGAACAAATAAATCAGAATCGAGATGTAAATTGTAAATAGGAATGAATAGAGGGGATAGCAGGATTTCCCTAAAAATTGCGTAACAAAGGTAAATAGAAATATTGAGGGAATCTGAAGGATTAAAGGCTAAATATAGAAGTAAATCCAGATCTTTCTCAATGTTATTGAAGTCATAAATTATAATTATACTAACAAATACGTCTAATTTTCAATGCTCGAAATGAAGAAATATTTATACGGAGTATTTTATTTTATTTTATTTTCATGTACTAATGTACAATATTTAACTATACTTGTTGTGGTATTGACAATAATCGTAATCAATACTGAGCTTAAGGTTTGAATACAGTTGAGCATATTATATAACGTGTCGTTTTCCTCATTAGGATATACGTTAAAATATTTTAAGTTATAGAAACAATTGCCTTTCGATTGCACTGAATTTAGCTAATTCAAGTTCATTGAAGTAGTATAAGTAAAAGGATTTGAAATATTAACGTTAATTTGATAGTTAATTATTTTGCATTATACTCAAATATATCGAAGTAACATTACGTTAAGTGAATTGCTTATTACACTTTGTTATTTATGGGATTCCATTCGCGAGACCATTAACTTATAAATTCATAATATTTTTTTATATATAAACCATATATTTAGCTAAGATTTGAATTAACGTTTCACGGATAAAAGTTTCAAGAAAAAAATTGCAATTGTTATTTATAAGACGAAAATGTGTTCTTCCTCATAAATGTAAATTATTTTTTTATAGCTTGAAGCGATTACTTGAATTATTTAATTTTCAAGTTTATTGTCGTTTAATTTATTTAATTTGCTAACGTATGAAACATATGAAACATGAAACCTATTTTTATTTGGCATTAGAAGATAAAAAATCGAATCGAATTATTCAAAAGGTTCATCGAGAAACTCATGTAAGAAAATTTATGTTTCGAAAGCTTTCGCCATTGGAAATCGTAATTTATTAAACTTATTAAAGCTTAACACATCAAATGAATACTGAGCGCCTTCACGTGGAATTTATACAAAGAATAATAACAAAATTGTCATGTAAAATGTTTTGTAAAATGCTAGGCGTGTGTGCATGCATTGCACAATTAAGGAAATCGTTGTAGTCGTTTAAACATGGTCCAAAAAGTAACTAATTTATTCTCTCGGCGTTGAACGAACACCAAATACCAAGGGACATTTCGTTCTCTTTTCACCTTCTGGAACAATTGCTCGCAATCCGATCACCAGAAGGAGCGCATCCATTTTTTTATACAAAGAGGTCGTAAAGAAAATGACACGGATAGTGACGTACGCGTATCGAAAGCACTCCGATAGAGAGAAAAGTAGAAAACTAGCGTAAGGATGAGCTCAGGGGAGCGAAACGCCCACAGTTCGAGATGGTGGAAGTTCCGTAGTATTTATAACTCCGCTGCCACGGAGCTTTTGTCTTTCGACAATAGCTAACTTTCCCTGCCCTTTAAGCTACCGACGCTACTTCCGCCATCTGAAGTAAGAATCAGGTTCCGACTCTTCTTTACACTCCTTTTCCCTCTTTTTAGCTAATTTTTTGCGACTGTTTCCCCTCCCAAGCACCCCCACACAATCTCATTATTCGTTATCATCGTAGAGGTTACAGAGCTTTAAAAGTTTTTGCTCGTGCAGCCAATATTCATGCGGAGTTGGCTCATATCAGTGGAGGAGAAAGAGAGTAAAGTATGGAGAACCTTGCGTGCACTACGTTAATTATGAATAATAATTGTCTGATGTACTTAGAGTCCCATATGTGTCGTCAATTTCGATACGTAGAAACTTGGAAACGGAGACCAACTTCTTCCTACCAAAATTCAAAATCATATTTCATTTTTTAAACACATTAGGTTTTGCATTTTTTAGGCGATTTGTAAACTTCGATGAACTACATTCGAAGTATTAACCTCGATATTAAAAGTAATTCAGTTCTCAAAGCTCAATTTCAATTTTGTGTAGAATAAAAATTAATTATACTAAACTCTATACTTAAATTGCTTCTCGTAGAATATATTGCGTAGATTATTATTACGAGAGGTTAGTTAGGTTATATTAAAAATACTTACTTATTTTACGAGAAATTTCAGTATTTAATGCCCGAAAAATGACTTTAATTAACTTTTAAATTTAGTGCCTATTTACAGTTATCGATCAACTTACATTGAAAAGTTTTAGTCATTTATCGTTTTGATGGATAATTCTATAACCAACGCAAATAAAGATTTTTTTTTATTATTTCTGATAAAAAATTATTAGCAGCAGCCGTGCTCATTAAAAAAGAGGTCTTATTACACTTAAGACGATACAGTATTGTAGTATAAATTTTTATTCTATCTAACGCTTGTTAGACCGTCACACGTAACATACGTTAACGTCATTGAGAACCAAAAATGCTTGTAATTCACCGTGTATTCTTCGATTCTTACGTATTTTCTTATTCCTTTATTTCCTCATAAACCCTAATTTAAAACTCGGATGACGGTTGGGGAACTTGTAAATCTACTTTTCCAATCAATTTCTCATATATCAATATCTGCATGAAAAGGCTTGCATCGGATGGTAAGGTGTGTGCATCGATCGTTCTGCAGCTGTTTTACCTTTACTATACGTCACTGACAAATGAAAATAGATGTAGGCTCTTACTATCATCCGCTGCAATATTTCTTCTGGATCAAAATGTTTTTCGCGCTCATAGAGTTGCGTAATGTAACTTTAACTCGGTAGGATTAATGATTTGTAATAGCTCTTGTAGAAGCAGACAAACGTTAGAATGAACATGTTAACAAAAGGAACAGTCACCGATAATTTATTCCGACACATTTGTTTATTACAACTTGTGTTAATGAAAAGGCATTAGGCTTGTCTTTTATTAACTCAGATTTTGAAATAATCTTACATTATTCCAACTGTTACGGATAACAAGAAGGTGAAATTAATTTCACGTTAAATTGTTCAATGAGTTTTTATCCGCGTGTTTTCAAAGCGTGGCTTAACGTAAATCTACGTCACAAAGGCAGTATATGCCAAAACAGCTACATTATGGTGTGTTGAGGCATTGATTAAAGTATTAAGTTTGGTTCAAGCGTTGACTTGAAAGTGACAATCATTTCGTTTCACTGCACCAACACAGTGAGGATTATCTCTCTAAATAGCACAGGCTAAGCATCTACAAGCTCGATAAAATGCAAAACAATTAAAATTGATTGGATGATTTTACTTATAATGGAGCGTATTAAAATAAAATCGAAAGTAAAGATTTTAGTTTTGAAAGTGAAACAAAATTTTTCGAAATTACATCTCTCCTTAAGTTCTTTTTTGTGCATTTTCATCCACAGCCAACGATGTTTGTAAAGTAAAAAAAAATGAAACTTGAACGGGAAGCACGACAGAAGCAAATGGCGTCCCGAACAAAATATAAAAACTGAAAATTGGATTGTTAGGAAGAATAAAGCAAATAAGTAGAGGTGAAAGTTGATTGATAAAGTCGTTGTTGGAAAAATAAAAGTTGAGGATCGTTTTAAAAGGAACGTGGATCGATAGAAGCCACTGAATTATTGCGCATGGAGTTATAAATAAACCGAGCGGAAAATGCAAAAAGGAAAATGAAGTGGTGGCTTTGACTAATGGATCAAATAAATACTAGTGATTTTTATATCGTCACTAGCTGTCCATCTATATCTACCTTTGCTGTATTATCCGCTGATTGTAAAAAGGAGATACATATTATTCGCCATGAATACGTATTAATTAGATTTAAACTTGTTAATTCGCTTTTATTACGAGGGTGTACGCAAAAATTTTATGCAAATTACTAGTAATCTCAAAGAGAACTTTTTGTAAAGTTGAAGAGAGTCGCTGCATTTGGCCAACAGAATTGTACAAAATTTTCAGAAGCAGAGTGTATTATTTAGAAAGAGAAATAATGTTCAGATCGATGCAAATAGCTAATTTCGTCGTCGTCGGGATTCAGCTTTTGAATTAAATTTGCAAAATGCATTTCTTAATAATGTCACGTTAAATGTATTTCAAAAAATTTTAATACGATTTTAATAACAGAATCAATTTTTCCAATACCGGCATATTTTTTATATTTTGTATGAAATTTCGCAAATGAAATTTTCCACGTAGAAATGACATCTATATATCGATATTTTACCCATCATTCTTTCAACTCTATTAATTCATTTACTTACTTTATCAGAAGAGGATAATGGATAGCAATGAAATAAAAAAGGTCGGCGATGGAGTCATTAATATTCATTTTGATTAAAAGTTTATGTCATTCATTATTATTATTATTATTATTATTAAGTATTTAAAATCTAATTATTTAAAGGAATCGAGCTCTTTTGGAAAACTTGAAAAGTTTAATAAATTATTTAATACAACTTAAATAGCGTTACGTCACGAGGATCGTGACGTAAAATAATATTCCAATATAGCGTTACAGTTATCTTTCATTGGGGAAAAAATCTCGTATTCCTTCTAATTAAGTCATCAAATAAGCGCTCCCGTAAACATATTTATGGATCTTAAGTGTAAGTGCAAGCATATCATGAAACGTAATCGTAAAAAATTTTAAATAAACATTCAATAGAATCTAATGTACATATATACATACGTATTTAATATATATTTAACGTATGATATAACAGAACACTTGAATTTATATAATATTGAGTGAGTAACGCTTTTTGAAAAAAATAAAGTATTTCGGTTGATATAAATGGTTTAAATTACGAATCGACTATGTAACGCTCAGTTGTGTAAATAAATGGAAATTCACGATACACAAGATATCACGTGTCCAATGGGAGCTACATATTGCCTTCCTCATATCTAGTTGTTAAGAATTTTGGAGCTTCACGATGCATCACCTTTTGCACTATTCTTAATTCATGTACGCAATTGGGAATTGTTTTTTTTTTTTTTTTTTTTTTTTTGAGCAAGTTTATCGCGAGAAACTTTTCCTTCGATGCAACTTGAAAATCAATCAAATTTATCGACCTGCAGCCTTGCAGGATGACGATAATGCGCATATGACGAATACGAGAAATTCTCTGCAGCGGAGAACAGCATTTGTACTTTATCCCGTTTGCCTTTACTTTATATCTCCGTATCTACAGAATGGTTTTGTCGTATCTAATATGCTCCACAAGCACATTATACCTTTGCATTAATACGAGGGTAAATATCTATTTTTGTTACGAACAAACGAGGTCGTAATAAATCGAAATAAATACCTCGTAATTTCATTGTAACAGAAACAGAAAAATAGGTCAGTCCTCTTGAAGCAACGATTAACTTATTGAAATCCGACAACACAGACGGTTCTTGGTTATTCCATACGGACAACGACAAACGAGTATCCAAATTGATTAATAATTGATCATTAATAATGCTCACTAATACAAGTCGCTCTCGAAGATAATTTACGAAAAGTGTATGCGCAATTTCAGACGACAATTTCAGACGATTGCTACACGCGAGCTTCGAAATCTTGAAGATATAAACTAATTTTAATCCAGACGATCGTCGAAATCCCACAAATAGACAATGAATTCCCGCGCTGCAAAGCAAATCGTGCAAACGAGGAGAAGAAAAAACTTAAAGGCTGGCCTTCTTAAACGAGCGCGCCAAATTATAATTGGCTGGGAAGTGTTAATAATTGGCTTGTTCTCTTTTCTACAACCTAAATCTCACGATAGTTTGTTGAATCAAAATCTCCTAAAATAAAGTAAGTTCCAAGTACGCGGTTGCTACGAAGGTATCGATCAAAGTGCGTTGAAAAAGTTTAAGCGCATTATTACTCGTGCCACTCTTTTAACGAATCTCGAGCGAAACGCGAACAAACAGTTGAATTACAAATTTCATCATTGAATTTGCAGTTAAAATCTGCATTTGTTCAAGGTACTTGGCCGCCAATTGTTCAACCGAATCAAATCGCTGAATAATTAATTCCATCCATCGACAACTTCAAGAAAACGAACGACTACGTAAAGAGATACAAAGCTAACGAACGGATAATTCTTCGCTGTCCAGTGAACCGCGATCGCAATCTGATCCTGCAACGATAAGAACAGCAACGCGAAAGAACTTGATTAGCATTAACCCACTGGGTGAACCCGAAAGGATTAGCAGCAACACTTGGAGCGATCGTCGCCGTAAGTGCCAGTGAATGGTGCATAAGCGTGCAAGAAGAGACGAGACCTTCGCTTAGGTACCAAGTGCGTAGTCGACTCACCCTGGCGAGATGAAGGGGAGAACAAGAGCGGAGCAAGAGGCCGCTTTGATGGATTACCGCGGGTAGACTCCTCGGACATTCTGCTTCGAGACAAATCGCTAATCGAATCGACGTCGCTGTTTTTTTTTGCTGAACGGTCAGTCAGTTGAACTTCCGGGTCATTTGTAGGCTTATAAATAGAGATGTCGGATCTATTTTAACTCGGAAAAAAAATCAGTGGTCTGTATATGGCGGTGGAAGATAACGAGGACGTAAATAGAACGTCACGATACGATTAGAATTGCGTTCCACATAACTGCTTCGTGCGCATTTCCATATGATTATATTACACGATCGTTGGTTGGTTGGTTATGCTATTAACGAGCTTACGTCCGAGTTACTTTCTTTCGCTTTTATTAGCTAGGGATTGCGCACGAGCGCGTTTAAAATAACTTTAAATACAAATCTATCCTGCCAACCATCGAGAAAAATTTGCTCGAGCGTTTTGATGACTGATCGATTGATAATACAAAGCTTGGATAGTTATGCATTCCCGAAAATTCCCGAAACGTACGAATACGTTGATGCAACTTCAGCGTGATTTTAAACGCGGAGCTTTACAATCGCTAATTGCTACAATTATTCAATTCTAACCGCCTGTCAATAATATCGAGATTCTCCGCATTAAAATAATGCTTAAGCTTACCTAATGCTTAGCTCAACCTACTGCATTAATGTAGTTTTATTATGTTCGTTTAATTATAATTCAAAGCTCCAGTTAATCCAGCTCCAGTTGCGTCAGATATGTTTAAACATTGCACGTCAAAGTTTTGTATTCCAAATCAGTTTGTTTACTGATCATATTGCCGGGAATCTTATCGTAGATAATGATAAATATGCTAGTTCTTACAGCTATTTACATACATTTCAGCTTACATTTTTGTTGAGGATTTGTAAATGTTTTAGCCGTATTTTAATAATATATTTAAAGATATTGCAATAAGTGTGCCGACGAATACTGCGTTTAATGTCGTGTAAAAAACTATGAATACTGTCGTTTAACGTGATAAATTGAATTTTATACAGAAAATTTAAAACATGACTCGTTAGATTAGGTTATCAAAATATTGCAATTTATTATTATCCAATTAGGAGAAAAATTTTAAATAACCGCTGAATTCAAATGAAAATTCAATGTTTTCGTAAATGATTAATTTATTTAAGATAAACGAGCTGTAGGTCGGATAAAAAAGACTCTGAAATCTAATTAGAGACTCGTGCATAGAATTTCAAGTACAGGTAAAGTACTCGAACAAATCTGAACTCCATAAGGTCACCTCGTATAAAAAGCAATTTATACTTAATTTATATTTAATTTATACTTATATTCAAATTCGTTAAATGAAAATATTAAATAATGAGTATATTATTTTTCAAATATGAACGGGAGTTATATTAACTTGTGTTAATTACCCATCCTTTCAATATTAAGTCAAAAGCTTGTTACTCCAATGAAGCATCATTTTTAACTTAAAATTAATATTTAAATTTAAATTTTTATTCTTTTGAATTTTAACGGGATGAAAGTTAACTCATTTAATTCGAGTACCATTTACATAAATTGTTTGAAGTTGCAACTGCGATACATAACGGCAACGTCAACATAAAAATCAATATAAAAATCTAATCTAAGAGAAGTAATCGATAGATTACTTCTCTTCAATAGAAATAATGCAACTTTTTTATATGTTCTTCTCCGAATCTCGAAATATGATTTCGATCAAGTAAGCATTTGTTATTCTAAAATAATTTTACATCGCTTTTGTAATAAAATAAATCTTTGGATTTAAGAATCTTAAACAACTCGACGAATTAAAAGTTTAAAAGTACCCAATATTTCCAGTGAATTAGTCGTCATTCAAATTAAAATTCTGAACATTTTATTTCGTTTTAAAAAACCTTGCGGAAAATAACGAATTCAATTTAAGAATTACAAATTTGTTAGCTGACGAGAAATTAATGTTCGCTCGGAGTTTGATAAGCACATTTGTTTAAACAGTTACTAATTAATATTCCTGTCGAAAGATGTTTTATCCTTAGATTTTAAAAACGCGAAGAATGTCAAGGGGCAAATTGAAAGCATTGTATTTCGAATAGGAACGAGGATCGTATACCTCGAGGATTACCTCGGTTACACGTATATCACGTGACACGCATATTTAATAATAATAACAATACGATTAATAATAGCGAAGCGCACGAATAAGGAGATAAATTTTGTGTTTTTGTTGAAATCGTGACAATTGCAGAGGCATACGCGACGATGTGTCGAAAACCATTGACTAGGCAAGAAGAGAGACAGAATAAGTATGTTGTGCATTAACGTGGGCGCAATTATATGCAGTAATCGATTTTACGGTAAATTGAAACTCGTAGGCCGATATGATCGCGGTACGCCCAATTAAATAATAATGAGCTTTTCTCTGATTTCCGATGACGATTTTGATGTTACACAACGGGAAATAATTAATATCTCGTACATTGGATATGCGCTAGATATATCAGTATCTACTGAAAATACGCGTAGATAACGAAAATGTTGGTCAATTGGTCTCGAAAGTTTAGTCGAATGAAATGCTTTTAAGACATTGTTTTTATATTCCGCCTGGGTTATATTTTTTGTAAATACACTTTTTAATCTGTATTTAATAACGAAACTTCACTGGTAATTAGAATTAAATTCGATTATTACGCTTCGAGGCGTATTTCTTTACTTTAGATTTTTATACAAGCTTTTGTTTTTTATTGGGTTTTTGTGTTCGAAGTTGGTGAACAATAAACTAAAATTCTTATGAATTTCCACACAATGTGATAATCATAATCGAAACTTTATAGCGCACAGTTTCGAAATGTATCAAATAGAGACGCATCTCCCATTCTGGATTACGCAATTGGCAATTGAAATTAAGAAGATCAAAGGAAAAATAAACGATTCAAAGCTCCCAAATTCAACTCTAGATTCATAGATTTAAAACACCCGACAACCTCATTTTTGGTTAATTTTTTATCAACACCGACGCTTATTGGCAAGTATGTATTCGAATAAAATAAATTAACTTTAGTCCAATGAAAGTAAGCGCGCATTTTATCTTATATGCAAATAAATGAATAATTACGTATCTTGCATACTTCACGAAGGGAAATTTCAAACAATTTGTTTCTTTAAAATGCACTGTCCGTATATCATAAAGTATTAACTGTAGAGAAACTAATTATTATGCAGTTTCTTGAAAACGGAAAACTTGGGTTACTTTTACATCGATTTTCTCAAGTCTAACTTTAGCCAGTAACGCGTATTTATTTAAAAAACGGTCGTCTATCTAAGAGTAAGTCCGAAAGAAAGTGCCGAACTGAACGAGAATAAGTCTCGGTAATATTTGAGAAACGTTGAGCGATATCGTTAAAACAATTGTACGCAGCTAGTAAACGCGCAGTTTAATTTCTATGGAAACAACACAAAACTCTGCAATATTCTATGTTAAAACGGGAGGAAGAAGGACTAGAGGAGAGACTAATTGCATGAGCCTGGTAAATCTAATCGTAGGAGCGATGTAACTCTGATAACGAATATTGAGAGAGCGAGCAAGTGAGCCACGAGAATTTTGCACCACGTGGAAGCTGCGGCAACGGTAGTTGCCCATGTCTCTTCCAACTCGATTATCATTTTGCAATTACCCGTAGCTGTGGTTTGCTTTTATCTTTTGCTCTCTCTCTCTCTCTCTCACTCTCATATATATCGCTACAGAATTAGATAGTTTACAAAGTGGGAACATCGCTGTGCTCGCTGTTACCTTTTTGTACATCGAGAAAGGTAATGCGGAAGTTAGATCAAATGCTGCTACAGTATTACTATTATTCAATATTCATTTTAATTATTATTTAATACGATTAGGAAATAGTTTCGCCTGGTTACATCCGAGCCCTTAGGCACACACAAACAAACCGAAGACAAGTTGAATTGGCGAATTGGCTGTATTTCACTGATAGAGAAGGTTGTTGCTTAATGATTAACGCACTGAAAACTTTACAATTTGCTACAATTATTATTTATACTACAAGTATGGCTTTGATTTTTTGTTTTTCAATGTTATCAGTTGGGGTCAAATTAAAAATTATCATCCTTCTCATTAAAGCAAACTTTTATGTTTCAGAAAGTCGTGCAACGGCACTTCAACTTCATTAAAAATAATTCTGCGACTCTTATGTAATTAAAGCATTTGTAAAAGTGAATCTTAATTATTCATTTTTGTAAAGTAAATCGAATCAACTGCATATTTTCGAAAGTACGTCTTAAACGAAAATCAACTTTTTAATTTACGTATATTCAAAGTATGAATTATACGTATTGACACCTCTATTAGATATATTGCATTAAATGTACATGGTAATTTATGTAAATCTGAAAACTGTCTTTCCTCGTCAAATATCTTAGTATTTGATCGTGCGCTTTCGTGCATTATCAACGTTTTATATTTACTCAGTTGATTTATCGGTATCTCATAAATAGACAACAATTAGAAGCACTTTGTAACTCTTTGAAACAAAGCCTAATTACGAAATAGTTTACCGTGCATTATTCTCTGCTCTGTTTGCTGTTTCTTCTTCTGATTCATTACGCTTAAACAGCGCTAAGTGCTATTTTGAAATAACCCAACAATTAAGTTTTTCCTTTATTGCCAGCAATCGCGGTACTTATTTCGTGGAGAATTGCGCGCGCGCGCGCGCACACACACACACAATGTGCTTACTTTTTTTAATATACCTGCAGAGTTCAGCATATTAATTAACTTTAACCAACGATCATTCATCAGAATTTTGTATAAATTTTCAACGATTTCCTTGAAAGAAGACCTTTTTTCTTTGCTCGAACGTTGTTCATCCTCGGTATTTAAGCGACCTCGTTTAAAGTTTTCGGCACATGCCTGAACTTTTCAAAATGATGGAATATAGTTAGTAAAGAGATCGAAATCTTAATATTGTATGTATATATATATACATCTACATACACACTTTTGACAAAGAATTGTATTATTATTATATTTTTAATTTCTGCGTTGTTGCTGGAATTTAGAACTTTGTACAAATTAAGGAGTAAAGTTTTTAAAAATAATAATAAAACTTTTTGAAGCAAATCAGAAAACACAAAAAACTAAGCGTAACTTAATAAGCAGTTTGAAACTTCATATATAACACTGCACGAATTTATCTGTAATAATTTCTTAAAAACAATATTGTATTCAAATTAAATATTTCATTGTTGAGGATGTATATTTTAGACAAAATTAGACAAACAGTTACACTATCGTATTGATGTTTTTATAAATTTTCAAGTAAAATGTATAAGTGGTAACTTTAACTACATATCAATTTACAGTAAACGATATATTTTTGGTTAATGGAATACGTTTGAGGCCCATTAATAAGACGAAATGATTATTATAAGTGACCGTAGAAATTCGGGAAACATTTTCATTCTTTATGTTTTTACGAGTCAATAAGAATATATACTAAGATATAATTAAAAACGTAGTAGTAATTTGCAGAAAGAGGTACGCCATTTTTAATGGCGTAAATTTAAATTTTAATTCATCACTTAGTTCATTAAGCAACTTATTTAACAATATATAAATGACGATAGACGAATGCAAAGTTCTCTATTTTTTTTTCATTTTTCGGAGGAAGAATCAAAGTCGAATCTATTCTATCGCCACTATCACGAGTTCTACGACTTTCATTATCAATCCCGACAAGATCTTGCACCATTATCAACGTGCAAATTTGCGGTGACGCGATGTTCACACAAAGTTAAACACTCCTACGTGGAAACACGAGTAAAGATTTCTACGTCACATGCGGGGTTTCGCCTGATCTCGACATAAAGCGGAAGAAAATACTGAAATCGCCGGAGTGAGAGAGAGAGAGAGAGAGAGAGAGAGAGAGAGAGAGAGAGGGCGCATTTCACGTTCCGAAAATCATGGGCGTTAAAGCAAGGAAGGAAATGCAGCAGTGAACTAGAACGAGACGGAGAAAGGTATTAAAGGGGTTTACTCCATTAGTGGGGGCAGAGATACGGCTTCATCCAATAATGGGAAGCCATTCGCGTGTCGGCCAAGCGACTGCTAGATATCGCGCATATGCATACGTGTGCACAAAGACACGCTTCGACAAACATTAGTGAGGGACAAGGCGTATTCTTATCGGGTAACACGTGAAAACCGAGGGAGTGGTGCGTTCGGAATATCAACCGACGAAAATGATCGAAGAATTTGTCAGGTTCCTTTCTAGAGGAAAGGGTCGCCCGAACGACAGAGTAGAAGGAAAGATATACTCAATGGTGGAGTTTTTTATAGCTGGGGTCCATAGGTCAAGTTCAAGAAAGCGTTGGTTGCACTGTCACATTTATGCCAAAAGTTGATTGCATTACGAATTACTTTGGTCAACCTTAACATTCGTATAACCGCGTTAATTGTCGCAACGTAATGTATAAGCCATAAAGCGTCACGGCTTTCATATGGAAATTAATTTTTTTAAGCTTTTAATGGGTATGGACATTTACGTCCTCGTAATAAAATTTTCCTCCTCGTGCAAACTGATTTTTCGACTCGCCTTTAATTCGTTTTTATTATAACTATAAAAAATTACTTTTCCAAATAGACAACGTTTCGACATGATTTAAAGTCTATCTCGTATCAACGAATATTAAAACAAGAACCAGGTACGAGATAAGATTTTATGTATTCTTTCCAGACTCTATGTCAAATAATATTAGGAAAGACTTTATGATGTATTTTTCAGAAAATATTCGACAGGTTTGACTAAGGAAACGATCGCACTATTTCGCAAATGAAAGCTCACGCGAATGTCGTAAAATGAAATTTCTGGTCCGTAGCCTTGGTGGTTCACCATGTGGATACCATATGCAATACTGTACGTTGTGCATATCTTGAAGCTCAAGATATTTAGCGACAAACCCATAAAGATTAATTAAAATTACGTTGAAAATTGAAAGAAAGGAAAGGAAAGTTATTTATTTGAAGGATTGCAAACTGGATTTAAGGAGAAACGCAGGCGGAGAAAAAGTTGAAATACGTAAGAAAATATAAGCCATAAAGTGCGGTAAGAATCGAATATAAATGTATAAGACGGGAATCCAGTTAAAGGTAAAATAGTGCGCGGTATCGCGAGGTTACTCGACAAAAAGCATGCATGTACATATTTGTTTCGGAAAGTCCAAAGATTGAAAACCGAAAATTCGACAACAAACTTCCTATATCGATTTGAAATGAAGAGAAGGTATACAACAGGACTGTATATGCGCACGATGCGGCAACGGGAAATATTTACAATATTCGATTTTCTGCTTCACGTTCAACTTGAATTATGTGGCTCGGTTCTTTCGAGACAATAAACTTGATTCGAAATCGATTTTTTCTCGATGCTTCATTTTTGCTCCTGCTTTATAGCTTTCCATTGATTTACATTAAAAGTTTATCTAGCACGAAGTAAGTGCAAGTAAGTCGTATAAAAATGTAACGTTTATTAGGTCGTTTTACCTTTTGAAAATCATTTATCTCGCATTGTGTTATTTTACGTATCTTGATTTGATCGATAAAGTGATTGGTTGATAAAATTAGCAAAATCCGTATGATAGCTTTTGCAGCGTAACGATAAATTTATCATAAATTTGTCGTTGCTCTAGTTAATATGCGTGGTTAATATTAGAATGATTGATTATTAAGAGAATGCTTAATGCTTTGCTTAAATTTTATCAAGCGAAATAATGCACGTTGGCGCGACTGTTGTTTCTAATTTTTAACGCATAGAATTATTAACGCACAAATTGTCATATAAATCATACGAATTTGTATTCAATAATGTTTGGTCCGAGAAGAATTTATTCGTTAAACTAACGCGCAAACTCCCGCTATTATTAGACTACGAAAAATTGAATAAATTAGTTAAAACTTCGTTTTCAACAATATGCTTGGCACGTAAACATTTACAATTATAATCATATTACGATGAACCAATCTTGATTTATAATATTAAATTATGTTTATCGGATCGAAATGCCAACGGTAAACATAATATGCATTCGCGATATACATTTGGAGCTTCTTGGATCGATTGCGCTCGAAATTTCAGTACGTGGAAAGACTTTGCCGGTTGGAAAAGAATTCGTAAAAATACTTGTTTACGGTATACTACCGCATAATGGTCTTTAAATAATTTAGATATCCATTAAAAGTGTTTTTTTACGTCATAGCTTGACCTCTCGAGCTGACACGTCCGCATGTAGACGTTATTATTTTCAAGTGTAAAGAGAAAATTCGTCGACTCGAGTTTCGTATCTAGATGCATTCGAGTCTCTTAATCGGTATAAAGCAATATTGTCGCGCAAAGCGTCGTACACACAAAGAGAACATCATAAAACCTTGTTCTGAACTAATCATCCTTTGGGTGACGTCGACACTGTAGCACAATTTCCATGCCAGACGCGCGGAACAATCGCGTAAGGCCTTGATAAGATCTAAGATTCAGCTCCAGGACTCAAAAGACCATCATAAAAGCAGAAAGCGATCTCGAAGTCGCGCTAGTGTGTGCCAGATCATGAATTTACATGTACGTGCTGGTAAAAGAAGAAATACTGGAAAATCATCCTTCTAACGAGCGTGGAATTGAAAAGCTTCGGCTGCGCGAATCTATTAGTTGCTCGAGCTTTTATGTTTGAAACGCGGTCACGTGCTTTATTGTATTTCACATTCCGAATCTCAAAGTCTTTCGCGCGCTTTAGACCGTCAAAGGGTTCAAGAATTCAATTTCAATTTTAAACCCCCTTTTCTCTGCTGCAAGCAAGGATCAGTTCTTTCTTGTATTTTATTCCGCGTATAAATTTCGGTGTTTTGAACTTGCACTTAAAACTCGAGGCTTGCGCTTTCATAATTTTTCGATTCTCATGGGAAATGCAGTGCACAATACACGTGAAAAATTCAAAAAACAAATCGACATCTTACGCTATTTTACAAATTGAGGAAATTACACGTTAGACTCATTTGCGACGGTAGTTTTTGTAGTGCGAATGAAATTCACGTGCATCTTACTTTTATCCCTAAAAGTATTATGAAATATTGTAAGGCTCTTCAGTTCAGCGATTCGTTTTATAAAAATAACGATATAACGCTATCGTTTGAAATAACTTTACCTTATAACGAGTAAGTTGCAATATCAATTTTTGGAAACACAGTCGATGGATTTCACGCGCTAAGAATATTTTCATGGGAATATTTGTTTTGCGGTTAATCTCTTGTTACAAGAGGCCCTTTAATTTAAACTGGATAAAATTAATTTCCACGGATAATCTTATTTTCTTCGTTTATTTCAGATTGGGATCGAATAGCGGACATCAAAGCGAGCATCTCATTAATTCAGGTAATGTAGAATTACGTTTGAGTTACGTATATGTTCTCTTGATTTAATGTAGATTGATGAAATGTAGAAAAAAGGATCTTTATAATGAAATTTCCCTACAACTTTGAATAAGCTGAAAAGGAATATTATGAACTTATAAAATACGTACTCTAATGATAAAGGTATTAACTTCAAATTTTCTCGTTTTTAAAATTAATTTGATTAATTTACTCGTGGAGTAAATTTAGTCACCACGCGGGCGTTTTAATTAAAAAACCTAAAAGTTTGAGTTTGAAATGTATATTTAGGTTCACATTTATAATACTGTGAGATAAAATATATGCATGAGTATCGTCGATGGCTATAATTTTAAATTTAAATTACTCGCATTAATGAATACATAATGAAATAGAAGTTCAAATTCATCAAATATATTATCATCACAATAGCTTTCTCTCTGGTAAAAGTTTAAGATAAATTTAATTAAAATCAAGATATAAAAACTACTTTGAAAATAAGGGAATTCCACCTTTCCAAATTATTAATGCAGTTTGATGCGTAAAAGATGTTGAATGTACATCAAAATACCTGCAATCAGCTGGAAAAATTTTACGAATCAGTTTTATCACGGTAAGTACCGCGTGATATTTCTAAAATGTGCAAGCTTATCGTATACAATTCAACTTACTTTCCATTTCAGTCTTATTAAACTTATCTCGGGCGATTTAATAAATTTTACTAACGATTCTTTACTTCGTGGGCCTCTCTTTATGCCTCTCGTACATCGAGTCGTTGAATCATGTTTGCCCGATGTGTGCCCAATTAATCCAAATGAAAATACATAAGCACAAACGTGTTTGTATATCAAGATCGACTACGTTTACATTGCATCCGTATACGGTAAAGCCATTGAACGAGGAGCGGAAAAGGAAAATACTTTTGCCGAGATCAATACTTTTGCCTCTATCTTCGAACCTAAATATATTTCGTACAAAGGAACTCAACGTCCGAGTATCGTCAATCTGAATAAAATTCTATAAATCGCCAATTCTGTAAATACGAAGGAGTGTCATCGTTTCGCGAATTAATTCGGATACTCTAGCATTTTACATTCGCGGTTTATGCGCAATAAACGTCAGACTTAAAAGGTACTTTCTGCTTATTCCATTGTCGGCGAGGCAATGCAAGTTGGCATTAAACTCTCCTTTCTACTCAACGTTGCTTTTATCATTTTTGTTTCGATTGTGGTTACAGTTTGTCTCATTCTACCGTATCTGCCTAGAGCTTTAGGTCCCTTTTTATTAGCCGCAGCTGCAATCCGTGAATTTTTCTTTTACCAAAACCTTCGTTTCATCTCTATAATTTTCATGAAATCCGAGAACAGTCATTTTTCTTACTTATTACTTCCAAGTGTAAAGGACTTTCATAAATTCCTTCAATCCTTCATAGGTTTAAGGAAAACAGAGTCAAGTTGCCTTTCTCTTCGAGTGGTCTTTTGTAAATTTCTAGAAATATTTCAAAGCATCATCCCGAACGTCGACGCAAGATAATGTGAAGCCCTTCTCTCCCTATTTCTACAATTATACGTGGTGGGGTGGGGTGAAACATTGCGGGGCGTCATCCCTCCTTGTGCGATTTACTGCGCCCGTTGATGTTGGACACGTAGGCGCCATCGGAGTCGAAGGTGGAGTTGCTGAGCACACGAGGACCGATTTCACTTGTCGAATTTCGAATCAGCTCGTTCGACAAAATAAACGACGAACACCTGTGTGCATTGTTCGCACTTGATGGCTCGTGAGAGTTACAAAGTTCACGAGAACGCGCGATTCACGTTCGCGTTTCGTGCATGTTTTACGAGGACAAATTATTCGAGTTTCTTTTATTCCGTAGAAATCCACAGGCTACCGCATCCTTCAGGACTCGTAACTGATGGAGCTCTTAGCAGGATGTCTTTCTCTTCTCCGGAGTGTGCATTGACCTCGTGAGCGAGGCGCACGCCATTTATTGCTGCGAGGAATGATGCGCGACGTCAACGTCAACCGTTGTGCATTCGTCTTGTTCTGTTGATGAATTTCGGACGATTCTGAAGGCCATCGTTACGTTGCCGACAGTGACAGATGCAACTGCATAGTCGTTCATCTATTCATTTTTAGAATTTTCTGTAATCCGAATCTATCGACTATAAGTGATACTGGAATACATTCGCCTTCCATTATGCACTTGACTGAACTTAATTTCTATAATTGAATTGCAATCTTCCTCGGATAAGAATGAATTTACGTAATTGATGCTATCGGCACTCAGAAATAATACGATCGAGTTATTTATAAAGTGTATTTGATTCGGATAAAGTGTACGGATCATCGTCCAAGAATTAGATAATTAAATGGAAAGATTAATGAAAGTATAAAGAGTCGATTTTTACACGTTCTTTTCCATCGTGTAATAGTTTATTCCTGTAATAGTTTATACTGTAAAAAACCAGTATGTTCGTATGATTTCGTATACACGAGCCGTTAATACAGCGTGAACGCCGTACGGTAAGCATACAATTTTAGATGTATTATTCGATTTATTGCTCTATACAGTCTGTTGACCGTTTCCATATTCTTGCTTTCGCGACTGACTTAAGCTTCTAATTTGCACGTAGTCTCGCAACAAGAAGGTTCAGCCGAGTATAAATAGTCGAATTCAACGAGAAAGAAATTCGGGATGACATTTAATTATTGAAAACTCAATAGTCTAAAGTATTATGGAAGGTATAATGCTGTTATTATTAAAAGTAGATTTATTATAATTATTGAAAAGATTCGAGCTGAAAGAAAGCTAAAATATTGACAAAGTTCAAGGTACAGCGTTGCACTTACACGCGTGTATACACGATTTGATACAGAATATAATCAATACAATTTTCCTCGCAATTTTATATTGCAATTTACAAGTACAATAATTCAATCAATATGCCCGAGTTTTATAAATAAACTGATTGTACTCTTAGTGAAGAATTTATTATGTCCATGACACGAACCAATGTATCTCGTTTATTTTTCAAGCAATAAATTTTAATAAATTTACTAAACTTTATATATAAATGTAACATAATTCAAAGTTACTTTATCCGAATATAAATTCTCATTGCAAACATCTGAAGATGTTTTTAATTAAGTAAAGATAAAAGAGAAAAGTAAAGAAAAGACTAGTAGACACTAAAATATCTTCGTCTCTTCTGTATTTAAGAGTTCCCCATTGATAAAGGAAAGAAAAGCATTGATAAAGGTCTGTTATTTTGTTCAAGTTTATGGGGTCATACTCTTTGTCTGACGCAGTACAGCTTGAGACCGAAAATAGATAAAAAAAAAAATCAGAATAATAGATTACCCGCAATTTATATACTGGAGCACAATGTAAATTCCAATTAAAAGTGAAAATAACAGCTGATGTACACTTGTATTACACGTAGAATATGCTTAATTGTGTTTCACCGTACTGACGTAGTATATCAACATTTTTAGAAAGTACGACACGAAATTGACTATCAAATAGATTCATTTTTATTTTCCCTCGTTGCAATTTCAAATTTTAATTACGATAATATTTCTACGAATTATTGTTTGTGTAAATTTAATACAACATATTTGTTATGTTTTTCTCTTTAACTTTTTAAGATTATACTTGTAACGTTTTTTACTTGTTAATTTAAAAGGCGCGTTACTAAAAACTGTGATTCTTGTTTTTAACAAATAATAACCTATTTTCTGTAAAAAAAAAATCAACAGATTTATTACGATACGTCGCATTTATTTGTATTAAGAAAGGGAATGAAATATTTATTAAATTTAATTCAATAAGCATTTCAATACGTTAACAGTTTCGCAGTTCTGTTGAATAGAAACTCTCCTTATCTCATATTTAATTAACTGGAATTATTTTTATGATACGGTATCGAAAATACTTTTTCTAAAGGATTTTGTTTCCATTTATTATTCGAGAGCCTGATAATGCTTTTCGAGCACTTAAATTGATTAGGCGATATCGATTTAATCTATAGTAATGCATCGCTGAAGTTCTCAATTACAATATGTTGTATATATGTTGTATAAAGAATTCCGGATAATGGTCTTGGATAAATACAAAATAAACACTGTATTGCTTTGAAATGTGAAATATGGTAAAAATTGTGTGCTTGTAATTCGTAATTTAACGTAAACTATTCAGATACAAAGACGAATTTTGTAGGAATCGACGCGTTCCTCTTCAACGAGTTACATGCACCTCTAATATGAGCTTTCCAATTGAAAGCTTATAAAAATGAAGAGCTAAATAATATTGGTATAAAATAATAAGGAGCGCGTACATAAAAGTAAAAATAAAAGAACTTCTGGCAGATGGAAGTGCCGATATATAAACTGTAGGTATTGGTCCGTGAGTGTCTCGTACAAGAAAAATAGAAAATGGGAAATATCGAACGATCGAATTTCGATGGAAATGCATGGCATGCAGTGAATGTGACAAGGGTGATAAGGATGTATTTTTCTTTTTAGCTAGAAAAAAAAAAGCGCAAAAACCCTCGCACATATACATAAAAGTAGAGACTGTGCAGGATGAAATTCCAATGGAAAGATCGAATTGTTATATTTGTGTTTTTATACAGAAATGTCGATCTGTAATAATCGATCAAATTCTTGATTGTAAAATCAAGCATCACAATGTGTAAGGATTTGTAGAGTAAGGGTACGTTTATTGGACGAAAGTTTCACTTTTAATTCTGATTGTGCTAAATTCGCTGCAAACAGACATGCCTGTTTTAAAGTAAATAAGACTCGTGTTGACGATGACGCATGTTGTAGACCTTAAAGAGACCGCGTTACTCTTGGAATAATATTGCAAAAATGGTCGCTCATAAATACGTATACTTACACGAACATCCAGGACGCGGATCTTGGATTTTTACGAGATTCTCGGGGAGAATCCGATTCTTAGAATAATCGCGGCTATAACTCGACGTTTTTATAGTCCAATCTTAGTTTTAAGAGGAATACCCGATTGAGAGAAATACGTAATATTGGGGAAAGGGACATTAAAATCATAACAGTCAGTGCGTTAAGGTCGTAAAGTATTGAAAATAATGCAAACACTGCAGTCTAATAATTACATATGGTTAATTGCGAGCTAAATATCATGACATTATGATTTAAGCCTCTGTATTATAGAGGAATAATTTTGTAGATTGTAGATTGTATTCGATTTATTAAACTTAATTAAACTCGTTGCAACTTAAGCTGCAGTCTGTAAGTCGCGCCCGTACGTTAGGTTTATTAAATCCATTAAGTATTTATATCGTTTCAATATGGATCTTCTGTGAAACCTACGAAAAGGAGCGTATAAAGTAATCTTCCTCGCGTCAACGTTCACAAATTAGCAGTGGAGTTATCGGAAAGTTATCGCAGACAAATAATAATGTTTGCCTTTCCGTAACTAGTTACCAAATGTCTGCCAGTTCCGCAGACAATGACACATGTCCCCCGCATCTTCGAAATAGCAAGTAGAAGTAGCAAGAAATGATTAAGTAAACGCCAAATGATCGAAAACTTTACGAGCAACAGAGGCCTTTGTCTGGACAAGAAGACTGAATAATCGCGACCGGATGCTTCGAGATTCTTGTTCTGTCGCTTATAAATCACGCGAGCTGCCGCGACAAAAAACAAAAATACGCAAACGACCTCGAATTCGCTCTGGCGAGCGCAGCAGCAAGTAGCAGCTTGCGAATTTGGCGTAAAAATTAGCGAAAAGGAATAGAGAGGACATTGTCAAAGGTTGAGACGCACTCGCAATAAATATTGTCGCGGTAAACAAGGGCCTAAACTCGACAGTTCCAATTCAATTTTCGCTAACTGGAGCTTGAGCTAATTAACCCCGGCGTGAATAGCCTCGACTTGACGAACAATACAGGAAGATGCTCCTATTTCTCTCTTTCTCGCTCTCTTTATCGCGCCCTGTCTACTCGCGAATTTAAGGAGCTGAAGTACGGTTGCGAGGTCAAAGAAGTTTTCATAAAAGTGTGAACTGCGAAAGAATGCAAAAATGAACGGAATAAGGTTAAGGATGGGTTATATTTCCATCATTGAAAAATTCCATTTTTCAATGATTTTACATAAATTAAGCGATAAAAGCACTTGGCTTCTATTGATCTGGATTTTAAATGCAAATGTACATACGAACGACGACTATTATGGACGCGTTATAAGATGATTGGCACATTCGTTGCGCCAATTGAACATTGAATATAAAATGTTTTTAGAGTTCGATGTAATTTTAGATAAGCATAGAAAATAATAGCCAAATAAGCTAAAGATGTCGAATGATATGATTCTGTTTTAAAAGCTTACTCGATGTTTTTTAAGTTTTGAATTTAATGCAAGAAGCGTTAACGTGTAATTTGATTGAGATTCGGTAAATTGTGAAGGTATAACATGAAATAACATGAAACACCGAGTTTCCGGAAAAAGTCGTAATGAAATAATTTATTGCACGTAACGTTGTAATAAACTCAATGCATAATGCACGTTCAAATTTAAAAATCTAATTTACTTAATTTCGTAGTGGATATTTTTTTTATTCGAAATTTTTTGAATACTTTTAGCGGCGCTACGTAGTGAGAATATTTAGAAATAAAAGTGATTACTTTTAATTAATGGATTCTTGAGAAAATCCAGTAAGTACTTAATTATAAACATTGTTTTGTAACCGAATCGGAAGAGCTTGTATTCCGTTAATAATCCAAGTATAATTCAGAGTTAGTGACCCGAAATATCGACAAACTTTCATGTAAATACGAGTATACTCCGAATGCACGAGGTTCTTCTGAGGAACGAGAAACTAAAAATAGACTACGTTAGATTAATTAAGTGCAAATCCGAGCAGTTGATATAATTCTTTGTTATTCCGTAAGTAAAGGCCCTTTTCATTTTCTTTAATTTCGCATATTTTCACGCTTAACCTACTACTGTACAATATAAAGCTGTGCCTGTGCGCGCGCGTGTGCGTGTGCATACGTTTATTAAAAAAGATTTAGAATTATTCTACTTAACGAAGAACCATGATTTATCGAATTCCCTTAAGAAAGAAAACAGCGAGTTTATTTGAAATGTAACACGAAAGTAACGCCTATAAAACATCTAATATGATGCAGAAATTAATTCGTCAATTTCATTGTAATTCTAGCGATAATTCCTCCTTATATTATATTATAATATTTAAAAAATGTGTATTTAAGAAATAATATTGTATATTAAACGTGATATGAAGAATTATTTCTTGGGAATAAACAAGTCATGGCAGCTTGAAATTTAATATAATTAAGTATTACAATGAAAGCAAAATAGAAATTAGATTTACATACGTATTTGGTTGCATAAAATAGTATTACTTACTTTTTAAGCTTAAAATGATTATTAATGCTTTCATTTTATAAATTTCAACTTATAATTAATATCTACTTTGCGTTTTCAAAATTCAATAAATTACTAATAATCGAGACAGAAAATATCTTTGCGAATCCAACGAAAACTTTACGTCACTCGATATTATAACAAAAGATCAATTGTTTTTAGATAAAATAAAGTAAGAACACAGTTAATGTAAGCTTGAAAAGTCTAATACCCTCTTTTACTATTTCAAAGTCTGCAGATTGAAAGTAAAAAATTAAACGTTAACTCTGAAAGACGTAATAAGAAGAATGAGAAATTAGCTAAGCTGAAAAAATAAAGCAGAAGCACAGAGTGAAATAACTTTTATGGACGCTCGTACACTTTTTCTACTTTTGCGGTATTATATTTTACTTCTTCTTTTACATTACTCTTTTACATTAACCTCGTTATCGGAATTTCCTCAAATGTAAATTTCGGTTAAATTTAGTATAAAGATAGAAAGTAAACACTAAAGTTAATTCCACGATGCAAGATTTCGACATGTGCATTCAATATTGTTGAATTATACATAAATATGAATTATAATATAATATAATAAATAAATTTTATAACTTTCGTTGAATATAATTTATTTTATAAAATTCATTGACGCGTGTATACAGTTTTAGAGAGAGAGAGAGAGAGAGAGAGAGAGAGAGATAAAGTGTAAGATTATCGATAACATTTTATTTATTCGAAAAAGTTCATTGTTTTTATTCCATTATGTATTACATTTATTGTTAAATAAATGACGCTCGAGTTAAAATTTCTTGTGACAAAAAGAAAATCAATACAATTCTTAATACTATTATATATTATATATTTTAATAGGGAGAAAAGTTCAATCAATTAAATGCTCGTTTTAATACATATTAAAACTTAGATGTTACGAAAACATCCAAAGACATCTAGCACGAACATAAAAATGTAAGAACCTGATCCTATTTTTACACGTATATCCACACGTGTAAATAAACATTTGAAATTACTTTGTGAAGATTTATAACTAATTTAACTTTGTTCGTTTATCTGTCACTCCTCTTTAATGCAGCTCTACGTAAAGCAAACTGTTATTACATTTTCCGCTATTAGTTTTCTAATTACAGGCTTGCTCCTTCGTATGCGTAAAAAAGTATACCGTGAAATAATGTCATTATACGCGTCGAAGTTATTGTATTGTAAACTAGAACTCGTGCGCAAACTTTTACGACATCATTCTCGCGAAAATATGGCGACTCAAAAATGTATAAGACAGGATGGAAGGTATCATTATCGCGTGCTTCCAAGCACTTTGTCGAAGTATGCAAGGAGCGACACCACGATTTGCGAGAGTTGGCGTACAACGAACAGGATAACTTGGCTCTCTCGTGAAATCCTCGTGGCTTACACGTCACGAGACGAAGGAGAATCGCACGAATCCACAAGGAGAATTTTCTCGGAGAATTTGTCGGATTTCTAAGCGTTTCGTACTTAGATACGCAACACTCTCTCTTTGCTCTATCTTTATGAAACGGGTTGAGTTACATCGTAATATCAGTCAGTATACTGCGATCGACATGTTTGGAATTACAATTATTCTTTCATTCGTGTGATTTCAGTTATTTCAATTTCTTTCAAATGTATCTTGGGCTTCCGTGTATTCAAGATGAAACATTTAAATTAGTATCTGAAATTTAAAAAGAATTAGTAACGAAATTGCAGTTGCGAAAGAAAAAGTTTCTTGATAATAGCAAGTATACTTCAATTGGATTTTAAAATTATTGGTGAGAAAAGTAATCGTTATTATTAGGCGCGGCACATTAATGGATCGAATGGAAAAAATTCATTAAACTAAAGTGTAAGCGTTCGTCGTAAATATAATCGACTGAAAAATTCCAGTGACATTAAAGACCTTAAATGTTTATTGTGAAATATCATAACTGTAAACCATAAGGAAAAGCTTGACTTTGTTTTCGTAATTCCTTAAATTTTAGAATAAAAATAGTCAGTTATTGCTGCTATTACTGCATTGATAAGTTATAGTTTTTGAATTATAGTTACAGAATTTTATTGGAATTACATAAAATCTCACGGTTATCTTTGATAGCACATCTTTTATTTTCGCGAACAGCCAGTTTTGCAATATATTCTTATATAAACATAATAAAATCTCCTTTTTTATTTAAATTAAAGTTCGCTACATTGTCTTGGCGCCTGTATTTCATGAGACGTACATTTAGCTTGTTATACTAATTTAACAACAAATTCATTGCGCAAGACAGTTTTGATCGTACTTAAAAATAATAATAGTACAATATTCTTATAATATTCTAAATGATATCTAAATTCCCGCTTAAAAGTCATGTTGCTCGGCATTAGGGTGATATCTTCAAGACAAATTCTTAAACTACATAATAACGAAGAAATTTCAAAGTTATTGCTTTTCCAAATTAATTCAAAAATTTTTGTATGTTTAACCCTTTTATGCACCTCTTTAAATTTTCGGCAATTATGGAACAAACGAATAAAGTACGATCATTCAGAATTAAAATCAACGTAAGAGATCAATAAAATGTGTTGATGATTTGGTATATTATCGGTGAAATATCATTTAAAATATTGATATGCAAAATTTAAAGGAAATAGATTACAAGGAAAGAAGAATTTAACAATGTAATGTAATTTCTTGTGCGTTCGTAAAAATAAAGAGGATTTTTTCAGACAAAGACCGAATCTGTTATAATTTCTTTTACGCTTGGTTTACTATAATTCACATACACGTTTTTAAATTAAATTTTATAATTAGAAATTTTTCGAAAAAGAAATTTACGATCAAGATATCTATTAAGAAACCAAGTATTTTAAACGAAATAGTCTTTCTATGTAATACTTTACGAAGGATAATCGATTTAATTCTACAGCATTGAAAACACAGTTTCGATAAGAATTGTGCATTTTGAATCCTACATTCGCATGCAAATGGAAAAAGATACCGTGACTAATAAATTCGATCGACTAATTCAGTAGTTCTCAGCACTGGAAATCGGTATTCAATAATTTATAGGTTTTATAATTAAAACTCATTAAAAACATTGAGTTTAATTCTTATTCGAAGTTCATTAATACCTCGAGTATCGTAAGGTATTTATTGAAAATTGTGATTGAAATCATAGAATTAATCCGTGCCACGTCTATCTGTTTCAACAGATGAGCATTTCATTGTAGGAAAAAGAATAGAGTTTAACGATCATATTGTCCAGACCAGAGTCTTAACATACATAATTGAATCAAATCCAAGTTCGAAGTGCTCTTATTTTCATTCGTCGAATGTATAAATTAAATCGTATTCACCGATACTTCGTTTAAATTAAAGATAATTTCATTTGGAAACGAATGTCTTTACTAATAGACTATGCGTTATATCCAATATTTACAGGATAACAAACAGTATTATGCGCAAAATGGTTATAAAAGATATTAATTTTGCAAATCATTTTTCTGCATCGGTTGACATTTTACAAACCAACCGGACCATTATATTACACACGCAAACTGTTTTCTTGGCGGTTGTTTTCGTCTCTACAAGTCGATCAAACCAACTCATTGTCTTTTTCTAATACGTATTTCTTATCCCGCGACTTCTGCTGATGTTGATGTACATGAATATCAAAATAGTTGTCAATATCGATCTGACGTTATATCCGAGACTCGCTATTCTGCCCGATTAACTCAAAATTAAATCAGAAGCGTCGCTCGGTATCAATAAACATCTGCTTGTAAAATATAGAACTGTTAATCACCCGCTGTGTAGGCTATTACTCCTCTGAGGTTGTCTAGGCCCTCACGATCAATGACTCAAAACGACGACGATGCCTCGTAATTGCCAATCTGAATTATGCAGAAGCTCCAGCTACGACGCGAAGATTAGACAGGAAGACAGACGACGAGTAGAATAGAAGCCGACTACACTCTCCTCCTCGTCCTTCATCCTTCAGTCGATATTTTCGGCTAAGGGAGAGCACCAAGGAATTTTTGGGGATGTGGATCCTCTATGCTTTGACAAGAGAATCTTTAATATCGCGAGAAAGGAAAACTAAATGGCATTTTAAGAAAAATGAAAGAGAGCGAAGGAGTCTGCTAAAGGAAGGAGAAAGTTTTATTAATTATTGGCAATTTTCATGGTTACGAGAAAATTGCTTCCAAATTTTACTCTCTCTCTCTCTCTCGAGTGCTTACACTTTTGCGGGATGCGAATAAAAAAATGACCCTTCCTGGTTGTTCAGACGCGAAGCCTCCGACGTTGCTTGTTTCGTAAATAAATTCCTGCGATATTAAGAACAACGAAGTGATATTCACACTTGAAATCCTGCGGGGAGTCTATTTACGTAAAATCACGTTATGTGAATTTCCATAGCGCAAAGATATCGTGCTTTTAAGACCAAGTCCTAATAACAATAGTTCACGTGTCTGTAAATGTATGCCAGGTTACTCGTTAATAAGAAATACTTTGAAAATGGTACCCGCCCGAGGCGCAGGGAAGATTTTCAGAGTTGGAGTCTTGGTTAAAATGCGTACTCGGAAAAATAAGTGAAAAGGAATCCGCGTAAAATCTAGAATAAAGGAGAAGTAAGACGTGATGGATGAATGAAAACATGATATAAAAAGGGCGAGAGGTTACTTTAGAAAGAGGAAGCGTTTTTGTAAGTCCTGTCCGTGTCATTAAACATAGAAGGACGAAAATATTTTAAATCACGTACACGAGATTTCGCGTTTTCTTTGCCCATTGAATTATATCTTGATACCGATGGCTTAAACCAAGAACATACCGTAGCACCGTAGCACTTGCAGAATTTGCTGGCTTAATAGTATGTCACATTTTCCCATAGCAAACTTTGCGGAATTTTTATTTTCTTGCTAGTTTGTGTTGCTTTTCGTAAACCACGATTCTCTTGCTTTGAAGCTTTCTCAAAGATATTAGAGTGATATCTAAAGGAGGATATGTATTATTCTTCAGGGGACAGCTTATGTCTCTTGGACGTATTTTAGAAATTACTTAAAACTTTCGAGAACTCTATTACTCTCCAGAATTTTAACGAAATTATGTAAAAGTTTAACCTATCAAAATGATTCAGTACTTTCTTCAAGTAATGCTTTCTTAATACTTTGAGCCGAGCTATAAGAGTTTTTAATTTTTCTTTTGACGTGGATTTGGTTAAAAGTAATTCATTGGCGTGTTTATCAACCGTAATAGCGTAATTATTGTTCGCGTAAATATTGTTTCTTCAATTGTAAATATGGCATCGCTATGAAACGTAATTTTATGAATTAAAAAATTTACTCCGTTCGCTTTCTTCCTTATTTATACGAATGAAGAATGAAATCACGCGATAGTTAGTTACTTTTATGTACGTTAAATTTGCTCAACGTTACTACTAATCTAATGGTTGATATCGGTATTCGTAATTATAAACGTATGGTAAATCTTTTTCATTCGCGAGCTGATGTAAGCATTAATCGGCATTTGTATTTTTTAATCTCTAACGAATACAACAGAATAGAATTCATTTTTATAATTATGCACGAGATACAAGGAGATGTTAAATTGAGTTTTATTAACTGCTATCGATGAAATCAGTCTTAAATAGTTTAAATCAGTATTAAAATGGAGTTTTAATTTTGTATTCAATCTATCGCACATGATGATAATCTTCTAAAATTTATATTTTCCTGGTCCCATACGTATATATATATATACATATATATACATATATATATATATATATATATATATATATATATATATATATATATATATATATATATATATATATATATATATATGTATATATATGTATATTATGTACAATATTCGTCTGAATCGTACGTTAATACACTGAACGAAAATCGAATTTAGCATCAATGTTAATACATATCATTCAAAGTGCATGCATTGAACCTCAACGATAATGCAGATTATTACGCTGGGCCGTTCTAATTATTACTACGACTACAATTATAAATCAAGTAGTACGTATTCTTCATGAGTATACAATAAAATGAAAATTTATGTAAAATCGGTGCACTAATACTCCATTAAGATATTCAGCGGCTTAAATCAATGCTAAGAAACTAAATTAAAGTACGAAAAGAGAGGGTACAGTATGTGGAAATTATAAAAGAAGACATAAAAGTACACTAGTTTCAAGTACAAGTTCTCAAAGTTAGTGACATTTTCTTTTAAATGTAATTTCTTAATAATTAACGTATAATTTTGTACTTGGGGTAGAAGCTCGACAGAAATGAATCAAAATGATTAAATTTAAGAGTAATATTCAAGCCACTTTCCGAATGGATATTCCTGTATAATTACCGCATTTGAATAGAATCCGAGTCCCCGATAATCTTTTCTCCGATGTCGATAGACTACCATAAACTCAAATCAATACAGTACAATAATCTTATTTAAACATTTGCATCTCTTCAGTTATTTCCCCCTACAGATTATTCGAGCCTTAATCTCGATTCGAGGATTGTAGCTCGAGGTCATTATCTTCGTACTGAAATTGCGAATAGTTGCGTTGCGCCATGGAAGTTCTAAAGGTCCTGTTTGTGGAATGTCTGTGTCGCAACCACAAACGTTTCGAATTTCGGCGGTGGTTGTACCGATTACCTGTATCCATACCTACACATATAGGATGATGGGTGAGAATCAATAATCACGGTATGGGCGATACGGCAGAGCTATGAAGTGAATTTAGGTCCGATGACCGTCTCTTGTTTCTTACGATAAGCGCTTGGCCTGTTATAATTGATTTGCGTGTAAGGCAATGGAGATACGGATTCCACGGAATTTCTCCTCGATACGAAGTTTTCAGAGTACGCGTAGCCAACGGTAATCGAATGAATACATTTTAGCTCGCCCAGTGTTTCCGACACTGCCTAGATGAGCGAAGAAGAATAGAGTAGGACAATGATATTCCGATGATGAGAGATCAAGTCAGTTCGCTGATACTCTCGTTACTTCCGAGTGAAATTTAACGTATCGCTGGATAAGGTAAGCTACAGTTATGGCTGGAAGCTCGGTTATTACGAAAATTGGGAGAGAAGATGGGGATGGGAGAGAATACGGGTGCTAGAACCTCCTCCACTTTCTCCATCGTTTCGCCTCGCTCGGGCTTTTCCCGAGAGTAAGCGCGAAATTTTCGAAAGTTAGTGTAGGTGATATTATAGCTGCTACTCTGTGAAGTTACAAGTGCAGTGGCTACATTAAATTGCTTCCTAATTTTCAACGCACGATTTCTGTAGCCCGAGAAATTTTCAATCTGTTGTTTCTATTGGAATTATCATTGGGTATTATAAGTAATTTCCTCGCGTAAATAACAATCTTTGTTGATGCGTCTCTTGGCTTTTAACCCTTCTGGGATTATTCATTACTCATCACTTACACATAAGTATAAGTTAATAATTATGATAATTTGCACTCGGTATATTGATATGAAAATCTGAGAAATTGAATAATTAAGTAGAATAACGTATAGCGATCGTCAACCAAGAGGCGCAACTGCACATTGTTAGGATTCATATAGTGTGCATCATCCACGACTGCATACGACTGCACATATATCATCGCAAATGGACGAGATTTGGGCGAATCGAGAGTGGAACATTTCCGAAAATCTCTTGGTTGTCGGAAATTGACCAGAGGCTCCTAGTATTCCGATGCCTGATCAATCTGCACGTCCATATCCTTCACTGTTCCTGTGCTCCTGCGTTTATGTTTCTGATTATCTCTTTTTGCGTACAGTAGTTCCTGCACTGCTGTCACAGTCGATCCCGGCTTTTGGTACCCGAATAAATATTAAAATTACGTCGAATACTGATTATTTATAAAACAAAAATGCCTGTTGTGTAATTCAATAGTAGCTTTTAAAAAGTAATACACCTTTACATCACTCGTACAAAAACGATACGTAAGCTAGTTGTACATCTTCATTTGATAGAGCTTGATTGAATTATAATCTACGTACTTCGTAGCTTTTAAAATACAAAATTATTCATTAAAATCCCTATGAAATACCAAATGATATTTATAGTCTCGATGCGGAGACGAGAAAACAAAAAGTCATTCTGCGAGATTACTAAGTCTCGGATGGAAGCGACAGTCGGTCGAAACGTATAAAAGATGTAGTGCAGCGATTACGCGCTTCATGAGAATAAAGAACATGGTGGTGTTAGTGCTGACGTCAGGCTGACACAACAGCCGCTGTTACTACTTGTTACGTGGATGAGCTTCGGAATTTCCCGTGGCTATTAACTTTGGCTCGGTTACTTCCCTTTTTACTTTATTGGCGTAAAATATGTTTTGTACTAAAACTAAATGTAAATGTAATCCATTAAAATGTACTTGCATATCTTGTAGGGCCTCATCAGGCAAAGTCCAAGTATTATCGTAACAAAATTACTGTTATCCGTGGCTGAGTTCCAATTATGAAAGAATATAAAATGTTTAAAAATACGAGAAATGAAAAGTTTTATAAATGTATACATTCATTACATTAGCGTATTATATTGGCAATTCGAGCGCCTAAGTAGCAATTTGACATTTTTATTCTTCTAGCATACTTACGATAGTAGGAAATCGACATTTCATTTGTAAGATAATTCTGAAAAAGCTCGAACGATTTTGATAAGACATCACTCGGTAAGTTAGCATCAAATATTAATAATTTTTCACAGCATGTGGAGAAATTCTTTTCCTACTCTAATAAAAGCTCGTGAACATCAAACTGAAATAGAATATGAGATAACCAATACTATATTCTATATTCATTCTATATTCAGAAATCCAATTTAAAAAAATATTTATTATAATTGCCTATTAAATCTCTAAAGATTCTCAGTAAAATGTTTAATTAAAGAAGTAGATATCATACAGAAGCTGTAGCTCATAAGTCAAGAGAGAGACAGAGAGAGACAGAGAGAGACAGAGAGAGAGAGAGAGAGAGAGAGAGAGAGAGAAGAGAGAAAATTAATTATCATTTTAATCTTTAAGCAAGGAAATTGAACACATTGCTTTAACGTTTTAATTGCTTTTAAAATTTTATCTGATATTATGTCATTACGAATCACATTCTATAAGTCGAATATCACTAGAGATAATTGACAAAAATTTTAATATTTAAAGATTCTTTTTAGATAAAAGTCTAATTTACGAAAAAATAAACTAAATTAATTCAAAAATATCTGTGTAATAGTCACGAACACTGTCTCTTTATAATTGTTGATAAATAACAATGTATTGCGAGACAACGATTTAAAAGTGGCAAATAATGGTATTTCTATTACTATTATTCATATTCATGAATTAGATCAATCTTATTAGAAATACGTACTTTCATTAAACACCTTAAGAAGCATAGAATCCTTTCGTGAAAAAAAGATGAGTAATTCTTTTCTAAAAGTATTCCATTTTCATTGTTATTATTATATTCAAATTATTCGCAATATCATAAATAAAATCCATTTCGAAATAACTCCCATTCAATAGAATTCTGTTAATGAAACTTTCAAAATTTATAAAAATAATGTAATATTTTTCCCCTTGGATAAAAATGTTATCTTTAATATCCTTCTTTATTTACGATCATACAGATGCAGAATATCGAAACAACTTTTTCGATATATTTCAAGCTGATGTAGTACGAGCTCGTGTTGCTTTTATGTAAACGCGAAGAAATAAAAATATTTTTTAAACTAACTAGTAATGATGACTCGCAGGACGAAACTCCAGTGTTGCCTACATTAGCGGTAGACAATGTGAATCGATTTTTCCAACAATGCGAGAAAACGTTTTCTTAATTAACACACGACTGTCAGGAAATTTCATTTGCCCTAGTAATATTGCGTTTATTATTATTGCTACGTGGAAAGAGAATATCCTGACATATATTTCTTTATGAATATACTTAACGTCGCCGAGATATTTGAAACTCTTCAATGTAAGGATGTAATAAGGGATAATATAGTTTAATATAATATTTTCTAGAGAAATTTCTTAGTAGAATTGGAATTCTTTTAAGTGTTGATAATTACTTTTCTAACTGATTGAACATGTGTACCATCATGGAAAAATCATTTTTGTCCTATAAATACTATAAATCTTATAAAATATGAAACGGCGCTTAAAACAATAAGAATGTAGTGCAAAGGACGATCGGCAGCTGGTTTTAAAATGCCCCTTTAAAATGCAATTTTTCTTTAAACTGCTTGGATCGAGCAATTAGTCCTAAGAGAAGCGGAGATTAAATCAACGAGGGGAGATTAAAAGAGAACTCAGCGATAACGCATATGTCTCTTTTGTTTTTGACAAATGTCTGACGCGGCTTTACTGCACGAATTATCAGTCCCAATAATTTCTCATCGATAATCATCAATCGAATGAAGTAACATCCTAGGAGATTTGACATGAAAACAGACCTAAAAAAGATTTTGTAATTAGGAATCAAGCGTTTCAAGCTTTAAATAGAGGACATTAATATATACTTCGTTGCAAACGAAATGGTCATTTTTTTTTCATTCTACCAAATTGGATAAGGAACATCAATCGGTTTCTTGATCCACAAACTAGTTGGTACCCGAAGATGCAAACAGATTACAGGACTGTTAGCTGTTACTCGATGAGAAGTCATGAGCTGTCGGTAGAAAGTGAAAAAGCCCGATTTGAAAACATTTTCAAAGCATCCGAATAGTTGCCTTGACTATTTTCTGTAGAGTTTAATAAAGCTTGGATGCGCAAGATGCCAACTTTTACATACTCACTCCTTGCACGTGATCAGATCAATACCGAGCAATATTACGTTTGAATACGGAAACAAGATACCGAAGCATCTGAAATACTAAGGATGTCGACAAGGACGAACGAGGTCGGTTACATAATCAAACGTATCACTCTTTATCTAAAGAACTGGTATTTGTACTGACAGTCCATTAGCGTGTGCATTCTATACGTAAAAAGAATCCCACAGAACAAATACCAAACGGTAAGAAAAGGAATCTTGGTTACATTCCGCATATCAAACAAAAATCTCGGCTTTATACGGGGCAAGGATCCTACCTGCGACAGAGAAGGTAGTGCTCAAATAATACGCAGCGTCTTTTAAAAGCACGAAGAAAAGATTTATCCGAGTGTCTAGAAACTCTCCAGCTTCCAGCATCGGCGAAAGGGGCAGAAAACCGTGAAATGGTTTTCCTACTCTCGCAATAGAGCAATATATCTCACTGATTGTGAGACGCAAGGAATGCAGTTAAAGAACCACTTGACCACCCCCCGATAAAGAGACTATTTCAACTAATGGCGTCGGATTCAATTAAACATTTAGATCATCGATGACGATACGACTTTCTTTTTCATACCAAACAGATGGACAAGTGTAACCTATGTACAAAGTTTTCAAACGAAATCGTTTTGTTTTCGCAAAGACAATTTACTCGTTCATCATTGATTTTTCTATCCTTATCTATTTACACATTTAAAAATTCGCTTTTCTATTATTGCATATTAGTATAAATATTGAAATTAAGTTTGAAATTAACTTTATCTGACTAAAATAGGCATTTCGATTATTGAAATAAATTTTAAACCGAGTTGAAAGAAAATTACTTCGCACTGTAGAAATTAGCAGAAAAATGATCAAGATAGTTGTACGACGAAGAGATATATATTTCATAAATTGTGTAATTTTATTATTATTTCAGTTTATTTCAAAGTGGACCGCGTACAAGGAATTTTGTTCTCCGGAAATCTTTCTTCTTGAAACAAGTGAGGCAATGATAACTATTTCGAACCATAAGGGTAAAAGAAAAATTGATAACGCACATCACTAATGAAACAAATTGCTTTAGTTACAATAAAGTGATGGCTAATGAAATTTTGTATAAGATTTAATAAAGTCTGATTAAATATTAAGAGTGTAAAGCTCTTAATTCATTCGATTTTACCAAACCCGAAGACTACCTTTTACCTCGATAGGGTCGAGACATTTTTCTATTAGAGAAGCACGACTTGAAAATATCTATTTAAAGCGGAAATATATAGTTATTTAACTAATTTACGTAAGCAGGCACAAACGAAGGCTCACTGTAACTTGCATTAAATTTAATTATGTTACCTAATTCGGAGTTTATCGTTTTAGACTCTAACTACGGAGAAAAGAGAAAACGTTAATTTCCATTAATAATATTAAGATTTCTTCCGACTAAATATTTGCTTACGCTGGAACAACATAACTGTATATCCTTAACTGTATAGTATATCCTTTTAAACGATGAAAATTCATTCTGCCATGTTTCACCTTCCCTGCTAGTTGAAATTATTACAATTCAATTTCCTAAGAAGTATTCATTCGCACGACGAAGTGAATTCTGAAATTTTCAGCAGCTCGTTTGAATCAATATTTCTTATAAATATTGCCAGTGTAATATTTTTCCGATAGATTCGGATAGGAGAAAAATAAAAGGCTTGGTAAAAAATTAATAAAACGAAAACAACAACGAACAAAATGAATTTTTCATTCTCTGAACTCCTGAACGGTATTCCATATGCAACGTAATCGGTAATTTTGTCGTGGGCAAATACAGTTATTACACCTAATAATATCATAATACAACAACTCGTTATATTTGAGAAAGTATCATTGTTCTCCGAAAATAAACCTTCTCCTATCGAAAAAACGTAATCCACTGTGCGAATCGATATTTTAATCAATTAAATTCGCATCCACTGCTCATCCCGCACTCGTCATTCCACGTTAAATAGGATTGAAATCTATAAGATTCTCATTTTCCGGAGGACGCCGACAATATTTACATCGCTGGCGAATGCACACTGGGAAACAAAGGAGTGAACGAACAGCGAGTTTCTGGTTAGCGAACAAAAAGGCAAAGCACTAGAGGAGGAACAGAAATTCATCGCGTTATTACTAACTAATAAAGTCGCGCCTTACACGAGCTTCGATGTGCGCTTTTAGAGTGCCACACACAGCCACACTCTGTCTCGCTCTCTTGCCGCCCTTGCAAATTAGGTTAAAAGCTACGTAGGAAGAGGGACGCGTGTATCTCGAGAGTTATGACGACGAGACTTCCGGTCCACCGACATCTTTCATCTAGAGAGCCGAAGCTTCGCCGCGAATGGATGACGGGGTGTTGCGCGTACGTACGTGTGTCGTAATGTTCATCGTGTGTTCGCGAGAGTGGCATAAGCTCTTTGAAGCCGGCAATTTTCGAACATCTGCAATGCAAATTCAAAAGTTCCATGCGTTGCAGCCAAGTGGAGAACAGTGGAGGCAATTTTTTTGCGATAACCCGTTATTTTTTCGATCGCTTGCTCTTGCAGTTTTCGAAGAGGATAATCGCAAGTTTGGATATAGTTAATGTAGTTTCGCAGTTGACGATCTGCTCGTAGGAAATAAATTTCTTAGCGTTAATTATTTTTATTTCGATTTGTCCGAGAAGTCGTGCGAATCAAAATAAAATAATTTCACGCGATTGATATAAGAGAAGCATCGCATTTCTTTCTAAGTATTTTGTTTATCGTTTTTAGCAAGACTTGCAAGTTGATTAGCGTAGGAAACACTTTTTAACTTCACAATCCTCTCCAACTGAATTTAACGACTAAAAGTTAAATAAAAACTTGACGCTATAGAAGGAAGTTTAAAACCTTTCGATTCCATTGAAAGATGCGTTCGTAAAAAAGCACTTGGCAGTCAATGACTGGAAATGTTCTTCGGACCAATTCACATTTCATCAGCAATCGTTGCTTCGTCGCGCAATTTGGTTTTATCCTTGCCTTTCACCCCCCCCCTCTCGCTCTCTCTCTCTCTCTCTCTCTCTCTCTCTCTCTCTCTCTCCCTCTTCGTTTAACAGAGCTAACGCAAAAACTTTGTTTCCCATACGCAAATAAGAAAAAGAGGCACTCGGAAATAAAAGAACTCGAAATCTCCTAGGTCACGTTGTGGAGCAACTTCAAATTTGCAATTTAGCCGAGGTAGCACGGCACTCGCAAATTCAAAGTTGCAGCTAGGATTTGCCATGCAAACAGAATTACCGACTCCTTCCCTCGGCTCTTGTGCATCTTCTTTTTTCTCTTATCCCTACTCGCGATCCTCTTTTCTCGCGCTCCTCGTACTTCCGGTTCGCTTAAGGAAACAGACGCACATGCTACTCTACCTTGAGCACTTGCTTTTAATTTTACCTCCTGTGCAATTTTGCGAAATATTCGCCTCTGCGTCACAAATAAATGCACGATAGCTGCTCCGTTAAAAGTAAACATCAAATGAAGTTCGCGCGTACAGCATCCTATTATAATACGATTACACGCGATGACATATTACTTTCTCTGTAAACAGTTATTTGGCGGAAGAATTTTCCTTTAAATGTACATAATTGTGCAAATAGAAACGAATTACGTATGCAAATTATTAGTATCGGGTTCATCAAGTTTCGGATCAAGCGTCAGTAGAGTAATCTCTCGGTATTTTGTGCTTACAGTTTTTATGGAGAATGACAAAAACTCAATGCTACTAGTAAGAGTCGTATAATTTTTCTTTATACAAATACGTAAAAGCAGAAGTAATAATTATGTGAATGTGCATTTGAAATTATTTGAAATATGTATTAAGAAAGATAAGTCCAAATTTTCTACGAATGTTTGCATATTTATGTTTGTATAAACATGCACAAATATAAATATGAGCTTAGCTGCGAGTAGAGAATAAAATAAAAATCGCATTTATTACTTGGCAGGTCTAATAAAACTATACGAAGTATTTCATCCTTTAAATAATAATTTAAATAATACCTTTTGAATATCGTAATTTATAAAGAAGAAAAAAAACACACTCGAGTTTAACTATCGCCAATATGTACGTAACGAGTACTTATTTGTATGCTAACATTCATGAAATTATGCAGGTAGTTAACAAGCAATACTAATGCTTTCTTTTTCTAACAATTTGCAGCAAGAGTATATACTGTATACTATAAATCGCTAATTTAAAGGACGCTAAATGAGCATTTTATTCCTGCAATTTCTAAAAATATTCTAAATTGCACTCCATAATACCAACATAAAGAAGCATTTTAAATATTCTGCTAAGTACAATTAAAATTAAACATTAAAACTTCGGGTAAACAAGAGCTGTGAATTACTTTCAACGAAAACGCAAGGAAACAATTTACAAGATAAATAACGAGATTACTTACATTAAGACATTGATTAAATCCAAGATTCGACGTATAATCGATTCAACGCCTTTTATTATGCACAGTCAATTTTTGTAGGAAATTAGATGGAGATACGTTCGACCAATTCTCAGCTTTTGTTTAAAGTAATAACTGTTTGCCGAGAGCAGACTCTTCATATTCACCGCTTTTCCATACGCTGGCATCATCAAAAGAATTTACCTCGTTATCCGTTAATTGAAAAGTGATAAGCCTTAAGAATAATTGTAACGTAATCAATGTCCAGATTCCTTGAGAAAACGCACTTGAGAAAACACCGATACTATTTGTATCTAAATTTTGCGAAATAACTTTTCGACGCGTTGCTCCTTTTTCCTTACTCGTCTTTCTCTTGAATCCAGATACGTGCTTAGCCACACATTTACCATATAAATGTAACAGTCAAGAATACTCCGCTTGTGAAAGTCATAAAAATGTTATAAAGGCGAATGGCGAAAAAGATAATAAGTAAAATGTACCGTCTTTTTAAAAAATAAATAATATCAAACCGAGTATTATTATCTCGTAGCAAACGAGCTATTTATTTATTCCTTTTAAACCTGTAACAACAATAGTAATAAGCGATAATAATAATTCAATTTTTTATTTTCGAATTGAAAAATATTTCCTCGGCTATGCATCGCGCACGTAAACCTTCGCGTGTTGAATTCTCTAAAGTGGCTTACAAACTAAATCTCGTCTCGCGAATCATTTTTCATAAAAAATCTAGATCTACCTTGGAACCCCTTTTCGCATAATGTCAGAGTGGATTTTCTTTATCACAGAGACGCAAATATCCGTTATTTATTAGAATCTCTTCAACTTATCTATGCAGCTTTCTTCGAAATCTGCTCGTTGCGGTGAAGGATCATTTCCATGAAAAATGGTAAACTTAGCATCCAAGTCTTCATTTTAAAGCATAAATGAATAGGATTTATCCAATGCTCAATACTTCTACTGTCCTACTATCCTCTTCGCCTTTTCTCATTGCAGGTGGAGGAAGTTTTAAGGGAGCGTAAAGCGTTTTAATGGGCACATTATTTATTTAACAGTCGGGAAAAATCGTGTCCCGTCGATAGTTAAGCGAACAATAATTCCACTCCCTCTTTTAACGGTAGATCAAAGTTCTCAACTAATTAACTTATATCTACACTGCAAGCTGTGACGGACTTTTTTGTCTCGAGTTTGTCGATAGTAAACGAATTGTCTCTCTTGGGAAGTCAACGAGTACAAACCTCCGCGATCGCCATTATCACGGACTCTCGGAACATGCGACAGGGGAACGCGATTCAATAACATGCAGCTACAATAATGACGATAACGATAATAAAAATAATAGCAATTGTTAATGTTATTGAAACTGAAAGTTTCGAATTTGTTGTTGTTGCGCGCGCGCGCGCGCGTAATTCATATGTGCGCTGTACGATTTCATTTAAATTTCGCTTAGTTCGCTTCAATTCACGTTCGTAATATTCATCAACATTTTTACTTAAACTTGCAACAGTTAACTAAATAAAAATACATACATCCCAAATTAGATTTGCTTGTGCCGCGTGAATTTTCAATTTTATTCAACAAATGTAACGTGTGACAACGTTTTTTTTTTTTATAAAATGTAAAAGCTTGATACTTGAACTATTTCTTTTATGTCTTAATCTCATTCGGATATTATCTTTTTCTCGGCATTTTCTAAAATAAATTCCGCGCTGAATATCTCAAAGCATAAAAGACAAGATTAAATTCTTTTTTTTTTTTTTATTAGAAAACTCATAAATGACATTTACTTCTGTTAAGGTCTTGATATAATTTCTAATAGTAAGGACAACATTTTATATAAATATATAAGACAATACTATTATTTATGCATTATTAAAATGTTGTCTTTCGTTATGGATATATTGCTAAAGTTCTTATTTAAATATAGGATTTATTATGCAGTTTGAAGTTGCGATATTATTCTTTCATTCATGGCACAAGAATTTATATTATACGTAAGCTTCGGTACACATGCGATTCTTCAACGCTATTTTTACTCTAATAGATGAAACATAAAGTTGAAATAACTTCAAAGTTGTTCCGAAACTTTGTTTTTATGTCAGAAAGAAGTAGATAGTAATAGAAAGTCGTATTTTGAAAATGTCTCCAAGTTGGAATTTCAATAAAGAAATTTAGTACAGTGTACTCCAAAATAAATACGCTAGTACACATAATAAATAAGCGATCACTTTCTCACATTTAGTTTGTAGGCTTCGTTTTTTGTAATGTCAATAATTTATTGTATTCTTATGTTTTAATAAATTTAACAACGAATAAGTTTTCGTAAATGCATTCTCATTTACATATAAATACAGAATAATATGCTTAAATGCGGTCATTTCTAAGTCATTTCTACGTCTTTAATATGCGCATACTAACTGGTAATTTCAATTTCAATTCGTTTAAGAAGAATGTACCTAAATGTCCCAACTAATGTTTGATATTATTAATATTTCAAAATTGTCGAGTCGACTGACTCTTACCTAAATCCTTTTTCAATATTTTTCAATATATATTTTACGATGTCATCTGCGCTAAATTAGTTCTCAGTCGCAAATGTAAAAATTCAAGCGGTAATTAGTACTTTCAATGTTATAATGGTACATTACAATGGCGAGCATAAACGCACTTGCCGCAACCGCAAACAAATCAAGCAATTAACATTGGCAACAATGGTAGAAAAATATTCTATTGTTTTGTATATTATCAAAGTATAATTATAATTTATTGATTATTTGACGCGTAAGCATTTTTTTAATATTAAAAATACTATTTAAGCTCAAGTATAAATGTCAATTTATGTTAGACGATAAATTCTTTTTTTTTTTTTTTTTTTTTTTTTTTCAAAATATTCATGATAAATAAACAGATATTTCTAGTAATGAGAAAATAGCTTATAAGTGTAAAAGCAGAATTTCATTAAATAAATGAGAGATGAATATGTGCATCTCTGAAATCTCTGAATTAATCTACTTTCGTGCACGTTTCATTAGCATATTGAAAAGAATGATTAAAAAACTTACCTTAATGTCCAAGTTGTTAAATAATTGAAATCTTTTTCGGAAAATATCGATTGTGATATCGCGCTTACGAAAATTGTAGAGAAAATAATCGTTTGCAAAATCAGAATCCGGTAATATTCTCGAATTATTACAATTTATCTACAATTTATCACGGTTATTGTACCAAAGACTTTTTACTAAAATTAGTAATATTTCCCTTGTACGTATTAAAGGCTGCAAGTGTCAAGGCCTTGTAATATTTTAATTTTATTCGAATTCTAATCGATGACAAACTATTTCCATGCGTATGATAATGATATTTAATCTAAATTACTTTTCAATTGGACGGGCTTTTCGTTACATTACATTTTTGATCGAGTATAACGCCTTAAATATTTCATTTTAAAATCTTAAATAAGGCTTACCGAAGAATTAATAAAAATCCATGTACATACCTAATTAATGACATTTCATTTCATTCTATTTTTATTCATTCAGCTTAACTGTCCACATAAAAATGGTATTTCGAATAAAATTTTCATGGCAGTTAAAGACGTCTTACCTAATTTTACATTCGATAAAATATATTTGAGTGAACATAGTAAATTTTATTGGAACTTTGAACCGACGTTGGTAGTACTTTGATCGAAAATTTAACACCGTTTATCAAGATTTTGAACACGGCATTACCACTTGAAATTCCGATATCGATCTTATCATTGTAAGCAAATTATTATTTTCAGTATCCCAAAAGTCACGTTACAAATATCATTACGTCTATCTTTCGTATCGTAATAACGGCAATGATCGTTATTAAACACCGTTAAACGCTTTTTCTCTCAAAGCTATAAATGACGTAATTTTCGTACTTGGAACTTAAAAAAGAGTCATCAAGCAGCCTCCAAGTATTTTACGTTATTTGGAAGCTTTGAGTACCGGATGCGCTGACCAAAGTCTAGCCCAATAATACAACGCAGGAGTCGAAAAATCACTCGCGCACGACAAGGAACTCGTCCTTATTTACCAAAACGACAAATGTACATTCTGCGAGAGCGATATTCTCAAGTGAATCTTAAATCGGACGTACTGATCCGAATGATTCTCGACGACGAGTACGTAGTATTGTGGTCGTTTGAAGTCTGGCTAAAAGCAAGTGTGGTAAGAATAAAGAAAAGTGCAGGAGGAAAGTCGACGGCATTGAGGCCATTTACTCAACGCGAAGACGTCGCTACGCTTTACCGATGGAGGCGATAATTTTCTTGAATGCAGTTTTAATATCACGAGTGCACCCTACGGTACCAATTGTGGCAGTTTTAGATCGACCTTCGTCTATTTAAAAATTGGTTGAGAACAATTGTACATTAAACGGTATAAGTCAGAATATCCTTTCTAGCTCAAGCGAATGTGTGCAGTTTGAAATTAGAAAAAATACGTATCGCTCGATAGCTACGACATTCATCCAGAACCACATTAATTTGACATTAATACTCAAGTCTGAAGCAAAACTCATCGAGTGTCAATATGGAAAATAAACGTGCGTTACGTCTTTGCTGCTTAACGGACTTGCGGTTGATGATAGTTTTCACGTTTATTATAGATAACGTACCGTAACACGTGCGTATAATATATTATTTGTTTTATGGAAATTCTAATAAATAAGAAATCTCTAGACAAGAGTAACATATACATTTAAGCTTCGCGTTTTATTTATGTGCGAGGTCTTCTATTTTAAGCATTTTCATTGTTCTTTTTTTTTCTCTCGAGGCACTAAACAATGATACGAGAATTCTCTTAGGAGTGTTTTCATTTTCCTTGCATTTACTCTTCTCTTCAGAGTTTAGATTTTTTTTTTTTTTTAAATAATTTTCCGGCGCCCTTTGATATCTACGAACATCTCGAATCTCTCCCACTCTCGTTTTATCCTCTCATTCTCGCATGCACCTCATTTGGTCAGCTCTTGAACCGCTTAATAAGCGCAATATGGAAGAGGTACTTCCTTTTGAAATTTCCCGATGTTGACCAGTGGCGTACCGCGCCATTTCGCCTCGTAATTATGACATTTGAAACGATGGATGCAATATCGTTTCTTTCCGCGATTGCATTTCTAAGTGGCTTTTACTTTTCCTCGGCGAATTCGTTGACACTGCGGTTATCGAAGAACGAAGCTAGAGATATTTTTCAATACTGGAGTTTGTAAAACTCCACTCTGTTTTTCCACCTCGTGAAATTTTTAAAAAAGTCATTGTTTCGCGTTTCTTATTAAGAGTAACGAGTAATTCTTTGCTATCGAAACAAGCGAGAACGCGTACAATGTACACCGAGGTCTTGAGCAAATGCAAATATTCAAAACTTTGTTTTGTTCCATAGTTGACGTATTTTATCCGCGTTAACCTACTTTTTAAAAAATTCACGATAATTTGCGAAACGGAGAATAAGTAATTCCTTTTGCAAACGTCTGGCCTTTAGACGACCTAACTTAAGGTTTCAATACGCAGAAATAAAAATAAATAAAATGCTACTGCACCCGAGAAAAGAAGACAAACGACGAGGCTTTTCTCATATAGAAGACACAAAACTCGAAGGCCAAGAGGAAAAATCAGCTAAGAGTTGGGTTTGGGTGGAAAGAGCGGGTGTACTAGTTTAAAGCCACTCCATTCTCTTCTCATCTGTGGCTTTCAACAACCCAAGAGCCGTGGAAGTTCGTACCTTCTTTCGCTCGCTCTCTCCGTCTTGACTGAAAAGAAAGTCAGAGGAGTCGATCGAAGAAGAGGGAAAGCGATTGGCAAGAGTAGCGCAGTGGAATCGCGAGAGACTATTGACATTCGGTGCGACGTAATACACTAGGGAGGATGAGGGATTTCGATACCCAAGAGCTTTTCTAAGTCGTGGTATACGGTCTTGCGCACAACGGGGACCAAAGGATTCTTATCATGTTTCTTCTTTTTCCCTTTTTGTCGTGCGTATCGCCGAAATACGAGAGTATAATTTGTTTTCCATTGAGACGTTCCATGGCAATCGACACCGGAGATGTAATGGAAAGATAAAAGCGAGAAAATTGGACGGAACGAAGAAGATTCTTTTATTTTCGTTCGTGTACATACAACGGAAAATGCGAATTTTGGTAAGAGCGTGCTTCTTCAAAAGGATAGCTTTTACTCGATTAATATTCAACCGTCCCATTGAATTACGTAAGTAATTAAAAAATTTTGAGCAAAAAATGCTAAGGATCGCGATGTAATTGCGTAACTTAACTATAACTCTCGTCGTCTTCGCTTTCAAAACAAAATTTCATCATAAGAAAGCTTCGTTATTGATTTGATTTAAATAGCTGGACTTGATATTTCTACACGATTACAAGCTTTAAATGGAAGAAGATATTTGTAATATTTCTCTGACAGATGAATCCAAGCTGTAAAATTTAACATTAGTAATAGCATCTCTTTCTCGCAACTCAATAATTCATGGTAGTTATTTTGGTTTGCTTCGCAGTCGTTGTTTTTAGTTAAATTTGAAATTGATAGGTCGTTGTAACTTATTCTTTGACAAGCGAATGCGAAAAGAATCCTTCCTATAATATCGATTTATCTCTCATCTCCTTACAAGAACTAAAAAACGCAGAACTGAAAGTCTGAGTTATTTTCTCTGTGCAACTGGTTCGTTCACCCACGCACAAAAGTTTCAACGAACTCTCCTTAATGATCATTCGACAAATTTTGCTTGAAAAAATCGAGTCAGAATAAAAATGAAATACGATGATAAACGAAAGCCGCAGGCCAACTCAGGACCACCGCCACAAGCGCGATAAAATTCATCGACTTTCAAAATGGCCTCGAGCGCTCTCTCTTTCGACGTTCATTTTGCTCAGACGCGCACACATACAGACTCGCGCCGACACGCACGCACGACAGCCCATAACACAAACCTTAGGCGCTACGCGTTTATATCGGCAGATTTGACGGCGTTCATCCGGACACCCTTTAACAGCGTCTGACGGCAGGAAATGGAAAATTCGGGGGTCGGGGGAAGACGAAAGGGCGTCTGAAAATATTTCGCGAATACACGAACGTGTGTGCACTTGGCGATAATGAGCTGCGAAAGGCAATATGTTTCGAGTTGATGGAAGATTCGAAGATAGATATTTTTATGCGCTTCGTCGCGTTGATATTGCGCGTGTATATATTTTTTGCGCCTCTTTTCTTTCTGACACTTTTCGTTGGGAGGAGGAAGTGATATACTTTTTTACGTATCCGTGAAGCTCTCGCGGTTATGGGAAGAGACGTACAAGTGGTTTTGAATAAGTTTGGGTCGCAGCAGTTAAAATAAAGTTTGTGCGCTATGCGAGGCATTTATTTCAATTGTAGATGTAGAATACAATATTGAATTCATCGAGCGATAAAGTTCATGTTCGATCAACCAATTGAATTTATTATCAGCCGTACAAATAAGGGTTTTCTTGGAGGTAGACATTGTTGCACAGATAACGTTAAATACTTTTTATTAAATAGATCCGTCCGTGTTTAATAAAAAAAAAAAAAAAAAAAAAAAAAAAAAAAAAAAAAAGTATTTCTCAGGATCTCCAGCAGCGTGGATGCATTATTATATTTACAACCGTTTCCAAGTTTCCAAATAAGAAAGTTCTAATAGTTCTTCGCTAATTCGAATTAAAGTAAAAATGTAATTCATTTAAACGACGGAATATTCTCATTTGAAGGATATTAGTTTTTAAATATACGTAATAACTACTTAAAATTTGCCACAAAGATGATTGCATTAACAAATCCTTTAATAGGATTTGTTAATGCAATATTAACAACAACAACAACAACAACGTCGTATTTCTCGTTTGAAACGCAAACGTATTTTAAGTCGAACGTTGTTCGACTAACATCGGGGAGCATCATACGAATTCTCAAAAATTTCATACAAATTTCAGACTCGTTGACAAGTTTGGTCTTGAATTGTAAATGCGTAAAATCGACGTAAGAGTGAAGCAAAGTAGACGCTGTAAGCCCCAGGCAAGAAAGAAAAACGTTGCTAGAGGAAGAACAGATACCGCATCTGCGAGTTGCGAACGTATTTATTGCTAAAAAAGAGCAATATTTATTGTGCACATACACTCAGCCTGATTTATGAAATATTTTCGTCGTTGCTCAATAATTTGGCGAATAACTCTCGAAGCCACCGAGTCACTCTTTCCGTAGACCGACTTGAGACTCTCCGTAAATTAAATTGACAAGTCAACGCATAATTCGGTGAATTAAACGCTGCTTCTCTTGGTCGAAAGAAGGCTAATCTATAAATACTAATGTAATTTAGAGTTTCTTCGTTAAATATCCTCTCGCGTTCTCTGGCTATTTCAAGTTGAAATTATTAATATAACACTCTGAAGAATACAACGAATAGGGTCGTAACATTAACTCCAATATCTGAGGTTGCCACTGAGTCTTTACCGCAAACCTCTATTGCTTTTACAAGATACGAGGCGACGGTAAATGGCTTGAAAAATTGAACAATTCGTAACGCGATTAGATAACATCTAAAGCCCAAGTAACCGAACGAACGGTCGGTGCATTCGTGTCTACACTTTTTGCCATTTACCAGATATTTCAGATATTCGAATTATTCGAGCACCACGACTTGTAAAACATGTATACGTATTTTCTTTCGTTATTAAACGCAATTTTATTTTAATTGAATCATCGACGGTTGAGTTTGTAGGTGTATCGGTTCGAAACCTTTTCACGTAATATTTATACGCGGATAACCTTTTTCTTACAAATTAAAATTACGTCTAAGAAGAGTTATGCTTCGGAATCGCCTCTAAAACAAATTAACTTCAAGGTGTTATTGCCATACTCGCATGAATTTTACCAATCGATAATTTATCGATTCCTCTTATAATAAATTACTTTTCATGCTTGCACTTGTTTGCGAATATCCCTCGCTTAAGATCCATCAATATGTACGACGGACTTATAAGTTACGTTGAGTTTAACTTGTTCGAATTGTGATCGAGAGACAAAGGTTTTACTGATACAATAATAAGCAGCTGGGAATACTAGAGCTCGTTCGGATAAAGTAGCACACAATTTATTGATGTGTACGTATTGTGATATATGATATCCAGTGAGGCAAGAAATATGAAATATTTTCAAAAGAAAACTGTCGATAAACTTTCTCAGCATCGCCGCATGTTTATTTAATTCAACACTTTGTCTAGCTTGTAAGAACTAGATTCTTAATTGATAAGCAACTTTTTTGACTGTCGTCGAATTAATTCATTAATGACGTGTGTATTAATTCTCAATTATTGATTCACATTATTAATGTACCGAATCAGCATTATTATTCAAGTAAAACAGGTTAATTGTTAATAGGTTAATTCAAGAGCAGTTTAAGATCTGAAACGATAGAAAATGTACATAATGTACGAAGCTTTTTAATTACCAACCGTATTTCGAGTCATCAGATTTTTTCTAGCGAAACCTTCGTAACTATTAAACAACAGATATTGCCGTGATATATGCAACACGCGACGTATCTAAATATTATTTCGAAAACTTTCTGTTCTCGTACAAAACTACATTTAAATAAATAAATGAAATCAAGAGAAACTTCCTTTTTATAAGGCTTTATAAAAACGGCCACAAAAATAAATTGCGCATGTTTTGAGTGTAAACCGAATGTACGTATTGTACTAAAAAATTCGCTTTTTAGTGGAAGAACTCTAGCATATTTATGAAAAACTCAAAAAAGTTTGTTATATTTGCTTATTTTTCGGTGATTTGTTAAAATTCCTTTGACTTTGTGTCAGACTAGGCGAAAAGTATTGAATCTGAATGCGCTTCGGACGAACTTAAAATATATTTAATGACAACTGAATTATTAAATGTATATACATACACACACACACACACACACATGTATGTATGTATATATACACACACTTATTGCAATTATATCAATTATACTACGGACCTATTAAATCAAGCAGGCAATTCGTTTAGCCGTAAAATCTTCACATGCAACTGTGCATCAATGAGATAACAATACAACTTTAATTAGTACTAAAAAACGACGTGCTCGTCATTTATTGACGTCACCTCTTAAACTTTTAATCCAAGTTAATTCATCTGGAAGTGAAAATGAAAGGCAACTTGAAGAAATACGTCTAATTTTCATTCGTTAAATATTTTTCTGCAGAATGACTGAAATTACGTAACGAAGTTTTATTTAAAATACTTTATATAGCTCTAAATCTTATAAAAGTCTTATGTAAACTGTAGCTTATGAAAAGATAAATATTGTATAACGATTATTACATAAGACATTTTCATATTTATTTGTCTACACGTAGAAAGTTATACCATATTGGAATTAAGATATTGTACAAACTGCGTTCATTTCATCATTAAACGATATAAATCACGTTTAAAGTACATTCCAAACAATTGAAATTAATATAAAATATTTAAATATCTTTGTCCTTTATCGGTGAAATTTATACGATATTAACGTTTACAGTTTTTACAGATGTTTTATTTCATGAAAAATCGAAAATTATAATTTTCGTCCATTCTAATGCACCACTTGCTCTATTTTTACTATCGATATTATGTTGTAATAAAATATCAAAGTAATTGAAGTATTCATTATGTCAGCTTTTAAGTTTTCTCTACGAGTAACATAAGTATTTTATATTTTACGACTCAAGCGTACATAAATAAAGAAAGTAACGACTATGAAATTGGTAAATCAATAGAATTGCATTTAAAATTTTAATATCTCTTTGTTGCTTTACAAGCATACCAATGGCAGCAAATTAAAAAGAAAAATATTTTATAACGACGTTGCGTTCCTCTTCTTCCGAACTTCCAAACAGCAATTTCAAACACGAATTTTTATAAACTCCTGAAGATAATCCTTCAACTTCAATAATACACGTGTCACCGAAAAATAATTATCACTGTCCTTAGCACACGTTCGGACACCGTCGCTTTCTCTTCTGAGAAAATCGATTACCTTAGCCCCGTCTTTTTCCTTCCAGCGCTCTGCATTAGCGAATTAACGCGAAGGACGATATACGCGCACTTTATATTGCTTCTCAAAGACTTTTATTATTATCGACAATATGATATATAGAATTAGATAGAGATCACTTTAAAATTAAAGCGAATTATATTGTAAAAGAAACGTGTATTTCGACACTGCAGAAGTAAAAATTACTTCCTTGAGTAGGAAGGAGATAAGGAAATTTTTCTACTTCTGCTGTATCATCCCACGTCCTATGAACCCTTCGAGGAACATAAAGGACGAGGGAATGTATGGAAAGCAGCATTTTCATAGCAAGCTTATTATGAAGGGAACATTTCCTACGGTATTCTTAGAGTAGAGTATTTTTCCAGTAGCCGCGTAAGTGAGCTTTTTTCATAATGTTATTAGGTATTAAGTATTCGCTTTGCGTTAACAAGAGAAACGAAGGAGCATGTGAATGTGGAGTTTCTTTAATAAGAAGAAATGTACAGTTCGACTACACAATAAGTAAAGTATAAGTTGTAAGAAATTAGAAGGCAATTTTAAGTCGAGATATCTGAATTCGAATGGTGTTTGCTAATTATTCCATTTGTTGTTGTTGTTAAAAGTGACCTTCCATTAGCTATACACAGAGAGCCCTTATTGTCGTTCCAATACAACAGCTCGAGTCTCGGATATGAAATCGTTCGAGTTCGAGTGGTAGCAGCTAATCAGATTCAGTACGACCTTTATCTTGTTCGCAATTGAATTAGGCCGAAGAAGTTAGGACTAACGCCTCACTTCGGGGTCGTGTTCTCTGCGTGCACGGTAAAGCGAACTGTTGTTCGACCCTTCCAGGCAGTGCAAGTGTAGCATTACGTAAAAGTCCGAAAGTGAACTTATTCAGCCTTTTTATATTTGGTGAATTTATTATGAAACACGGAGACACGGTTTCGTGGTCCGTATTGTGCGCACATGTAAGAATATTCAAAGCTCATCTGCATGTGTGTGATTCAAGAATGTACTCCGGATGGTCGAGTTGCGAGCAGAAATTCGTCTGAAAAATGCCGTTGTGTGCATTTTTCTTTGCAGCTGCTCTTTCGTCCTCTTTCGTTTTATCAAGCAGCGAGGAGAAAAAGTTTGAACTCTCGAGTGGAAAAAAGTGGCTTGATAATGCGAAATTAATCTTTTAGTTATTTCCTTTTTCTCCGCTTCCTTTCGCTTGACTCTTTTCTAGAATACTATTCACATCTTTCAAATACGCAATGTTAAGGAATATTTGCATTTATGGATACTAAATCATATTTGGTCTTGAGGGAATTCATTTCTAAAACGTGTATACGTACAGTATTTTCAATCGACTTTTTCAATAAGAATACGCGCGGTTTGTAAGCATTTATTGCACACATTTTTCTTAGTCCATCTGTCCGAGGTCGTTTACTCGTTTACTCGTAAGTCAAATATTTTCATGATTATTATTTACGTGGATATAAATGTCTCTTGTTCAACCTCGCGCACATTATTGACTATAGGAATTTCAATTCATATTCGTAACGATGAGTGTTTATGCCACTGGATTAATAACGCTCATTGAATTCAAATGATATAAAAAATAATATAGAAAAATACACAGTTTTCGCATGACGGTAAAACAGATTTTTACAGAGGAAACAATTCAATTTGCATTGAATATTAAAAATATTGAAGGGCGTACTGAGCCAAAAAAAATTAAATATCTAAAGAATTTAATCTTTCTCCTTACGATTTTATTGTTAAAAAAGCGTAAACGTACTCTACGCTTTCGTAGCAAATTAATTAAAGATATTCAATATCCGTTTAATACAACAACTGCGCTGCCATGTTTTTGCCAGTTACGCCAGTTACGCCAGTTACGCCAGTTACGCAAGTTACGCCAGTTAAAATTTTAACTGCAGATTTAAAGTACTTCTCGAAGATCCCGATGAAATCGTCCTTTTATGAGTAGTTTCAGTCTGATGTAAAATTAAATTCATTCGATGTAAAAGGTGTTGAGGATGTTAAGGGAGATAAAATTTTAACTAAATTCAAGGCTCATTTGAATCTTTTGAAAGTTCTTTGATAAAATTCGTACATCGAGGCTAAATAAAATACACTAAACGCACGCTGTAGAAGTAATATCTGTGATTCAAATGTTATCACATTTCATGAAAGTTTGAATGAATGAAAAATGTGATTGCGGTAAATTTATGCAGTGCAGAAAAAAAAAAAAAAAAAATAAAAAAAAAAAAAAAAAAATAAAACTAATATCACGGTATCACACTGAAATATTTTGTAATTGAAAAGGGTAATTCAAAAGAATCCCAGAGAATTCATTCGTCTGTGATGCGCGATAAGATTGACATCTCAAAAGTATGACTAGAATTCAATCGACGGCGTATTGAGATTATAAGTATTTCCATGGTAACTACTTTCCACCGAAAGCTTACGAACTTCTGCTTTTGTTTGTACTTGCAACGAGAAATTATCTATAATTCAATTGATCAGCGTACACTCGACACGAAAGCGGCTTCGAGCCTTCGGATGGTTATTTCAGAACGACATTCCTATCCAATTTGTAATGAGTATCCAATCTGTAAAGAATGACAGAAAATTGACAGTAGCAAGCCTTCTCTCAGAATTTTGGACAAAGTATTTTCGTATTTTAGCCGCTTAAATAAACAAACAAGTAAAGTACACTCAATCTACGCTCCGAAAGGAATCCACTAGCATGAATCTTCACTTTGTATTTTACGGTTGAACGTTCTATTTTATTCGTTGAGGTAGCCGAGGTTCGTGGAATAATACAATGTACCGAGAAAGAAGCTTCATCGGTAAAAATTAAGTTGCTGCGACCTCGATCGATATTCGCGTTCGTAAAAGCGAGTCTGCTATCACGTGTTTTCCAAACAACAAAGGCTCTTTCATTGTACTCGGCCATTTTAAATCAAGAGCTCGAAGGTGGTGTTGAATACTGTCACAAGAAATATTCAAACTATTTTTCCTTCATTTGACTCTTCTATGGTCATCACTCTTCTAATTTTCTTTCCTCTTTTCTTCTTTTTTTTTTAATTACAGAGGAAGGAGATTTTAATTACCTCGCATACTCGACAGTAGACAAGCTCGTGTCACAAGCTCGGAAAAATATAATGAAAATTTTTAAACACATTTTAAAAGGTGACACATACCTGACATTGCTTAAACCTTACACTTCGCTTGCACCAAAACTTAACGTTCATCCAGCTTTTCTTAGCGTCGTGCATTAATGAGAAAATTATCGTCTACTGAGTTGCGCCATAATCCGTAAGGTAGCTTTGGCGTACTTGTAGCTCTATCGACTAAATTTATATTAGACTGATGGTACATACGTAAATAACGCAGTGCGCACTTGCTGCAAGATGTTGGATACATTCGGTTACCGCGGTTATAATTACACGTGCAAATAATTAAGCTTGCAGATAATCGTACGTGTTCGCAATTGCAAATGATATTGAAGACTATCGAATGTGAATATTTTTCCCATAATCTAAGAAAATCTATCTATGACAAATAAATGATTACTAAGTTTTCAGACCAGTCTAAATTTATTGTTTGCTAAAAATACTACGCGCGGTGTAAAACTGCCCTTAATCAACAAGATGGAAAAACGTGAAATGTCTCTGAAGTATAATTCTAATCTTTCCTCTCTCCCTTCGCCATCCTTTCCGCTCTCCCTTTCAAGTCTCTAGAAATTTACTTCGGAGCTTACACGAGAGGAAAAGAGGAAAGCAGAAGCTCACAAGTCGGTTCAGGTCAATACGAGCGACTGCGGCTCTAGGGGATTTTGGATAAAATTTTTCGCACTGCTTCTTAGCACAGACTTACGCAGCCCGTATCGTTGTATTTTTTCGCTGTTGCGCAATTTCATCTCAACATCTAGATTTCGATGGGGAAAACAACGCGTGAATTATTTTATTTTAAGATGTGCAACGACATCGTAAAGAGTTCGCTTGCATTTGCATACATTAACATTATACGCGTACGAAGATTAGCAGTTTAATATTTGTTGCGCTTTTTGTACCGTCGTTAGTCGTAATAGTTATAATATGTTTTTACATATTTTTACACTTGAATAAAGATATCGCTAGCTGTCATTATTTAGGTATGAATTTAAATTGATACATTTTTGAGAACGGTTTAACTCGATTATCCTAATTATTCGTATTTGTAGCATACGTTGTACCTTGTACTGTGAAATCCATTACACGTACAATATAAGAATACCTGCGAAATTTTTAACAGACGATGAAACGATATAAAAACGAACTCATTGGACCAGAGAACGCTAGACTTGTATATATTATAACGCACGTGTTATACATATACATTTATGTTGTATAACTTTTTTTTCTTCATTTTTATTATGATTTTATTTTCACAATTTATTCAAGCTGAACTTCGAACTTGTAAATGTCAATCACATACTTCAGTTTTTTTTTTATTAACGGTTAAAAAAATCGATTCAAAAGAATCATCATCGGTTCATGTGGAAAAAGCAACGCAAGGACCGATTGCACGTGTTTACATTTAAGAATAGAATACCGAACGAAAATGTCGTTACAACGTGAAAATTGATTAATTCGAGACGCTTGGTAAATTGAGATTGAAAGGAAAATCGAATTGACAGTCCCGATTGATGTTACGTAATTAAAATTAATAAATTTTTCCATCTCGTAACATCCGCTAAGAACGCAAAATTCCTTTACATAAGATCGAAAGTCTGTCTTCAACTAGCGAAGCTCAGTTATTATATCGCTGAGTTCTGATTATCGTTGTTATACCTTTCTTTTATGATACCTTTCCGTTGCATGTAAATTGCGAACATCGATGGCCCATCGTAAGCGCATCTTGATTATTGCATAAGTGAACTTGTTGTAACTCGTGCGCGAAGTCGTATAAAACAACGTAATTTTCTTCGAAAAAACTTTTGATTAACTTGCAACAAAGCGGGTAACAAGATGACATGTATAATCATCGCGAGATTCGGGGCCGCAAGAGATATGTGTTTATGGGTAGAAGCTCAGCCTCTCGTGTAATTGAAATCCCCAACAGTTTTGCATACAGATTTGCAATTAAATCAGCAACTGCCTTAAGTTTAGCGTGCCAAGTTCGCACATTACAGATATGCACGACCTCGTAAACAAACTAACATGCCATTTCGGTACGTGCATACGTGCGCGCGTGTGTGTGTGTTTGCGCGCGCGCGCGCGCGCGAGAGGGAGAGAGGGTGAGAGAGAGGAAGCCAAAATAATAAGAGGATCGCGAAGTCGAGGAAGACAAACACAGTTGAAGGCAAGAAACAACGGAGCTACTACTACTCCTCGACGTTACATACGAAATTTAGCGAGTCAGAGGCTTCTTGGATGCGCGAATAAATCGGAAGGCGCTGTAGCAGCATAAAGCGTTAATCGCCATGCAATGCTAATTGCTAGCGCGGAGCAATTCAACAGAAATGAACTCGGTTTTAATTACCATCCGGTGCAGAGTTCGAGACACACTTCCGTTGTCCTTTGCGTATACGTACGCGGATCTGCTCGCGAAAGTACTTTGGCAGGGGCACAAGCCTCGGCATTAGTTATTTTTCGGCCAATCGAATGCACGCACGTATATTTATCTGGATTTACAGAGGGAAGCTTGTTGTCCAAGTAATTGAATTGATCGCTAATCGCCGATTTTCAACGCGTTTATTCGACCACTTGAGCATATATCAAGTGGCTCAGGTGTATCGATTTACGCTGACGCGTGCGTGTGCTTTAGCATCGAATGAATATTAGCAATCTGGTGTCAAACGTCAGATGGCAATGAAATTATGCACAACATCGTCAATCAGCAGCTGCTTTTTTATACGCAAGTAATTATTCGCGTGGAATTTATTTCGTTTCGCTCGTTATATTTACAATAGAGAGCACGTCCCATAGAGAGCATGTTAATCGTCATTCGCAATAGTGTGAGTGAATCAACTTGAAAAATGATACAATCGGTAAGTACGATACGTGATTAATTTTCAGGCAGATTGTGGTATTTGATCGAGAATTTTATTCCTTATCGCGCCGTGAAATAAACGATGTTCTACTTTGTTATATTTGAATTATTAACGAAATTACATTTCAAGCAAAGGATCATTCGATTAACCTTAACTGCATCCCTATTAGCTATTCCCAGCAAATTTATGCTGATATTCATAGACCTTATGCGCATGATAAATTTAACAGTTTTATAAAGTTGACGCGATTATTCTCAAAAAAATATACAATTTAAAGAGCCGCAAGTTATTTGCTAATTCAAAATTCAAAAATTTATACACACAATTCAAGGTTCTCTTTAATCTTCAAAATTTTAATTATTTTTTTATGGCAACTATTTTCAAACGACCGTCGTCGGATCATTAAAAGTAGATAAAAAATTTGATATCCCTTTATTGTTACCAAATCGCAAGATGAAAGTAGTTTGCAATAAAAATTGTACGTACATTTTAAATGAATGTTGCATTGAATTTAATGTAATTATTTTGAGCAGAGATACGAAGCTTTACAGATTCTTCTTTTTGGTCGACAAAGATGTGGAATCGCGAAAATATCTGGAATATTTCATAGGGCAGCAGGAAAAAGTAAGTCCTTTGCAAGCTGTTATATTCGAGACCCTGGAATAGATAAATAGATAGAAAAAGAACAATTAATTCCGTAATTCTCTTCAAACTGTCGTTTGAAAAATATCGTTCTAATTCATTAGCTAAAAGTCCAGAAAAGCCAATAAATCCAGAATTATAATTTTTCCCATAATTCCAATATTATTTATTGCAAAGTTCAAAGTTAAAAGCTGAGTTTCGTTAAATGCAAGAAACGTCTAACTTAACAAATACATATAATTTTTCATTTTTTATATCAGGAAATAACAACGAACTGATCGACTAAATTTGTCGCGGTAAACCTTTAGTTTTCAGTAACAGTTGTATTATGCTGATTTGTCGAATGTAAAATAATATGGTGGATGGAATCATCGTAGCGCATTCGTTAAAATTAAAGTGACGCGAAATCGAGTCTTGACTACATTTTTAATTACACTTTATATAACCACCCCGTTTGCACTAGCTGAGGAATATCCGTTGACCGAAGAAAGATTCGTAGACAAGTAGAAATGGACAGGGAATACCTACATGCAAATAATAACGAATGGTAAGAGAGGTGGGGAACAAGCGAGCGAGCGAGAGAGAGAGAGAGAGTGAGAGAGAGAGAGAGAGAGAGAGCGAAGTTAAGAACCAGTAAACCATCGGTTGTAATTAATCGACCGAGGAGCTTCTAGCGTGATTATTAATTGAACACATAACGAGACATGAGATAGACATGTGTCGGATCCCATTGTTTGGTATACGATAAGCGAAAATTGTAGAACTGAAGATACGAAAACGGCAGAGATGATAATTTCTACTGAAAATGTGCCATTTACCGCGCGTTGAAGTTTCAGCTATCTTCTTTTTTTTAACATCTACTGAAAGATAAATTATAAAATTACAGTGACATCTGTATTGGTGAAATTCCGTGAAGCAATAAACTAATTACATTTTCATTTAAGTATACCTCCTACGTCTGTATATAAACTTTTTTCGAACAAATTACGTTAAGTCTAATGGACTTACTCTAATTAAGAGTCACATAGTGTAACAGTAATTGCTACAATAAGTAAATTACGCTCAATTATCAAATCTCGTAAATTCTAAAAGAACATTTTATTTCTAGTCGTAATACTGTAAATTCAAGTACTGATTATTAAATTACTTCCAAAACAATATAGATCAATTTACATGCTATAATCAAGTGAAAAAGGATTTCTTACCGTCAAGCAATTTACACTTTACAATTTTTGTTTCTTTTCTTTTATAAATTTATATAAATTTAAATGCTTAGCAAGCTTCCGAAAATTTCCTTTTCTATTTGTCTCGGAAACGTATTTAGGCATACGTATTGTTGCGATGCAACCTGCGAGAGGAGACACGGAGGAAGTAAAGGGATTATGTTATTATAATCGTGCATGTGTTCGCTCCTTCGGGTAACAAGTGAGATATAACGCTGATTATTTCGCAACGATAATTCGATCGACTGGATTGTGTAATTACACACCGATGCATCTCTTACGGACGCGTGAAAGACGTTAGTTATATAGACGTGGATAAGATAATGATAAGCACATTTGAATGTTTAACTTTGAAAGATAAAGGTTCACATTCGAAATTCTGATTTAATCAAGTCATTAGGGGAAGCAGAAAAAATATTTTCAGTCCTTTGTTTTATTTAGAAAGATCCAGCATTATTTTTGTTCGTTAGCAGCATTTTTAGAGGTTTGATTTACAAAAAGTGCAAGGTAATGAGATCAATTTATTACGAAATTTCTGGTAAATATGGCTTTAGAAGTTCTTACGAATGTTTAATAATCTTTAACAGGTGAAACTATATACACGGCTTACCCTATCGAAAACAATTTCATACGCTTTCATTTATAATTTAGAATAATAATAAAATTGTGTACGTACATTAATAATATAATTATACGCAATAAAATAATGTGTGCACATAAAACGTTGCAAAGCCCATACAAAGTAATATAAAATGAAAGTAGAAGCAAATTTCTGGCACGTACTTTATATTTTATAATAACTCTTTCTTTTATAATAACTCGTGAACGGTTGGTGTATTTTATTAAAAGATAAAGTCATTTTATTTACAAAATAATACTCGTTACTTTCAAAAAATTATTTTTTCAACGTAAAGTTCTACAAGTAAATGTCTCATTCTAAAGTATTAACGTGAACAGTAAATAATTGGCTATATTTTATTATTAAATTGAAATGAAAAAGTGTACGTGTCGCGGTATCTACATTGAATCGATGTAAAATGAATATATTATAAATATCATAATCATGAAAATATTCTTTTATGCAAATTAAGTGTCAGTCTTGTGAATATCAAGTAAATGTCGCGTAGCTGTGCAGATAAAATTTTAGCTTTTCCATTGATAAATTGAATAATTACATCATAACATCCAAAATGAAGTATTTTTAGTTTTCACGGAACTTCGTTATTTATTAACTAAAGAAGAATGTTTAGTACGTTGCGAGTGTGCAAGACTTTGTTAAAAGACTCAGCGCGTATATGAAAATCTAATTCTATTGAAGTTGAAAAAGAGCTCAAAGAAGTTTAATCATTTCAGAAATAAAAATAGAGTTTTTGTTGAAATATATATAAAGTTTCTTATCGCTCGGTAAAATCATTCTATGTCATATTTTTCGGTATCGCGACGAAAGTAAACAAATTTACCAAACTACAGATAAGAGAGCGGAACTCAGCTTCAAAGTAACTGAAAATAATTAAAATTTCCCTTTTCATCCATAATTGTCAAGTGCTGAAGACTGCCCTACATTACATCTTAATTTAAATGCGCGTAAAATAAAAAAATGTAAAGAAAAAACCTAAAAGTTTACAACATTTCCATCGTTCCTTTCAGAGATGCTAACGAGACCTGATTAAACAGGACCGACCTGACAATGACCCCATCATCTTCTTCTTTTTCTCTCTTCTAGTCCTAAAGATGACGAAAACACTGTGGAGAAAAAGGGGGAAACGCAAGAACAAAACAATGCTTGAACATTGCAATCCTAGATGAAAGAGCCAAAGGCAACGCGCTCAATCTTTCTTTTTTCGTTATATACATTCCCTTTTCTTTTTCGTGTTTCGTTTCTTAAAATTTACGTTTTTTTATTCTCCGTATGCCTTTTTCAGCTTTTATATTCTGGTGCATGCAGTTTGCGATATTCCTTTTTCGTTCCCTGTTTTTCTTCTTCCAGCAATCCATCCCTCCCTCTCTCCCTCTCTGTCTTCTACTTGTAAGAGCTATAGAAAGTTTTCAACGATTTTTTGCGTCTTCTTTTATTCGCCATTGCGTATTTGTAAAGATAAGCAATGGGTACTTTTAAACTTAGCTCTACTCGTTTTTCATTTATTTCTTTCCACTGTGTAGATAACATTAAGATAAACGAAATTGTCACATAAAAGTGCAATCTGACAACAATATAATTTTCATCTAGACGTTTCATATTTTATCCCATATGAGAATAATTTAACCTGAAACGGAAAGCTAATAACTTTTCTTTCTTAACTGTTTCTCTAACAATAATCGATAACAAAGGATCGCGCAAGATTATGAGAAATTACACTTTTTCCGTTTTTTAGCGTTTTAGTTTGGTTAAAATAATTGTTAAAATACTTGTAAAGAGCCCTATTTCCTTGTTATTAATTAACGTTAATCAAACGGGTTGCTTCGTTATCGAGGATACAAATTTTCAAACATGTTATTCCTTTGTATAAATTTCTCAAGAAGCGTGAGTTTCTCTATGGGTTTTCATTTTTTGGACATTTGCTTTTTCTGCAATAACTTTCTTCTTATCAAAAAGCAAGTTGAGAATTATACGAATCGAAAACGCCTGGCAGATTGTTCCTTAACCACATTTGTTACAATACTTGCTCGAAATTTCATTTAATCGAATTCTTTCTTCTCGTGATGCGTCCTTTTAAGTTCCTTTATCGTACTCTTTTCAGCCCTTTAACTGTCCCAATTTCTATAAAAATTCATAGCAATTTATGGGGATTACTCGAAAGATGAAAAATAAACAGGTATATTACTTTCTACACACGAATTTCTACACATGAAAAGCGACGAAAGAAAATTAAAAGGGAAATCATCGCGTTGAAACGTATCGACTTGAAAAAACCCGACAAAAAAGCTTCGCCGTCAATGTGCACTTTTGCAAGTACATACACGCGCGACTTTCTCAATTCAGTGGCCAGTACAGCTTTTGTCGTCGAACGTTCGCCCTCGACTGCGCAGGGTTGGTTCGTACACGTGCACACCGGTAAAAGCTTGGGTACTGAAATAACACCTTCTTTTACCGTGGATGCGCAGGACATTTTAATGCGAACTCCGTTATCATGGAACTGCCATTTTATTCGTTTTTTTTTTCTTTTTGCGTTTTGTTCTTATAAATAAAAGAGTTATGATATCTCCTTTTCACCTCGAGGCATCATACTTTTTTTTTCTTTTCGTGATAACTAAAAATATTTGTAAATGTTGAGCATACCAATGACTGCACACGGTAATAGCGAACCCGTGAAGGAGATCTACTTTTTCGTAAAGAGCGATGAGTTATCGAACCACGGGTAGCTTTACGATTAGTTATTAAATAATGATGGCCGAAACGTAAAAACGTTCACCCAGGAAGGGTGAAGAACGAATGATATTTTTATTTTTAAGATCGGTGTGCTATCTTTTTACGATCCGGATGACTTGTTTTTCATGTTTATAGTGCTTTTATAAGTTGATCACAGGGGGGAAGGTTAAAAGAATTTAAATTTGAGTAGTAAGATTCGGTTAAAGTATTGTTTCTGAAAATTTAAGTTTTACAAATAAAGCTTCGCATAAATGTACGAATGCTTTTATGAACATCATGACACGATTATTTAACAAACGTACATTAATATCGCTTTCGGTAATATTCTAATTATTGATAAATGAGAAAACGTATTCATTTAACTTGAAAATTATAGCATTTCATTAATGTAGTTCTTTCAGAGTATGCTAATGATATTGTAGAATTTTTATTATCTCGATGAATATGACAAAACTATTACTTTTTGATTTATTTTCATCTTTATTGGCTGTTAAAGGCAAAATATTATTTTGAAAGTCTGTTTTGTTCGTACTTAGAAATATTTTATGGACCGATATACGCGCTGAACTTAATTACTTTTCAGCTTTATAAAAATAATAGTATGGGCCAATAATTAATTAAAACAAGAGAACGAGAAATTCAATTGTCGCTAATAAATCGATAAAAGTAAGGAAAATTCAAACGACTATGTCGTAAATATTGACTTTGCGACTTAATTGTTTAAGTATGTGTTAAAGCCGATGTAAAGCTTTGGAAAAAGCTAAGAATTTTATGTTTTGCTTGAAATTACAAATATTGCAGCTAATAATTAATTTAAAAACAATTCTCGATAACAATATCCTGGGAATATTTTATTATAAAATAGGCGATCTTTCAGCCTAGAGGATGACGCGTAACGTTAGAAAGTTTGGTTCGAGTTACGTAACTTCCGTCGGTTTCTAAGCTGCACAGAAATAATTTGGAACAAACTAGAAATTGAAAAAGACCAATTTCCTTGGCAGAAATCTTTGTCAGTTTTCAAAATGACCTCCTGTGTAGGTGAATTGTAAAAAGTAATTTTAAAGTTGTAAACCTGCTTTTTCATTCGGTTAAGAAGAAAGTTAACTTATAATTTTTCCACATAATCCCGCTTCATGTTACAGCATTTTAGAGTGAAATTTTTATCGTTTTACAGGACTTTGAAGCGCTATTTTGAGCTTTGAAACACATGTACAATAAAACAAATTTGTTGGATTAGAATCACTAGAAAAGTTGCACTGAAATTTCGTATATCCCAAGCAATTTTAAATGATTACGAATGGTTGGGAGTTTCCGGCTGTTTTCACATTTAATGTAAATTTACAACTAATTTCAGGTAAAAAGCATGGATTTTTATGAACTTTGAACTCTAAATTGGAATGAAAATACGGAATTATTACTGAAGATATTTAGCAATTACATCATAGATTTTGTCAGTGGTTTCCAATAGATCAATGCAACTTTAACAAGAACCCAATAAGAGATTTACTGAATTCACTGTCGTGTATTCTGAACTTTTTGGATGTGAATCACATTCAAAGAGGAGGTAAACACTTGGCTAGAGTTAATTTCCCATTTTCAATTACTCTGAATTCTCATTCGAAATTAGCGACAATGGTCACTGACAATCGCTTTACAAACGAATTTAATTAAGTGCTTGCTAACGAGAAAAGTTCGATTCCGGTATTATTAATGAATTTACGCATTAAAGACAGTTATTACATTTTTTTATTCGCAATTCTTTCGATATAAGTTGACCCGTACGCATGCACTTGCGATTATTCCCGCACAACTAACACGTGCTTAAGATAATAAAATATATATTTTTATTTTTCTAAGCTACACACGAAGGCCGAGCTATTTTTATTCTAATCTATTTCCACTCGTTTGTAGAGACCGAATTACAAAAACGTTATTCATACGGTATAAAAGTGAATGTTTTTAGATTAGTTAATAAGACGGATGAGACTGGAAATTGCACATTCTCTCAAATTAATAAGCAAAATTCAGTATTTTCTATGTATAAAACTTTACTCGCGTGACCTAAATTTGCAAATTGTCCGCAAGCCCATCCCCGTTCTGATCTTTGTTAATTCCCACGTTTATATCGCATTATTGACAGTTGCATGACTGGCATGGCTCGAAAAGTAAAAATGTCGGTGCTCGGGAAAACGGGGAAAGAAACGAGAGGAAAGAACGAGTAAAAGAAGCGCTAGTAGTACTAAAAGAGGCAGCGGTAGGGAAACTCCCCATGAATGCGAACTCGCGCACATAAAAGTAACGGGACCGAGAGTTTGCAAGCTTTCCGATGGTTCATTGTTTTATACTCGCGGTGCGCGAGGCAAGAGAATGTTTTTTAATTCAAAAAGTCCCGCGTCTCCGAATGAAAAATACGTGGCGCTTGGCAATGGGAGAAAAGGGTGAAAAAGGAAAATTGTAAAAGCCGCGATTACGGCGGAGTTTCACGTGTGCTGTCCTACTCATTTAATATCTACTTTCATTTGGCTTTATTATCTCTCGTATACGTCATACTGAGCATTGGAAAAATAGCGCATCCTCGTTAGTCGTTTATTCAGGGCCGTGCATCAGGAAATAATAACCTGCCGAGTTTACAGCTTAGAGCAAGAGAATATTTTTCCCTGATAATTTCATTGAACTCTCAGTCCTCGATTGCACATTAGAGAACAATAACGGGATGTTACAGTTTACAAGCGAAATTTCTCGTGCAACGCATACGGCACAAAGGTAAAAGAAAATTACACAGACTCTAATGTTTGAGTAAAGATGTAATTTCCAATACAATGAATTTCATACGAAATGTGTGACATTTTACACGTTCAATAGCATTCAGAGACCCCCGGAATAAACGTACCAACGAGTGATGGACAGTACCAATGGACAGTTTTTGAGATTCATCGCGTAAAAGTCTGCAGACGTATGCGTAGCAGAGAAGGGGGGAGATATTTACAGATAGATAAACCAACTGAAAGGATAAACGAGAGTTGGCTAATGCGATGCATCAGAAAGTGTGTTTCCGGCTTGTAAGCGTGACTTGACACGATACACCATCTACGGGAACGAATTCTTTCAAAGCCGCTGAGGAGTTTCCTTTTTATTTTCACTCTCGCAGAGTAAGATGAATGTGCTAACATTGCATACATTTCTTTAATGAACTATAAAAATTTCAGGAAAAAATTGCTGCGATTGCATAGAAATAACTTACTATTTCTCCATGTTGCTTTACGATACGATGTAAGAAATATAATCCAACGTACGTATGGATGCGCTACTCTGCTCTTTGTGTTAACTGGTGTTGCGCGTACACGAAGAAAAATCCGGAATGGAGTAGAGCGACGCTATAGCTATAATTATAATTATAATTATAATTATAATTATAATTATAATGGGAATGATAAGTAATTTGAGCAATTCGCACTTATGCTTTTACGAATAAATGCTGCTTGGAATAATGCACCAGATTTCGCGTTACTGCACCTTCAACAAATCGTTTTCAAAATAAAGTAATATAGAGCTTCCTCGTCGCTTTAAGAGAAAATTAACTTCTTTACACGAGCAAATGGAATGTCACTCATATGTTTTGAATTCAACGCGTTAAAGTGTATTAAAAAAATAAAAAGCATTATGTTTATTTGTGTTATGTTTGTTTAAAAATGCAGTCTAGTTGAAAAATTCAAAGAAAATTGCAATACATACACATAATTCAATCATTAACTTTCATTGAAAGAGCCAAAATGTCAATGCACTAAAATAGTAACAGATCTCATTAAATGTCGTAAGCAGTAATCGTTAGTATAAATGCACGTTAAGTATCAGCAGAATAATAATTGCCATCATTTTATATGATTACCATAAGGACACGTTCGCTAGACATAAAATAACTGAATTTAATAACATGTATAAGAATAAGGCTTTATGTCGGAGAAATTGAATGTCCGATATTTTCCTTAAAAAAATGCTAAAAAAATCTATACACAGGATACACAGGATGTAAGTATCTTAATACTAATAACTTGATACCATAAATCAAATGCGATACAAACATTAAATACAGTTTATGGATACTTGTAAAATATTCTCCTCGGAATTCGTTGTTTTAATCTTGAAAAGCCAAGTACTATTCACTTATCTCGTACATGTTCTGTTGCTCCATTCTATTGAATAAAGTACGGTAAAAGATACTTACTCGCGTAAGTACGAAATAAAATATAATTGAAAGCGTACTTCTTAGAGAATGGGAATAACTATTTTAACGATTTTACGTAACTATGATTCGAGCAAAAATCCGAATCATATTTTATACACCAGTATCGGCTAATAAACATTTTGTAAATGCATTCTTCTACACGAGAAAGAAAAATTAATTCGTATAAAATATTACTGTATGTTTAATTCGCTTATTTTTATTTGTTCATTTATTCCGTTGCTGTACAAGGGTAATGATAATTATTAAACTTCCTGTACGCAAATTAAGATTAAAACTAATTAACAATGATTCATTCGCGCCCATTAATTACATGATAATTAATATTCTTTCGACTTTCTTGGACATTTTAATTAATTTAATTAAAAAGAAAATCTTCTAACTTAACAATACAGATTTAGAATTTAAATATTAATTAAAACTTTATTTATTGAATACCCTAATGGAATATATGATTTTATACCAACTTCCATATACGTAATCGGGGTTTTAGTTAAATCTGAAACTGTTCTAAACTATGAGCATATTTTAATTAACGTGAATTTAATTGCATTTAGATTAATTATCTTATTCTGGAGATAATAAAGTAGTGATAATTCGGAATCACAAGTTAATAAGTTATTATCCTAGTTTGACTATGTACAAAATAATATTTTGTACATTCATATTACGAAAAAAATATCACGCATTTTGGAAAACTGACCGTAACACATGGCTAATTAACAGCTCACGTATACGTTCATACGAATGCCATTAAAATAATTGCCACTACCTTATTCATGAAATGTGCTTCGGATAATGTGATTTAAAACAAATTAAAATCTTAAGCCTTGGAGAGTATATTATCAATTCAATTACAATCGCATGTTTAAGCAAGTCAATTAATCTGAAGTTAGAATAACCTCAGATTCGAAAAGTTATTCAACGCGTACTCAAAATGACAAACTACGTAAAGATATTAAAAATTGTTCAACTTGAAAGAAGTATTAAAGTATAGCTACTCAGATACTGATTTTGGACATTTTAAGTAGAGAAGCCAAAGTAGTTGGGCGATGGACAGCTAATCATAATAAGTTTTTCATGCCCAACGCTCGTTCAGCATTTCTAGCTTCATAAGAAGTTTATCTTATGAACAAAGTGCGGGACGTTGAATCGGGAAAATCCTTAAAGTGCTAAGTTCCTGAACTAACGCACAGAGATTTTCGAGGCCTCCTCTAACGAAGGAATCGATTTTCATTCCGTTTCTTAGAAAAGAGTACAGCGAGCGCTTGCGTACGAGTGAAAAGTTGTATTGGCGTAAAAACGAGTTTGCAAACGCGTTAATCGAGTTTTCGATCTCGAGCTTAGGGTCGAGACGAAGAGAGACAGAGGAAAAAGAGAAAAGCCTCGCGAAAGTCGGCGACCTGGCAGGTACAGGATGGTTCTTTTATTTAGGAATCGTGTCATCGTGTACTACGTATTTGTACAAAGTCTATCCTCGTCCCGTTATAATGATCCTCGCGCTCCATATCTCTGAGAGTAGAAATTGAAACGCCAGCTACGAATTAAAATTTCACGTTCAACCGGTCAACGTTTGCTTGAATTACAAAACTGTCGGTTAAGTTTCACATCTGTTGTGTTTCGTGCAACGAAAGCGACGCTTTTGGCAAGTACACCAAGCCTCGACGTTTCGATTCGCAACGAAACGCAACGAACTTTTGTAGCTTACGATTTATTGGATTTAAATTTACCGCGTTCCTCTAAACGACGATTCGAACGCGAGAGGTGCGTCATTTTTTTGCTCTTTATTTTATTGCACGCATGCGCCAACTGGCGGTCAGACGAAAAATGCGTCGCAGAGGTGCAGCAGCAGCAGCAGCAGCTTCACGTAAGCGAAAACGCACACGTAGGGGAAATCGTGCACGGAAAGCGTGTAAAGGTTAATGGGGGGAAGTTCGTAAAGCGCGGGCGGGGAGGGAAGTGCCGGCGAGGAGTTCGAAGTCTAGATAATGACGCCGCTAGGACGGTCCATTGACATCGTCTCGTCGGGATGTCGAGATGTGACTAGTCATACGAAGAAAGTTATCGCTGATATGGAAGAAGGGCAAATGTGCGTTTGTAAGGTATATTTCTTTATTTTATTTATCTTTTTTTAATACTTCATATTGCAGGAGAAATGCTCTGGTCGTTGTGTGCGCAAGATGAAGCTTCGTGTTTCAGAGGCTTGTAATAATATTGATAATACGAATAGTTGAAGGTAAGGAAGCTTTTTTTTTTTTTTTTTTTTTTTTTTTTTTTTTTTTTTTTTTTTTAATAAATTTCGCGTACCTTTTATGCTTTGCGGTGGGTAAAAAAAAATTTCAGGAAAGAAACAACGCATAAGTATTTTTTTGCGACACTTTTCGCTACACGTAACTGTAGTTGCGAGGCGATTCGAAAATTCACCTTTTTTTCTCTGCTGCGATTAATACATTAAATCTGGTATTTGGATTTTTTATCGTATAGCAAGCAAATATTTACACGCGAGAAGGTATACATGAAATTCGTAAATTGAAGGTAGCATATGGAGAAACGCACTTGCGAAATATAACGATCCATCGACTTATTATTAAAAGAATGTTAACAAACGCATTAATTTTATACCACGATTTTCTAAACAAAAACAAATTGTCACTTGGATTTATGACACTCGTATGTAATCGTAATGTAACGTTTCATCTTTTCTTTCAAATCACGATCTTCGACGTAGATATGCAAGATTAAATATACCTTTGTTACCGTTTAAGTATACGTAGCTAATGTAAAGATTCGTTTCGGTTACTCGTGTATTTGTCGTAAAGAAAATTTCTCTAATTTAAAAGTTATTTTCCGGCATTATCGATCATCGGTCAAATTTATCCGTGACTCCAATGTAAAGGAGCGCGTTAAAACGCCAGAAACTGGAGGAAGAGCGTGAGAATGGCGACAAACGTAGCAAAGTCGCATATAAAGTTTAAAATTCGACGTTCAGTGATCGAGATAATATGAGTGGAGGATGAGCGAATCGTTCGGATTTTGATGAGCAGGAAAGTTCGCAAAAGTTCCTTCGGTATATTCAGCCGCACAGCCGTAACACCGAGTAACGCCGAGTAACGCCGAGTAACGCCGAGTAACGCCGAGTAACGCACCGTCAGGATGCGCGAGGAAAGACGGTCAGATCGCTAGTGCGCAGTCGCGTCTTCATCGCTCCCTTCTCCGTTGGCCGCCGCTGCCGTTGTTCCTATTCACGCGCTCTCTTCCACGCCTCTCTGCACTAGGTACAAGCATCCCCTCTCTCTCGGCTTCTCTCGACCCTAGGGGAGCTAATCGGCATCGGCATACGTAGCAGTACCTACCTACGTAGTCCCGTCGTCCCGCGTTTTCGCTAGTGCGCGCCGTGCCCGTGTGTTGTGCGTTTGCGTTCCCTTCGTTGATCGTCCTTCCCTCCTTCGCAAACAGAGCGAGATAGACATAAGACACACAAGCAGAGAAAGAGAGAAAGAGAGTGAGAACACAGTCAGTGCCGCGTCGAGTGTGCTTACATTTGTATATATACAGGTCGAGGAGGAAGGTGTGTTTTTGTTTGTTGGCCGCGAGGGAAAAAGTGTAGATGAGGCTGGTGCAAGAAGACAGCAGCAGTCGCCGATGACCCGAGCCACCAGCTTAGGTAACGACACGGATCGCGCCTACCGTACCTAGTACATACGTACGTAGCGCAAAACGAGAGCAACGCCGTCGGGTGTCCAAGTGGTGCGCGGATCCAGTGGAGCACCGCCATCATGAGGAGTGTTGTGTGTCGTTCGTCGCCGGCGAGCCTTTGTCGCGATCCCACGGGTCTCTCCTCCTCCTCCCCCTGTCCCTCTCCCGCCCCGCCGTCGCCCGCCCGCATTCGAGTGCGCCTTTGAGGTTAGGTCGAGCGCAGAGAGGCGTTTCTCTCGGACCGACTTCCGGGACAAGCGTCGAGAGACGGAGACAGAGATAGACCGGGGCACCGACGCTCCGGGATTCAATGGCTGTTGTGCCTCGTTGCGAGTCGATAACGCGGTATCCAGCTCTCCGTGTACCTCCTCTCCGTAGCCGGTCACCCGAGATTCCACGGGCCACGTGAAGGCCTCATCTGCTCGGCTCCGCTCCGTTTTCCCGTGATACGTCAACTACTCGAGCAGAGTAGTTATCATTCGGTACACTCATTTCCGCTGCATTTTTAAAGTTTCTCTAGTCCATTCCGATCTCGGGCGCCACGCCACCGACGGTCCTCCTCCACGTTTTAAGGTTAGTCCTGTGCAATTCCAAGTCAGAAGGCTATAACGTTCGCCGTCCACCGAGTTCGCAGGGCGAATTCTTTCACGCCACGAATCGTTTTGCGCGAGAAACTCGACGCGCCTCGGTAATGCGGCAGTGAAATAATTGAGATATTTCCTTGGATTCGCGTGCGGCGAAATGCCGAGGCTCGGAGTCGACGACGGCGTTTCGGATATCGATTGCGCGATGGGAGGACAGAGAGAGAGTGAGAGAGAGTGAGAGAGAGCGAGAGCGAGCGTGAGAGAGAGGGGAAAAGAGTCAGACGGGCAATGGCAAAGACTGCATTTTCTTCGTGTATATACATTGGTACGAAACGTGCGATTCACGCGCCGATCGCAGACGTCTTAACCTCAAAAAATAACATACCTCACGACGCCGAGAGAGAGAGAGAGAGAGAGAGAGAGTGAGAGAGGGAACGAACGGGTTGTCGCGCGTTGCAGCTGCGAAATAATGAAAAGGAGCAAAAACGCGGGTATTTACAGTGTTGCCAGAATCGCCGTCGAACGCAGTTCCCGAGTATACAGAAAGTCTGACACGCGTTCGCCCGCCGACGTGCAGCCGTTGCTCCGTTTTGCGTTTACCACACACTTTTGCTTTCCATTTATCGTGGAATGTTTTTCAGAATTCGTTAATAATCATTCCGATATTTTTAACAATATTGCTCGCATAATTACATAATGTGATGTGCTTGATGCATGCGAGAGAGAGAGAGAGAGAGAGCAAAACGCGTTACTTCGTATAACGTGTACAAGTGATTTTCGATTCGTACGAGAGTACTTATGCTTCTGTGTGCAGAAAAAAAATTAATATTTGTAAATATACTGTTTTCTTTTCCAGTGTAGGTAACGTCCAAGGTGGCGTTACAACGTCCGCTACGTGCATTTTAAACAAGTACATGAAAAAAAATATTAAGAATTGGAATAAAGAATAAGAAATAGGAATAAGGAAGACAACTTTGTGCATGTTTAAACCTTAGTGAGTGTGTTCGACTTTGTGATAAACTTAACGGTAAATGAATTGTCTGATACTTCGTACGAGATAATTTGCAATAAACAATTTTATTTCTTTCGATTTCGTACGCCCATGCAATGCAACGTACGAAAACTTCATCGTTATTTCTCTTTCTTTACGTTAGGCATCATTTCATAAGTACACGTTCATCTTTGTTAATGTATACATTTCTCACCAACGATTCTTTCACTTTTTTACTAACGTTATTTAGATTAATACGAGAGTACTTTCATAAGAGAAAGTTGTAAATTATCGCATTAATACAAATATAATCCAAAAGTGCTGCTCGATTAGAAAAGGAGTTCTCTGAATTCTCTGTTATCGCGAAAAAATTTTAAAAATCGTAAAGGTTTAAAGCGTTACATTGATTAAAAAAAAAAAAAAAAAAAAAAAAAAAAAATAATAAAGCCGTGTATTAAATATTTCCTAAGAGCACGCGTTTCTCGTTTTACTTTACTAATTTTTTTTCTTGTTTCTTTGATATACTCATTAATTGACAGCGTTCGTTACGAAAATTTCTCTACGACCTACGCACCTAAAGCAGTACGTCAGTCGTACTCCATCGACGTATCAATGTTTTTAATTATGAGAATGTGAAAATATTTAATCACTTGTAACGCTCCCTGTATCAGTAACGATATTTAAAGAGCATGAAGCTAAATTATAATTTTTAGCTGGGATTTGTGGTCAATTGGTTAAAGATTGATGTAAAAGGTAAATGTTTTCGGTATAATTTTCAAGACTCCGTAATCTTGAAATTAGAAATTGGCATTCATATATTGAAGCCTACGTATGAATTTTTTAAAAACATTTGAGTAATTGCAAAGTTTTTTTCTTTTAAGTACTGAAAACATATTTTTAATAAAAAAGAAGTCACATTCGTTATTGTTCACTTTTATTAGTCTGAAGACATTATAAAAGTATGATCTAATAAAATTAATGATTAAAATGTGTACGGGCTTGAAATCTAATTTTTAAAATAATGTTTCGCGCAGTACTAAAAGTGAAAGTTCCAGAAAATCCGATTAAAATAAATTTTATCCTTTTTTTATTGGTGGAAAAAGAGTTTCATAGAGTCGCTTCTAATGTTTTGTACTTATTGTTCGCAATTGCATGTTGAATTGCATTTAATCCGATACAGCGATCTACTAGATAAAATCATGTTATCGTCATTTCAATATGTAACTGATACCAAATTGTAAAAATCATGAAAATTGGTGTGGAAATTCGGACAGTAAAACCTTGATTAATTAATTATCTGCATTAATGTAAGAATAATTGAGACAGATTAAAGACCCGGAACAATATGAGTACAGATTCTAACGTTTAATACTCTTGTCAGTTAAAAATAGTAGTAGAAAGTTTTAAAGAATAATAACAAAATTAAAATTAATGAAATAAATGTGCCTGATAGATGATCAAAATTCAATTAAGAATTGTTAAAAAGCTTTTTTATGCTTTGCATTTATACGTTATTGTATTTTAGACAGCAAATGTGAAAAAAAATTCTCACTCCGGCAGATTAAACCTTATTTATGTAACAATATACAATCATTTTCCCTAAGCATACTTTTCAATAAAGGAAGGCTATTTTAATTTCAAACACTATATTACGAGAATCGCAAACTTACATATCAAATATAAGTCTATTTGAAGCTAACAGTTTTACTTAAGTACCGTAGAATTCCGAGAATACGTATAACTAATTGGTTATAGGATTACTGGGAATAATTTTTTGCAAATAATTTCCAGACAATAATATTCACACTTGCGTAAGTGTAGTAGTATGCCTAATGTGTTGCCCACAATACTTTGAAGTACGATTTAAATATTTCTGGAAACTTTCATTTTCAAGCCTTGAAGCTTTTCTACAAGCCATTATTATCCAAATTTGTATATTTATAACCGGAATTAAGCTCACGGGAGTAACCACAGGCTTCGAGCGTATGACTCAGAGTTAAAACAAGTTGTTCAACTGATACGGTTTTACTCTTCAACCCTTTCGTTTGCGAAAGTCGCGCATCGATTACGTAAACTCAATTTTTGGCTTATCGGGTTCGTTGCCGCTCGAGTTGGGCACGTCATCTCCTCGGCACGGCTTCTACAAACCTCACGAACAAAGAAATAAGGAAAACACGAAAAGGGCAACATCCATTCATATCCTCAAATCAAAAGCCGAGGCGTGTATTGATTGTTTCGTCGCGTCTGGCTGCGCGGTTTCGCTTTCCTGTTTCTCTCTCGTTTTCTCGCGCGCGGTTCTACGCTTCTATAACTCGACGACGCTCCCGTACGTATTTAAATGGAAAAAGAGGAGTCGAGGAGCGCGAGGGAGAAAGGAAAACGAGACGCCTCGAAAAATCAGGGAAGTGATATTTACAACTGGTCGCTCGTTAAATTAAACGAAATAACAGGCCCGTAAAGTTAGCGCCCGTAATTTATAAATATCATTATGTGTACATAATTTACCGTCCGTTCGATTTATCGTGAATTTTCATATTTGCTCTCCAGTCGGAATCCGAATTTCCATTTTATTTTGTACACTTGTATCAATCAAGTAGAACAAACGTAATCTGGTTTACGTGAAAATTGATTGCTCAAGTTTACGGGTTACATAAGCTTAACCTATCGATTTTATATAATATAACATCAAAATAAACAGTACTCTAACGTGTGCAGATATATCGATAGATTTTATCAGTCAGCTCTTACGGACGCTAAATTACGTATGATAATAAAAAAAGAAAAACCCTAAGCATTGGAGAATTTAACCACTCCTTACCAGAGGTTAACACATTTTAAATTCTCGGCAAAGTTTTTCTTCCTGAATCCGTGATATTTTTCACTTTTATAAGAAATCGGTATTAGAACTGCTTTAACTGGTACTTTCCATTTTGAACAAGTAAAGAGCAATAACTCGAGTGAAATTTAAAGTAAATTCACATCTGCAAAACGTCCAACACGACAGCATATAAAGTAATATTGGTACATTTTTAGGGTAAAGTACATTTCTTATCGGTTATAGCAATAATGAATGTTTAAAGAAGAACAAGGTAACAAATGTCGCGGATTATCTGTATTTCGCATATCAACGTTGTTAAAATTAGGCATTAGAGTGCGGAGGTATGCAGCTCTTAAAACTATATAAAGAATAAAAGTAAAAGAAAAGAAAGCAAGAGAGAAATGACCGAGGAGAAACATTTCCTATTTAGAGAAAAGAATTGCCGGTGTATTCCCCGGAATGAAAATAGCAGTGTACCGAATAATACAGTTAACGTGTTCAAAATACTTTGTTTCTTAAAATGCAGAGAGAGAGAGAGAGAGAGTGTGTGTGTGAGAGAGAAAGAGAGACGCCCACACGGGAGCGCGCGTCCGCCAAATGGACGCTCCTCCTGTGTGTGTCAAATTCACTTAAAACCCCAAGGCACTGATTTATTGCGCGCATTCTTACGGGCCATTTCACGTAAATTATAGTACAAAACTTTTTCAACGGCAATCCATCAAGCGAACAATGGTGGTGGCAGGTACCACCGCCCGTCAATCTTTTCCTCGACTAAATATCACGCGGAATCCTCCCTGGATACGATCTCACGGCGCATGAAGGAATCGGGAACGAGTCGCATAACGCGGTGCAGTTATCGAGAGAGAGAGAGAGAGAGAGAGAGAGAGAGAGAGAGAGAGAGGAAGGAGAAACGTACCTCGCTAAACCGGTCGAATGCATGTAACGGGGAGAACGACTGCCATATAGTCGCCTGTATGCTATAGTTGTACATTCGAAGTCGCGAAGTGGATTAGCTCTCGCTTCTATGTGTTATACGTAACCGGCGGAATGCGAACGAGAGCCAGAAAAACGCGAGCATTGCATGTTCTCTGTGTTCTCTATGTCTGGCTCTTTTTTCTCTCCCCACCTCCTCGTCCCTTTAGCCAGTGTTCGCGTCCGTTATCGCAGAGCCACTGCCCAACTTCTCCCCTTTCCGTAAGCATTTACCAGACGTTTTATTATCTGGGGCTTTCTGCTCTAATTTCAGCCCCGTTTTCAGGTAACAACCGGCGGGGATCGGGCTTTTTCGGAGACGCTCGCATTTTTCTCGTCAAACATCCGGAGGTTAGGGAACTCTTTACGGAGGCTCTAGGCAGCCTCGACATTATTTATTTATGTATCCGAGTGTAAGGCCATGCTGTTTGGACATACTTACATGGCGGTGTCCTTATCAAAGACATTTACATTCGTCGCTTCAGCGTTTTTCTTTTTAAGGAGGAGACCAATACATTCATGTTTAGCTTTCCGCGGAGTAACGAAGAAGTGTATTCATTGAAATCGAGTCCTACGTCGGTTAATATTAACGAGGTTGGTGTTTTCTGTCTCAAGACTGACCGCATTACCGTCCGTTCGATTATTACCGAGAATCGCTTTCATTGCCAAGAGTTCCGATGCGATCATATAAAATCAGAAGGCTTAACCGCAAATTAACTTCTGCGCTTCTAACTTTTTCAAGAACTAGAGCGCTTATGATTTTCTTGCGATAACGTCATTGCGCATCTCTTCGTCTTGGTCAACAAATTTGTCGGCGTTCTTGGATCTCTTGACTCTCCTTGACTTACCGAGAAAGCCGAACTTTCGGATGTCGTTCCGTACAACTTTTCGGAAATGCGGGTAAAACATTTTTACGAGCGGACGACAATTATTAATGATTCGATCAGCGCACTTGCTTGCTTTTGCCACAAATGTGAATATTATCTTAACCCATCTGCTCGAGTTATTGAGTTATTAATACTAGAGTAAATGCACAAAATTTCAATGTACTCGCTGTTTTCTGTAGGTCCCGTTTAACGTCAAGTGACGTTAAAGTTTCGCGAAGGACGTAATTCCATCAGATTAAAATACGTGTAAATAATAGATGGAGAAAGATTTATAAACGGCATGAACCAAGTGAAATTTTCCTTTTTAACTACTTTTTTAACCAACTTTAACGGAAATATGTTGATAATAAAAATGTAAAGTTCGGCGAAAAAAAAGTCGTTCAAATTCGATGCGTCTAAAGATGTACATTGAATAAACGCTTCGTTTAGTTGTGAGAGAATTGCGGCAGATGCATGTTATGTAAAAATCCGATTCCTGATATATAACTTAAGTTGATTGTCAATTATGTAATTACATGAAATCGAGAAGAGAATTATTATTATTTCGCATTTTCCTCGTAACAGCAGGGGGAATTTCACTGAATATTAGTGATTTTTTGGTACTACACTCGGTACCGGTATATTGACGTACGTTTTAATTTTCCAGTTTAGGAGGTGGAGAGAGAATCCGTAGCTGACTTGGCTACAATTGTGACATAGTGGTACTCAAAGTAATCGCGATGTTGATCACGATCGCTTCTTGAGAACGAGTTTATTTATCTTGTACAAGTTTTGATAGACGCGGACGTACATTCTATATATTCATACATATATAATAATAATAATAATAATAATAATAATAATAATACGAATAATAATACGAATAATACCTGACGCAGCTTGAGAATATAAATAGCGAGTAGAGGCTTACGTCAGTCGCAGTAGGTCTGACGTTATCGGACCTACGAATTTCCTGTCAAATGTTTTACGCCTATCCATTGGTACTCGCGTCTCGTGAAAAGTTACAGCTTCTCTGAGAAATTGAAAAATCACGATTTTGATACTGATTTTCTCGAGTAAATCAAGTTACGGCGTTGTTAAATGTTAGAGTAACGCCTCCCTACTTGCTATTTTTGATAAAATGGTCTGATTTTTCCGATATCGGAAGAGTTGGAGTAAAACAAAGTCTTGTTAAACTGAAGTGTATTACTGCGAAGCGTTTCGAGGAGAACGCAAGCGTACGAAAAGTTTCTACAGCATCTCGGCATTTCTACAGCGTCTCAGCAGAAGTAAAGAACCATTAACGACGACATCGAGGCATCGTTACTTTTTTCTTTACTCGACATTCCCGTCGGTTATTTCGCACGAACGGTGAAAAAACGATCACGACAACACCGACAGTTTTCCCCTTCGCACCTACTGGTGGACGGTTACGCAAGGATATCGTCGAGGCGTCTCTCGTTGGCTGCAAGTTCACCAGCCCACCAGATGTTGGACAAACGCACGACTCCCGCAACCAACGAGACAAAAAGTGACGAGCAAGGCATTCGAATGTCCGTGCGCGGAAAGTACTCGGGGGAAAATAGGCGAGAGAGACGCACGTACATCGCGAATGTTACGGATTATTATGTCGTCTATCTGCAATCGCGTACTAAAGGTATCCACGTGGTACTTTGCTGTCGCTCGAGATGCTACGTAAAAGCTTTAAAAGCTTAAGGATTGGTGCAAGGCTAGGGATGATCGGTGTTAGACGAGTTTAGCTTTTCTACGGATAAAAAAGAAAAACAGATCCTCCGAGTGTTTGATTCTTAACAGCAACAATTACACGATTAAATTCGTGATCGTTAACAAAGTTGATTTACAAGTGAACGCGGGATTGATGGAACCTCGGTGGTTTAATTAATTGTTTTATCATTATCGACGATAAAGCACTCGTTTGGCCCGTATCATTAAGAGCCAGGAGATTTCAGTTCCGGCAAAGTGTATTATCTAATTGTGATTGCGCGGGAGATAAGTTTCCTCCGAAATGTACACCAATTTAATTATTTACAACAACGCGGATGCTAGATTTGTTAAAACTTTAATTTGCGATATTGAGATGGGGCTAGTATATTGAAAAGCTCGTAATCGCAGAATTATAAAGCCTGCATCTTAAAATAACACGAATTACGTAAATGCCAACGGAGAGCGAAGTAATGAAGTTAAAAAGAATAAGGAGCACACGCGGGAGACCAAAAAAAAAGTAGTGCGCAACGTACACTCGTGACTTTTTCTCTGCTTTTCCACGCTTGTCGCTTGCCTCGTTTTTTTCGCGAAAGAGCGAGAAGCGAAAAAAAGTGGAAGGAAGCGTGTCTGCGAGTTTTCTTATGCGCGCGTATGCGACGGGTGAGACAATTTCTTTTCTTTTCTTTTCTTTTCTTTTCTTTTCTTTTTTTCTTTTATCCGCCGTTACATTCATCCACTGTGGATGGTGACGGCAGCCACGCAAAAATCCATTAATTGTGTCAAATTTCTCTCTTTTTTGCATTAGGTGTTGTTCGAGTTGTGTGGTAACGGAGCACTTCGCTCCTTTTCAATTGATATTTCAGCGTTGCGTTAGTATTTCCTATAGTTTTTCAAAATAAAAGAGCATTACTCGTTTCATTACTCGCCAAATCGTTGTTGCTTCTCTACGACGTGAGAAAAGTAATTTTATAATAGTTCGCTGACGTTTATTGCGCATTTAATTTTTTCGAGACGATGTTGTTTACTTTAACATGTAAAATGATCGAGATGGTATTTACTTTTAATTAAAAATCCGAAGAAATGGGAAAACAATCAATTTTCTAAAATTCCATGCATTTCTTTGGATTTTTTTTCTAGACTGAATTGTTCGTTATAGTGAAGCGTCGAAATTTGACTGTATATGAAAATACAATTTGTTTAATATTTTATATAGAGTTTAAGAGCTAATTTTTCTCTTTCGCGGTTTACGGAGCAAGAAGTTTGCCCAGTTATTTAATTTTAAGCGCAATGTTTGTCTACTTCATTCGTATTAAAAATTTCTCATGCTCTCGTTGTAAGATTAAAATCCTTCGAAGGTGTCTTAACGTTTACAGGTAGTTTCCCAATTACAGAGTTATTATACAAATTTCCTAAAATAATAATTATACCGTCGAGGGCAGCGAATGCGAAAACGTCACTGCGTAATTTAAAAATTAATATAATTTTACAGCACTTCAATTATTAATGTCTACAAGGTAAATTTTATATATATATATATATATATATATATATATATAAAACCGATTTTACGCATTTTATAAATTACATTACATGTTAAATTACTTTTTTATTAGTAGGCTATAAAGTATAAGGTGCGCGAGAAAGTAATAGCACATAATTAGATACAATATCTATGGCGTCATAATAAAAAGAGTAATTTGACCTTCTCAGATTTCCTACCCTTTTATAGATCAACGAGATAATGCGTTCTTACGAATAAGAAAGCCTCAAATTTCATTTAACTTCTAATAAGATTTCATACAATTTTTCTATTTGCCGGTCTTAGTTTTTACCGTTGGTTAAATTGAATACCCAACCAAAATTATTGATTCTGTAATAAAAAGAATAATACGTAAGAGCATTAAAAAAACATTACTTGGCTTCTTAGCATCGGCATCGGCACCATTCAAGCAATGAAGTTACAGTAAAGGAGATAAGCTATCTTTGTACATGGATTAATATTTTAAGGTCTCCGGAACATTTAATTGGATTACGTGTTTCTTACAATTTTTCATTACGTTAGTTAATTATCTTGATAAGAACCTATATAAACACTAATTTCTGCCTGACTTTTATATTTTCCAATTGCTGTAGGAATTTACTCTTCGTAAAATCTTGCCAATTGCAGTTGCGCCAGTTTTTCATTCGAGCGAATTCTTACGTTTGTCTTTCAGTTTGCAATTCGATGTTAGAAAGCGTACGACGATTCGAAGGTGAAAAATTAGTCTATTCAATCGGTGAGAAATAAAATCATCCAACTTGAGAGTTTCTATCCTTGTTTCGCCTTTTACTTGGCGCGTTTAATAATTATATTCAAGGTGATGAACCGTAATCCTACGCGATCCCAGGGACACTTTCAACGATACTACGTTACTTTAGAGAAATAATCGTCACTGGAAAAACGGATTGCATCGTTTTCCCGAAGTTTCGAAGTATCGCGTGTACAGCGACGTCGGCAGTCGTCCAACGCACTCGCACATCTCCTTATCCGACTTTGATTTCAGGCTCTCGAACGTATTGCGCCAAGGGGGTGGAGCAAAGGGGCAATCAGCATTATCGTGCCGAAAAATGCCTACGAAATGCAAGCTCTCACTCTCGCACGATAAAAGTGTACGTCGGGTACAGCGTCATTATCTTCCTTCCATTAGCAGCGTCTACTCCAGTAATTTCTTCTCTGTTTTGCTCCTCCTTTTCCACAGTACGTTTACGTTTTTGGTCCCGGTGAATTTTATCGGTTTCGACACTTAATTAAAGATCGACTATCTCCAGGCTCTCTTTTTTTCTTTATTTATTTCCCAACGAGAAACGTGTCATGGATTGACGTATTTCATCTATTTTTATTTTGCACGTCTAAAGTCATCGGTGATTTTCCAAGTGAATATCGGCAGTATGATTTTTTCTTTTCTTTTCGTGCGTTTACGCTTTAGAAGCACCTACGATTTATTATATAATTCTCATTAAAATTGAGATCGATAAAGGTATCGCTCGGAAGTTATCAGCCAACGATATTAGATTTTAATATTAAAACACGTTTAGGCTCCAAAATCCAGAGGTTTATCTAATCTAATGGCATTTCATACGTTGTTTTTTACTTTCTCGGTGTATCCGCGCGCAAAGTAGTACTGGAGTGAAAGAAACTAGTTTTACCGAGAGGCAAGCGAAGAGTCTTATCGAAGAAAACCTTAATTCTTAAGTATTCAACTGCGTGTGAAAAGAGGAATAATATGAATTGATATTACCGAGACCGAAAGAGTATACAAATAATAGCGAACGAAAGTTTCGTCTTAATAGGATCGGTGCCTTTGTTTTGCTTTTTGAAAGTACCCGAGTTAATTGCAGTCCATTTCCGAGATTTATAAATTAGAAACAATCTTGGCGTTAAAATAAATCCTTTGTGAGATTAAAAACTCTTGAAAAATCTTATCATAAAGTCGGGAGATTCGTAATTAAACAGGTGCAAGTGCATTTACCACAAACTTCTTGCAATTTAACATAAACTTGCAACGTTTGAAAAAGTATTCGGGAAAGTACGAACATAACGAACACTTTTGCCCATTAAATTATCTCGTCCGATGAATAAGAAAGAAGAAGAAGAAGAAGAAGAAGAAGAAGAAGAAGAAGAAGAAGTAATGATAAAAAAGGCTAGTACACTTTTTGCGATAAAGTGAATTTACATTCAGCTGGATATTCAGTAAATATTTGCCTTTAATCGTCTCGAAAACTACGTACACAATTGTGAAGTACCTGCAGGATGAATGCTCTTACACAAAGGCGGTTAACATGAGATATTCGAATTACTTTAGGTACTTTAGCCTTAAATGAAGTTATGAAGTTGCCGTCGACCACGGCTTATCGCGCGTTAATTTAGAGATTTCAAAGCATTTCAAAGTAGCATTAGATGCGCGAAAAAATTCGATCGCAAATACGTTTCCACTAATATCAGTCGAACGTAAATATCAATTGAACGTAATCAGGAGAAAGTGTCGCGCGTTCGCTCGGCGTTCTTCGCTCCTTTTCACCCCGACTAGCGATCGTAAAAAGCGAAAACTATCATAACGTATAATTATCCTAACGCTCGTCCTTTTGTTCCTTCCAGCGTGAAGAGGTTGCTCATCCAGCAGCGACATAATCAGCGTCGGACGCATCGGAAGCAGAAACATCAGCAACAGCCAAGAGCCACGGCCTCCCAACCAGAATCATTTGTTTAACCTGTGCCCCGTCCTCGCCTCCCTTTCGTCCGCTCTTCCCGTTCCCTCTTTATTACAAGGCGACGTGATCCCGTGGCATTCAACCGACGCGACAAGACGCCGGCGTTAGCCGTCATTAACGCATAAGCCAACAACTAAAAAGACGTAAAACATGGACGGCATGGACAACAAGCCCGTGCTCAATGACGATCCGTCGGTTACACTGACTATCCGACTCATCATGCAGGGCAAGGTACGTAATTGCAAACATTTTCCTCCTCCTCTTCTTTTTTTTTTCCTCGCTTTCGGCAAGTTGCGCGCCTCTGTGACAAAAGAGCCTTCTAGGATGTAGTAGAGTCTAGGATGTCAAGGAGGCACAGGCGACAAAACTGATTCTGCCCTTTAAAGTGCTTGCAGGTAACTGCAGGTAATTCGTATCAATTTTCTTCGCAACGTTATAACGTTATGAACCACTGTTACGTAATTGGGCGTACTGGCGTACAAATGTGTATACGAGATACGTAAATTTGAGCTAAAAATATCTCGCGATAAATTAACAGCCACTTAAAAACGAAATACTCGCGGTTGGAAAGACTTTGCGAATAAATTCATCCAAGTCCTGGCTTTAAGTTTTTAAGCTTTCGTCCGAATGGAGTCTTGGAGTCTTGGAGTCTCCTTCGCGAGGCTGCAATGCAAGTCGCGGATATTGTACCGCTGTGGAAAAGAATTGTTATTGCACTAGTCATAACTTTCGTATCTATGAAACTGCAAAACGAAAGCGGATATTACGAAGGAAGCGTTGATATAATAATTGAAATTGTCCGCGCTGAAATCCCATTTGCGGATAGTAAGAGCTCTTGATCATTTTTGCAGTAATGTAGCCCAACCAGCTATGAAATTCCGCACTTTGTGTGTAAATTTAACGAATGCTCGAGATTTGCAATAGATCTATATTTATTATCTCGGGTCAGGTGGAAGTAATTACATATATAGTGTAACGTACGGGAAAAGAATCGATGGGAATCAAATTAGAGCCCTATTTTTAAAAATTGCAAATGATATATGATCCACGTACAGTGAATTGCTTTATCGTGGTGATTCCAATTTTCTTATCCAAGATAACGCCGATGTGTTTTTGAATGGTAACGATCGCGTTCGTCTCTGCATTAACCAACTGCATACGCGTGCAGAATAAACAGCGATTGATTAAAACTTAAAAAAACACAGTGCAATACGACGGATTTAATATAACGGACACTTGTACGTTCTATTTTACGAGAGTATTTATCTTTGGTTGCATTGTCATTTAAATATTGTCGCTTTTTTTCTTAGTGTGCGAATTCAAAGAGTGATTTCGTTCGAATGAAGCGAATTATAAGCAAACGTGAATATTCACTTTGAGATTGAAATACAATATTGTTACTTAGAACGTAGAATATCGATATAAGTTTCGATATAAGAATTCGAGTAAACTTTCGTCGGCATCAAAGTAAATCAAAATTTACGAGACTGAAAATCATTCTTTCCGATGCACGAGAAGATGTTGTAAAGTGGACACAATGTATAAATTATTTTGTAAATATTTCTAGCAAGCGTACAACTAATTCGATGTTTATCAACAAAATTGATCACCGACAGAAATCACCGCATAAATAATATACGTAAATTTTTTTGTTAATCGTTGCTGACATATTATTTTGTTTTAGTACTGCTTGCGCAAAACACGTGCGTATCAAATGGAAGTTCTGCCAACGTTTCCCGTATAAAATCAACGAGTAAATGCCAACTTTTATTGAAAGGCTTGTACCTATATAATGTCGTCAGTCATTCGTTAAGAAATACTTAAAAATAATACTTGTAATAATTTCAACCAAAAATTGAGCAAAGTGCTTCGGCTTTTAATAAAAGCAGCGTTTTTTGCGGATAAGTGTCGCATTTGCTTGACGCTTGCAAAAAAAAAAAAAAAAAAAAAAAAAAGAAAAAAGAATCTGCTTTTACAGTCGACAGTTATAAGCTTAACAGAAAGGAGCTTTTAACTTTATTATAAAGCGATTATAGCTATTAAGGGAAAAGACAATTTTGATGCGCGGAAGAAAAGCTGTTTCAAAACAGGAAATACACGGCTACAGCCTTCGACTACAGCCTTCGACTACTTTCATAATTCGGATACACCTTCAAAATTTGCACATCAAAAGCTTTTCTTAAAGTAAATTAAACTTTCTTCATTTGTTCATAAACCAGAGTAGCGAAGGCGAGCTTGCCGTAACGAATCAGACTTAACATATTTCCTCTAATGAGGAAAACAAACGTGACCCATATTTGATTAGAATACGTGTAGAATAGTCGTAGAATAATGTGAAACTTGCGAAACTTGCATTTGACAACTGTTTGTGCTACCGAAGTATTCGGAAAGAAGATTTTATAAGTAACTTACCGGAGGTCAACCTGCGATAAAACAAAATCGTGAAATAATTTTAAGCAACGAAGCAGAATTCATCCATCGTTAAAAAGAACCGTTATAATACTTAAGAAGCAAAAGGACCTTAACGTACGTAATGCAAACTTTGCAAGTAGAGAGCGTTTCCGCCAATGAAATAATGTTTCGGTTGAAATAGCCAAGCATCGCTTAGGTGCGCGTAAACAGATTTCGTGAAAATTTCGTGAAAATCGAACGAATGTTTCGAACGAATTTTTCATCGTTTCCCATTGTCCATCTGCATGTACTCTTTAGGCTTGTTACACTCAGCTGTGCTGCTGCTGCTGCTGCTGCTGCTGCCGCCGCATGAATATTACGTTGCGCACGTGCGACAAAAACGATCACTTGCACTTCGAATCCCCGGTATCGCGACCCGAACTAAAACTTTTACAAGCTGGGTGTAACGTTTACAATCTGCAACAACTGTGCAAATGTAGTTAATAATTTCATTGGATTGTACTTGAAAATTTTCCTTCGCCAAGACTTCGTCTTTTATCTAGAAATTTTTATCGCCGTTGCAATTCTCTTCAATTACCGCCTATTGCTTTTTATGTACACACGTGCGTGTGTGGAATTTATTAGCTCGAAAATACGCGCGTATGGCCCCTGTAAACGTACAAGGCCGATTCCGTTTACGGCGATTTCGAATATGAATTATGTACCACGCGCAATCGTTTTTTTGCTCGAGGGTTAATTAATTGGAAAATATCCGCTCTCGTGACTTTTAATACGCGCGCGTTATATATTTCTATCGCCGTTCAATTCGAATCGCTGTCTTATTATATTCCAAACCAAGCCATTAAAAGCTTACGATGAATACAACAATCGACACGCCAATGCGAACGTATGAATTTTCTTTATTTTCCACGTTTTCCACGTTTTCCACCTAACGAGCGCATTCCATTACGTGTCCCGGCTCTCCGGCTTACGTGAGCGTCCTTTTACACGTATTATCTTCATACAGAACCTCGTGCTATCTAAACAATCGCCCAGCCTCGTTGAAAAGAGAGACACGGACACGGAGTAAGCGAACGAACAAAGGGACGGACAACGGAAAACGAGGGAGAAAAAACGTAAAGGGGGAGGGGTGGGTTCGTTCGTGCGAGCGTACAATGCTAATACCGGCGTATCGCGCTGTCCATACGAGAGGCAACCGACGACCTCGACGGCTCTCGATTCTCCCCCTTTCGAGGAAGGAATCGGAGCGCAAGCGATCTTCCGCGCGGATTCACATTCGGGCCGAGAGAGCGTCAACGGGTTGCAAGCCATCGGCCGACGCTGTCGATAAATATACCCGCCGCGATCCCGGGCTTCGACTTCGCCGCGCCGAGGAACGGACGACTCCTGCGGTGTCTAGACGAGCTTTTCTTAACTTTAAAAGACTGACCCGAGAGCGAAAGAAGAGAGCTTTAGGGTTACTTGGCGAGTTATAAATATGCAGTAGACCGCTAGGAGGCTCTGTCTGCGTAACTACGCGATAACCACTCGACGCGATAACCACTTTAGGGAACTAATGCCGAGTAATTGGCTTCGATTAAATAGGCGTTTCGATCTGGGAGACGAAATTTAAGTGTCTTACGCCGCAGTGCACTATTTCACGTTCTGGCGTTGTGCAACGTTTCGCATAAATAATTAGCGAGGGCTAATTGTCAATTAGGGGAATGCGTCGTTGGTACTTGATAAATTCTACGAGTATCTGGGTGTCGATTGGAGTTTGCGTATTTCGTCTAGGAAACAGTGGATTGGCCCCCGTTTTACGAATTGTGGGAAAAAATGCTAGGCACCGCTTCTTGTATTTCGCGCGCACATCCAGAGACCCGGTAGTTTTAGAAGCGATTAGCTGCGATTCCTCGAAAGGCGCGTCCAAGTGCATTGCGAGCTTTAGATATCCGATCATGCGCTTGTGCAAAAGTTCATTCATTTTTGCCGACTTTTCCGTTTTTCCGTTGACGCACGGAAAAGTCGAATGCACAGCTTTTCGACTTTTGAGAAAATCCTGCGACCTGCGCCCGAGTTCACCGAGTAAAGGAACAAAACGATGGCTTCACTTCTTTTACAAAAGCGACGAAAGCAAGAAAATGAAAGCCAGCGGTGCTCGGTGGCGATGATGCACCTTCGCGCCAATAGTGATTCGCGGAGTTGCACACAAATACGGGCACAAGAGCCCGCTTTCTCTGTACCGCTCGAGTCTCTTGGCACGCGCACACACGTGCACCAACCGCTTTATTACCCAAACGGCTTTCCGCGGGAGGGAATTACCGTATAGTTAATTAACCTCGCGACGTGGACGGGCATTTCGAGCGATTTCTGCGTGTTTCCGCAGCTCATGCGTGGATGCGTGTTTTTTTTTTTTTTTTTTTTTGTTCCAACGTATGCCAATTTGTGTCCCGATTTTTCCGCATAATCCTTTTGAATACAATCGCGCGCACCGCTCCCAGACGCTTTTCCCTACATTTCATTGTGAACTCCAATTGTTGAAGAATTGCGGAACGTTGCTTAATGGGAAGCGCGATACTCGAAATCTGAGAACAAAACGCGTTTTATCTTTAATAAGTCGGTGGCTTTTTCTCCGCGTAATCGTTTGGATTAACGGTAAGCGAGCGCTCGACTGTAATTTTCAAACGAAATATTTGATTGTGGCGATTTTACCGATAGAATAATCACCAGTGGTATATGATGAACCTGGGATACAGCAAAAACTCCATGGAAATATTGTAGGCGTCAATTTTCTATTATTCCTCCTTCTTCGCTAGCCTTAACCTATGCAAATTTTACAGTTTTTATCGGTGTAACCTGTGTAACCACTTGATTGAATATCGTTTAGTTACTAACTATGCCGACATTGCATTAAAAAAGAACGTTATTACTCGTTCCTTGAATGACGTTCAATAGGTTCTCCCATTATTACGATAATAATCATTTTTTTATTCCAGTACACAGGAATCTCATTGTTCGCCGTACCAATACACGTGTATCGGGCACAGTATCATACGTCGCGTACATAAATCGCCTTCGCTATATAATCATCAAACTCATTTATCAATCGTAAATCAAAATGATCTTCGCGGCGTGACTAGTCAAACCAATGGTACACCGACAAAGGTGTTTCGCACTTTTTAAAGGACTGGCGTAAGTAGCGAAGCACTACTCGCATGGATCGATGAAGAGGCTCGTTCGGATCGTCTTCTCCATTTGTAGGGAATTCGGCGATATCCAAGTGATAAATTCATCGCACGGTGATTGGCTGCGCATTACATTATGAGCCTATATATGTGCTCACGTGTGCGTTAAGCGTTCGATCCATGCTGAGATATTTACGAGCTTGACAATAGAACTCGTGTTCGCGCAAACCGCATAAATATTTGGCTTACTCGTGTTATTTTATGAACGCGAGGCTGAAATTACCGAAGCTCACATCACGAAGGACGCGGTAAAAATCTTGTTGATAAATTACAAACTACGAGCAAACTAAGTTTAGGTATCGTGCTAAATTATGTTTGAACGGGAATTGCGCCCTTCCACGGTTTAACAATTGACTCTAAAAGCTACGTTTTCATGAACATTTATTGCCTAATTAATGCGTGCTTAATGCGCTCTAAACGAAACCTTACACGAGCTGGATGATATTACCATACAGCCAGCGTATCAATCTATCATTTTAAAGCTTAGTCGCTCAAATAAATCCAATGCGCGCGCGAAGAAATCTAAAGGAAACAAACGCATTAGTTGTGCGAATGCAAATCTAAAAATCTCCCTAAAAATCCGTAGCAGTGGCGTTATATCGTACAAAATTTCAATGGGATAAGTAAAGGCTGCATTTGTTGGTGTAATGCATAGCTGGGAATAATTTGATAAATTGCAATAACTAATTGTTCTTAAGATAGTTTTTAAAAAATCCTGCTAAAAAATGCGAACACCCGAAGACAGATTAGCATCCATGGCGCTTTTTGTTTCATTGTTCATTAAAGGTTCACGAGTATTTAGAAATTGAGTTATCTAATTATTAGTAAAGAGAGTAACGAATTGAACAATTATATTTGCTGACGATTTAAGCTAAATTGATTTATTAATCAGTGGATACTTTTTAATTGTAAAACCCAGTTAAGTAATAAAATATTGACTTTAAGGCGGACTCTTTGAAGTTGGAAAATATTTATAAAAATAATGAGTTACGTATCAACATTGTGCGTTGTCAGAGCTTCTTGGCAACGGTTATTATTGAGATGGTTCGCAGTCGGAAAACTTTGTATAATTTATGCTCGCGCGATACAATTTTGAAAATTATTATTAATTAATGAATTAGCCAACGAAACGAAGTAAAATGTTGCATTAATTTAGCATTTAGCTCCTGCTACCAAAATATTATTCAAATTGAAAATAAGATTCTTCGTATGAATAATGAAATTGTACGTATAAATATAACTTGTGGGTCACCACTACCACTACCATATGCTTGATGGCTTATCGAAATCAATTAACGATATAGCGTGCGTAATATTCAGTATTAACCAATTAACAACTCGTTATGATAAAAAGTTCGATAGGATTTTTAGCGAGTCGCTTCCCGCCTACGGGGCGACATCTTATCTCATTGCTCATTTTACCGGACTTCCACGTCAAGTATATAAATTTCAACGAATTTTATCGACTGTACTTTTGAAAGCACGAGGAACCGTAGATCCATTGGAAGAAATTTGATACGATGGCCTATTATTTTAGGGAAAAATAAAAATGTAATGGCCATATTTGAAAGTAAATCAAAATCTTTATTTTAAATCGTTGACGAAATTTAGACTTGATCAATCATGTAATCAATGAAAAATCTACGAATTTCTATTATTCTAGTAAGTGAAGAGACAAGTCACGAATAATTTAAACGTAAAAATGTATTACATTGTTTACGTTACCAAAATACCTTTGTTATACTTTTGTTTTATTCGGTTCATTCTACTGCTAAGATTTTATACTCGGCTTGTAAAGTCGTGTCAATTTATGTCGTGTACTTGCTACTTTGAAAAAATAATTCTCTTTGTTCGGCGAATAACCATAAATAAATTTGCGGTGAAAAATACGAATGTGCACAACTATTTTTCTCTTGGTTATACTAGCAATAACTACCGCCTGTAATCGACACAGTTAAGAGTTTCCATCTCGCCCCAGCAACGCAGTCATCTTCCCTTCTAAACGTTCATCGACCGTGCAATTTCTCTCTCTCTCTCTCTCTCTCTCTCTCTCTCTCTCTCTCTTCCTTCCTTTCTTTTTCTGTCTGCCTGCCTCTTTTTCTTCGCTTTTTCCGTCTCTCTCCTGTAGACTGGTTGTCTGAGCCTGCAAAGTTTTTCGTAATAACTCCTCTAGTCGATAAGTTAACGACTTCGCGCATACATATACACACACACATATATAAATATATATAAAGATTTCATTTCCTCCTTTTGCACATAGACGAGACTACTAGGGTTGCATCATCGATCCGCGTCTCCTATTTCTATTCCTTTTCTCAACATCTACTGCTTGCTTATTCACGCGTGTGCCTGAGAAGTTTTGAGGTTATGTCTGCTAGTCGCCATTGTCGACTTTTCAAGCTATTGTACTAGAATTTTCTCTTTTAAAGGGTAAGTTAAAAGTTTCTGAATTCACGCGGTTATGTCATGAAATCGCATGCTACGGAGTTTGCTTTTTTACGTTCACGAAAACACGACCTATAAAGTTTTCAACTATCATAACTAAATATCCTAGACTTCCACGTGATATAAGATAATTTCTTAGAGTGAAAAGAGGTGATTACCCGAGGTAGATTGAAGAAAAAATAAATAAATAAGAAACATTATTTTCTACTCAGGTTACAGTAAAACTCCTTGCGCCTGAAAATAGCGAGGGATACTTTTATACTATACACCGTTTTGGCATTATTAAAACGCAAGGGCTCATTAAATAATTTTTGCAGAATTGTCATTTTAGCGATGAAAAATACATTAGTCAAGATATAAAGCAAAGTATATTTCTCTACAGGGTAATACGCGTTAAATTATTAAATCGCATAAACGTGAAAGTCGTTTTAAAAATGCTTCGTGCGTGTTGAATAGAAATATATATGCGACAGCCGACGTCACATAATAAACTATTTTGGCAAATAAAATATTTTTTCGAATCTTTCTCTGTCTAAGCCTACATTTGTCATCGGTGAAAACCAATATTTATTGCAGTTTAATCTAATGGAATATCTGAAACTAATAAGCTTTATGCTCGATGTTTATAACGTACATGATGAAATTGCGAAGCCGATGATAACTTTTTATGAAAAACAACGGTTTTCAATTGTTCATTTATATTACCATCTTTTTGTTTCGCAATACTTTCACTTATTCAATTTAAACTCGGCACTTCATTTAATTTTTATCATAAGTTGAAACTAATTAAATATATTTTTAAAAGATAAGTTTACTCCGATGAGTATTTTTAATTTGTTAGACTTTAAATGCGCCTAACTTAAATGAAAATAAATTGTTTTGTTAATATCTATTTTGGCGTTCATACATTTTGTTATAAAGAAGAAAATTTTTTAACTACTTTAGTTTCATTCGCGAATTTTATTTTGTTTTAATTTATTCTAAGACCACTTAGAATATGTAATATCCATTTATTCATATCGGTTGGTAATTACTCGAACTTCCAGATGAATTTCTGGATTTTCAAGTCGGTAACGTTATTTATGCAATAATTTTACCGAATATTTCAGCTTTTTCAAACCCGTGGTTAAAGTGGGCCTTTAAAAAGCTTATTTTTTTAATTAAGAAAAAGTTGAACGGTAGTGTATTCGGTGTGTGAGCTAACTTAATCAAATATCGATAAAATTATTCTTTCATGGTAATTGAAAAATAAGAAATAAAAAAAGCGATTGATTGAATTTAACCAAAGCGTTGTATGCAGAGTCAAGAGGTAGAGTTTGAAAACTGCATTCGTAATGGCTTTCATACTATGTGATGTACATAGAAAAAATCTTGTTTGATAAAAATGCTCTCTCTCTCTCTCTCTCTCTCTCTCTCTCTCTCTCTCTCAGATTTTTTGGTAAAAATACGAAATCCAATCAGGCAACGCTAAGAAAATCTGAATGACCGAATGGAAGGGTTCGAGTCGTGCTAAAGTGTTGCACGGCTTGGAAAAAAATTATTGCACGTTCTTGCATATTTGAATGATACTCTGTGTCTCAACTCGTGTGCTCTTTCACTCTCCCCTCACTTTGCTTCGCCTCTTCGAGGGCTTCTCGGTTTTACCTTTCCATTCTTTATTCGTCAGACCTTTTAAGGCCCTCTCCTCGCCTTTCATTTTGCATAGGGGATGAGGCTCTTTTCTTTCCGACACATCTTCCGGTCTTTCACACTGTCTCGTGTACGATATATATCGCAAACAAAACATACACCATGCGAAAATATTTTTAACCTCCATGGTAATTTTAAATGAAAATTATTTCACAATCTCTGTACGCTTATATTCCATGTATTTAATATGTTGTTTTCGCTCAAATTTCTCGTATAATTCTCAGAAAATGTCTTACTTAAGAAATACCAACATTTGCTTAATTTTACCGTAAATTATGTTTAAATATATGTGTGATGTATACCTATATTATACTCAACTTCTCAAGCAAACTTTACTTGACTTCAAAAGTCTGTATTTGTACCTTTAGTCATGAAAATAAGTAAAACAAAGTAAGTAATAGTTGAAAACAAATTTAATATTACAAATGTGTCTGCAAATTTTACATTTAATTATCGTGCGTAAGTTACAGCAGACGCTATAATGTAAATTGCTTTTATTAAAATACAAATCCTTGAAATTGTAACTTCAAACGACCAAAATAAGTTAAACGTAGTTAGCGAATAATATTTTTTAAATACTTTTTCATTGCATTGTTACTTTAATTCTTGTGCGTGCTTTATGCTTAAAATGTTCAGTACCTAATAAGCCATTGTTTTAAATTAATGTACACATATATGTATATATGTGTGTATATATATATATATATATATATATATATATATATCTATGTAATTCATGCAAGTAAATGACTATTGTGTTTAAGCTTCTATAATTTGGAAATAATATTGTGTAATCATGAATTTATCTGCAATCGAGATTTTACTTTTCTCCCAAACTAAGAATATTGCCAACTTTTATTCAGTTTATTTGTAAAATTAAGATAAAAAATTTTCATTATTATTTAACTCGACTTAAATACAATCGAACAAGTATTTGAATTTTTCTTATTGTTACTAACTTTTCTAATTTTGAACCGTTGGACCACAAGATTCAACCGTCGTCTCACTTGTAATTTTATAACCATTTTATACGTTAGTGAGTTGACGTTTTGTAAATATAAATTAAGCTTGATGGAGTCTATTGTTTATTCAATACACATAAAAAAAAAATAATAACAGTTTTCTCTGACATACTTTTACTCCTCCCTTCATATACTCGACGGATATATGAGTATTTTGCATTTTACTTGTATTAAATTACAGCGATATAATGGCGTTCATTACTGATTAGAAAAAACTCCTACAAATAAATTTATTTTTCTACAAAAATAAACGATATGCGCGCTAAAATCAATTTTTAATTAATTTAATAAATAGAAGATATTGTATCGTAAATTTGTTTAGATTATTCCTTTATTTTATAAAGAAGTGCCAACACTTGACATGAACTCAAGGCTCTTTTGTATTCTATCTGAATGATTTTCATATTTCCTGAAAGTCTGCGGAGAAAACTTTATCGTAAATGTAGCAATCATATGTCATATACATTAGTAAGATTTGCTAATTAAAACTTCGAAAGATTTTTATAATACGATATTTAAAATTTATATTTGGATTATAAAATTGTTTTATTGTTATTGGAATTATTGCAAGTAAGAAAGAGGCTGGATGAGAAACTCGCAGTTTTTGTGATATCGGATAAATAATTGCATTTTTTATTCGAATATTGACACTGTTAATAAAATTAATTTATTATCTTACGCATTGAAAATTTTCAGTTTAATTATTCTTTTATTTGAAAATGCAAACAATGTTTATTGCTATACGAAACCAGTATAAATCATGTTTAAGGTTGTACATTACGATGTATATAAATAATTAATGCTTTTTAACTCATCGTATACGTATTGGTTACGTTAAGAATATATTATTTCTCATAGTGAAGTTTTTTACTTTTTTCTTTTAATTAATCTAGGAAATTTTCATATTCATGGTAATTTTTACTGCGCGTCAAACTAATATTTAACATTCAGTATAACGTGCTAATATATAGTAACGGCCACGTCTACCTCGTGGACGATAAATTATAGCCTGAATTTCCTGGCAATTCATGTGAAAAAATTTCGTGTACGTGTACATTCACGGCGAAAGAGAGTGAGAGAGAGGGAGAGAGGGAGAGAGGGAGAGAATTAGTGTACACGTACATTCAAAAGAAGTCGGTTGGCGGTCACTCGATAGCGAGATACTTAAATACCGATAGACGTTCGTGCGAATGTAATGGAAGAGTATCGCATAGCGCAATGTCTGTCTTTTTTCATTGCTCTGGGAGGGATATTGGAAACGATAATACCACATCGCGACGACCACGTGCACCGCGAGACCGACCGATGTTACCACTGCTACTGGTCCAGCTTGATATTTTTCACTTGGAATTCTTGGATCTTTCTGTCCTTTATTGTGCATTAATTTTGATGTATTCCCGTTGAGAAAAAACATCCACGATGACTGCAATTTGAAACCGTGAAACACTGAGTTGTTTCTGGAGTTGAGTAGGCGCCAATTTGTATACCAGATCAAACACATGAAAGGTTTACTTAGAAAAACGTTGCCTTATAGTTCATAAATCAGTCGCATAAATACAAAACAATTCAACCAGTTTGCGTTTGAGCATGAGTAACGACTATAAATTCGTACTTAAAAGATATTATATGACGAAATTGGGCCAAGATCCGTTTCAACTTCAAAGCATAAGATAGGGAAATTTATTTGATTTGCAGCTTTGTAAAATATTTTAAAGTTAATACTACTAGATTTTTCATTCGGATTAGTAAGATGCAGCAAGTCAATTATTGTTAGAACATTGTACTCCGATATACAGTATACAAAATTTGTTACTTCGTTTTAATTAATTGTTACGGCAGCTTCCATTTGCGCTGTACAATGACTAGGATCAAAAGCATTATTTTGCAGAAGGCAATTGTTATTTCAGTTAACATCTCTTTATTATCTCAATATTCGAAAATACTATTGAAATACCGCGGCTACTGTCTTCGTTACGTATCTTTTAGTAAAAAAATATCCGTCAACTATCAGGGAAGGGATAAATAGTGAAAAATGAACGTTTAAAGGAGGGTACATTTATTACCGAAAACATCTTGATCCTATGTTTTTTTTCTTTTAAAAGAAACCGAGACAAGCGAGTGCAATAAATTACATTGTGATACGGGCTGCAGTAGAATAGTTTTTAAATAAGAGTACGCAATTGAAACATTTCCAATAGCTCAGAATTGCAGAGATATTTTATATTCTCGTAATACATATCTCTAGATAAGAAAAAGTTATGTTTAGATAATTAGGTGGCGTGCGTTAATTGGATCGCAGTTACGAAAACTTAACGGATCAACTCATCGACGTAAAGTCCACAGAAAACATCGTTCCAAAAATGAATTACCTCCCTCTAATCAAATTGTTCGAAGCTTTCAACGAGCCACGATAAGAAACCATCGACACCCACGCCGTCGCAATCTTGACTTCGCGCCTCGATGCGGCTGTGAGCGCGCCACCATTTCAATGTCAATGTTCCCATTAACTTGCTAAAATACTACGTCCGCGAGCTTATATGTGTGTAAAGTTGCCGCCGCGCGCATGCGCAAGAACGTCCCCTCCACTAGTTAAGCGAGTGGTTCCTCCTATCAGTTCTCTCGCATCCCTACCACCGCGGCTCAATTTTTACAGCGCGAAGTAACTCATTTGAACGACTCCGCAATATTATATTTGCCTTAAATTTTCGAAACCGCGCAGCGGTAGATATAAACTCAATTATTGGCTGCCAGCCAGTGCGCTCATCTTCCGCAGCTTCCCCCGCCCCCCGCCGCCGCCGCCGCCGCCGCTGGTAATTTTCGATTTTTATTTGCCCGTTTTTTGACGATTCCGTAGCTCCTCGCCGCACTTCGGTAACTACAATCGTGTGGTAAGTTTCCTTTCCGGTCGTTTTCACCCGATGACCGTGTCCGCTTAATTCTACTCGACTGTGCGATGCGTACTTTTATTAGAGTAAGTATTTCATTACTGTGGTTTGACAGTGTACGTGTACGTTAAACGATTTTCAGGGCAATGAGATTTCAAGCGTCACGTATGCATACTTACTAATTAGTGCAATTAAAGCCCTTGGTTTAACTTGGTTTAGGAGTAAAAAAAATTTCGTTTTAAAATGATCGTTCCATAATGATTAAACATTATTGCTGATTACTTTTAACAGCTTAAGCGTTTGCATTAGAGTTAATACGAGCATCTTTTGCATTATTACGCGCATATATTATTATCGTTATTTGTGTAATACAAGCGGCGGAACATTGATATTATATAACGTACATTATTGTTTATCTATTTACTCATTGTAAAGGAAGTAACGTGGACTTCTCGGAAAGCTTAGGATCAGCTGTATACTGTAATCATACATCGATTTTTTCGCTTCGGTAATAATGGCTAATAAAGCATTTTAAATTATGTACATAATCAGAATTCAAATTAATTGCGTTCGAATAACGTTTTGACTTTATTCGACTGATATTATTACTCAAGTATAATGGAAAAACAAGGGAATTGGATGTTGCATGGAAAAAAATTTTCAAAATCAAACTACACTGTCGTTAAACGTCCAATTCGTAAAGTTTAGCTCGAACTTTCCAAATATCTCCTTCTCTCCGAAGAGTTCTAATTTGACGCGAGAGAAAGAAAAGACGCCATTCATCAAAACACGAACGTAGTACTTTTAATCGGACACTCGACACGACATCCTCGAGTCTTTAAAACAAAATCCAGTCAATTAGACGAAATCGATAGCAATGCTCGAGCCTCGGAGGGAGAGGCTCTAACTCTAAAACTTTCCAGTAAAGTGTATCATAATCAAAACAACCCGCCAAGAACATGCGCATAAAGGAGGAGCGGCAAAGAAACTCGGTCTCAGTCGATGAGGAGAGGTTAACGATCTTTGCCTTCCGCTTTTCGTTGCTCGGAAAACAGTCTGAGCGAAGGAAACGCATGGCAGGAGACAGAATTGAAATGGACATTTCGCGTCGGATGCGTAGGAGTCGTGTGATTCACTCTGAAAAGCATATAAATTGCCGGGCGCATGCACTAGTGGCGCTTGCATCGTTATTAGCTGCGGTTGCGCCGCTCGACCCGAACTTTAAGGCTTTAATCGCGGTATTACCACGCTTCACTTTTTCTCTATTTAAGAAGCTGCAGAATGCCGTGTAGCAGTTACGCTACATTACCCAATAAGCAATATACGTCCGATTAAATTATTCATTTCCTGCGCTTCTGTAATTAAAGCCCGAGTTGTAATTTTAAGAAATTCCTGGTGTTTACAGCGCGATGTAAAAATAATAAAAATAATAAAAATAATAAAAATAAAAGACAAAGAGACGAACATTTTTCCACCGATACCGGCAAGTACGCGCGAATATTCTTGGCACGTCTTTCGAAAAACGTCTTAAAATTATTCGCAACCGGTGGGGGGAAATTGAGAAAAATTCGATGACAGTTGTTAAGTAATCGTAATCTAGGGCGCGAATGCATGCGTTAAGAAGTTGGAATCGGCAGTGACGTCAACGTGCACAATAATCGATCTTACCATCCGCGCTTTCATAAATTTCTCCTCCAAATAAAAGTGCGTTTCTTCCACAAGTCGTAAAGTATTTATTTTGTTTTGTTTTGTTTTGTTTTTTTTTTTTTTTTTTTTTTTTTTTTTTTTTTTTTTTGTTTTTGTTTTCTGTTCCGTCAAAGTGTGCATTTTCCAAACGTTTAAGCACCAAGTGCGTTGCCGTTCCTCGTAACATCGATAAGAAATAACGGTAAGTCGTTTCTCGCACAAGTAACTTTTCACTCTATCAGCGCTTCGGTCGAACCTACAATTTTATCAGTATGAAATAAAGTCGTAAATACGTTGTCGTAAATACGGCATCGGTTAATATACCATCTTCCAGAAAAATTCAATGAACGAACGGACGTTTCCGGGACTTGGCGCATCTCTGAAAATTTCTAGAAACCGTCCTCGCGGGTGGCCGTAACGAGAGCGGCAACCAGAAATTCCATGGAAATTTCATGGAGCTACCGTTTCGGGTTTAATATTTAATTGAATATACGTAGAATATATCTTAGAGCGATCGTTCAACTTTGAAATTAAGAGGGACTGGACGAGCGCGCATCCGGCCACTGGTAATGAGTAAGTAAAGGGGTCGAAGATCGTGTCCGTAAAAAGCCGTGTGAGAGAGAGAGAGAGAGAGAGAGAGAGCGAGAGAGCGAGAGAGCGAGTGAGAGCCAAGAGTGTCTGGGAGCGACTAAGTTTAGAAGTGGCTCGCATACCTGCGTTCGGTCTCGCCTAGATCGGCGTGACATTATCGGGAGGGTCAGCAACGACGTCCGTGTCAGCGCCAACATCAGGCAAAGAGAAAGAGGTGGAGCGGTGAGCTGCAGCTAAAGCCACCGCATAACTGCAGCGCTGGACCGACAAGGCGAAGTCTAGCGTCTCTATTATTAGACGATCCCGCGCCACTGTCTCTTTCCTCTTTATTTTTATTTTCCCCTTTGTGCGTGGCTCTTTCTCTTTTATTGCGAGCCGCTCGGGCTATACTCGGTCCTTGGCTCATTTCGAAGCTGCATTAAATGATCGCCGACTTTCTTTTGCCGCCTATTCAGTGATCGAATGTGCCAACTCTTGCATAATTGTCCCGGCTATTCTTAGCTCTTTACAGTCAATTCGATTCCGCGCCTTCTAACTATGCACTTTTTCGCCGAGTCCGCGCACTTGGGAATTCTACCGGCGTGTCCTTTTCATCTCTTTCATTCTTTTAACAATTTATTCGACTCCTCGTTTACAACTTGCTCATATTCTCAGCTCGACGCTTTGGATTCTTGTTGCTTGATGAAACGCCTCTATTCTCGAGTAAAACGAAAGGTTAAATTCGAGACACTAGTTTCGCGACGCGGTACTAATTTTCGTGTGAACAAAAAGTGTCTATTGCTCGGTGTGTCTTTTGCGCCTATTTATATAGAGAGCTCTCTAATTTCATGGTGAAACAGTGTACTTGGCGGTAACGTAATCGTCTCTTTGTATGTACATTACCAGATTTCTGTCCGCGAAAAATTCTTAAAAATTCCCTTCCACGGGCGAATATCTTAGGGCACTACTGCCGAATACTCCAGTTTTTAATCTCGCACGAACGTCGGCTTTTTCCTTTGTATTATTAACCTCTTGCATCAAAATATTATTCGCTTTAGAGACTGCGGAAAGAGTTTATGTTTAAATGTACATCGAGATGCTTTGATAATATACGTATGTAACGTACGTATCTCGTACGTTTCGGATGTTATTTCTTCGGCCATTTAACGCTAATAATACGTACGCGTTATCGTGGATATTGTGTTCGATGGATGCTCGTAATGCAACGGTGATAAGTTACTCTATGTTTCTACCGAATTTATAAACTCAGAGAAATAAAGATTCACGTACTTTCAATAATCTCTACGTTTAACTTTATTAATGTTTCATCGCTTCATTTATACGAGCTATTTCAAACGTCGGATGCATCGAGTATTTGCGTAGCCAGACTTTCGTATAATACGCGTATAAATCAATTTTAAATGTTCTTTTTAGTATTTGTATCGTTAATTTCTTTATTAATAGACGACACGCGTCATATTTATCGTCGCTCGTCTTCACCTTTAATACTTTATTTTATGTACATTTATCATCATCGAATGGCACGTAATTACAGTCGTCGTTTGTAATGTAGGAAATGTCGAAAACAAAATTTGCCATAAACCTTGCTTAACTTTAAAATTCATCTTATTTTCTATGAAATGAATGAAAACTCTTTTTAATGTACAGTTTGCAACTGCTTATTGACTCGGAGAATTATTTTGCGTTAAATCTGCCAGTATTATTCTTCCGTCGATCGTTTATCCTAAGGCCTGAACGTAGATTATAATATTCCATTCGCTGAATTAATTGCTCAACGTTTCTTCTTCTTGAAAACGTTCGGATGATTAATCATTGCGGACATTTTAAATCTATTGTGATAAAATTGAAACATATTTTCCGAGTGAAACCGTAGAAGAAAAAGAAAACGATTAAAATAGTAGTTTTAATAATAACATTTGCAATACTATCTAACGGAGAATGTTTCAGGCCTTGTAAATTCGCTCCGCGTTTATAGTAATACACGTACTGAGCGATATAAGCGATATAAGCGATATAAGACATCCTCTGCACGCGGAAAAACTGTGCATTGGAACGCGTATTTAAGTATTTTAAATCGAGACCGACATTACCATCGAGGCTCACAAGTTCATAAGCCACTATTACCGTACGACTTCTTTCAGCGATATCGCAGCAGTTTTTAATTTGGGAAAACTAGCTTTTGCGGTTTAATAAAGAAGAAAGATAAAGGGATTGGTTTGCTCGAATCAGAAAACTATTAAAATGCATTTGTTTCATCGATTCTGTTGCGCAATCGTCGTGTGTACAGTTGTTAATGGCATTTATACCGAAATATGGTCATAACGCGATTAAAAGTTGCCCAATAACAATGTTAATACATTCTTACGCTACCGTTGGGTACATTACAAATTTATTTCTTCAATGAAAATACGAATCTCGCAAAGAATTCAGATTGACTGCTGGTCGTCAGATGTTTGGGTTGAAATTAAATCAACGCAATCGCATGCGTCTTATGTTTTAGGAAAATTTGCATATGAAAAAGCAGGAAGCGGGATAAAAGGGTTGCGTCCGCATAAATTATATGTAATGCGCATCGCCTCGCCTTCGTAATTAACCAGCCATTTAATTCCGTTGTAGAAAAAATCATTAATGCTCTCGGTACAATGCTTGGACCTTTTCCAATAAGTCACAATAGGCGACTTAAAATATCTCACAGTTGACCAAAGAAACTCGGCGATTACCATGTTTTCTTGATATTTATCGACGAATGTGAAACGAGGATGGAATTGTAAGATAAAAAAATGTCCAAAATGTAATAAATTAGAGTTAAAGGAATAATGAACTGTTTCTTTTGGAAGAGTGTACGTGCGGTTACTGTACCGCTACTTCTTGCTAATGATAATTGGGTAATTTGATTTTGGAACTGGAAGGTGTTCGTGCGATGTTGATAAAAATTTATGATGATAAAATCTGCACTCGATATAACCACTTTAATTTGTGTTACTCTCTTAAAAGCCTTTTCTTGTTACATAATCGGTAAGAATTTTAAAGTAAGAAATTTTTCATTCTTATTCGGAAAAAGCATTTATTTGCAAAGAAAAACCTCGTTGAGAGAGGAAAGGTACTAAAAATTTATATCAGCACTTCAGCTGCACTTGAAGCAAAGCTTGGTGCTCAATTAGGCTTCTTTCGATTTACAGCAAAAAGATTTACAACATTAAGATGCAGTCTTAAACAAAAACGTATTTTTCTTCTGCTTTCAGGAGGTCGGCAGCATTATCGGCAAGAAGGGAGAAATCGTCAAGAGGTTCCGTGAAGAGGTAATTAGTTTTTAAATAACTTACTCGATGACAAACAGTCTTATCGCACACCGGTACCGCACATCGACTATTTTCGCTTTATTATTTCCACTATAATTTTTTTCTATTTCGATACTCGCGATTTCATTTAGACGATGAGCTCATCGCTGTACTTGTCAAAAGTACTAGATCGCCCTTGTAACGCTTTAACGCCAATACACTCTACGAGAATTTATTAATCGAGTTAAAGAAATTTGTATTGAGAGTGCACGGCAATTTACGAACGATCCATCTTATTAATAAAATTGTACGGCTAAGGTCTCTGCATTCATTAAAGAGAATTTCAGGGCTTTTAATACAGACCGTCAACATCGGAAACAATTTTATTGTGCTAAATAGCGATGTAGAGTATTAAATTTTCACTTCGTAGATCAGAGCTTTAATTGCGAAAGTATGTCGTACAAAATAAAATCGAATAGTTGTACTCTTTTAAATGTTGACGATTGAGTTGAAAATTAACGCGACAATTAAAAATTCAGCGTTTAAGATAAATTGGTATTATTTTGTCTTCGGAAGCATTTAATGTGTTATCAATGTTAAAATATTGAAAAATACGATGAAAATCGGTGTGTTGTCAAAGTTCTTCGCGTTAGTGACATCGTAAAATCATACAATTAACTATATGTTTATTATTAGTTATTATACCCACTAAAATTATATATATGTTTTGATCAAAACGATACAAATATTTCCTATCTCCGGATGATTCAAGAAATCCGGTCAGGGCACATATAAATCTTTCGATTATTCCTTGCAAATGAAATGTAAAATGTACGAAAACTCTAAATATTATGTTGAAATTAAATAATGTATTCGTGACCCAGTAATTATGGTCTTACGATATGCGTGCATAGTGTACGACTATGTACGCAGTTATTATCTTTTCGTATACTGTTATTAAACTGTGATAGGCCATTACAAATATTGACTTGTGATTGCATTAATTTTCAAACGTACAACGAATACGTGAAATTTTTTTAAAAAATACAGGACTACAGTGTAACTTCAAAATTTTTAACTTAAGTCCTTTGATAAAGTTTCTTCGCATTTTTTCAAAATTTAGTTTTTGTTGTATTCTTCGAAAAGATTCCAATCGTCTGTTATTATTTATATTTAATTACGTTGTCTGATGAATTTGCAACTTGCTTTGTTTTTAATTTTATCAGCACTCTGGTTTTAAGGACCACAACATCGAGAGCGTAAATTTTTTTCAACTTTATTCACGTTCACAGTGTGAAGTTAAAGGTGAATAAATACAGTTGTAAAAGTAACCAAAATGTGTTTCGGTTTATTGTTTTTTCATTTTATACGGTAATTTGTTTAAAAAAAAAAAAAAAAAAAAGTATGTCTCAGTTTGATAATTCATAGTTGTTCGGTGTAATTTATAAGTTTAATTCAATGATTTACAAAAGAAAAATGAGCATAAAACCAACAGTCTTTAATGTTGCTATTCGCAGGCAAAAGGAAAATATTTACAAACAAGCGCTCATCCATTTTGAAATTATTTCTTAATAATGTAAATGTTATTATAACTTGAGAAATATAGAATTAGATTAAAATAAATAGTGATAATGGATCGCTTCAATGCAGCAGTGATTTAAAATTATCGTTATCGTTTAAAGATTTTTAAAGTTGGCTATCGTATTGGAAAGTAAGAAGAGAATTGTTTTCTTTCTTTATCCGTTTAACGTTGAACTTTTGCAATTAAATCTGTGACTTCTTTAGATACAACTTTAGGGATGAAAACTTTGTCCTTCGTACATTTAACGACATCATTTGAGTACCCAATAAGCCCGAGTTTCATATTTCGGAATGTAGCGAGTTACCTTACTTAGATAAATCTCGAGAGAGATAACCGTTTCATTAATTATTATTATCTTGAATTGCGTCAGTCAAGGACTAATCTTGCTTTTCAAAAATATCAACTCTATTATATTAGAATGCTCGTTCAATTTTTGTAAAGCTACGTTAATTTAGGTTTTGTAAGAAGGATTTGTAAAAATTTTAAAATATCTTAAAATGTCTTTAATTGCAAGTTCATAAAATCTTGTAACAATGTGACATTTTTCTCTTGTCTTGAAAGAATCAATATTATGGAACGGATTGAAGCACGAAGAAACGCCTATTTTTAAACGACCTAAAACTCTCCGGAATATCTGAGCGAAACCCAAGTTCACTTGAAGTAAGTCATTTATGCACATGATAACAGCGAAGTCGCGTTTAGTAGGTCACGTGACCTGACAAGCCTGATGTCCCATCTACGTATGTGTGACGTTATATTTTAGCGTTTGCTTTGGTGCCAAACAAAAGGAACCAAACTTTTATTTAGAGAATTACGATTACTCATAGTACTTTGGGATAATTTAATTAATTTTTTGTAAACTAAATTTAGAATGGTGCAAGTCCGAAATTATACAGATTTATTAAAAAAGTACTTCAATTCGATCGAGTGCTTGTTTTAAAATTAGCTGCAGCTAAGTAAAATGAAATTAAATGATATGACGAAGGCTTTAGAAAAATTTACGAAATTTTTTCCTGATTTTAAAACTTTCCGATAACAACCATATTTTCCAAGTGTAATTAGCGAAATTTAATAAATTTTACAATTACTTCTAACAGAATGGCGAATTAATTAATTCGAACAGTTCGCGACATTTAATTAAAAAAATCAAGGTTTTTCGATAGAATCATCCATCTAAAAGAGGTTTTGGCGCTTATGTCAACCTAAATACTTGCTTGGATGTACCAATAATTTAAATATTTTCTTGTCGGCAAAATTATACGATAAAATACGAACAGTGTGAATCGCCTAAAAGTATTATTTAACTCGTTTTAAAAATGAAATCCGCGAAACAATTACAAGATAATTAATTACTACCTTCGAATACAAAATAATTCTGCAATATTAATATCGCAAAGAATTTAATGCATTACAACTCCGTTTCTTCTCGGCGTGATAAAAGAAGCAATGAGACGTAAAAGACAAAATTTAAAATACAACGCGACCGTGAAATGTAACGTGTGTCAGACACGTAATGTGGAATAAACATTCGTTGTTTTCGTTAAAAAAGTAATAATGCATAAGGATAAACAATAATCGATGTACGCCATGTGCTATTTAACGAATCATTGATTCTGTACATCGGCCCTTTGGGTAATATGTTGACAGTGAAGTTCGCATAACCAACGTTTTTGTCTTCATTCACCGTTCACCGTTTCATAATATTTATTATTCCTAATTGAAAATCCCAAGACACCGATCAATGTTACGGGTAAACGTGATACTGGCATAACCTAACTACATCGTTGGTTCGCAGTCGGGTGCCAAGATCAACATCTCCGACGGTTCGTGCCCCGAGCGAATAGTAACCGTCACTGGTCCGACGAATTCGATCTTCAAGGCATTCACTCTCATCTGCAAGAAGTTCGAGGAATGGTGCTCGCAGTTCCACGATAGCCAGGGTGGCGGTGGCGCCGGCGGCGGTGGTGGTGTTCCGAGGCCCCCGATCACCTTGAGACTGATCGTTCCCGCCTCGCAGTGTGGCTCGCTCATTGGCAAGGGTGGCTCAAAAATCAAGGAGATCAGGGAAGTGACGGGCGCTTCGATCCAGGTGGCCTCGGAGATGCTGCCCAACTCCACCGAGCGCGCCGTCACCATATCTGGCACAAGCGAGGCCATCACTCAGTGCATATATCACATATGCTGCGTCATGTTAGAGGTACGTTGCCCAATCGAATAGGGAGTTTATTTTCAACCTGTAAGTCAGAACGATACTCTAAACGATGGTGGAGCGCTTTCTTGCACAAGTAATTGATCATCCTTTATGAAATGCCCGTGTCGCCTGCCTGAAATAGATGACGCGAAAATAAATATTAAATTACTCTTTGCACGTGACTCAACTCACATGGCACCGGTATACGAACGTGAAAACGGACAAAACCATATTACATTTATGGAGGCTTGCAGATGTGAAATCAATTAAAAGTACTCAAATTCGTAAAATTAAGATACTAAATCTCGTAAGTCATTTTAAGATGCTGTGAAGTGGTGTAAATCTACTCGATGTGATCACTTGAGTAAATAATCCAAGATGAGTAGACGTGTTCAAGGTTTAAGACTCACAGTTGCACTTACGTAATAAGTGAGAATGTCGTTTAAATTGATTTTACACTCCAGCCATTATTTTCGCGAATGAATTCGATTGTACATGCAAGTGGTAAATACAGTACGACTATCATTTCGAACGCTTATAAATAACTGTTATTTTCGTTATACAACACGATAATGTTCTTTAAATGATCAATTACCCGAAAGAATCCTAAGCGAAACGGTCATTATGGTGTGGTTCTGTTGGCGTGTGTCTTAATTGACGAGCTTATAAAAAAGAAAAAACCTCGACGAAACCACATGAAAAATACTAATAAATGCCAAAAACACGTTACATGTTACAATGAACATTCGAATTTTTATCGTCATTATTAGCGCCTGCGTTTCGCAACTGCTTAACAATGAGCTTTCTATAAAAATTATTAACAGACTTTGAAAAATGGAATCCGAAGTGTTTTTTTTTTTAGAATAAGCTAATTGTTTTATGTATTACATTCGTGAATAATAATATGTAAACATTGATATTTTTAAAATTTTTGTTTAAATATAGAACATTTCGAAGATTAGATACTTTTCATAAATATGTAATGTATTATTATTGGTTTTCATTGATTGTGGAGAGGCGATTGTGTAAATAATAAATTCTCGCGGGATAAAAAATTTGTCAAGACGTTTGCGAAGAATGATGGAACCTAATACGGCGAATTCGATATCCTTCTCACGTGGTAAAAGAAATTATTATCGCAATCGATTCTCCCGTACCTAGTCATACGCAAAATTGGTATCTTTTAACGAAGATACAGATACGAATGATGAAATATTCAAAGCATCAAACACGAGTATCTTTTTTAAAGAAGTTTACAAAGAGTTAGTAGTACACCGAATTGATGCGTCACTGTGAGAATTTTATATAAAGTTAGGATATTTCGAATAAATTGTGAAAATTGTATGTTTTTCAGCCGTAGCGACATACGTAATTTACATTTCAATAGATAGAATTTACATGCTTATGTTTCATACATTATAGACATTACGAGAAGCTTCTTTGATTTTGATTCTAGCAATTACATTTACGTACGCATAACAATACTTTTTAAGAAAAGATACTTTTTGCATTTAGATACGTATACGGAGAATGGGCTACATGGGTAATCGAGTACACTATTGGTGGTAGGTACCAGAGAGTAGTAAAGTCATTGGAATTTCAAATTAGTACATAAAGTATGATTTTCCCTTACACAAACATTATAATATACACGTGCAATAATTAAAACTCAGCGTAAAATTTAAAATAAACGTTCCATTGTGTACTGCCTACCTTCTGTAGCCCACTCTCCCTTATTTAGATACTTACTGCCTATGACTGCGGACACCCAATGAAACTCGAACTCTCTTTATCCGTTAACATGCATGCGCATACACGCTCGTCCTTCATCGGGCGCATCGTCGTTTTTTCTGTTTTCTGTTTCAGTCCCCTCCCAAAGGTGCCACGATCCCTTATCGCCCCAAACCCCAAGTTGGTGGGCCACTGATCCTGGCTGGTGGGCAAACCTTCACCATCCAGGGTAATTACGCGGTGCCCGCCCACTCGGACGTAAGTACAGTAATGCCTATGCCCGCCGCCCCCGCTGCCGGGACAGCCCCCCACCCGCCCTCGCTCAACGGCCAAACTCTACAGACCTCGCCCTTCGCGGCCCACCCCTCCTCGCCCTTCGCAGCTTCACCTCACGGGCATCATCCCCTATTGCCCGCCCACCTTGCCAATCCTCAACATCATCCTCTACACCCGAGCTCCCTACACGCCAGCGTGGCAGGCCTCGCCGACCCCCTGCTGAAGAGTGGACACTTGCAGGCAGCCCTCCCGCCCGCACACCTCGTCGCAGACGCTGTAAGTCTTTTGTTTTTCGTGACTCCAACGAGACCCCACGAATCCTCCAGATCCCCTGTTACCCTTGACTCTCACTCTCACTCTCTCTCTCTCTCTCTCTCTCTCTCTCTCTCTCTCTCTCTCTCTCTAACACGACCACGACCCCCACCCGTACCAGTACCAACGTCTATACCAGAATGTCCACACCAAACCAAGTTGTGTACTACCTAGACAACACCATTAGTGAACAGAGAACACATATCCAGATGCAGTTCCGTGAAGCTACGTCTGTTTTTGTACACCACCCGGGCACGCATTCTAATAAGCTCGTGATATTTTATCGACAATTCTATTTCCGTCCACATTGAAGTCTAATTAATCCTATGGATTTGAAACGCATACATTATACGTACCGAGCCAAATCACGCGGGCAAGCCCAGAGCCCAAGACCATTTCGTGATCAGTGAAGATTTCAACTCGATTAAATAGAATTGGCAACATTCGCGGCTTGTATCTTAATTAGATCGATTGTCCGGGTGCCCATCACAGACGTGGTAGAACTAATCATGGATAGCGACGCACCATCCGTTGCTTTCTGTGGTTCCCGACAATCTTAGCAATACTACCCATACGTCTGACAATTATGAAATGTAGTTCTGCCGAAAGGTAGTGAAAACGAAAATATGCCGGAGCACCGAAGGCAAACGTTAAATGCTTCCCACGATTGTCCGTCGTACCTAAATTTCATGATCGTCCAGATAAATTGTCGATTATCAGGCAATAGGGTAGTGATAATTGCGCAAACATATAGCTGTTTTAAACCATCGACATTGTTGACGTTGCACAATGACGCCAATATCGTCGTGTGTTCTTCCTTGTTTTAGTATGCAATTTGTATCTCAACTGTACCCGTTTCTTTCTTATCGAGTACCAACACTTGCACAACTCTTATGTCCGTGTTCTCTCTCTCTCTCTCTCTCTCTCTCTCTCTCTCTCTCTCTCTCTTTCTTCTTTTTAATCCTAAAACTCTCAGTCTTTTTTCTATTTTGAATACTTCTCAATGTCCTAATATTCTTTGTCTTTAGATCACGTGATTCAAACGTCGTTCATTTAAGACTGATCAACATCATGTGATCCAAAGTCGAAGATCAATTATCTGTTGTAACGATTTAATTTTTCTTTCTATGTTACTGTTTTTATCTAGTCTAAACAATGTAGCGAAGTGTCGAATTATTTTGAAAATAGTTTCCAATTGTTCAATTATTGTTAATCCTTGTAACGTTTACAATTTTTCTGTTGTGAAATAAAACTTCCCGAAATGTAGCCCTTGCTAGATTTATCCGAGTAATTCAAAATTAAGTACTTATCCGTTGTTACGTTAAATTACGTTTTTTTTTTTGTAGAGTATGGTATAAATAAAACAATCATTAAATGCCTCATTGAAATCACGCCTCAAACAGAGTAATGAATAAAAAGGGAAAAACTTGATTTGCTTTTGCCTGAATTATTGCTATTGCTTTAGCTTTATCTTACCGCCTTCTCAATTACAATATTCTAACTGTATAGAATATGTTTATTAATCGCGATCGGTAAAACTTACTTTCTCATTTTTTAAAGTTTCGGCTCAAGTGCAAGTCTCTCTCCGAATAAAAAAAATTGAAATTGTGTAAACCTCCGGTCCATTACGTAAGCAATGGGTTTATACCAATATCATATAATATACGATATAAGGATAATCGAAAAAGGCTTGATAATAATCGGCGCTTAATCGACTAGAGAGCTGAAGATAAAGGATATGTGTTCCTTATTGTTCCTCTAGGATAGTCTTCTTTATCTCGATTTGGTTGTATATGTATTATGACCCTCTGCTGAGACCATCCAATACAGTTTGACATTATTTTTTTTTTTTTTTTTTTGTTTCTACGCTTGATATATGTGTGTTCAACCAACCAAATAAAACCGCCACATTGTTGTATCCTTCTCTTGGGAATGTTTATTATAATCTATGCTGCCCGCTTGCAAACGCAAAACGTACGAGGATGCATTTTCAAAATAATGAATTCGGCGTCAATAAGAAAGACGTCTTCGTTTAAAAATACCACATCATGTTTGCGTGCTGAAACGAAGCGAGTTTTTTTTTTTTTTTTTTGTATAAAAATGATCATAAGCTGATAAAATCAGTACTGTCTTGAACATATGTAGATGAATAAATCAAAATACATGTACTACATTAGATCCGAAACAGAAAAAATAAAAGAAAATATCAACCTCGGACGTCGAGGATCGCCCTTGCTTTTTTGCTTTGCTTTTGCACGCTTTTCCGCATGTACGTGTGAATAAAAGATTGCGCGCACGCGTTTCTTCATGTGTGCGCACGCGTACGTACACTTATATTCAGTTACACGTTCATCCACTTACGAATACATGCCCTTTTCGTCTCTTTCGTAACCGCACATCGAAGGATTTATAAGAAATACAATGCTGTTGGAGCGAGATTTTCGTTTGCACTTAGATGTCTTTGAGATAAAGCGAGAATGAAAAAATGATTAAGAACCAATTTATCACGAATATAAGTATACCCGATCAAAAATTGAAGATTATGGCTTTCCGAAAATATGTGCAAGTATAATGATGATGATGATGATGATAAATAGCTAATTTATCAACGGGTTTCTGACAAGCCAATGGGATACGATTAAAGTTTTAAAATAGATAATAATCGCGCGTTCACGCTTTTGAAGTTTGAAGTACGTAATACGACTTTTAATAGAAAAACCTGAATAATATATGAAAGAAATTAGAAACACGAAGGAAATATCATTGGAAATATCTCGAATATATTATAACACTTACCTTTGATATAAAAAATTCTAAGAACTTTACTTAATTGCAGATCGTATATAATGCCTTTGAAAAAGTTGATGTCATGGAAGCTTAATATAAGAAAAAATTTTAATTTTTTCTTTCGTTATTCAGAAATATCAAGATTACTTTATTATTACGAAAAGGATTCCTGGTGATTATTTAAGAGTGTACGATATTATTCTACGTTACTTTATCACTCGATAACTACGTATTTTTCTCTTTGTATGCTATTTATGATCTCATTAGCTATAAATGTAATTCAATGTTTATACGTCGAACGTTAATGTTAGTAGTGCATCGACGACAGGCATAGACGAGTGTAGATCGGGCGCAGAATGTAGAACTACTTCCCGATTAGTAAGTGGTAGAACACCGAATATGGTCGTTTGTGTATCTCCGTCTCTCTTTGTCTGATACAGTGGGAGATTGCAGAGTTAAATAGCCATATTCGGTAGTTTATCTCGCTCTAACTTGATACTCGACTCTGATTGTTGCATAGTCTTATTATATCGGCGGCACTTAATGCGCATCCGAGAAATTAAAATTATCATTATCAATCGTTATTCCGTGCGAAGGTGGATATAAATCGGAAAAGGTGATTGGCGACGTCGGGGGGATTTGTCGCACTGATATCTCGTATTTATTCTTCCTTTGTCCACAGATTTCTGCGTACATTCGTTACAAGAATTTAAAACGTAAAGATTTCGGTATTACTCGCAGTAATACAAGCAATAGACTTGTAAAAGTTGTAAGCATTGAAAGGGAAAGCTAGTAAGATTAGAATAATAATTTTCGTCGCTGAATAATAATTCAGCGACGAATAATGCAAATTATAATACAAATAATACAACATCGCAAGTTATGCTTATTCGGTTTTTCATTCTCGGTGCGAATTATTTAATTCGCTCGTGCATTTTCCTTTCTATAATAGTTATAATTTTTGTAACTATTACGAATGAATGAATGTTTCGTAAGAGATGTAACAGATGCGACAGTCGATACTCACGTTACACGTTCATCGTATTTTCGTGAATATTTTTCGACGAGTCGTGCTGCATCGATAGATTTTCTCTATGACGGAAAGGAAGGATGTAGTAAGTCGTTCGTTAACCTGGATTTCTGTGAATCGAGGTTAACGGAGCCTTTTCCTTGTTACATGAAAATTTTCAACTGATGTACAGGATAGAATTTCGAAGAATCCACGTACTTTCCAAAATGTTATTACAACGTGTCTTTGCGATAATTCAAGTACGAAACGTCCTGTTTGCTGTTACATTTTTAATTAAATTTTTATCAATGCCGAGTCTCTGGATCCATCGCGTTGATTTACGAAGGGATGTGTTTAAGCTAAAACCAAGTCATCAATTGATTTTGGAAGAATCAGTGTACCGATACAAAGCTCTACTTTATATATGCAGATGTATATATATCAAGAGGTTCAATTTAGAAGCCAATGTGAACCTTATAAAATATAGTTCGGACACATAGTCAGCGTTAAATAACGGTGATTTTTGCGACTTGAGAAACCTAGGGTTTTCATCGCTCTCTCTCTCTCTCTCTCTCTCTCTCTCTCTCTCTCTCTCTCGCTCGCTCCCTCTTTCCACGTTATACAATCTCCGCTTGCATTTCATACACAATTATCGCGTTCTAAATTATCTATGACTATTACTAATGAAGATTGGGTACGAATAATAATTTATTAAAAAAAATCTCAACTTGTTAAGCGCATGAAACGTGCGTAAAAAAATGTAAACAATACAATAATGCATGTTTACTTGCTCACTATTACAATAATAATAATTATTATTATTATTATTATCGTTATCGTTAGTATTATTGTAATACCAATGAAATTTAATCGTGAAAAAATTATTTGAGCGAATTCACGTTTCACGTGAACCAGGAATAATAAATAAATCCAATTTAGGAAAGCGCTATTAGTGAGAAAACGCTTCTTTGGTCTTTGATTCTTAAATCTCCTTACCACAGTCATATTAATCTATCCCACTTTTTCGTCTCGGTAATACTTGAGCCTCGGGGAAAATTCCGCGCGTCTCCGTTTCTCATTTGCATCTTTTTCACCCTTCGGCCGTCGCTTGTGTGGTTGAATTATTGAGTAAGTACTCGCGGTACGATCGATCGGTAATTGTCGCGCGACTACGAGACGATGCTGTTTTATGTGCTTCACCCTATGCGAACTGCTCTCGCACGTTTTCTTCTTCTTTTTTTATGTATTTTTATTTGCAAACTCTGAACTCTCTTGTTATTTCTTAGTTATTTTTTTTTTCTTTCTTTCTTAATGACGTTACCGACGGCTGATCAAACGTCGATTTCGCAGTCGAAATGATTTACGTGCAATTCCATTTCGTGAATTAAAATACGACTTATCCTCTTTCGGTGGTTAAAATGCTTATTTTGATAACACAGTCAAATGCGATGTTAGTAGTAACGGTCGATATTGTATAATATTTTTATGTAGCACATACTGTAACGGTAGTGCAGAGTGCACGGTCCTTTATTATTATTATTACTGTATATTTGCTAGTACTATTATCCGTGCTCTTGTATAAACATTATATGTTGCATTCGCAGATAATTGAGTACGACAATACTAAAGAACTTTAGGCGAATTTTAGTGCATCCTCGTATAGTTACGATTATTATCCATTAAAGTCGAGAGATTTACTATTTTTTAGACGTTAATTACAAAAGAAATTCAGCTCATCGAATTATTGCGACGCTTGAGCATTTTTAAATAATAAAGGAGGTTTTCCGTCACTCACTCATTGTCTCGTTACTCTTCATTCGTGAAGAAATTTCTTTCATTTAAGGTACTTATCAACTTTAATTTTATGTCTGACAAAGAACAGTAATTACCATTTAAATCCTTTTTCACTTCTGCAAAAAAGAAAATCATTAAAATTAATTAAAACTTTATTTATTTTATCCCTTTGAGATGTTTCACCGCGATGGATTAATTTATATTCTCTTACGTTCGGGCTTCCGACGATGAGCGAATAATTTTTAAAACCAAATGAAATCCGAAGAGAAGAAATGGAAATTCATGACAGAGAACTAGTTAGTCAGTTGGACTGTATAAAAACGTTAATGAAGACGTCCCTAGTGGAAATCTATTGGATTGGTTGACTGTTGATCACTGAAATCGACGCGACAGTACATAGCGATTTATAAAAGTGCATGTGTGGCGCGAGAACAGGTAGATTGAGGTCACTTCAGGGGCTTATTCGTTAATTCTCTCTGACTATATCTCACTCTCTCCCTCTTCCGCTCCTCTCCATTTTTCTTTCTACATTTATGACTCTCTAGTTCATTTTCATCTTTCTTTAGCTTTTACATTATACTGTCTACGCTGAAACCCATTTATCTTTCTAGCTCTATTCTCCCGTAATACGAAGACTTGGAAATGCTTGAATCGCTCCAACATGTCACTTGGAAAAAGAGTTTAATTAATTTTAAGGTTTTCAATGAAAATATATATTGAAATATCGTATTGTTAGCAGTGACTTTTTATTTACGAAACAGAAAGAATACCGGCCCTTTAATTTTTCTCGAAATTTTTTCGTGTTTTTTTTTTCGTTTCTTTTCTTTTTCTCTTTCTTTACGCAATGCTGACATTTTAATTCGTGTGAATTTTTTTTTACTCATTCGAACTAACATTCGAATGTTACTTGATAAGTGATTCAAATCCTACGCTAAATTTATTCATTGTGCTTTTTAGAATTTTTCACTGATACATAAAGTAAATATTTGATCATACGTAACAACTATTCTTATATAAAAATAGATTATCGGTGAATCATGAAGTATAAAAGTATTTTTCCAAGTGTCATTCTAATACATTACTGAGCTTTCGCAGCGTATTTAACTCATACTTTTTTTGCTTGCGTGCTTCTTTTATTACGTCTGTTATTTTAAATTTCTGATAACAAATACATTGAGCATACATTAGAGGATAGGAAAATAAAGGAAAATAAAGGAAAATAAATCCCCTATGTCGCGTCTGTATCTGCAATAATGCTTATTTATCTATCCTCCATTTGTTCCGTAGGTCTATCACTCATGAAGAATGGGAATTGAAAGAAATAAAGGCATTTTTCAAAACGTAAAATCGTGCTTGATTACTAGCTTTTTTTATATTTTTTCCTTTTAATTTGTTTTTAGTCTTCGCATACTTTAAAAACACGCTTATAGATTTTTCTGTGTTGAGCCAGAGGTTTCTCTGCGATCATTTTCACTTTATTCGCTTTTGAATTATTTTCTTTCTCTGTTTTGTTTCTGATATCTCACCCCTGTCTCCATCTTTCTCTCATTACTGAAATTAAATTTGTCCCTTGTCATAATTAATAACCACATGAATAATTTTATGACAATTTTATAACTTTTACGTAAATAGCGAGGAGTTTGCGCGAGGGTGGGCTGCCCTTAGATAATATATATATATATATATATATATTTTTTCCAGTTTATTTTGTTTTAGTAATTCTTAATCACTCATCGTATCACTGATAGATCATTTAGCACTCTAAAATTTTTGGAGTTTACAGATTGCGTAATTGATATGAATACATGAATGTCCAGTAGCATTGTATATTGAATCAGTGCCTTCGATTAATTTAATCATTTCCTGATGTACGTTTTAAACGAATAGGATCGAATCTTGTATTAATTTCGATGACATACTCTCAAATAAAATCCGCTGATCCAAAAATTTTAGAGGAAGAAATTTTGTTTATACTTCAGTTTTTCAGTTTCCCTTAGATTTTTAATTTTCCATGAGGTTTATCAAATGACTAAATTTTAGTTTAGGCAAAACATTAGATAAAAAATTGTTTCACCTTTAAATAAGCAAATAAAACTGAGTTCGCTACCACTTATACCTCTACAATTTCTCCCTTTCGGCTTATCTAATTTATGCGCGAAATTCATTCCTTTCACACGAACATTTCGTTTCCTGATTCTCGACAGCTAACAGAGTTATTACAATTTATGCATGAGCGAATTGAATAATTATAGTGTTTAGATAGTTTCAATTAAAAAAATTGCAATAAGGAAACGAATTACTTACGATCTGCGATTATTTAAATATTTCCTTATAATTAGAGGAAAAAACTAGAGCGTACTGGATGAAATGTTATTTGTTGTTTCAAGATTTGAAAGTTGTTGAAATTGCATATATTATTTAATTTAAGTAAACGTACATTTTCATGGGTAAAAATGTAATTGATGTATTCAAGACAATATTAGTCAAACCAATTAGATATCGACTAGATCTCAAATATTGAAAATGTACGGAAATATAAGACATTATTAAATATGAAAATTTGAGTATTCGAGTAAAGTTTTTTTACTATATAAAAGTGAATGTTCAATAATCATTTTGGTAGGGTGTTTCCGATGTCAGAAATTTCAAGCTGAGATAATAATATAACATCAATGCGAGCTCACCTACCGAAATGGTTCAAAAAATCCAGTCCAATAAATTTATAGGGTAAGAATTTTGCCAGCACACGGACGCTGGCATCGAAAAACTTTCATTTATAATTCGCCATTCGTGTGTAGCCACTGATGCACGTATACTTCGGAGAGCGTAAAGAACTGCAGAGGAGACTCGATGTTTAGTACAGTTTCAAATGATCGGTAGCCCACTTTTAAGCGACTATATTTTGCGAAGAAAGGGAGTTAAGGTAATGGACAGACGAGAGAGGCAAGGGTGGCAAGGGTGTATATAGTGTGCGCGCGCGTGTGTGAAGCAAAAATACTTGGACAAGCGGTCGCGTATTTTTAACTCGATTTATCCACGATGTTACTCCTCGACCATTAAACTCCAATCTGCTCATCGTTAGTATATCTCTGTCCATTTTTCCATCCGCCCTCGCCGGTTTAGCCATTTCGCTCTCTCTCTCTCTCTCTCTCTCTCTCTCTCTCTCTCTCAGCGAATTTATTCAAAGCACATGTGTCATTATCGCCATAGAAATTTGTCCAAAAATTTAACGTTCAATGCGAAGGAAGATATGAAACAATATTTACAAGATTTTAATTAAATGTCTCAACGTGTGCGTGTCGGAGAATTTGAAATCGTAGAGCTTGAATATGGTTATTATTCACTCCAAGCATTTCTGTGAAAACCTTAGAATTTATTAAATAATAAATTTTCGCTAATTCATTGCTTTCAATTATGCTTGTGAAATTATATGTAATTTAACTGTCTGTAACGGAGCTTATTGCTATAATTTTTATATTAATAATAGATTCGTCCATTTTTCCTAAATTTCAAGAATATTAAATTACAGTTGCAGAAAGGAATGAAAACGATTTTAGTTTTTCTACCTTGTACATTTATTTTCTTCTTTAATTAAAAACTATATGTCTTCTCTTTTATAAAAGCGCTCACCGATTTTCTTAAAGTGCTCGCACAGAGTTTATTACAACTGATATTAAATATCAATTGCAAACACCGTTATAACATCTGATGTACTAAAATCTAGTAGTCATTCATGCGTGGATTATTTTAAATATCTCTAAACTTGAAATTGTCGCAGAAGTTAGGAAACAATTATTGTCTGACACTAGTGTTAAAATTTGAATTTAAATTACAAAATTATGCTCTCGTTTTTAATATACCTTCTCAAATGCAGTAAATGTATGTTAATACGTGTATCGTAACTGATTTCACAATATTTTGCTAATAAAGGCTTGAGTATGTTTGTTAAGCAAGACAATGTCTACTGTGATTTATCTCATTTCATCTAAAAAATTTACCCAATAAGTATAATGCAGCAGTAGATTTTTATAAGTAGAAGTATATCGATGATCGTACAGTGTGTAAAAATGTAGTAAAAGCAAATTGATATAATTTGTATTAATTTTGTTACATGTACGGAGATTCGTGACATTTTGTTAAAACCAAATTATCGTGTTAGTTACCAAATTACTTAATGACTCAATGGAAAGCTCGCTCTTATCAGTTTTAACTTTATTTTACTTCCGAAAAAAGTGTACAGTAGACACTCGGTGAAAAAGTAGTCGGAAACGGAAAAATGAAACTCACGTGAATAAAGTAGATTCAAATGCGATACCTCTTTTGGTGAAAACTCTTAGCACTCGCAACTCATAAAACCTCGAGTGCGCATATTAGTTTAAGCGTTGTTCTGTTCTTTATCCGCGACACATTTAATCCCACAAGATAAAAAAGGAAATGAAGGTGAAAGTCACAGAGAAGTAACGATATTCATACGACATTCTCGTAGTTGCCTTAGTGTTTGCGCGTTTATACGTTTATATTATACATAGTGTGCCCCCAACCCCCTCCACAAATACAAAGATTCCCCACAACGAGCTCAATCTCAGCATCAAATCATAAACACACCCTCCGTAATTTTTATTTTCACTCGGTAGTCAATTTTCCCCCATTTGCTTTGGTCGCTGTTGCAGATGGGCAAACTCGGTAGCAGTCCACTGGCCGGTTTGGCTGCCCTGGGCTTGGGTGGACTTGCGGCGCCAGCAAACACAGGAGGTCTCAACCCAGCAGGTAATTTCCGTCCGCGAGCGACGCAATTTCCTACGACTGGATCGCGCCAGTGCTTTTTCAGACTCTCCGCTGTCTAGATGAAAATAAGAGAGAAAAGATTGTTATAATGTGGGTAACAAAATGGTGCTGATGCGGGTAAGATGCTAGATCAACGGGTAGGGTATCGTAATACGTACGCGAAGAATGCAAGGTCATTACATTACATTGCTGGTTGCTGGTTTTGCCATTATACCACATTTTGTGAATGAGTGTCCTATGTGTACGTACATAATGTTGTTCAGTGTTTTTTCTTAATTACTTTGCTGCAACTTTGTACGAATAAGTTGTAGCCTTTAATGCAGCTTCAGCGCTACACGTTTGAGAAGGTGCGATTTTTGGTAATAATCTCATTAATCATAGAAATTTGACTCTGAACTTAAGATAATGTAATTGCGATTAAATAGTTTCACATTGGCCCATTCAAGGGTTTATGTATTACGCACGTCTATTCGTGACATGGTTAAAAAATAGTTCAAAGGCATTAACGAATAAAGATGCTGAACTTGAGCGATCTCATTACAATCTATGAAGTATTCGAACTGCTATAATTTCTCCGAGGCTGTTCCCACGAGACGCGCAACAGATCATTAATCTGACTTTCTTTCTTTCTTGACCTGACGGCCTAGCATTGGCAGCACTGGCAGGTAGTCAGTTGCGCACCAACAACACGAACCGACAGCAGCCAGCAGCAAACAATCAGACGCACGAGATGACAGTGCCAAATGAATTGATCGGATGTATTATTGGCAAGGGCGGCACTAAGATCGCAGAGATCCGCCAAATTTCGGGTGCCATGATCCGCATTAGCAATTGCGAGGAACGCGAAGGTGGACCCACGGATCGCACCATCACCATCACTGGCAATCCAGACTCGGTGGCACTCGCCCAATACCTCATCAACATGAGGTGAGTCCACCACGATCAAATTTCTTACAAACGCGACAATTGAAAACAATATATTAAAACTTGTGCAAATGCACCGAAATTTTGAGTGACTGCATTTGGATGATTGTGGACACGATTTGGTATCTAGAATCGCTGTTATACAGCCGACGGAGAACTGCATACACACGTGCACACCAACCCACGCACACGTGCAAGCACCCACGCTACATATGTGTGTGTGTGTGTGTGTATATATATATATATATGTTTGTGTGTGTATGTATGTATACGCGCGCGCGCGCGCGCACACACACACACACACACACACACACAAACTGAGCGTGTGGGTGGGTGTGCTTATGACTGCATGTGTTTATGTATATATGTGTGTGTGTATGTATATGCATACGTATATACATATATACGAGTGTATTTATACACATCAGTATAAAGAGCCGAATAACGTATTGTTGATGAGACTGATGCAAATAAAAAAAAAAGGAGAGTTGTTGTCTTCTTTCTGATGCGTAAATATATTAACGGTATGATATAAGACAAGAGGAAAAAATGAGTTTTATTATTATAATTGGTATAACGGTATACAATATTTGATCCCCTCGTCAAGCAGGGAAATTTTTATATTTATTTTCTCGCAACGACGACGCACATTCTTTTACTTCAACATCAAATTAACGTTTGATCCTAACGAGTTAAATAAAATCCAACATTATTTTTATCCTATGTGCACCGGCAGTTTAATATAATATATTATAATCATTTTTTAATACACGGCAACTGAATTTTCATTATTTGATGTCGCATTTGATTGACAATTCATATTAGATCGACCTCCGTTTTTATTTTTCCACCCTTACAAAAATGCTTACCACTCTAGGCATTAATGTAGAAAAGTAGGCTTTCATAGGCAATTAGATTGTGAAGAATATATGGAGCGTCAAAGGTGCAAATTTTATAAGAAATCTTCAGATAATCTTATCTTCAGATGTACGTAAACGTGCATTTTGTTTTCTGCCCATAATATGAATTCCATTATCGTGCCTTATCGTTGCGGGGATGCGCAGCCACATATAGTTTGACAACTCGTAGACAAATGCCATTAGAGAACTAGTTTTATGGCGACGTGAGTCGTGAGAGGATCAGTTGTCATAATGCTAAAAAAGGGTGGGTTATAACGAAGATATAAATTGGGGTGTGTGTAAAACAAAAAGATTGTGCCATCTCTACCCCAACAGTTAATAAGGTTGTGGTAACACAGCAACCCTATTAAGCATCAACAGCAACAGCGGCCAAGGTGATACAAATGCAAGAAGAGAAACGCAGCAACAGCAGCAGCAGCAGCAGCAGCAGCAGCGTCTAACAAGATCAACGACTATTCTCTAATTCCTTTATTTCCAGGTCCTGTATATTTCCAGGTCCAGACAAACAAATAATACCTTGAGAATCCTGCAGACTCAACTGTCCACACTTGAAATGACATTGTTTTGTTATCCCAATTGCCGGGCCAGGCACTGTTCCTCTTATTTCATGACGAGTAATGCGGATCTATCCAGACCGGAAATAACGGAAAACTTTTATTTCTTTGTATGCAAACATTTTACTTTTTAATATATTTCGGACAATATGCGTAACACTACTATTGTAATGCCTGAACTTTCTGTACAACTTCATTGGGTACAAGATGTATATACGTATATAATGAGAAATATAATGATTTTGAGATGTTAAAGACATTCGACATTGTACGTGCCTTAGCAATATTTCATATCACGATATTGTAGTTTCTACCTTAAATAATTTTGCTTTTCTTCCACAGTTTGTAAGTTCGAAAGTAACGTTATTTCCGATCACAAAATTTCTCTTTTCCCCTTTCCATAGGGTAGTACCATCCATTGAGGACGAAGATTCCCATTGGTCCTTGGCAGAGCATAATTCCTTTCCTCGGACTGTACTCGGAGGCAAAAGTTCTTTGGTTAACTTTGTCAAGTTTTATTGTTGTTTTAGTATCGTATTGTAACTTAAATCTTTAACTGTTATTTCAAATATTTAAAATCCGCTCTATGACATTACCAAATTTACAACTGCGCGCATATTTTTACCTTCAATTCTATGATTCCACATGCACGTAAATAAATGTTTGAAAATGTGCTAAATATTTTTTTCTCCGAGCTAAATGGATCGTCAAGTAAATAAAAATTAAACTTCCCTTATCCCAGAGACTTCCGCTTGTTATTCGTTATGCGCATAAGGTTAAAAATTATAACAATCTCGTGTTTGAGCTTGAAAAGGAAAATATTCGTAAAATATGAAGCACGAGTGCTCGACTTGACGTATGCTATTCTTCGTGTGATTAAAAAAAGCAAATGATATTTTCAGCTTTATGCAACTGCGTAACAGCGGAGGCCTCTCCGCGCTAACGCTTTATTATTACTTTTTTTTTTTTTTTTATTTTATTTTAATAACATCATTTTTTACTAGCTTATGTCACACATCTTGTTTATTAAAATTTTCTTGGGAACTGTTAAGCGTATCATCCGGTAATTACAAGATTAGCGCGCGTCGTCTGCCAAATAAACTTAACGTGAATATTTATATTTAGAAACGACGAAATTGGTATGTGCAAGTTGCAATTTTTCAATCTGCAAAAATGAATATTACAGTAGATAATTACTTTATCGAAGTACGAGCAAACGGAACCAAATTAACTTGTAAAAAATTTCAAAATTATATTACATTATATTAATTTTCGGTAATAATCCATCAGTTGTCAACTATTAATAAAAATCCGCTTACGATTATACGATGTCAGCTATAACCGATTTCTAATTGGGTAATCGCAATTATAATTGAACATATACGACTGTCGATTTGAACGAAAATCTCGATATGAGTTAAAAAAATTTCCATTCGCTTTTTTTGCAGTCTTTTCTTACCGAGTCAAATTGATTTATCGAATTTAAAAGTTAATGCCGAAATACCTGGAAATTGTTAAGTGAAATAAAATATTTATAAAATATTAATTTTCTTGTGGCCATAATCTAAAAGAGATTTTGATATTATTAAAATATTGATCATTAACCCGCTTGAATAGCAGACTTTACAATGATTTTCTACTCGTTTTTATAACTTAAACTTATTTTCTTTACGGTTCATGAATGTATGCGACTTATCTTTATGCGACACGGACACACGAACGACATTTATTATTTCTCGGACAACAATTTTATCTCTAGATAAAATGGTCGTTCGACAAACGCACTGCAGAAAAATACCCATCCACAGTTCCGAAAGAAAGAAACACACGTCCAAGGCATCACCAATCATAAGCACCTCCATCGCATTATAATTATAATCCACTAAATATATATATATACATATACATATATTTTATTCCAGATATGTCACTCACCTTACTAGTGCATATACCACCGAAAAAAAGAAAAGAAAAAAAAAAAACCCCAAAACAACGCCATTATTTCCCAATAATCTCCGTTTATCATAATTTATTGCGTATTTTATTGTCTAACCACCCACGACCCCACATTGCACTCTATCCAGTGCGACCTGCACTTCCTCCTCCTGAAGCGTATTTCTATGTCTTTTCCCAGTGAAAATACGCCAACCGTGTGCACTTAAGTTAGAACTCGAGTCATTTCGTTTGCTCCTTTTGTCTTACTTTTGCGGTGAAATACACGCGTCCAGTCGGTGAAGTGCAGATCGCGTTTTTTTTTTTTTTTATTTTTTTGTCTCTCTCTCTCTCTCTCTCTCTCTCTCTCTCTCTCTCTCGAGGAAGCAGGGACTTGGTGGTATCACGTTGAAATGGGATTCAAAGAAAGCAACGCAAAGATCCTATCCCGGTAGTTTGAAGGAAACAAGAACAACGACCACCACCTGTTCCTTGACAGCTTCGTATTTCCTTCGTACACGCTTTACACGTTTCTCATTTATTTGAAAGCAACATTGTGCATTACACTGATTTAAATAGTTATTGTCCTTGTGCGGCTTGTAATTACGGAAATACGAGGAGCCAGATTTCTGCTTCTTTCTGTTTTTCGATACCCGAACGTGAACTGAAAAAATGGCTAAGGTCCGCTTTTAGAAGTGTCGAGTCGATAGCTGCTGACTTACGCTGACAGATGGAGCAATTTTATCAATGTACCAAGTGTATTATATTTCTATAAGAGATGTACGCTACTAGAAAGCATGACGATGTTACGATAATAGTAACTTTTTTACCATTTCTCATTAAATTAATAAATATAAGATTGATTTATTCTCCGTCCGTTGTTATCGTAAGAATCGGGATGATTTTTAAATTATTACAAATGCAAAAAATATTCAAGATTACAAACTGACGTTTTCCTTTTACGTTTAAAAACGTAACTTAAAAACGTAACTTCTTCAGCTGTAGTCACAGTTGTTTAGATAATACGTCGCGCTACTTTGTATAACTTTTCATTTTAGTTACATTGCTTGCTCTTCTTGTTTTTGTCGAAATTAAATGTCCTTTGTGATTGTTACTGCGCAACAATGCGATTCATGCTTCGGTACTACGGCAATGATAATAATATAAATATTCGTAGAAGCTTAATTTTAACTTGGTATTTCGGTGCGACCTAAGCTACGTTTTCCGTTTACCGTTATCGAACGAGTATTTCCGTGGATTAAACAAAAGTACTTAATCTACGGAATTTATTATATTCCACCCGTTAAAGAAATTCAAATTTTAATTTTTAACTAATACCTGTTTTTACTAATATCCATCTATCTATCTATCTATTTGACTTTATATAACCATCAACTTTTAACGAGTGCGCTATGACTTTCACACCGTCTTGTATTTTTTTATTCTACCAAAATATTGCACATTCTCTTCATGGCGAACCCACGACATTCAAAAGTCCAAAATTATTTAAATTCTTACGTTTCGTTATTTGTTCGTGCGTGAATTTTTATTTGTAAAATCTGTATAAAGCGAACAGAATAACGTTGGGTGAGCCTCGTTTATTTAGCTTAAACTTTTCTTCAAACTTTCCCTCGTCTTCTATCATTATGACTCTCATCGCTAAACTACATATACTCACATTGCTTCACTCTTATCTCTTTGATAATACACAGAATCAAACGTAGTTTTTAAAACTAAAAACGAAATCACTGTTATAAAACAAATTGAAAAATATGTTTTCGATAGTTCTTAATAAAAATGAATTATCGTAAGAGTTGCGATTGATAAACCAAGTATTTCAAAAATTTAGTAATTTTGCCCAAAACTTGCGGGGTCTCTCCGCGTGATTAGTTTCCCAGACGAAATCTTAAGAAGCGTAATGCAGCCTCGTGCTGCTTAACCGTTAAATTGTTGCTTTCGGGAAATTCAAAAGCTTTGATCGCCCCGTGTAGAAAAATGTCTACTTTGAAGTAAGTAGACATCGAGAGTGTGCACGCCATTTGGTAAAGTAGAGTGCGATGTAATCTCTCTCTCTTTTTTTTTTACCTCTTTATACGCGAGTCACTCGAATAATCAATTACCTAGTCAGACAGACAAGTCGCACAGTGTCCAGAAACCAATTCCCTCAGACACTTGGCCCAACTACAAATTCCTCGATATGTTTAATCCAAGCATCGAGCCCTTCACGTACGCCGGTCGTCTACGTACTTGAATCCATTCAAACATACCATCCAAGTACCAAGTTTTTCAAATATTTGGTTTATTATTGTAATTACTATGGTTCTTTTTAATCAGGCGCAATCGATATACATAACCTAATCCTCGAATAATCCTAAGCCTCTGACGTTATTTGTTGTCTTGTTCCTCAGTGTCGAACTGCAGAAAGCTAACCTAGAGGCCCAAAATACCCAAACCCCTGGCAGCGGCACCACTCCCGGGGCGTCCGGGGCCAGTGCTACTTCCCCCTCTACCACCACTACCACTGCCTCTCCCTTGGCCAGCGCCATCCCATTGGCCCAGCTGTTGAGTAAACCGGGCGCCCTCAATGCCCTCTCCAGTCTCACCGCCCTTGGCGGTCTGACGGAGTTGCTAGGGGGCGCCGCAGGCGCTGCGGCTACCGCACTTCCGGTCCAGACGACGGGCGTACATCGCTCCCACAAGGCATTCACACCGAGATTGAGGAGTCCCAGCGGCCCGGGTCCCATCGACAGCGGCAAGTTCAAGTCCGAGCGCGCCAAGTACAATCCATACTGAACGACGACGCTTCATCGGATGACGGCGAGTGGTGTTGGTAGCACTGGCAGCGACGTCGGTGTCTCGATTCTCGAGTGACGAGTTTTTTTTTTTTTTTCGAACACTTTTTATTATTTCTGTTTTTTTTTTTTTTTCTTTTTTCTTTTTTTTATATCTATTTACATCGACTTAACTTTCTACTATTTGTTTGTATCGATCCTTTTTCTTTTTCGTAGTGCGGATGGTGAACGCGAGCTCATTCGTTTTTTAGCGAGACGTAACTGTTGCTTTTTTCTTTTCTTTTTTTTTTTACCTTTACTTTTATGTACATGTTTTTTTTTTCTTTTTCTTTTTTCTTTTAATGACGTCGATTCTAGGCAGCACATCCCTACTTTATTACACCGGCATTTTCTAGCTTGCGAATCTTTTGCGTGGCAATTGCAAGTTAGCATTGCATATTTTACGATTTAATTTTAAAGAAAAACCGAGCGCTGTAAGAAATTAATCTCTGTAATAATTGTAACATTCAAGGAGGTAAAAATGAATTTAGGTATTTGCCGATTGCAGTCTTTTAAAGAAATTTTTAGAGTTAAATATTGTCTTCTTAATGCTTGGAGAGAATTTGTAAAAAAAAAAAAAAAAAAAAAAAAAAAAACAAACAAACAAACAAACAAAACAAAACGAAACGAAACGAAAAAGAATTTGATTTTAGCTTAAAATGCAAATCGTAGTGTATAGGTGATTCGTGCCAAAACAGAAAAGAACAAATTAACAGTCTTCATTGGTGAAAATGGAAGGATAATGTATACTTGCCGCGGGATGCCATCGCGCCTTTTGATGCAGAGCCAATAATGGCACCACGTAATTTGATAAAATGTTCTTTTTCATCATTTAACTGAAATACAAATATTTTACTTGCGTATGCGACATATTTACGTATAAAAAAATCTTTTACGAGGAATTAAAGATCTTAAATGGAGACACCGACAGAACAACACTTTTGTAAGCAAATAATGAAGTGCGAATTTGTGAGCAGCCGCGTGTGTATTATTTTATCCAGCATTACTATTTTTATAATTTTCTTTTTTAGAAAATTATAGTCGATATTGATAAAATTCAAAAAGAAATACAAAGAGAATTAAAAACATGAAAATAGTTTACTGATGCCATGCGTCGCGGCTTCTCACCGATTGACGTTAACACGTTTTTTTTTATACTATATGAAAATATTACACAAGGCATATGAGCATTATACGCGTTTGTAGAGATGTATAATCGCGAATTTATATTTGCACGATCGGCGACTTCAATCAAGTCTTTTCTAGCGTGTAGCCATTTATCCAATTGTACTAAAATGTAATCTTATAAATACAACATTTTTTTTTTCCTTCTTGTGATAAGAGTAAAAAATGTTTTCCTCTTTCTTTGTGGGGTGCAAGTGTACATGTCGTAAATAGAAAAATACGAAAAATAATTAAGTGAATGTACGAATGGAATGAAAAATAAATAGATGAAAATAACGGAGGGGTGAAAAAAATTTGTTTTGAATTGTGTGCGCGTGTGCTCGAAGATCGATGAGAATCTTCAATTATATACTTCTGTTTAATCGTATAACCAAGTCATAATCATGTATCTGTTACGGATGACTCAGAGAAACTAAAAAAGAAGGAAGAAAAATGATGCAAGTTATGAAGCTTGACACATGAAAAACTGAATAAATTAAAAGAAAAGAACATTCAGTGGAGAAAAAATAGAGCTTAGACTCCTAATATTAGAAAACTTTTTCTGATACTTAGATTAATTATTACTATAATACATAATAATCCTATGTATATACATGCATATGCATCTATGTGTGCGCGTGTGTGTATAAATACATTTTGTGTGCGTGCGTGCGTCCGTGCGCGCGTGTGCGCACAAGCGTGCTTGCGCAAGTGCATATGCATGCATACATATGTACTTATATATAAACACAAGCTCATACATATTTATATATACATCATTCGTATATATTCTAGCAATGTAACTTTATCAATAATCTTGTAAGATTAGAGTTAGAAGGCCTGTATTTGCGTTTGCCGTGAGTTCAGCGCGCGAACAGCATTTTATTTTGTTCTTTTTTTGCTGTGTTTTTTTGATTGTACAGATATTTTTCACGTTTGTGTATGAACGAGCAAACGAAAGAAAAAAAATGAGCAAAGAATGAAATCAGACGAGCGTGCCGACATTCCTCGATCTTTTGTTTATTTTCTTTTCTTTTTAACGTTATTATATTGAGTAAACAGAAAATGGAAAACATTAACTCAGTAAAGAATCAATGAACCACATAAATGGATCGTCTTTTTTAAAGAAATTATCCGGTCTCTGTGTCCGGTAAGAATAATCAAAATTTATTCAATCTTTGCTTTCTTATGCTTATAAGATTTTTATGAATTATTATACAAGTGTTACGATGATAAATAATGAAATAATATTTTCGATACATTGTATTTTGTTACTTCTGTTTTGTGGTATTTTATTCGCAACTATTATCGGCGAAAGATTGCTTTATGTGCTTTCCTTCTGTTATCAAGACAATAAAGAAAAACATAAACTCTTTTTTCGTAATGTGTAAGTGAATATATAAGATTACTCGAAAAGACTTTCAACTATGTATGTGCATATGTGTTCACACTTGTGCGAGCGAGTGTGCGTGCGTGCGTGCGTGCGTGTGCGTGCCTGAGAGCATGACTGAGCGCGCGTATATTTGACGGGGTGAGACAGAGAGCGAGAGCGAGCGAGAGAGCGAGCGAGAGAGAGCGAAACGTAAGAGTGTTTGCGAAAATCGAGCGAAATTTCATTTTGATATTAATTATGGTCGATTATGTGCTTAGCTATTGATTGGCAACTCTGTATCATCTTACTGAATAAAGAGCTAGGCGTGTTTACTACGAGAAAAATAAAACATTGTAAGACTTCTTCTAGCCTCCTCCATACTCAAAGCCGCTACATTATTCAACATATTTTATTTATTTTTTTACTTTCAATCACTGATGCGTTAATTTATTATTTTATGATAGTTGCATTGATTTATTATCGGTTGTGGCGAATAAAGAAGCGCGTAAATTTTGTTTTCGGTGCTAGACTGTTTTACAAACCGAGGAGTAAATAATTATTTCTAATTTGAAAAATACTTTCTTTGTTCTGCAGTGATTATTACGAGTTATTATTTAGTTGGAAAGAGAATGGATGAGATTTGAGAAATGAAAAAGAAAGTCGAAGGAAAATTGTAACTCGCCCAAAGAGAAACTGTGGAGTGCGGTTAATGCATAGGTCGAGTATTTTTGAAAATTAGAATTAATAATTTAATACTCCGTAGGACAATGAATCGAGAGGATAAGATTAAAATTACGCATCCGTGCAATATAATTGTTTGCTAGAACGAAAAGAAGCGACAGAAAGCAGCTTCTACCAGAATGTTATTACTTTACTAATATTCTAGAATATGCAATAAATTTAATTAATTTTGTTCATAAACTTTAGATAGACAAGTAGATTTAGAAACATACGTTAATTTAATGATAACTTAATCAATCGAGTATATGAAAAAGCAAAAGTGATGACGGAGAAATACTTTCAATGAGATGTTAAAAAAAGAGAAGGGGGAAGAAAGTAAGAAAGAGAGAAAGAAAGAAAGAGAAGATGTATCCATCCAACCAACTTGACCCAGGCTCCTGCCCGTTTTCGGTAAGCACCATCCGCTCCTTTTTACTCCTCTTAATCTACTGATCCCGGTCAACCGTATTTTTTCTCTGGCAAAGCTGTCTGTCTTTTTTTGTATTGACCAGATCAAAACTTTGTCATGAACGTGGAAAAAACGGATTTCATTTGTAAGAAAAAAGAGACAGTTTCTCCTGTTATTTACACACTGAATAATGCACTGTCACTTTGAGCGTTTTAAATACAAAGTACGTTACTGTACATTTATTTTTATTTATTTATTTCTTTTCTTTTCCTTTTATTTTTTTATTTTCTTCATGATAAATATTGTATTAATATTACTTACAAGAACCGTTTTCAATGAAAAATTCAAATCACTTATAGCATGCTGTGACCTTTCTGATAAATGGAAAACATCTTTTTTCTTAGGAAATAATTGAGCTTATTTCGATAAAGAGAATATCGACGGAGAGCTTTTTATTGATTGCATTCTGTATTTTTGTTTCAACTGCCTGACGTATCTGTTTGAATTTACTTTTCTTAGACCTTCGTAACCTAAGATCCGTGAATTACCGGCAACGGCTAATTTACAAGCTTTTCTAATTAAGCTAATTGCTAAGCAAGCAAGCGCGTCAATTTTCTGAATAACGAAAAAAGAATATTCATAAATTATTGCGATAAATAAATGCAATTACGAGGCACTCAATAAAAGATCCGAGTTCTCTTTTTCGAGAAGAGTGGCTGTGTCAGCAATCGAGTTAAATCAAAAAATGGTTTATTTTAACAAGTGTACTGTTTTAAAAGAGAAAACGTAAATTCCGTTTGTAATTAAATCAGCTTATTCGCTTATTTTAGGATCTTTTACACTATGGTTCAATTGAAATGCATTAATATTATTCGAAATTTATGAAATAACGAATGGCTTAATCAGGGACATTACTATATGGAATTGATCGAAGATAGAACTTAGTAATTTAGCTACTATATTTATGTTTTAATGACGTTTCTAAATTATTAAAACTCTTTGAAGCAAGTAATGTGCCAATCAAATTCAGCATTTTTAATTATTTACAGATACTTAGAGACGTATTAATGGATGACTGGCATTAACTAGTTAATAGCAAGTTTACGATGATTATAAGCATTATTAACTGCTATTTGTATTATAATGTTCATTTCGATCATTAAGTTCACTAAGAAATTTGATTTTTAATTGAATTCGTTGAGACGAAATGTTATTTTAAATATGACTCAAAGATATTTATTTTGTAACTACTTTTCATTTACGTAAAAAAACAAATTTGTTTTCAGTAGAAATTTTCCGTTTAACGTAGTAAATGCATATGTTTCAGCTGTTGATGATTTTCTTTATATTTCTATCACATAGTTAAGCTATTGCACTTGAACCTTATTGAAAATGAACCTAGAGCACCGTATTTTATTTAAATCCGATACACTTGCAAAAGTTACGACTATTATTATTATTATTATTATTATTATTATTATTATATTTTAATCTCTTCTTATCCAGTCAGTATCATTTCGCTATAATTCAAATGCAATTTTCACTTTTCTTTACTTATTACGTATTGGTTCGAAATTTGAAATTATCCTACGATAAATCAACATCGGGATATTGCGCTACTGGGCATCATTTTGTAACGATCAAGGCATTTTTTATTTTATCAGAATTTTGAATGGGGTTAAAAAAATTTTTCCTTCGAGTAAGAATAGCCTGTAACGAAATTATTATTACAGGCACTTTCAGTCTGAAAAGGAAATAAGAATTCTATCGCTATTTGAACGAATGGAGTTTCGCGTAAAGCTGGGGTCGAGTGTTTTTAAACCTTCGAAGTGTTTGCAAAGACGAGGCAATTATAATATTTAATGAAAAGGCAGAAGCAATTAAAAGTGATTAGTCGAATTTACAGTTACAATTGTACAAGAAAAAATCAAAAAGTTATTAGTAAGTAATTAGAAACGAGTGCACGTTATACGGAATGCCGCTAATGCAATAACGATCGTCTCCTAATGAAAGATGTTTTATGGATTTTTTCTTTCGTGAAACTACGGTCCTCTGTTACGGTCCTCATACCCTGCTTTCCCCCTCCGAAGAACAATAACTACTTTGTATCGTGAAATCGCTTTTAAATAAGTAGCAAATTTCATTAGAGAAAGAAGAGTGAAAATAATTTTTGATTTATAAGCACGTTAGTGTATAAAATGTATAAACGATTGCCGACTTAGTCGTACTTGTCTCTAACAAAAACACGAAATACATATGAAAAGTCTTTGAAAATCGCTTCTTAGATGCTTCGGGAGAAAAGGAAAACAACTTGGAATTGCACGAACTGACATGATCCTTCTGTGTTACAGGATATCACTCGAGACCGGTGGCATGGCGATACCGGCGTTTCAGTACATCACGCCCAATCACATCGTCAAGTCTTCAATTCACTAGGGGAATTCGCGTCTTCTAAGTAGCGGCGTCGTCTTCAACGTCGGCCGCTACTTTAGTCGCTTGTTGCTGCTAATAATCGACGACTGCTACTACACGCTAGATGGCGCATCGTTGCCGGCGGCGGGCACTCGTGATGCGCATGCGCGCCGCCGACACGAACAACCCGAGAACCAAATGGTTCTCGATAAGGCATGGGAAATAATTGTAATAACGGGGGTGATAATTATAATAATAATTATAAGAATAAGCGAAGAACGAGCGGTGAATTTGTTTATCTGTTGTCAAATACAACACCAGGAGAATAATCATGCAAATGTTAAGAAAAATGCGCGTATACCAAGAATATGAGCCTTGTAAAATAGTATCTGTGAGGGTTTTAAAAAGGATCATGAATGGTGCAAGAATATTCATAAGCACGAGTTGGCTAAACATATGGGGGAAGTGACCCAAAAAGGCAAGAATTGTGTCGCGAAATCTGTTCGATTGAATTGCTCGAGTATTTACACAACAGGGAAAAAGGAAGTTTTAACAGCGATGAAGGATAACTTTTAACACGCGTCATACACGTGCACGCGCGTGCGCGCAAACACACTCACACACACACACACACGACACGACACGACACAACACAACACCATACCATTCTTCGAGAATAAAAAGTAAATAAATAAGGATATTGCGATAGGACTGGATAGAACGTGTTCGTGGTAGGATGTGATTGCCGTCAAGAACAGCAAACATAACTAGCTGTAGATGGAATTATTACAAACACTTGAGTGTACAAACCTGTACAAAAGATTTACGATGAAAAATTTTAAAAAAAAAAGGAAAAAAATTAAGCACGCTGCAGCTTCGCGCTGCCGTCGATTGGTAAAGGGAACAAGCCAAAGATACATTAGTTTTCATTTTTATATTTAATAAAGAATACAAATAAAAGAAAAGAAACTAATTGCGATGGACGCAGATGTGGAGATTTTTCAAGGGAAAAATGGATAACATATAGTTTAAATTCCGCATGCAGAGGAACTTGTACGTCTATATATTATCGACTGTTGATTAACCATCTTATGAACTGCAAAAATACTTTTTCGATATCAGTTATTTGTATTTTTATTTACTCGTTGATGTGTGAATCGAAGAAATACACATGTACGCACGTACATGTTTCTTCAAGTCAAAGTTGAATTTTGAATCGTTTTACTTTTCTCTTTTACTTATTATTATTAATCGATTAATCGAAACATTTATTTATTACATTTATAGTAATGAAAATCGTGATTGGATCTATTAGGAAAAAAGTTTTTTCGGGACTTGACAACAAAATAAATTTAATTATATCGTATAGTAGTTAGGTTAGGCGTATGTACAAAAAGCGTCGTAAGCGTCGTCAGTTTTTCGTTGTATAAACTTGATATGAGCGAGCATTTTAAGGGAAAAAAAAAAACAAAAGTAGCAAAAGTAGCACGATGAACCTTGATTTTTTTTCATTTCTTAGAAATTAAGTTATACTTCAAAGTATGTTAAAGAGAAAATTTTAAAGCCAGAAATCGAAGGGTAAATTTTTCTAGTAAAATCTCGTATGAGATTCACCAATGGCTCGCGCGCTTCGATTCGCCGTCCGCTATTAGATGAAAGAGAAAAGAAGAGAAAAAAGTTAAATCGTACATTTTTCGTAAATATTCAAATCTGATCGGAATGGAGTGTCAAGCGGAGTTTAATTCGACGCGCAGTATAGAATGTTAGGAAGTAAGTGGTTTTTCTCGTGGCATAAATAAGCGAAAAAGATAACAGAGAAGTAAGAAACAAATTAAATTATAACATGGAATACAAATAAGAATATATTATATATAGATATATATATATATATGATATATATTTATTATATGATAAGAAAGATGAAATTAACTAGATTAAAGTATTAGCGATGAAGGTAAAATTAAGAGGCCGGTAATCTCCCTCCCTCGAGACCCGCGCATTCTTCATTCTTATTGTTTATTTTGAACCTCAAATTAATACTGATCTTTGAAACGTAAGTCATATTAGGTAGTGATTTATGAAATTGCGCTTCAGCGTTTAATTTTGCGCATAATGTTTTTTGTATAAAAAAGAATTTCTTGGTGATAGTACTTCACTCTTAATAGTTCCACGCTTCTGGAAGGATTGAAAGGATTAGATTCGATTAAACATCGAGAAAATGAATTAATTACATTCAAATTGTGCGCTGCTGTTGATAGATAGTTTAGATCTTAAAATGAAATTTAAATGTAAAAAAGTGTAAACGAATTCATGCGCTTCCGGCGTGTGCCAACGAGTAATATTTATTATTTGTTTACTTTATCTATTTCTTAAAATCCGATGGGATACCTTAAATCTTTTGGTGCAAACGGCACTTATGCGATTTGTTACTACTATTCGGATCGAACATTAATTATTTTTAACCATTGTGAAATTATTTATTATCGGATTTTGTTGTGTATTATTATTTTCTTGCTGTTACTTTTCCCGATTGTTCTACATTGTTACATTCTCATTTTATAAAGGGAGAGTTCCTGTTGCACTAGCTACGATCGCATGCTGTCAACTCTTGTCTTTACTATTTGAACTCTACTTTGGCATGAAATAACTATCTTGGTCATTGCCTCATATCTGCAATTTTTTAAATATTATCTTTGAAGAATACTGTAAGCGGCATTACAAATGTAATTTCTCTACACAATACTTCCATCAATAGAGCTAATTGTTCTGCTTTTAGTACCGTTGTCATTTACGTATTCAATTTCGTTCATTTGCTTAATTACTTGTGTCGTTTTTTTATACGTTGCTAGAAATATTATTGTAGGTTCCTTTGTTATGTGGAGCGATAAAATTTTTGTAAATATAAGCTCGTGTATTGATATTAATGTCTTAAAATAATGCTGCTATTGTTATACATAAACAAGAATATGTATTCGTTAATATTTGTGAACTGAGGGATTGGAAAGAAGATTAAGAGACTTCGTCGCTACAAAATTTTTTCCACCATCCTTGCCCTTCTACCGACCATTACTTTTATTTATTTATTTATTTGTTTTTTCTTTTATTTCAATTATGATGTAGCCCTCGTGGTCGAAAGTATTGTACAATCATCTTCGCTTATTAAATTAAAGCAAACCGCGACTTGCGCGAAGTGCCTTTTTGTATACTCTCGTTATTCGCTAACATTACGCGGGTAGATTCGAAAGAAAGTTCGACGGAGGGATTTAGCGTTAATTCATCTCGCCGCGGACTCCGCGAATTGTGTTATTATTTATTTTGTTATTATTTGTCGTATTATTTATTTGGCTTGAATTTTTATCATTGTTTCTTTGTTTCGATTTTTCATGACAATAATAATAAGGTATATTGTACAAATTTAAAGTCGTCGAAATTATATTACAATTTTTTAATACTTCAAACGATACCTAATGACTGTTTAATGTGTATAATTTAAATTAATAAAGTTGTATTCATATTTGTTTATAAAAATTCAAAAATTGATTATTGTTTTTGTTATGTATAAAGTGCGTTCTCCTCACCCACCCAATATCCGACTTCGACCCTCTCGACGTCTAAATAAGTGTATCGAAGAAGTCAAATTATTGGCAAAGAATCACAAAAAGTAATTAAGCGAATTGTGAGGGTTTCACGAGTGGAGAGAGAGAAACAAGCCTCGGTGGAAGAGAGAAAATAATTAAATTTACAACAACCAAAAAAAGAAATAATGAGAAATATACTTAGTGAAAGATGCTGTATGATTGTGTATATCAACAATAAATATTGCTGTGATTAGAATTGATTCTAGGTTATTTGTAATTATGGATGACTTTTTAAAGGCGAATTGCGGAAGGATAATGCAGATTCGAAAGTTTTCGGGATGCAGTCTCGAGCGAAAAGTCGTTTTTTCACATTACGTATGTGTATATCCTGTCATTTTCTTCATTTCGATTCATTATTCATTCATTCGATTCAACATCATTCTCTATAATTTTAACTTAAATCACATATTTATGTATTTATAAAATAATCTTTAGCGAGCGGTATTTATAAAGTTATTGAAACGTGTATTTAATAGAGGTTTTTATGATTTATAAAAGCCCCGTTTACATGCAACTAATCACGATAGTATTTAATCAATATACCTTTACTTTTATAAAAATTGATAAATTTTTGAATTTTCGCTCGCGGAGCATCCGATGCACGGACATGATGCACTACTAAATGAAATGCGAAAAAAAAAAAATAATAAAAAGAGATAACGTTAATAAAGGCAATTTTTTCTGCTACAACATAATCAGAGCGGACCAGATTTCTGCATCGATTACATTAATATATCTCTACAAGTTATTGTAAAGGTCGAATTAAGCCGAGAACAAAGCCCAGCAATAATAATTGTTAATCGGCGTTTTCGACTTCCCTGAAACTCGTTGTACTTAAGGAAAGATCTGAGTGAAAGTTTTTCACTTAAAAGTCTCACAGGATTTTTCAGTAAAAGTATAGAGAACTCGATTGTCTTTGAGAGTTATGTTTGTAATTATTAATGCGCGAAACTTCGTTGGAACAATAATTGACAAAGTATGCGAGTTACCGTTTGTGAAAATTTATTTTGTGAGAATCGGTAGTTGAAGTATGCAATTACGAAGACTGAGTCCCCAAATGTTCTATATTTTTGCTTAATTCTACAGAGGATTCTATAAAGAATAAAGAAATAAAATAAAAGTAAAATAAATCGTTACATAAATCGAAAAAAGAAATAATGATATGCTTTCCTTTCACGAGTTCCAATTTCACTCGGGTCCTTTCTTAAAAAAAAAAAGTAGAAAAAAAAAAGAAAAAGAAAAAAAAAGAATATTGTATTATAAATAAATAATAATACAAAGATGCAAAGAAATTTAGGCATAAAGTAACAAATCATCGTCGTAATAAAAACAATATATTATAACCTTTAAAACATATCCGTTGACACATATAAAATTAGGTTACAATTATTCTATTCTATATATCACTCTAAGAAGTAAAAAAATAGTCACTCGTGTGCTTGTACACTTTTTGACAAACAGTCCAACTACCAACTGTTACATAAGTGTTTCTTTTAAATGTGATTATCTCAGTTTTGACTCAACTTGGCGAACGCACGATGAACACATAAGCTGGATGCTTTCAAATCAATGAAGTGCTTTGGTACTTGTAGACTTATATGTCTTGACAACGCTCTCATGCTGAATTACATTTGATTTATTCATAGTCTTTACATACGTAAATATACTTATTAAATACTAAATTAAAGTATGGTTGAAAGAAAACATTAGTAAAAATTCATTGGAGTCAAGCTCGATGAATTTTATTAGCAGGTACCGCGGAATTTAATAATTTAAAGTAGAAATGTGCAAGCAGATTACAAAATCTTTGTAATGTTAATTATGTCTATGTATTTTTCGATTTGTATGCTATTCCACTGCTCTGGATAGCATTAATTTATAGTGCGTTCAAAATTGTATTACTAATGCTCTCATAGTAGATTAGAAGCGAAAAACTATAAATATTGATAAATTAAGGAAGAATATTTTTGTGTGAGTAATAATGAAAATTTATTTAATAAATCCCATTAGAATACGAAGTGAAATGCAATGTGATTTAGAATGTGACTCTTGCATAAAGTTTGTCTTATGAACTCTTTACAAACGCATGATTTTATTATTAGAAATTCAAATTAGTTCTTAGGTGATTTTTCCCATAAATTTTTTACACGAGAATTTTATGAGGAATATTTTATACTTTTAACGTTGACACACGGTGAGACGATGTTAAAATGTCTACAATTCGACTCTTGTCGATTAATTACAATAACTCGTACGGTTATCGCGATTTTTTCTTTGCAAGTCTTGCACAATTCTAACGTACTTTGTAATGTCTGCCTAGGAAAATATCTTGTATTATTTCTCTTACAGTTTTGTTTCAAATAATAATAAGTAAACAAGAATTAAACAAAATGCAAATGCTGCTACCTTTATCGTCATAATTACTGTTATGGATTCAAACTCTATTCTTAATGGTGTCATTCGGGTTTTATTCATGGTGTAAAATTTAAATTATTGTAGATTTAAGTCAACAACTGGGCCAATCTATTTAAAATAAAGTAAAGTGTATCAAGAAGCATTAATTAAAGAAACATTATTAACCATCTGTAAAATGTAATTTTTGTCGGTAAATACATACACAGGCATACAATACTCAGCTATAATTGTTAATTCGGAGAAATGAACAAGAATAAGATTTTTGTCTCGCAGTGTAAACTCTACAATTTTTCGACGTGAACTTAACGATTTTCACACAAAAGGTATCACATAAATCCTTTATCTACTTTAATCTTTCGTATGAAAATCGTCCCATGCTTTCACGTTCATAATGCGTGTATTTTAGAGTTACAGTGATAATATAACAAAACTATTAGTACGTGAACTTTTTAAAAATCATCAATGTACATCTCATACGGAATCTCTTGTACTTTTAACATTGGTATACGTGTATTTCCATAGCGAACTTGCTGTATGTCGATAAAAGAGAAAAAGGCAAAGGAAGGAAAATCCGTTATTAAAGTGACAACAAGTAAATCATGCACTTCTTGGAGGCGGAAAATCGCGTCTGACGTTGATTCAGCGGTGCCAATTGCCTTTAGTATTCTTGGTATTAAATTTGTTTATTAGGAGTAATTTATTTCTTACTTATAAATACCTACAAATTCGAAATGCCAAATTTTCTCAAATGCGTCACTACCTAGTTTCTATCCTCAAAAGCTGCTTTATCGTTAGATTTTAAAAATACGTAATAAATTTTAAAAGCTTTGGAAAGTGATATTACTGTATTAATAAGGAAAGAATTGTTCATACGTTATAGGTAATAAAATAAGTTTTATTTTATATTAACTCTTTGTTAAAAGAATTGGGGGACAAAGGAAAATAAAAAGTAAATTGTCGACGATCGGCGAATGACGGCAAATTCTGTTGTCGCGTAGAGCAATCCATTAGTGCAGGGGCCTTAACCTTACTGTGCGAATTTCATGATGATCGATCGTTGCTTGAAATCGGTAAAGTCAAAACAAAATGTCCATCGAAAGATCTTACCGATTTCCAAATTAACCGTAACACAAGGCAATCAGCTAAGAAATATAACTTAGTTTTTATAGGATATTGAGTCGCGCTCGCCACTTGATTTACATTTGTCAAATTTAATAAATAAACAAAAAAAAACGAAGAGAGAGGAATGTATTCCGAAGTCGAAGAATACGAGTGTAAGCGACAGCGGAGACAGAAAACACCGGAAGATTAAGGCCGAGATGGCGATTTTAATACTGTCAGTCAAAAGGTAGCCCTCGGATTCTGACGATTCGAAAGGCGAGCGCTAAAATTTTCGAGGCATATTTTTTGTACGTGTTACTGTGGGAAGGGTACCTTTGCTGAAAAAAAAAAAAAAAAAAAAAAAAAAACGAAAAGTGCATAAAAAATGCTCTGTGTGCTGTTGTTGACTCAAACGGCTGAAAAACGTGCCAAAAGTATCAGTCGTAAGCGCGTGCCAAATGAATACGGAATCCACTTTTCCCGAAATTGATTACTTCCTACGCATTTTATTGTAATGTTTACGCGAGTAAACAGAAAATTGAGATATTGACGTAATCCAAAGTGATGCTATGTTTAAACGCATTGAAGGGGCAAATTTCGATCTCCTGATCTAAGGGAGTGGCTCGCAAGATATGTAGCTTTTACAGGTTATTGTATCGCATTGCGCTTCGCAACGAGAGTTTTGCACATTCTGACTGATGTGATCTTTCGAACGATGCGGTACGACTCTCGAAGCGAAAATTATTGTACGTTCAATTTATTTTTCTTAACGGCAATGTTTACTTTGAAACCACTTATATTTACTTTCAAGGTATGCATTAAAGAAAATTTTGTTTGAAATTTTATGTTGTTAAGTATAAAAAGGATAATTTTTCAATAAATTCAAGTTTGTTAATAAATGTTTTGTTTCATTGTTATTTTATTTTGATGTTTTACTTTTGTAACATCGAATCTTTTGTTTCAATCGAGTGAGCACTGGCGTGTGCTGCCACTCTTAGGGCTATAAGATCTATACGCAACTTCTAAAGAATTGCATTAACAGAACAATCTAATAAATCGATAATCGTCGATACAATAAACAAAATCTGTTGAATTTCGAAGACCGAACGAAGGGACGATAAAGGCGCACACGTGATAAAATAACATAGAAACAGATATCGAAATGAAGAATAAGTAATAGGAAGAAGCCTTTGTATAATGATGCGTGTTTTTAGTCTGTCATATATGTCGATGTAAAATGAAATATTGACGTGATGTGATTACCAAGTAACTATTTGTATTTGAAAGAAATGTAACAGTAACGTAAATAGCCAGTTCAATAAAAGAAATAAAACAACTAACTGATGTAACATGTAACGAAAACACGCACGTATGTCATGTATCTGTACTTATTCTTGTTTACATCTGTTCCAATTATTTTTTCAGTGTAGAAGCCTCGAACGATGCAATGTCTTCCCTTATAAATGTAAAACTTCTTCCCTTGTGCACTTAGTGACCGTTTTTTCGAATATTTCTACATTATACGTTTCGAAAATCGATCTCTTCACTTTCCTCGCGATCGAGGGTTCACGAACGTTATCGTAACGTTAATATTCTCACATCGAGTGATCGGAACAAACGGTATTTCTTTTTGGAACGGACAATGCTGTCTTTCACCGTTAGAACTCCAAAGACACCTGAAAGTTTTTACATTCTTTAATGACGAATTAGTCAGCAAACGAATAACGTCTCATTATTTCATTAACAAGCATGGACAAAAGGCAAACGCGTAAGAATTTACAAACGATATAATGAACGTTCGGTAATAATCAGTGTCATGAGTCTTGAGGAAAATTTAAGCGTGAAGTTCTTATCGACGGTAAATTCATCGTTTCCGTTAAAGACGAAAATCCAATTCAAAGAATTAATAATAGTTTAAGCGAAGCTGACGCTTGAACGTGATGCTCCTGGGCTACGTTCTTATGTTTCTACTTCACCATATAATTTTGGTCGAAAGCAACTTATATTACAAAGCCTTTAAGAAAACAGGGTCATAATAAAAAAAAATACAAGTAATACGTGTAATTTAAATTTTTAACGTGAAAGAGGGCGACACGAGAGGAGAGAGTTCGAAATAACCTGATAAAAAATTTAAATGAAAGCTACGAGAAACAAACGAATAAGCGAGATTAATTTGCACATATTGTAAAGAATCGAAGAAAAGAAAAAGAAAAAAAAAAAAAAAATAAGGCATTATTTCAAGGACTGTGCCAAGACGTACACCGTTGCGTTTTTTCATGCAGCACTTAAGCGAGTGTTTAATAATAATATAATACAATGCGCGATGAACATAATTAATTATTTATCCTATGATATATGCACCAGGCGAAAACGAACAAGATGTTGTACATGGTTTTCGTGACTTTTGATCGTGTAGTCTCAGCTGAATGATAAAAGTAAGAATTCATTTTGTAAAAAATAATGTATAACTATTAGGCAAACATATCTTTTACTATTTGGATTTCGTTCGCCCTGAAAGGGCACGAACTGGTGGCTTTGGTTCATTAGGATGATTAGTGTTAAATCAACATATCTGGACGATAATAATAAAAATAAAATAATATATGTTTTAATGGTATTCATGATCGAGTCCTTGTGCAGACACAGCTAAGGCACATTATTTCAGGGTACATAACGTTTTGTAAGATCGTCTGCTACTGGCAATATTTATGTATAAAAGAAAAGAAAAATAATTAAGGCATAGATTATAAATGTAGCTATTATTATAATAATATTGTCTCACAAAGACGATAAGCTAATCGCGTGAGAGTAAATTAAGGAAAGCTTTCTACATACAACACAAATCATAACAGACACACGTACTCGATAAGTTATAAGCATCTAAAGTAAAAGATTCGCGTATCTATCCGATCTATCGTCGCATATAATAGCTCGTAGTTTCTCGGGATATCTAGTTTCTAAATGAAAAATCTATTGCTTAAAGGGTTGGTTAACGACGCAACTAGAAACTAAAATTGTTTGCTCGGTGTTCGCGAGGCTACGTTGTGTTGACTCGCAAAGTATCGGCTGTCTGGTGAAAAAGTGCTTTAAAGCTAGAGAACCTAAAAACAAAGAAGAAAAAAACAAAAACAAAAACAAGTAAATTCCCGTAACTACTTATCTCCTCACATATCTTGATTACGCGCAACTACGCGATCGAACGCGGAACGTTGATTCTAATGGGTTTTTTTAACGATGTAGGCATGATTTCTACGTTGACCAACACGTAGCGTTAAAGCCACGTGATTGTAACTTTTAACGAGCATTTATTTCGTTTTTTTATTTATTTCGTTGTGTACGAGCGAGAAAACAAAGGAACGAATTTGAATCCATGATTTTTAATTCGATCCGCGGATTAGCGTGAACTAGGCACGAATTAAATTATCCATATCCAAAATCAGTCTACATATCAGACTTTAGCTAGTGAGAATTATAAACGAATCTTTTCTTAATGGCAACTTACTTCTGTTTTTCTGAAAATGAAAAGCATACAAATTCTTAATGTAAAAATCGTACGTGTGTAAAAGCAAGAAGCTGCGGCATTATACATCATACAAGAATCGTCTCGCTTATCATTTTTTCGTTCCAATCCAATCCAATACCGATTGTGATTTGGTACGTGGTACACGCGACGCTACGTTTCCATCGAATTTCCCTATCCCTAACGTCACATTTATCCAGGAAACAAGAATTACCAGACTTACACCACTAGAGTTATTACTGTAAAATTTACTAAATCCCGATCCGTTGCAAATACGATTTAAACCAATTGAAGAAATGTCGAAATATCATCGTATGTTCTCATGTTGTACTCTTACTCGACACGAAACGAAAACAATGTTTCACACCCGATATAATAACGATATAGAAACGAAGAGGTTTGATAAAGTCGAGAAGTTTTAAGCAATTCAATGTTTCTCATTACTGCTGCAACGGTAATAAGACCTGGATTCTTTGCATTTATAAAACTTGGCTTATCTTTGTCAAGCCTCTGATTTATCTCGTGTCAAATGACCAAACGGAACACAAGTAATCATGCTAAGGTTAAAAAAAGAAATAAACCAATACCACGCACTGTACCAACAAAAAGTAAACCCTAAATTGTCTCCTACGTCTCTTATGAAATAGTAAAAGAAAGAGAAAAATGAAAGATCTAATCCCAGTTAAGAGTCGTTCTCGTATCCCGTGATTTACTATCGTGTGATTAACAAGATAAGAAAAGAAGTATAAGTGTTTAACATTAACAAAAGAGAAACGTCTTCTTTCGAGCTTCTCCCGCGTCACGCGGACGATTGTGATATATGCGAGGAAAAGAGAGAAAAAATTATAAATTATTGTATGCTGCGATACGTGCAATTAGGTGTGACTGAATGAATTGAAGTAGAGAGCGATAGAGATGAGTTTGGAAGCGTTAAAGTCAACTCGATGAAAAAAGTGTTGCGAGTAGAGAAAGCGAGAGAGAGAGAGAGAGAGAGAGAGAGAGAGAGAGGATAAAGTCAAAGAATTTTATTCTTTATAATAATTAATCCTTGAATGGGGAAAAGATGGTGCGTGATTCAGTATGATGCTGAGAAGTAGATATTGTTACGTATATTTATATTCAATTATATACTTTTTATGTAATGAAAGCATAAATACGTTGTTGATTAGTTGCTATACTCGTATGCATGTAAAGTAGAAGAGCTTATTTAATATGCGCGCCAAGCTCGAGTGGTTTTAAACCATCGGGGTGCAATAAAGGAGCGAACTTGCCAATTTCGATGAATCGATCGGTAAATCGTCGATTTCAATAATTGTGATTAGTAATGAAATAATTGGTAATTTTGAAATCAAGCATGTCGAGGTATAGATCGATTTGTCTTTTTTACAATATTAATCTTATTATCTTTCTGTCGACCAGCCACTGTGTTTTTTTTTGTCCAAACATTTACGCATTTCTGTGAAAGGAAACTGATCACCATTCTTTTGTTTTCCTTGTTTCAATCGCCAGTCACGTATTACCTCGTTACTATACAATTTATTTATCCATTTGTATAAAGTACAGACTCAAACGTTACGATCTGAAGGTGCGATTTGACTGTATTACAAGATCCAACTTGATTTCTCATTATTTGCGCGCATGCGGGAACGCAGATGTTCGTTCTATTAATTTATGCCTCCTTTACATTCGATCGGTAATGATTTTATATAAAGCTGAAGACAATGTAAAAAATTACGTTCATAGTTACGTTAGCTCGGAGTGAACAGGAGTCTTGCGGACGTTTCAAATCGATCGTTTACTTTTTCTCACAAAAGTCACAAAAGTAAATAGTACGAGAAATTAAAGAAAAACACGAGGGAAACAAAAGTCAAACGACGGAATCAGTCAAGATCTAAGGAGAGAACGCAATTATAAGAAAAACACAGGTGGATTCGACTATTTTTACATATCGATTTACATTGACACTCATACTTTGGGTAGTTTTCACTTGCCCACGTCCGTAAATTACACACGATTGCGAGGAGGCGAAAATAAATTATATCGACGTTTCAAACGCAAAGTCTCTTATTACCCAAACACGTTATGTGGTTCCGCTTGAATAAATAATCCAGACATTTCAAGTAATCGATACTTTATCATATTCTATACGAAAAACTGAACTAATAAACTCCAAGTGTTAAAACTATTAAAACTATTATAGTATCGATTAATTGGTCATTTGTTTGAAACGGAATATCAAAATGAATAGAAAAAATGCGTTGGGGGTTCGTTGAATGTAGGAAAAAAGTGAAGGAAAATCGGCAAGAGAATTACCGAAAGGACAAGGCTGAAAATTTTCCCCTTCCTTTTCGATAATGGTCAATAAGTACGAAAATGAAATGCAGATTATTATCGCGGATAAAAAGAACGCAGGACACTTTCATAACACGGACTACTACCGTTCGATAGTGATTCGACGGTTGTAAGGGCAATAAATATTGTATATTTGGATAAATAATATTTAAATATGTATGTGTGTGGAGAAGACGGAAGGCGACAAGTGGAATAAGAGAAAATAAGGCAAAAAAGAAAAATTAAAATGGTATGCCGATGAGACAGGGAAAGGAGAGATTTTTTAGACATTGCACTTGTAACGTTTCTTCATTGTATCGTAAGAACAACAAACATACGTGCACGACTGCAGTCTCGTGGCTTTCGAGAGTATTCAGAAGTATTCACACGCATACATAAAACATTCAAGCATCTGTACTTGCACGAGCATTCAATTCTCGTAACTTCTTGATATACAGCATCACGTGGTAAATGTAACCAAAGTAACTCTCAATGCGAAATTCCAGTTTGAGAGCCATGAGTGTGTAATCGATCGATCGATAAATAATGTTTAATTACGAAATAAATACCGTATCAATAATTCAAGACGAATAAAGAAAAATTACAAAAAAATAATAAAATATTAACAAATGCGAGCACTTCACATTGTTCTATAATCCGATCGTGCGAGCGGAAAATGAAGAAAACGAAGATTTTTAGTGTTTACACTACGATTGATAAATAATTATATTATTACGTAATATAAAAATAATAACAATATTATGATTATTATGATTATTATTGTAATGTTTGTTTTTTGGTTATTAAAGTGTGTATATAGCGATATATTCTAGAAACCGTCACGTCATTGACCAGCACTGCACTTCATTCAATTTTCCTCATCCTTCTATGTACTTGCAATAGATTTATTATCTTGGAGGTTTTTACATTTCTCGTTTGTAATTGACGGAAAAGTATCCGTTAAAGGAACAACATTGTTCACGTTTCAACAAGATTTATGATTTACTTATTAAGTGTAAAATCGATGTGGTACGAGAAATGAATTATTTTTTATCTGTGCGCGACTTCGGGTGAGCTAAGGAGTGACTTATTGTATGTAATTTCCCTCATTCTTGTATGTTAATATTTATTAATCGTACAACGTAGGGAAAATGCTCGATGTTGCCGTTTATTTCGCATGCTTACGTAAGATAGATGAACTGTTAAAAGCTGAACAACGCTTGACTTGTATACTTAAGTATTGCATCTATTGGGATTTCTTTTTTTCCTAAAATTGCTGTGATTTTGATTGCATTACAACCTGCTGATGCAATAAATACTTTCATTACATGGTAAGGCTATTGATATTAATTACCTTTTTCGTTTGGTCGATATGTTTTACGAATTTTATTATTTTTATCGGCAAAACTTACTGTATTGACGATTAATAAGAAAGGATAATGAGTTTTCATCTAAAAAAGCACATTATATTTCATGCTTTTAATCCTGTTCTAAATTCACATTAATATTTGATTATTATTATCGTTGTTGTTATTATTACGTCAATTATAAAGATTTATAATACTTTTCGCAATTTCGCAATAAATTACTTTATTAAATAATTTGTCCTTCCCTTAGGTATCGTACTTCTCACTATACGTAAGAACTATGAAATTTCATTTTTCACGCGCAATCGGTTGAGTCGATAATTCGTTCAATAGTTTAATTGTACAACTCATAATTTGGAAACATGGAATTTGTAAAAAAGGTAAGTCTTTATAAGTATTAATTCTATCAAAGTAACGCCTTATCTTACGTGTAACGTAACGTCAGGAGTTACATTTAAGGCATAAGTCACTATTCTAAGGATTTTTCTAAATAAAATAACGTTTCAAGAGTTACTCAAGTGTTACCATGGAAATTGAATTTTTTATTTTAGAACTCAAATGAGTAAAACGAAGCTATTAATCAAATAATTAAACAGATATTTATCTTTAAAGATTTATTAATTTATACATTAAAAGGAATTACTACTGTATTATGTAGAAGTAACACTCGTAAACAAATTTAAGAGTAATTCCAACTTAATATATTTGTATAAATAAGCGTTAAATTACATTTCATTTGAAAGTCACCGAAGGAATTGTCCGACTTTTCAATTATATTTGACGTTTCACGTAAAAAGCATGTATTGCTAAAATTAAGTACCACTTATAAAATGAATATTACATGTACAAAATAAAGAAATGTGATTAGCATTTGAAAAGCAAGTTTTCCATTGTGTTTATTCGATGTTCATTAACAATGCTTCGATCCCTTCTAATCCCCAATAACAATGCATTACAACACATATATAATGTACATAAGGATATTTGTATATAATTGCCTGTCACATATAATTGTCCGTAGAAAAATTCAAGATGAAACATCGGGACCAGAGCTTCAAGATCATTCTCCTATCGAACGTTTGATCAGGCCGCAACGTTATGCGTAATGCAAAGCCAATACTATGGTACACAGTTGGAGTCCATATCGAAGCTTCAGATCAATTTCTACGTCTACGTGCATAAAATTACCGGTAACGGATTGTAGGTAGTGATCATCGGCATTCTTGCGTCGATTTTTATCGATACCCATCCGATGGCCAAAACCTAATTCACTAGGTGTAGATAAACGAGAAATATGCAATTATGAAAGAGTATACATTTGCTGGAATTGCGTGGCGGAGTTTAGGGCGTTCGCTTCACTTGCCATCCATTGGCTTACGAGCATTAAACTGGAAAAGAAAGAACGAGCTTTAAAATACCTTTAGTAGAAAATCAATTTCGTTCGGCAACGTTTAAACACGGATGCTTGCGGACAGAGACACTGACTCTGTACGTGATAATAAATAATATATATATATATATATATATATATGTTAAAATTCGCGTTATGGAGGAACTTTTGCATTTAAACCGTTGTTCGATTATGAATTTCAATCGTAGAAGTAGATTAAACCATCAGCGAGCGGCACTTTGATGGACGTATTCAGTGCTACAATCAAATTTGACAGAAATTTAAATTTTAGATCTCGGTGAGGCAATATTATAAATCTATCACTATGCGACGACGGAGTGAAAAGCTTTAAATTTTTAAATCGTTATTTTAATATCCAACCGAATTGAATATGCTCGTAGTAGTGTAATTATATTATTACATTATCGCTAAAGAACATAGGTACAGAAATACTTGCGGTAATTCTAGCACGAAGAATAATGCTAATATAGATATTTTAAAGATTACTTAAGTTCAATATTTTAAAACTTACTTATACAAGTTTTTATAACATTCCAGTAGATTATTATTTATTTATATGTATGCATAAAACAAACGGAATATTGTTTTATAATATGAATATTTTCTATCGAAGGCGTTTCATTTTTTGAATGAATGATAAACTACGTTATTTGTTAATAAAGTTTACAAACATTCGTATGACTTTGCTTAAATACACAATTACATATTCGCGTATCGTACACTTCGATAATATCCACGTACACTTTTGCTTAATAGATTATTTGCCTTGTAAAAATGCAGATTTTCTTTAATCGCTCTATCTCGATATAATGCAAGCATTTACTTAGCTTAATCTTTGATCTCGCTCTATTTTCTAACGAATAAGCACGTAACATCCAACTACATCAGGAAGCAACGGTATATTTATTTTCTCCTGTGCACTTAAAGATGTTACGCACCGATTAATTTACGGATAATTAACGCATGGATATTGTTCAATTTATGTCTCTACGATATTTAAGAAATTACATAGCAAGGCAAGGTTTCGATAGTCATGAAATACGGATTTATAAACCGAATTAACATTTAAATCACACATCGAACATTATAACTTAACTTATACACGCAAAGACTGCACGCATTGTCTCTTCATGGTGTTGCAAGATATCGTCATCTCCCTTACAGCAACAATTTTTTGCAAATATGTTTGCGAACGTTTCAATTTGCATTACATATTTTATACTTTTACGAAGCAAACAGAAATTTAAAATTCATCATATCTAATTTCACTTATTTCTTGCATTAATAATCCACAATTCATCAGTACTTTTAATTAACGTTTTCAAATAAGCTATATAAAAGTTATAAATCATTTTCGCGTTTTGGGACATTAAATATCTTTGATAATATTCTTGTACTCCCGTAAAATATTAAATACAAATGATTTGTTAGCCATAAAATAACGATAAAATTATTATATTTATTTCATTTTTTTAGAACTGTGTTGTAGAACCTTAGTAAATTAAAGTGATTATAATTACACCGTTAAATAATATTTAACATTTAATTTTTTAATTTGAAAAGAAATAGCCTTGCATATTAAATATGCGATTAAACGCTTAAATGGAATAGAAATGCTGAAATAGAAATAGTGAAATCATCTTGTATTTTCAGAATTTAATTAATTTACACAATAGTAATCACTATAAAGTAAAAAAACGTTAAACTGATATAAGGATAGATCAAATTTAGCAATTTCGAAGCAGTCACATAGTTTTTCGTAATACTGCATTATAGTAGTCCGCTGATACTATAATATAAAAGATTTGTATTCGGAAAAGATATCAGGTTTCGTAATTGTTTATCTGCGCACTATCCGTAGTATACGCAATAGGTTTAATCAAGTTGAGTTGAACCGCAAGCAAAAAGAGTGGAATTAAAGCGAAAAGCACGATTACGGATTTCTTGTCTAAAAAAAAGTGTTAACCATAGTATGGTGGAAGTAAGTTCTAGCTTTTATATTGACCAACTGAGTTTTATAACTATCCGACGTAAAAAAGATTTGCTTAAACCCTTCGCACTGACATGCACTCACACAGAAATTTTTAATTACTTTACAGTGTATTTAATACAAATTCCCAAGTATAAATTACTGCTAATAGATCAAATTAGTAATAAAGCAAAGTACTAACTTAAATTCGAAGAGTTTCATACTATTACTTTTAAAACGAAAATGCACGATTTTAGTTAATCAACTTAAATACGTAAGAAATAACTTAACTAATGAACCTAAAGAGAGAGAGAGAGAGAGAGAATCGATTGTATACTCCAAATGTTGTTGATTAAGTTTTATCGAGTAAAAAGTCTGGATGTGCTTATTGGCAGATTGATAAAATAGAAATTTAAGGATTATAAATATAAAAATAATTGATTTTATTAAAAATGTATTAAGCCTCTTTTAATATGATTTAGTCTTATGATCAGTGATGAAGCTAGTTGCATTATATATAAATAATAATTTATATTGGGATGTTATTAGATCTCAAATCATTCTTATATGACAATTATTAATTTTCCCATCGAAGCTAAAAAGGAAATGTATAATAGATTATTCAGAATCAAGAATACATTTAATTTATTAATACAGGTTTGAAAGCTTTGAAATATATATATATATATATATAATTAAAAGTGAGCACATTTCATTTTATTTTAAATGTAATAAATTATTCTATCGTTAAAATAAAAGCTCTTTTTCTTTTTATTTAGAAAGAAGCTGGATACGCGGTCGGAAAATAATTCTATAAAAGCATATAAGTGCGAGAACAATTATCCTTTATTCTTTTTAATGGTAACATTCCAGAAGTACTTGATTTTTTTTAATTTTTTAAATATATTAGTTTCTTTTGACAGATTATCAGCCATATAAACTGCAGTAATTCGAGGAGGTTTATTGGTTTTGCCACACTTTTTTTGTAGTTTATTATTAAATAATTAAGCAATAAAGAGTGAATACCTCTCGATACAACTTATCTCGGATGATATTTGATTATTATTATTCAAATAATTCCATTCAATGTCGAAGACTGATAAATACACGTAACGTTATATCGATGATATATGTTATACTGAATATTTATCGAAATAACTCTATCGAATATCTGGCAGGAAAAAGTGAATAATTTTTACGGTATGAAATAGCCTAGAAAGCAGAGTAAGTTTATTACGTTAAATATTCATCACATAACGGTAAAATATTCATAAAAGTTAAGAGAACTCCTTACTTGTACTCGCTATTTAAAGCAAAGAATAATTTTTCATTCGAGAAATATAAACTTATGATGAATGTCTCTTCATTCTTATGGTACTCCGCTGTTTAGTACCGTCAGTTGTCATTCTATTGCTTTTCATTGGTTCCTTCTACATTCTTTCTTTTTCTAGAGAAATTTTATGGATGAGAGAATTGACTGTTTCGAACAGAGATATTCTCCTTCCTGAAATTCACTCTTCTAGCAGTTTTACCTCACACTAGAGCTCGGCTCGGTATACTTGAGTGCAGTAGACTATTTCTTCTCGTCGGAGTACGTATTTCTTATTCCCTGCAGTCCAACCACTGTACGTCAAAATTTATATATAACAACCGTATAAAATCGTAAATTATCTGCTCCTTGTCCATTTGAAAAGTACGCCTTGAATAGCATAGCACATGTACATATTTTTTATAACGTCAGTTGTAAGAGACTATTTTTCTAAGCCTCGCCTTTTAATTAAGTAAAGAACTTAAACTAATTTATACCATAGTTTTACAAGCTCAAGAATACTTTTTACAAAGTTGACTTTTATATTTCAAAATAAGAAAAAATATTAATTACATAAATGTAAAATTTCTGCTGATTATGTAGAATGCGTAGAGTATTGCGCTTAAATGGATTTTTATTCTATACTTATTGCCAATGGACAACTTACACAAAAAATTGTATTATTTTTGTACTTTTTTCATGGCATATCGAGGCTGATTTCAATCCAGGAGATAAAGCAACCACTGCTTGTTGATTACTGTGGTATATCGAAGAAAGTTTTTTTCGATGTTTATTCACGATTCCACGTGTTAATATTGACGCTCCTCGATACATTTTAGAGTTATCATTTTATTCAATGTAATGGATTTGAAAGCAAACTAATTTGTTATTATATTATTCTTTAACTCCTATGTTTTATTTTTCATTTCATGATAATGAGATCATATTTGATTAGATGTGAAACAAGATACTGTCATTATTCCTTGTTACTCGAGGTTGCGACAAAGTTTTCCTTTTGTTCTAGAGCAGACGGTTAAGATGCAGATGATATTCTATATAAACTGTATCTAGGACACAGAAGACGCTACCAAAGTACGGGGGTTTGACAATTTGAATTAGGATTTAGGTCGAGGTTAAGCTAAAGGGGAGTGCACAAGTGTAAGAATTACTGATGGGGTGAGCTATAGGGGATGAATAGACAGCGCCATCTGTAAGGAGATGAGAGATGGGATAGATGGAAATGTTCTTGGGGGAAAATATTAGGGGTGAAAGGCTAGAGTTTTGGGGTGTTGATATTTATGGCAAGAAGCAAGTGGAAGTAGAATATTTTTTATACGAAAGACGCTCAAAGAAGAAGTTGCTTCTGAAGTAAAGTATGGCAATTGAAGTTCAGAATTATTGTAGTTTTTGTGTATATTTCTGCCTCGTGCGCGTACAATTCAAAGAAGTGTTTTCCTTCTTTCATTTATTGAGCTCCACGTTGAAAAATCTACCCCTGGCTTATTTGATTAAGGCGGTAAGCTTTAGTTGGACCATAACTTTATGCCTTCTTGGTAGCCTTTTTTATCCAAGAAGAATTTTTAGCAAATTATTGTCTTTGCGTCTTCTTAGGCTAAATTTATCGTTGCAACTTATCAGTATCTTACATGCAATGGATTTCTGTAATGGTTAATATACTGCTAATCAATACTTTCTTTCGATGGTCGATATACAACTGATCATAAACTCTAAATATCTTATCCGACAAACGATCCGAAGAGTTTCGAAGAAACAAAAATATGTCCTACCAAGGACAATATTTGATTAAACAGCTTTACTAAGCTGCTTGTTTAATACGTCACATCCTTCTCTCGTACTTTATCGCCTTTCACACTAGTATTTTGGCTCTTCTTATTGTAGTATTTTGTCCATTTTTTATGGTTTGGTTTATGTGCTCTAATTAATCCTTCGACAGTTCTAGGTAATTTAGCTCTTTGCATGCCCTTTAATGTTCGTTTAACAGCCCATAGAATCGGATTGAGGATAATGCAGACTAGTGCATTACAATTTTGTAGCTGTAATAATAATTGAATCTCTCAGTGTAAGATTTTATTTGACAATTCTTTTTGATTTTAAAAGACGAGGTATTGAATAATTTTAACGGTTACGCGTTAATTCCTCGAGTGACTTATACATGCTTTTAGCATCGATTTTATATCGAATGGCTTTCGTTGCAAGACATTTCTTTTAACAAGTCCTTGAAAATTATCAAGTAACAATCTTTTTTACAATTTTACCAATTACTTTTATAATTTATTAATATAAAATAGGTATAAGAAAGTTTTAAAAGCCCAACATTTGCAACAAACTCTAACGAAAATCATGTTCCAATATTGTTGGTGTTATAGTGGTATTGTGGTCAGTAGTGGTACGTATCTAAATGTGAATCAATTTTCTTAACTGTAAAATTTCTCGATTGAATAAAGCTTCATCACGGTTTGCTTCAAGTGGATCTAATTTATAAGCCACTGTATATGAAGTAAGGGGATAAATATAGAAATCTATTTGCGAGAAAGACCATCGACATACGATATTTGAATTTATATAAATAAATTAAGTATGCAAATAATCGAATGATTTTCCTTATTAAAATTTATGTGAAGCTTCTTTCATACAAATAAGTATTTACGCTTTATAATAATGAAAAAAATTTGAAAACTGCGTTATCGATAAAACTCGCATGAAAGTTGGAGAGAGAGAGAGAGAGAGAGAGAGAGAGAGAGATTATTTATACTTGAAAGGTTAAAACTTAAATAGTTTTCACGTTTTCCAAGAGGCTAGGAGCTATTGACAGGAAAGTAAATAATTAATTACATTAATCCATTAATGTAATTCATATTGTTAATATAATTCTTCGCATCAAAGAACAAGTTCAACTTTACTATTAAATTTTGTATCTTAAAGCACGCGAGACGCATGCATTTACGCATTAGCATATAAAGAGAAACTTTGAGTTCATTGTGATTTTCCGTGCATAAGCAACTCTGGATATAATTCGGCGAGCGGACGTACCTCTTAGTTGTATACACTTTTCACCTTCATGCGTTATTACACAATGAGAAACTTTCAGTGCATTGTGATATTGAGAACATACGCAGTTCTGGATATAACACGCTGAGCAATTGCATCTCTCTATCACGCGCTACTTGCCTTTGTATATCATCGCATAGGAAGAGAATTGCCGTTCATTGAATTTGGAATACGAATAGCGAGCGAAAGAATCTCCCTCCTTGGTACACTCGTCTTTTAGACGTGATAATTAATTAATAATCATGGATTGTGCGATGGAAGATGGAAGACTTTTGATCGACATAATATCCCTTTTGATATTATAAAATAAGAAACTACTGATGATTATTTAACCGACTATTATAATAACCATTTAATTGACTTTAAAAATAATGTTTTTATTTGTGATATGAACATGCTAAATTATGGTTTAATATAAATTTTATGCTTCCTAGTGCTGTTCCAAAATCGTAATATTAAAATAATTTATCAATATGTAAAAGTTCTGAAAGTGTTTTGAGCGCGTTAGCGTTGTAAATAAGCCATATTCTAAGTTTTCGGTTACAACTATCAATATGAAACTTACAGTTTTTAGTTTAATTATATTCATAAATTTGTTTTGAATTGAGCTTTAAAGATTTTTGGAAAAATATATGAAAATATTTATGAACTTCAAAGGAAACGAATGATTTCATTTAGAGTTAAGAAAAACGTGCGTAATAAGCGAGTACAGTGCGATAGTTTACGTATGGCACTACTGAGCTTATGAGCTAAAATCTAGCAACAAAATTAAAAGTAAATTTTTCGAAAACGTAGTGTTCAGAAATACGTGACAAATTTGACATATTTTATAAAACACTATTACAATACCTTACGTTTAAGTTATTATATTTACAATGTTTAGATTCTGGAATGTATTTCTTTTATAACATCGACTATATTATTGTTCTAAAGTTATCGGGCATTTATAGTTTGATTATTCAGGAAATATAAAGGAATGCTTAAAGTTAGAAATATAACTATTTCATGTTTTATGAAATGAGTATTTGATAAAGGACGCGATCGATAAAATTTTGACGATTAAATAAACAGTTTGCAAAGTTGTCTCGATTTATTAAAATGGAGATTAAGGACACGAATCACGAAAATTATTGATATGAATAGTAGCAAGACAGTATGAGCTCGATATTAAATGGCAAATGTATTCAAATAAGAAAAACATTAATCCCTATAGAGTAAAATTAGTAAAATTTCCCAAGTAAATAAATATTCGCCCATCCGAAGAATATAAATTGTCAGTTTAAAACGTATTTCAATTAAAATTGGCTTGTATGAATTCGTACAAGTACTGCCTTTTACAAGACATTATATCTACAAAGTAAATAATTATCAGACATAATAGTTATATTCAACGCATAAAAGAGTATTCGTTAATTATTAAAGCGACAGCATTCGGAAACTTTGCAACAGAATGTAATATAAGTTATGATCAAATATTAATGGTTTCAACACCATGACAAAAAGCCCCTTCTCTAATTTTCGCACTTCGGTAGTATTGCACAGGATATTGATGGAGCTGCTCCGAAGGTCCTAAACCGAAGGTCCACTCAATACGAGCGACTAGATTTGATTTTGGAGCTTTAGTCTCCTCGCGTGAACGTTTATAGCAGGGAATATCGCAGTGAAGGATTCAAGGATTTTACAGCTTGGTTTGCCACATCCGTAAGAACCGGTCTTACTCTATCGACGTGATCCCATAGAATTGTAGGGGTTCATCTACTTTAACTGCGTCGTGAGCCTGAGAGTCGCGCAACAGGAAGATTAGACCTTTTTTATTGAATGTCGAACAACTAGACCTTTTTCCTACATCTTGAGCTTACCAAATGGCGGGACTCGACTATTATGTACGACTTAGAGACGCGGTGGTACGAGCTTCCGGACAAAGTAAATTTTATCCAGCTATCCGTTTCACTTGCAACATTTGCCGCACTAAACGTCGCTTCTGTATTTTCTTGAAGCCTGCGAAATGTCTGAAAAAGTACTGGCGATCGATCAGAAGAATTGCTTTCATAAAAATATCACTGAATGTGCTAAGGCACCAAATCTATTTTTCTCGTTTTTTACGATGTAGTTTATACAGCTTTTGTGCGAATGACTTTTCTTTCGCGAATTCAGCGAAATTCCTCTCACCCGCATCTTGACGAACTAAAACTCTGCAGCCACGGAAAGGAAATCTACATTTCGTACTTATTACATTTTTGTAATAAGTAAAATACTAAGAACATTCGGTTTAAAAAGTTTGCCTCGTTATATAAATATTGATTTTACAGATTAGAATTGATATTTAACGTTTAATTAACGCGCTGTTCGCACTCCCCTAATAACATTATCTTTCTTAATAATGCAAGTCGCGCATCCATGAAATCGTTGTTTTACGGCTAATCAAACTTATAGATAATCCCGGTGATTAGAGAATCGGATATTGGGGAATCAGTTTAACGACGGCGATGGATTCTGCTTTGAGAACGCGCTTACATCTTGGATCCGCGCTTCATTGTCACTTCCGTTAGTTTCGACTTAGTGCACGACAAACCTCGTGCCTTTGATCTTCGGCTCGGACCTGATATCTTGGTATGATTATCGTGCTTATCATATTCTCCGATATTCTCCGAACGTTGAATAAAATCGTTGTACCATGACGTTGGGACCATGACGCATTCATGGTTGTTGAACTAAGTTCTATCGGGAGCTACATTTTCCATTTCGAAGAAGTTCGATTGTACTTTTGGTAGTATGTTAGGCGATGTCAGCTGTTTGCTCCTGGTGACTCGAATCGTCGCCGATGTACGAAGTACTCTTCCGTTTCTCGTCTTTCTGGTTCGTAGTGTCTCCAGAAGTTGCTGACTTCGAACCGAATAGCTCAGTATGGCTCAGTTTGCTCTACATTCATGATACCGATAAAAATGATGGTCATGATATTGACGAACGATCGCGAGCCTCAAAATAGCGTTTCTTACTTTGGAAATAAAAGGTTGAGCAAATCGATTCCTCTTTTATCCTTGGATGGGTACTCTTGGTTGAGAATCAGAAAAAGGGGAAGAGTTTAATTTACTCCTACTGTAAGGGGTGGTTGTGATTTAATAGTTTTATTTCGCACCTTAAAAGGGTGCTTTTATGAAAGTCATGAAGATAGATGAACCGTTGTATAACTTTTACCGTCACTCGACATCTTTTCAGAGGCGACATTTATTCACTCTTAGCTCGCAGTCGCGGTATTTTCTCCTTGCTTAAGGCTTACGTTTCAATCAGATGCCTTTCTTCCTTTTCATCCTTTTCTGATAGACTGCTTTAGAGTTTCTTCAGTGTAAGATTTAAGAAAAGACTACAGATTCAAAAATAATATATTTGGCTCTTATTAAAATTGAATTGTAAAGATATCTAGCGTAATAACATTGAAGAACATCAAACTTGGTTATTTAAAATTTCAATGTTAAAACGTTACTCAACGCCAAGATCCAAAACAATTAGCGCAGATGGAAACGATAAATTTATAGAATATATAAATAAAATCAATTGGTTATGAAAAGAATCAAATTTGATTTTAAATAAAGTTAAATATTTAGAGGTCTTATAACTGAATATATTTATTATAATAATTTCGATTTCCAATAACCGAAATCACTATTCGTAAAAGTGATGTTTTATTACAATGAAGATACAATTTCTTCTACAGTTCTACGTAACGATTACAACACGGTTAATTTACTGCTATACAAATATAGTTATTTATTCTTAATATATTGACGATACGCATTCAACTAAATTATCTATAAAAGGCTGCTGCCAAGATTCTGCAGTATTTAAATATAAAATTATTAACGCAGATCGCATTAGTCTATTTTCTTTCAATATAAATCGCATAATATATTCGATGATTAATAATTTTATAATCAGTTTACGTTATTCAGTTATCTATTTTCTTAAGAAAATATGAAAGATCCTGCACGAATGCTTATGCTTGGAATTATTAGGTAAAAGGTAAATAATATTCTCTTTATTTAGGGAACAATAATAAATCTCGTTTAATTACAGGATCGAATGCCACTCGAAGCGCATTTATTAATAAATATGTAAAATATGTAACGGCGTTTCGAAATTATTCATAAATGGCAAATTTTAAACAATTATTATACAACGAAATAAATCATTATAAGTTTCGGAGTTGCATACATACCATCAAGTTATGCAATACTTACTTTCTTACAATTATTTGCTTTTATAAAAAGAAGGCAAATAAATTATTGTATAAATTATTACTTTCATTGAAGAAATTTGATTTTTCAATTGACAGATTATTTACTCCGCAGTCCTTCTAATGATTTGCATTCGGTCAAAAGCAAATGTACACAGAAGCACGTATAAATATATCAATAACTTTGTGTAAACGCGTCAATTACCAATGGAGTGCAGTTCTAAATCGGTTGTACAAAAAGCGATGATTTTATAATAAATGTAACGTATTTTGAAAACTATTTTTTTAGACGATATTCTTTCGCATTTGAACGGCACAATAACATGTTCCACATAAAATTGAATTACTATATCTATAAAAAGAATGAAATTTGTTAAAATATTTTGTCAATGGAGACTCAGAGCGTATAAATAGTTATAAGAATGATTGAAATGTTACATTCCTTTACAAGCAAAGGTGGATTTAGTCTAAATCGAGCGTTAAAAAATTTTATTCTCCTGCAGCTGCGTAGTTCTTTTTCGAATGATATATTTAAAAACGTACTTCGGCGACAGTTACCGTAACGCATACATCGACAGCGAGAAAGAATGCGAGACGCGAGGAAGTGAAAGGAAGTGGAAGGAAGGGAAGAAAAAAGGTTCGGTTAGCCTGTTGCTGCCGCATCGATGAGTCACGCTCTACTCACTCATGTTTCTTTCCCTCTCAATTTTCCCGCTCACCTTTTTCTTCTTTTACTCTCTACCTCTTAATCTCCGTCTGCAACACGCTCTATCTCCTCGCTATTTCTCCTACGAATTATTCTCCTATGAATTATTCTACGGCGCTATTAGTTTATAAAAGTAGATTCTGGATACTTCGACTTAATAAGATTTACAGTTTAATCAAATTATAAAATTGTCCGTGGAAATTGCGGATCGGACTATCTTAGGACCAACTGAAAACAGATCTGAAAATACCACAACGTGTCAAGCTAAATTATTATAATTCGTTTCTTAATATCAATTTATGATATGGCTAATGAGCGACAAATTCGCTAACAAAATCGCTAACAAATTCTCATAAATTGCCAATACAGAAATCCCTCTTCATTTCTTCACCAATTTAGGGACTCGCAGTAGTCGCTATCGGCGCATTCGTCACGTGGACTTTGCAGGCAGTAGTGCCGGTCAATGCACGGTCCAACCGGGGTACAGCACTAGCTGCGAAGCGACAAGTGTCACACTACTGGCTCGGTATCGCTCGTCCTTGGAAAGGTTTCAGCTTCTGAACGCACACACGCATGGACTTCTCCCCAAGTCACAAACCCAAACCAAAGAGCCACGCTTACGGTCTTACGCTGACCATAGGTGTGCGCGCGTGCACGTACGCACCCGCGCGCACACACATGGAGGCACATAGGTAAACATAGGCATAGAGAGAAACGCGGAAGCTCGCCAGCTATTGCCGAGAGCTCTTCGTCTCCTTCCCGTGGCAATATTGATCTGAGCGCAGGGGTGGGCGACTTGGGTAGATGAGCGAGCGAACTCAACTGCTGTCGGTGATGGTGGTGGGGCTGCGCGCGACTCCCTGGTCCAGTCGACAGCCTCGGCGCGATCCCGTAGTGGGACTGGTAGGAGGTACCCCTTGAAACGAGAAAACGCGAGGCGAGATGCGCGAAAGATATTCGGGGAGCGGGAGGGAGGGAGATGCGGAGCATCGGCTGCCGGGGTGGAGAGAGACGGCGAGAATTTCGGAGCGATGGAGGTGGTTCTGGGAAAGTCCGTTAGCTGCCACGGTGGGGGGACCTTGTGGATGGAAGGTTGCGCGCGTGTGTGGATTCGCGGCCGTGCACACATTCGCGGGCGCGAGATCGAAAATTTGGGCATCGAACGGCAAACGGCACATCGAATTGCGCGAAAACGTGCGACAGACGGCAGAAGGGATGGAACGTACGACGAAAGGGATGGTTGACGAAAGCTCGGTGGGCTAGCGAGGAAGAATTGGGTCGAATAGCGATGATCAGACGAGGTACATGCTCGGAGATAAATTGAAAAAGAGAGAGATCGTTGGAAGTCACGGGAGAATCGAATAACAGAGGCAAAGACAGAAAGAGAGAGAGAGAGAGAGAGAGAGAGAGAGAGAGAGAGAGAGAGTGAGTGAGTGAGGGAGAGAGAGGGAGAGAGGGAGAAAATGATTTAATAGGACGATTCTGAGAGAGAAGGCGAGCGACAGTGGTTGGAAAATACGGGGGGAAGGAGTGAAAAGGAAGCGCTGCTCTGGGAGAGTAGCGCGAGAGAGAGAGAGAGAGAGCGCGCGCGAAAGCAGTAGCGGCATCTCTCGAAACGCGGATCGAGCAACATCAGGGGCAGACAGGCAGCTTCCTTCTCGCGCGGTTCTCAGTCCCGTGGCTGCTGCTGGTTGCGTCGAATACACCGGAGCGGCCATCCGCTCGCCGCTCTCTGGCCAGTCAGCGCAGTTTTCTATCTTTCTCTTATTAAAGGTGTGCGTGCGCGTTGTTTTAGCCTCTCTATTCTTCTCGTCTGCCTCGTTTAGCACCAGTTTTATCTCTTTTTCCTTCGCGCTTGGTTGCCCTTTCCGATCGCGATTTCCCAATGGATACCAGGATCGAGAGAGGATAGTACGGTGCATCCGGTTTTCCGCTTAACCGTAAGAAGACAAGGAGGGTAGGAACTGGAAAGACACCTGGGGAAAGTTAGTGGTAGGAGCGCGTGTGAGGTCAGCCTCGCACGAGGCGGTCCGCACGCGAGAAAGTCAAACTCGAGGGAACGAAATGAGCCGGAACCGCTGTCCCCTGGCACCAAGAGCGTCGACCTCGAAGCGGCGCTTAGACCATCGTCCTCGTGACGCGACGATGACGTCGTCGAACCGCTGAGGGATCGCTTAGTGAAAGTGAAGTGCGGATTCTCGCTCGTTTCGCGAAAAAGTGGTACGGATCGACGACTGGACTGACACGTTTTTTCTCCCTGTCGAATTCCACCCCGAAGCCCCGTTCTTTGCGGGCTACGTCAAGGTACGCTTCTTTTGTAAAATGTGTCGATGGAATAAATTGTAAAATCGTGCTATCGATCTGGTCGATCATTTACACTTGATGCACTTCTCCAGATCACGAGTATGCTTTTTAATAGAATAATTTTTACTTTACACACATCAGACGTACTTTAAGTTATAAATACTCGATTGTCCTTCGACTTAAAATAGGTATATATCGCATATAGCTGTCAAAGACATTAGTAAGGTGGATTAAGTGACGATAACTCAATGACTTGGTAAAGCACATAGAATTCAACAAGAACACTTTGAAACTAATAGTTGCATTTTCCTAAGTAACTTATATTCTTTTAGTTTCACGCCAGTATTCGATTTAAAGCTGACTCCATATATACATATACATATACATACACATATACATATGCATACATATATATAAGACAGTGTAATAATTAATCTATCGAGTGTAATTGCACATTACATAATTGGCGAATTGAAAATTGAAAGCGAGATGTACAGATACGAGCGTTTGTCTGACCGTGACGGACACAAGTGATTAGGCGCATTCGTGTAGTAAAGTCATGCAGTCGTGCATCCTTGTCTTGAATCCGCGTTGCATCGGGATCGCGCGTTACACGTTGCCGTTTCATCTTCGCTCTGTCGCTATCGCACGCGTGCGCGCTTCCTGTTGCTCGTCCAGTTGTCGCATTTTCTTAAAATTCCTTCGACGCTTTATTCACTTTACCTTTCCAATATCGAGGTTGCGACCTTTAAAACTTTTACTCGTTGTTCGAGTATAGAAGATCGTTTAGAAGTTACTATTAATTTTGTATATTTATTATCGTACGTGGGAATGTTGAATTAATGCTTTTTATACGTGCTATTCTTTACCTATTTTCAATAGCACGAGCTTTTACGTGTAAAAGAATAATTCAATATTTATATAAATACTAAATTTTATTAGAGTTACAGTTACACTGACTTGCAGGTTATACGCAAGTATATAGTTTGTCGCAACATATTTATTGTTAAATCATTACTTAAGTATACATAAACTAATTTGAAAACTTTAATATTTAATTCGCGATATAATTTAATGAAGTACTAGAAACAACTATGATAACGATGTTATAAATTAGGTATTGGCTTTGTAAAAATTTTTATAACTGATTATAACTTATTATTAGTAGAATATCAATCTTTAATGTAGATTTTATTCCAAGAAAGTGTAAAGACAACGTAGTTTACATTTTTTGAATTCTCGTCTGAGATTATATATTTTACAACTTATCTAAAAATAATTAAAATTAATATTAGCTTTAATAATTCTTAGACTGTTGTTTTAGTTTGTTTAGATTTTTTACTCAAGTTATAGATGTTTTTAATAAATAATAGAATATCTTTTTCTTGTATAATTAAGAAATTTTTTTGCCATAATTTACACATAAAAATTGTTTTTAACCAGAATACTAGTTTTAATTATGTCTTGTAAATGTAGTATGCACTATCTAACATGTAATTATATGCATTTAAAAATTGAAGGTTCTTAATATACCATCATATTTCAACAAAAGCGCTGCTTCTTCCTTTATTTTACTCGTCTAAATTAGGTACCGCCTTTTTAATAAAACTGTGCAGTATCTCAAAAATTCAGATACCATATTAATTTGTTTTAAAATTAGTATTCTATTATATGAAGCATGAAAAAATATATAATCTTAAGTTTATTATTAACATTAGAAAAATACTGTTTAAACAAGATTTAAATTTAAAAAGATAAACAGATCGAATTTTGAAATCGAACTGCAATTGAATAGAATAAAAAGATATTTTTCAAATTAATACTTTAATACTTCATGTTCATTGAAAAAACAAACATACATAATCGAATTAATGGTACTTTTGTAAATTAAAATACATTCTTATGAACTTGTTATTTAACAAAAAAAAAGTGATTTTTATTAATTCTATTAATTAAAATTTTAATAAATTAGAATTTGTTGAATTAATTTTTATAATATTTTAAATATTATAAAAATTTAAATTGGAAAATAGATTTCTCGTTGGAGCTGTTTTATAATTCCTAATAATTGTGTCATGAATAGTTATTCAATATTTTGATAATAGAACGAATTGTCCAGTTACATCAATTATTTTAATTATTGGATTCCGATTTTCTTTTTAGAATATCATATTACGCAGCAAAAGCTGTTGATTACAAGCGTAAACTATAAATATACAGGAACTGTCTCAGGTGTAGGTAATGTTGAATTATGCAGAGTTAAATGTATTTTGAGATCCTTTATAATTCGTTATTTTATCTAAAAAATACAATTTGAAAATTAATATAGTTACCTACATATTCTCATGTAACATTTTAAACTAAACAATTTAATGTACATGTTTTACAATGTACATCATAAAACATAAACACATTGAGCATCAATTCCTTGTATAAGCCACTATAAAAATCAATTTTAATCGAAAACATATATTTAGAAAAATACATACTAAATAAATATATATATATATAATAATAATAAATTATTACTGAAACATGAGTCGAAGTTTTTCTGTTTAATGATAATAATTATTATGAAATTTCGGTCTAAGATTATCGATTAAATATACATTTGACGATGTAAAATGAGAATTCATATTTATAAAACCTTTTACAAACATGCGATATTTAGTGTAAGATCAATTTAAATCTATAAATTAAAAATGTATATTTATGAAATTAAAAATTTCATATTTAATATATTTATTTACAAAGTCACTGCACACAGTATTACAATTTATATTTAATGGATATTTAGATTAATATTTGATGTAAAAACGTGCTAAGGTAGCTAATATTTCGTAATAAAATAATTATATGTTGAATAAGACTTTCAATGACAATTTTTTTGCACTAATCGCGTAAAATATAACTTTGTAAGAAATTAGCTTTGATTGATAGTTACTGAAGCCTTGCGCAAAATTTCATGTAATTTAAATTCCTTATGAAAAGCATTTGTAAAGCATTTGAAAAGCACTTTGAATCAACTTAAGTTAATAATTAAATGACAATTTTTTATAGAATAAAATACAATAAGAAAACATTTCCTCCTCCATAAATCAGATTACAAGTGTAGCGTGATAAATCGCACTCACTCCGATTAAGTCGAAGATACATGTACTCGTCTTCCTAATTTCTGAAAAGTTGAGTATACTGAGCATTGGTAATTAAATTAGTTTTATATAATTTGTCATTTTATTTTCATTTTCACTCTGATACTTAGAATTAAATACAAAAAATAAAAAAAAGACGATTAATGAAAACATAAAATTGAAATGAGTATATTAAATAAAAATTTATAAGTAAATGTTGCATTGCGTTATAAAGTTTATTTTATGAAGATTTTCTTCGTTTATTTGAATATTATATTTAAAAATATTATAGAGATTTTAAAATTTTTTAGTAAAATAATAGTAAGTGCAGTTATCATTACTTCATTCTCGGTAACTTTAAAATTTATAATACATAAATTCATTAATCAACATAAACTCTTAGAAGCGCTCTTAATTTACTACATGGTAACGTCTAAACTCATTTTCTGAATTTAAATATTCAGCAGTAAAGTAATTTTCACTCTTTATGACGCTCAAAGTTTATGATATTCATGCACCATTTCCTTCTCAATTGAATTTGTTTCAGTTTATTTTCATAATCTACTTAAAGTAATCTAAGCGTTATTTTTAAATAATCGATCTTTTATTAACGAATGGACAGGTTTCAAGACGATATTATTTTGTGAAATAAAACTGAAATAAAATTTTATTCCCATTATTACCATAACAATCTCTTCTTCGGAATAATGTTTTTTTTTTTTTTTTTTTCAAATACAAACTTCTCTACACGCGTATTTTAAAAAGAGTTTCTTACAAACTCCACCGAATAAGCTTCTGGTCTTTCAAATTACACCTTTCACAGATAAACGGAATAACTGATAAAGTCCGAGGAAAATAATTTTATTTCTAAAGATAGTTTTGTCGTGATTGACAAAAGGAAGAAGTGAAAATCATCAAGTTTAGAAAAAGTATATTGAATGATACAGAGTCGAAAAACGATAGACCGGATGTTATTGAGATATTGTTATTGCGCGTGTTTTCCAACGAAATTTATTATTGTCCTGCTGTGCCTTGACATTTGAGTGCCGAAACTTCCGTCACTCGCACAACCCAAACACTGCAAATCAACCCTTCTTCCCTTCATCGGGGATCATTTTTCCGAACCTCGCGCAACTTCCTCGGCGCGGAACCGATTTAAAATCGCGGTGTTATCTTTGCGTTGCAGGTGACCGGGGAGCGCCCGAGACGAGGGAGGATGTACGTTTCCTCGTAGAAGAAGAGCCTCGTCCGGTCGGCAATAGCGTCGGGGTTATGACGGCCAAGTCGGGAGGCTATTCGACGCCTCTCTCCAGTGATTAGAGCCCCTTCCCATAATCGTCCGCCCATATCCCGCGGCTGCGGGATGGCACAAGTGTAGAGGAGAGTCGGGGTCCAGGCTCCTCGAGGAGGGTGCCCCAGGTGTACGCAATCGGCAGGAGCAGTAGAGCCTAAGATGAGGCCGCGGGTGGTTCGACCGTTGCCCTTCACAACGCATCAACACCATAGAAGACGCACGAGGCTTGAGCCATGGTTCCTTGCCGCGGCGATGCAGATCACGGTGTTGCTTATGATACTACCTCAAGGTGAGTCTCAATGATCGAGCTTTCAATGTTAAGGGAGCTTTCAGCTCCGAGGTAATCAGTTACCTCTTCGTTATATTATTTCATTATACGATGACTTTTTTATTATGATCGAAGAATTTGGGGGCATGTGGAGGGTAAAACTTACGTAGCGATCCATTAGTTTTCAGATAAATAATCGACTTTAATAATTTCCTTAATGAAAGTAAGAGCAATCGCAGTTTTTTTATTCATTCGTTATAAGACTTTTCTACCGAATTACGACGTTTCCTGTAAAATTTATGATTTAGCATTATTACGCGTAAATGATGACTGTATACACGCGTAATGTACCCCCAATTAAATTCTAATGATAATAGTCGGATAATAATGCGGATCTTCGATCGATCTTACTAAATATATCATGTAATTATGGAAATGCATTTCTAAAAATTTATGATTATAAAAGTGCTATAATCTGAAAGCACTAGTCACTCTAATACGTTATGCCACGTTTATTGGTTTAAACTGAAAATTAATAAGGTAGTTGTAAACAGTTACAAACATAAACATTATTAAACGAAAAAGTACTTTGGCATTTTCTCATTCTGGCAGTTGAAAACTCTTCAAAGAGTTTTCCAGTTTTTAAAAATTAACTATATCGTTATTAAAATTTATTGATAGTTTAAGAATTACGCTTCCTACTCAATTTCATACAAATTCTTTACACAATTCTACCCTAAATTTATTTAAAAAATTTATTATAGATTACTGTTAAGTACAAAGTAGATTAAGATTAATTTTCAACATTAGTTTCGCATACTGACGACTTTATATTCAATAGTTTCACGAATTTTAATTTTAACCTTACAAGATAAGGAGATTAATATAAAACGTATCAAATGACAAAGAATGTAGAATAAAATATCTGATATATTTCAGTTGTATAAAATCAATTTTGTTACACTTTTTAATAAATAAGTAAATTTTATTTCAACATTGAAATGTATTTAACTAGAGAAAATTATTGGAGCTTATAGGGAATAAATTCTTGAAAATACAAATGAATTCGGTCGTGTTTCAAATTTAAATACGAAAGCTTAAAATAATTTTTATATTCTTGTATCGATAAGATATTGTTATCGTATGAAAACTCTGCTCGAGATAATAAACTAATAATACGGAAATGAAAAAGTTTTTTATGTATTTCAACGATACATTAAAATAGTTACCACTTCGATGTTTGATCACAGCTGACACCTGGAAGAATAAATTATGTACTTTTTAATGCAGATAATAGTATTGGTAAAAATTATAAAACTGCTCTGCAGTTGAAGAAATAAGTAACTTAGGTAAATATCAAAGATTATACAATATGTTTCTTCACAATTTAACATCTTTCGAGTGAGTTGTTTATGACTTACTCATTATTAATGAAATAATGCATTCAAATTACAATTAAAATTACGTAATACTGCATAATAGAAACACAATTCAAAGCTATAAAGCCATTATAGCGGATTTATGTAAATGTGAAATCGTTAATTGGCTCTTATTTTGGTTGGAGAAAGAGAGTTGTATTGCATTGAAAAGAAAAAACAATCAGCAGGAAAGAAGAACTGGCAGGGTTCCGTAAACATTTTTCCAATATCAAGAAATAAAACTTATTACATGATAAACTCAAGTTGATTATTTTTACGAAGTTCAATGACAATCAGTCTCTTTTCCTCTGCCTATCTACCGATGTTCTACTTGTAATTCATTTCACATGCAATCTTCAGTGTGCAACAATTTCCTCCCTTTCTATTTTTTTACCATTTGTATTCCTCCATCTATGATAACAACGAAAAGTGCCAACGAGCTTAATAAATTGAATCGTTATTCGTTCTTCGGTGTCACGTGTAATGTAAAGGAGATAAAAATGTAAAGACAGGAGAGGGAACATTGTGATACCGTGAAAGAGGCTCCTTGTACTTTGACTGCCGAAGGTTCGAAACTAAATCTTGCGCTAGCGTGGACAGTCTTTTCGAGAACAAGAACAATGACGCGGGAGTTTTAAAAACTTTAACTGCACAAGAATCAATTGATTCATCCCTACGAAGACGTGTGTTTTCTGAATGATTTTTCGTAATTTTTTTGAATTTCTGGTGAATCAAATGCAAGAATTACCAGTTATTTCACGAGGTAAGGTTTTCTTATATTTTTCTTTGTAAGCTCGCAAGATTGTTGATTTTGTAAATTCTCTTGTACTATTCACTTTTTCGTTGTTATCACATTTTATATTATATTCATACCTCTAATGAAATTTAAATTTAAAAAATTACGTTAATGGCGATAATTAATGTATTCGCGTCTACATGCACGCAATCCAATTAAAGAAAAATGAACGATGTAATGGGCATTTCTTTCATATATTAACTCCTTTAATTACCAGTTTTAGGAACAAGTTCTTTTGCACATTTGATTAAATATATATTTAAAATATTCAGTAATGTTTTTTATTCGAATAAATGTTTTAAACACAATTTCTATTGTAAATACTAGAATTTTTATTTTCATTAATCAGTACTCAATAATAAGTAGGTGTGTATTTAGATACTTTTGCTTAGGTACAGTATTTATTAGATTTGAAAATTTATTTTATTGCATAAACTGTTTTATAATTTTTCGAATAATAAAATTAAAAAAGTATTTTAATAGTGTAAGTTAAAATTATTCGAGGATGTAAATTACATAAATAAATTTAGATCAGTATACTTAGTAAATTTTATTGTATTCAGTGTTATACTTCCCATACATCACTTTCTGTCATAAGAACTCATAAGAGCATAAGAATTTAATGAAATTAAGACAAAGTTCAAAATGTGAAGAAGTTACACATTACGTCATATATTTATATTTTCTTTTTATTAAAAATATGATTTTATACGATTATATCGTAAATATATTCTTTCGTAAATATATCGATTATAAAAAATTATCAGCTTCATTTTTTGTCAATGGTTTTCTTATTCTTCTACATCTTGCATTTGCTTTTATATGTAATTTAAGTTCTCTTATTACTTATAATTTCTACGGTGTCATCATTTTCACAGCCTTTGCTGGTATCGGAAAAGGGAAGGAAAGAAAATATTTTTATATGAGACAATTTCTTTGTGTGCATTTTAATATTTTTAGTGGAGAGGTATGATAACAATTTATGATAAATACTTGTTAACAATACGATGATACGAGTAAATATGAGCTTTACTCTTACTACATGAATAGGTAACTTAAATAGAAGTAATAATTTTGCGATACTTTCGTTAACTCACTTTATTTCCTATATCAAAGAAAAAGTATAATATCTGAGTCAATAATATGAACAAGAATTAAATACCGGATAGAATTTCTGAAGTTGACTTTCATTGTATATTATGTTAGTAAAATTATATTTCATAAGACAGTCCAAAAGTAATATTAACCCATTTACTGGTAGTAATAATGAATTATTTTTTAGTATTAAAATATTTGTTATGTATTAAAAAAAACAATGAAACTTTTGGATAAAATTATTCGGATAAAGAAACCGAAAGTGACATTTAATATTTTTCTTCTGATTTATTATTCAGCTATCGTTATTATTTAACGTATGAATCTTTTTATTAATTCTATTACTACATCTAATTGCGGTATTCCAATCGAATAAAAATGTCCGAAATAGACATTATATATTCTATTTGCTAATGGTTAATAAATGTTTTTATATCACTCTTTTATTATTCGTATAACAAATATTGTTGAATTTAATTTTCAATGTGACTTTCATTGTGAATTTAATTTTCAATTTGAATTTTAGATACATGTAGATATTTTGTAGGCTTCGAGGTTCTAATTACAAGAAAAGCTGTTGAAATTTGATGAAAGTTTAAATGCTGGCATTCAATGTTTGAATTCTATACCCGCATTTTGATGTAAGTAAATTCTGTAGAACTTTACAAAGGTTTTATTTCAAAGTTTTGGCTGAATTATAAACTGTACCGATTTGTTGCATAAGTTTTTATTTTTGCACATTACTTATTTCTCTTGCCGTGTGAAAAAATTCAAGTAAGAATTGTTGTCATCCAGACTTTGAATGAAAAATATCGTTTAAAATATCACCGTAGTTTTGATAAATTAGCTTTTAACAAATTTAAATTAATATAATTCGTAATTTTCATTCACTGATGAAAGTAAACCTACGAGAGCTGTACATTCTAATGTTCAAAGCACCGTTCAACTTTAATTTTACAAATTATCATACGGAAATTAAAGTTTGTATTTAAAAAGTTTTCGTTTATCAGTATCACAATTACTAGTTGTTAAATTAAGTTAAATTACTAGTGATTGCACAAAATATTTCCTAGGATGCATACTTAAAAAAAGGAATAATATCGTAATATTATAAATACGAGTACCACTGCAGTATTATACTCAGCTTCATCCCGATTAGTTTATTATAAAAATTAAGATGCATTTAAGGAAAAGGATCGGCGTTGAATATTACCCTTGTAAACACAACACGATGTAAGCAAGTAATGAAAAAAGGTGTCGTTGAATATTTCGCATATAAATAACGTAAATATGCATCAGTAATCGGTTTAAATCAGATAATAATTTTCGTGGAAAGAGAAAAGAATAGCTAAGAATACAATGCATAGATGTTAGTGTCACTTTGTGATGTGTGAAAATGTAATGTATATCCGTGCAATTATGAATTGCATTATAAAACAGTTTACTGCTGCGCGTATTTTAAAATAGTGAACAAATTGTTTTCTGATTAGTTAATATCAATTGCTATGCATGTGCAACAGTGAGATATGGACAATTCGGTGAAAAAGCGATTCTATCCTACGGCTGAACGCTTCAACGATTTCAAACGAAAGGATTCGATTATCGCTTTCACTAAAATATTTTTTTCGCTATTATAACACCGTCCTACAGCCATTATCAAAAAAATTATATTCGACTATTATGAGTCTCATAATTATCACTGCAACCCATGTTCCTGGATATCCGCAGCTTATAAATGCATCAATAACGCAAAAATGTTTTTCCGCTCCATTAGTAAGGGCTTGGGTATTTAACGGTGAATCGTAAACGTCGCTTTTGTTGCAAATGAACGCGTATTATGCGACGAATCTCGGTGACCCCGTTCGACTTTGTCTTTCTTCGACACATTCTCATGGCTGAACGTTACTTCAATTTATTATCATTATCGCTTCCTTCGTACAATAAGATAAATCCATAATTATCATTACGTTATCTATTCTATTATTAACATTTAGTTGCAAATACTAGTTGCAAATATTAGTTGCAAATAGACGAGAAATTCGATAAATAACAATGAAAATAATTCAAATTTTATTCAATTATGTATGTAAACTTTATTATTTACTTACTGAAATACCATAATTTTACTATTTAGTAACTTCGCTGTACAATCAAGACACTCCTTAAGTTTAAAGGTAATCATACTTATTTCCAAGAAAATCCTTTCTTATAAAACAAAGATTTTTAATATTAAAAAATAAACTAATTATTATTATCTAAATGTAAGTTTATCGTATATTTTTAACTATTGAATTTAAAAATCCTTTACGAATAGACATTTTTTGCGTGTACACAGTTACCGATGAAAATTCGATTAAGCGTATTAATAATATAATGTGATAAAGAATTCGTACCGTAATTTAGTAAAATTGTAACAATGCGTGCAGGTATATATACATACCTGTAAGATCTAAAAATTTTACAAATTGTTTTAACAGAAATGAAAACATGTTAAGCATATTTTTGCAAATTTCTAAGAGAACTAATCGAGTACAGTTTTAAATTGTTCAAATATTTTGATTGTCTGAATTAAAAACTTGTAAATGTACATTTACAATACAATTTAATGTAAAATTTCGGCTAATGATAAAATATGCAAATAAGACCCACGACTGTTATACCAGTGTCTTGGATTGTCCTTCGCGTAATATTTTTACAACTGGAACGTATTTTCGTATTCAACAGAATTTCAGCTACTCTCGAACTATTAGTTCTCGAATCGTAAAGTATGAAGTTTTCCATAGATGCATTACTTCGGAGTTACTCTATATAAATTTAGATCGTATAATATGAATGTTCTTGTTTTTGTGTGAATAATTTTCAGCTTCACGTGATAATCTGTCAAAATGAGCCTTAAAAAAACTAAAATTTTTCCTCGTTTGAGAAAAACACGTGCATTAAATCGTCTTTCGTAGGCTTTGTTTTATTTTACACGTAGAACTGAATGTCCACGAGAAAGATTTTTCATTTGCTAATTATCCGTTTTTAAATTTATAAACCATTCTGGCCTTTCGGTTGATTTAATTACGGAATGTCAAAAGAGAAAAACATTTCTCGAGATGAATACTAATTGCCGAGAATGCACTTTTCTTCTTTGAGTAATTGTTATAAATAACAATTACGTAGTTATTTGGTTATTTAGTTTTTATTTTTTGTTCTTTATAAATTGACTCTCTTTTTCTTTTGTTTCTATTTTTTTTGTCTCGTCTATTTTTCATTAACCAATAATTGAAGAATTAACCTCATCGATTCTTGTATCGGATGTTGAAAAATGTAGCCTAATTTTTCTAGGTTTAATACCAATAAAAAGCATTTTCAGACACGAATTTCTGGAAATACATTGATTTATACATATATTACTACATATATGTATAAATTAAATTGAAACTACAACTTATGCATTCCAACTTTTTATATCGACTGCGATTTAGTAGAGTTGTAAAAAAAAAGAAAAAATAAGTAGAATAAGATGCTCATTTTTATTTAATATTGTAGAATTTAGTATTATTTGACTTTTTCAAGAGCTTCGAATATCATTACTTTCTTATGATAATAATTCTATTGTTCTATTTCACGTAAAACTCTATTCAAGAAATTCATGTCTTACTAATGTCCTAATTACTCGCATAATTTTATATTCATCGTGATCTACCTTAGGTTCCTTTATTTCATCATTTTTTTTAATAAAATGGTACCTATTACTTTTTCTTTTCTATTTTTACACCGTCCTCAGCTACTTCTAATCTAATTAACTTAATTATTATTACAACATTTAACTAATTATAGAGTTACCGTTTTTTATTTAAGTTCAAATTATGGTAAGTTAAGAAGAAAGACGAATTTACCAGCAGTTTCATAATATTGTGTAATATTTAACTTAAATATTACATTATGAAATTTTCGTATATATTTTTGTAATATTGTTATAAACTTTAGAAGTTGTTACGCGAAGTCACAATTACATTACTTTTAAGCTCTTTAGGTTTTAAAACCTTGAAAGAGAATGCGTTAAATTTGTTAATCTAGCTGTATATTTAAGTATATAAGCCTTCAAGTGTCTTATCATAAATGTTTAGTTTTATTTACAGTTTGTCCAAAATTTGTAAAAGTCACGTAAATCTTGTAATATAATATTTACATTAGATATGTATAATGGTTACGATTCTAGTGAGAGTTAATATAAAGCGAATAATATATAGTGAGGTCATTTAAAAAATCCGTATAGCTAAATGAATCAATGAGATTATGTGAAGGAAAACTGTTCAAGAATTCCGGTATTTAATATTTTACCTGTAGAATCTAAAAATACGTGCTTCTAAGAAAGTGAAAAAGGTATGTATTACCTTCAGATATAAAAACATAATGTAAATTAATATAAAATATTATGCATTTTGTATTGACATGAAGTAAATAAATAAGGATGTTTTATGAGGAAATGAATTCATAGAATGTATATATGAACTTTTATTCTTAAAGTGCTTTCCATCGATAGTATCTAAGTAATTAGTGGAGTAAAGCAAGCTCAGAAACCCATCAGCAATCGCTAACCAATAATCTTCTTCTGGAAACGACAGGTAATTTTCTCTAAGGCTTTCACGTATCGCCAAATAATTTTGTAGTTGAACGTGGTGATATTCCTTAATTGGGATAATTAATTTCAATTTTTGCTCATTGTTAAAAGATCTGTCAAAAATTTTCGTATTTTTGTCCGTACATTTTATAGTAAATATACAACCAAATAAGGATACGAAAGTTGTAAGAACAAAGTTTCGCTATACGCATTGTTATACTTGTACTAATCGATCCGTAACAATCAGTGATCAAAACTACCTTACTTAAGAAATTAAGAAAATATATTACGAAGCAGACAAATATCCAGCTGAACATAATACTTTGTATCATCGATGTTGAAAGTATAAGAATGCTCTATTTTACCGATAGATAAGCATTAGTTAATATTTGTTATCGATCACTTTTTACCGATGATCTATTTGAGTTTCTTTTAGATAAGAACAATCACATCAACAAATAGTTCTCTCTAATTTTCAATGAAAATATACGCACGTAGTATTTCACATTTCACATGTCCTTTCGTTCCTCTTATAAAAGAAAATTCTCCATTAATTCATTTGGACTCGCTCTTGGCTCAATATAAAGTTCTTCGATAAATTTTTATATTTTATACGTGGGATTCCGAGGCTGCCATTTGCCTTGCTGCAATCGCTCAGTGAATTTTCGCACTCAGCCTATGCGACTCCTGCGATCTATAGACTGCGCAGACCTGATGCGATTTATCTTTCTTGATGACGCGCATGTACAGTAGAAATGTGCGTTGTGCACGCGTATAAAATGCGTTGCTTTTCGTGCGAACTCGTTGAGTTTAATAATCTATTAAAATCATATATTGGAGGAGGAGAATTAATTTTTGGATTAAAACATCGAATAAATCAATCGAATGATAATCCTACAGTGTGAAAGAAATGGCTAATTTGGTGATCTATTAATTCCGAGAGAAAAAACATTTGTAGATTAATATTTTCGTGGCTAATGAGTTTTGTACGCTGATTAAACAAGAATTTTTTCAAGATTTTCTGAACAAAAATCAGTTTTTTTTGTCCCATTTACTCTATCTGTACGAACTCAAACTATTAAGAATTTCAGGAACTCATAATTTTCTTCTCGCTTTCAAATTATCGTTTACATTAGAAGTTCAATCTTTTGGGTTATTTTCATAAACCTTCCTATAACTTTTGAAACTTTATACAACGTTAGAATTTTGTTTGAGTGGCATGTTTTTACTTAGCGGAACAGTATTTTTTGAGTGTTACATCGATTTAATATTTTTGGTTCTGTTCATATAAATCAAAAATTCTCTTATACACGTATGGAACTTCGTAAGCTATGATCGGGCAAATTCAATCTAAATGTGACGATAGTGCCGAGTGTCAAGATTGTATCGAATCCCCCCTACACTTTTCTCTCTCCAATAATAAATTGCAACAACTCAACCGAGAAAATATCCCTCCCACTTTTCCAACATCTCTTTCCGTCTCTCTCTATGTTCTATCTGTTTTTCTCTCCTTTATTTCTTTTTCTAGTTCTTTCTCTCTGTCTATGCTGGTCGGCATTTCTCTCCCTTGGCTTGAGCCAAAGAAATCAATATCGGGTGGTTTTACCTTCAACACTGAATCCAAAGAAAAAGAACCAAAGGAGGAAAGATGAACGCATTTTCACAACGATTGCGAGGAATGGCACATTATGCATTTTGTTACGTTCTATTCGCCGGAAGTTCAAGTGGTTTATAGTAAGCTCGCAAGGCGGTCACCGATTGGTTCGCGAGATTTGTTCGTATGAACGGGACGATAATAAATTAAATAAATTGTTATCTCGACTTAGAACGGTAAGGTTAACTTCAATAATGTACAAGTCACTCAACTTACAGTTTAATTCTTTGTTCTGTAGAAAACACCTTGTACGGAAGGTAATGCAATGATTTTGGAAAATAAAATATCCAACTTGTAATATTGCAATAAAAAAAAGCTCTAGGGAAAAGTAATGAACATAAAATGTTACTTTGCTAGAAATAAAATTTTAATTTTAGCATATTATATTGCAATCCATTACATGAATACGTTTCGTTATTTTGATTTTTAAAAAATGAAAATATTCATTTACAATAATGAAGATCGATTCTGTATCGATTATAATAATTACAGAATTCAAAATATATGCTTTTTATCGTGGATTTTTAAAATATATTTTAAACAAATATATACTGGACAATGGTACACAAGAGAAATTGAATTGAAGTAGTTGAAATATAATAATTAAATAATGATAGAAAATCGATAATATATTTAATAAGTAAAAACAAATTAAATATTAAATTTTATTTTTCAAATGTATATTTAAAAAAGGTTTGTATTATAAAAACACGATGTAGCATACGAAATTAAAAAGAAGTTCACTTCAAAAAATCTTAATATTTATTAACAGCGTAATATCTCTATATAAATAAAATATACATTCAAATAGTATTGCTATTGCTTTTACAATGCTAATTCAAATACGGATATAATTTCAATTCCATTTAATACGAGTATTTTATTTTATCTAAATAACGATTAATAACAGGATAGACCAACAAGTTAATACATTTTCTCTCGAAGTATAAAATATGTAATTTAATAGAATATTTATATATTTATTTAGAATTTATATTTTTGTACGTATTTAGCATAGCATCATACATCTTTTTTTGGATTTGGATAATTATCAGTATTTTATTTACTAATAGTAGTTATTAAAACACGTTTAATATTTTTGTAAGAATCGTTATTATGCTGCATTGTACCAATATGGTGTACCTATCAGGAATTTTCGTACGTAGTAAGGCGCTAGAAAAAACCGCGATAAACCAGGACGGCTGGTCTATTATTTATTATTGCATTAGCAATCGTTGTACAAGCGATAAAAAACATCTTTACCGTACGAACTTTGTCAATAAATACAAAGAACTTAAGTTTCTCAAGTGCATTCAATCAAACTTGAATAAGTGTGTTTGGAATATTGTGGCGACGACATTTAAGTATTGAGGTAATTTTCTGTTATAGGTTTCTGCTTCTTTCCTGTAGATATAATATTATTATCTTAAGAATTTAATAACGTCATCCGTCGTATTTAGCAATGAAAGTTTTTCTTTCTTCCCTTGTGACTTTTTCACGTACCAGACCACCAACATTCGCGTATGTAGATGTAGCAACATCGTGATTCAAAATTACTCTTTAAGCAAACTGCGTGCAAAGAATGCGACGGATGTAATTAGAGATATTGCTACATCCGCAAAGGTTAACGGCTGTGTGATCAACCATGATCGATAAGAATTTCGTGGTCACGTGATTTACTCCTGAAATAAGTACATTTAGTACTTGAAGGTGACGTGTCGTTAAAACTGTAGGAAATTTATGGAAAATTTTGAGAAAGAAGTGGGCATCCACTTCTGAAAGGATTAAAATCGAGTTGAATGTCGTATTTTGTGGAGTGAAAAGTATAATGGTGAGTTTATTCTTTGTTATGTTAAAAATCGCCGTCGAGAGATTGTAAAAGTAAAATATGCCTTCTTAAGTTCTGCTTTAGTTCTCTCGTACAGGAACAAGAAATTTCTGAAGAGGAAAAATTTTTTATGCTAATTTTTTCCCTAAAGGTATAATATTGCAGAATTTAATTAAAGTTGAAAATAATTTATTTTATTTTACAATAACATATTATTATTACAGCGCTGAATAGCATTATGTAAAAAATACGTCACGATTAACGTAAAAGAAAATTTTAATTTGTTTTTTAATTTTGATAAAAGATGTGTCGCGATGTAAACGACGAGCCTATAAAATATTGCAAAGCTTTGGTCTCTTTTCTGACCTTTGAAAGTTTTTGCATTATTATGAAATTTGCATTAACTTTAGGTATTTCCATTCTTAACTGCATACAAAGTTTTATTAGAATTTTTTATTAAATTTTAACCACAAAATTATCATTATCTTATCCTTCAAAAACACTCGATAAATGTATCGCAAAGAATTTCAATGAACTTCTCACATTGATTAAATTTATCAAATATTTGCGAAAGCGTTAATTTTCGTGATCTAAATGCGACAATGTTTTCTCTTGATACATTAGAATACAAAATTAACTCGTATTTTTTTACTTTGATCTTCGTCTAATTAAGCAAATTCTAAAAGTCACGTATTTTCATTATTACTCGATTGAAGCGTTAGGCGATTCTCTACGTACTTACAATTACCATTTTTCAAAACATCGATTTACTTTGCCACCTAAACTCGACACCTAAACTGTGTCGAATATTCGCTTGAGTAACGGTGGAGTAAACGGAAACCGTATTTTACTCCAGTAGCTAAGTCAATGGTTTGGATTCTTGAAAAACGTGAGCTTTACTGCCGAGTCCGTGCGATAATTTGTATTTCGTTTTTCGTATACCTATATACCCCCAGTCCCAGCACACGCAACGACTGCCGTGCGTTTATTCCAAGTGCGAGAGGGACGTCGAAGAAGAGGAAACAATACAAATGAGTCGTTTTTCCGTTGGCAACGTTCGCGCGCTAATAAAACAAGGGAATCCCTGACGCTCTTTTTGAAAAATGCTCTACTTTGTCCTCTGGGAGCGCATTTACAACGCCTACGTAGAGGATTTTTGCGTCAAGTGATCCAGTGTTAAAAATATTAACTTTCGAAGTTTGAAGCTTTGAAAGAAATATTTGTTACGAGCACGCGACGCAAGACAATGCAACCTAGGAAATAATTTCCTTGCATTTTATTGATACGTAATTTGAATGCTTCCGGTGGGATTATTCTTTTCTCTTTCTATTCTCGGTGTACAAGTTATTAAGTTCCAGATCATAAATAAAAATAAAACGTCCGAAGACTCCTGCATATTTCCTCGACACATAAGGTTACCCACTATTTTTACTTCAGTTTCTAGCGGTTTATCTACATGTTCTTTCACGTGAAAGTATCGACGGAGTGTTCTCTTACCAAACATCTCAAATAATCAATACTCGTTGCATATGCTTTTTTTGTCAGAAAATAGTTACACACGGCAGAAATGGTAATGTGTTTACATTCACGAAATACAAATCTCAAAATTGTTTATTATTATTTTTTTCTAATACAAGTTTATAGGTAAAAATAAAATATGAGTACCTACTGTACGAAATAATTTTTCCAAAAGTCTCTTCATGAGATTGATGTTGACGACTCATTACTTGTACTTAAATGTGTTATAAATAAAAATTATTAATATTAAAGTTATTATCTAATGCACGAAGAGTTATTACTCATGTAGAACCGTACACGTGAAACTGCGGTTCGACTTTAAGTTTGACATGCGCGATATTTTTATTTCACGTTTCATCCACGTGAATACAAAAAGAATTTTTATTATTAAATATAACGATAAAGATTATGTTTACAAGGACTTTTACAAGAATTTTTAAATGCTTTCTCTGCTTGTTCCTGTATTTAAAACATAAATTTCTTATAAATGTTTTAAGGAACTAGACGGTCACTATGAATATAGAGAATCTTTCCTATGAATTCCACTGGCTAACAAGTTTTTTCAAAGAGGATATATAATTTTTGCGCAGCTTGTATTCCATCGATAAGCTTACAAGAGTGAAAAAGAAAGACGTAAGAAAAGCCATGGATATGCGTATGTTTGTTGGTCTTTAATATGCAGGTAGCAAGTTTTATTGCGTGACTATAATGCGAATAGTAAAAGGAGCTCTTGCTCGTTTGAATTGCCCGTTAATTCCCTTTATTTCTTCAATTTCCTTTGTTTCATTATTCTTTCACACGGTTGTCCCTCCATCTTTTTCTTTTGTTTACTATGAATTCACGTCATTGACTTCTCGAGTTTTCCATTGTTTATTTCAATATTCTTCCCTATATTTCGATTTTGCGTATTTTTATCTCGCCTTTGGATACTTTCCTTTCACGCCGAACGATAAACATTCTTATTTATATTATGATTCTTGTATAATCGTGAGCTTCCCTAGTTTCTTCACGCCTTGCTACATTATTGATTCTTCTTGGGCTTCTTTTTTTTTTCTTTTTATTCTCTGTTTATATTTACGTTAATTTGCTGATACGTAATTGAAGCAGAATTTCCGCTCTATCTGTAAGAACTATCGCTGGATTTCCTGCGTATCTGCGAAAGTGTTAGAGAGTATTTGTGTGTCTCAGTGTTCACGCGAACTTTTGCTTAACTTCTGTATATTCTACTCATTCTCCTTATCTTTATTTTATTTTAATGTTCTTAAGCCTAAAAACCTTCTTAATCTGTATCATCGTATTAATTTTAATATTGGCACCTATTTTATACAGCTTTGCTCGTGTATAAAAACTGCCTTTAGACAAACGAGTGATTAAACGTGAAAAAGTAAATGTAATAATCGTTGCGATATTTTTACATTGATCATGTTTTAGGGACACTTTTTAACCACTGTGAACCAACGTTTCGGTCCAAGAATAATCCAACGACTGCGCCGTTCGTATAAAAAACCAGTAACCAATACAAAGCACGTGTAGGTCAAGTTCGTTTAACGAAACCAACGATAAGTAATCATTGGGAAAGGACTAGTCGCACCAGGAGAGCTTTAGCCCATTTTCCGACAATTTGTCAATCTGTTACACCGTCATTCGCCTTTGACGTACCGATACTCTATTGCTCATTTTATTCGCGGCTCATCGGAGTTGCAAATCATTTCCAACAGGGATGGTATCGGTTTCAGAATGTCGCTTCCGTTAAATGGAAATCCCGAAAATGCTATTTTGCATGGGGTACATGTGTGCGTACACAGCGCACGTCTGGGCATCCACTACACGATTCTCTAAATTTATCCGCGTAAGTGCTACAGTCCATCGCTCTACAGCTTGTTCTTGTTGCTGTTGTTGTTCATTAGATGGGCGAATACCCTAGGATGGGAGTTTCCGTTGGAAGGGGGAGGATTGTGCAGTAGCAGACAAGAGGACGTTCGAGTTTTCGAAAGTGATACAAGCGTGAGACTTGAAAAAATTGCAGTACTTGTGGCCGAAATATCCAATGGGAAAATACGGCTTTTTTATACCTATACTATTACACTTGTTCATCGTGAAAAACGAGATATAAAAACTGATGAATAATTGGTACTGCGTCATTTTTATGAGTAACCGTCAGATAGTTAGATGGGATTCTGCCAGATTTATAAACTGGCCATTGAATGTATAAAAATATATAGTAATATTTTTCACGTAGAAGATATACGCATATATAGTAGTATTCTATAATATCGACGATATTGCAAATTTCATTTAATAAAAGTATAAAGTTTGTAAATGATAATTTCTTTTAATCTGGATTGGTCGCTTATGATTCCATATTGATAACATTGTAACGACAAGTAATTCGATTTTAGATGAATTAGTATTGGACTACATAGTGAAATAATATTAACTAATCGAGTGGAGTTAAAGCGATAGACTGAAATAGAATTGAATTTAGGATAATGCATGAAATGCTATTTTCAGAATTTAAAAAGGCTGATTAAGAAGCATAAATTAGCAGTATGCAAGGTAAAAATGTAAAGAACGAATAAAAGTAATTCGTTGTCTAGAACCTTTTCCAAGCGAAAATACAGATATCGAATTTACAATATAATGAATTTTATAAAAGCGTTCGTTTTATAATAAATTAAATTTTGCAATGAATATACGCGTAATGTAAGCATTCATTCGCGTTGCTTAAACACGTATATTTAAAAATAAATTTTAGATAAATTCAAGTGGAACGCATATATGACGGTAATTTATTTTAAAAAATTGATTCATCCCTATACCTGATTAATGATACATGTATCAGTATCACTTTTAACACTACTGATAACAAAGTTTGCATTGTGTGTTTCAACGACTGGTAATCAAACTCACATTTCAATTCCCCGTGTATATAAGTAAATATGTGTGTGCATGAGTAGGAAATAACAAGATGCTGATAATTTTAGTTGAAGCAAATAAGCTACATTGCAGGTACAACTTACATACTTTGTACGTGAGTACGTAACTGGACGAGGGCGTATTCGATCACTTGATTTATTTACGTATTTGTCGATATTTACATATGCATTTAGATCTATACAGACAAAATCTATATACAAGCGTATCAATATACATTACAATTTGTTCAAAGGTTATGCTCAAAAATATGTGTACGTAGTGCATCCGATATTTCTTTAAGTATAAGTCACGGCGGTAATACTGATACTATCATGTAAACTGATTTCGAGTAAACTATTATCATCAAATGGACTCGAATTATAAATACTTTTATTTATTTAAAAAAATTAATAATTATAAATATTATAACATTTATTGAACAGTCGAATAAAACAAAGAATTTATATTATTAATACTTATCGTTCAATCGACGGTATCTTCAAATTATGACACTTTTTTAACTCCGAAGTACGATGCTTCAAAGTTTTGAATTTTTATAATCTGGTATTAATAATCAATACATACTGAAGTTGTGTATCGCACATTTGATACAGCAGAAAGAAGAGAAATAATGAGTAGGTTATACGGATTATAGTCTGATGTACATGACGGGAATGAGTTTAGGCACGTTTTCCTTGAAGTAACAACAGTATTATTAAGTAGTCGAGAACAAAAATACGCGTAATTAGTGATTTTAAATACGGATAGGTACGTTTTTATTCAGCTCTGTTTCATTTGTAGTCTTGTGAAGTATATCTTCAACTTTTAAGAACAAAATAATCTCTAATTAAAATGCATTGAAAGTGGTATAGTGGATACGGATGCATTCGAATTAGTACGGAAATTATCGGTGCTTTTAATATAATATAATAAAATATGGAATAAAATTGTAAGTAAGAGAGAAAACCGACCGAATCCTGAATTTTAGAGTAATGGTTCGCTTCTTTCAGCTCTTATGGTTTTGCACAGTAGAAATTCGTGCCTCTGGAAAAATAACTGGGAAAATAGAGGATGAATGGAGTCTTTTATCGAGTTATCTTTGATCTATTGCTCGCACAATTTTTCTGTCACATCGAGGCGTAGTTGTATAAATCTTCTGCATCGTAATGTACCATCGCATCGCATTCGCGGATCCTTGTTACCCGGTTTTTTTAAGCAACGGCTAACCCAACGTATATAGGACCTTATGGAAATATGATTTGGGATTATTGAAGAAACTCGAAAGACGTTGACGAGCTAAATTAAAAGCTTTGTAAATTCACGGGCATTTGGGTGTTGTAATTTTTCAGAGCATCTGTGCATAGTTGCGAAAGTATCATGCAAGTAAAAAGAAAGTCTCCTGTAGCACATCAACGTCTTTCTTTTATCAAGCATTAGTATCACACTAGCGAGTAAAGTTAAAATTAATTATGTAGTTGCGATATTTATTTCCAATATGGAGTTTAATTATTAATCGAACTTACGTGACTGCTATGAACTGATAGTTTATTTTCGTGAACAATTGTAAGCTCTCGAATATTTCAGAGATATACTTCTTCTTAAATTAAATTTTTATACTAAAATATAAAATATAAATATACGGAGTTTTAGTAATAAATTTAATGTATGCGTTATTTCTTTTAGTACGTCATCAAATTTAAAAACAACGGAACATAAAAGTACGGGAATGCTTATTTTATTTATTCTTTCGTACAATGCAATAGCACGTTTATTTAATTCATACTTCGTATAAATTATACATTCACGAACATTCGTTTTGCTCAAGTTTATTTTATGTGAAGTAGAATTTGCTTTCATACATTAAATTCGGGTAAATATAAAGAAATTATTTTTTAACCATGTATTATACATACCGCGTCCCTTTTTGTAAAACTAAATTGACCGGAAAAAGTAGTGTTTGTACAATTAATTCCATTTTTTTAACCAAGAACAGCCTGGCTTAAAAAATCATAAACAAATCATTATAAGAAAATTATTGTCTTCATTTTGCATTTAATTTGTCAAAGATATTCTAGAATTATTAAGTTAATGTTAAGTTATCTTGAACCCTATTGCTCTTCAGTTCTTCTGTTTTCGTAATAAAATCTATCGTACGCTGCTCTTTTGTTTTCCAATCTACCTACATGCCTGTCTATATTAATATACGAACTTTAATTATCCTTATAATATTGGGTGAAATATATAGTCAACGTATATCATGATCATGTATTTTCCTATATTCCCTGTTCTTGTAATATCCTTTTTGCTCAGACGTTCTATTAATTTAACTCTATTTACGATAGTATTAAATTTCTTATGTTGATTTTTTGTAATTGAGTCCTTGTGTCTAAAGATACAAGACTACAAGTAATATTATAATATTATAAAATATTACCAATGTCAAGATACACATTCATTTTCAAACACTTAAGTGTGCTTTATTGTATCAGATACTCAAGTTCCTTTGATCAATTAACGATACTCGCAATAATTATTTTTCTATTATATACATTTAATTCTCATATTAGGCCGCACTAAATCTATTTTCCAATCTTTTTAGATGTTTCACTATTAATTCATATTTAGCCCATTGCATGAATTTGACAAGTCGTAGAACGTTTTTAAATTTTCCATGAATCTGTAGCATTTTAAAAATTATGTGTAATTTTTTCTGCATACCCAATTGTTAAAAATAAAAATTCCCATAAACTTTTAAACGAATTCTCTTTGTATACTCTACTGTATGTATACATATATTATTGACTATATTTTAAGGAGAAAATAGTAAAACTAGTACGCAATATTAATAAGTAGCTTTTTTAATACAGCGAAATTGAATATTTTATACATCGATTTTATTATTAACCTTATGAAGAATTGATGTCCTCCATCAATGGCATGAAAAGTGTTTCTTCTGAATTTTTAGTTTTATAGTTACTCAAAATTCCTTCACATCATTTACGGAAAATTAACAAAATAACCGCTTATAACCCTACACTTTTTTTATAATATTAATTTTAAATCAACGTATTTTAAATAGCTCTTTGAATTTTCAAGAAAAATCTCATAATAATTATGCAGCAGTTAATCTACGTTAATTTTTTGTCACTTTAAATAGTTTAGGTTGAGACAATAGAAATTAAATCACGCGCACAGATTTCCAGACGAAAAAAAGCAATTTTATCAAAAATCATTCGCGAACATCTTGCTAATACAGTGAACGTAGGCTTCGTAACATTAACGTAATTACTTTTGTCAAAAGATATTACAACACTTGTTCAGTACCTTGAGAATGGCATAAATAGAAAAGATCTAAGTACACATCCTTAATTAAATTAATTAGAAAATTGATTTTTTAAATAATATTTCCTTACTTTAATACGAATTCTACTTATTATGAAAGTCCAGTTTAAGAGTAGTTTCATTAAATTCTTGAAATTTGTATTAAAAATATAAAAATAGTAGCGCTGAGCTTGCTATTGATTATACATATGTAGATATGTAACCAGTACATTCTAACGAATGTCAAATTTAACGTGAACAAATTCATTTTATTTAGTTTGAATAACATAGCATTTGAGTCATAACGTGTACATTACGTTGAAAAAACGGAGATACTTTTAGTTAGGTATTTTAGTTCTGTAACAAGAACCTTTTATGCATTAAAAACGTTGAAATAATTCAAGATATTAGCTTTCTCAGGTTCATATCATCGTTATTTTTACAGAAAGATATCGTAACGGGTTTCCTTTATGCTCCGCTTCATAAAAATGCTGGCGACTTTAGCGTAATTTTACGCGAAACGAGGCAGTTTCGGGCTTGGTTTCGATGTTACATAGGCAACCCTAGCAATTTCTGATACAGCTGCATCACTGGTACAACCCTGACCTTATTAGTCAGTCCACGAGTGCGCGTATCCACTTCATTAAAGCGAGCGAAAGAGGAAGGTACAAGAACCGCGCCACGTTTTATTCCCCTCAAGCCAAATGGGCGTTGGGATGCCACACTACATATTTCGAATAAAGTGACTCGGTGTCCGTCCAGGCGTCGATGCCATTAGTAGATAAAATACATTGCTTTTGGGGTGTTAATAGGGCAAAGAAGTGGCGACGCAGTTGTATTTGAAATTCAAAAGTCGTTTCCAAATCAATGGTTAAGAACCAATGAAATTTCTTAATCATTGGAACGGACTCTTGACTGTTATATCGCTCGAATTGTTAAAGGTTGTCGAGCTGCTCTAAAAGTGCAGCACGAATATTCTCGAAATATTGAAATATCACGAATATGGAGTTTATAAATAAAAATTTCAACGACCGATACTCAGCTGGAGATGTAGTGTCCGATAGAACAATTTACTTTGCTGTACTAGTAAATTATTAGTTGAAACTATTCGCAATAAATTACGGGGTCATATATTGCAAATAAAAATTATTCGGTATTTCAATATTGGGAACGAAAACTTATTATTTCAAAAGAATTATTATTTCAAATGTAATTACGTATTTTAAGTAGTTTTTAAAATAGTTTTCACAGTGCCTCGATGTCTTAGACAGAAACATTAAAAGGCGCGCGTAAATTACAATTTTACTTTATTCAGAATTCTCAGAAGCCCAGAATGTTTCACGGGGCAAATTTCTTGCTTGAAAGTGCCCTTATTATTTCGATATTGGCAAATATAATAAAATCGTTGCGATCGTCATTATGAAATTAAAAATCTCGATTGATCCAATGATGAAATTTCATTCGAGCCTACAATACGGTACACAAGAGTTATTACTTGCAACGTAAATCGAACACGACACTTCCAATAAGAATTACCAAGCAATTACACGGCGATGTGGTAAAGACTTCAATTAAGTGTGCATAGGTAAGGAAACACCGGACTCGTAAATTATGCGAGCACACGCGCGTAACGAATCCGTTTCATTTGAATCCTTCCCTCTTACTCCTCTCCGAAACGTATTCTTGTCCCTCCTCCAGCTGTACCGAATGGAAATTCACGTCTTCCTGGCCGAAAGTATCCCACTCGGCACGTGACTGCCAGCGCTTGCCAAAATTGTTGCTTCCGGGGGCATGTACATCTTCTTTCCTTCCTCTCTCTTATTGAATAATACGGTTAATGTCTCTGTTGACCACGAGAGATTGTGCACAACAGCTTAAATCTTGTTCCGTCGGTGCGAGATAAATTTTACTCTAAGCGATTTTGAAATTCGGAGCCAATTGTTACCGCGAGGTAACAAGTTGGCGTCGATGTCGGCAAAACAAACATACTGCGTTATTATGATCTTGACTCAATGGACAAAATTATTTGCTGTTTCGTGAATTCGTGTATTTTCAATCTCCAATGTATTTTCAAAAGAACCGTTGATTCTTTTATTTATATTATTATTTTGCGAACTTTTTCCGATTCGAATACGAACTTTTTAGAAATATTTAGACTAATTTCATTTGATTATTAGTGAATGCGAATTTCACGGAATACACTTGTCCACTTGATCATTTTGAGTTTTATTAAATTAGATAGAAAGAAATTTCTAGTTTGAACTTTGTACAATTTCAGAATTCGATATTTCGTTAATATTTTTGTTCTAAATTCCAAAAGACCAATTAATCCTTATTGAATAATGCGGTTGAAAATATGTAATGAAATATTCATTTGTTTTTTAACGGTCCATAGTACTTGTAAGTTATGAGATTCGTTTTAAGACAATTTTATGAATATCGAAAATTCAGGAAAACATTTTTATGCCAAAGAAAGGTTATATTTGCAGTTATTTCATTTATTTAATATTTATAGGCGTACGGTCATTTTAGAAAGTAAATTTTGTTAATTAAAAAACTTCCTGAATGAAAAATTACGAGACACAAATACAATCATAATGATCGTATTGTAGATTTTGCTCAATAATTTGTATAGTTTTGCAAGATATTCGCGCTCTTTTTTCTAACAAAAATTTACAGGCATCGAATTTTTAGAATTATTCTGTAATGCGATCGATAAAATATTTCCACAAGTACTTATCTTAATAGAATTATAATTACTCAATAAGTTACACGTTCAAGTTCCACATTCATTAACACATTAACACATTCCTACACAACATATTCCTTCACAATGAAGTTGCTTTGGGAATATTTTTATTTATAAAAATATATTTCCCGTATCGTGTACGAATTAGGTAGGAAAAAATTTAGCATTGATAGAATACGAATATTAGACGTTTCTAAACAGTTTCCAAGCATTACAATGTTCGTAATTTGAACTTTGCTTATATTATAGAAAATAATTTTGTATGATAATCTGTATAAATTAATATATAATTTTCTACGGTACCTTTAATTACGGTACCTTTCAACTATTCCAAGCATTTGAAGTCAGTAAGCGTACAATAGAATAAATAATACACTTAAAATTAATAAACTAAAAAATTAAAAATTATAATTTACAGAGCTGAAAATTTATTGTATTGAGCACATTGTACATGTTATACTTAAATCAAGTACTTAATGTTTAGAAATTGTAGATGAAATAAATTAAAAAGGATTTCACGTGTGTTCCTACACTTTTAATTTTCTATAAAATTTTCAATCTTCTTAAGTAAGTACATTTTATACATTGAAAAGTTTTTTCAAATAATTACAAAAAAGATAGGAAAGCAGAAAAAGAATTGGAGAGACAAACGATAATCTAAAAGTGAATCGCAGCTGATTCGACGCGCGTAGTCTAAGTTCCCGAGTGAGATGCCCGTAAAAAACAGGAAAATTCTCTTCGGATAGCAAGAGTTTGAAGCTTTGAAAATCAGAATTCCCTTTGACTATGTCATATTAAATGAATATATATATATATATATACACATTGGGATCTGAGGTTATTGAACTTTATTTGAGGCGAAAAAATCTACCTAAGATATTAAGTAATGGATAATATAACATTGAAATTACTATTGAGCAATTACTAGTAGCTGTAGAGTGATTTGATATACTTAATGAGAAGCCTAAAGGAAATATCTGGTTGTTTAATAAGAAGTATATAATTAAGGCCATTATACAATTGACAAATACTTTGATGTGGTTTTAGGAATTATCGAGTATATTAATAATAGGGAAATAGACTAAATGTAAGATGTATAAATTCGAAAATTTAAATTAGTCACTTGTCATAATATATTTAGGTTATTAAAAATCCGGATTTCGTAGCAGAGAGTACAGTTGAAAACTTGTGTCTGGATGTACGGCATAAAATTATCTTTGTTTTATATTCATTTTATATATTTCGTACTTTTTATTATCGCACTTGTTTAATACACTTAAAATACATTAATAAGTGTTGAAACTGTTTATGAAATGAGCAGAGAAAGTATACACAGTAAACAGAAAATTAGTTAGTTACTATAATGTAAATCCATTGTAATAAAATTTATATTTATATTTATATTTATATTTATATTTTTATTTGAAAATAAATTGTAATATATTAAATATAAGTATTTCATTTTCTTATTCTATTCTTTTAGATGTGAGGATCTGAAATTTCATTACTCTAACACTTGACGAGAAATAATTTACATTAGGTACATAACTCCATTGTAGAACATATTTAAATTCAATGGAATGTTTATTTTCGTTTATATTAACTTTTTCTACCATAAAATTTCAAATGACCTATTCATTTTCGTTTGATAATCTTTTTCCGTAAAACAGTATATTAAAGTTAATAGGATATTATGGCAGACTTCTATTTCTATGATTGTGTATTTTAGGACTTTGTGAACATATTTGAATGCAATAAGTTTACGAAACATGAAAATATGAAGAAAATACAGAATTTTTAATGAAAATCTGAAATATTTATTCCTAATGGTAAATAATAAGAAAAGCATAAAGACTACTGAGTGTAAAAACATTTGCTTTATTATGAAAAAAAAAACAACACGTCTCATAAAATTTTTTCTAATTAATCATATATCGATTTGGAATAATCGAATAGAATTAGAATTTATATATATGTACAGGTACATTTCATATTTTCTAAGCGATGACATAAATTTAGATCCATTACACAGTATGCAGTCTCTCGGTTCGAAGTAAATAATTTTTTTGTAAAAATGACAGTATAAATCAAGTTAACGTCTTTCTTTTGAGCATCATATTACTTTAATGGTATTTTAATATAAATTAATTTTTGCATTTACTTTCAAATAGTAATATCTAAAGAATCGGTTGATAAGACGCAATAAATAAGTTTACATTGCAAAATTTAAGACGCTTACATAATCATTCACGTTGAACTCAGGCATATATGCCTATAATATTTCAGACACCATTCTATATTTTTCATCGAACGCTTTTCTCGGCAAGAATAGACCATCTACAAAAATTCAAACCTTCATTTTTCAAAGGCCACTCGAAAAGCGAAATAAAAAGCTAAATAAAACAGCGTCATTTGTTTGGAAATGCGGGTACGAGTAAAGTATTACGGGAATAAACCTCCAGTAGAACAAGACGATCTATGGTCAGACATAGTTAATACCATGATTATCGATTGACTTACAAAGTTACTCCGCTAAACTTTAAGTTTGCACTTTAAATTATAAGCTTAGTTTTGGTCTCTCACATTTTATCGATCTCCGATGTGTCTGGGAATTAAAGGTCCCGCACAAGTTCAATTAAGCTTTTTTGCTCGTCTTCTAATCGACGAGGTAAATGTCGAAAATTTTTTTACGGAAACCAAAGGGTCTTCCATCCTGCATACCAACGTTCTCGTGGATTAAAAATTTCGTACCAAGACGGTGGGTGAACGTTCGTGTATTTACGTATAAGATGATGTACCAGGGAAGTACAGTTTTAGAAATTGTAAAAATTAGAAGAATACTTATAATATCGTAATAATATGATAATCACGAATTATTTCAACAAAAGTTTCACGTATTAAAATAAGTACTGCCTTTTATAATTAATTCATCAATCAGATAATTCATCAAGCTATATGATATATACCACGTTAAACCTCTTATACCGAATTTTACTCATTTTTACGCAAAATACTCAACTACTATTTCGCGGATAAATAATAAATATGCTAACAAAGGAAATATAAGAATCTGAATCATTTCAGAAATTTTTACAATTTTATAAGAATATTCCGATGCCTTTAGAGACTGTATGATAAAATGATAAAACTTGAATATCGTATCATCTTTCGAGACTCTTAGCATTTTTAATGAAATAATATTGCTTTTTTATTGAAACGAAAAAATTCAATTAATGTAACCAAACATTTATTGTTTCAATGTGAATATAATGCAGTGCACTTATATCTACGAACTACCGCAGTACACTGAGACGGAGCGTTTATAACCCGAACTAATATTTGACATTTTCATTGTATTGTATTTTTTCTTGTTTTTTAAATATTCCATGACAATGTTAGTAGGGCGTTGTAAACGTAACAGAGTTCGTTTACTACTTGTACAGTTAAAAGTTTTAAGTAGATTTTTTGTTCAAATAGAAATTAAAGAATATAGTATAAAATGTGAATATACATGTGTGTGTGTGTGTGTGTGTGTGTGTGCGCGCGCGCGTATGAATATTTGAAGACATAATATATTTAAACATTTTGTTACCGAAAGAATGACTTTTCATAAATATAGTGTCGGTCTACTCTGAAAGGGAAAATTGAAAAATTGTTTGCATGCGCACACAGATGTAAACATTAAAAACTCCGTGTCAATCCAAAATTAATTCGACGATAGAGATATAACTTATCAAATTTTTGGCCAGATATATACTTACGTACTTCTGCAGAAGGTGAATGTAATCTTGAAATTCATCGTTTAGACGTACATTTTTTTATTTACTTACGCAAGATTTATCAACGGAGGTGTTTCGTAATCATTATATAACAATCGAGTATTTTAGTGTTATCGAGAAAAATAACAGAACATTAGCGTAAAGTATATTAATTTTAATTCTTAATATTGTTGGTTATAATTAGATAGTTAGCTATTAAACAACAATACTCTTATATATTTGACTTATTTAAAAAACAATTTCTTTCCAGTAAATATAATACTATTTTCAATTTTTCTGCCGTAACACTTTTCAATATCATTAATATCGAACATCTCACTGTTCTTGGCTTACATTGCATTTCGGAAAATTCCATCGGAATTATAAATTTATTGGTTCAATAAAGAAAAATCTTTTACAAAAGTACAATAATGCTCTCAGTGAGTTCGAACGCTCGAAAATGTTTCACGCCAAAAGCAAGCTACTTAACAATGCCTGCAGTGAAAATTACGATGGAAAATTTCCTAGAGAGCGTGGCACCATCTAAAAATATAAAATATAAAACTATCGATCGCCGTATCTGCCTCATATATTATAGCGAAAGCAAAATCTCATTAGGACATACATTTAATGATATAGTAACCTTGACGTAGAAAATAAATTATGTCGTCCCAAACAATACATCCAGCCGCTCGTGGTGCACCATTAGACCATCTACGGATGTTGCAGAAACACACGAACGGAAGCGCGTGCATGCGTAGCGGCGAGGGGCGGGATGAACGAGGGGATGCTCGTAACTAGCCGAGGTGCGAGCGAACGAAGGAAAAAGCTTCTGGCGATCCATCAGCAGACGTAGAAATGGGAGGCGAATGGACCCGGGGACGGTAGATAATATACGACCGCTTGGAGGTGCAAACGTCGCAGCTCACCAACTTCGCGCCTCGTTAACTCTTCTTACTTTGGGCCGTAGTCGCTTGGTGACCGGATGTGCCGTCTTACGCTTCTCTCACCCTGGAAACGCCGACCTGGAAATATTTTAATGCCTATTACTTAGAGGCAAGTCTGTGAAGTGCTTGGTTTTGTCACGGATGCTTCATGGTACGTCGCGCATCACGCGATCGATTAAAAAGTCGAACGGTGTAACGGGTCTAAAGTTCGATTTCAAAGGCTTCTGAAAGGGGTGGATCTATCAAGTTACGAAAGCAAAGTTTCGGGAAATAAGTTGAGGGCCTTAGGCTCTTTCGGTCTTCAAATTTACCAACACGAGCAACTCTTCTTCAAATCTATTTACATACCTCTTTTATAATACAAACTATTCAATTATGAGAATAAATTTCATTACAACAGAACAATTCATTACAAAGTTTGTTTACTTTGCTCTGTAAATACAAAATTGAATTGAATTTTTACAATATACGGTCATTTTCAAAAAGCTATTGAAATACTTTTTCTTTACACACATGCACACGCCCACGCGAATGCATCCTTATACGTAAACGTGCGCGAGCGTACACGGATAGACAAACATGTACGCGCCCACGTAAATTATTATTATTTACTTAGCAGCACATATTTATAACATTGAAATTACTCGTGCTAGCGAATTTTAATATTTAAGCTAACGTCAATTTTCGTTAAGTACAAAGTAAAACTTGCACAAAGTATGTAAGAAATCTTTTCAAACCCTATATACATTAACAAATACTTACGTAAAATAAAGCAATCAAACGGATACAGATATGATAATTTATTTATCCTTTCCTTTGAAGTGTACCGTATTCGATATACGGTATAACAAATCACATATTAAAAAGGCGCACGTCGTTATTTTCTTATATTTAATTATAAAATGAAATTTGTTTTCACTAATTAATATATTACTCGTACAGCAATTACGAAATAGGTTATAATTATTTTTAATCAATTAGGTCGTCTGTAAAATTGTGTACAATGTATCATTAGCTTTTATTTAAAAATATTAACGCACGACTAGAATAATAGTAATAGTAATAGTAATAGTAATAATAATAATAATAATAATAATAATAATAATAATAATAATAATAATAATAATAATAATAATAATAATAATATGGAAAACGTATTAACCAAGAATTTCATAAAAAGCACGACAATGTTATCTTATTCCATTGCGAGCGTGTCAATTACCACTGAAATAATTATAAATTTTATCATAATCATATTATGAATATTATTTTATAAATCATTTAGTACAAGTACAAATAAAGTAGGCGCATAAAAGTGTGATTTTCCTTAGTACCTCTACGATGCACTTCACAAAAGTGACAACTGAACTAGTTACAGTACAGCAATTTATATTATAGGAATCATATTTATTTTCGAGATATAATTGAGTGGTAATTAATTCACTTAAAATTTTATGAACTTTATTATTCCAATCAATAGCATTAGCATTTAAATGAAATCCAATAATTTATTCTTCGTATCTCTTTCTCAGCTTTTAACAAGTTTGCAATGCAAGTTTAAGAAAATTTTCAAAAAGAAGAAGAAGAAGAAGAAGAAGAAGAAGAAGAAGAAGAAGAAGCCGACAACATAAAAGATCCCGTACTGAAGAACGTATGCGCAAGCCTTTTTACCTTTTTTATAATTAGACCTCCAAGGAATGTGTTCTCCTCTAATTACCCTTCAGACCATTTCAAGCAAATGCTAAGTGACTCTCCTTGTATATTCCTACACGCATTCTCATATACATAACCATCCACGCGTGGTGTTCCTACGCCTTATTCAGTTACACGAACAGTCGGTCGCTTCTTATTTCTATATGTTTCTTTTTTGTGACCCCAATTCTCTTTGTGTTGGAATGCCTTATATTTGCAGAACGAATATTTAAAAGCATTAAAGGGGATTCGTTGACATTTATACAATTTTTTCCCTTTCTTTTAGGACTCTCTTATGAATGTGGATCTCTGCAAAATCTTGAAACTCTTAGTTTGCTTGATAAATTCAAATTTGTTAATGAGACTTATTTTTTCTTTGCGCGGACACAAATGACTTAGTCTTGACATTTTCAGAATTTTCTCATTTGCTACATTTGTGGTTTAAATAAATCAGAGATTTAAACAATTTAAGTCAAATTCCAATTGAATTTAAATAAATTAAATCTTATCATGTACATAACCATATATTTCAAATGAATGCACGATTTTTCTAATATATATGCAAATGACGGAAAATATTTACAGAAGTATAGATTTTTCATAATAATGGCTGCTTTCTTCGTCTAATTTCAATCTCATCTGATTCTAATTGTTGCTTAGTCAAATGTAGTTTATATCAATTAGTACAACGTCGATCAGATGATTTGAATGTGCATTTACGTTTTACAAGTGTTAATATTATAATGCGCATTAAAGTACGATCTTCAAAAGGTCAGTTCTTCCAATGTTCTTACCTTGAAAAGTACAATTATTTTAAATTCTTAAAAAAATTTTAGTGCTTTAAAGAGCGAGATAAAGCGAAAAAATACGGCTAAAGTTGTAACTATGCCTTACAACGTAGTTCTACGTACATGCAGATTAGCACCGAGTTTAATTAGACACGGCGTTGACCAAACTATGTACTTATACAGTTATATGCAAATGTGCTATACAGATTAGTGTAAGTTTCGATGTTCAATTTTCAGAAAGTTAATATCTTATTCTGTGTCTGTAGCATTCTGTTTTTATCACGTCACGTTTATTGAACGGTATAATGTAAATTTTTGACGGTTTATTTATCTACCTATTTATCGACTTCAATTCATGCTGTTTATTTTCGACTAAGTTTTCTTCATTAGAATGATAATACTAGCAAATGACATTTATTTTATTGTATTATCGATTTTACCAGTGCATTATTTACACTTAAATCAGCAATAAAACAAACGGGGATTTACAAAATTTATGGCACACGCGCTCTTAACAATAAAAAATATTTACAAAATGCCTGTAGACTAAACTACTTTCGCATTTAATCATACCGTATTTACTTATCCGCGAGTTGTCCTGAAACGTTGAAATAAATACCCTTCTATCTGTACCATGAATCTGACGTTCACGTTAAGAGGGCAAAAGCTTACATTCTCACTAATAGTATAAAAATAATCGCGTAGCGGCTTCGGAGACATATTTCCAATAGCACGAGAAACCACACGCGCGCTTATAAATTTCGAGCATCGCGGTAGATTTTGACGAGCGTAGTCGGAATAAATAAATGAACGACGCGATAAAGGAGAAAAAAGTCGAGAAGTAGTAAAGAGCGCAAAGAGGAGTGAGCAATGTGTATACAAAATCGTAAACTAAGAGCAGACGAGTGAGAAAGTGCGAGAGAGAGAGAGAGAGAGAGAGAGCCAGTGACAGTCGACGACGTTGTGGTTGACGAGGCGGAATCGATACTTCGACGACTCCCTCTCTCTCCCTCTCTCTCTCACTCTCCCGGTCTCTATTGCTATCGTGTACATTCTCTATTTCCCTGTTGTGATACATCGGGAAGTGTCGCATGCTCGACAGTGTTTATCTGTGAACCGTAAGCTCTCGTGATTCGAGTATCGTTCGCTCTTTCTCGCACTCTCGTCGCTTCTGCTCGTACTGCGTCGCTGAACGTAGACGCTCGCTTGCACGTGTAAATATACAAAAAATTTTAAAAAGCACGTATAAATACGCATGCGAGTGTAAACCTATGCAAATGCGCACCAACACACCGATGGGCGCAGATGGAAAAGATTGTCTCAAGAGTCTTAACGTTGTTGCGCATGTAGCAGGTGACCCACTATATAAGGAGAGGCGAGATAGCGAACTCCGCTGTCGCTTCGGGGTGAAATAGAGTGCGGTGTAAACGCGGAAAGGGGATGTATCTATATATTGCTCCATGGACCGAAGCTCGTGCGCCAATTTTTGGTTTGTCGAGTCTTCTATTGTAACGCGAACGCGTGTAAGTGTGCATTATCTGGAATTATCGCGATAGTATTATTACTCTTCGAGCGAAAATTGATTCGTCGGAGCTGGAAATCGCTGTATTTATCATTTTAAGCTTTCGGTAGACGTAACAACATTCTTGGTATGTGTAGACATTTCATGCGTCAATATTTACTTTGGTAACGCAGCAGCTACATCATCGTATATGCCATTACATTTTATGGACTTTAAAGGAACTTTAGTACCCGCGAGGAAGCAAAAAATTCCGTACTATTCGAATGGAACGTCGTGAAGTAAGAAATACCTCAAACTTATGCACTTTTATTATTCGCATTAATTTGCAGTATTTGATTGGATTACCGAAGAACTTTACTTATGCACACGGGCTTTTATTATTTATAATCCCGTAGAAATTCAAATATGTTAAAATTTTACATTTCACGGACTCCTGCTAAAAGTCGCTCCTGATTTCCGTGATACAATTTACTACCAATTTGAGGATTACTGCTACAAATTGTTTATTATAAGTTGAATTGTCGCATATAGCTAATGAATATTTTATTGACAGTTGAATTTCGCATTATCACGAGTAGGTGAAAAAGTTGAACGGCTTGACCTACAAATTTCCATGGAATATCTAACTTTCCACTATTTAATTAACAATGGCACTTTCGGTGAGGTAATTTATAGCTGAGGTAATCCGTAAATTTGTTGAATTCAAGTAACATATTAGTTAGCTTCGGTATTCTTACTTCGCTGTTGGAGATAAAACTTTTTCTGGAATTATAAATTTTCTATATTACACATGAGCTGTATATAAATTTTATTATTGCCAATTGTTGTGTTTTAAACTTTCGAGAAGTACATTTTTCGAACTGCTGCTTAGCTTTGTTGCTCGACGTTTAATTAAAATTTTATTCCATAAAAATTTATGTATATTCTTTATGCATTACAATTACATCGAATAAAATTTTTAAAAGTAAAAATTTCGCATTATAATAATGCTGTAATACATCAAATAATAATGATATGAATATTTTTCATTGAATTTAATAACTATAGTATTGAATATTATTAAAATAATTTCTTTTTACTACTCTACGACTAAATAATATCGAGAGTATCGATAACATCGTATTTACTATCCTTGGAAAAAAGTATGATTAGCTACACTTGTATAATTGTACTTCAGTGCAACTTGAACTATATATAAGTGTATGTACTTTGAGTGTATTCATTTTATATTGAAGTATTGATCGTCATTGATTCTCACGTGATTTTCTTTATTTCAACGAAGAACAACAGAGCCACGTAAACTCTCTAGCAAATTACACCGATGAATTTTGAAAAATAAAAAATAAAAATAAAATGTCAATTTTTACTTTATACTTATACCAGATTTACATTATACTCATATAATTATATTTGTCGATAAGAGCAATCTATTTCTTTCTTTATCACAGTTTATATAAAACGTGTGGTTTTATGAAACATTATTAATAATTATACGATAATTATATTTAAATTTTAATCGCACATTTATTAGGTTTATACCGATGATTCGTTGAAAATTTCATTTATTCCGTTTATAATAATATACGTAAAAAAAATGTAGAAAATCGTTTTTGAGCTTTACTACAAAATGCAATAATATTCCTCTTTAATAGTAATATTCGATTAACAGGCTATATTTGAACATTATTAAATAATAATTTTACGTTTCATGATGTATTTATTTATACATTTAGATATGTCCAGTGAAACATCTACTCGATTATAGGTTTTCATTTCCTGCGAACGCACTCATTAAAAAACATTCGCATGAATTTAAACTTCTCTGCGTTAATTATTATTATTGACAAATACTGCTATCTCATGACGACAGAACAGTTAACATCCACCGATTGCGTTGTTCTACAGTGACACATGCAGTGAAATTAAAATCACGAGAGGAAAATCTTAAATTAAATATATATTTAAGGAAAGTTGTAAGAAATGGAAAAATAAAAGAAACTCGGGTAATAAAAAATGTAGGAAAGTAAGTGTACGAAAGAGACAGTAATAGGGAGAGCGAGGGGACAACTCTTGTCATGAAAAACATCGTTTTAATTAAAGAGATCCGTTAAAGCGGGAGAAAAATTGGGTGTGACTTTCATTAGAGGCCAGAAGGTAGATTCGCGTTCGTGAAACATCGCCAAGGCGAAGGAATCCGAGTGAGAATTCGCCTCTTCCGAATGCCTACCGATGTAAAATACAAGGAGGCTTAGTTAGAACTTAGCAGTAGGATATAGTAGGATGGCATGCGACCCGAGAAAAGTTATGATTCCGACGCTCGTATAACTATTTACATTCATACGAATCGATTTATTGGCTTCTAACGGACCAATCATATGACCCTTATATGTTTATAGGTTACTCTACTCTTTGAAAGTGAGTAACTAATGAAGTCTAAAATAAGGCATAAGTAGTTTTATGTATATTTTGGAGTCTGGTTGATTTAAATGACTTATTTTACGAAACGTTTGCTGCGTTCGGCGATAATGTTATCTTATCAAAGTCGTTTCGGCCACGTGGTGTGAGGTTTGATCTTGTAAGTATGTAAAGCTAAATTGTTTAACGTCAATGAATTTAGAGGATTTCGAAAAGTTAGAGAAAATGACAAGTGCCGTGCAAGTTGACGTGCTGATCCATTAAAGAAATTTGTTTATTTACGATACGTTTCACGCATAAGCTTTTTCGTTCTCAACGCACTCGGATGACTTGCTTTTCAAGAATTCAAACTTCAAATTTCAGTTTGCACCAACAGTTGTTAAAATAACTTCGTACGTATATATAAATAATTTATAAAAAGTAATTTCAACAAAATTTTCACTTATCGATCATATTCAAATGCGTGGACTGCCAGTGACTAGGTCACGTGTATTCCAGTCTTTTACGCGGATAAATGTTGGTATTTGTCAAAAGTGACTAAAGACTAAAGACTACGTAGTTTACGCTACTTACGGTGGAAAGGCTAAAGTGATTGGGACTTCTTTCACCTCTTGCTCCTTGTATATTTTTACTCTTTATCTTGGTTAAAGTATACTGCGCTTCATTTTTCGCGCGTTTTCGCCGCTTCTTACTTTGTCTCCTTCGCTCTACTTTTTCTCTCTTATCAGACTACCGCTTATCTAAGCTCATTTGCTTGCTCATCTCCTCTCTGTTTCTACCTTTCACTGATTTGCTTATTATTTACACATCATGTGCTGTAGCTATATTTTCTTTATGATTTGAATGGCTTCTTTGCTACACTCGAAATACCTGCGAGTCCGTGCAGTTTGTACGAAATATCTTTCCTTAGCACGAGCATTTACGCAAGGTTCAAGAATTGTATAAAGAGGAAGATTTTTCGCTTCCCAGAGGAATACTAACGAACGGTATCATATCAATGGAGCGTACGTTTCGACAATATTAAAAGACCAAAGTATTTCCTACAATAAGGAATCATGTTTAAATGTTATTTGTTTTAATAAGAAATTTTCCAACTTCACACTCGTACACTTTAGATTGCAGGACCTGTTCGAAAGTAGCGAAGCGTAAAAGAGGACCAATTGTTCTTTAAGGGAGCGAGTCGTCTTCGTTGATGCTTTTATTTTTCACCGTTACTTTTCTACGCGAAGAAGATTCCTTAGCCTTGCTCGACGATATATATCAAGAGTTCTTTCACTCTTTCTATTTTTTGCTATTTCCTGGTAAATCGCAGTCTTAGTCTTGTTATTAAAAACAGGAATGTTTTTAGTTGAACATTTTAATCTATTCCTTTCCTCTCTTCTCTCGTTTTAATTTCCTTAAACATTCTTAATTATCCTATTCTACAAATAACAATATTTACCATAAAAACGAAACGCCATTACGTATCGAATAACTCGAATGACTATTAAGATAATTTACGATTGCATGATTTTGTAATAAAGAGCGTATTGCATTTGTATTATTTTCATATATAAAATGTAGAAGAATATTTTGCTTGGAATAATAACTTCTTTGCAACTTTTCGTCATAATTTTAATTTCAAATACAAAATGAATAAAAATAATGTATTTAATAAAATGAGATTAATTAAGCACTAACACGTACAAGATAATACGTACAAGATAACGAATTTCAGTTTTAACCAATATGGTGGTATTAAAATTCTTCGTATCTCTCGATTTCTTTCTTAGTTGTACATTGCATGTACATATTAATCCATGCATGCGCTTACGTATACAACGTAATGTTGTTGCTCGAGACCTCTCCTTATACGACACAAAGGCTTTTTTCTTTCCTACTAAAAGAAACTCTCAAATTTCGAATTTCTTTCCTTCACAAACACTCACACTTTGATATATAGAAACACTTACCAGATGTCGTATAAGCTAGAATGCGTATTTTTAATATCATAGTTAAATGAATCTTTTACAATACATAATAGAGTAATGAACGTCCCTAAGTTACCCCATTCCTCAGGGATGGATAAATTATAGTATTTATAGTGAAAAGTTTTTTTAATTATTACGAACGACGAGATAAATTACTCTTTCATATTGGCTTTTCTGTATTTCTCTTCAAGACGAAAAATGCTTATTCCACACTTGAAACAACATCGAAACAACATGAGATGTAATTTATTGGAAGTTAAAGTTATCGTACCAAAGTGTATACAAATACAATAATATGCTCGATATATTCATAAATGAAGGTAATGAAATTACGTAATTACGTAAGCCTTCATTATACTATCCAAATGATTACTGTTCATAACTAATTTTGTCCACTGACATTTGTTGCATATGAGCACTTGTACTACGCTTATTAAATCTTTTTCAGTTTATAGTAATTTTGTTTATTTACAGTTTGTACATTTATAGTTACGCGCAATTCTAAGCACAATACGAATGCATCCAAAACATACATGTACTAATTCACGCGTGCGTATACAAATGTGCAAAAGAAACGCGTGACTAGGAATAATTTGACGCGCAACCTAATATTTTCATATGCGTCTCGCGTCTCTCACGCGACGCACAAATTTTCTCATTCACAAGGAATCTGTCACACTTTCTCTCTCTGTCTCTCCTTCTCCCTCCGCGTACATTCGTTTCTCTCACACCATTTAAGTTCAAAGTCGCTCCCCCAGCCCTTCGTTCCTTTCCGACACTTTCCCCCACCAATCCATCCACGTTATTTATCATTCTCTCTTTCTCTAGCTTCACGATGGTCCTTCAGAGGCGGGAGTCGCAGCTCGGGCATTGATTTTACCCTACTACCCCAGTCTTAACAGGGTTGTAGGTCTCGTATAGTACCACACCGAGGATAAATATACTCGGTGCTCCCCTGCTCACAATAGCGTTCTTTTCACTCCCCGTAACCTTTGTCTTCGTGTCTTTTCCGATCTTGTTATTCTGATTGTATTTTAGCCAGAGACGTATGCTTTACTTTCTCCTATTTTTTACTTTATTCGAGGACGCTAGGGATTATTATATCTCGCTCTGTGATTATTCTTCGAAGCAGTGGTAGAATTCGCGAAAATTCATTCGTTGACCTATAAATTAGTGCACATGTTGGTTTCTGAGAAGAAATTGAAGGTGTCAACAATGTTTATGAATTATCTTTCTTTGATTGTGGATTTTCATTTGTTCTCGGGGTTTGAAATTTACATAAGAATTTTATTGCAGTGATAAGCACGTAAGCATGAATTAATTTGCATCTAATACATTTCTGTCAGTTTTCAGTAGCGTTTTTCAACTATTTTAATATTCAAATATATTTTATCGACTGGTTGACTTATCCGAGTAATTTCATGACATAAAGGTAATAAATCCTACGCGCATGATTAGATACATTTTCTGAATATTATTACACAGACGATAGTTGTCGCTCTTTCTGATACTTTAGCAAGTTTACCTTTAATCAACAGTTAAACATCAGACTGCGTCCCTGATCAGAACTTTCGTTGCTGAATAATTTGATTGCTGTACTTATTACTTATGGTAAAATAGATTGTACAGTATTAAGGAACAAATAAAAACGATCTATGATAACTTCAATCTTACGATAGTTGTGTGATAGTCATGGAATAAGTTTGCATCCTTTTTATGTAAATATTCAATTATGGTAGCATACAACAGGTAGATTGCACTTTTCATTCTAATTTTTTCGATATTTTCATTAGCTGCATGATCTGAATTATCATTTTTAAAACGAATATTATTCATACAGTTTTTTTTCTACTTATTCATATACTTTGGTGTTTCTAATTTTACGTAATACTACCTATAATAAATTATCTCATTTTATCATTTTAAATTGTTTATAATTTTCCAGCTTTTATTTTCATACGTTTACTTATTTCTTCTGTTCGAAGGTTTCGTTATGCCTAATCAAAACCTGATATCTGTAATGAATTCGTTCGTAATGCCGAATATAGAACTTAATCGCATTAATAGAAAATTAAGTAAGACTTAGTAAGTTAAATAAAAGTAATATTAGTTTTTTGTTCTGAACGCCACGTGATATAAAGAAATTTTCCGCAAATTTGACAACGATAAGTACAAATATATTACTCCTATCTATCGTCTAATTTTACAAGCATTTTTAATTTTTAAGTAGGATTTAATTTTAAAGCCATTAAAAGTCTTTATTGAAGCTAATTGCATTTTTGCACTTAAATACTTCAATGCAAATTGTTTATTACTGCAGCCTACATTTGGATATGAAAGAATTACGAAGTTCGTTTAAAAATGCTTTCGTTTCATCTTTGAAAATCAGAAAACATTAGTAAATTTGTTGTTTGAAGTTTTGCCATATATTAGTAATACTTAAACAGAGTTTAATTAGTTTACTATCTATTTTTTCTAACAATACCATAGAACTATTTAACTTACCATTATAGTTGTAATTTAATTTTTTATTCCGTAAAAGTTTTCAAGAGTTTGCCGAAGAGCCAAAGAACAATAATTGTTTTAAACTACATGTAATTTTTTTGAAAACTTGAAGTCTTTGATATAAAACGTTTTCCGATCAAATTAAGCGAATGCGTACATTTATTATCAAAGTATTATCGAACTGTCTTAATCGAGTGAAATATAATTCAAAAATTTCTTCTTAAAATATTGCTTTTCGTTAACTGAAAATAGCATTGTTATAAAGCACCTTCTTTGTCATTTATTTTCATTAACCTCGACCCCTTTCTTTCTTCTCACTTTACGCTTCATGTTCTCCTTTCTTGTCCAGAATTTCACGTTCAATGTCCATTTTACTTTGGTTGACTTTATAATCGAGTTTAACTTGATTGAAAAAGCGACCGCTGTACAAAATGTTAACGATAAAATAATACATTCTCTGTAATATCGTCATATTTTTGATTTAGAATCTAATGTAAATAATTTCTTGCTCTCGGTACAAGAAATTTTTTTTATCGAATGTTATCACGTTCCAATTTAAATATCAGTTAGAATATCGCTATTCTTATCATGAAATGAATGTTTGTAAGAAAATGTCATGTGTATAACAATATATGTTGCATAAAGTATTACATACTTTTCTATTATTTTTAAATATTTAAATAAATGCAAAAATATTTGTAAAGTCATTGTAAAAACATTCATTAATTACACTTATTTTTATCATTTTCACACTTTTTAATGTATTATTCGGGATTCTTTAATTTTTTTATTTGCTATTTATCTACATTGAAGTAAATGATTATCGTAAAAATCATTTTGAAAAAATTTTGTATAATAATTCAACGTGATATTTTAGCTTTTAAATGTACGTTTATATTAGCATCATGAAAATTACCGCTAGAATAATTTTACTTAGTGTTAAATACAAATTTATATTATATATTAAATATGAATTGAATTCTCCTGGAATAATAAGACGATATTTGGAAAATAACATGGAAACTCACCACTGAATATTTATATTTGTATTTATTGCTAAGGAAATCTTGTTGACAATTTTCCATTTGCTCTTCAATATTTATAGTAAGTAAAAAGGCAGCATTACAATTCTATTGCTATAATGATACTTAAAGTAAATACAATTGTCCATTGTAAAGAAAGATTTACAACAAATGTGAAAAGAGGAAAACATGTGGAAACGAAGTGAGAAAATGATGGCAGCAATGAAATGGATACAATTAATTGTGAGGAAAACTACAAAGCATGAGATTATGTGTTTATAAAATTGATTTTCAAACATATTATTGGCATGTGAAGTAGTTGAAGTTTTTAATACATTTCTGGATATAAAATGAAATGATAAGTATATTTATACTACCGCAAATAAAATTTATGGAGAATTAATTTTCTTTTAATAAATTCGTATGAAATTAATGTTCGAATTATAAATTGTCTAGGAAAGTAGTCTCGTTTAAAATTTTTTTCCATTATGGCTTATTATTTTATTGTAAAAAATTAAGATTTTCTACTCGATAACAAGTATTTTTTGTATAATTTAAGGTGATTATTTTTGGAAATTATAAAAAGATTTTTATAACATTAATAATTTAATATTAATAAACTTGCTTATATTTAGACATTTAACGTGTACATAAAAGTATAAAATGCATAATTTTTTTACCGAAATGTAGCAAGTATGTACAAGTATGGATTTAATTATTCCAAGTATGTGAAAGATAATTTGAAATTCTTAATTTCAGCTGATTCGTGCAAAGTTGATCGATAGAAGTATTTTTCATAAAAGTATATAAATTCAATCTATTTTATTCACACAATGTTTACGTTATTCGTTGACAGCTAAATTCATATTTTGCGTGAAACCAAATTATGGAAAAAATAAAAAATAATAAAAAATAATTTATTAAAATTATTCTTTATTTTAACGATTTTTCGGATGTGTCTACTTTATAAAATTACAATTATTCACGAGAGTTTTATGTCGTACGTCTTATATCATCTTTATTTAGAATCTTAGGATCCATAATCTAATGTCTTAAAAAAATATAAAATAATAAAATAGTGATAAAATGAACTGTTAATCTAAACACTTAATTCATAAACAACTAAATAATAAGTTAAGCTTGAGAAAATCTTGCAGCTGTCGCTTATATCTAAATCGTTACTATCAGCACGAAGTTTTGTAAGCAACGTACTCGTAAAAGTTGGCTATGAAATATATAATACAAAGCATCCATTCACGAGAATTTAGATAAATAAAATTGGTAAGTGAGCTGAAATTTCCTTCGCACATGCATAAACACACCAATAGGTAAACACGTAGGAAAGAGAGATGGACTCATAAATGCGAATTTATTTAAATAAAATTTTGACAAAAAATGTTTTAAATAGAAAGATATTGCGGATGAGAAGGTAGTTGAAGTCGAATAAACTAATAGAATCGTGAACCAATGAGCGCATTAAGATTGTATTTTATGCAAGATATCTCCCTTTAATAACATATATTTAAACAACAATTAACTTAATGTACGTTTCTTTAGAGAAATACTTAAAATTATTGTTTTTACATTCTAAGTTAATCCAAATAATCTTGTATTTGATTATTATATCGACAGTTGTTATTTCATATTTTCTTTTCTTCAACTATAAACCTATTACTCTTTCATTTCATTTCAAGCATATTGCATTTGAAAAATCTATTAGGTACAGAGTTATATATTTCAATAATTTCGTCTTGTTTCGTTAATTGAACTAAAGAGATAGAGAGAGAGAGAGAGAGAGAGAGAGAGAGAGAGAGAGAGAGAGAGAGAGAAATGGAATGAATAAGTGTAGCTTAATATTTCAAGTCGACTTACACTTGTGTGATGTAACCGATGTACATTTCTCCAACATTGCCTTGTATATACCTGTACACCTCCGTCGCTTGCACCGCAGAACTTGAGATTAACAGTCCAGATGCAACGAAGGATCACCGCCGCAAAATTATGTAACCTCATCAGTCTCACGATATTTATTCGGCCCTTTACAAAGTTATCCTTGTCATATCTCCAAATAGAATTATCACTATAATTATTACTAATTAATGCCCGCAAAAAATTATTTTCATCCTTTCGACTTATTTAAGCGTGAATTCATATAAAATGCCGTAAGCTGTGCACTTTTGCATCGTTAATTTTATAGAGAATTAAGATAGTAAATGTTCAAAATGAAGTAGAAGAAAATTTTTAAGAATCCGCACTTCTGAATTAATAGTTGTCACACTAGGTCACAACGTAATGAAACATGGATGTTTTTCATATCCGTTTCCACATGTTTCTTTAATCAATGTACAGAAATGTTTTCTATTTCACGAAATTTCTACCAAATGCATGTACTACTATACCGACCTTCCAAATGCCACGAACTACATGAAGTAAAGGGTCCCGGGAACGCCAACATTCGCATGATTTTTAGAAAATATCAATTTTCGATAGTTTCGTGATGTATTTCATAATATTTTCGATATTTTGTTTACGCGTTGCAATCGCGTAAGTAACGCTACTTTTATTTATGAAAAAAATGGATCGGAAAGAATTTCGCGTGTGGGTCAAACATTGCTTTTTGGCAAAAAAAGGAAAAAAATATCGTACGAACCCAAGAATGAGAGGCATTGCAATACATCTTTCCCATCGATAACAATCATTTATCGATAGTTTATTAAATTTAAAATCAGTTTTAGGCAAATAATGTTTTTTATCTTTTGAATGCTGAAACTCTTCATCTCTTTCAGTATATCATGTCGATTCTAGAGTCAAATCTTAAGTCAAAGCTTTTAATTTCTAACGCACGTTAATATGCCCTTTAAAAAAGTAGTTGAACCAAAGAAATACCAAAGGTTTAACGCATTATTCACGCACGAACATGCTAATGCAGTCGAGTCAAGAATAACACTTCTATTCATCATTGTTTCTACGAAAAAATAATGTCCAGTTTAATGTGAAATACTCTTATTAAAACTAGATAGTTTATACATCCCATAGATCAAACACAATAACTTTAGTTCTGTCCGTGGTTTACATGGAGTTAGCACAGCCAGCTTAGACAGACAGCGCTGTCACTATACATTAGATCGAGCACCTCTATCAAGATAATTTTAAAGTACCTCAATATAGATGTATACGTCATCTACATTTAAACTGCGCTCAATGCGACTCACAATCGGAATGTCACGTACGATGCAATGAACAAAATGTAATGAACGAAACGCTAGGTTTGTATACGATTAAGTCCTTGATTCAGGTTGTTCATTGAAAAATCGACTGTAAAAATGACGTTAAAAATGCTTTACTCGAGTCAAATAACAATCAGTAGTAGTCTTGAGGCTTCGGAGAATTTTAGAAGAACCGTCCACATAATGTGGCATTACCTACTAATATTTTAAGAGGATGAAGGAACTTTTGCAATGATAAGTAAATACGTAATTTTAAAAAAGGAAAAATGCCCAGGCTTTTGTTAAATGAATGTTTGATATTCAGCATGTACTCGTGTAATAGCATTACACGAATCTTCTCTTCACGGACTAGAAAACATGTAACAAACGCGTTAAGTATGCTGGAGATAATCCGCCAAAATATATTTATACATACAAATAAGGAATAAATAAACGTTGGATGTTAAGTTGGATTAATTAAGATCTTAATTTCGCCTAAAAATATTTAAACACAATATTTATTAATATTGCGACTATTAACAAACTATAAACAATATTTAATAATATTTATTATATTATTAATATTGTACTTTCCGTTGCATTGAAAGTAGCGAAAATTAGCCTCTAACAGTGCAACGAACATTTCAAATGCGACATTTGAAAAGATTGTAAGTAGAATTAATACTTAAGATGAGCTCTAGCTAAGCTTTTCCTTATAGAGCGACGAAATATAGTCTGCGATGCGCTTCTCTTTTCTCCCTTTTATCCTGCGCATTGCTAAGGTAGACAATCGTTATTTACAATTTAGAATTCGTTGAGTACACGGAAATGTATCAGTAAATTGTAATCTTCATAATCGATATTAGATGCATCGGTTATTCACTGAAATACTCAGTATAGGTGTAAAAAGTATTGAGCAGGGATCATCGTTGATGTGTTTCAAAGTTGTATTAATTAACCTAGATAATTTAAAAGTAGTATCCTTAAGTAGAAAACCGATAGGATTTATTATTCGGATTCCTTAATCATTTTAATCCTTACAGTGATCAGCTGAGAGAGCAAAATAGAGAGGAAGAGATAAATAGACAGAGGTAAAGAGCAATACGTAACAATTGACTTTGACAAATGATATCGGAAGTACCCGTACAAGTTACATGAATCGTCGAACTGTCACTCGAGAAACCGTGATTTGTAGATAAATAGGTACGCGACAAGAGCTAGAGTGAATCCGAGGAAAGGAAAAATAGAGATATGATAAGATTGTATGTGTTGGTGATAATTTGTTACGTAATTAAATATGTTCGTTTGAGTGAAATGATTCGATATATATATATATATATATATATATATATATATATATATATATATATATATATATATATATATATATATTGGTATTTACGTGTAGCTTGAATAAACTAAGGTGTAGCAGGAAGATAAGGAAAGAATTTATAGAAACACCGTTTTCATAGTGTCAAGCTTCTTCTTACATCGATTCGTGTATATAATGTTATCTTCTACTTATTAGTCGATGTAAACGTACAATCATGCATCCTACGTATGCATCTACGTTTTTACTAACAAGAAGGTTACTTTCTCAAATTTTTACGGCTCGTATATATATATTTATGAAAATGAATATAATTATATATATATATATATATATACATGTATATTAATCATATGATCGTGCTTCAATGTAGAGTATGAATAATTTTCTTATACAACATGAATGCAAAATGAGCAGAATAAACCCTTTATTTTCATTGGCTGTCTTTCCCTATCGTCATTCTCTCTCTTAATTCATGCAGATAATACGTATATCACGCTGACCCAATTTATGAAGCGTATGCAAACATGTAATAGGTATTTACAAATACATACTCTTTTGTACTATATTTTCTTCTTGTCTGCTCTCTCTCTCTCTCTCTCTCTCTCTCTCTCTCTCTTCCGTAGTTATTGACCAGATTACGGATTCTCGAGGGAAGATGCACTTAAATTGCACGACTGATTTTTCCATTGCTCGTCATATTCGATTATTATTTATCTTTTATATTCTCTATAAATCTATACGCTCACAAGCCTTTCTCTTACTTTATGTCGGTGCGAATGAAGAATTACAAGACAGAAAATTAATAAAACAGACGAACGTCATTCGGCACAAACTCAATAGGTATTCTAGATTTATTCAATGTTGAATTAAGGTCATTAATATTAGCGGTTAGCTTAATTTAAGCATACGTGGATATGTTAATATAATCATGAAATCATAGATTTAAATACGGTATACGGTTAATATCATCTTTATACATATTTATAAATGGCTCTATTGATTGCACTTTGATATATTATCACATAAAATAATTGCAATGACTTAAAATATTAAAACATTATAAAATTTACATTTTTTTAACTTTGACGAAGCTAAATGCTTGCAGTTTCCGTACTTCGGAATAAGAAATGTAATAAAATGACGAAAGTCTTGAAAGATTGTTAATGACTTCGAGACTTTTTAACTTCCATTCGTTATTATTAGCTTGATTTTCCTTTTAAATTCATTTAGGAATATTCAACTCCCAACATCCATTTACTTTTGTAAATCTCGCTTATTTACAATATTCTTAAGTCAGTTGCACTCGCTATATTTAAGTTCTCATTTTATCGGAAATGTAAAAAGTTGAAGTAGCCATTCTGTATCTTCAGTGAATTATTTTGCATTCGTTATAAAATTAGAAACTTATAATTTGTGTTTGCAGGCTCCACTTTGTAATATATTTTTTTCTGCATTTAATTAAAATCGTAATAGCAATTTTAAAAACTACTTTCATTTAAGGAAGAAATACGGTTATTTGTAAGTAGAGTAAAGTATGTTTAAAAATTTTCTAGCGAATGGCAACTATATATACTTTTATTCTAACGACTGGTATTTGATAACGCATGGCAAATATATGTTCGAATACATCTCACATGAATTATATTGCAAATTCTGTAGACTTTAACTTCTTAACCAAATTCTTCGCTCTTTGAAGTTTAATATCCGTATCATTGAATTGACCTCAATTTCAACTGAATAAACCTAAGATCAGTCAATTTTGAGCGAACTGTTCTTCTGCTAAAATCGTTTTAAAAACATTATGTTTTATACCCTTTTTACCTTAACAGAAAATAACAAATATTTCATAATAAGTTTCTCCAGGGAATGAAAACGATGAATAGGTTTAATTAAATTTTAGTTGTCATGAAAATTCATAGAAATTCGTCTCATTATGGAAAAGAATCTTCTTATTAGTTTTGTTACGTAAGAAATAATCTTTAACAAAATGGGTCTCTTGCTAATCGTGAATAAAGCAATAAATTAGCTCTCCAAATAAGTAACATGTTCATTTTACTATTAAAGCGAATCTTCTACGAAATATTATTGCATTGAAGTTGTCGAAAATCAACGAAAAATCAGTGATGCAAGGATACGCTGATGATAACGTAATGAAATGCTTAAAAAGTTTCTCGTACCACGGTAAGTGTAATATTAAGCTTTTTAAGCAATTCAACTATTTACTCTGTTTCATAAACGATTGAACTTAAAAGTACATTTTGAAATCTTCAGCTCAGGGGCTTACCAAATAATCAATGTGGATGTATTTAATTGGATAAGTTTATCTTATCTGTAACATTAATGTCATTGATATCATGATTATTACGACTATTGCAATAACTACACTCGATAATTTTAATTTTTGTTGTTTCTCAGTATTGCTATTATTATTAATATTTTTATCATTAAATTAATTAGAAAACCAAAGTTACTGATGGTAAGGTAATGTCGAATATTTAATAAATAGGTAAATTTAGTCGACCAAGTTTGCGAAGGCGTTCATACTCTTAAGCAACTACATATATATACATATAGTTGCATACACCCTCGGTAGTACCGTTTCATCCGCAGGTATAAGTGGATTACTGCGTAGATTATCGAATCAAGTCGTCCAGAAAAGCGCACAAGAAGCTGTTACATCGGTGCAATACCACTAAAAACATTCGTTCTTTCCACAATGCACAAGTGTACGTTCAAAATATCCATTACGGAAAAAGAATCCTCATTTCAGGATTTCTAATTTTCAATTAATACTAGAACTAATAAACTTTATTCTCCGCAGGGAATATAATCTAATAATCAGCAAAGTAATTAACGACCGCATAAAATGTAATTCTCGTTGAAGAGAGAGTCTTTTCTCAAATTAAAAGAATTCATTTGTCGCATTCGAAAAGTATTGTAAAGCTGTTACCTCGTGAAATTTCAGGTATTCATAAGTATATTTTTATTGGCAAATTTTTAGCTTCCGCGCTTCGTTATAAAGAAAATATTTTCACTTCGTTTCTGCGCGTAATCGAAATAAGAAGCAGATGATCGACTACTACGGATTTATATATCTTCAATAATATTTACCTGTAATCGCATAGAAGAAATTCAGTTAACTTTAACGTTGCCCAGAAAATCTGATGTTTAATTAACGCTTTTAATTTTATTTCATAAACTTACTATGAACGATGAATTATACAGCTATTCGCATTAGTTAATCAAAGGGTCTGAATAAGCTCTTACGTTATATAAGTTTTACAACATTCTCGTAAGAACTGTATGAGATAATTTCTGAATATCTCGATTAAAATTTGTTGCATGAAATAATCTTTCGTCCTCCAGAAGAAAATGCCAAAGAAAACTTTTATTCGTCCAAGTATTTCTTTAGACTAGAATTTCTCAACTAAAAAGTGTTAAATATTTCAACGTAGGCAAAACGAATGTAATTTTATCTTGTAAATCATTTATATGATTTATAAAATATTAGCCAAGTGATATATTTCGTAATATATCGGGTTCGCATATGAATAAAAATTTTGATGATATGATGATACGAACAAAAAGTATTTAAATCTGGAAGGTTAATTTTATTCGGTTTAAATTATATTTTGAATAAAATTTCATGATTAAGTTGCGAGTAAAAAATTTGTAGATGATGCAATGAGATGCAAAGAACGAATAAAGAGTGTAAATCTTATAAGTGTTCGTTATACGTAAATTTTCGGGGTGACCAAGTGGTTGGTACTCGAGTCCTCGTTGCTGCTCGCGTGACTAGTTGTAGTGAAGTTAGAGGGAGCGTACCTGATCACAAGAAAGACAGATGGAGAAATAGAGAAAGACCCCTTGAGTAAATGTCGAGTCATAGTGCTCGCAAAGGGTGGAGGTGCAAATACTGTGCTACAATGGTTTGTTTGTAGTGCTTGGTGTCGCCCCAATGCAGTTTCTATGTGTACGTGGATGTGTAGTCTGTTTGGCTCAAGAGTAACAACGTCGATGCGTTTCTATGTGTGCTTTTAACAAAAGAATGACCCTTCACAACATTTGTACAAATGATAAGTTTCAAGACAAAGGTAGTATTTCGTATATTTTATGCTTATTAATCTTAATAAGTTTGCATATTCAGAATTCTCAATGACTTTTACAGCAAGAGCTGCAAAAGATTTTCTAAATATATTCTCGAATATAACGAGTGAATGCCGAGCTATTAACGACTGAAATTAGTCCCTTAATTACCTGTCCGTCGGTTAATCTACGCTTTTACTTGCGCTTGGCTACATTTTTAGTTTCTTGGACAGCTTTTTAACTGTAAACGCGCATGTGCGCGTGAATTATGCACAAGGCGTGAATATTTTAACGTACTCTTTTTCAACTTTCAAACATGTAACGCAACTTTCTTCAAAATGTGTTCAAATTTTAAGTAAGATTTTTACTTTTTCTATCGTTCTGCTTTGAAGTCATTTTATCGATTAAAAATGAAACAGGTGCGTCGAAAGCTTCGTTCAGAAATATAAAGTTTATGGGACTTCGAGCATTAACTCGTTGATTATAAAGTTATCGTATAAAAATCATTATATTCGACTATCGTGTGGTTTGAAAAATACTGCTAGACAAAGTGCGCGTTAATCCAAAAGATCGTTATTGATTATTTGTAAGGTGAAATAATTTAAGATCTAGAAAATTCTAGCACATTATAATGAAATCCTTTTTTATTAACTTGTGAATGGAATTGGCATTTTTTGTAATTGAACAATATTTTATTATCTACAATTTAGTAATGATTAGCAGCAATTATTACGTAATATAAAATACGTAAATATTGTGTACTTACTTTATTAGGACATGAATTTATGTTATTGGGATCGAGTAATTTCACGATCGAATAGAGAGGAACTACTTTTTAAAAATAAATTAACACGAGCTTTTGTTATTTTAAGTATTACTTTCAGTTCAATAGGTACATCGGTACAAAGTAGTTGAAATATTATAAAAATAGCAACCTGCAAGTCACCCACATGCTACAATTAATATTCTTTATAATTTGTAAAAAATTAAGTTATTAGAATAGGAATTTATATATCGATACAATTAAACATTCCTCATTCGCCAATATCTGTTTCCAATTGATAATATAGAATTATTTATATTTTACAAAAAAATTTTATGGCACATACTTAAAAGAAGAATATTTTAATTTACGGTAATATAATTATTAATATATAACTTCAGGTATACTAATGTAACTATAAATTTGAATCTGTAAGTCTTGTATATTTTTCATTGATAACTCAATATTTTCTTATCGATGTTAATTTAAAAAGTACGTTTAAGTGTATCAAGACTTTTAAAGTAAATGTAGACAAAATTTTTTCTTATTTACTCTAGTAATCTAAAAGTAATTGAAATAAACTTAAATAAACATTAAACTTCCATATAATAATAAAAATTGTGCGATAGATTTTATTTTCCTTCTTCCCTTTTTGTTCTATATCTTGCATAACTACGATTAGTTGGAATGTCAGTAATCAAATATAATTCGTTATTTATCAATGAAAATAGTAAAATATCGATCATAATTCTTAAGATAGTTACTGCATAAATATTGGAATACTCATCACATGCGCATTATCTTTCATATAAATATAATTTTTTGATAAACATTTGAAAGAATAGATAAAAAGTAAGTAAAATAACGTTAAATAGACCGATTTTTTATTATTAGTCATGCTGAATTAAAATTATGTCTACTTAATGTATATATGTATATATATATGTATGTATGTATGTATGATTTTACGGGCACTCACATTTTTCGATATTTATATACGCACATTTATGTACGTTGTGTATAAAAATTCAAAAGTATACTGTAATATTCATTTTAAGAATTTCATTTAGTAATCAGTTTTCAATATCTTCGGCAATGAAGTACTTTGTACTTCTCAGTTTGTTCTAGCATCTAAAATTGCATCGCTTGCTCTGCCTTCTTCTTTCTTTTCTTCTCCATTTGTACCTTAAAAATCTATTAATTCTACCGTATACCCGATTTCAATGCATAATTCATACGCCATTTTCCGAATGTCTCTCTCTATATCATAAATAAATACTCCTGTATACTGTACATAGAAGATATTCCGTATCGAGTCACAGGATTTAATCATTCAGATATTTCTATATATATTCCAATCAAATTGATCGAAATCCAGATTGCACACGCAGTAAATGAGATTACTTCTATTTTACTGCTTCTCTAATAATTTTCAATTTTGGCAGCTTAAATTAAACGAAGTTTTGTTTCTATTAAAATATTTCTCGTGTCATCGATGCCGTTAATATCGAATTCCTTGGCTGAATCGTTTGATAGAACAACATCAACCCAGTTATTCAGTCAACTATTAGAACCTTGACATAACCGGTTCACAAACGCACTTATTCTTTTCGGTCTCGAAGTGTTAAAATTTCTTTTATGAGATACAGAATTCTCGGCATATAAACATCTCGGAACTAGGAAAAGTACCGTGGAAAAGTGTAGGCGGAGTTGAAGATTTTGCGCGTGTCGGGAAACCCCCGGCAATTCCCGGGGGCTCGCGAAAACTCAATATCTGCTGAAATCCCACGTATGCCTGGACGCGATATTCATTTTCATTTTCTCGGTGTCTTTTGCTCCCGTTCATTTTGTTGCCTTTCGACTCGCGTGCCACATCGCGCCTCTTCTTCCTTTTTCTCCCAGTGTATTAATACGGATCCTTAACTGCTGTATTCGCTTGGAAAAAATGAGTCGCGTAACGGGGATTTTTATGGTTAACCTCGACTTTTTTCAGACTCGATTTTATGAAGCGGTTGCGAGTGAAAAAGTTGGTGAATCAAAGGAACAAACACCTTTCCATGAGCTTCGATGCAAATGTAATTTTCAAGGTCAACGAGAGAAGTTCCGACAAAGACGATATTGAAAAATCGGCAGGATTTTTCTTTGGCTGTTGAGAGAAATAGTATTATTATTATTATTATTATTATTATTATTATTATTATTATTATTATTATTATTATTATTTGATTGTTGTCGTTGTTACTATAAATATCGCAGTACATGTTTTCTAAATATTGTTTTGATAGTTTATCCGATTTTCGAATTAAAAACATCTAAGTAGCTTCAGCTAAATTACAACGTTCGAATTCACTTAGCTGGAGGCGTTGCGACTATTCACAAAAAACTCATAAATACATATTCTATTCGTACAAAGCTATTGTAAGTACGCCGAATATATTATACTGCACGTGCTTGTGAAGTGTAAAGTACATCGATTTATAAAAAGGAATTTATAGTTTGTTCGTGTTTTTACAACTATTCTTAATGAAATGATAATGCACCTACTAATATATATGAGTAGAAAAAAGAGACTTAATAATGAACACCGAAAGTAACAGATATACGCTGTTTGAGCATATTTAACGATATTTAACAAGATTGCTATAATTATCATACCATATTCTTAGTGTCTATAACTAACATACACGTATCGTAACTTCCTAAGTCAACATTAAAAGAAACATTTGAAATCTCATTACTTTTTACAATCCTTAAACTTAATTTTTCTTCTGATATATTATTTAATGCATGTAGCGACTTTTAAAATGTGTTTTGTATTAAATTATAAGTATAAAAATGTAAATTATCGATTGAAAATACAGTTTTAGAAAATACTTCTTACAAGTATAACAAAATATTTTAACTTGCTTTGTACTAAGTGAGGTAATATAAAGAATCAATGAGAATCATCCTGTCGTGTTACGGAGGTTCGTTTTAAATGATTAATACTTTTCACCCATTACATTTTTACTATTTGATACAATAACCACCTCATAGTTTTGTTAGAGTTGAGATAGCTTTATAGATGTCGAAGCTTTATAAGAGGTAACTAATAAATATTTCTATTTGATATTGTATTTAGTTCAAATAAACTGTGCAATAATTATTTGTAAAGGGTACTTCAAACTTGAATTAAGTTTATTTTTGGTATGGCGACATTTACTTAGTTTCAAAGAACTTAATCCACTTTCTTAAGTTCAAACATCTTTTCCTTTTATCTTTAATTAATTGTTAATCGTCGTTTCTTTTAAACTAACATTTCAAGAAATCGTAAATTTAAAGGAAACGATCTAATGTGAAAATAGTTATAAATATTTTTCAAATTTATACGCTAAATATAACAAAGTAGATATTCAGCCAATAGAGCTGAAACTATTGCCACATAAGAGCATTGACTGTAGCATTATTGTATATACGCCTTAATACATTCATTATAAAAAAAAAAATGTTAATTTTACGAAAGGATTGGCTGCATCCACTATAATTTTCCAAAATTACAGACATCATGAATAAAGTTGATATGTATATTAGGTAATTAAGTTGAAATTAATAATTCAAGATTCATTTCCGAAATATGATATTTGAGCATGAGATGTTTCCTTAATTCCAAAATTATCGCTGTTTGAAGAATTTTATTAAACTCCATATTGGGCATTATATTGAAATGATAGTCTAGAAAATCTAAACATGGAAAGAAAATATTATGTTTTCATTCTTACGACTTTCTCAATTTTCCAATAACAGATCTTAAACGCCAGTCTACAGTAAAGAAGTCGTCAAGCACTCCAACCGTTAAAATTTATGAGTCATTTTAGATTGTCAATCGTACGGTACTCCCTTTTTCTATTTGCGAAACGGTTGGGCAAAGATTAACGAAGGTGAGAATAAAAGTATATACCACAGTTTTACCACTTTGTACATTTGTAAATGTACAAAAAATAACCTTAACGAATTATGATTTTATGTTTTTTCAATTGTAATCGATTTTGTTCGAGCTCGTTTGTACTTACACATTCAGCTCGTGAAATACTTGAGATATTTATTATTATAAGTATTCGTAGCACTTGAAATAATTATTAATTTTATGTTACAGAATAATATTATGCTTAAAATGCTTTAAACAACAAGTATTAGAAAATTTACCTGGACGTGTTTTATTAAAACGTGATGCGTAGATCTGAAAATTTAAGTATTTTTACTAATTAATTTAATATGAAACTCATAAAAATAATCCCTTCGAATGCTTTTACGAGGCTCTACATATTGAATGTGTATACAATTTGTAAACGCACGCGTGTATATAAGTATTTGAACGATACTTCATTTCATAAAAATAAATAATATATCTCATAAAATGTCATCCTCTTATGTTTCAGGTAAGCTCAATACGATAAACAGTCGAGTTCTGTCTACTTAGCGTAACGTAAGTGCAAATTCAGCGCAAGATTTCACAGAAAAAGAACGCAATCGAACGTAGCCCTCGACATTTGAAAATATTGGACGTAGAGTGATTGGATAGGCATGAACTAAATACATCGCGCTCATGCCGCCAATACAAAAATCACGTATTTCAGAAAGGATTGATCGATTTCGCAGGGTAATTTTTAAACTGACGCGCGCTATAATGTTAAGGCGCGTGTCTCGGGAAAAGATCCCTTGGAATTTCAAATTACAATTAACTTAACTTCTCTTTTTGACTCAGTGAGTATAAAGCAGTCGTAACATTGACATCCCTTAGGAGAATCTGCACTCAAGGTCGGTGAATGGGTCCATTGTTTAAACGCACCACTTCTTTCTCGCGTACATTCAGATTATTCATTTTCTTTTATCCTTCGAAAGCTTAGCTGCTCGACATTAACTTTCTTTTATAAAATATTACGTATTTCATTAAAATGTTGGGCATGTAACTTAAAAATGTACATTATGTACTTAAAAAACACAGCCATATATCGTTGGTGTTTTTAATTGTTTTAAGCGAGAAAGTTACGTCTCTGTTAGTATTGTTTTGCCATATTTTTCACGTTCTTATGATACGGATTTTCTTTATACATATAATATTCATATATCAGATACGAACATTCGTTCTATTAAACTAGAAACATAAAATATAGCCGATAGGACTATATTTTTAACGAAATTTTCTGTTTTTTCATGAAAATTCTCAATAAGAAAAGTAATTATATATTTCTATTTTTCTGGTATTTTGAATAAGTTAGATTTTATTGAAATTTCATCGATTGAAGAAGAATATTGCAGAAATATACATTTTAAAAACACAGTTCTAAACGAAAGTTTTTACGAAGTAATTATAAAAGTTTTTCACGTTGTCAGTAAAAAAGATCAAAATTAGTGTATGGAGTTTTGAAGTTTTATCACTTTTCTGAAACTCAAATGAAGGAATAAAAAATTAAATATAAGTTTTGATAATATTATGGATAAAGTATTCTTAAATTGCTATTATTTTCGTAACATAAGTAGGGTTACTGATTATTGTGACTTTAAACCTTTCTTTCTGCTTAGCTAAGCATAGTTGACAAACGAAAAAGATTTGTAACAATTATTTTCCCATAAAAGATTACACGTATTAATAATAACTATTAGGTATTTATCAATAAATTTAACAAAATTGTTTAACAACTTTTGTAATTTGATGTTTTAGATTTGTAAAAAAAAAGTTAAAATTCTAACTATTAATATTTTATCTTTTAAATCGTTCTTAAGAAACTTTTTAAGCTAAACAGTAAAATCACAAGAGAAAAAACATTTCTTCATAAATTAATTATTTGTACTTGTTACTTAAAAGTAAGATAATTATTACATGTTTCTTTCGAAAATAGTTATTATATACAATAAGATAATTATTTATTTTATTTATATCGTATTTATGGGCTACTTTTAGTTTCAAGTAATTTTTACAGCATCCTTGTTGAAAATTGAATAATTATTTCTAAAAAGAAATTAAGTAATTTATTCTGTTTATGCACTATTCACTTTCTGAGATTACGCATTATTTTCAAATGAAAAGCGTTTTTTATATGTGTAACATTTTATAGTGAATATCTTCAATAAAATGAACTAAAGTTCTTGAAATGTTTATAAAATTTGTTATCTATATTTTATGATTAGCTAGATGAAATGTAAAACATCTAATTTATACACAATTAATGTATTGGGTTGATCGAAACATTTACCTCGATTACATTTCAGAATCGAAGTGCTAATTATATTTTCAAAGTTAGAACGTTGTTTATGAGAAGAAATTGTTATATTTCAAAGTCTCTCTCGTCATTCACAACGCATGTCTTCTAATGTAACTGTGACGCTTTTTTGGATAAAAAAATTATGGGTCGGCAAATCTTCTTAACAAAATTCGAAAATTATATATTTTCACCGAGAAGTCGTTGTAATTCCTTTCATGAAACAACGTGAAAACTTCAAATAGTATCAATACCATCGAGCACCAAAAAAACGGGACGATTGATTGCAATGGACCTAAAACCTAATAGTTGTGACGTAAAATATTATTATTATGCATTTAACTTCTACTGAAAAATACACAACACTAACAATTTTACTAACTTTCGTTTATTTAAAGTTATTAAATTAGCGTTCGTTCACTTACATTCACAATAAATGGTGTTTCGACTTTATTAGTCATAGCATGTACTCGTGAAATTGTTCCACGTCCCTAGTATTCACGATGTTGTCGTATATTGCTCATGTGCAGAATTATAAACAGTGAACTAACTTACTTGCATAAACAACGCTTTCCAGTCTCTACTACTCAATATTGAAACTTATACTTTAGTGAAGAGAAAAAATGGCACAATTTAATTTTTACCGCTTTTAATGACGTACGCTTATAAATATTTTTGAATTGAAAACATTTTTTAGATTATCTATACAACAGCCACGTACTTTAAAACTTGATATTTACGAAATTTGAATGATAAGATGTGTTTTATTCTATACAGTTTTGAGAAATTAATACTTTTTATATTAGAAGAAAATTCGATTACACTATCAACTTTTTATCGAGGAATGTTCATCCATTCCGCTTGAAGATAAACTACACACAAAGGAACTTGTAGTTTCTTTTATCAAAGTCGCGTTACAAGCTGAAAAGAAAAATACCGTTCAATTTATCTTTTAAAATCTTTAATAAAATTATTCATTCAAGTATATATTTTGTATATAAATTTTGAACGAAAAAATGTTAATTGTACTGCCTCAAGGTTTGACATATCTCATTCGAAGGATATAAGTAGGTTATAGGGATGGCGATAGCACTTGCAGAAAAATTTGATAGTTAATTTTCATATTATCTATTACAAAAATAATTTTGTTAGCTTTTTTTCTTTTATAAAGCATTTGATGAACATAATACGTTGAAGTTATGCCTTTCTACTTATATTTACGATTTTTAAACGTTGCTAAAGGCTTTCGTTTATTATTAAAGAAATTATTTAAATTGATTTCTTAATTCATTGACAATCTACGTTAACAAATGAATAATTGTAGACTTTAGTTTGAATATAATTACTCGTAGAATCGTATTCTTGTTAAATAAATGCAATTAAATACTAAAATAAAGGACAAGGTTTTAAAAGCGTTTAATTTGTACTAGAAAATATTTTTATTATTTTGAAGTATATTTGAAAAGTTGCAGCTCTTCATTTTTAATTACAATTACTTATAGATTCAAGGAATTGGCAAAGAAAATCTTATATTTTAATCATTCTTAGGTATATACTCTTTTTTAAAATGCACAGTAACTAATAATATATAATAGCGTTCTAAACGATTCAAATTTCGAATAAAAACTTGATGGTGACGGATTAAAAGATTAATTCTTAGTTATAGTTGACGACGAATAGATGTTCAAGTATGTCAGAAAAGTAGTTAAACAATTTCCAAAATTAGATGGAGTCAATTTCGTAAATCATGAAACTTTTAATAAAAGAATGAAAAATAGAGATAAAACACGAAGCAGAGTGAAGACAAATATGTAATTACATTCATCTTAGAAAATGGTATGCAATGATAATTTTAGCTGCTTTCTATTTAGCTTTAATTAGTAAGCAGAATAAAATGTAGATATACGTGTATAAGATCTACGCGACTTTCGTCTGATAAATTTTCTCACCTTCGGCTTGATAAGTCATAGTGAGTTAGAAGATACGGTAGATATCGCGTTATATTTTATATTGGTAATTTCGAAGAAGAAAGCGCTAAAATTAAATATTTGTCGCGTAAAGCTCGTAATATCCGGTGATGTGAAATTATCGCTCGAATTTAATTTTCGCGTTTTCACACCCGACAAGAGTCAAACAATCGCCCGAAGATTCGCCTCTGGATTATTCGATCGAAATGCATTTGCGCGCGCGCGTTCTACTTTTTTCTTCTTTGCTAAAGGTTTAATTAAAGATAAAAGTAGACCCTGACTCTTTTATTGACTTATTATGGGGGAATCCCTTTTATCCGCTATTCAATAATAATAAAGAAAAATAAGGCCTTTAGAAGTTTTCGCTTAAAGGAAAGTGTTGCATGTTGTATGTATTTATGTAGAGCTTTTAATTATACAAAATTTGTATAAGATGTATATATTCAATCACAGAGTTTTTAATTGAATATTTCTAATTCATCCAAAAGTTAGTAGAAATTATTTTCGCACCACGAATAATATGACGGATGAAAATTTGCAAATTATTTTTAACGAATATTACAATATTTTTTAACGAAGAAGATCGTTATATACTCCATTCATACGTATGGAGTAAGCGATATTTTATGTTACTGAAAAAATAATAATATTCAATTTTTCAATAAAGAGACTGCAAATATTTTAGTCAATGAATAATTAGTTTCAATTTAAAAATGAGTTGACTTATGCTAATCCTGAAATATTCTGAGTGCACTACTTTTATGTCAAGCAAATAATTCAATGTGCCTTCTAGGTGCCTTTAACGGTGAAGAGTAATTTAGATGGAAAAAAATATAATTAGAATCTGAAAAATAATACTGCACATTCAGCTTTATACATGCATATAAAAACATACTAATTTCTCTATTAATAATTCATTAATGATTTGCTTAATACGATAGTCCATTATTTTACATAGATTCCATACATGCACTTGGAAGTTACATAATATAACGACTACATTATTATTACAGCGATGTTCACGTTTACAGAATCAAAAGAGAAAGTTTTTAAACAGTATTATTCAAGAGTTTTGTACATCATGCTATTCAGAAAAATTTCTATAATTGAAACCACTGTTGAGCATAGAATTGGTCGGAAAATATTTCAACAGCGAATTGTTACAAATTATTCTAATATCTTAGAAATTAATATGTTATAATTACTTAAAAAATGAGTAAATGTTACCTTAAGGATAAATTAGACTGAATTGAATATAGATGTCCATCAAGAGAATAAACAGTCCGTTATTTGCATTATTACTCAATATAATCACACATCAATATTTGGATAACAGCATAAGCCTACATTTAACAATTTCTCGTTATTCATCAGTGAAAGGAAACTTGATTTCTCAAACAATTAGTATAACCACTATCGTTGGATCAATAATACAACTATAGTTTCAAGACAGACTTAATGAAAAAGCTAATTTTCAATAAGACCACAACATTGCTGTTACTTCGACCGATTCGAGTCTATTATCCGAGAGAAGGACGTATCTGACTCTCGGAGAGGCTTTAGGAGTTCGAAGCGTGGCAAAAAGGGATTGGGAAAATAGTCACTACGTACGAGCATCTCTCAGTTTCGGAGTTCTCTCTCTCTCTCTCTCTCTCTCTCTCGTCGGAGAGGATGACAATTACGAGGAAAAACAAACCGAGCTTCAATTATCGATCCCGCAATGTGAACAATCGAGAACGGTGTCAATGTACTTTAGTCTGACCGAAGTGTAAATTACCACTTGCCACAAGCTTTTAAACATTTTATATCTTTATCTATTTCACATTTTCTCAATCTCTCTGATTATCTTTCGCTTCTTTTCTCTTCTGGGGCTTATGCGTTTTTATTTATTTTGTTTTTTGTTGGCAGTTTCATGCTTCTAGCAACTCGAACGATCTCATTCATGTTGCGCAACATTTGTCGGGTAGACAAGGAAAAAAAGTATTATTAGAATTTTTTGACATTAATGTTCGTTACGATATTCTTTTTAAATTTGAAATGATATTTTGTAAAAATAAATAACCATCTACGTAATTTTAAGACTAAATTTATATAATTCAGAATAGATTAATCGTGATATGAATCTAAGGACCAACGAAAAGGAATAAAACAACCTTTTCTAACCGATATTAATACGAAGGCGATATGAATATTTTAAATCGGGGTACTTGTCTAATCTTGATGAATTATTTATACTTATAACGTTTAAAAAGACGTCCACGTTTCTCGATACCGCACGTTTATTTGCATCCGAAATTGTCTTCTTCTGCAGTTATCGATGTCCAAGGTGGGCGTTTGTATACTCACGAGTTTGAAACTGCAGTGCAATGGCTTCAGCTATTGTCAAGCGTCCGTCCGAAGCGAACTAAACAAGGGATGAACGAACAAAATAAATCCGTGGTATCATTGGAATCGGTAAAGCTTGAAAATTGAGTCATCATACCTGGATTTATCCGTGAAAAAATGTGCCCCCATAGATGTTGGAAATAGACAAAATTGTATATATTACTGTTTTTATTTTTAATTTAAAAAACTCATCACTATAAGTATGTGTATATATATATATATATATATATATATATATATATATATATATATGCATATATGTATTTCATAGCCTTAAATATTTTTATGAAGAAAAATTATAAGATTGTACATTTTTTATGTTGAAGATAAAATATATTTAGATTTACTGCGAATAGTGAACGATAACAATAGAAAATGAGCCGTACTATCATATCTGGAATATCCAGCGTATTGTTGCACTTGTGCGTACACTGTGCGAAAATGTTCCTAAATGTAGGGAACAGATCCAAAATATCAAAGATAATATCGACCGATATATTAAAACAACTCAGTTAAGTGTAATTAAAATAATTCAGAACATAAAATCAAATAAAAATAAACACTATTCTTAATATAAATGTATCTTGATATTATTAGATGTATAAATATAAAGAATGTTTTATAGTGTATATACTATATCATGTATTGGTACTCGAACACAATGAAAATAATTTAATTCCGAAAAAAATATTCAATACTCTGAAAAAAAGATTTCACAACTTGTATCAAATAATAAATAGATTGTATATTGTATATAAAATTTATATCAAAGAATTCGCACCAAATTGACAAAAATAGTTTTACTCGATTAAAGAGTTATGATTTTAATGTAATAAAAAGTTTGATTTATTATAGTAACAAATCTACCAAAGTAATACTGAGCAATAAATTTTGATAGTCAAATGCATTAAGATGCTTAACTAAATTTTCTTTTCTAACTAATAATATAAAAATATACAAATTGAAGGAGTACAAAAATTTATAAGCCCTTCTACTTTATTTTAGAAAAATATAATATAAGATCATTAAATTTTATTATTTATTATCATTAATTTTATTTATTTATTTAATTGATTATATGTTATAGGAAAATATATTTTTAGTATCAATACTTGAATACCTTTAAACAACGCTTCGTTTTATTTTTAGGATGCGCATGAATGAGTTTACAGATATTTATTTCAAATTGTAGAATTTTTCGATATATCGGTAATTTAAAAATTTTATACAAGTTCATTTCCTAGGATACATAGTTGCATTAAAGATTGAGACTTAAACACTAACGTTATTAGTAAGCAAGATTATAAATAGAGTAAACTAATTTATACATATATTAACATAATTATATTGGCTAGATTGATGTCATAATCATGCGATTCAAAATTTAATTTAAAATGACATTTTACAGCTATTATTATTAGTTTCGTTAATATTTAAACTTTGATTCGACTAGTCCAAGAAATGAAACATTATTACCCGTTGCATTTTTATTATTCGCATATCACCAAAGCAAATAGATCATACAAATATACATGTATAATATAATAATGTTATCAAATTATATCATCTAGCTTGTAGCGGAAAAACTCTTTATTTTTATACACGTTTTCAAGGGCTTTCACGTTATACACAACAGGAACGTAGAACCGCATACCGCATAAATGCGTGAATGTCAGCCGGGAATAGATCGGCAACTTTTTTTATAGTCACTGTAGCGAGGATTCAAGGATGTTATTGTTCGCAGAATGAAAATACTTTGTTCTTATTTACAAGTAAATGCTGGAAAATGCGCCCAGGATACGAGACAGCAATAAATATCTCAATATCGTTTATTTGCTTTTTCATTTAACATTGCAATGAGCCAATTTCTCTCTATATTCTAGATTATTTTTCGTATTATACAAAAAGTAACTGATTAGTAATATTTCCACATTTTTGTTGCAAATCACAATTTTAGACGTATAAGATATTAATTGAGTATTAAAACGAGTAAAATTAGTGGCAAGCGTTAAAATATTTACATATAGTGAAAAAACTTCTGTTCGTATATGAATTTAAATTTGAAAGCGTAATATTACGAAGAAATATAAATACGTATTTAAATGCGTATATCAGATTAAAATAAGCAAACTTCGTTTTTTAAACCGATCCTCAAACATTTTCAAAAAACTTAATTTATAGACAGTGTGACAGTATTCTTTTAACACTTGGAATTACCTTATTTTATAGAATAATTTCATACTGTGTACTATATAATGTAAGAATGAAAACAAAATAAGAGGAAAACAATATGTATTCGAATTTATTAACGTTAACTTCCCCTTAGCTTCTTCTCTTCTGTGAGTATACAATAGTGATACTCTATTGAGAATTTTTATAACAATATGTCATTCATGGATTTTCAATTACACACTATGTTGAAAACTGTGAGACTTTTACAAAACATTATTAAGTAATTCTAGCGTATCATAGTTAACATTAAAATGATATTATAATTCATTTTTTATGCGAATTAACAAAATTTACTTTGGTTACATAAACGAGATTTCCTATAAATCGAAAGGTTTCAGCAAGAAGTTTTAAGATAATTAATATACATAATATAAAAAATAACAAATGAATTGTATTTTATGTCAAATAACTTTATAATCATTTTAAATAATCAATAGTCAGCGATTTCATCCGTCATCCGTGTTGTCATACGTGATTTATAAAAAACTTATACGAGTGATGTAGAATAAAGTCAACGAGCGAAAAATTTTCAGTCGAAATAAAAGTTGGTAAAAACAATTCAAGCTCGGCTAAGAAAATAATATTTTTCGAATGTGAAATACTTTGACTTTAAAATTACTTTTGGCTCATCCTGAAGCGAAATTAATACAGGAATATTATTAAATAATTATTTTAAAATCATGGAACAATGACTAATGATCACTTTTTAAAATATTAGTATTACAGATATAAAAATATATAAAATTTAACTGTTAAACAGTCTCATATTATTATTAAAAGTAATTACAAAAATACCAGTGAATATGTCTTCTGCGTGTCAGTAGCTTCTAAAAGAACCGAAACAAAATCGCGTGATTATTTTTATAAAAATGGCAGAACATTTTTCGTATCCGTCAAAGAGGTGTCAAATCTATGAATCATCTCGACTTTGTCGATAACGTAAAATGTATTTCTATGTATACATAATGAACAGGTGACAGAATCTCTAAAGGATAAGAGTCGATTTTAGGAAGTGTACGATTACTCTCAATGTGAAATGTGAAAAAATTCTTTTTGACACTTTAATAAGTTCGATACAAAATCATCCGCATACGAACATTTTGAAGCTCGGCAAAAGTAGAAATCGATGTGTGTTAAGGAGCGAAAGTATCGCTTGACGACCTTGTGCACGTAATAATATCCGACTTTTTTTTAAACACGTTGCCGTCTTGGTTGTGAATAAGTCAAGCGAGCAACCGAAGCTTCGTTGATTCAAATTTTACATTCATTCTCGAAATGCACAATTATCTTACAGAACCTTTCGTTCATTCTTCGATCTTTGGTGTTGCTTTAAAACCAAATAGAAGTACATGTTGATAGAATTTTTGGAATTCGTACAATGAAAACAGGAGTTTGAATCTTAAATAATTTTGCTTTCTTTATAAAAATAGTTTCTTATTATAAATAAAAAATAATAGGTACAATAAGCATTCCGGTACTATGAACTTAAGATATTAATTACATTTTGTGCACGTGTGTCTGTGTGTGCATAAATAAATTCTTATTTGTAATCGTTGTTACAAGAATGTGCATTGAATTATTTGAATCAATGCGCGAAATAATATTTTAATAAAGTACCTCGGTAATAATTTAAAAAAGTTCAAATACTGCAGGGAAATACGTTTCAAGAATGTTGTTGTTTAGATTTTGTTAAGAAGGATAGCAACTTTTGCTTATATTTCGAATGGTATCAGAATAATATCATCAATAAGCGTTTAAGCTTCGTTTCTGGTATAATTCAGATGATGAATATGAAAGTTTCTCAAACCTAACGTATCCTCGATGAATTAAAATAAAAATGCTTTGTACGTAATCGTTATCGAGCACTTTTTACGCATGAAGTACGTATTTACTCTATACATCATGTTTTTAATCTGACTATTGACAGAAAAGTTTGTTCTACAAGAGTTCATTAGTATTCTAGCCTATGCGGGTGACTTTAGGTTGAAAATTTTAAGATTTCATTCGGTGTCCCGTGAAATCGTTGCTTAAACACTATTTCAGATTTAATGTTTACATCGTTAATTCGCAGTACCACAATACTCATTACAAGATAGACGAGGTGCTATAAGAAAATCCATAAAGTCTGCCTGGACGAGCCGTTAGAGTGAACAGTCGTGATAGAAACTGGAAAGTGGGCATAAAAAGGGCCGAAAGGGGAGGGAATCGCCCTAATATTCTTGCGGCATAGCGGACCTTTTATCCGTAATGGTTCCAGGGTCATTTCAATTAATTTGGCGTATGGAATTTGGAGAGCATTGCGTGTGGTTTCCCTTCACTTACTTCCACGAACTTCTGTTTTGTCTCTGAGCTCTTTATTTCATTCTCAGTATTGAGTTGCGTGTCAGCGTAATAGTAAACTTCGAGTCTTTTTAACTTGCAAAGAGAAATAGCTGCAACGAAGAGTAGGTGGAGAAAAGTTGCAGTTATCGGTTAAACTTACCGTCCCATTTTATTCTTTCATTTTATTCTTTTTTAGTTTGCTTTTGTTTGGAAAGTACAGATGATGCTGGTTGCAGTTTGTTCCTTTATTTCACGAAATAAATTATTTGGTTAAAGATTTATGAGATAAATAAGTTGTTGATAATCTAGATGTGGGATTATTGAATTGTTTCGTTTTTTCATTTGTAAGTATGTCGTGTTATGTCGAAAATTCGAAAAGTAAATAATTTGATATTTTAGTAAATTTATAAAATCCGAATTAACGATACTGCACTTGTCAATCTATTGATATGATTAATCAAGATGAATTGAATATTCTTAATCTAAAATCAAATAATGAAATTCGCACATATTTCATATTTTATGCGTAAAAGTACCAAATGAATATGTTACATTTCCATTACAACGAAGTTCTTTTACGACTCAAATTTTATTCATTTATTATTATTATATAAACATTTTCATATGTATGACGAAAATAACAATTCATCTTTTAGTACATACGACGAGATAAACTTTGTTACCGAAATAAATCCTCAAAAGTAGATATGGAAATTCCTGAAAGTGCAATTTCTCTGCAGTTGTGCATGAAAACAGACGTGAATTTCAAGATTTGATCAGTTGAGCTTCAGTAGAAGTGGCGAAAACAATCAAAATTTATCGAAGACTCACCGACGTTACCATGTATTTACTTTGAGCATAGCAATTATTATTGTATTTCAACGTGATTTCAGGGAAAACGTTGTTCACCTCCTCGAAAGTAGAAATAATTAAGAATTTACAACGAACCACTTGATTCAATGTCTTTCTCTGAAAAAAAGTAAACTTTTCATTAGGTACGGATACAACTAAATGCGTTTATTGTTATTAAAGTTAGTAGTTATATGTAAACTACTGTGACGTAAAATTGTGATAGATTTCTCGAATAAAATAAAAGACTTATGGAAACAAATTCTGCAACAATATATATTATGAAATTTCATAAATACAGTGATTATAAGTGTGTTATATAATAAGAACAGTCGTATTATATATTAAATCAACGGCTTTTAAAAACTTTAAGTTATTGCACTCTATAATCAATAAATCCAATATAAGAATACAACTTAAATCTTAAGAACTATCGTCTCTAAGTACACACGAGTGTCAATTTAATAAGAATACTTTGATTGAAAATTTTAAAACGACAGCACCTCAAGTAAAGAAAAATGCTCGTCGAAAGTAAAAGAAATTCTTGCTCCGTAGTTTTCGCTTCATAATTAATAAAGTTATCCGAAACCGTGTTACATAATTCGGTTAAAGAGGCAAGTAAAAGTTTTTCGATACATTTGATTTAATTTGAACACTTATCGAAAATTTAATATTACGTTACTGAATTTGATAAGCCACGGAAAAGCCAACTTTGACAATTTTTCACCGCTACTGTAAAAGCAAATCGGACTTGTAATTATCATTATGATTGCTCGCATGAATGTTTAAATAACAGTGACGATTTGCATTTTCAGCAAATCTGTAAATGGAATGAACGAGTATCTTGTTGGATTAGCTTCGCGTGACAGCGTGTATGGCAAACTTAACGTGGAATGATCGATAATTCGAATAATGGAGATGTGTGCGAATAGAGAATCCACGGAAAATGTCTCGCTCATCTGGTCGGCGAGTAACCAAGCTTAGTTACTCGCCGTACACATAATACACACAACCACATACCTAAATAAAAAGAGATGCATTGACATATGGTATTAAAGAGAAAAAGGGGTGAAGGCATGCGAGCAGTCATGGGAAGCACGAGCCGATCGAATATGCGACAACGTAACCTACTTGTCTTCTCGAGCGAATAATATTGCAGATAATGTGCTTCTCTCTTTCTACCGGACCTTCCTTTTTCTTCCATTCTCTCTTTCTCTCTTTCTCTCGTACAAGTATCTGTGTATTTAGGTATGCACAAGTGCGATATCTCGCTTTGAGAGGCGTATTTCCCTTTCCTTGGATGCGCTCGATTGCCCAAAAGAATTTTTCTGCGATTATGTGCACATTGAAGATATGTAGCAAGGGTTCGTGCTCTATTTTAGAAAACTTAGTCATAAAGCGAGAAGGACGTACACTAGATATCGCCTGGTATACTAAATGGCATTGACCTTGTTGATATCGTCAGTAAATCGCTTGTGGAAAATTTTCGAATAAAAAAATCGATGAAACATAATGCTGACGTAGTGTACATAGTGTATATAAAATAATACATGAAAAATTAATTCTTACGACTATCTTACCTTTACTGTTGGAAAACTCATTGCATTCGATAAGATGGTAATTATATATATATTATATAAAGGTCACGTAGAAATTTGTTTCGTAAGTTCGCATTTTAACTTAAAATAAAACTTTGACACGAATTCATACAGTTAACTATTTTTATTTGTTGGCGCGTAACTAATGAAGTGTACATTTTTCTCTCGTAAGCGAACTGGAAAAAATAAAAAATGAAGACGTTTGAGCTTTTATTTAAATTTCTAAATTTTCGCCATACACCAGACAAATACATCGCGCTAATATTCCAATTTATAAATAAATAAGTTGCCGCGACGGTAAATAAAAGAATTTTAATTCGTCAAGTAATTGAATATTGTGTATCGATGAATATCCGTATGTCCCCTTAAAATGTTCAAATTATCTGCCGCACGTACACGTGCAGAAGTAACTTAGTTAATCGTTGTTATTTATAAAAATACAGCACGCAATACGTTGACCTCGTTAAAGTACGTTTGCAAATAAAGTGCAGTGATGCTTATTGAATTACCAAATTAAAGGCATTATTTTCAAAGCGATTTCATCAAAAGCTTTTTTTTTACATAAAGTACAAGCTTCAATGTAGAATTGGCTTTGCTCTCAACCCTTACACATCCGAAGATCCGAAAATCTGCTTGAAACAACATATCTGGCCCCGTACACCATCTCTATCTTCGATGTACTCTTCTTTGAGCCTTTAAACCCTAGTTCCTCAAACACTGCCCAGTTTTGCTCTGGAGTTATTCGCTTACCTTTACGAGTCCGTATTATATTGAATTTTATCGCGTTGCGCAGTGCCTTTTATATTATTTGATTCCTCGCACTGCCGTCGACCGCCTGTTACTTTCATTTTTCTATTGGAATCTAAATGCTTATAACATGGCGAATATTTTTTACGAGTTTGTAATGAAATTTACAATTGTGCGATCATGTACACTTTGCGTAACGAATATGTGTCTTATGAAATAAAATGGTGGCAGTAGTTGAATATCGTAAATTTCATCAATCAATATGAATACAAATATTACAAATTAAATACACAAGTGAGGAGTACTTGTGTAATAGAGAGCTTGTGGATAAAATTGATTGGGGACGTGAAACCATACGAAGATTACCTATTTACGATGAAAACATGCTTAAAAGAAATAATAGAAATTATCTAACTTACATAAGCTTGGGCAGCCGTTGAAATAATAATTAAATAAATTAACTTATCGAATTTTCCATTTCGAAAACTTCCGGATACTGCGAGGAGTACTAATTAGCATAAGTTCGAAAATTTTAATTTCACCTCAAACTCGATTATAATTACGTAACCCAAATAGATTTGTCTGATTTTCCGCTTGACTTCAGTCTTATTGTGTTCGTTCGATAAACTCATTTGGTTGAAGTACTACTACATCGAAAATTAAATAACTCAATTTATATTTACACGTATACTTAGAATTTATGTTTGGCGATACTCTATTTAAAGTAAACAAAACTTTCAGTTCTATAAAATTCAAAAAAAATAAACAGAAATAGGTACATACTTCACACGAGTACGGAAAGTTGACACGCACATTTATGTGTAGCAAAAACGTTTACACAAAGTATTAGCAAAAGCTAATAGCAATCAGTTTATTTTTACAAATAATAATAACAGCAACAACAACAAGAATAAGAATAATAATGCTAATGTTAATAATACGTATAAGGAAAAGAAATTTTATACAAGAAATTAAATATTAAATTCTAAAGCTATTCCGAAGGATTTCAATCAAATTATTCATAGTCATCTGTACATATATAAGCTTTTTATCAATAATGCAAATTCACTTTGACAGCACTTTACTGACAATATTAGAAATTCTATGTAATTTTAATAGGTGATGCGTTGTTATACGAATTAGAATCTGTTCTTCTGTAGGAAACTTGGATGATTTCCGATGCATAATCAAACATACATTTATTTCTGTAAGATATGCATACGTGTCCAGTAAATTAAACGTAGGATTCTTTTCTTTAAAAGATTTGACCTAACACCGAATGTCATTGGAACCTACTTTTCTGCGCTTCTTATGTTTGCGACAATTGTACGTACGGTATTATTTATTTACTCAAGATTTACTTGAATATCATTTCATTTGTGTAGCATGTAACCCAGTAAAATTACTAATTATAATTGAATTTTGTAAAGATGAAAGTGATAATACGACCGAGAAAAAATATCCAGTTGTTATATTTGTTTTAACACTACTTGTAAGAGAAAAACATTATGTTTAATAGCTGTCTCGAGTGATAATTATTTTTTAATTGTCTACTCTCCATGCCTTGTAAGTATCTTTAACTTTACCTAAGATGATATTCAAATTTGTTGCTCCTTTAATGAAATTTCATTTCACGTATAATCCTTCCACAAAATAATTCCCGAAATTAACTGATTAATAAAGGTGGACAAAGTTCATTTTATACATCACAAACAGGGCAGACAGGCGTAAAAAATATATTTTTAGAGAACAGTCGTTCTTATTAAAACAAAAGAAGCCGAATGTACAACGATCACAAACGATAACGCACGAATTATATCATTTAGCCAGAGTGATACGCCGTAACGCTCGGAGTACTCGGAGCCATTATTTCTTGCTAGGACGACGTTTTTTCGTCACGCTTGCGTGCGTCTGTGTGGGAATCCGTATCGCAGCCACGGATATACGGACGACAAACTCGAGCTCGGGTCAAGCGTATTCACGGCTATTCGCCTCGCGACGTATGCACACCACGGATAAAATGGAAAAAGGAGGAAAAAATGTGGTGGGGAATGTCTGAATCCTTTTTCCGTGCGCGGCGTGAGATACGCGGAGTCGCTGGAAAAAGTCAAGCAGAGCAACGGAGAGGAATTAAGGCGGATGCTTCTGTGCCTTGGTCTCGCAGTGTCACTTCTTCTATCGCTCTTTCTATCATTAATTACTTTATGCAGTTGTACAACTGATGTGTAGGATAAACAGTCGAGGTCGTTTAAAGCTGCTGCAATTACGTATACGCAAGATGTATGACATTTTGAAATTGAATAAGGTTTTAGTGATGGACGAGCACATTTACGCCGAATTTTTATGAAAATTACATTTGCAGATATCGCATAGAAGAGATTTATTCGATATACACTCAAGCTAAAGCTTACCATCACAGCTTTCACTGACTATAACTCACTTCTGTAGGAAAGTATCACTAATTTGTAGCTTGCTTAGAGCCTTTTATTACTAGAAACGCTGACTTCACAATGAGACCGAAGCAAAGCATTGCAATTTAAATAAAAAATACATCATTTCATTTGAATGACTGGGAAAAATTAACGCCAATTGTTTATTTATAAATATTTTGTACGTTGAAAGTGCGAATTCAGTTTTCTTACAATACATTGTAACTAAGGTTTAGTATTACTTGTTGTGCCTTTCCTACAATCGGATACTAATCGGATACTGGACAATCGTGATATTTATAAGATGATATCCACAGCCCGTATGTATATGTATGCATTATGATTAAGTTATATCTATGGTGTGCAACTTAAGTATTATTGAATTTGAATCCATCAACTAACATAACTTATGCTTTATGCGTAAAACAAAAGTTGTCATAATGATATATATTAATGCACAGCAGAATTATCAGTTGTCAATTATCTATCCAAACACTATAATGTATGTATAATTAATAATTGACAGTATTATAATTTTAAAAATATTTCTTAAATATTAATATTAATATCTTTAAATAAATTAAAAAAATGTACAATGTTTATAAAATATTTCTCTAACCATTTTCACTTATATAGGAATATTCAAAAGTTTTGTATATACATACTATAAGAGATTGTTCATTGAATTTTGTATCAATATTATTCGTCAAATACGAATTCATGCGTTTACTATCGAAATATAGTGAAGAAGTGGAAATTGATATTTTTAGTTATTTCAATAAATTCTTATTCATCATATTATGCTTCTGTTTTTCGTGCGATGAAACAATTTAAACTACTAATAAAACAAAAGAGTCAGAAGTTTTAAGAAAATTTCATAAAACTCACTGTCAAAAAAATTATCTAACGAATGCGTTTTAAACAAATCATAAATTTTCAACGTGGAATCTTAAAAAAACTTTCGTCTTTGACGGAATGAATAATTATTATTTCGTAGCTTAGGAGCTAATAAATCAACAACATACGGACACTCAAACTTTTACAATTTCTGAAATAAAACATATATTCATCATGAAATTTGGAATTAATTTCATGATAATGCGTTATTAAATGCGCAACTTTATTTCGAACATTTTTGATAGAAATTACATGTTATTTTTTTAAATCTTGACGAATATTTCAAATTAAATATTTTATACAAGAGAAGCTTTTATCAATTTTATGTATTTTTTATTAGATCTTAATAATTTAATAATAAAAATTTTACCGATATTTAAATTTTCATCGGCATTCAATTTAAATATTTTCACAATTTAAATACGTGTTAGATTATTTACAGTACTTCATTTACAATGTAAAAGAATTAATTTTTATAAAATATAATTATTTCTATTTACGCTACATCATACCGACGAAAAGTAGACACAATTATGTAAAATAGCGTTGCGTGCATTAATTTTCATTTATGGATTGCTTACAACTTACTTTATTTTGTTGCATTAATTGAATATTAGCCAACATTAGTATAAATTCAGTTTCGAATTTAATGACTTAAATAAGATAATTAAGGCAGTTACTTAATGAGGAATCTCGATGTCACTTGATTCGCGCTCTCAAAAACGTAGAACAGTACAAGTTACTCCAAGCGCTTACAATGATGGTGCGCAACTGATCGTAACATCGACCAATAATTAGTGTCAAAAATACATGGATACTTTCTTAAAGGTAGATTAGCGTGGTCGCTGTGTGGTTGCATTGTAAGACAGGAACGGAAAACTGGATAAGCGGTGGATTCGAGATATGAAAGAGATAGAAGGAGAGAAAGAAACAGAAACAGAAACAGGTTGCGTTTGACTATCGAGACACGATGACAACGCACCAATACTTTTGGACGATTCATCCTGTTGCTATGGCAACTTAGGACCACGCGAAGAAAAAGGAAAATATTATCTTCGCCTCGGGTAACACTACCGCAATAGAATGCAAGAAGGAAACAGTGATAGAGGAATGTATAAGAAAAGTAGGATAGGATTTATTCTTAAGATCTATCAAAGTCTTTAAATAGCCTCCGAATTGGCTTACTTTTTATGCTCGGGATTAGTCGGTACACGCATGCATATTCACATACATATGGAATCAGAATCCAAATGAAACTATATACAATGAACATGGCGCTTAATGGTTTTGAATACTTCTACGAATAAAATATAAATTTATACTTGTGGAAAAGATGTCGAAGTGAAAAATTTTTGGAGTTTAAATAAGATGTAGTTAAACAGTTAATAGCTTTTAATTTATTGTATCACATTAATCAATTATAATATGAAATATGAAATAAATTGAAAAGAAGTTTCTTAATAAAGGAAGATCTACAATCAAAGATGAGAAAATGTTGTTTTACTTCATACTTGTAAATAAAAGAATGATACGAAATGTAGGAATAAATTCAAACTAATCTACGAAATACTTTTCCTTAATTTTTTGTGAAATTCTCTTCACAAAGTATAAATAATATTCTTTAGTCTACTTCATTCTGTTATATTTTATACTACATCTACGTTGTATTATCATAAATTATATAGTTAAAGAAAAATAATGTTGACAATAAAGTAGAATTTTTAACTTGATATCATACCTCAGCTTCAAATATAAGTGTTTTTCTTTAAATTTCCCTACAACGTAGACATCTTATTTCTGGAGTAATCGATATAATCCATCGGTATATGTTCTTCTAAGCTCTCAAATCCTGGATCTTTAAATATTACCTGGTTTTAATCCTTAATTATTAACTAAAAATGGAGTCACTGCATTATATTAGATTCAATTGTATTGCATTACTTTGTGCTTTATGTGAATTCTCAGTCTACTAACTTTTATTGTTACTATTTGTTCTTTACTTTATTCTATTATATATTTGTTTTGTTCTTATCGTTCTGCTGCATGAAATTTACTTGTATATGGATTTAAAAGTACTTCACATCAAACACTACAATTTTATTACTTTCCAGCGATTGTTCAATTTTTTAATGATAGTTTTCTTGGAAGACTTTTGATTATCTTTGAAACGTACACATTATCTACTGTGGAATTATTGTCTTCATATGGAACATTATGGGTAATTAATTCAAGCGTTAACTTAAGACACTAGCACGTTTTTACAATTTACTAAAACATTACACCAAATATCTTGAGAGTTTCAGTTACTATGAATGAGCTCACGTAAATAAACACTGGCTATAAATTTATTAGAATACATAAATATCCGAAAGTTACTTCGGTCTACTGTTTTTCATTTTCAATAACTTTTGCATAATCATTATCAAATATTACCACAGAAGCCATTCCGTTCAGAAAATAAACTCATACTCGTTTATTCATCCTTTCATCATATCGATATAACCGGACGAGCGAATAATTACGTGTAAATAAAGAACTTGGTTATCCACATATGTAGATCCAGTGCGAGTTTTATCCAGTGTCCGAGATAACGTTTCGCTCAGGAATGCGACGTCGACTGTCCTCACCTCCTGGAACTTACAATGTGCGCAGATGATGCTGACGCGCGCATAAATCTTCGGTTGCCTGTGAGCGACGTAATACTGATGCGTCCCTTGTGTGACGAAATTTGGAAGTTAATGTCAGTCCTTCTCTCGCATTGAATATTTCCAAGTGTTGCTTGCTCACTTGCTCTTTTAACGATATCGAGTGCCAAGGCAACGACCTTATAATCGTTGTTTTCGCTGCGAATTGAATAGTTTCATCTCTGGAGGTAAATATCAATTATAATCTGATTAGAATTCAGATTTCTTTTGCAACTGATCTAATATTCGTGTTTAAAGCCTTCCCTCTTTCACCATATCAGAATAGCGTTTTATATAGAAAATTGAAACGATAAAAGTATTTTATTTTCGATTGATAATCAAACTTTATAAAAAAAATGAACGAAAGATCTTTTTGTAAAATCGGTATTTATTAAAGCAGTTGTAATAAAACATAACAAATCTGTACACCATTCCATATAACACAAATAATGGTAAAATGAATAATTTATCCTTATTGTTATTCAAAAATATAACTCCGTTATTGTATATTGAATAACATTTATAAATATTTTTACAGTATATTAACTCGTGTCCATTAATACACAGGTTTGCTCTAAATATTTTATGCAAACGCACCTTTTGTATATATGGATTTTTTTATCAATAATACACGTATATTCTAATACATTTCAATGTAACTAATAAAGAGTAAAAGCACTTGCAAAGATATAACGCAATTACGGTTTTTTATTACTGAAATAAAGAATTTTATAAATATTCGTATTACTCATGATATTTATATATAAATTTATCATGTATTATTTGTAATATTCATAGAATTGAAAAATATATAAAACGAAAATTCTGTAAAATATAAAGTAGATATTACGCTCTCGTTTATTAAATCATTCGATCATCGAAGGAAAAAATAAAAAAAAATTAAGAACGATAATTGGACTTTTTCAATAAGAATATTTCCCATGCTTATTACAGAATATGTGATAAGTCTTAATTAAATTATCGTTACAGAGACTAATAATGTAGCCAGAGTATTTTAATATTTACGCTAATTTTAATGATTAAATAAAAAGTTTACGTAAATTTTATTAATGTGTCTAAGTTACTAATTTCTATGAAATGCAGCCATTTATAATGTGATTTCAGACTAGGCTGTATGTAAGTGCACCGAATTTTATAAAAGTACTATTTATTATTATTATAACTGTTACATTGATCGTGTCTTGTTTAATTTTCGAAGTATTTTGACAATTTATCGATATCACTTGTAATTAAATATGTTTGAGATATCATTAAAATACATTAGATATTTTTATGTAGGGCTCGTGAATATTACTTCCGGATAAATCGCTTTTTTGTCATTACATACCAGGCTGCACTCTTTACAATTTAATAGAAATAGGCGATTTGCTAGTGAAATATTTTTTAAACTAATACGTAAGACTAAAATGAGTTAAACTAAACTCCAGAACACAGCAATATATATTTTACATTTATATCGATTTAAGGTTGATAATTAAAATAATTTCAGCTTATTATTACAAAAATCGTATATAATAATAAATTTTTGGCAAACCATTGATCGGAATTCAATGGAAATGGCGATAGGTGCCAATGAAATTCTTTAAACGTAAACGAAACTAAGGTGAATTAATATTTAGTAGGATTTTCATTGCTCAAATTGTTATTGCTTTGGAAAAGCAATAAAGAGCCTTGGGTTTCTGTTGAAGCAAACGTAGATGTTACATTAATAAATGTCATTTAATAAGTGACAGTGATCAAATTGACATTTCGAATTTGCTTTACAAGAAGGATGTATTGTCAAGAAAATTGTCGAGGTTATTCATTATTAGAAGGTGTGGGTTATATTGATAAGGTGAAATTGGAGCTACGAATGTGTTTGAATAGTCGTTACAACCGATGAATTAATATCAAATTTGTTTGAATTTTACTTACGGCACCGTAAACTTTATAAAGTGTCCATTTTGCTCTATTGTTTTATCGGCAAATATATATGCATGCGTGTGTGCGCGCGTGTGTGTATATGCGACAAAATGTACAACATGATTTTGTGTAAAAGAAACCTTTATAACGAAGTGTCTCTTTTTTTAAATTTGACTTAGCGACATAATGGAAAATATTGCGTAATTACTTAAAAAATCTCGATAACCAAATGCGTTGAGCCAGAGGAATCTCCATAGTCTAGAAACATGTTATATCTGAAATTGCTTTGATATCCAACAAGAATTTTATAAATCTCATGCGACTATTTTTTTATTATAGAAAAAGAAATTCTTGATAATATCATTTCGCGTAGTTCGTTTCACGCATTCTGCAGATAAAAGAATAACTATTGCAACTCCCATTGGATGATTCCCACATAATCGAAAGCTATAATTTGAGTTTTCCGAGCTGGAAGACACAAATTACAAAAACGATCAAAAAAGGAGATTAGCTTTTATTCCTTTGCATTTATTACGGTCGCATTACGAGGCTCATCCTGATAGGCCCCTGTCAAAAACACGCGTCAAGGCCTCGTACCTACGCAGCGCAACTATTCTAACGGGGAATTCAATTACAAATCTTCGTTTACAACCTCCTACTTGGCGAAATTCGTCGCGCTCCGAACTAAAAAGCTGGAGGCGAGGAGTACCGCGTACTCGGGGAATGTTGTTCCAGAGGAGGACGATAGCCGAAAATCGCGTTAGCGCGAGACAAGAGTTCTCGAACCGCAGCGAGAGAATGAAAGGGGACAAGAATGCGATGGAGAGGAGGAGGGGTTCGAGTGCGTGATCGTGTTCCTCTGGAGTCTCGAACAAAGGGGCGGGGGAGGGATGAGGTGGTAAAGATATGGGGCGAGAGAAATTTTCGGGGGTCGTCCGCCTGTTGCTATGACGACCGTCCGGGGACTAAACGCTCTTAAGCGAGCTATACGAAGGCGAGTGGGCCACCCGGACAAATCGAAGTCTTGCCACCGATCTTACGCTATTCCTGTCAGATTTCCCGTCTCCTCGTCCTTTAATCCTTCCTCTCGCGAAAGGTGCGGGGCGCGTCCTACAGGGTCCTACTTGGTTTCTCCTCTCTTGTGTTTCGCGAGATTTCATTCAGGGCATCTCCACTTTGCACGCGAATCTTTCGTTTGTGAAAAATATTTACGCGGGCTGCGCATAATTTTCAAATCAATCGCCAAACTCGTTCACGACGAAATACATTTTCGTCAAACATGCACCGTCACGATTACAACGGAAATCTCGCTGCTCCCATGAAAATATGAACGTACTTTTTGCAATTTTCGGCCCCTTATTGAAAACGTTCTTGGATTAAATTGAAATGTCAAATGAATACATTTTAGATGTTAATGCGAGTACCGTGAAAAATCCATGAAAAATATACTTATTAGCGATTGATTTTACACTAATAAATACCGAAGATTGTACTCTTGTAATTCCAGAAGAAATTATTAACGGGTAGCCAACGATTAAAATTAATCCTCAACGTGTGTATTTCGATAACAAGCAAACAGATACGACGCGAATTAGGAAAACGTGAAGACGATATATTAGACTGAAAAACATCGTCGAAGACTTTTTCTTAATGGCATTCCATTGTACCTCCAGCTTATTGATAACTTCAAATGTTTCAACCAAAGGAAAATGAAATCATCATGAAAGAAGAGTGTCCCAACAAAGTACATAAACCCACTGCCACGTTTCCTCCATCCTCTTCATCTCGTGTGCACGTCTCGTGGCAAGCGAATGAAAAGGAAGACGTTGCGTGGCTTCCGTTAAAGAGAGAGAGAGAGAGAGAGAGAGAGAGAGAGAGAGAGAGAGAGAGTCGCCTACGCCCTCTACGTATTTTCGCTCCCTCTTTCCCTTATTTTCTCGCTCTTCCACCCCTAACCTGATTTCATAGTCAACTTTCTGGCGATATCGAGCCGCTCCAACACTTGTGGAACGCCACGCCGTCTCTTTGTCACCATTAAGCCTTCGAAGGCCTTTCAATCTATTTCTTTCAAGGTTCTCTCTCATTCCAATGGTTCGTTATGATACTTTTTTGTGCCAAGAGTCTTCGAGGAACTCTTGAAGTATCTCATGAACCTAATGGTTTCGTATGCTTTTGTTTTTTGTCCTCGGTCGTCTGCACTTGCTCAACAGTGAACAAAAACGCGATCTAGAAAAACCTTAATCTGTCCATTAAGAAATATCTTGTAGAACAAAGCATCGACTGATTTTTCAAGCACGCGTACTTATTCTGTAAGAGATGCGCACCTTCTGTATGAAAATAACTTTTCTTTACGTTTCAGTTAAGGGAGTATTTTAATAAATAAACGCTCGTTTTATTCGTCCCCTTTTAACTACTTACGACTTTTTTACAAAGACCTTTATACGCAACAATTGCAAGTTTCTTGGAGTGCAATTATAAAATGTAAATATGTTTTTAATTTGCTATCGTGTTATTTAACGAAGCTGTTAGTTACAATATTTTTATGTCATTTATATAATTTCTTCAATTTAAAATGAAAGTGTATTAGTTTTTACTAACTACCATACATAACAGCGTTTCAATTTTCTATTTAAACATAAAAATCGACGATCACAGCTTTTTCTACGTATTTGAGTATATAATTTAAATAAATAGAATCAAATAAACTTAAATTTAAATTTATATTTAAATAAGCCATTTAGTTTTTAGTTTCAAATCTGCACAGTTTTCATATACGTTTTTATTATTTAATCTTTCACAAATTAGTGGACATGTATAAGAGGGCATAAAGTTTTCTTTTAATGATAGTCAATAGTAAGTGTCCGATAGTGCGATGAATACAAATCGTTGAATACAATTCCAAGAGTGCATATTTAACTTTTATAATTTGATATCCTATACATTTTAAAGAAATTACCGTTCCAGTTGAAAATCACTGATCATCCACTTTTAATTTGAAAATTGAATATTCGCAACTAACAAGAGCAGAAATTTATAAATTAAGATTAGTAGCTTATGAATTTCAGCCGCATTTACTTATTTTTTAAATTACGTAATTGACAACGTGCATTTTCAATTTGTGTGTTTCAAAATTATTATTAATGTATTAATCAAATTTTTTATTATACCTTTTTAAATAGTGAACTTTTATGAAAAGTTTTATGAAATTCTTTTAAAATTCGTGTCTAGATATTTAGATTTTGCGTGTCATAATTTTTAAACTTATTTTACTTTATACAAGCATTTTACGTTCTTTTAAAAAGCAATAGACTCGAACACTATATCCATAAGATATTCTGAATTTTAAAATGAAAATGAAAAATGACCAGGACAAATTTTCTTTATTAGTTTTTATTCTCTATTCTAATTTCAATATTAACCAAGTGTAATGCCTTCTAAATGTAGGTAAATTTTATTTAAAGGCCTTGTAATTGCAATTTATTATTTCGTATCTATTGCAATTTTACATTTTAAAGTATGAATATTAAAGTATAATATTTTACTTAAAATGCAGCAGTAGTTATTTAAAAGAAATGTAATTTAATTTTATAATTTTGCACGAAATATAGTAAATGTTGACTACGGCACTAAAACTCAAACTATTATAAAAATCATAATGGAAAATTCAGTTCAGTACACATTAATTTATGTAATAAAAGATAGTAAAATTTCTTTAATTGGTACAGCCTAAATTTCTAAATATTGACGCCAGAGTTGAGTGAATTTTCTTAGGCTTTTATTATTAATTTATGTAACTCAAGTATCTCTTTTGTTAGATACTACGATGTAATCGCCCTACAAATAAAAGCCTAATTTATTCGGTCATATTTCTACACACTGTCAACGTTCTATCATTAGCTAAAAGTATTTCATAAAATTCGTATAATATCTAGAATTTCATTTTCTAATCTTTTCTTGTTTCTTGCGCGATCTTCACGTTTCTTGTTACAATCCTGGAACTGACATTTTTATTCTAGTATTATTTAAGTATTTAGTATTAAAGTTAATTTAAAATGAATTACATAATTTAAATTCTACAACTTTAAGGAAATGTTAAATTCTAATTTCTCGCATACGGAATTTTATAAACAAATGTAACGTACAGATATTCAGATTTTTTTGAAAAATTCTTCTTATTTGTGATACTTCTATTATTATAAGCAAATAATAAATATCCATTAAACAGAAATTCTCCGTATTTCCTTTCCTGCAGCTTTTAACGAGATTTAGTCGTCCTGTCGGACACTGAGGAACGTTATATTACACTTACACATTACATGCTAATGTGACAGCCTCAGTTCTTGTCAGTTCCATTGTAATTATATCGTTGAATCGACTGATTCGCTTTCAATCACTCACAATTTCAAGGAATCAATATCTGCCACTGAAGTGCTTAAAGACTGCACAAACAATATTAGAAATATGTATTTACGAAGAGGAGAATCTTCATTGGCGATCGCTTTTAAAATAATTCTAATTAAACTATTGAAAATAATAATTATTAATTTTCAGTTTCAATATGCAGCTCTTTTGCTAATTAATGTTGGTCTTCTTTATTTGTTGAAGTGTTATCGAATTAACTATTTTTTATATAGAATTTATAGATTTTAGTTGTTTATGTTTGTATACTTGAATATTTATAGTAATTTATTTTAAACATTGTATAATTGTCAAAGTGGATTCTAAAATGATCATATATTCTGAAAATTCTTCTACATAGTATACAAATTTCAAATTAAAATTTCGAATTTCAGTTATATTTAATACAAAAAAAAACAACTGAAAGTACTTGATCTTTCATATATATATATATATGTATATAATTATATAATATTGTATTATTTTCATTCATAAATCGAAACTGTCATATCATGAATAAGTATTATTATATTTAGTTATTGTAAAACAGTTTATAATATAAAAATATGAAATGAGCAGGTACAATAAAGCCAGCATTTTCTTGTTATTAAATATTGTTTCCAGTTTCTTCTAATAAAGAAGAACTTTATATTTACAAAGATAGAAAATTTTTTATAAACGTTCACTACATGTAACAAATGTTCTTTTTAGAATTTCTAAAAGTATAATATAATTTAATATATTATATCGAATTTCCTTTTATAATACCTACAGAAGGAATATTATTTTGAAATTAATTCTTGATTTACAGAATATTCCTTTCTCATTTTATTAAAAAAATATCGAAATTGACATATAGATCATGTTATACGTGTATATTAATTTAGAAGTTTGAAAGTCAATTTGTTAAAGTATAGTTTATTTGACAAAGTTTATTCGAACTATTCAGTTTTACTATTGAATATAATTAGAACTTTTTAAATAAACGGTTTTTTTTAAAAAAAATTTTTTGGTTACTACTTTATTTTTGATATATTTCTTACCATTTGAAGGTTTTCTAAGTCATAAGCTTATATTAAATATATTTTTATTTTTTCTCATATTTTATTGAAATTTAAGAACAAAATTTATTATTGTTACGACTTGAATAAGTTTCTCAGTCATACATAATATAATATGTACTTATATATAACTCTTTAAAATAATTCACTGATACCCTTGATTATAATTCAATAGAAATGAAATAAAATGCATCGATGAAAAAGAAGTCATTATATTAATAGAAGAGTATTTTTCATGAAAACTCTAATTTAAGACAGGAATTGAAAATGTTTTTGTTCTTTTAATAAATTAATAATTGAAAATATCGAAACATAAAATTTTGGAAAGGAGAATTTTGAATAGATTCTGTCTTTCATACCCCGTTTCATGACAATCCACAATTATGCGTTATTTAAAGTTTCATTATAATGTTTATAGGTGTCAGTTCTTTATTAAAATATTTTCTTTTTCTCTACACATGTTTAGCTCTTTCCGTGCAACATTAATAATATGTTATTATAATAAACTAAAGAATGAAAGTAATTTTGTAATTTTTTTTTATCTTCTTTTATCTTTTTTTATCTTCTTTTATATGTATTAATTTGAGGTATATTTTTATGTATATTTTTCATATGATTTCAATTCTAAACTAATATCTGATTTATTTTAAAGTATTTCTATAATTATTATACTAATATATTGCATTATATCCTTTAATTATTTTATTGTTCAAAAATTGATAATAATTATAAGAACATTATAAATAAAGAATAGGTATGTATCTTCAAGAGTAATATACTATCTAATTATAATAAGTTTTATAATAATATTTTCAGTTTTAAAATTCAGAATTTACATTTATAATTATAAATTTAGGTTCTTTTCAAAAACTAATTACAATGAATTACGAGTGAATGACATTTGTATCTGTTGGAATTAGCTACGCTTGTATTTCATACAATATATGCTCTTATTTATCACAAAATATTGTTGCTACTAATAAAATCAATTGTAAAATAAATTATGAAGTTTTTGTAATTATGAAGTAATTATGAAATTTATTTGTCAGTAGAGAACGATTATTAAATAGATAATAAATACATTATTTAACAAAATATGTATAATACTTATCATGTTACTGTTATTGTATACAGGAAAATAATATTTAAATAAAAATTATATATGAAAATTTGTCAATTATTAATTGTGAACGACATAATGATATATATAAAAGGGTATGTTTATAAACACTTTTGAGATAATTAAATTGAAATAAATTTCTTTAGAGTAATTAACTATTAATAATTGTCACATATATATTAAAAATATATAGAATTGTATAATTATCACATAACGTGAAAATGTATCGAAATAAACTTAGTTCAATTAAATAGCTTTTTTAATTAAAAATCACATAAAATCAAAAAAAGAAAATATTAGCAATAAAATACAACGCAGACATAAATTGAAATTAACTTCTATCTTTAGTATTATTATTCATAATTATACATCCAAAAACAAATCAGAGCATTTAAATTGAAAAATATTTTAATATTGGAATGTGCGGTGTACTTTTGAAATTGAAAAATGGAAAAAAAATATTCTATTTAGAGCGTAAAACTCGAAAAATAAAAATAATCTTGAACTTTACTAGAATATCGCTTTATAATTTACCAACAAATTCAAAAGCTTTTCTAAATGTTCTCATTAACCTCAATCACAGGAAAAAAATATTGATAAGTTGGGAAAAGTACGTGGTATATTCATCGATCAAAATTTCCTCATTAACAAGTCACCGAAGCTGATGTTAAGACCTTCAAGAAACGATGAAGTTACCTCATCAAACTAAAGTTTGTTTTCAACAAAAAATTGGTAAACTCATAAAATGTGCGAAGGATTATCAAGCATCAAAAGTGATTATATCAATTAAAAAATGTCGAATATATTATGGGAATATCTTTCGTTATTAATATATTCAATTTAACAAAAGATATAAACGAATAGCAGCAAAATATTTCATCAATAAGATATAATTGATATACTCTCATACAGTAATTTTCGAATTTAGTTTGAAATATGCGGATTTCGTTAGTTTCAAGTTTTTTTTACAAATTTCAACTGATTATTAATCAAATTATGTTATTTTAATTGCTATTACAACAATAATTCATAAGATATATTAAAAAAATGAAAATGAAATTTTTTATAGATTATAATTAGAAACTAATTTAATAAATAAAGGATTGCGTTTTATTTAACTAAAAATTCAACATAAATTCTTAGTACAATACTTTAATTTTATTCATTAAAATCTAGAAGACTTATGTATATTCGCTAATAAAAAAAAATTAATTACCAAACAGTAAACAACTCCGCTTTTAATGAAATTTTATGACGTTATTAAAAATATTCATTAGACACATATGTAAGGGGAGCACATAAGACTTAGCGGACTTTATTTTTTTACAGTACAGAATTTTTACAAATTTTAGAAGAAAAAGTCTTTTGTTTTGATTCACAAAAATTATCATCAGATTGTCACGAGAGTCTATCCAACATTTATGTTTGATCGAATTAAATATCATCCGCAGATCTCTTAAATTTATCAATATTCGCCAATTTTCTAATTTTTCTATTGCGATCTTAAAGTATTAATTACAAATTGTAGATAATTTCAGTTAATTTAAACTTAACTATAATTCTTAACTGCATAACTTACTGCTGACTTGGACGTCTATTATTATGCAGTAATAATTAGTAAATAATTGTTACATTACTTGAAACTAACACAAAATTAAGTATTTTAAATCTTCAATATTCCGATTAAATATGTCGTTTGCATCCAAAAGTTCTGAATATTAAGCAAATTACGTACGTAATTAAATACTAAAATTAAACAAGAATTTCTGCGTCGTTAAAAATAAAAGCGAATTCTTACAAATTTTTTATATTAATGGGCTTAAATAAATACTTTTTTAATAAGTCCTCTAACTAATGTTTTCACGAATGTAACTTAAACCCGTGATCGCTGAAAAATAATTACATGCTTTGTACATCAAATATGATTATGCACATTATTTGACATAATAAACGAATACGACTTTCAAGCGTAAAGAGCAGTAATCTCATCGTGGATCAAAACATTTATAAATTTTTTAAAGTTAATAACATATACGGAAAGTTAATTATTAATGTTGAATTATTACAATCTATCAAAATTTACGAAGCAATCGTAACATTTATAACTGTAAATTTAATTATCCAGTTAAGCTGTATTTGTAACATATTATTAGCATTACGTTTCAAAATATTCGACAAGAGCCTCGATCGTAAGAAGAATTTTAATAAAATTTTGATTTTATTTTAGAAAGAATAGCTTATGTGCTTAAGTATTATTCCATCATACTTGCATTCACTATCAAGTATCATTACACAAATATTTCAACACCCGTTTACTCAACTAATATCTCAGATTATGTTTTCCGTGAAATATTCATGAAAGTACATGAATCGAGAGTTAAAAATGTTGATCACTTCTATTAAAAACATATTTTAAAATGGCTGAGTGAAAAGGAAATTGGCAATTTTAGTAGGTATTATAAAATTACGAGAGTACGTTATCGTTACTAACCTAAATACCGTGAAAAATACCATTTGGGTCCCGTTGGATTATAACGCATCAATTAATGAAATATCAAAGCACTGATTATATTTAGTAAGTGCTAATTTGAAGTGCTACTTTAGTAAAGACGTAACATCAGTGATTTATTTGAAACGGTGATCAATCGTACATTGATCGAGCATATCCGACATGTGTAGGAACTTTTGTCAACTATTGAAGTATGTGAGAGATGCAACGTAAATGAAACGCCCAGAATACAAATGAGAACCTAATCTGCATGATATGGAATGATTATAAGTGAATTTCACGCGGGATATAAAAACATTATTTACCTGACATACCAAAAAGAAGAGAAAAACAGCAAATTATTATAAATCGTGGAATCGTGAAATTATTAGAAAAAACATACACATTTGTTACTGTAATTATTATGCGGAATTTTGTGTTATTGATCGTTAAACCTAAGCGAGTTAAATAAATGGCGCCGAGCATAATTCGCTTGATATGCACCTGCATAATTTATCAGATCCTTGTTTTAGTTAGGCGCAATAATTTAGAATTATTCAAATTTGGAAATCAATATTTAAATGTCGCGTATGGAAATGAAAAGTTCAATTTATTTATACGGCATTCTGCATGCTCTTTCATCTATATTCCACCGAACGAGTGATCCCGAATTCAATTTGCGGAACAGCGCTGACAAAAAGATACTACCGCGCACTTTCAAAGAGTTATCGAGAGCCAAGTTTCTCGCCTATTTATTATGTAGACAATTCAAGAGGCGCTCGACGATCTTTTGGTTGCCCTTGTATTGTAGTTATAGAAGCCGTATATATCAAAGCCGAGCGCGTACACGAACCGAGACTAGAGACTGACAACTAAATTCTCTGATTTTGCTTCTTCGTCTCTCTCTCTCTCTCTCTCTCTCTCTCTCTCTCTCTCTCTCTCTCTATTTCTACTTCTATCTTTCATTCGCAAACTTAGAGGCGCCCGTTTAATATTTCTTGAACTTCGCACTTACTTACTTACTCACTTACTCACTAGGCGATAAGTAGAGAAAACAGGAGAAAGACGGATAGAATTTAAATACCACAAACAATTTATCACGGTAATAATAGTATTTACCACATCGTCTTACTCGGAGAGATTATGATTTTGCAGGTGTGCTTGTGTAATCATGTGTTGGAGTACACCTGCATTCGTATGCATGTGTCAGCAATACATCATTATTATTCTAGTGATGGTTTCGATGACCAGTAGCAATAATAACAAGGTAATATTTATAGAAATACTTTGAATTGATGGACAATCGAAAGCATTACTTCTATTAGAACTGGAGACAATATATAGAATTAGATAAGATTCGATTAACGTTAAGCTAATTGCTTATATAAAGCCATATTAATGTTTATGTAATAACTCGTGCACTCGTTTTTAATAATCAAATACATTCGATGCTTCGCAGCTTACGTTGCTCTGACTTTATTTTTTTTTTTATTTTTTATTTTTTTATTTTATTTTATTTATTTATTTTTTTTTTTTGAAAAAAGGTTTACAGAAAAATATTAATACTCATGAATAGAAAAATTCACATTTTCGAGGAAATTTATAAGGAGGCTTTTTCGTAGTTGAGTCGAACTTATATTATACAAACTTGGTATTTTTTCTCCGCGATATACACGATATGAGAAAAGAATATTTGCCTACATCCGGATGCTAGAAAATATACTCACCTTGTTCATTAGTTGACACTGTGGAAATCCAATACAATTTCGAACAAATATGTTTTGTTTACGAAAATATATATGACAGATACTTCTTTCGCTACGCATTTGAAGAACATACTTCATCCAGGCACTTCCGCATCTTTTTTTGCGTACATGCGCAGAGGTGCAGATGCTCGAAAGCAGACAATAGGCGAATGTTGTACCATGAGCCTCAGTTCGAGCCTCCGAGAGTGTCACAATCGAACAAAAGAGAGGCAGCGCTACTAGAAAAGTCAGCGGGTGGACGAAAACAGGAGTAGAATTTGGGGTAAAAATGAGATTCGGCATTATAACGGGATTAACCGCGATAGGTCGAGTGACGGCCATATAGTATGAGCCATGAGTATTGCCTATTGACTAAAGCCTTTTCCGTTTGCCTGCAGTCAATTGTTTCAAAACAAAAAAGGACTGCGCGTAGCATGTCGAACGGGAAACCGTTAACAATTCAATTGTATTTACTTAGAAAAGTTTTTGCTTCCATTTGAGAGTAGGACTCGAATGTGATTTTGTACGTTTTCATACGTTTAAAAAAAACATTTATTATGCTTCGACAGTAGTTGGAGATTTTTTCATTAATTGTTACCCGCGAAGCTTTAATCGCGAATAGGTTTTCTTTTCTCGTGATTTCCTTTCTAAGAATTTTGTCTTTCTAAATGCGTTGCTGCAATGGGTTTATTTTTTACGTGTAAAATATAGCTTCTCAGCCTTTACACGCGAGCGTACGTAAATCAAGGATTATCTACAACGCGTAACGATACGTATTACTTATAACAGATATCCGTGATAGAGCAATAAAATAGTATTTTTATTTTTCCGTTCGTTTATTAGAGTCGATGTATTATTTAACGCACATGCAATAACATATTTACCTAACGCCCTTCGTATAAAAATCGAGATATATTACTTTTCATAGAGCTTTAGGTGTTGTTTGATGATATTAATGCAATTTAAATAGCAAATGGCACTGAGTAATACATGATAAATCATGCACTCGAAATAGTACTTTGCAGAAATCATTTATTTGCATATTCCAAAAAATATTTATGGAACGCGCAAATAAATGCAAAGTTTGCATATATTTTTAAGTTTAGTGAATTTGATAAAGTAATATTCCAAAGGTATGTTCCATGAACTTATTCACTTGGATAGATAATTAATGATGTATTTTTCTTATTTTGTCTTTCGTCTTTTCTTAGTTTGAAATTTCATAATACTTTCTATTACGGCTCTTCTTGTACGAAAGTTTTATCATTTACTTCGGAACAAATTATAGATAATATGCATCCATATTTGTTATAGTACATGGATATTCATAAGGTACTTTTATCTAACTTAATTCAAGTGATATATTCTTGCTCTCATTCTGAACTTTCCGAAAGTTATATTATAATCCATGGGAAGGCTAAACTTTGGCTCTCTTTGGTGGTGACTTTCGATAGCTCCAGAGATCTGCAGTTGAAAAACCGCACATTAATGTAAAGTCTAAAAATAATATAAAACTGAAAAATTCTATTAATTAAATCAAGAAAGCGTAAGCTGTTTATTGTAAAGATGAATACCATGCATATGATATACGTACAAAAAATATGAAAAAATCTAATTCAAATATTTTCTTAAACTCGTTCTTTTCAGAATAGAATAATTTATGTCCTTGTATGAGTGTCAATTATTTCTAAAATGAGAAAAGAGGCTTCTATAATTATACAGATGTATATTAAGCTTAAGCTTAAAAATATGTAGCTTAAAAAAAGGAGCTGACGTACTTAATATCGGAGCTAAAATAATTTCAGTTTTTGGATTTTCGATTATTACGAATGAAATTATGAAAATACCTGTTTAGAAATCGAATGAATAATTTAGAGTAATTAAAAAGATTAACTACGTTCTATATTACTAATTCCTAATCGCTAATTCCAACGCGGATGGTTATAAATAGTTCCAATGGCGTTTAAAAATACAACTTCATTTTTCAGAAAACATAAAACTTTGTTTTCATTCTTTAATCTAATAAAACGTTAGAGTATACCAGAAAATGCATTCGTTTTAGTACCTTTACTTTGAAAATCATAAAAAATTGCATCTACTTTTGTACCTCTAACCATTTCTAAAATATTTTAAAAGCAAAATTCCAAGTGTACCGCTACTTCTTTCTCCAAAAAAATTTAAAAATATTCCACGATATAAAGGATAAAATGCATTCCTCTTCATATGTATCCTTACAATGTAGTGCTTTTCGCATATAATATATAAAGATAAGGGTTCTTCGGCAAATTAATATTAAATTATAAAATTAAATTGTTAAACCTTAGATAGTAGACATAAGACTACAAAGGAAAAAAGAGCTTTTTAGTATAATGTAAAGGTTCACTAGTAAAAAAATATTTTTCGATATTCTTTATCCTGAAAACTAAAGAAAAATCATAATAATAATAATAATATGATTTATCAGATAATCCATTGAATGATCAAGAATTTAATAAATGTAAACTTTATTACAGGTACAACTTTTTTCATAATGTCTAAAATTGTTAACAAATTTTTGATAGTTTCAGTTAACTACACAAGATTCACAAAATATAAATTAGTACTCCAAAGAAAAATGTAAAATAACTTCAATTAGCACGGATACAAGGATCAAGAGAAAAGAGGAAACTTTTTACCACCTTTCTTAATTTATTAGATTGATGCACTAATTGATGTACTTCGACTAGATGTCTTACGTTGTAAAGCTTTAACTACTTTGTAGCTAATCTCTGACCATTCAATTTGATTCGAATTTGTGGTTATCATTTTATATCATTATTTTATAAATTACTACTAACTATTCTACATAATTAGATAAAAGTTTATTATATACAAAATTGTGTCTATAATGAGACTTTTTTACTCAATTCACCATGTGCTGCACCTAAAATGCAGCTAAAAATTTCAAGCCAGGTATGAAACAAAATTTTAATTCAACCACGCCATATTTTTATTCTACCTGCATTTAATAGAAGTATTTTCAATTTACAATCGACACATTATAGCATTCTTCAACTATACTTGATGAAATAGTACGATTTATATTTGGATCAGTAATCATAGTTTCTATAATTATATTATCATATTTAATTTTATTCAACGTATAAAATAACGAAGTTTCATTATTAATTATATTATTATTATATCAATATACAGATTTATTCATATCAATAGCGATATGACTAGTATATTCTGATACGTATATATATATATATATATATATATTGATACTGCAGAAATTATTCGATCGTTCAGTCATTATTACTAGTTCACAAAAGCCACAAATATTGCAACAGTCTTTTTTGTTCCCCTCGCTAGTAATATTAATAATAATGTACGTGTGCATGTGAATAAACATTTTGTATTCAATATTGTTTAAGCTACTAGAGTGTACAGTTAAAATATTATATACAAACTAATTACCATATCTATTCAGCGTTGACTCATAAATCAATTACTAAGTGCCTCGTGCCAGGAAGAGCTTATCAATATCATCACGGAAAAGCTACACCTCTCAAAAACACATTTAAATATCCTTTGAATTATGGAGTATCTTCAAATGAACCATACAATTCAAACTTTATAAATTAATCCACAAAAGAGAAACTGAAAGACAAGGTAAACATGATCATCGCGAATGAGAAAGATGAAGAACAACGAGAGAGAGAGAGAGAGAGAGAGAGAGAGAGAGAGAGAGGGTCAAGGATGTACATGCATGTATTGTTTATATTTCGGTCGGTTAACGAGCGCAAGCTTCCGCAGACGCACCACGTCCCCTTGGTTCTGCATATATGATGAGTCTTTCTCCATCGCGTGTGTGCTGTAACACGGGAGACGATGCACTAACGATATAATGTTGAAATATTAGTGCGATGCCTGTTTCGCTTACGCGTGTGCGCGTGCTGAGACTATCCTTGCTTTCAGCTTCCAAAATTCCACTTTAATAAAAAATAAATTACCACCCTGGACTTTGCTTAGTTATAACTGTGTCGGCTGTATGTACACGTGTTATTTCCTGTACGAGATACATAAAGCTGTCGAGTTTTTTTTTACTAATGGATTTATCATCCACATTAAAGGAGTTTTGTGTCCTGATTGTAAGTAGTAACTTATTATGCAGATGTTTTCTTTTTATTGTATTATTCATTGATCATTTTTCTGTCCGATACTCGGAGCATTAACTTGAAAAATCCTAGTAATAAGCTTCATTAAATTTATCTACTTTCTAACATACTTAGGTATGTTAGAGAAATTTATACACTAAAATTCAAATTCTCAATTATTAGTTAATTAAAAATTATGAACAAAAGCATGGTCCTTGATGAATTTTTTAAAATATAATTTAGATCAAAACATCTGTAGTTCAAGGTTGAAGAAATAAGCAACAGTGATCTATGTTTTTTTATTTAATATTTAGCAACTTGTACGAAATGATATGATTGAAAAAATATTACAGTTTTTAACGTGAGGTATTCTAAAATAGTTTAACTTAAGTAGAAAATTTTCTTTCAAAGCAAATTTTATAGTTGATAGAAATCCAACTAAACCATCGAACCATAAAACGTAAAATTAACAGAACTTATTTTCACGCATTTCAATTCTCATATAAATATAAAAATTTCAAAAGTGTTTAATTTTTTATTGCTTCGTTTAAATAATTTATTCTTTGCTATTGGTTCGTCAAACTCTCTCTATTTTCTATGGAAATTACTAATAAAATTAAAATAAAAAAAGTTACAAGTTATAAATGAAATTTCAAGTTTTAATTCAATGAACATATTTCCATTGAAAATGTATACTTACCTTTCAGTTTCAGTTTTATTATCAGCCAGAAATTTATATAAAATGAGGATCATTACAATAGCAAATTCCGATGTATTATAAACTGTTAAATAAGAATTATAAAAGTTTTGACGTTTATATGCATTTATGATTCTTGATATTTGTATGAGAAAAAAAGATTCACCAAATTATTTTCAATTTTAATATGACAATTGTATAACTCAATTTGTGTAAATGACATTTTCTTAAGTTGATATCTAATTTGAAAGAGTACCTGTTTAAATCTTCGTCCGAGAAGTTATTAAACGTAAACAAAATATAATACTGCACTTCATTATAAAAAATTAAATATTTGCGCAACACTTTTCACTTTCGTGAAAATGAACACATTTGAAAAGTAGAAATTATATATGTTTACAAAAATATAATAAAAATACACTCCTAATCAGAACAAAAACAGTACACATAAAAATACTCATTACTAGCATCCTGAAACTAATAAATCTTTTAATTTAAGGATTAAAGGAGAAAATCATAAAGTAATTTTCGTAATGAATTGTAATAAAAGTCGTTTACTTAAATCTGAATCTTAGCCTATTCTCTTAAAAGTCAATCAGAATAAACTTTTTAAAAAATATATACTAATAACTGATGGAAAAATTTATAATTGTATTAATCTTTGATAATTACGACATTCTTACCAAAAGAATAGTATTTCAGTTACACACGTATTAAACATTATTTTTAAATGACTGATTTTTATATTCATTTCTAATTTCAGAAAATTTGAAGTGCGATATTTATCATAACACTTATCACAATTGATTTAAATAAAGTGAACTGAGGGACTTTTTTCAATACATTGTATGCAAATTTATATAAAATATTGATTTTTAATAATACAGTATACTTTGACTTTCGTTAGCTTGAGGTGATTGCGTTATAACTTCTGGCTCATTGAATTACAGATTTTAAATGAATCAAAAATTTTTGCTGAATCTGTGTCTTTAAATCTCAAAAGTTATTCATATTTAGTCTCATTGACAATTCATCATTAACATTCAAATTCAATGTTCAATCTTTATTAATAAATGTTGTTGGTAATTTCCTTTTATTTAGATTTACAGTGACATATAGAAGCTTTAGAATTTATTTAAATTTACTTAAGATGAATTTTATAGAATATTATTATTGAACAATTGTTCAACCAAGATAATTTTTTAAAAAAATGTTTTCTGAATGATTTGTCTGGCCATTCATTTACTTTGCTACTTGAAAAATTGAATTTGTCAATGATTATAAATTTAAAATTGTTATTTGAAATATTTTTTGTTAAATATTATATGAAATGCAATGAAATATGTACAACTAATCGATGTGTACAGAAATCAGTATAAATCATGATTTTTACCGAATTTTAAATTAAATTATAATTACGATCTATAATTTTCATACATTATAATATGTATCATGTATAGGTTCATTATAATTGTTCAAACTGAAAACTAAATAGGTAATATATTAAAGCTCTAGCTACTGAAGCGTACAAAATGAAGTTCATAATTTTTTAATATCTAAAAGTATACGTCTACATTTTTACATTCTTTTTACTATCCATAAATTCGCAAATTAAAGATTTTCAATTACAATTAATGCGAATTCTTAATGATAGAATATAATTATTTGACTATAAAAAATTAATTAATTATTTGATATTTCATTTAAAATTGTTTTTATCGGATATTTAATTACAGGACACAATTTTTAATCATATCTATAAAAATGTACTTCTTTTCTAATTTATATATATATGTGTGTGTGTGTGTGTGTGTGTGTGTGTGTGTGTGTGTGTGTATTTTTAATTATCGTTACCATCAAAAGTGCCGTAGTAATACATCAAATATAAAAGATATCTTATTATACTTCAATTAATAACTGACTGCGTAAAAATTCTAGCTTCCATTTATAACTTCATGATATGAAAATTCACAGAGTAGAATGTACTACTTTTCCAAGTAACATCGCCATCTTTCTTGTGGATACTTAAAGGGTATTAGATGTTTTTAACTTAATCTCAAGAAAAGCCGCAAAACTGTTTATGTTCAAATATATTTCTATCAATTAGACCAGTATCTATCTTATACCTATCAGATCTATATATGACTTTCTATGAAAATGTTTCTTTCACTTACTGTTAAGTAATAAAATAGATCCCTTTTGGCTTCGATATTCGGTCGTTGGTGGTTGTTTTCTAAAAATCTACTGGGAAACTAATGCCGTCCGATGGTTTTGCGAACGTTTGCAGGCATGATGAACACAGTCTGAAATCCACATTGAGTTCGCCAATGTGAATAATGAAAAGCTTAGCCAGCCAATTTACACTGTATCAGTGAGAAGAAGGGATAACGAGGGCGGCGTTGAGTAGTTGAAAGGACGCAGTTAAAGGGGGAAAATAAGATTTATTGGATAACAGAAACCGAGCAGCGTCGAGGTGCGGCTTCCGTGCCGCACATCGCCAATATTCTCTTATTGGCGAGATGCTCTATGGGTGGATGGTGTTGATTATTCCTTCGCTGGATATCGGGTTCCTTTATAGACTCGCGTGATTGTTACGCACCACGATTCATGCGTCCAAGGATCTCTGCGCAACTGCTTTGCGCATGTGCCGTCTGATGGCCCCGTGGATCTAGTTTATCGTCAAGAGATGCATATATTAATTGAAATATTTATATTGTTTGTGATTTTTTGAAATTTCGGTGGCTCCTGTCAATTATTGGAATGTATAATAAATCCAATTAAAAACACATCATATGCTTTTAATATATTTTACAAAAAAGACTTTTAAATTATATTTCTTTATCAATCGGAATGTAAATTTGATTTTACGCAATTAATAAATAAACACTTTTACAAAAATTTCTCAAATAGCAGAATTTTCATAGAAGTATTTGTAACTGGAATGAACAAATTAATCTTATAAATTGTTCAGATAAATTTATTACATTAATAATGTTAATTGTAGTATTTACATATTTCATTCTGTTTAATTTCCAAAGAATTTGCATGTAAAGAATACTTTAATCATGTGCAAATATATATCGTATACATAGGTATACGATAAATGTTTATTTATTTCATGTATATAACATTAAAATAATTATCTTTTGTATCATATCAGAAAATGAACCGACTGATGCTAATGACCAATTACTGTTTGAACGTTTTGTATAATAGTGGATAGGAAACGTCTTATATAAAATAGAGATTTCGTTCTTGGAGACTCTAAAATTTGCATGCAAATTTAAACCTCAAACTCTAGTTGATTATTCAGACATTTTTAACCCACTTCGTAATATTTTAACATTATTTCGGAATAAGGCTTTCTTTGTCGAGGGTAGACCAATATTTCGACTCTCGTTTCTTCGTACTTTTATGTATCATCAAACGAAGTTTCGTCATCTCATTTTCAAGAAGAATCGTTTTAGGTGAATATTTACGTACATCTAAGTATATGGTGTTACGCATAATACTTCAAGAAATAATTTCTATTTCCTTTCGCTCGTTTCTAAATTTTTCACAATCAACGAAATTCTGAAGAACGTCGACTCAGTAACAATAAATACAGTTAGGTAACTATATATATATATTCATTTTTGTGGAGATAGAAGCGAGGAAAATGCTTTGTCGGTATTTTGGAGTGTTAATACCTTATATTAGCGTTATATGTGAATACAAATACATACAAATATATTGCTTTGCGGTATTCTTTTTCTTTTTGGAAAGTAAAATAGTACACGTACTTTAACGACATTTAAACGATAGCACGGATCAAATTTCAGCTAGACAGCATAATTTTTAAACAGATATCCAATTAATTTGAGTAGAATGTGTAAGACGTGATGTTGTAAGACGAAAAATCATTTCTGGTGCTCGTTAAGTTATTTTTTGCTCATTTTCTTAATATATACTTTACTTTATCGGAAATTAAATTACCGAGTGCAAATATATCTCCGTCGAAAATGAACTTCTTTTCAATTTTGTATTTTATCGGATGAAAGAAATCTTGGTGACGCGTACTACAGAATCGCCCATTGCAGTTTTTGGTCGCGCCACAACAATTTAACTGACTCGAGAGAGAGAGAGAGAGAGAGAGAGAGAGAGAGAGAGAGAGAAACTGATAAAAGAGACAAGTTCTGTAGGAGCATCGGGAAAAAAGGGCATCGGGAAGGGGGAGAAAGGATGCCACTCTGTCCGGGACAAGTGAACAATGACAGGTCGGTAATTATTGTCGAAGCCTTCCTCCCCGCTCGCCGCTGTCAAAGGAAGCCAATTTTGCTGAATTAAATTGCTCTATCCTTGTCATTATTGTCTAGAAATACCGAGATTCATTTTATGAGGCGAACGCCTTTACCCGAATTTATCGACGTTCTAGAAATTTGAAATTTCAAAGCCAAAACGATGGATGATACAACGATTTGTGGAACATTACTAAGAGTTTGGACATTTTAATGGAATTGAGTGCTCGAAGATTGGAAATGAAATTGAGAATAAAGTAGACGACGATCTTAATTTGACTTTCTAACGTATTAACCATCGATACGTGTATCTTGTTTATTTATATTACGTAAAAGTTCAATCGAGTTCGAATATCTAATATAAAACATAATTACAAGTGCTTATTACAATTTTTGTACAAGATAATAAAAGTATTTGTAGAATTATGTCATTAGTACTTGTTTGAAACTGAGAACCAAATATGAGTCTCATCCTTTTAATTTATCGTAATTGTCTACTTCCACGTTCATGAAATGTTAATTATTATTAATATACAATCAACGAATAAAAATACACGTGAACAATTAGACTAATATAATAGTAATAGGATATTTGCACTTGATCTCCTCGGAGCATTTACATTTTCTTGTCAGGCTATCTTGTAAAGAAATTTGTAAATTTCCAGTCTACGAATGTAATCGGTGACCCGAAGCTGGTCTAATCGCTTAAAGTCGGGAGAGGAACATACGCCTCCAGGGTTAACGTTGTTTCGCCTAGTACTTCGTTTCCGCTCACTCGTCCATTCTTCCATCCAACGAATCCATCAGCTTCTCCCTCGTTCTTCCTCTCCGAGACAGTCGTACGTAATTCTACAGAAGTACCGAATTCCTTGATTTTGCAAATTACCTATTCTATTTTAAGGCTTTGTATACATTTTGAGCCAAGAGAGAAAAATGCTTTGCCAAGTTGAAATTTTAATCTCAACTCAAGACCTGCATATCGCGAACGTTGGATAACACTCAATTTCAATTCAGCTTATCAAACGGTATGTTTCCTTTCGTGAAAGATAAAAGACAAAGTTTTTAATTCGTACCTAGTGGAATTTGGCTTTTTCTATTGCGTTATATTAGGTTGCAATGCCTTTTCCGTCTAATAACTCACGTCATGATGATACTTGAATGAAAAATCTGATTTTTAATTACTTGTCACTGAAATTATTATCACCGATATTTTACAGCCAGAAATATTTACTAATGAATATTTTCTGTCTTTTAAAATTATGAATAAGCAATGAATGCCGATATAAGTTATTCGAATTCTTGTTACTGCATTGTACTGAGAACTAATACGAACAATTTCTATCTGCATATCCCTTATACGAGCCAAATAATAGGGCAGAATACACGTTTTGTAATGATTTTATACGTATTACAATACAATTACAATGAAATTATGTGCTAATTTCATATTTTATTAAAAATTGATAGAATACTTAACGCAATAACAAACATAATATCAAAATTTTTTTATTGTACTTTTTTAATCTACTTTAGCGTACGAATGAGAGATAAAGTATAGCTTTGGAATATTTAATATATTTGGTGTTTGTTTAACGTTAGGGGGTTATAATAAAAAATTGTTCCATTTCTCTCTTGAGATTTACTCAAAATTAAAAAACAGAGTACTCGTGGATAATGAAAAATGTATAGAGAAAGTACAATTTTTCTTAATAAATAAATATTTCTACATATGTGCATTGAATACTTACACGCATTATATCACATTTATATGTATGCAGTGCTAAATCAGCAGAGATTCATTCGAATTTAAAAAATGTGAATACGAACAAATTAAACATTCTGCATTTTATATTGATTTCTTTAAAATTCACATCATTTCCAAGGGCAATGAAAATACTTTTCAATCACACTGAATATTCTCATGAATATTTTTTACTGGAGAAATCAAAGAAAGAACGGTTTTTCTAAATTCTAGGTATCAGTATTCATATTCTTTCTTTCTTGATTCTTCGATTGAGAAATGATTCCTCTATCCGCACTGCCATTAATTATCCGACACTGTCTATTGTCGGGAAAGAGTTTTACAAAAAGCTTTCTTTTTTTCCCCAGCATGTTCGTAAGGAATGAAAAAACTTTGGGCTTTCGATTTCCACCACTGCCAAGTTTTTCTTTAGCCAGTAAGCATCAGAAAACTAAGAAAGAAAGCTTCGGTTCACAGTTTCATTCAATTACTTTCGTTGGTTTTCTTTTTCTTTCCGATCCATTCCTACTTCTCGTAGCGCGCAAGTATTTATTCGTCGAAGCAACGGCGAGTTGCGGAAGAAGACTTTTAATTTTGTCTTGTTGCTTAGTTTTGTCTTTTTTTGGTAAAGCCCTAAAGATGAAGCAAACGTTTAGTTTTAATTCCTTTGTAAATATAGAATGCCACTAATTATAAAAGTTTTTGAAACAGCGTAATCCTACAAGCTTTTGTAGAAAATCTGATATAGAATATCAGAAGATTTTCGAATAAAATTCTGTTTTTCGGATTTGCGCTGAAGGTCACAAAATAAATTTTACCCCAATTTTCAAATTTACTTTACATTTAAAAGCCCATTCATCTTAAATTATTCTAATTATTTATTTTTCATTTTTGTTTCAGGTAATTATATAGTTGTACGCATATCTACATACACCCAAGTAATACGGTAAGCAGTAAGTACTTTAATAAAAAATTCCAATAAAGTGCAATGACGAATTGAGTTTGGAAAAAGACTAATGCGTCTTTCGATGCAGTAGCATGAAAATAAAAGAATGAAATTAGGCACATCACCGATCCTTGGGTACGAAAGGAGCAACATTTATCAAACATCCACCGAACAGCAAAAGATTTTCAAAAAGTAAATATCTTTTCGATTATGAACGCGTCAATTGCACGTCAAATCTCGGATCAAGTAACAAAGAGTAAACTACCGCTGATACGAAATCGCGTTGTCGGGGGGTTCACGCAGTTGTAGCACAAAGTCTGTCTCAGGAAGGAGTGTAAAATTCAAACGGACTGCGTGCGTAAATTGTTCAGATTCGATTACTGGTTTTGAAATTTGCAAATTGAACATTTGCGCGTGTATTGTATAATGAGTCCTCAAACAGTACGCGAATCGAATGCTGAACAACTTTAATAATAATATTGCGAAATAATGCGACGTAAATTCTAATACTTGTTTCAAAAATCAATGTACAATCATGTTCAATAATATTAAAAATGCTATTGCACTTAATGGAAAGGGAGAAACGTCTTATTTTCTATTAGTTTAAATTAATATTCTTTTATTTATTTATATAAAACAAGCTGAGTTATTTGCTTGAGAATGGAGTATTGTAAATCAGCAAAACATCGGTTTCTGGAGTATTTGCAAGATCAACGAAGGTTTTGTTCTAATTTTATTTAGAACTCCATTTAAATACACATCCTGTACTAATTCTTCAAAAGCGAAAATTTATTTCTTATGAAAACGTTCAGGCTTTTATAAAAATAAGGCAATATAAAACTTTGATTATTTTAAGATAGCGATTTAAATTCCATAGTCATAAAAAGATACCAAAAGCGACTGTTTTAATTATTATGTTGTCAAGTTTTCATAAGAGTTACAATTCTCATTTATCCACGTAGCATTATTTACCAAAAGAACTTACTGTGAAAAAAAAGAAACACATACACGGTCGAATCCAACACGAACGTCACTGTTAGATTCGTGCGATACGGTGGTATGAAGAGAGTAGTTGTGGCTAGTCGTTACTTATCAACTCGGTGAAATGATGATTGAAACGCGCAGAAAGAGCCTCGTTCCGAGTAGAAATCCGCTCGTTCCTCCCGTGTGCAAACTTGCGAGGTACCTTTGAGTCACGCAGCTCTTGATCGTGAATCTTTGGTTCCGCTGTGGATTGCACGGATGATCAAGCAGCATCTCGTGATCGAGGCGAATCAACTACCATTGACTAGTTCGGAAAATCCAAACCCTAATGAATACCTCGGGCAAATACAACACCTTCGTTATATTATCGGTCTTGCGCTTCCAAAGCTTCGGCTCTTCTTTTGATAATGATGAACATTTTTACGAGATAATAATAATGCTATAATACTGATTGGATACTCAAATTATGTTTACATGGTACTTTTTGGCAAGAGAATTGTGGGATCGTATATTAGATTAGAACATATCTATTGTAGCATAATTAATCATTACGACCTTTAAAACAGAACTTAAGGAATTTTACATTTTGAAACTAATTTTCGAAACGAATTCGAAGCGAAGTTGTTCATTTCAAATATATTATTAAAAATGTTAAAAAATTGTACAACATATAAAAATTTTCAAATATTTCGAATAAAATTGATTTTTTATTATGAATCGCCCATTAAACCTTTTTCATATGACCTCTTTTTATCCGATAGTATATCGATAAAATGTTTTTATATCAAGATGAAATGTAAGTAAGTTTTCAATAAAAAAAAACTTAAAATATTATATTAAAGATTTTATTATTTATAACTTTCTTCCACTGGGTGGATAGTTTAGCTATTCCGCCTTCTTTTGAAATCTTAAATTACAAAGTATCTTAATCTGTAAAAGTAGATTACTTTTTCAAATTTCAAAAGCTTTTTTTACAGAATATTATGTAAATAGGAATATCAGCGACATAAAATACATTTCCTTTCAAAGAGAAAGTTGTGAAATTCTTGGCTCAACAATAAGAGCTCAACAAATTTTTAATCTAAAAAACATTTTATCCTTCTATCGTCTTAAAAATTAAGGAAAAATATTTTACGAATATTTTACGAAAAAAACTCATTTCCTACATTTTTACATGCATAGAATAATTTTCTGACTGACAAACTTCTCTCTGAACTACAAGCAAGCCCTTGTATAAGTTAATTTTTCAGATATATTGATCAGTTTTATTACAAAGGGCAATATTCATAAACATAATTAACTGTAAAATCTTTATTACCTTAAAATTAAGTTTTAAATATTCTAGCTTAAATACTAGCGCGGGTCCTCTAAATGCGTTAAGATTTTAATAAAATTGAATCTCATATTTTAAGGGAATGTTGCCTTCGTGTAAGTAACATTCGCTCGTTCTATTAGTAACAAAATATAATTTTTAGAATAAACTTTTGGAGAATGGTATGATTTTTTCTAAAAGAAAAAATGATTAAAATAAATGTATAAATTTAACTTTGTGTCTGTACGTGAATACTATTGTTATAGAAATTTATTTTCTATAGACAGTTACAATTGCTTTTATGAAAAATATCTTTTGTAACTAAATAGATATTTGTTAGTATTTTGTTTTTCATGTATTTCTTTTAACGAATGTTTACCAAATGTCCTTCACTAAGTATAGGAAGTATAACCGTGTTGCGGTTATTAATGAGAAATTCATATTAATATCATAAAAATAAATGAACTCTTCATTCTTAAAGAATAATTAAACAACAGTTTGCTAATTATGTAAAATTTACAAAAATAGATACAAAAGAAGATAAGACAAACATTAAATTTCTTTGATCGATCGAGACACCATATTGCCATTTAATTTCGATTTTCTATATAAGTATAAGTATAATATACCGTAAGTTCAAATAAGTTGTACAGACATTATTTATAGACTAAAAACATTTGTGCCAAAGATGTGTTTTATAGAAACCAACTTTAAATATAGAATAAATTTCACAAAAGTTTCTATAAGCATGAATTTCATTTGCAAATTATGCGGTAACTTTTAGATACTATAAGTAATAACTCTTAATTATTTAATTGCACTTTAAACAAAAATCAGTATTTCGTAATTAGTATTTAATAATTTGAACCGATCGTAAATATCTTTAAACTATATAATCCCTATCAAAAAGACACATAAAAACGATAAAAACATCGGGTTGCATCAGAAAAGCCACAGTCTTTGAGCCAATCAGGACTTTGTTTCATAAAAGAAAGTTTCGTGGCAAAACCAAATGCGATAAAGATCAGAAAGTTGCAGAGTCACTTGAAGAAAGAAACAGAAGCCGTCGGAAGGAGATGGAAAAACATTCGTGTCGGTACTTTCGAATGAGAATACCGTGAACTCCCACGAAATCCTTATTCATCCCCTCCTCCCAGAGATGAATCGACTGGTGCATATCCTTATTGCGTCTGCTCGTCGTCTCCTCGATATTCTGATGTGCCCTGGAGTTTCGAGAGGCAGGAATCACGGGTTCCGACGTCACGGCTGCCGAGTGCAGGTGTTGCAGTTCCCGACAAGCGCCGGAAGTAGCAGTTCGAGTTCCTCATGTTTCGCTTTTCTGGGTTGTTGCTCTATTCGACACCCTTTTACTTCGCAGAGAAATGATTCGCGATTTGCGATATTTACAGACTGAAATTTCAATATTTTGTCTGCGAGTGTGAGTATTTTGTGTTCGAATAGAGCTTTAAAGCTCTTGTATGTCTATTTTATGGGTTATTAGTGCTCATTCCTATAATTTAATTTAAATATTAATTTATTTGATATCTGGAAATATCCCAAATATTATTAATAAAAACTTATCGAGATTCACACTACCAAATTGCATAAAGCTGCATTCGATCAAATGGAGTTTTAAACATTAATTATATACGTAAGTAATCTTATTTTGTGTTCTCATGCTCGAAAAAAGTGATTTCATTTCTACTATAAATAACAGTAAAGGCACTGAATGAGAAATTTTAAATCTGAAATTATCTTGCTTTAATAATGTACTTCAATCTATGTAAATTCATTGAAAGTTTTTCGTCGACTTATATTTATAAACTCGATATTGATCTATTTATGTTCTATATTATCGACATGTTGAATGAACTCTATTGTACTTAGAATAACACTATCAGTCATATCCATCGATTGCTTAGATGTTAATTAAATTATTTAAATCTACTTTGGTGTAACGATACTTTAAATATTCAACTTACCATATTCCCATAATTATAAAATAATTACTACGTTTAATATATGACAGTGATGACGTAACAGCTTTCGCATGCTTTTCAATTCCATTTATACTTCACTTATTCGGCTTGAAAAGAGTAATTTTGTACACTTGAATCATCATTGAGCAAATATAATTCATATCTCAGACGTATTACCTTAATAATCGCGTGGAATCACACCAATTTCAAACTAAGGTAAGCAATTGTATCTATCCGAGTACAGCAATATATCAGTCTCTCATCGGGTTGTACACATTAAAGTATACTTCCTGCATAGATCATTCGCAAAATATAAATGTTCGCGTCTGCATGATAAATAATGCACAAGTATCCATACATCAGCAGTATTATTTAGGTAGTTTTCGTAAGTTTGCACAGCAAATCCCGGGCTCACCTGTGGCACCTACTCCTTATAATCAACTTCGCAACAGCGTATATTTCAGCTAAAAGAAAATATCTATTTATACGACACTGGAGCGACAGACAGAATTCCACAAGAATACTGGCGTACGATCTCAGGAGACGCGTAGGTATTGTATAGCGAAATACTGGCCGATAATTCCTCCGCGTGTACCCACAGTGAAATGGTTTACGTATGCTTATGTATATATTCGCGAGTTGTCGTAGGAGGATTTGGAATTTCAGAACAGGATATAAGTCTTTCGGCAATCGTGATTCCGGTGCGCGAAATTTTTCGTCGGATTCAAATTTCTGTTTTCCTGATAGAAATTTATCAACACTATTTCCCGTTCTTACGGATATGTTGCAATGTATAAATTTCAGGTATTATAGATCAAATAAGAATATGAAAATGTGCGAATGTCGAATTCGGTTGAAAAGTAAATCTTCGTTCGATCGAGCGCGTTAGAAGAACTCTGTGATGATTAATTGCAAATTACAACTACATATGCTTCTCTCTAATAATAAATTTTACGACAATTAAATTAAATACAATGCATTATGCTATTGAATATAGTACATTTGCACGTAAGGTATAAATACTTGTCGTGAAAATGCATGTATTGAATTGTATAACTTTGTATAAAAATGTTTAAATTTCATTATAAAAAAGGATATATTAAGGATAATTTTATGCGTCCTAAACAAATTTGATTATTTTGAACAACGAGAACTTTCATTACAATATATTTCAATATTTAATAAAAATAAATTCATAGGAACGTTCTGTCAATCGAATGTGGACAGTTGCTTTTCTGTTGCACTTTAGGTCTACATTCTTGTTTGCTTGACTATGAAGATCGATTAATTATGTAGGTTGATAAGACACAAATATGTATTGACGGTTCACACTACACAAGTTAAAATTAAATTGAAATTTCTAAAGACTTGAAAGAGACGTCAAATCAATAATATACTTTAACAAAATATTGGCTTCTGTTTGTTTAAGTTCGATTTTGATGTATGTTTTGAAGTATAAATAAGAATATAAAGTTCACTGGTCATATTTTTATTATAATGTATAATATTTTGTTTTATATACATTCAAAATCTCATATCTTTTGTACCGATAAAATGAATTTCAACGTGTGAATATTTTAATATTACTTAAAATTATTCGGTAATTATAAAATATATTTTATAGAAGAAAAGCTGTCTTAAAAAATCTATATATATATATATATATATATATATATATATATATATATATATATATATATATAAAATACATCACAATATATCATGTTAAATAGCTGCTAATAATACTTTTCATTTTTTTATTCGAGAATGATAGTAAATACGTTTTAATAGAAGCCAGTATGTAGTGAAAAGCTCGTTCCACATTTAAAAATTTCTCGAATGTAAAATCAATAAGTGTATTTGCAACTGATTTATGAAAGTAATTAATACATCACATAAAACTATGTGTTACTGAGATTTGCCATCTATTTCTTATAGGTTTGACTATTCTAGTAATATTAGAAACGAGTGAAATATCGATTTTCTGCATATGAAATTAATATTTATTTCGATCAAGTAATATGAGTTACAATAATAGTAATTTACTACATATTACCAAATAAATTCAAATTAATATTTTGAAGAGTATTAAAAATATATCAATATTTCTTTGTGGAGAACACTACAAAGTCTTAAAGATAAAATTATTTGTTAATATTTTTATAAGTGCTAAACTGAATATTTTCATTAAACGGCGAATCAATCAAATACTAAAACATAAAAGAATTCACAGTAAAAATTAATATATAAATCTTTTTATTTATTAGATAGACTTTTGATTATAATTAATATGAAAAACTCCAAAGATTTAAATAAGCATAATTTTTTATCGGGGTATGGTTATTATTCTGTGCAGTTTTATTTCTTTCAAAACTTAAAAAGAAATTCTTGTTTTCAGAATGATTATGTAACTCAAAATGTTTATTAATGAAAAATGAAAAAATGGAAGTTATGATGTAACATCAACGTAAAAAACTTAAAAGCTGTTTTTGATATAATTATGATGTAATATTGATATAAAATTTTCTATTTGCTTCAGAATTTTTTATTATCATTTGAATTTTATCCTTTTAAAAATTGTACGTTGATAAACGAAGTAAAGCTGTATTTCACAGTGATAATCCTGATTTTCCAGAAGAAAATTGTTAATATATACCTCCGTTAATGTAGACTGAATTTGCGTTTCTGCATACGGGAATCAGAAAACATCTTTAATATTTGTAATATTTGTAATTTCCATCCTTTCTTGCTATAGAAAAATTCAAAGGACTTTTCAAGAAAACGGTAAAGCATGACTTAAGCGACTAAAGTTGTCGACATTTTTTTTAACTTCAGATGCTCTCATCTATCGATTAATAAGATTTTTGTAAACGATAAGATTATTTATTTTCAGAAATGAGTTATGAATTTCCTACACGAGATTCAATTGAAACAATTATTTCCGTGTTTATGTTGTGATACTATTCTTCATAAAATTTAAAATTGTGATAAAAAATTCTTTTACATAAGCAATAATATACACAAGTCTATTTATTTGAATCAAATAAATAAAAATATTTTTTTTAAAGCACTTTTATAGTTTTCACATACAATATTATTATACAATTTTATAGTTTAATATATTACTTTGATATTTTTTAATCATTGTGATAATTTCGATCGCAAAAAAGGATCGTGATAAAAATTTTAATAAAATCACCAAATAATTTTACAATAAACTTTACTTCTCTTTTAATAATAACGTTTCAAATATAATTTATATATTTTCATTTGTAATATCAAATATGTTTACCTGAGTAGTTATATTTATTTTGCTGAAAACATTGTTTTAAAATTAGATTTACAAGACGTGTGCAGTTATTTGATTCTACATATATTTTGGCCAGAAGTTAAAGCTTCACCATTTTTATTAATTTGAAACGTAACAGTTTTGAAAAGATTTATTATATGTATGATTGTCATTAATGTGATACTATCGAAGTTTTTAGGTAAATTAATAACTGTGGACCACAAAAAATTGTGGACCAAAAATTTTCATTCTAAATTTCTCGAGGTAAAGGTTATTAGGATACTGTATTAGAATAAATATCATGTAATTGATAAATAAAAATTGGAATTCGATGGTACATCGGTCAGAGGAAAAAATTATTCATTCGAGATTATTGTGCGCCTTATACACTATATCAGCTAAACTGTACATATTTCCTCAAAGTGAGTCGAGAAAATACAACGTTTACAATCCTCGAGCTATTTATTGTCGATTCATGTATGTCATCAATACAAAATACGTTGCTCGCATTAAAACTTCGTTTTTTTAAAATCCTCTTCTGCCTCCATAAATCCTGTTTCAGTACTTTGCGATGCAAACATTGAGAACGCAATACGCGCAGAAAATCCAAGTCTTGAGCCCTCGAGAGAGAGAGACAAAAGTGTAATAGACAGACAAAAAGAAGGAAAGAGTTAAAGTATGGGACAGATAAGTGAAGAAGACGGTACGAGTAGGAGACAAGATAGAAATAAAGTCAGAGAAAGATAGAAACAAATGAGAAGAAGAGAAACCAACAGAGTGACCCCAATGGCTGGAGGGGCATTTGATTGAACTGAATAATGTAGGACGAAGGGCATTGATTCGCTCGATAGCATTTGGCATTCCCTGGGTACTCCTCTACAGTGATCCTCTCCCTTTCTCTCGTTCACTGGGTGTCTCCTTCTCGTCTTCATTTTATATCGAACGTTCGATCTCCGTTTATGCGCTCTTTCTCTCTCTTTCTCTCTCTCTTTCTCTCTCTCTTTCTCTCACTGTCGGTAGAAGCTAAGCAATCATCGTTTTGCGAACGCTTGCAAATACGCGATCTGCGTGTTTACGAGTACTACGAGTATGTGCACAGAGGGTGATTTGTTTGTTCGTCCCGAGGGCGCGATGAAGCTTAGATGGCTATTATCAATTTTTTCAAACAGAGGAGAATAATAAATTTGAATGTTGAATGTTCTGGAATTTCAGGAGGAGTATTTGTGCATTTGTTATCGTTTTGCTTTCAGTTTGGAAGAACGTCGAATACGTTTCCAATTACTAACTTACATTTATCTACATATGCGCACTTTTACTCCTGCACATCTCTGTCTTTGTATATTATACTAGTGGTTTATTATTTATTATTTATTATTATTATTGTGAGAGAATACGAATATTTTCCCAAATAACTTTCAGAACAAGCAAAATCGTTTTTTCTTTTAAGTGGATATGAATTTTAAACTCAAACCATCGAAAATATAAAAGTTAAAAAGTATATGAAATTAATATACTTAATTACTATAATTTGCCACATATTTTGCTGCTTATATAAGGTAGCGCTTACTGAATTATATTTTAAAAGCTTCAACAAAAATTATTCTTTACGAAGACATATTCGAACAAAAAATTCGCAATTAAATTGATTTATAAATTATTCAGGAAAATTCTTAAAAGATTGAGGCTTTGCTGAGCAGCAAGAAACTTTTATACTCAAGACTTGGGATTTTTTTTAAAACGAATACATTTTCATTTACTATCGAGGTTTTGGTAGTCTCTGTTATATTGCTTAAAAGCCAATAAATTTATATATGCAAGCGGTAGCTCGCAATAGGAAATTCTAAGAATGTTCGAATTACGTTAAATAAACAAATTTTTGATATTAAGTCGATGAAAGTGGGCAGAATGAAGTTTATCACAATTGATAAAAGATAAAAATTTCGTACTCTCTGTATGCACTTAATCAAAACACAAAAGAACTTATATTTCGACAATGATAGTAAATAAAAAATTCAAAAGAAATTCTTTATTAAAAATAGCGTAAAATCTTGACTTCTTTAAGCAACAAATTATTTATCATTAATTACATCTGATTATATTTGTTGTAAAATCAATAAAGGCTTATACGAAGTCGTTGTATTTACATAATATGGTCTACATACCAGGAGACATATTTTCGAATAGAGTTTAAATTATAATAAATTCAACGATATCAAAATATAGAAATTTTCTCGATATTATCATTTTTTATATAAGACCTAATTTTTGCAAAGACGGAAAAGTTTTCATCGATTCTCTTTACCAAAGTTTTATCACATTAAACTCTAAGTCTTTAAAGAAATTGGTTCAATGCAGAATTTTTAATAAACGAAAATAATGATCGATAGATTCTAAAAGCTGACAAACTGTCGTATAAAGATCGAGTATATGCTAGATACGACTGTATGAAACATAACTTCGAAACCCCGTCGATTCGAGTGTCTCTTCGCCAATCTATACTGTCAAATGTTTCAAGAGAAAGAGAGAGAGAGAGAGAGAGAGAGAGAGAGAGAGAGAGGGAGAAGGTACAACTTCTCCCAACTTGAATTCAATTTCAGTTGAACGAGCCAATGTTTTATCTAGCCACATGAGCACGTTTCTTTTTTCTTTTTCAAAAGTGAGAGCATCGAAACGTTTGTTCACATCAAAAGACAGAGACAGTGGAAGAGAGAGAGAGAGAGAGGAATAAACCATTCGAAACGGACTCAGCGGTGCAATGAATCGATATGTGCACGCATCAGTACAACTTGCCGCGAAATACCTTCGAAAATGCTGTCGACGATAGAGAAGTGATTCTGCATTCATTTCATTTGGGTTAATAGATTATAATTCTCAAGTAAATATTTATCATTTCTAATTATGTAGTTAGTACATTTAATAATATATACACTCTTGGGTGATATTAATGACACGATTGACAACATCAAAATTATTCCTTAGATTTAATATATTCTAGTTATTAACTAACTTTGTCTGTCAAAGAATATTCTCTTACAAACGTTAACGAATCTTAATCAACGTGACCTATTAGTTAATTCATTAAATTAAAATAAATGGGGATATTAACAATTGAATTGCAGTTTTATTTCTGTACTTAATAGGGAACATAGGATACAAGATTCCTGAAATCATTAACAGTTTATTGCGCGTCTAAATCTTATAATAAATAGTATAAATTAAGAGAAAAACAGTAATAAATTACAGTGTATTTAATTTGCTCAAGAAAATGAGATTGATTTTAATTTTTTGGTACGATTACAAATCTTTTAAAAATGAAAAAGTATGTTTGTTTTTTAACGTAAATAATGATGCGAAAAATGAATGTTTTCCAAAAATAAAGCTAAGCGTAATTTCATATTGATACTAATATTCAATAGGACTTCTGGAAAATAAATTACATTTTTAATTTCATAATAATATAGTTGAAGGCTGTTTATTTATAATTAAAGGAAAAAATGTAATTGTCATTACATCACGTTATAAAATACCATTAAAGTTTTTAATTCTTAATGGTATAATATATTCATTCATAAAATCCTAAGTTTCTATTTAAATTTATTTAATTTATTTTAATCCATATTATTCCACTATTTCATCTTGAACATTAAAAGAGTATAAAATTTATAATTTTTAATTTTTATAAATATCTCATAATACGCTAAACTAAGAATCGCGCTTCGAAGTTCCCAGTTATCAGAGAAAAATACATTTTAATAGTATGATGGCATGTCTGCATTATTTATAAATTGCTTTAATTATAGGTCGTAACCCAGTTTTCTGCAAAACGGCTTTTTCAATCGCGGATAGCGATTCTTAAGTCAAGTAAGCAACGTTTCTTCATTACTTCGTGGATGAAGAAAATTTATATGAAATTTCGAAAAGGAACGACCTTTGTTTACTTGCTATATCTTACGTAATTCTCTACTTGTAAAGATTTTGGAAATGCAGAGGATATGTACTTATTCTTAAAAGAAAAACAAATACTTGAATTTTCACGTAATGACGCACTTGCTTCTGTTTTTCAATTGATTATTAAAATATCTTACTCGCAAAATATAACGTATCGTCGTCTGTCCAACAGTAGCTATCATTGGCTTAATGTTTTGTCTTTCGTACGTTTTATTCAATTAATTTACTTGGTTTTATTAAATTGAAGAAAACGCGATTCTGCCCGTTAAATACGTAGATGAGCTTTCGTATCAGATCGTAGCACTTTGACTCGGAGTTGGTAACTTCGCCGTTCCGAATTCTATGTATCATTCGTCTCTTTGGCTTTCTACGTGCATTCGTCGGCTTCCTTCCCACGCAATGGCGTTAGGATTTTATAGATGCGGACTGGGAACACAGACCCTGGCCATAAATCGAACGTCCGGGATATCCCGAAAGCGTGGGCCGACGATGCGTATTATCGTCGGTGGCACGATGACACACAGACAACGGAGCTGTGCATTATTCGAGCTCGGAAATTATATCCGAGCGACGGAGGCTCACCCCTCAATGCCGTCCATTTTACACTAAACCTCAGAGGGATATTTCGCTCCTTTCATCGAGAGTTTTTTTTTTTATGAATAACGAGTAATATGATATTTACCGAGCATTTCTCTTTGATTTTTCTTGCGCCGAAGATTTAGATGAACAGCGATTGGTGTTAAAGTATCACGAGTCTGCTTGCGAAAAATATTTAAATATCCGGACACTTTTCTCGTATACTTTGCGCGTAAAATAATGGACTCTTATAATTTATCCAGGTCTTAATCATTATTTTATTACTGTATCAACCTTCGATAATGGCCGAACGTTATCCGATTTTTCTACTTAATCTCAACAGCGTTGTATACTTTTCAATGGATTTTTTCGTCATAAAAGATTTATGATTTTGTTCAATTAGCGTTCAACTGGTAGTTCAATAATATGTAATAGAAATTTTTAAGGGTGTTATAATAGAGGCCATAATGAGGCAAATTTTTGTCAATATATATAATGGAGTATTAGAGTAAAATACATTTTTTCAACAAACTTAAGATATATATTAACATCAAAGTACTAGTTTTTTTTTTTTTAAATAAAAAAGGCAATATAATTTATTGTTTATAACTACAAATAAGATGACATACTTGATTTTCTTTTAAATAAACAATTTTAGATATATTGAATTTTCAATTAACCTACGTGAAAGGTAATTAAGAATTTAAGTCCGAAATGAAAATCATTACGTGCTTTTTAAAGACCTTAAGAAGTAAAGAGAAAGGTTTTCTTTTAGCTGACACTAACGTCTAAAATTTTAAAAGTAATTCGGTATTACAGGAAAAAATAGTTTGAAGTATACAAAAAAAATTTCATTTTTAGTATTGAATATAAATAAAGTCTTCTTTTGTAACATCGATATCAATATATTTTTTTACGTTGTCTTACACGCAGGGAACGAAGGTTCAAGAAATTAAAATTTTCTCTCTAAATATATAACTCTATGTCTATCTCTAATAATAATAATCTATCTAATCTCTATGTCTATCAGTCAGATTGATCCAAATAATAATAAGAGACTCGAAGACTAACCAAGGTGTGGTATAGTGCATACTTCTACCTTGCATATATTCTTTTTATTAATGAAAGATAGATTAGTAAGTAAAAGATGTATGTAAGCCCATTAAGTATATTCTGAACGGTTTTTCAAACGATTAAAAAATATTAAATTTCAATTCAAATTATAAAGAGAAATGAAATAAATTTAGAATTATTGAAATTTAAATTTAAAAGCCTTCAACAGTACTGATATCAACAACTTCAAGCGCCTTCGTCTCACAAACATCAAATCTTGATCTTTAAATCATTTGAATTTTACTTATATTGAGCCCAGATTTATCAAATGTTTTGAAAGAATAACATCGTTAAAAGTGTAATAAAGATATGGAAATTTTTCAGAAAAATTTGCGTAAATTTTATAAATTTTAATAATTTCAAATAATTAGAAGTATACTTTTATCATACGCTACATTAAGTTAATATCGAATACATATATCAGATGTAATATTTTTCAAATTTTATACGGACCTCTTAGCTTTCCGTAATTTGTTTAAAAATTTAAGAAACCGTTTTAAAATAAATTTAACATTAATTATTATACTGTTTATATAGTTTTCGCTTGTCATAAAATGTACAAAATTATTTATTTTGATTTTGTTCTAACCTGAAAATATATACCGCATTTCGATGAGAATAAGTTTAACTGAAACAATTAAAAACGGCAGCTGTTGAAGTGAGTTTTATTTGTAAAACTCTTTTAGTTGATATTTTTTTCATGAACTTATAAAAGTCACACTGAGAAATGAAACACTAATTTGATTAGAAATTTGTAATGCCCATTTTCAAGAAGCTTACTTCAATAAGTAATTTCAAGTATACTTTGCAAATTATAACGACTTTTTATTTGCACAAGTCTTATTAAAAAATATTATTTAAGTTGTATGAAGTTCATTTTGAATAACGTAAATATAATGTAAACTTTTTCTTAGTAATAGTTATCTAGTATCTAAATTAACGAACAAATTTAGTGACTACATTCAAATCATTTGGATTGATATTTAATAATATCGTATGTAGAAGATAAAAAATTTCAGTCTGAAATATACGGAAAAGACGAAAATTAGTCTAAGTGCACAAAATTTTAAGCCAAAAAGTCATTTATACTCGAGGACGATTTACACAGCAAAGCTTTCGAGTGGAGCGGCTTGCCTAAACTAAATTAAAACTTATGTGTTGAATGGGCATTAAAAAACCTGATTATGTTAAAAGTGTGCTTTATTTTATTCACTTAGAAATGTACATTTTGAATTTGTTATATTCTAATTAAAGTCAGTTCTGAACCATCAAGAGCTTAGAGTCTCAATTTCTAACAGCTTTTCACTCTAAAAATAACATTTCTCGTTAAAAAGCGTTTGAATAAATATATAGTACAAACATTTTTATACTTCAAACTGTTTTATACGTTTTATCCTCTGAAAGAGTAATATTATTTACAGTTAATTTGAGAAAAACTCTTCAATCCAAAAATGAATTTTCCTTTTTATGTATGACTAATAATTTTATAGAATCCTATAAAGTCAATATTAAGTCTGAAAATATTGATCTTGTGCAAAAGGCAAGACTAAAATTCCCGTACTTACACGAACTTGACGGTACGTGTAAGTGCTCCACAAGGATGTCTATTTTCGAAAATCTACGAAATTTCTTTGGTACACATAGTTTGAGTATCGTTTACTTCAGAAACCAATAATTTATGAAATATTTTATTTTTTCAAGTTAACATCATTTATAGTATTTGCACAATAATTAACGTCGATCTGAAAAATATTGCAGTTAATTTTAAATATATATATATATATATATATATATATATCACTAAAGTGTAGGAGGTTATCAATAATGAAGTACGCGTAATGCACTTGAAGATATTTTACAAGTGCACTCATCGGGCGAATATTTTTATAGAAGCCCGCTAGAAGAGTACATAATAATATGTCGCACTGTGATACAAGGAGACTCGAAGAAACAGACACGCGGACATCAGTGGTATATTTAGAAGATCATCCATAGATAGCAAGAATTATTATTCATACATAATAAATACGAGATGAAAAAATGGTAATTAGTACCAGATGTATGAGATCTCTGTTCGATATCAAAATTGATTATGTTAGGTGTATTATAGATAAAATCATATTGTTAGAATAGACGATTGGATTTCCTTAGTGAAAACAAAATACATAAGTTACTGTTTAATGATTAATCTAACGAATTAAATATTTTTTTTTGATAGTGGATTTTTAATTTTATATTTTCGAATATAATTTATATCGAATTAAATTTACGATTAATTAAACTAATGATTCCTTAACGCGTTGGAACGCAGAAATCGTGGAATATCTTTGAAAAATCAAAACGTACTTAGAGGAAAATTGGACAACGGACAAGAATATTTTAAACGTAAATCAAAAAACATTGTCACCTAAATGAGTATGAATAGCCAAGAGCGACTCTCTTAACTCCCTTAACCAGAGTGCGCGGAAGAAAGGCGAAATGTCAGGTTATTTCTCTTGCGCGAAAGCCATCCTCGCGTTTCATCGATGTAATCGAGTAAACGAGAACGATTCGACATAGCGAAAGCAGAGAGAAAAAGAGAAGCAGAACTGTTCCAATTTCCAATCAGCGCATACGAGTTCACTCGCAGCGAGAAGAAGCGAAAGAAACCCTTTTCCTTTGCACGTTGCTTTTCAATGCGTTCCAAAAGCCCTTTTCCATTGTCCACTAGAAAGGGTCGCGCTCGCGCGAATTAATTAGCGTTAGCGAAGTCCAACCCCTTCCAGTCATCCCAGAAGTAAACGGAAATCAAAAGAGAAAAAAGGGGATGCGAAATAGCGCGAGCTGCGGCGTGTGGGAATGTGTGGTAATGTGTGGTAAAGTAGAAGAGCGGCGACGAAGAGAGAAACCGTTAAACAAGCCTTACCAACATTTAATATTGAAACTAATACTTTTTGCAATTTATTGCGCGGAGTATCTGATATTTTTTTTATGGACAGGTGGTATCTGGATTTGGATGTTAATCTTGTTATTTCTCTTCGATTGAAGCGTCAATCGGACAACTTAACGCAATGCAAAAGGGGATAGAGTAATTGGCGTGGACTGCATTACATTTAATTGCTTCGATTTTAACGAGCGATTTATTGTCGATAATGGCGTTATTTGGAATTTTGATAATGGGTGGATAATGCTTAATATTTGGTTAATGTAGCGCAATAACACATTTAAATACGTGTCACGACTTAGGGGACGGGATATTGATAATAAATTTTAACGAACAATCAACGTATTTGTCCGTTATTCTATAAAAGTGATATAACATTTTTCTTGAATCGAAGTTTATATCAGAGTTGTGAAAGTGAAAATTTTAAAACTAACTGAAATACATTGTTTTTCGATTTATCCAGTGGCCAAATTGAAGGAAACTGACGTTGCCGATGTACATCATAACGAAAAATCATAATTACTTCTCTCTTTATAAAACTCTTGCAAGAAATTAATTTTCAGCATAAAACGCGTGTTAATTATTGTTTGGAAAATCTATCAGTTGACTTGAAGATTTTACACTTTTAACGATCATGCAGATGAAATCAAGGATGAAAAATGCATTTTACAATACGAACGAATAAAACGAAGCCCAGAATTTAATTTTGTACAAGTGACTGTGCGGATACATTTTCTTTAACAGCCTTCGCTCTCGCTATCTTAACGTCTATCGCCCGTCTTTTATCTTTTTCACCCACAACTATGTCAATGCACATTACTTCATTTATCGTTCATAAAATCCATCGCGAGAGTGCATCTAAGTATTTGGTGGCATTTTTCATTAAGTTCGAAACTAGAGATGATGCACGTGTTGGCGTGAAAAACTATCAATTTCAAGAATGCGCGGTAATACACACAAACGTATTTCACATCATTCCAGGTCTAATGTACGCATTCTTCAAATATTCCCTTTTAACTTATACTGCGTGCAGTTGTGGTGAAAGTTTAGGGAACGACATACGACCGTATATTGATTGGCTCTGATAACAAGCTTTAAATTCTAGCAAGTGTATTCTGATTCACAACTGATAGATTCAATGAAACTAAGTAACGATACGTTAGTTATTACACGTATAACAGTATACGTCCCGCCTAGAATGCATTAGAATAATTATAATCAAGAGAAGCTGATGCTTGATTTGAAAGCGACTTATGAGAAAAATCAATCCGAAGATAATGATTGTTAAAAAAAATCGTCGATCCAATTATCCTTCGTTAATAGCTTCGTAAATTTTATTTAAATAATCGAGAAGTAGTAAAGTAATTTGAGAATTAAGAGACATTTCGTGTCGGACGATAGAAGATGACAAGTTCGTAATATAACTATTCATCGTACCAGTAAAAGAATAGGAACTTATTAGCTTCCTTGTAAACTGAAGTGCATTTTTCATTGATTCGGCGTGTTTTATTTCATTACGAGTTATTACTCTCACGCAAGAACATCTTTTACAAATCATTCGATACTTACGATAGATATAAAATCTCGCGTTATACGTAGAACGCAATAATAAACGGTAAAAATATTATTTCTTTTAAGTTTTTCCGATTGTAAATTTAATCTCTATATTTACAGTTTTCGTGTAATGGATTATCTGACGTTAAAATTTTTTTAAGAAGTGAATTTAGCAATAAAAATACACATTTTTTTTATTATTAAATTTCTGTTCCCGTGTACTGCAAGAAAATAATCAAGATTCGTGTCGATTCTTTCCGATAAAAACAGCGTAAATGTATTCTCTGTGACTTTGTCAATTTAAACGAGTCGAATAGATGTGAAATGTACAATTATTCGCTACTCGCGGCTCGTTATAAATACCAATTTCATAATCTTATGCTCGATTATATATTCATCCTTTAAATTTATTCTGTAAATCCTTTCATATAATTGCCAGTCGCAGCTCACATTTTCATCACCATATTAATGTTCCAAATTTCATAACACAAGATTTCGTTACAAACCAACTAACGCATCCAATATGTTTTCGATATTAAGTTCAGTTCGAATTATTATTATTTATTTATATAATTTTACAATACTTAAACTTTTATTTTTATATGATTCATCAATTTTACCCAATCTTGCATAAGCGTAAGTGACTTTTATAATAATTATATATAATTATATGTATAAATACGCGTCTACCTCTTCCTGTCCTTTATTCGTTAAAAATATCCTCTGTGATGTTTATTCAGTCGTACAAACCTGCAACTACTAAATACAACGTCGTTTATATCGTCTACCAAAATTCAATGGCATTATCAGAAAGTTCATTTTGCACGCATAACTGTAGAGTATTTCGAGCTGATAGAATATACTTTATTGCAAAAATGAATAAATGTATTATTTTGTGCCATCATGGCATTTATTTTCATTGGAAAAATATTTTAATTAGTGCATGGATCGATGAAAATTTAACAATTAATTATAACATTAATACTTAAAAGATTAACGTAGCTGCACAACAGTCGTGAATATACCTATTAAATGATTAATTAGATACATCTATATATACTGACATTGTGTTAGTACTAATTCGAAGTGTAAAATAAATAAGCTAAAGCTTTTTGAAATATTCATTTATAAGTACTAGTTGAAAAGATTTCAATGGACGTATAATACTGTAATCCTTGCGTGTAATTTATTTTTTATTCAAATTTAACCAATGTAATCAATTTTAACAATTATTTCGTCTTTGTAAAGCTCACTGAGAATTAGCTTTTTAAATATAAAATATCTAACTTTTGATATTTATAGAATTTATTATTATGAGGATTATTAGAAAATATTTTTTATAGAATATACTTTTTTCTTAGATCGTTTTATATATCTAATCATTACTCTCTGATTAATGTAACTCCGTGACATGTAATGAATTTATTTTACTAACAGAGAGAATTAGAATATAATATTATGGACTTACGCTCTTGAAAATATATATATATATATATATATGCTTGTGTATGTCTATGAGCATTTATTTGTAACTGCATATTTGAGGGAAAGTGCGAACAAGTCCGTGAATGTACTATCCACCTAACAAGAGTATTTATGATCTAAAAGCGTGAAACAGAAAAAACATGCGCGCACACATGTAAATACGTACGTATAGCATATATATATATATATATATATACACCCATATATGTTCGATGAAATGAAAAAGAAGGCAAAAAAAGCGATCACGGTGATTTCAGGAAAAGAAATCATGAGATTATCAAGATATGTTTACTTTAAATTGAAAAAGAACTTTTTATAAAAAGTTTTTATTTCTTTTTAAAAATGTACGAATTCTTTATAATGTTTTAATACTCTATTAGTCTTAATTAAAAATAGAGAATTGCATAATATTGAAGCTTTTACTCGAAAATCATTGATGATTTTTCAGATTTATCACATTTTTACTTTATCTAATGACGAGTAACATTTTTAATATAAATATCGGATTTTATCCGTAATTATTGACCAATTACGTTTATTAAATTTTTAAAAAATAAATTCATTTATAATATAATTAATTAAAACTTTTTCTTTAATTGTTCAAACATTTTGATTTATCTAACTGAAATATCATTATTTTTAAGTAAGTATTACGTGCACAAGTATTTCTGTTTCATTTAATTTAATTTTTCAATTTGATTAAAATAAATTTTTACGCGCCGAAAAGGTCTACGTTAATTCTAAAGAAAATTTTCCCTATCAAACTAATTATATTACGCCTTCAATAGTTATATATCCGAAGATTTAGCGCGTAAATTAAATATATAGTTGAAATATCTAATACAAATAAATGTATTCTCTAACGAAATCTACTATCTATGTTATAAAGTGAACTACGCATGATACAATCAAGTTACCATATAAATGGTTTTGTTTAATCTTTGTATCGAAATCGCTCATTCAATTATAATTCATGATATTACCAAGAAGAGAACAATAAAATCGCTTTTAAACTGACACTGCAAACAAAACTGAACAGTGTGTGCGTTATAGAGGAAGGAGTCCTCAATATTCTCATTATGTTAGCGGAAGATTCGTGATGCCTAAGTCTAGTCGACAATATTCGTCAAATTAGCATAATTGCATATTCCGCTCGTTTATTAAGGCTACGGTAGTCCATTAATTTGAAAGAGGGGGAGGATTCACCGGGTTCTCTGGATTTTGACGAACAGCTTTTCCAGTTATTCGTGGTTTGGTGTCGTGACATGATGTTACACGCCCCAACGACTACATTCTTCCTTCGATGGTAATGATCTTCTTAGATGGGTCACGTGACTCTCTGATCTTGCACAACTTCAGACCTCGAGGCATTTCTTTTATATTGCGAGTACTGATATAAGATGAAAATTAAATGCTGTAGTTATTGGAAACTCCAATGTTCCAGATTTATTATTTTTATTTTGGCTGACAGTTGCGTAAATGTTACTGACAAGGCTTCAAGTTTTTTCTAACCAAAATACTTTATCAGCTTAGAGCTGTCGAACTGTCGTTTTATGTATTTTCACGTACGAATTTTTTAATCATTTTCGTTTATTCGTAAAAATCTATGCTAAACATTAATCATAGGTTTATTATTAACGTAAAGAGCTTATCTTTCAAAATAATTTTCTTGTTGTGTATTAAATTTTCTTATGAATATTATTATGAAAAACTACGTACTAAAAATTTTTCAAGAAAAAAAAAATCGTTACTTGATTAATCACACAAACGTGATCTGAATAAATTTATGGACTTTAATATTAATCGGCACGTCTCCTTAGCTTACTGACACTATGTACATACTTAATTAAAATTATTAGTTTACCAACATTTCTTTAGTAAAAAATTTCGGTTGGTCTCTATTTTTATTGCTAAATATAGATCCGCAAACATTTGAAATTTTTCTTTTAATATCATTTTTAACACCAAGTATTTTCTTACAAGTGTTCTTAATATATAGTTTAATGAATATTTGTTGTAAATGCTCATGCAAATGATACAAGTCTTTGTATAAAACGAATTAAAATATAATTATTATACCGAATACCGGAAAAAAAGGTTGCATTTTACAAAGGCTCACGAAGCCATTTAAATATAATCTGAAAATATACAATGCATGAACATTATAAAGGCTACGGCAAAGATTTTTAATTAATCATTTTTAACTTACTCAATATTTTATTCACTTTTAGTAATATCTTTAAATTCTGAACTATTTGTCAAATTCCCCTTCGCATTGACAAATCCTTTCCCTCCATCATAATTCCAATTAAATATAGGAAATCGGTAGAATAGGAAATCTGATCTGGATGAAAAATTGAAGCTCACTGTGGAAAATTTTCGTGTCTTTCCCTAAGAACATCCAGTTACTGGGTCTTAAGTATCGTAAGTGTCCGTAGTAACGAAATGCTCGGAAAAAACCTTCCCGATTTGTTTTACTTGGATTTAAAATAAGAGTCGCATCGATGGTTGTTATACTACACTTGCTTATGTTTTTTTCTCGGTTTCTTCATTTTTTCCATAATTTGCTCTTTCTTCCTATGTACTAAAATGTGAATTGAATTTTTCACACTTTACAATACAATACATGGTATTGTAAATTATAAGAATTAATTAGCTGTATAAGTTTTATAAAAAGTGATATTAGAATGTTATTTATAAAGTTAAAGAAATAAGTTAAGCAAAATTAACATAACGAAATCCTTTGTACGAACTTGGTACTTTAAAAGTATTTATTTTGACAGTTTAGGTTAAATAAAAGAGCTGTTTATACTCCTATAATGACCTTCCTTACCAATTGCTTCTACAATATTAATTTTACAAACCTTTTTATCATTCAATTGAAGAATAATTAAGATAAGAAACTTACCTCTAGATTTTATCCATAAATTCATTAAAATAACATTTATAACTATAATTATAATTCTATAAGGTACGCGTATGAGACACGTTAATCAATTTATCGCATAAAATGGAATAATAGGCTGGAATTTGTATTGACTGTTGTAAAACCATGCAATTATAAGGAAAATCTAATTATCTTAATTTAATCAAAATAACGAAATAGACTCCTTATATGCTTACAAGTCTAAATATTGAAAGAGCTTTTGAAAACTTTTGAACTTTTCAAGCAGATTTAAGGCTTAAATAAAATTTTAACTATAGATTATTTTCTACTTTACTTGTCTCAGTTTTAAATGTACAAAAGATAAATGATACGTGAAACAATAGAGAATCTTAGTCTCGTCAATGTTTGAACGCAAATTTTACTTGAATATAAGTAATAGCCGTATTCATTAGAAATTCTTTTTAATTATCCTAACTTAACTTTAATTAACTTAACATACTCCTAATGTTCATACTAATTTTTATAAAAACTTAATATTACCACATATATATTAGTATAGTAATCACTATCTCTTCATAAAGTCATAAAATTGATTAGAATTATAAAAAAAAAAGGCATATATCAAAGAAATTAAGATTATGTACTGTAAAATTTCTGAAAAATGAATAAGAAATTATATTAAAAATTTGACGAAATGCTTTTATATATATATAATGAGCATAGATACATAACTAATTAATAAAGACATTTAAGTAAAAGAAATTAAAATACTTTGATGCACATGCTAATTTTAGATCTACTTTCGTTACTTAAAAGAAACTTAGTTTAATATCTATTAGTTATTTTGCTTCCATTTATGTTTCACAAATTTAGAATTAAATTAGCCATGTAGATTCTTTTGATTACTAATTTTAACAAGCCTGTTTTTCTTCCCTCCCATCATAAATATAAACAAGAAGTATTGTCAGTAAAAGCAATATTATCTCCTCGCAATCTCAGAATCTAGATATAAAAATGCTATATATCTGCCAAGCTTTAAATGGATTGCTTTAATATTACTTATGCTTTGTTATCCAACAACAAGTAAACTCCATTTCATTGTCACAATAACATTTTCTCTTTAGAATTAATGATAATGATAATTCTGAATTATCAATAAAAACAGTTTTCATGTTTCAAAGGAACGAAAATGTTGATACATTGACTTAAGATGTTATTTCTACAAATATAAGCAAATATATTTCTACAAAGTATTTAATAAAATCAATTTTGCTAAATCGTTTAAAAGTTAAAAAATAGCGCATAAAAATTGAAAATATACATTTTAATTTTTTGTAAAAGTATTCCAATTTGTCTGTTACATTTATATCATTATTAAACGACAGGCTTTTACGTAAATACATAAAGAATAACTATTTCAAATATTTTAAATACAATCCTGTAATTACATTAAATAAAAACAAGTCTACTTCTATCGACTTCTTATGTTATTCAATTACTTGAAAAACATTTATACTTTTTGTCATTTAGAAAAACAAAATAACTCAGTAAATACTTCTTTTTATAAGCACATATAAAAAGAATGATAATAGTGTTATTTAATTATTGTACTATCTCCAGAATATAATAGATTGCTGAATAGATAATTAATATTTTCATTGAAAGATATTCAGTCAAAAAATTTATAAAAATTATCTTATAAGTTTCATTGCTTAGTACTGTTTTTTAAAACTCAAAATAATATTCGACATTGTTAAAGGTAAATAATCCTACTGAGAAAATTCTACCAAACGGAGGATTTTGACGTGAAAGATAAAACTTAGAAATCGAATACACAATCAATATCATAATGTTTTTACAAATTTAAAAGGCAGTTGAAGATTAGAAGTTATATAAAACTTAAACAAAGGATGACTAGATGTTACCCACAATATATTTATATATGAAAAGAGTTCGATCGGGTAGCGGCAGGTCAAATACGTTTTATTCTCCAGGAAATATAGATATACTGTTGTGTGCATATTATCTCAGAAGTTTCACTATATAATTTTTTCAACTTTTTAGTTATCGAGAAGTTTATTATATTATCTATATATTTTAAATTTTCACTGTTTATATTAGTATAGATTTCAAACATTAACTTTTCATCTTTCATTAAAAAGTATTCAACGTCATATAAATCTTACGTTTCAATATATATATATATATATATATATATATATATATATATATATACTGTTCTCAAAGAATAAATCACAAGTATATATATAGACAATAATTCATAGAATCTACAAGTTCATTGTAATCAGCTTAATTTAATGCCACGTCGTCCATGAAGTGCCTAAAAGAAGTAAAGAGAAAGAAAGGATGAGAGTCAGAGAAGGATAGAGTGAGAGTGAGAGTGAGAGAGAGAGAGAGAGAGAGAGAAAGTGAATGAGACGATGAAAGAAAGAATAGAAACTGAGAAGAACGAAATCGCAATAACCTCATCTCGACTTGTACTGTTTTTTTTCTCTGGTACTAGAACCTCTCCCCCGAGAAATGTCGAGACTTACTAATCTCTCATGTTCACTTTACATTATCAAAAGGCTTGAAAAATTCCATTTTTACTGTTCTTCTACGATGACTCTCTTTTATATATTATGATTGCTTCTTCACTCACTGAAGCTTTGACGCTAATCTTCTAAGCTTCTACTAGAAATTGATAGTAAATCTTGAAACATCTTGTTTTGCGTAAAGGGATATAGGAAGTCCCCGTAATTATAAAAAATGAAACGATATCATTAACATATGTAAATAAGCGTAATAAATATAAATAGATAGAAGGTAAAGTGTATTATGAAATGGTCTGTGCTTAAATGTTAATTCTAAATTTCTTAACAAATATCTCGTACAATGTACAAGACCATTAAACTGAAACGATCCCTATTATCTGTCAAGAACTATAGGTTATCGTATTAAATGTAGCATTAAAACAAGGTTGATAAGCGTAACTTCGCAGGTAAAAGGTGAAAAATCAAATATAAGTAAGCGAATGCAAAACAAGCGATAGACAAATAAACCACGAGGGTGTTGTAAGTTTAAAAACAAAAACTAGCTTGTGCACTCACAAGAGGAAAATATTCTCAACGGCTCTTCTCCTAAATCGATGAATATTCAATAAATCATTCAGAAATTCTCTGAAAGCGTTGGTCGATGTTCTCTCTTTCCTTTATGTCCTAACAGACTGTGTCCTAACCTACCCTTATCCACCTGCTATTTCGCGAATACAAGCTTGGAATCATACTCTATTATTTCAATCGATAAACATAATTCTTGGATTCTTCAATTCTACCGTATCGAGCTCTAAAGTATGCTTTATTTTTTCTCAATTAGAAATTAGTTTCCCGCTTTTATAATGTCGTTATTGTGATTTATGCGCGATTAATCCAGGAAGTACAAAGTTTCGCATTGTACCGAAAAAGGGAATTCGCGTTGGTATTAATGTTGGTCCAAAAAAAGATAGACAAGTAAAAGTTTATAAGACCAGAAGTTATCGCTCTGTTATTCACGCCAGAGATTTTATCAAGTGAGGCGTTCTTTAAAAGTAAGTAGTCGCTAAATTCAAAAACGTTAGGAATATCATTTTTATGGTCGAAAGACAAATCAAGAAAATTATTAGGTTGAATAATAATTTATTTTACAAAAGGTGTTTCCCTCGCCATTATTAAAAAACTTTCTCGCTATTTCAAGTTTATTCACGAAGATAATCCATTCTTTAGGAGATAAATTTTGTGGAAAATTCGAAGTAGAATAGAGAAACTAGAACTCAATGCCCAACCAGAACTCAATCTTCTAAGTCATATGTTACAAAGTGCATGTGCCCATGACAAAATTAATTTATTAAAAAGAAATCTTATTAACTTTTAAAGAAGCAATTTCAGCTAATTTTGAAGATCTACCACGAACAACAATACTTACAAAAAGTAGTTTTATAATAAAAAGGATAGTGATGGAGTTATCGTGGAAATTACGAATGAGCCTCGCGGATAAGTATAAACCGATTTCAGATTTAACAAACGGGTATAATGAATTATCTAGTTTTATTAAGTATGTACACGCGATTGCGGTGTACTCGCGTATTCGGCGGTTGAAATGGTTTACAATCATTCGTTAAATTTTTACAGTTTCATCTCTGTGCTACGATATGCACGCAAGTGTGTATCTTACTAAAAAAGTATGTGTGAAAATGGTCATGTACAGGTTCATTCATCGACGCGCAGATACCCACAACGATAAAAATTTAACGATCGTTTTTGATATACGATAGCGAAACCATTAGGCTATGCCATCTATAAGTAATAAATTTCAATTCGCTAACATCCAACAGCCGATAAATCACTTCACTTCTGTGAACATTGCACGATTTTCAAAGACTCCTATATTTGTGGGCACGCTTTATTGAGATTATTAGCGTGAGTAGCTTTGGAGTTTAATGAAGAGCGTTCAACGCGTGTTTTTATGTTTCCTGTCTTTTACGTCTATCTATTCTATTTCTGGTTTATGCATTTCTGAGGATCCGTCGCGAGCGATTCCTCATACACTTTCATTGTTTTACTTCGTCTGGTACTCCAAGGTTAACGCTCCGTGTATTTTTCGAAAATCCTATAGTTGTAGTACTTTGTAGAATATGAATAATTTCAATGGGAAACGTAAACACTTCGGAAAGATCTCCTTGCGGATGATTTATATAAGCCTGTGAAAATAAAAAAAGGAGACGTGTATTTTTTCTGCTTCTGAAATGTAATAAATCCCGCAAAATCAAACATCCAAAGGAAGAGAATAATTTAGAACATTATTTCGCAGAATGTTATAAATTTTCAATTCTCTGATATTAGATATAAACATTTTCCAAATATGTAATACGTCGTACGTCAAGTAATTTTATTTCCATTACAACTTAACTCCTGCATTACGTAACTAATAATTTCTGCGCACGTGCGAGCTCGTCAAAATTAAATTTTTCAATTTCCTCGCGGTGTCATCAATTATGCCTCGATTGGAAATTACATTTGTCACTGTACGAAATGGATTTGATTTGACAGTAATAGATATTAAAAAATTATAGAGAAAAACAAAAGGAATGATTGTGGGCGAGGGGGTGGGAGGGGTCGTGCAGAGAAAACGTATGGTAAATGTAGATTGAATAAGAATATCGGGAATAGAAATGATGATTGATAGGGAAGATTTGATGGGTGACAGTTTTCACGCGCAGTGTAAAATCTGATTGAAATTTGATGTTGAATCTGTCGTTGATGTTAGATCGTTTTGAATGCTCAGGAGAAGAAAGTGAGAAGCTAATTACAGATAATTTCGTTCAGTGTAAGTTGTCAAACGCTTGAGATGAATTTTGAATTCATGTATATAGTACAACGTCAGAGACTTATTACATTTTGATTTTATCAATTTTTCATAGATTAAGATATTGAATGATTTCATAATTATCTGGCTTATCAATCTTTGACAAATACTGAACGCAAAGGAGGAAATAATATCATTAATTGCGCTATTAGACAAATTACATTTAGTGCAAAAACTATGAATAATGAATAACATCAATTGATTTATGACGCAATATTTTTAAGCAAAACATCAAAGTGATAATTTAATTGTGTACACATAGCAGAACTGTAATACTTATGAAAATTTAAACATTATTCAGCTATTGTTGTTTTGTTAATGCTTCGTAAGTAAAGTTTTTACAATGAAATTATTACATTATTATTTCAAACGTACTTTGTTGATATTACTTTTGTTCTTGTATCTTTTATTAATATCTGATCTAATTATCTACATGAATTCTTTGAACTATTAGTTTCTTTCTATTTCATTCACCAATGAACAAGTATTGTTTTACAGTATTCATGTAACGTTTTTTAGATAAATTAATCCACACGTATAATTATGAAAATAATTTAATGAATATTTTATATCTCGTGGTTTATTGAGGAAGATCAAAAATATTAGTGGCACTTCAATAAATCACTATAAAGAGTGAGCTATAAATATATTAATAAAATGTTGAATAAAAAATTTATTTATACAACTGTTTATAGGAAAAAACAAATCTTTTTTCTTTTTTCAGACTTTTAGGTTCTCCTAAGCTATATATATATATATATATATATATATTACTACATGAAATTAGAAACTTAATATTATAGAACCTCACATTTATAAAAAAATAAATAAATTTACTCGTTTATTATAATTATTATCACTTAGATGTATTATCGAATCAGTTTTAGATATTATTAATATAATATTATTATATTAAATATAAAATTAAAAATGAAACTAATAAATCTGAACTTTTATGTGTATAATATAGATTCGTAAAATAAAAGATATATTTTGCAATATCGGCTTAATTGATTGTTATGCTGAAATAATGTTGGTTTTAAATAGTCGTTTTTAATATGATTTTAAAATCGATCAGTTTTATATTCTTGTATTTTTCGGTCTAAGATGTGTATCTTCTATTGTATTTCATCATAAGTAGGCATTCACCTAAGAAGTAAAATTGAACCGAAAAACTTCATCAATATTTCTTTTACTTGGTGAATCGAGCAAAGATCAGCTAAATACAAAAGAACAAATGACGAAAAATGTGAAGGAGAGAAAGTCGTGCTTGGAATTTTCGTACATAAGCGTATCGACTAAATGAATAAGTGGAGTACGCATATATGCAAAAGAAAAGGTTGGATTGAATAATTGATTTATCGACTGAAATGGTAACTCAATGCAATTATGCGAGTAATTCACATAATTCTTAATGCACAGGGAGTTTCTTGTCAAATGGATAAAATACATTAACTGTAGTGCTAAGTAAGTTCCTATCAAAATTAAGTTTACTTATTTCGAATTAGAACTCGTTCACTATAAAACGTTTAAAGAATTGTCTTAGAACATTTCAAAACGCCTTTATTCTAGATTGATTCTAAAGGACAACTGAAATTATTTCGTTGTTCTCGTTTACAAGACATATTTAATGGAAATTCGACGAGTATTTAAAAGCTTCTCTAAGGAATTGAATACTGTTCATAAACCAGTGACGAATATTACAAATAGTGTATGAATTATTTATTTAAAAGAAAATATAACGAATCAACTTAAATTCCTCCGATTACAAACATTTATACTGATTACTTCGTTAATCTTTTTCTTTATGTACAAATTATAATAAAATGCTCTAGCAACTATTGCATCGTATAAAATAAATATTTAACGTATAAAACTATTAAGATAAATATATAAGTCTTCACACTTGCCTTCTTAAATTCAGAGACAAAAGTCCATATTTCTTTGCGAAAGAGATAAATGATTAGAGCGCAAGAAAAGATGAAGAAAAGTTGCAAATAAAGAGGAAAAACTAGCAAGTATGCGTTACAAAACGTTACGAATGCGATAACAATGATCAACAATCCATAGACATTTTTTCATCAGTTCGCTAGACGAAACCAAGTAGGTCTCGGAATTTAATGGCTATTTCTACGTCGTATTTCTATTTCAAGGTAATTAATTATTATTTCATAACTCTATTCACTGCTCATGATATTATAAGTTACAGTATTTTTAACAGTTATTTTATATTTGATTTTATGTACTGTAATAGCATAGCTTTTTAAATAGATAACATATAATATTTCTTCTTTACGAATAAAGATGTAGTTAATAAAAAATAGAATACGAGCTACAATTCACACGTTATATAACGACGTTATATAAATACGTATAGTTACGTATTTACAAGTTCTTTATATAAGTTTGAGTTTCAATTTTGATGCATTTGAGATTTTCGTGAATGCGGATGATCTTTTTATATCCTTCCCCCCCCCCTAAATTTACCTAATTATTGATTCATTGCTCTTCAATAGTAAGGCACTCAAGCTTTATTTTTAGTGGATACGTATGTGTGTCGCAGGAAGAATTTGCTGTTAATATATGCCATCTGACAATCAGTTATTGAAAAGTAAGTAGTATGCAATTGGAAGATTTCATATCTAACTTAACGATAGGATTTTTCATTGTGCTGTGTTGTGTTTTCAAATATTGAATTCCTATAAATGATATCGATTTTTCCAGTTAGTCACTGTCATAAACGATTTCATTACTTTTCAGCCATTTTTGCTTCAATTTCTACCATTTTAATCCATTTAGGCACCTTCAATTTTACAGTTTGAATGTCTTTTTAAAGGATTTCTCTATACAACGGCGTTCTATAGGATTTCAATACAATCGAACAATAGTTTTTACTTCATTTACATTCATCCGAGGCTCTCAGTACCGTATATCTGAGGAGATGTCAATTTCTCTACCCCTTTATACTAATCCATCTTGTGGACACAGTTGAATAGCGTTAGTTAGTTCAATTTCCTGTAAAGATATTGAGTAGCTGACTTCTATTATAAAATGTATTATTATCTACCCTCGATGATCCCATCGCATACTAACTTAATATTCTCTAAAGTCTAATTCTTATTTGATAAGGTTCTTTTTTTTCTATGTCTTCCTATACAAGTCATTCGGTTAATTTTATCCGTACAATTGTTTTATGCTTTGTCTAACTTTTGATAGTATAAAATTGATGCTCCTTTAGTGTATTTTTTTACGAAATATTATTGATGAGAAAGTTAAAATTACCACGTTATTAAAAGAATGTATTATTTACTAACAATGATATTAATCGACTGAAATTGAAGCCTGTCACCTTCTCTCTGTAAATGCGTTTGCACGCAAGTAGTAGATAATTCATCGAACTTTATTATCCAAGTATACAGACGACTTGCTTATTTATCCTTGTGTTAACTGAAGAAAGACTGAGATCTTCAGTCTTTCTTCTAAACCAGGGAAGTGTGAGTTGACTAGCTTTAAGGATCTAGTGGACTCTGCTTCAGTTACATGTAACAGATTCTGTTTATAGAATGAGATTAGCATTTATGCAGATAAACAATTGTAAATGTCCTTTATTTCATCCACATGAATGACGTTGTATTTGATTATATAAAAGATAACATTTATTTGAATTTAAAAGACACTACTAGTTAGGCAAAAGAATTACATTCGAATTATTTACAATTAAACATATTGACTAATGAATGAGATATTCTAAGTACATCTCAGAATAGTAGTTAACTTGAACAAGTGATTTGTCGTTTGAAGTAGTACTTATTCGTAATAATTATTGTAATTATAGTAATAATTGAGTCAATTGTGTGAGTAGTTCACCTAAATTTTGACGCACTTAATGTTTCCCTTCTAGTGGCAAGACACTAGGCTCGAATTAAAGTTAATTTCCATTTATTCCAACGATATTCGAGATATCTATTACGGATATTTTTGAAAACAGCGATTAAAGTTTGCATATTAATTGTGTATTGAGTAAGAATAATAAATGATGATTATTTAAATTGTGTATGGAATACAAGGGCAATTTGACAAATAATCATGAAATTTTAATATAAAAAGAACGAATGTAAATATTAGTTTTGTATATAAACTTAAAATTTTTACGAGCATAAATATGTAAATAATCGTATCTTAACGCGTTCTTGTCTCCTAAAGTAAAGAGCGAACAAAAGCATGTATTCTGTGGGAAAAGAGATAAATGATTACTAGGGGATACAAGTAAAAGAATAAGAAGAGGAGGGATTGACAGGTATACGATATAATACTAATAAATGATCCAAGACCGGGTGCCAAGACTCACGAGATAGTTGGTTTAAAAATGATGTCGATGATCGACAATCAATAACAATGAATTTTCCTCAAACGACAGACGCGAATTTAGCATTGAAACTATCTGGTTGCCTTTTCAAATTACCAGTTGATCATCTATGATTTTTAAATAATGATTTTTTGTTATTTTTCTTATTATTAAGAAAACGTTATTTTGAAAAATTACTTTATGTATTGGATTAAATGAGTTGCTTTTTCAAAAAATTTATTACAAAAATTAGATATTAAAATTTCAAAAGCACTTAGTCTCGAAATTTGTCATAAATTGAACGGTAATTTAAAAACTGTATTCAATTTACCGAGTTACTTATCACCCAGAAAGAATAAGTTTGATATTGATTACTCGCTTTATTTACGTAAATAATACATGTAAATATCGATAAATTAATATAAATAAAGTAAATAGATTAGCTTATATTACTTCATTTCAAAATAAATATTTAAACATTAAGAATGCATTAATGTGTATAATATGCAAAATATACATATTTCATTATCAAAATGATAAATATTACGTATCAGATACATACGCAAATAATATTATGTATTAGCAGCAAATAATTTCTTATGTAGTAAATTTGAATATGCTCTTGTATGAATATTTCACATACATTCCTATTTTAATTGGTAATTTTAAATAATATTTATACACATCTTTTGTTTTAAAAAACATCTTCATTCTGAAGTTATACAAATGTGAATTTATTTAATCAATGTGAAATTTATCATTATAAATTAATTAAACAAAAATATACGGTACATTATTTATAACTTTACCTAATATTGTATAAAATTAAGAATAAACGAATGTATAATATATCAAATTTAATGAATGCTTAGAAAATAAAACGAATATCAATGCACGTGAAATAATACTTGAAAATAACTGCTTTGAAATGTATTAATTTTTAACTGGAAATTATTTATCTTTATGTTCTTACACAACTGTATATATAGTATGTTATCTCGATACTGTGAAATATACAATTTAAAATACATATTGATTTTATCTTCTTTAAAGTTATGATAAATTCCATAAAATTAATTTTTCATTATTAATTTCATTATTAATTTCGAGTAGGCGTTGAAAAATAATTTAAAATGTTATAATAAGTCCGACTGCGTGTAGCTTATATAGTCTTATGCTACTTCTAGCATGATACCATGCAAAAAGAAGGTATTGAGAGACACATAGATAATTTATTCACTACTTATCTTGCATGGAATACATATATTTCAGTGTATAAAAAAAATATATTTTTTCCGCATGCTAACATGTTTTGCAATAATAAATTTTACAATAAAATTATGCAATACAGAGTAGGCGCTTGATTTGCACATGTATTTCTTAAATACACCGAAATTTATCCTATTAAACCTTACATTTTTCTTTTTCAAAGCTGTATTACGTTAAAACCTGTAAAATTTCTTTTAATATGCCACATTAAGACAAAAAAAAAGAAAGGAGATAAGAATTTTTTAAAACTCATTTCTTTAAACACAGAAATAATTGAGCAAATAGAGATATTTGAAATAGTTTTAATAAAAACGCTCATATTACAATACTGTTTTTGCAAATAAACGAATATTACTTTACCTATTATTGTTATCGTTTTAAACGTAGTTTCTAAGTTTTTTAAATAGACAAAACCGCGAGAATTACGCAAGCAAAATTATATCGAAAGATTACTTTAATCTCGCCATTGTTGGATTTGTTAATAAGCACCTTCTCCTCGAATTTATGGAAAATAGGATAGACTAGTCAAGAAAGATATAAGCTACAGTTCATTGATTTGCATATTATGCGTATATACACATCGCCTACAGCGACTGATGGCACCAGCCATATTTTCTCTCCAGCTTTTCTTTTCGTACTCGAAACCTTCCATTGTACGACCAGAAACGTGTAAATTGCAAACGGTATACAATATACTTTTTTTAGCACCGCTGGAGCATACGGTAATTTTATGCTATTTATTCTTCCTACACTCCACATTTTTCTTTTCGCCAATAATCTTCTAGGATTTTCGTCTTTCACCAGCGGCTTATTGCCAAAGTATTTTTACAGGGAATGTTTATTTAGCATTTTCGCATTTTCACAAACGACATTTATAAAGGTCTGGCTTTAAAAACATAAACAACTTGAGTTGACAATTTATAACTCTAATTGGTCCTTTATTGTCAAGAATTTATAAATTTCGCAAACTCGTAAGGATGCAAAATACTGTATTGTTAGAATGTTACACTCGAGAAGTAAATCATTAATAATGTTGTCAAAGTTTATTTGCAATTTCATGCATCGACATTATTAAATGGTACATTTTCATCTGTAATTAAACATTTAGTTAAATTATCATGTATGATCTACTTTATCAAATTATGTATTTAAATGACAATTATTTTGTATTTGTATTTGTCCTTTGTTGACAATTAATATCGAATAATAAGGATCAAGTTTGACATTTCGATTATCAATTTCTAAAAATATAAATTGCAATCTCTGAATACAATTAACATTTGATGTAATCTCTTATAAAGCCTTTTCGATAAACGTGAAAATAATGAATATCTCATTTCTGTTTAGTAATTTCCTAAATTTATTTCCTAATTACTTGGATTGTTCTAAGCCTTCATTTTCTTTCGTCTTTCTTAACAATGACTATTCTGTCACAAGTTTTATAGAAAAACCCGACTTTTTATTGTGTAATTTTAAAATTCATGTACTCTAACCAACCACAACATGATAAAACTTTGAAATATAATCCACAATAAGAACGAAAAAGATATTCCACGATTTAAATTGAAAAAATTACTAATGAAAAATTTGTCAAATACTTTACTACAGAGACTTAAGGAGTCACCAGTGTATCGTATCTATATAACATCCGCTATCTCTCACCTTTTTACGTCACTCTCTGGGTAAATTAACATCGTAAGACGAGAAAATCTAGCTTCAAAGGCACTAAGTTCAAGAGGCACATCACGTAGAGGGTCTCTTCGGTTCGCTTTTGAAAAAGGTGTGCAGTGCATATCGTACAGTCGAGTGACAACTCAATTTATGTATATGCTTTTTTCTATTTTATCATTCGCGCCAAAGAAGCGAAAGAGATGCTTTCGCCAAAAGTCTTTGAGGTTCTGTGCAAAAACGTCTGAAAATGGTAATGCACGACTTACAATAATGTTACAAGAGGCAAAAGTGGGAGAAGAATATTCAAGGGTAGAAGGAATGTGTATTTTAAAGCTTCATCGCGAGATTATTTCGTTTAAAGAAGCTATAACTGTAGTATAATACTATAATTAGCGATTAAACGAAAGATAAGAAGCTCTTCGATTGTACTTTTTCGAATGTGTAACATAATTACTTGAGAATGAAAATGAAGAAGCCTTTATTATTATAAAAATTAATATGTTCATTTAATTTTCATGTTTTCGTTACAATTCGAATATGAGATCAACAAAGCTTCAAATGTTCTTACACCGAATGAACATTTTACAGTTTCAAGGCTGTATTAGTCAATTAGAGTATTAGTTGATCGTTATAAACGTTACCAAAAGTAACAATATGACTTCTATGTGTGTAAAATACACTTCAAATGAGTAAGAATGAAATTTGAAAAGAAAGTTGTTGAGTTATAAGTCTGAAGCTACATTTTTAAAAATTTTTAACAGAAATTTTATTTTCTTTTGTTATCCTGTTCAGGATAATTGTATACTTTACAAGTAAGTATATAAGAAAGAAAATTACTAAACTCCGACTCTTACACTGATCTAATCTTTAATAGTTAGAAGTTACATTATCCGTTAAGCAAAATACATGTTCGTATAAAAAAACATGAACTTGTAATTGATTCGAAAAATTTTAGTCTTTTATCTGAAAGAAGTCAATTGACGTACGATTTACTACACACTTAATCTAAAGTTTATTTTTAAAGGAACTTTAAAAAAATATCACATTTACTTTGAAAATAAATTTCAAGAAAAATTGTAATTTGTAAAGTTTGTAGAATTACAACATTAAAGAATTAAACAAGATCACGATTGTAATGAAATTATAATATAATACGGAATATTGTTGTAAATTGTGTTACTTAAAAAAATTAACTATATAGATTATAATAAAACATTACTTCAGAATAGAAAATATTTTACCGATATTTTAATGAATATAAATTTAAACCATTGAACTTTAGTTTTACGTAAATGAACTTTATGACATAAGGAAGCACGTCTTAAATATAAGTTAAAATTTGCCTTGAAAATTCTTGTAGAATTTACTTATGCCTAACGCAAGCTTATTTGATAAAAAATATAAGTAAATACACAAGGCCCTGAAAATTGCGTTTATTACCGTAATCTTTTATTTTAATTGCTTTTCCATTGTTATGCAGAATGAAAACAGTTTTTTCTTTTCAATCTTTTTGTTTTTTCAAGATGCACAAATGTTAAGCATATCTATTTTTTAATAATGTATATTTCGTAATAAAGGAAGCGAATGAAGCTAGTAGATTGCTCAAGTATAAAATATGGTTCATTCGAATATAAAAAATTAACAACTTTGTAATAATTTATTTGGATTATCTTAGATCGTAAAACTTTCAGTTAAATATGACAAAAGTCATAACTTATCCGCGTAAAACCTTTGTATATAATATAAAAGCATGTATACACTAGAAATGTTGATAGATATACATATGGATATATTGCAACTTACTTAAATTTTTATTAGAATTTTATCTGACTCCGTTACTAACCCTATTTTCTTTAATGTTTTATGAGCCAACTTCATAAATGATCTTATTAGTTTTACGTACAGGGAGATCCTTTTTATTTGACAGAATACTGCTTTTGTAATAATTACTAATTTGTAAAAAATTATTAACTTTAACGGCACGTAGATTATTTTCATGATATTTGATATTTATAAAATATTTACAAACCGTTTTATTATAATATGAAAAATTATATGTTCTTTATAATTTCCACAAAACACGCGTACAGAATTTTGAATTTTGCAAATACAAAAAAAAAATTAACTAGTGGAGTATCTGGACGAAAATCATGAGTGAAATACCTGGCAAGTAATAACGTTTATTTATTATAATTTAGATATTTTATACTGTCTGTGTTACTGAATGTATAAGTAAACAGCTTATGTACTTCCATAAAAAACAAATTTAATTTCTAAAGTAATTATGAAAAAAGGTTAATATTATAATGAAGACAATTGAAGAATAATTATTCCAGATTTTTCTTTTTCAACGTGATACAACGAATTAAGAAGTTGCAAAATAATTAGCATAGTATATTGTATTAAATAAGTAATTTTAATTGGAAAAATATTGTAATTGTTATTATAAATATTAGATATATATATTTTTTTTTAATTTAATGATGTCTATCGGATTAATTTTATTCTCTGACCTCTTTCTGTTGGGATGTATTTAATACTAATAATATGCATAATGTAATTTCAAAGTTAAAATCTTTTCCAGCTAAAAATTATATGCTTAAGAAAATATAAATACTATCAGAGGAAGGAAAGGATTTATAGTATGAAAATGTATTCAGTGAGTTAGAATTTTAATTCAATACATCTGAGATATAATGGAAGAAAAAGTTTCGCTGAAACGAATACTTGCAATAAAAGAAAATTACATAGTTACAATGTGTTAGAATGAATGAGAATAGAAAAGAACGGAAATCTTAATCCTTGCATAGTCCTTTGTAAAATTCGTTTCAAAAGAATGAAATTCATTTAAGATACTTTTTTCTTATTAATCAGAAGAATTGTGCTCACCTTTTTGAGGATTCATTATTGAGCGATTTATTACTCGATTACATGAATTCTTGGTGAATCACTTTTACTTCACTTTCAGTTTCTGTTCATCTCTCTCTCTCCCGCTTCACCCCTTTTTCTCATTTCTTCTGGCTGCTTTAGCATAATTAAAAAATTATTATCCGAATCCTGATTCATCTTCCTAAATCGGAATAGGTTTAATTATACTATTAATAATAAAATATTAATCCTATGAATTTTTTATAATAAAATCTTAGATTATACGTCTTTAAAAACCATTTGTTTTTCAAATGTGAATAAAACTAAAAAGTTATACGAGATTCAAAGGAAATTTTGAAAACATTCGTGGACGCTGAATGACAACAAACTAAATATATCGTTTTATATTCATGTGACTAAATTGAAATTGAAATAATTTATAGAACTCCAAAAAAAATCCATTTTAAGTATTTGTTTAAACGAAAGTTATAAATATACTGTATAAAGTTAAAATTAATGATATATTATGTTATTATTTTAAATAATCATACGGCGGACCATGAAATTATGCGCGTTATTAAAATTATGTTATATATATACTGAGCTTTTATGCTTCAAAGATGAGAGACTTGATTTAACATTGTTACGCTGCAGGTATCAACAAACTTTTACTCAAGCAAATTAGAGCTCTCGAGTTTAAATACACGAGATGTATACGGTGTGTTAATAAAAATATTAAAAAAAAAATTGAGTTCCTTGAACAGATTTGATGTAAATTTATAGATCTAAACTAATGCGTTATAGTTTTGGGTGGAAATATTCTAAGAACTTTACTATATTAAGAAATTAACTTTGTAATTAAAATAAACAATATTATCGAATACATTTTTTTAACGCATTTGATGTCTTATCAAATCATATGAAATATTTCCATTTTCACATACCTACGTAAGAAACACGATTCATAATGATGGATTTAGTTTAAACGACGAAGTTCTAGTTACATTATATTTCTGATTGTCAATGAGTTAATACTTCATTCTAGAATAAAGACAACGTAAATACATTTATAACTCTGGATAATTCAGGCTTTTAGAGCAAACCAAGGGAATAGAATAAACATGCACCAGAGACTTAAATAAAGGAGAGAAAGAGAGAAGGAAAGGTTAAAATCAATGGAAAACAAAGAAAGCTAAGACTCGTTCTACTTGCAAAGAAAAATGAGGCCAAACCGTAGAGGAAGATTTCAGTAGTGAGAGTACCAATATTTCTGGACCTGCCCAATGCGATTTCATTTTCTTTCTTTTTCCTATAACGTATACGTATAAGTGCACGCACACGCACTTTTATTTCTCATAAAAGTTATATGACAAATAACATTTATTGTTTTCGATGAATTGGTAATTTATTAACTTAATCATTTAAGTTACTTTGAATTTTAGAAAGTATATTTAATCACAATAGCACAAGACATTCTTATTAATAAGAAAAAGTAGAAAATGAAATATTTATAATTCGATACCAGGTAGGAAGAATTTCTTTCAAATGTTGAAAGCTCATTTTTACTAATAAATCCAGCTCCATCGTAAACAGAAATTTTTACATATTTTCTCACTTCCTCCAATACTGTTTTTCAGTAACTAAAAATACAAACATTTTACAAAAAACGGTGACAAATATGTTCGCTGATCTATTAATATAAAAAAAAAAAAAAAAAAAAAAAAAAAAAAAAACTGTTAACTTTTCAATGGAAGATTAATGTGCACAATTTTTTCAATCGAACAAATCAAGATTCTATCCTAAATTTAGTTTAACATAGGAAAATGAATTTCCAAAATATATTTGAGTGACTTTGACGATAATTTCTGCACGATTATCGTCGATGAGTTCGAAAAGCGAATAAAAACAATCGACTACTTTCACCTCGTGATTAACTTTAAGCGCAGACTCACTCGCGCTACAAAATCTGCCGCTGATGTAACAGGAGGAACTGAAAAACGCTGCCACAAAATCAGTCAACGCGTTTACATCGATCGTGTTGTTCGGTAACAGAGTCCCGTTGAAAGGAAAAGATCGGCATCCGCCACGAAGAAAAGACGTCAATGAGGCCCGCAAAGGAGAAAAAAGCTAACATTCTTTCCATCGTCATCCGCTATGAGGAAACACGAATGTCAAACCGTCCTTTGCAGGGCGTCCAAATCATCATCTACTTGGACCAACTAACCCATACAAATACCAAGCTTTTTTACTCGTTCTTGGGGCGTGAGCAAACGCTACTGGATTAAAAAACCGGAAAAGAAATTTCTTCCAACCTCTATCAACTCTCACTTGCAAAGTATACCGTTATACGTAGTACTTTCTTGAAATTTCAGAATTTCTGAGATAGTGAAAGTTCTTGATATTTATGATTGCTCAATTGAATTCACAAAATAATGTAAATCGTGCACGAATTTCTGCTAGATCTTTAGTGTTTCGTATATTTTAATAACATATTCGAATTGCATGTCATTTGCTAATGCTCTATTGCATATTTATGAATATTGTTTCGGATGCAACCATGAAAGCTAAAAAGCTATAAAAAGAATAATGATATTTGTGTCAACGGGAAGAACGGAATAGATATATCGAACGTTACGTAGATCGTTCTGCACTTGCTTCCTCGGCAAAATTCATGGATAGTGAAAAGGAAATTCGGAAATATTGAAATCGAAAAAACAGAGAGATAATCGAGATGATAAAAAGCGAAAATAGAAAACAGAGAAGCAAATAGATGAATCGTGGTGCACAAGACCTCATCGTATGCGTCTCCATTTTGTATTTCCTACAATGTGGTTAAGAAGTCCGACTTAAGGAAGAATTTCAGTATTCGAGTGTAAGCATACTAAGATGTTAATATTACGATGATTGGAGTTTTCATGTAACTTAGGAAAATAAGAAGTAGTATTCTTTACATGCAGTTGACTCTATGAAAGCAATTTAAAATCTGTACAAATTTTCTTCTTATTTGTCAATATTAGGATATATTCATTTATATTTATCATATTAACGCTAAACAGCGTTAATATATCGATCACTTAATACTCGTATTATCCGAAAGTGTATTTTTTCAAGCTCTTTAAGCACGGGCTGAGATTGTAACAACTCAGATATAATTGGATAGTGAAACTAATTCGTAAGTTCAACTGGTAATGCGTTTTATTAACAAACTCTTGTCTTGGTTTGACAAACGACTTTTCACCTACGCGATGACTTTCCGATAATTGATAAGCATTTGCAAGAAGTCCTTCTCACGTTGCTTTGTTTACTCCCTCCCTCCCGCCTTCGACGATCCTTGTTCCTTAGCAGATTCGCGTACGAGGTCTGTAAATCTTTGGTACTCTATTTTACCATGTACTTCAGTTTGTCTGCTGTACGTTTGTTAGATTCGAGTACTACTGTCTTACATGTCTGCACATTTTTCAACGCGACGTTGCTCTATTATATAGTCGTTCTTTTCAGAAACTGAAAATGAACAATCGGGAGACTTGGGGAGAGAAATTGAAACTCGTCGACGATAAGCAAGTCTCAAGGAAATAACACAAATAATAGGAATAATAATAATAATAAAGTTGGTGTTATGAAACATTTTTTAAATTTCTCCGAGTATATTTTTTTAAATCACTTTCACGCCTCACTTTCCCATTTATTGAAAATCTTCAACTATAATTTAACATTTTACGTAAAATCAGAGAAACCTATGTTTCAATAAGTGAAGTCTTTAAAATGAAACTCTTATTTTAATGAAAAATTATACCGACGTATATATCTCAGGAGATGCTAAAAATAGGTCAAGGAGGAATTTTATTTGCATTATAAACTTCGAGATAAAAAATTTAAATGATAAATATAACATATTGAAAGGCTGTATAATTTATTATACAGAAATCTGTTAATAAATCTTCAATGTGCATTCGACGAATAATATATATGTTACATTCGAAATTGTACTTTAATATATTTTAACAAAGTTACTACTATTCTTAATCGTCAGGGTAAATTATAATTTTCTTTACTGGGTAATTTAATTCGTAATTAATCCACAAGAACCATTTTTATTCACAAGACTCTAGTGGCAGTTATTTTTAAACGATTATAAGATTATGACAAATTAATGTACTAACATGTCATTGAAAAGATTAAATTATTACGAATGTCGAGTTCTAATACAATATTAAAAGATTAGTTCAATTTCATAAAAGATAGTTTTTTGTTCCTGTGTTATGGGTGTTAGTGGAATTAAAAGTAACTTCTGTATCGGAAGGATTATAATACACTTACGAAGATATTTTTCATGGAAAATATATTAATATTAATTTTCGTAATATTCCTTTAGTTCAAAAAAATTTCAACTTACTGCATTATTCCTTGTGAAATAGAAATAATGCATTAATGCTAAATTCTGACATTCCACTATATCATATGTGTCTTGCAATATTTGTAGAACAGAAACTAATCATATGGAAAATATGAACTAGGCAAGTATCATTAATATTTTCAGACGGGTAAAGTTTACTAAATACAGGTACATCCACTTATTCACAATATTGTAAACTTACTAAAATGAGATTGTATCGCATTTGATTATGCGCCAAATCGCCTCTCTGTCGTGAACAAATTGTCTATATAAAAACAGATATGATCGCATAAAGTTTATATGTGGCTACGTAAGGATTATGTATCTATAAAATGACATGATAAATGTCAGAGAATTTTTAATGACTGTAACATTTTGTACGCATTCGTATGCAATCGTGTTTTGAGCGTCAATGAGCTTGTACCGTATGTTGAATAAAATTGACATAATTTTTAATTGAATTATCCTTAGTTCGCCATACGTATAGAGTAGAAAAATTTTAGCGACAAAGTGAATTTTCTGGAAAAGCCAAAAAAAACTTACTCCATTACTTAGAGTGGAAAATACCTTTAATTAAAGTAAAAGCTTGTTGCTGCGGGTATGCAATCGTGCGTATATATCAGAAGTTGTAATTTCGTCTCTGTGACGTAACAAAGAGACACGATTTGAACAGAAAGCGCAAGGTTGAGGAGAAAATTCTTGAAAGTGACGTAAACGACGCAAACTGGAAATATTTCTGAATTCTTTTGTTGGTCGATCAATCATTATTCACGAATTAATTGTTATACCCCAAATTCTCTTTAGTACGAGAGTACGAGCTGGTGAATCGGTCGAATTATTTTTGGTAGAAATTCGATGAAAAGATGAAAAGAACAGCCAAATTGATGCGACGATCGTTTTCGAGGCGCAATGTTAAACATTCGTGTACAATTTATGACAGATCTTGAACACTTCCAGTCGACGTATCAGACAAGTCTGCGGATAACGCGTGGATCTGCAGGAAAAGATTTGTGGAAATTCGCGCACAAAGAGTATTTAGCTGCTGTCGGTGGCGCCTTCAATTTGTCAGGAAGCATCAATGTGTGCTCGAGATTCATGTCGGACTACGTGGCTTGAATGAAAAGCCCGGCAAGCCATTACTCATCGCAATCCTGTTGCTCGCTGTATGGACGCACTTGTACGCACGCACACCAAAGCGTCATTTGAGCAGTTCCTCACTTGCCACGTGTACTCGCGTGCGCGGAATATTTCGAAGCGAAAGACGAGGGCCTCCCTAATGGACTTGCGCGTACCTTACGCTTCTGAATTTTTTATACGTTAAATTTCTGAAGAACGGCCTCCAACGGTTCAGTCGCTTGATTTCTCATATTTTTCGACATTTCCACTGTCGTTCATCTAGAGTTTTGTTATGTTTTAGAGATTATGTCTTTAAGCTAAAGTTCGGTTCACTTGAAAAAGAAAATAGAGTAATGAGAGCAAGTGAATAAAATTGAATAATTCAGTATCCAAACATTTAATGAAGGATTGGTGGGATATCAGGATGTTGATAAACATCCCAATAACCCAATAATCCATAACTGTAAAAAATAATTCTTTATTTCGATCATAAAATATCGTTAGTAATAGTAGTAGATAGACAATTATATTTAGTATATATAATTTAATGATCGTCAAAGTTTAGTAGGTCGTCACAATTACAATTTTTACACTTTAATGAAAATGTGTCTAGTCGTACACGAACATCTAGTCATAAATTAACGATTCCAAAATGACTCTTTTACAATTTACTGCCGTACACTCAGAGCATTACAACGCCAATTATCGAAATCATACAAATATACTCGTCTACGAATTATGTATATAATGCTTGCTTGTATTCCGCTGTTATCAGACACTCATGGCGGGGCTTACGAGAGGGCGTTGCTGAATAAATTGCTTTCTAATTACAACACACTGGAGAGGCCTGTCGAGAACGAAAGTCAACCCCTGCAGGTGAAATTCGGCATTACGCTTCAGCAGATAATCGACGTGGTGAGTACTGATTATTTTCGTGGTTAAATGAGGTCATCTTTGACTTTTCATCTCTTACTTTTGCTAAGGGGAGTGAAGGATTTTATGTTACAATTGTTAACTTTTTACCGGAAACATTAGGTCTTTTATATAATTTTCTTATTAGGATTAAAATGTTTACCCGTGTTTTCTTAGTTGCATTATAGTTGTACGATGAGAATATATTTTCCAACGTTTACGAATAATGGATATGTAAATATGTAAGTGAAAGTACTAATCCACGTTAAGTGCCTGCAACTCTAAATGTAATGCACGTATTTATTTATTTATAAAGATATCAATTGACAATATCCATCGTAAGATTAGAATTATTTTATCAGCATAAAAAGTTATCTTACTTTAAATTAAACTTTAATAAGGGAATTTAAATAACTAAGAGACTTTGATCTTTTACATTTCCAAATTGAACAAGCTCATTTGTTTTGAATTTTAAAAGCTCTCATTTAACATGAAACATCTAAAATGTGCGTTTAATTAATGAATTTCTACCGGTGAAATATTTATTACAAAAAAATATTTAACTGCTAGCTGCTAAAGAACAAAAAGGTTGCGCATAAATTGACTTTTAAATGTATTTACTAACGAAGGAAAGAAGAAAAGGCATAGACGTATATTATTCAAAATATTATGAAGTATAATTTAGGATTAAAAAAAAATAGATCGTTATACAAATTTTCTTTATTTTTTCAAATAACCATAATAGTTAAATCAATTGTTTTCGATACAGAAAACATTTGGAGTTCCTATTAATCTGAATCGAGCTTACAGTAAAAAATATATAAGCATTTAAATAAAAGTACATGTGTTTATTTAATGTATTCATTACAAGGAAATTAATTAGGTAGCACTTCATGTTCTACTGATTTGTTTACTGTGTTAAAGTCATTATTACTGTACATTGTTTTAAAGATATGTACATCAGAATTCATGTATTTATTATCTAAAAAGAAAATTGTATAATGCATTCTACCGATCAATAGTTTGACCATTTTTCAATGTGATGAGTCTTAAATTATAATGAACATAATGTGATTCATCAATTATATTATTGTATATAGCACGTTATATTACACTAACAATTTCACTGAGTTATTAAGTGGTAAAAGAATTTATTTAACAGAATAATTTGGAAAAAAATTATTTGAACTTTTATAAATATAATGAATGTAAATGAACATATTATGCTTAAAAAAATACCTTTGAATGTATAACCTACATATTTTGACACTTGGATTAAACTTTTGATTGGAAAATCAATTATTACAATGTCGACCAGTACAACAAATTTGATGAGAAGTTTCTTTAATCATAGTTTCAACATCAAACATACCATAAATCAACCTATTACATAAGAAATATTGTAATGATGTAACGAGTTAATTTGGAAATTAATAATAAATATTAAATACGGAACTGCTTTGGAAAAAGTTTCAATTTACTTAATTTGGTACCTTCAATTCTCATACTTACAATAATATTATGGTTCAATGCTGACTTTAGGCTGTAATCGATATGTAGCATAAAACTGGAAATTATTACGTGTTACGTGTAAGAAAACAATTATAATATTAAATGTTGTAATTACTAGTAAGAGGCATGAAAACACTTGAATTTACCAATGAAGTTGGTACATTAACGAAAGTTTATTTAGGTATAAGCATTAAGGCATGATAAACAAAGGAATATCTTTAACCGGTACTACATATTATTAAGTAAAGTGTATTTTAAAGTAGTAGAATAAATCCGCAGTGTAACGCAATTTCAAATTTTTGAAAAATGTATATATTTTAAAATCTTTATAAAAATCTATAAGAGTAAAGTCAATTTTTATTCAAAAAAGAAAGTATATGCAAAAGAGAAAGTATAATAAGAATTTTTCATTATGGTCAATGGATTTTATACATATAAGCAAAATTTAAAAATTCATCCAAATATTTAATTTAATCAAATGTCTATTAATAAAAGGAAACGTTCAACTACAGAGTCATTCAAGAAGGCACAAAGAGACTCTTCAGACACTATGTCTTAAAAATTATTTTCAAAAAAATTGTTTCAAATTCTTCTATTTTGTTCAAGCATATCATTTTACGAAAATTTTGGAATTTTTAAACTCTAGTCTGAGTTATCATACTTAAATAAATTCATTAGGCATCTACTACAGTCTAACTCAATATTTTTTTAAAACTTTCCTTTAAAATACAATTGTTCTCTAAATATAATTACAAGTAGTCGGTGTTTTTTTAATATTCTTTCGTTACCCGTTTTTCTTCATACATCTTTTGCTTTCCACGTAAATTTACTTTCCTTTGTATAAATCAGATAAGAGTTTTCTAAGTTGCAGATTTTCTTAAATTGTTTGATATTTCAGAAACGTGTATTAAAAATAGAGTTTTGAAAACATTTCAATCTTAAATTTATTCCCAGTAGAAAGATTTCAAATATAAAAAGAAGAATTTTTTTTAAATATTTATTTTTTCTATCTCTATTCAAGGTCTTTAATATCTAGTTTTCGAATGTTGTTTCCATCGTACAAAAACCATAAACTAACAACGTAATTGAATTTACGTTATTTTCCGACGAAGCATATTAGTTGTTGATTGAAAGACAGTCACTGTGAAGCCTGAATGTAGATAAGGACTATGTTTCCTTTAATTTCGTAAAAGTTGTAATTATTTTGAAAACTTTTCACTTAAAGCGACTGTTAGTTTAACGCCAATAAGCATTTTTTCTACTGATGTATTACTACAAACGGAATGGAAACGGATTTTCGGCCGAGTTTTCCAGTACTTTTACCGAAGAAAAAAATACATTTACCGCCTACAGATAAACAAAACCAGGATACCGGAGTCAGAGAGGAACGAACGAGTTTATCCGAAGCAGTTAATTCCCAGGGTACTTTTAAGCCGAAATCACGTTCAATAATTAACAAAAGTCTTTGGTGCTTCTGCGATCCTGGAGCCTCGAGCTTGTAAATATTTAGGAAGCGAAAAAGCTCACTCGGGAGTTGCCGAGGGAAAAAAGTTGCTCGCGCGAGTGAAGCGTCTGTGGGCTTTCGCTTACGCGATTAGATAGAAGCGCTTCACCTTCTCCGGTTTTCTCGTCTCTTCTTCTTTACCTATACCTATATGCCCTTATATATATATATATTTCTTTCTATCTCCCTTTCTCTTTTTCTCCTCTTTTGTTATGCTCTTTTTTTTCGCTTCTCGATCCATGAATCACTCGACGGTCTCGCGCGCATTCACTTGCTGTAAGTGTGTGTATGTGTATGCGCGTGCGCTACCGCCATATTTGCCATTCTAATATCGATTTATGCAAACGACTGCCGAGCGCGATCGGCCTCCCGTTTTTTCGCTCTAATATCGCGAAAGGGAGGTAAAGACATAACGGAAGGGAGAGAGAGAGAGAGAGAGAGAGAGAGAGAGAGAGAGAGAGAGAGAGAGAGAGAGGACTGTCGAGATTATAAGTCGAGCTTGCTCGCTCTTGCTCTACATCAAAGTACATCTAGGTGAGCGCGTGATGAGAAAAAAGAGAGAGAAAGACGAGAGCCAGAAAGCACAGGTCTGGTGAATATTACCGAGATGGTAAAACCAAAGGATGCAAATAGTTATAATATGTGTAATGGTGATTATGGAGTCACAAATTCTGTACCTGACATAAAACCCACTATCATTGTTTGATTTTACGATTGGAAAAATCAAATTCATATATTCCCATTCGATTTTCATTTTCAAATATCTTAAAAATATTTCCGACATTCTCTTTCATCGCATTATTTTAAGTTTTATTCGAATGTTTAATATTGTCTCTCTGATTAAAACGTACTTCCATTAAACTTTGAACAATTACGTCTTTTAAAATAAGAAAGCTCGAATAATAAAAAATCTAAAAACTAAGCCACTTATATTAGTACCGTTTGAATCAAACGCACGTGGTTAAACTATGTATAATATACAATTTAAAATTTCAATGTTCAGTAATGCTTAATTTCAGTCGAAAATTTTAATACTTTTCGCGTTTGACAATATTGTTGTATAAAATTTAATCCACTTATCAATGCTTAAAATTTAATGCTAAATGATTAAATAAAAGTTATTTAAAAGTTACGGAAATTTTTTCTCTTCCAAAACTTCATAATACTAATTCATTTACATTTTATATTCAGTTTTTTGTTTCGTGAAATTTTAGATAGGAAATTTTTTAGGAAAATATATGCAATTTCGTTAATTGCGCAATAATATCAGTGATTTATGTCTATTAATCTTCAATGAACAAATATAAATAATTTATTGGATTTAGCGCTATCGTGTTCATTCTTCTCTCGAATTACTCAATACAATTATATAATTTTTTCTATATAAATAAACAGAAATTAATTTTCCCGTTTCTCGTGTATAATCAGAAATTTTCCCATTGCGTGCGATATCGTTACATTAAGTTTTTAATAAATTAAATTTTTCTTCAGAATCGTCTTGACTTATTCGCTTGTGTCTTTCACGTACTTCGGTTAAGCTTCTTATTTTAATCTTTATATAGACAAGAATAATTAGACACATTTTATGCATAGAAAGCCGTTTTTAAGAGAACAGGTCCGATGCTTCTGCTGAGATGAAGAAATTTATCGTTATAATATACAAATGATTCAAGAAAATGAGAGGAACTGCGTTAGATAAATATATGTGAAGAAAATGAGTGGGAAGTGCAGAATGAAAAATATCATTTTTTAAACAGAATGTTAATAGAAACTAAGTCACAGTGAAATAGGTCAAGAATGTGAATCTTCTGTATATTACCTGCAACATTATAAGGTATGGAGTTTCTGATAAATCGAAAACAATATCTTGAAAAGTTCTTTGAATCACGTTAACTCCAATAATTTTAAATATATAAGTATATGCTTCAAATACCAAATTTTGATAGCATTCGTATTTACAAAGAAAACAATGGTATCCGTCAGTCGGTGTACATAAATTGGAAGAGAGAGAATATGTTTTGGAAGGTTTTAATTAAGTGCGATGTTTAATCGTTACCAATTTTCAAAACACTGAAAAAATTATTTTATCAAATAATTCAAATTAGTAATAATTTCTAGCACGCGAGACTTAAAAAATTCAAATTTATCGAAACTTTAACGTATTTTTTATATAATAAAATTAATTTTTAAAGGTAATAATGAATTAGGTTGGCATCATATTTAAAATGCAACCGAAAGTATGATACTGTAATATACCCGAGTATATTTTTATAATCCTTTAATAATTTTAGTTCCAATATTCTTTTATTTCATTCGGATATTTATGAAATAAAAATTATAGGTATCCAATTCAATGAAAACTCTTCTAAAAAAAGATAAAACATAGTTAGTTGAGCCATCAAAAATATTAGCAACCGTTTCAGAGCTGAATCTTCTATCTTCTGATTTAACTTCAACAGATTGTGTGTGTGTGTGTGTGTGTGTGTGTGTGTGTGTGTGTGTGTGTGTGTTACTTCATCAAAGGCAGATTTTTCAATATTTTACTTCTTTTGCGTAGTTTGCAAAATAAATCGAAAATGTACTAAAATTGCATGGACTTTCTTCAGTACTAAATACCGAGCTAATTTCAATATTTATGTTGCCAAAATTTAATTAAAATCCTCTGAGGTCTAAGAAACTTGTTGCATTATTAAATTAAATAAATCGCGTTGTTTCAAAACTTATTATTTTAAATTTAATAATTGAAGAAAAAACTCACTACAATTTAATATTTTTAATATTGAAAGTAATTAAAAAATATTCCATTTAATCAATATCTCTTTTGAATATTAATATTCTCAAATATTTCTCTATTACTTTATTATGTAGATAATGTTATTGTGATATATTTCTTTAAATATAATAATGATTAAAAGTAGTTTATATTGCATATAAACTACTCGGGATACTGAATAATATAGATTTATATATCATTGATCAAGTACGGATAATTTATCAGATGAAATTAGTATTTCAGCTGAAAAAGGCATGTATACGATTAAGTCGCTCTACGTGATCATAGTTTAGGAATATAAGGAACATTTCCATTTAGGATTGCTAATTAAAAATATTCACATCATATCCATATAATGATATTATAAAAAAATATATACGTTATTAAAGAAAACTTTTGATTCTTTTAGCAAAGTACGATCTAAGTCTACATTGACATACGTGTAATTATTTTCATTCCATGATTATAAACGAGTACGTCTGGTACAATAAGACTATTTCATTTATTCACATTTTTCAAATTACACTCAAAAATTTTAGACCCCATCATGCCTTTTGTTTAAACTAGAGCAAACGTTTGTTCATTGAATGATATAAAGTGACACGTCTGCGTTATCCTCTTACTATCGCTTCACATTCGACACAAAATCTAAGTTCTCTTCGTGCTTATTTCACGATTTCGTGCCATTAAATCACGATTCTCGTGAATTTGCGATTTGCGCCATTCAAAGATTAGAAGAACTTTCTTTACGCTAGGCATTTACATACAACAATTACATATCTCAGTTCGCTACTGTTATCTTCCGAAAGACTTGGCATGAAATGTTTATAATTGTATTATTTCTTTTATAGTCGAATGTATCGTTACAGTTCAAAAATCAAAATGGCAATTTCGTGATGCGTGCTGTTATAAAATGAAATTACTAAAGTTTGCAATTTTTGTTTGCATTTTAATGGCTGGAATTTTGAAACTGAGACTTTTTATTATTCTTGCTTTTATTATTTAATATGTAACGTTGTACGGTGCCTCGCCCCTTCCGCCACGTTCCCTTTCGGACTCGTGTTCGACGTTCGACGGGCTTTTTCTTCCGAACTTCTCCGTCCTTGCTCCTTCGTCCCTCTGCTGTTGTTGGTCGCTTGGTCTCCCGTACTCCCGGTCTGTCCCGTCGCGGAGAGCTCGAGGTCGGGCCAGGTTCGTGGCGGGAGGAGGGAAGCGCAGAGAGGCCGGGTCGAAATGAACAAGGCCTTCTTTGTTTCTTAATCTGTACTTTTTGTCTTTATTGGTCTCAATTTACATCAGCCTTTTTCTTGCGGTGCGCTCACCGCTTACAAAGGAGGCTTATATTCTATTTCCCGGAGCGACACTTCCGCACCATCGCTGTGACGGGATGTTAACGCGGCGGAGAGAAGTCCAGCCCGATGGCTGCGACTCCGTGCACGCGACCGCGGCCCTAAACCTATACCGAGAGGTACGACACGAGTCGTGCCTAAAGTCGCTCTTAGGAGTCGTGCGCCGAAAGTCGCTCGACCAGGGAGCCTTTGCTCCCTGAGCTCTTCCTCCTGGAGTTCCCCGGTGCGCCGAAAGTCGCTCGACCGGGAAGCCTTCGCTTCCCGAACTCCACCCCCGTCTCTCGATTTCACGTGAGCGCGCCCTTTTTATACCTTTCTCGGGCGCGCTTCCCCTCACGTGTCTTAACTCGCGGCCTCGCGGTGGGGTCACGCCGCCTAGCCGCTCTCGTGGGCCACGAAGTTATTCGTCGCAAATATATATACATACATATACATATATATATATATATATATATATTTATACATACTTATTTTTTATGTTCACAAATATATTTTTATAGTATTTTATTTATTTTTAATTTTACAGTTTGATTATTGATTCATTCAATATTATTTCATTTATACCTTTTCATATTGTGACATCTGTATGATATTACTTGAAAGAATATTCAATCATTTTCATAATTAATATTATTATATCAGTGAGTAGGAATTCGTAAAAATATTTTCACAAAAAGAAATTTATGTACGCATAAATATGTTTGCTTAATCCATTTATTAATCATTGTTACTAATAATTCATCGCAAATTTAAAAATTTTATAATACGAGTCATATAACAAATAAATTTCTTTTTTCTTTCAAACGAATGAACATAACCAATTCCAAAAGCAAACGTGATATTTGCTATTTATAGATAGTTTTTTATTATGTTATAATAGTACTTAAAAACAGAAGAAAGCAATCACGTAACAAAAAAGCATTTAAGACCTTGAAAATTAATTGATCATGTTAATTATTTAATTATTATTATTTATTCATTAATTTTTTATTATACCTTCAGTATTCACTGTAATTAAAAGACTATAACTTAAGTTTCCTTACATTGTTGGAATTCTATTAAATTATTGTATAAGTAAAAATTACAAATGTTCGGTTAAATTACATTTTTTATTTTTATATTTGTAATTTTTGTTCTCATATTTGTAAAGAAATATAAAGTACAAGCTTGGTACCTGAATACCTGCATTTATGCCTTTTCATGATTTAATACAAAAATTAGCGAAAAATTTAAAAAAATTCAATAGGCGATAAATTTTGCTTTAGTAATTTAATGGATAAGTTATGCTTTAACAATTTTATTAAAAGTTATTTAGAGTAGAAGGTGCTAGTCGTATTTTTTTTTCTGAACAGAAAATTATAAGTTAATAAATAATATTATTAATTTTTCATATTCATAAAAAAATGCATTTCTGCTTAGGTTCCCTTTCAATGCTTTTAAATATTTTAATATTGTGTAAAATAATGCAGATTTATTATTTTCATCAGTGAAAATCAAAATAATAGTAGTATAATTTAGTATTCAAATGTATAACTTTAAATAACAATGTTACTTATATTTTATTATAAATTATTTTAAATTGGTGGTAAATACATACACTGTTTTGAGTGCAAAAATAATAAACGATTTAACTTGTAAATTCTAGAGTTCTTTAGCTTTATAATTTGAAGAATTTAAATGTACTTGTACATATACATCACTGAAGCTGTGCCTCTTCAAAAAGATTTTTTCTCATTTTTTTCATATTAAGTCATCAATCTCCTGCTTCAGCAATATATCAATGTAGAGTGTACAGAAATGAAAAATTAATTTATTGAAATAAAATTATTCTCCTTGTAATTTTATTTCGAGATTACATACTAAGATGTTTAAAATATTCTTTTGAAGAATCATTTAATTCTAGATACACGTATATTATTTAGCGTAAAATGAAGATTTTTAGCGTTGCGAAAAAAATAATACTTATTTCTTTATAATGTTTAAATATATTCCAATATTTTTTTCATCACCTTCTGAACGGAGTGCGATTTAATTAGAGTTAAACTAACAGATAACAACCTTTTCGATTAACAACCTTTGCTTTAAAATCTTAATTTTGAAGCCACTATATTATGAATATAAACGACATTTCAAATCAAAGATGAATCTTACAGGTTTAATTTGACGTATTCTAGAAGTTTGTGATTGAAATTAGTTCAGAGTTATACTCGGTTAAATCCAAGTGTACGTATATAAGGTATACCATAAGCATATTAATGCAATTCTAAATGAAGAAATTATATTTTGAATACAATTTATGAATTATTAAATTGATTATTAAATTAATTTAATTTACAGTAAGTAATTTACTGCAATTTCTCAAGTAATACCTCATATCGGATAAGACATTAATCTAGTTACTAATTATAAAACTGGAGAAAACATAGGAATGATTTTTCTTATTTTAAAAATAAGAATTCAGCTAAAAATTCAGCTAATTTTAGAATCAGATATGAACGAGTGCTCGTAAATTTAATACTCCAAGGAAAATAAACGTTATTTAAAGAATATTTGAGCGTTAAAATATTTGCTACGTGTCGTAATTATTACAGTCAACTTGAAAAGTCTAAGCAAGCTTCTAATTTAGATCGTCAATAAATCTAGTAATAAGAAGCTAAAAATAGCACAATAATTAAAAAAAATTTTAAATCAACTTTCAAAGTATATATAAGTATGTTTGAATATTTACATATATATGCGTGAGTATTTTTATCCATTTAATTTTGAAAGAAATGTGAAAAAGTTCATTTAAGACTTGCTTGCATATTAATTTTCTTATTTAAATTGTAATTAAGGATCCAGGTTACGATTACATTTTTTTTTTAAGTTTAATTTTCCTTATAAATAAATTGTATATGAAATTGTTAATTTAAACTTTCTATTTAGCTTTTAATTTTCCTTTTTCAAAATACATTTCTGTTTCTAAATTAATAGCAGCAAAATAATAATTATATTCAAATTTAACGTCTCGGATATTTTAATTGAAAAAAAAAAAAAACTTTAAATAAAGTTACTTTCAAAAGCATTACCGTCAAAGAAACCATTGTAATTATCAGTGTGAACTTAACATATGTAAAAAATCGAACGATGTAATTACATATAATTTGATACGTATAAATGTATCAAATTTTAAGGATTGACACGAAGTCACTGAAACACAAGGAAAGAATAAAGAGTTGGAATCCATAGTGAAACCATAGCGACGAAAAATACGTTGAAGCATCAGAATTCATCATTCGCGTTTTAATAGCGCGTAACGCGGAAAGAATTGTAGTTGAAAAAAAAACAGGCCTAGCAACATTGATCGGCGTTAAGAGCGTTAAGAGCGTTAAGAGCGTTAAGAGCGAGCACAGCTCGTCTTTCGCTCCTGTAAACGCGTTAAGTTGTCCGTCGTAAAATGGACTTTTAATTGAACCTGTGTTTCAGTAAGAGATAACTTCAACTCGGTTATCTTTACTCTTTCTCTCTTGTTGCTTTCCCGGAATTTTCTGGCTGCCGTGATTTTTTTCGAAACGCTATGCACAGCGGATAAGGCACTTCTAATCTCCGCATGGAGACGATTTTCCTTGGACAGTCATGCTTAATAAAACCGTATTTACCGTGTCTCTTAATTTTATGAAATTCACCGTAGAAAGACCTGAATGAGATAAGAAACAAACATCGGTTATTCGATTTCAGCGGATAACACAATTTAGAATTTCCGTTTCTTTTATTTTGTAAATGATAAGTTTGTACAATATAGAACGGACATAATATCAAGTATTTAACGAGTAACGAAAGTAATTATTTGTCTTTACCTTTTTTAATGGAATATTTATCCTAAGCCAAGGTGGCGCGTTTTATGGAAGTTATCCGTTGAATTTCCATGTACGTGTAATATTGTAATACATTATTTACAATATTAAATAAGATTCAATGTCGAGGTAATGATCAGTTTTTATGAAATATTTTGCATTTTCTAGATAAATATATAACGCTGTTCAAGATTACTGTACTGGATTTTGCAATTTAATATGTTTCAATGAAAATGTCGGAATTAAAGTTGTAAAATCTCAATAATATGAATACAAACTAGTTTTTTATTACTTTTTCTTATCATTTTGTTCTTTATTGATATTTCGTTCGCAATTCGCGCGTTTTTTAAATTTAAAATTTGCCTAATTATGATTAAGCATATCTTAATAACAATTAATGTTAAATTTGCAAATCATAAGAATAAAGTTTTGTTGAACTTTTTATTTAAAAGTTAATTATATTATTTCATAAAATATTTTTCTCAAAAATTTAACTTAATAATACTTCGTAAAAGAAAAGTAATTTTCTTTTTGTTGACTAAAGTTTCAAAATTTTATATAAATTTAGCCTTTCATTTATATGATTATTACTCAAGCGAAATGTTGGAATATACGTATTCTCTCGGAGTTTTTCGAATCATTAACGTGAGCTAATAATAATGATATAATTTTATACTTTTTTTTAAATAATTGTAATTAAAAATTGGTTCCGAAGTTATCAAGATAATTTCCACATTTATAAAATTAATAAGTTCAAAAATTTAGAAATTGACTATTCGTAGTTTATTATTTTCTGATTAAAATCTGATTTTGTGTAATTTCAAAAATATTTATTCTAACTATGTATTTAAAAAGGAATACCGTTATGGAAGAAAAGTATCTATAAGAAAATACACGAATGGAAAAAGTAACATATTTTGTAATTTCAAAAACTACTTATCGAATAGTTAGGATAAAATATTTAATTACAAATTGTATAAAAGTTTTTATTTTTTCTAAAGTTTTGGAATATGTTTTCTAGTACATTTATGAGATTAACTACTCATTACATACGAGCAATCATTATATATAAAATACAGCGTAATATAATGTTCTATGAACACATCCAAGTGTACCGAATGTATCTTTTTTAATACTGACTTAATTATTATTTTTAGAAAATGATGTCAAGTAAAAGACCAGAATACTTGCGTTATTCATAATTATAAAGGGATAGAAAAATAAAGAATATGCAACATATTTTGATTTATTTAAATACATTCTAATACGTTTAAAAAAATATTTTATAAAAAACGTGTAGCCTAAATCTTTTTTCACAATCCATACAAATAACATATTTCATGTTTGGCTTGGCTTTTAATAATGAATGTTGTTGCTTATAGTGAATTCATAATTTACAATGACGAATTGAATATACGAGTCTATTAAATTAGTGTATTACACAATTTATAGACATATGCGTATGAAATGTTTGTCATACATTGAGTATAAATATGAATAGGATTTTTCATTCTGAATTGAAAATTTTCTGCTCTAAATCCAAAATCTCGTGGCATTCTTCAAGCGTCAATTTTTATGCAAAATAGAGAAAATTTTCAATTTCGAACCGAAAAAATGAATTTAGATTCTAAATCAGTGACCTAAAAAAATATTTTAAACATATTTTAAGTAAACATATTTTAGCAAACTTTATCATGGACAATCATTAGATAAGATGTTAAACATTTGTAGCGATCTTTAAGGAATGTTAAATTTAATCTGTTGGCAGAATTAAAGAAGAAAAAAGAACTTTCTATTGTAATTTGATCATGATCATAGAATTGAGTAAAAATGTATTCCCAATTCTTGAAAAGTTATTCGTTTTAGTCATTATATGATTACATAACTTGTTGGCTTGCCATTTCTAAGAAAAAATTACATTATTTCTTATAAATGTTCATATAATATTACTTATTCAACGGTACTTCCATATAAGAAAAACTAAAATACTTAAAAATTTTTAAATATTTGTCCAGATTATACTACGAATTTTTGTAATTGAAGAAAATGACATTCGCATGCTACTTATATAAATGCATTAAATATACGTTTTAAAGAAAAAAAAACAGACAAATTTAAATAAATACTTAAATACCTATATTTTTAGAAGTACAATAAAGTATATTCTATCTTTAATCGTTAACTTACCTTCAAAATAACACATTTGAGGATTAAAATATACAAGCAATGTATATTTTATATACATTGAATTTTTATACACACAATGAGTATGATTTAAAGTAAATACCCCTTACATTCATCATTTGTTCACAAGAGGTGAAAAACGTATTTTATCATAGGCCTCCACTCGCATACACCATTACAAGATACACTTGGAACACAATTTATTGTTCATTTCGAAGCTCTTAAATAAGTTTTAGAAAGACCATTAAAACAGGACTCGGACAAAAGGTCAATAATATACGCACGTAATATAATATGACGTATTACGTCAGAAAATAACGATATTTTATGGAAAAAAAAAATATTATTTACGTGTTTGAGAAATATAACGTTGGACTTAAACAAGCAGTTAAACTTCACATAATTATAATTGCATACTTGATATAACAAAGGTAACAATTACACATTTACATTCAATACTTTTTGATATAATGGAGTATGCATGACTTATTGATGCATTTAAAAGGAATTGTCGAAAAGATATGTCTATCATTCTCCAGCTAAGGGCATGTATGTATTCTAATTTTGGTCCAAAACAAATAAGAAAATTTAATTAGTAAACAATTTAAAATCCTAAATTCAAAATAAATCTCCGTAATTTACATTGAATTTCACAGGCCAATGTTCTAACTTCTTTTATAAGAAGTTGGATTATGGGAAAAACTTAAAATTAGCATTCGTTATATTTTACGCGTAATAAGAAAGTAAGAGGTAGAATTCTGTTGAAAGTAAAGTAGCAGCCACTGTAAGATTGGCGAAGCGGTACTGTTTTTACATTTGTTAAATGCGTTTATTTATGTGGATGTGGTTTATGTAGTGAGAGAAAGAAAAGAAAAGGGAGGATTAAATTCATTTCCACTTCAAATAATATTACGATCTCGTTGTAGAAATATTAAGAATATATTCTTATTGTAATTGCTACCACTGAATAATACTGTGCTTAGTTAAATGTTCACACAATTGTTCACATAATTGTTTCAGATTAATTTTCGTGACTTGGGCTATATTAAGCCTTTAAAATATGGAGATTAATATTATATTTTGTGATTTGTATTATCGTCAATTTTCGTATAAAACTGTAGTGCAAGATAAATTAGTATTTTATAATAGTAATCGTCCGAGTATTTAAAAAAGACTGAGAAACTTGTTATCCAACTCCGACGCAAGACCTAATGGATATAAAATTAAGTGAGGCGAAAACGTGTTTCGTTTGAACTTTTGGTATTTATCCTTTTGGTCGTTTTTATGTTGGAGATTTACTTTGTTCGAGTTTAGTACTGTCCACGCTTAAATCTAAGCAGAAACGTTTGAAAAGTAAGGCAAGTAAACATGCTTCTAGCTGCGTGCTTTTGTTTACGGGTTGGCGCAAAGACTTTTACGTTACTTTATACGAGCTTCGTGCGTATGTTTATGCGCGATATTCCACGTTCAGTAATGACAAATTTTATTGGCCGAAACATAAAAGAAATAATCATTTTATCGAAAAAGCGTGTACTAGGTTATCAAGGTTAATTTCAATTCAAGTTATTGAAGTTTTTATTTGCGTTCGCTCTAAGTACGATTGCATTATTCAGAAATTGATACCCAGTCTTAATATTTCGTCGTATGAATAATTAATGAAAATGAATCGACTTAATAAATTTTTGGGTAGATAGAGCACAAGTATAGGTTCTTAACGCAAATTTTCTTGCGACTTAACAATCAAATAACTTCCCAAAGTTGCAAAGATTGAAAATATTTGAATTGGAAAAGTCCATATACACATGGTTTATGAGGGTACGAAACGCAGACACCTTGCGACATATAGTATTTAATCCCTCTGCTCCCCTTCTGCCGACTTTACTTCTTTCTTTCTTCCAGCTTCTTTCGAAACTACTTATTTCTTTCTTTCAAAGTCCTTTCATCTCTCCGTCTGCAGATTCCTTTACTTTCATTTCTGCACGAGTCAGCTTTCGTTGCGTCCTGGAGGTTAGTTAAATAAACATCGTTGTTCTCCATTAGTGTTAAAGTAACATGAGATTCTTATCCTTTATTTCATCTTTAATAGCATTACCCCTTCTGATCTGAATCATAATCCGAACGGTATTCTAGATACTGTTTCTAGATTTCTAAAAACAATACTTTTTAAAGCATCTTGGTACTTACTCTTTATTATGTACGATATTAGCATTCTGTATTAGAATGCGGTTTCCGAAAAATATTTTCAAAGCTCTATAGAACGGGCTTTCATGTGCACCATAAGACACTATCACTTCTTAATATGTATATATACTTAAAGTAACGTTCTGGTTTATAGAAAGTTAAAGTAATAATTTTTCATTATTTCACAAACTTCTTGTCCTAATTCATAATCCTATACTCACATCTAGAATATATTTTTTTCTATGTTTTTCGATGAAATATAAGCTCGCGAATTTTAAGATATTTTCAAGTGAGAGATTACGTCCAATACATATTTTATATGAGCTACTTTCATTTATTTATATCCGATAATTTAATGCATATAGTAAAGATAAATTTTGTGCATGTGATATATTTATATTATATTTTTTGAATATTTTGAATATTCTTAAAAATATTCAATAAAAGCACGGACCATAAAGATATATCATAGTTTCACTGTACACTTTGAATTACCGTAAGTAAATATATGTACATATAAAAGCAAATAACTCGTATACAATGTGCATTCCACATATTCTCTTGCTTTGAAAAATTGTAAAAACCAACTCGTGATATTTCAATGAAAAAGAGGAATATTAGCGTTTCACGATAAAATCAATGCTAATACTTGGTAAATTTTACAACTTTGCCAAGATTTTAAAAATAAATAAAACGTCGTTTCAATAAGACATTTCACAAGTCTAAAAGACTGCATTGATTTTATAAATAAATTTAGATCTAGCGTTGTCACTTTAGAAAGTATAATTTTTGGTTCTTACTGCCGATCACTCCAGTAGTCTATAATGATGTTGTAAAGAAAATAAAATCAAACATTTTATAAAAGATGAATACGATTAATTTTATCCGTATTTAAAAGGAGAAATTTTTATTTGGGGGTTAAATTCAATTATAAATATTTAATATTATATTAAAATAAACTCCTTTTTTTCAAGACACTATACAATATTATGCATCACTATAGTGAACAAGTAATACTGCGTTAGCAATATTTTGTTTATAACTGAATTATAATTTTATATAAAAATTATAGAAGTAGGACCATAATTAAATAGGATTTAATGCAAATAAATGCATAAATTTACAAATTTCACATGAAATATTTTCAACAAAAATTAAACTCTTCAATGTTATAATCTTGAACAGAAGTTTGTAAAGACGTAACTTTAGTAAGTTTGTTAAACTTTCGTTAAAAAAACAAACGAGAAAAAAACAAATTTGCAGTTAAGTCACAACTTATGCCAAGCAGACAGTTCTGTTACTTGAAACGAATAAAATTCTATATTAGCAAAAGCAAGTTCATGATCAAAGATCTTATATTTTGAGATATGCGGAAAACATAACTCGTTTTAACTGTTGAAAAAGTGAACGTTGCCTTTTTCACTTAATTTTTTCAATCACAACGTTAAAAGCGTTCAAAATTTTGTATATTCTTTACATCATTTGCAATCTCAACTCATTTGCAACTTTATATTGGATTCCTGTGTATGGAATTTTAGTGATACTTTTATAATCCACTTGTATTTATAAGAATAAATTTGAAAACAGACAAAAGTGATCGATCAAACTACAACTACACAAACCCATATAATTTACAAAAAATATATAAGCTTCAACGATGTATACTAATGTACAAGCATTTATTACTAGTTTTAAATTTGCTTCGGGTTATCATAATATAAAAGTAAAATTAAAATAGTATACGACAATTTCTAATGTACGTATCTGTATTCCATATCATAAGTTGGCTTCAAGCTTTCACTCATAGGTGATCGTAAAAGACTACATTCTTGAAGAAAATGAAAGATGAGTTTATTATAAAATAATGCATTTCTCACCTTGACTGAAGGGTTTTTGTGACAAAGCATTCGCTGTGAAAATGGCGTTTTTCTACTTAAAGGTTCTTTATATGGACAGTTATTCAACGTATAGTGAAAGAAATAAAAGAAATCGATAATTGAAAGAAAATAGTGTAACTTTACTGGAAAATGTAAAAGTTATCTGAAAATATACGTAAATGCTGTTATGATTAAATTATGCGATATAGGCACAGTGTGGCAAGGCAATATTTTTTATAAAACTAAAGAGAAACCATATTACTAATTGGATATTTGGTATAAATGAGATACTAATTATAAAAATAGTCGTAAAAAATGACGACAAAAGCTTAAACTTAAAATTACTTTCAAATTTTTCTTCCTTTCATTTTAAATATTTCATTTATTATTTTAAATTTCTTTTTGCTCTAATCCCGTTTTTAAAAGTACATTTTTATCTGTTTCTCCATTTTTATCTTGGCTCGTTTCTCAATGTTTATTTATCAAGAAAATAAGCTTTGGGTCATTATGCTAAAAATATTGTGATATGTATTCTACTGTGATATGTAATATCTTTGTGATATTGTAATAATTGTATTCTATTTCATTTTTCTGTTTATAAAGTGAAATCCTGATAATAATTTTCATCCAAAATTTTGTATTTCTGTAAGAAATAGTAAAAAATGTTATACTGAAATTACATAATTATAAATTAGATAATAAGCACCAATCCGAAAATTATAGGAGAATGCAGAAAATTTACGGTAATTAATCAGTAGTGAAAATATGCTAATATATTGTATAGAGAAATAAATAAATATGTATCTTTATTTTATTTACAGGATGAAAAGAATCAGATACTAACAACGAATGCTTGGCTCAAATTGGTAAGTTAAAGTATCTAGCAATTTTTCCAAATTTTCAAAATAGATATAATATCAATGAAAAACGTATAAAGAAAGTACTACAATAAATATATTTTCCTATATTCACGTATCAAAGCAGTTCTATATTATTTTCGATCCACACAAGTGCAAGATTTGGGTGAAAAAGAGGAAAATTCTGGTTATGATAGATGTATAACGGGGTAAAGAGTGAACAATTATCCGTTCTCGTATACGCTATTGATGATTAATTATTTTCAGATATTATAACAATTTTATAAAGATATGCTTATTTAAAGAGATGGTATACTATATGTTTATTATTTTCAATTACCCGTACAATAAATACTTTTTCAAAATTTTACTGTTTTCACACGAAAAAAAGAACAGCGTCATGTACGATAGTATTTTACAAAAATTTTTAATCCACTCACGAATATTATAACACATGCACCATCAGAATAATTCTATTACGTTACGTTATATGCAATATTTTATTTAAATATTTCGTCGCAGTGCAATCAAATTAAATCAACAAAGCGAGATGCAAACGAATTAAAAAATTAATGAAGTCAATTTGATTGTACTATAGGATTATTTATTCTTAAATATTTCATTTGTACATTTGTAACAGTTATTGTCAAATCTTTTTGAATTTTTATACTTGTACTACTGTTTAAACAAGAAAATCTTTACAAAGTTTATCTATTTATATAACCGAAAGCTAACCTAAGGCACATACACACACACATTTATATATATATATATATATATATATATATATAAATTATTAAACCAAACAAGATGTTACTTGTAAAGGAGTTTTATCGATTCTCTTTAACAATAAATTTTTTCTTACGAAAGATTATAATTAACATTTGTTTTAGATAGAAGAATTTTTCTTTATTTACGGTACTGTTTATTTCTTTTCATGATTGACAAATATTGATATAAAAGATAGTACGTATTTTGTAAAATCATTGCAAACTATTTTTTAGATCTAGTGTAATGTTATTCGTATGCAAACGTAAATACGACTAGAACAATATTTAGAAAAATGAAAAGTAATAAAATATAATTAAAAGAATCTTGAAATTTTAAAATCAGTACATTTTTATTTTAAAAGTACAAATATATTCAACGAGATTAAAATGTTGAATTAAAAATAAATGCTGAATATTTGATGTACCACCATGTTATACAGAGTTTGTACGCGTTAAAAAAAAACATGAAAATTATATTTTACCGTAGTTGAATATAAAAAGGTCAAAATGATTATAATTAGCGTTTATACAATTCAGACTGAATCCTGCAGGAAACCTTTTGAAAAACAGGTTTACGTTTTCAAATGGAAATTTTTTATCTTCTTTTATATTTTATTCCTGTTTTCTCTATCTATATATTACTCGTTTCGATATACAGGATTATGTTAAAAGGTGAGAGATATATAACTTTTTAAGTTAGATATTTTTCGTTACTATAAAATAAAAAGGTTAAACTTTAATGTAAATATTATTGATATTCTTATTTCTTTATTTAATGATCTTAAAGTACGGTTTTAAAAAATTGTAAGACATAAATTAAAGAAAAATGATAAATCATTATGTGTTGACGTTGTATTTGCTTAAATATATAAAAGAAAAATACAATTTCCTTTTTTATAATCTAAATTCTACTAATTTGAATTGTTAATTTAAATTCCATTCTTCCTGAGAACTGCTTTTTGTAAATTTATTACTACAACGATAATTCTATATTTCTTAAAAATAAATATTTTTTAAAGTTAAAACTTGATTTTAAAGTGTACAAACATAAGTAGAATATGTCAGTTACAGAATGTATTCTTTCCATTTTTCCAAGATTTTTAATTAATGTTGTTTAGTTTGAAAAATTTTCGACAATTCGGTTCAGTACAAAAAATGAACAGCATAAGCCGAAGTTTCTTCTTAAAATAACTCAATACTCTTATCTAATTGCAGATTTCTTAAACATTGATCATTACTTTATGCATGATTAATTCATTTTAAATTTCATTAGTATGATAATGTGGACATTGTCATACTAAATGATTATCTAGTATAATTTTTATAGTGTCTTTTAAAATGAATTTCTTGCTAAATTTTACAGCTGCAAGAATATTTATATAAATAGAAGAAATATGTTACTGATATTAGACATTACGAACATGTAACTGTAATGATTTAAGCATCAAACACACAAGAAAGTCGTAAATTTGAGTTATTCAAATTTATTTAATACATTTAGAACAAACCTAAGATGTTCCGAAGTAATACCTGTTCATGAAACTATTTATTTTCCTTACTGTAATGTAAATTCTAGATAAAATAAGATATATTTCACGATGAAAAGCTACGTATCGTGTTACATTCTTAAGTAACACATTCCCGATAAAAACAGTACAAGGCTCCTTTAAAGCATATGGTACATTTTATATTAAGTAATTGAGACCATCGATAGAAAAAATGTTCTTATTAAATTCAACATATAAATAATAGCTTTTCATATTAAATTTCGAGTTAAGTGATTAATATCACAATATGTATATCGTCAAAATAATTATATTAATTAGTTAATCATTCGACTTTAAGCGCATAATGAAGTATCTAAATTCTAAATTTATTCCGTTCATAACTTATTCCACTCGCTATACAAACTTTACTAAACGAAAGAAAAGTTTGCAGTCAATTGACTTCTATTTCTATTTCTATTTTATCGGTTTTCTCGTCGTTTTAAGATTTGGTCAACAAACAAATATATTTATTTGATTTATCACAACACGAGCGGAAAAGAAAAAAGATTTGAAACGCGAGGACATTTAGATGTACGTTTATAATACACGATATGAATAAAGATAAATTTAAAGTAGCACTTGTAAAAGTACTAACAATTTATATGTTCATCGTCATATCATTGAAATTATATTTTCATGTACGACAACTCCGGAGGGAGGAATATGTTTGAAAAATGTTATATATTTAATTTGATCAGTTGAGTCCGAAAATCCTACTGCTATTATCCATATTGAATGCACGTATAAATAACAAATGAAGTATTCCTTATAACCAAGAAACTAATTAAACACAAAGTTAATTATTAGTTTAGCATATCGATGCTGATACAAAAGTAAATATTTATATTAAGAATTGTTACTAAATAGCTCTCTTAAGACGATTGGCCTTTAATATTATTAATATATATCTTTTCTTTAAATCAATGTTCGATCAATTACGAAGAATCTTCACAAGGATAATGGAAAATATCTTAATATTACGCGATATGTTAACAAATTCGCGATTATTTAAGGCTTCCAGATTTTTCATCAAACCAAGTTAGTAAAAAGGAAACGCTCTTTATCACCGAGAAACTCGCGTACGTCGAATTCAAGTAAAAAATGGGTTTTCTAACATTTCAAATACGTACTGGCACAATACTCTTTGATAGCAATCGCTTAAATCCAGTGAACGTTTACAGATGTAAGAAGAGTAGAGCAGAGGGATACTCGCATAACTCTTAGCAGTGATAAAGCGAGGATCTGCTTTGGCTGAATGCTTGAACTCACATTGTCAAATGTAGCATTTCCTTCCTTTCCCAAAGCAGCAACGTAATACTTATACTGATGCATACGTCCTTTTATCTCTGTTAATTATATTAGTTCAATATCACGTTCTCGTATGCTTGTGTATACGTGTCGTACTTTTAGTACTACACGTTTCAATGATTTCCGTTTGTAAATAAGTGGACGTATACGACGTAGGTAACAGAACATAAATTTATACAAGCCAAAGATTTACAGTTACGGTTATGACGCTTTTCTTGCTAAAACTTAATCTCATTAAAATTCTAGTTTTATCAATTTTTCTTATGAAAGTACTTGAGTCTCTCGTAGTTAACAAAAAAAGAAAAAACAATAGCAATAATTGTATATATTAATAAATGTCACCATTGTATTATTACCAGCGCGATCACTGCAATTATGGAGATACAGTACTTTTGTTTTTCATTTCTCGATAATGTTAACTACTAGCGTAACTATTTCAACTCGTCCAAGTTATATAATTTTTTATTAAAAATCAGACTTTACATCACTGGCTCTACACGATAGAATTCTATGAATTTATATTCTAAAGTCAAGGAGCTTTTAAAATCACATTATCCACTAACGTGGGAGGGTTCTCTGACTGGTTATAATGATTGCCATCGCATCATCAAGAATTTTGAGGTAAAGAACAAAGGTAGTTAATGTGCTTCTAGGAAAGGAAATCCAAAGTGTCAGCAGACCGACTCTTAAGCCTGAGAAATCGTGAAAAATATCTTTATGAAGTATTTGCTCTAGACTGTTGTAATCTAATCGTTAGCCTCTGCTACGGAGATTTAAAATGTGAAAAGAGGAACAATGATAAAGTAAATTGAACGGGAAAGAGCGCTCGTGATGTAATTGCTAGATTGTAATACAGAGTAATTATTTTACCACGAAAACAGTTAGAATTATAGTTTTGATCGATTGATAAATGAGGAGAAAGTATACTTTAATAATACATGAAAATGGATTCTTCAATGAGAAACAGCAAGTACAAATTTAAATATCTATATAAAAATTTGTGCGAAATGGTCACGAACGAGTATTTAATAAAATACAAATCTTACGTTTCTATCTTTTAGGAGTTTTTAGAGGTAAAAATTAGTTTAGCTGTAAAATGCGTGTGCGCTTGCACACACGCACGAGTGTTTGTATCTCGCATCTACAATCATTACGAGAAAAGCAGATAAACGTTTATTGAAAGAAGGAAATTTTTCTTAATTTTGTTTCGATATTAACAATTTAAATTCTAAGTAATGCTGAGTATTTTATAACTTGTTATGTACATCTAACGTTACTTGTAAGAAATGATCGGATGATACTAATGACGTTACTGTCTGTACATTAGAATCGGTAGCAGAGTTTTCACAAACAAAAAGATATAATTTCAATAGTTTGAATTCGAATGTTTAAATATGTACGGTAGACATATCCGGACAAATCCGGAGCTTTAAAGTACCTATACACCCAACCATAACTGCAGCACGGAACTGCTAAGTGAGAATAAAAAGAATAAAAATCATAATGATACGCGTTTTATAACAAGCTTCTCTCTGTCTATGTATTCATACATATTTAAAGGAGTGGTTTTCCGGCAAGGACGGCAGTCTCTTTAAAATTGGATTTATTCGCACTAAGTGTAAATAGCCCGGTGATTTGTTGAATTGCGAGATTAAAAAGAGATCAGTTTTCTCTCTTTTTCACTGCCTCATTTATTACCTTTCTTCTTATCTTCCACTCTCTCTCTCTCTCTCTCTCTCTCTCTCTCTCCCTATCTATCTTTCTTTTCTTTAACGCTATTCTTCGACGAAGCTCATTTGCTCGTCATGCGAGTTCATTCAAGACTTTACGCAAAGGTGAAGTCTTATGTGCTCTTAGGTCATACCATTGAGTATGAAATTTTCTTCTTTGTAGAAAAATTAAGACTATGATGTGTATATACAATTTAAATAGAATAATTTATTTAGTCTACATAATTTGGTAATTTCAAATTTAATAGTTTAACATTTGAGTAAGCGTTTGTATTCATTGGAAATAAAATAAAATTTTCATAAATATGTGTATTTTATACGCCTACATTGAAAATTATGAGAATAAATAATTTTCATATGGATCTTAAATTTTCTTAGATTAAAAATGGATTAATAATAAAAATAAAAATTGAGAGTAATTAAATGTTATCGTCATAAATATAAATAATAATATTATAAAAAATATATGGAAATATTCGATACTCAAATTTATCCTAATTTTTCATATTGAAATACTTGCTTTCATTTAAATATTTTTCATTTTGTCTACAAACTCGTTAAATGATTTCACAAGATTACAATTAAGGATTGTTACTGAGCATTATTGTAACATAATTCTTTTTCTTGAAGATTATTTTGAAAATTTGTTTCTATTTTTATGTAATTCAAATGGAAATTCTTAATCTCTTTAAACTTAAATAATTATTGTAAGCGGTATAAGCGGTATTGCAGCTCGTGTATTTTTATCGACGAACTGTCTGTAAATGTTATCTGTTTGCATTATACGTATGTGTGCTTGTAAATAAATTATGGAGTAATTAGTATTATTAAAATGTAAAAAATAAGAAATATTAAAATTTATGAAACTTGAACGAACGTCAAAAATACTTTTATTAGATTGAGATTTTCTACATTACAAATGCATCACAATTTGACGCTTTTATTATTTAGAATAATTTATGATAAAAACGTTTCATAATAATTATAAGAATAGACAAACGAGCAGTAGACGTTGCTGTTATCTCATTGGTATTCTTTCCAGAATTTCCCAATGAACATGTTGATATTCGATAACTCGATATTACTCCTATTCCAAAATTTTATTATTCAAAACATCGATTGTTCGGTATTACTGAACAGGAAGTGGCATATTTTTGTAATTCCGTTGATTCCAAATCTAAAATCACACCTCGTACTATGTATTTCGACTCCCTCGCTCCGTTATTATACTGAAACTCGGGGAAACGTGACGCAAATACGGTACATAATGAGCGATGGAGCATCGCCTTCTCTTAAGCAGTAATTTTCAGTCTTGCAGTACCGCAGTAACAACTGCAGTTCTATCCATGGGACAAATAAATCATGCGCATGACTATTGCGCGAATGTTTGTACGCAAAGATACACAGATGAACGAGTCTTACCAATGCACTTAACCTTATCCGCTCGCTGTAAGTGGCGTTTATTTATTCTGCAATTTGCTGGGGAATATTCATTTTTCGCCCTCGTGTCTGCCTTCACGGGTTTTTCCCGCCGGTGAAATTTGCATTTTCTTTATTGTTTCACCACACTGTGGACTCGTAAGGATGCAAAAAGAAAATGATTCTAGTGGCGAAGATGCTGCTGAAACGAATTTTCTTGCTGTTCTTTGCCTAGTTGTTGAAAACATTTTTTATCTAGCACAAACGGATATTTTCATAATTCAATTAGGGAAATCTTTTTAGAATAGTTAAATTTTTATACGTGATATATAAATAATGCATGACTAGACTAATTTGATGCGATTTTTCATAAAATACCAACGAGCTTATTGATCAGTTATGTTGGATTCAAAGTCTAAGGATACGAGTAATACTAGTATTTTATGTAGTTCATTTATATTAAATAAATTGCAAAGTAAACTGTAACAATTAACAGACGAGCATTTTCTTCGAGTATCGATAATTTGCGTAATTACATTTGGATAGGCTTAGGTAAACTAAACTTTGATAGAAAAATATACGAATATGAAATCTGAATGTAGATCTACACAACGAAGGGACAGTATTAAAAATTTATATTTAGTCTTTACAAAAAAAAAAAAAAAAAAAAAAAAAAAAACATTTTTCTTCTATTTAATATTTATTGAAAATTTGTGTACTCTTCTATAGTTTACAGCGAGGTTAATGACTTTCTGATATTAACTCGTTGTAATATTTTTCTCTCCATATTGAGAACTTTAAGAGATAAGTGGATTCGTTGCATTTTATCCTTTAACGAAAATTAACTAGTCTTGTAAAGTAAAGAGAACCTTCGAATTACCGATAAATTTATATTTATGAAATATTTAATAAATATTTAACAGAGCAACTGTTCACGTAAGAGTACAGAAGAAAATATCAGTTGTAACCATGAAGGTACCGAAAGCACTTTACGGTACAGGTGTTCCCTTCAACTGCAAAAAGACAAATTGCAAAAGGAACAATAGAAATTGTAAAAAGAGAGAGAACGCCATAAGCTTTAGCTACTTTCTAAGACAAAGTATTGAAATCTTTTACGAGTTCTGAAGAGACAAATACATCGCAACTTTTTCTTGTTACTCTTCAAGTATATATGTCTAATACGCGCACTTTTTTGAGATAATTATAAGTATTTGAAATAAAAGGCGAATTTCATGATTAATTTGAATACGCTAAAATACTTAAGAATATTTTAATTCAAAAGAAAAGTGAACTAATCTGAGGTCTCGATAATCTACAAATTAATTTCATATGTATAAAGTTTCACTTTATACATTAAACGATTAAATTTCATGAATTTATAATTAATTTTAAGATTAAGATTCCAACAAAGACTTAAGCATATTTTAATGTTCTTTTTGGGATATTCTTTGAAAAGATGATAAATGAGCTTGGAATACCGTTAGAATATTATACTTCACCAAATTAATTACCATACGTGTATTTAAAAGTTTATTTCTAAAAAAATATTAATTAGTTCAATCTGAAACTTTAAGTAGTCGTAACAAAAACACTTGTTCTGAACATTTTTCCAATATATAGATATTTTGCTATAAGGATTTTATGAATCGAAACTTTGATTTCCGTATAACTAATCGCCTGATATGTATAAATACTAAAAACTGCAATAATTTGAATCAAGTTTTTATAATACGAGCTTGATATATCAGGAAATTGCAGTTCCAATGCCTGTCGATGTTCATCGAAAATGTAAAAGTAGCTTTGAAAGGACAGAAATTCTATTTTAATCGCAGTGACTAAAATCTGTAAAACAATGTTTTTTGACATTACGGTTATTTTATTAACGCATTTAAAAACGTCGCTTGAATAATTACTGTTGATTTAAATTGATAGAAGCATAAAATAATTATATATAAAGAACTGTTTGTTTATATGCCACTGACTATTCCTAATACTTGCTATAATAATAGTCTACTTTTTAAAAATGTTCCATCATTTTATCTGGCAACTTATATTCAATTTTATTTATGCTCAATGGCATGCACTAAATAAATATTTTAATACTATTTTGAATTGTTGAACAATAAATGATTATATACAGATACACGTCCCTCAATCAAGCTAATACGAGTAAGGTAATATTCCAATTTTATTAGTCGTAAGTTCATCTATAAGACAAAATTTGAAAAATACGAAAAATTAAAAATTCTTATGCTTGGTGTGCAACAGGTTAATCGCCTTACGACTCATAAAAAATATAAATTCTCTGCTCAAAATCCAGCCAATTAATGTTTATCAATTCGTGTTAATCGTTCAGATTGATCGTTGCTTTGGTTAAAGGTCTTGGAAAAGTTAATCAATTTCGTTGTTTCTTGGGTGTATCAGTGCTGCGCATTGAAGAACGAATTGATACCGTGCAAATCGATTAAAAAAAAAATTCTCTATCATTCGTTATTGCCGTGCTATAAGCAGCTCTTCAAGGCAATCTGTAGAGCTACCAAGCAACTGCCAAAACAAACGCGCATCGAGCCCTCAAAATTCTCCGAACTAAGAGGATAGCCCCAATACTCGTTATGAGTGCACAAGAGGGAAGATAATCGAGGAAAGTTTGAGCTTTGAGCACCGCTGCGAGAAATGAAAGCTCCGCCTCTGCAACGTCGAATGAGTCCCTCGGCCAATTTCCGCCCGTCAGACGATAAATTTTAATGCTGCATCAAGCTCACCTCTCTCTCTCTCTCTCTCTCTCTCTCTCCCCAACCATCTATCTATTTATCTCTATCTCCAGCTTCTTCTATCCCTCTTCCATCTACATTATCCGGTGTTCATCTCCCAATGCTGCAGCAAACGAGAATCCCTTCGTTATGTCTCTCTATGCTCGTCCCCTTTCTGATGCGTGCAAATCTGAAAATTCGTTAACTCTTTCATTAATGTAGTTCCTGACCTCTGCATCGAAGGTGTACCTCTAACTTTTACCCGTGTGATTCAAATGTACGATTTCCATGCGTCGTATTTCCTACGTCGCTTTACGCAGAATTTCTAATCTCCTTTTGATTCCCTTAAAGTCGTAACCCAATTATACAGTGTGCAATTGGCTTTTTCATTCGCACCTTCGGTTGAAAGGTTTACGTACAGCTAATCATCTTGTATTTCTAAGAAATTCTCTTCGCTAGGCAACCGAACCTGTAAAGCCTCTAATATTTATCAATTAAGCCACGCGCGGATAAGTGCAATGACATTATAAGCAAGGCAAACATATTTCTGATATATTATTGAAAATATATAGCCTCATTCAAAGTTTCCATACATCACAATGAAGTTCTTGTTCAATATTAGTTGGTTTTGATATCACCACTGGAAATTTTTCGTATAGATGTCGTGGCAAATAAGTACCGAATGATTACCCTCTTTTTATTCCGCCCTATTTCCAATTCTTATACGCTCTCGTTCTTCCAACGTACCTCGGCAGCCCATATAATTCCTCATTTCCAACATCACGCTATCCACAGAAAAAGCGTAACAACCCTTTTGGTTCAATTCTGTTGAAGAGTCGATAATTTAGTTGCTGTCTGTGTCCTTTCTTTTACATTCAGAAGAGTATCACCGTACGAATACGGAATATTGGCACTTGCGAAACGAGTTCCAGTTGAAAGAAAATGGAGGGAGGAAAATGATATTTACTGCTATTGTAGTATGACCGAGCACTAGAAATCGATCGATGATTATGATTGGCAGATGAAAATAACAGAAAATAACGGCAGCGTTCTTATTCAAACGTAGACTACGTGAAATAAAAAGCCTCATTTTGCAAAATTTCCTTTAAAATAAACGTATCTCACTTGTGAGTTTCTCAACCTCTTTTGTAGAATAGACAATTTTGTTTGTCTGGTTAATACATCATATAAATATATTAGAGTTATCTGCTTCCAAGTAGCATAAATTTATTAAACGATCCATCATTTTTATATACATACTTACGCGTAATAAATTTACGAGTAGGTTATATTGAAATTTTTTTATAAATAGGGCATTTATCATTGTTATTATAGTTTTCGCGAGAATTGTGAAATTTTTTGTAGTAGCATCTCTAAGTAATATCTAATTTGATTGAAACTTGGCAGACCAAAAACGTGAATTTGAATACATAAATTCAGATTACGTCTTAAGAAAACCGAAATAATCTGGAATTAATTCGTAGATTAAATTGTTTAATAATAGTATAGATAGCAAGTGCTTTTGTTTTCCAAGTCCTCTACTGATATCGTTAAAAGGTTTGCCTAAGTAGTAATGTATTTACACGATGAAACAACAAAGCATAAAAGCCTGTGATGTTATAAGAACTTCATATTTGTTAGTAGTTTTGCAAATAATATTGTTACTGACAATGTCTGAATTATTTACATACGTCACGTTCTATTCATCTCTTTCTTACATTTTCTACCTGTTGCGCAAATGTAATTACCCTATAATACGTGTAGGACTCATACTGTCTAGTACTTTGATAGTTATAGAGCTCTCATCTTATATACGTAGTGTTGCACGAATTTGTAACATATTTATGCACTCTGTATTATTATATCTCTATTCAATTTTAATCTTATAAATTTATTTATTCTGATTAACGTCTATGCAACGTCAAACTCAAGTCGTTGAATAATTTTAAGAATTCAACCGAGAAAATCTAAAAATAAATAAACACCAAATAAACAGATCATGAGTTTTTATTTTGCACTAGTTTCCAAGTTTTTATATAAATATATATTTACTAAAGTATGTTCACATACCTGATAACTAACCTCTACAACTGCAAGTTCTGGTTTAGAAGTCCAGATTGTAAGGTACATCTTCACTCTGTATACCGATTTTGACTTTTCAAAATGATTAAAAGACATTTATAATAAGCGAAACCTTTTCTTCATTACTCTTCATCCTAAAAAACATCGTTATTTAAGTCTTTATATATATACAAGCAAGACTTGATGCGGTAAAATATAGGTATAGTAATTTTTATATTACTAAAGCGGAGTAAGTGGACTAAAGCATAGTATTGACATGTGCAAGATTTATTAGAGGAAAGATTGATAAGAAGAATTATAAAACAATTACAAAACAACTTCGTCTTAACTTACGATGCTTTCGATAATAAAAGAATCGCTTCTTTTAACGAGTTTTATTATTTTCCTGGAATCTTACACGTGGTGTAAGATTCTGTCACATACATTCTATCACACGAAAAGGCAAACGAACCCAATTGCATTAGTACGTATAATTAATATTTAATAATCGAAAAATTGAGATGAAAAAAAATGATACTCTTATGTTCACGTAGGAATAACATTTTTAAAGTTATTTTTATGAACATTTTCAACGCTTCGATTCTTCGTTTTTTTTTTAATAGAGATTTTCTGATTTATCACAGTAGTATTTTTATAATTTTTATAATTAAGAAATATGAAGCATTTCTATATAAAATGAGATAAAATACAAATTTTTATTTGAACGTTGGTTGTAACTTAAAAAATAAAAATAATAGTAAAGGTAGAAACTTTGTAAATTTTGTTACAAAAAAAATTATTGTTATTTCTTTTGTTGTTTTTGATAATTTCTATTTTTATTTCTGGGATTAGTGACAAAAGATCGATTTTTTAAACTTTTCAATTATGAAACATTTTACTTCTAAAAGATGAAATTAAAAAGGTATAAATTAAGTATATTTACGTACAAATGAAGTATATTTTGTTAAAAATAAAAAAAAAACCATACATTTTGTTAGAGTCTGAACTCCTTGGTATATTTTCATTAAACATGATTTTAATCCTTATTTTCTAACAAGTTTAAAATATAGTATATATAAGTATAAAACTTGCAGCTATTTTATCGTGTCCCATTATTTAAATGCATAATTGCTTTTTATAACACACCTTGCGATATACGTGCAATAGCGGATAATAAAAAACAATTTTATTAAAGTAGGGCTCCAGTCTATCTTTTCGAATGAGTCTACAGGTTTCATGTAATTTCTGCATATACGTGGTTAGATATATGACAACTTTCGCACAGTTTTAAATTATCTAAAAGTAGGTTTAGTCGTTTTTTATGGAGAGCTTTTAAGCTATAATAATCAAAAGAAAAAGACTCTGCGTTTTTTTTTGTGCGTTTGAGCAATTATTTCATACCGTTTGTGTTCGAAGCATTAGACTAATTTTATTAAAGGATATAATTTAGTTTTTAATATTTTTGTAATTTTTAAACGAATTCATCGTTTAACAAATATTATAAAAATAATCAAAGTTCAATATTATATAATACAATACCAGACTTTTATAACATTTAATGTAGTTAATATTGGATGGATGTTCTACAATTCATTTAATAAGTCATAACGTATTTTATGATTCATCTAATATCGATGAAATATATAAAAAAGTAACGCGAGTCATAAAGTCAATTATAATTGCAGATAAATGTGAATAAGCAATATAAACTCGAATAACTGTTTATCGATGTACGAAAACTGTTTGTCTTTGATCTAACAGCAAGACGCGTTGAAAATATTCGCAATAGTATTAGAAGCATCGAACACGTTTTTTGCAGTATAATATCAGAAATTATATACGAGATCTATATTTGTTTTTCTACTCATACCATGATTGGTATGAGTTTATTTGATGGGTTATTGATATATTTGCTTACAATACGTTTTTTTTTTCTTCTTTTTTTTTCATAAAATTTTTTACAGCTCGATCACTTATCATAAATAAATGATCTACAATCTAGTTCAATCGAAGAATAAAGATAATATAAAAAACAAATATTTTTAAAATATTTATTATGGAGGACGTGTTGTACCTAATGAGAAATAAACAACTCAGAAAAGAACTGAGACTTTTCGATTATCCTCGATACCTTTCATCATATCTACAACTCGATTAGAAATGTTGGCTTTTTATACAGGCAGTTATTTCAACGTTATACTCACAAGTTGCCAGTGCGAAATGTGCAACAGGTCCGAAAAGATTCTTACTTCACAAGTTCTCTCTCTCTCTCTCTCTCTCTCTCTCTCTCACTGACCCTTCAGTCTCCGTCTCCATTTCCTTTCCTACTTCGTATATCGCGTACGTACAATGTGCGCTTAGAATATTCTTTTTCCAACTTTATGTACACGCGCATGCACACTATATTACGTGCACGTGCATATTCACAGGTCCCATTTGAAAACGCCTTGTCGTTCTGTGAGTTATTTTGAATGCTATGCATCCATGTATGTGCGTACGTATACATTTGTCTATACACCGTTTTTCTCAAGCCATCTAAGGCGGTCGTTATGATGGTCGCTAGATGGATCCGATAAGAGGTTGGTTCGCGTGTAATTAGTTCGGAACTTCCTTTCATCGACTTTTTATTGGAGTTTAGTGAATTTGATAGTAAAAATAACGAAAATTATTACTTTTTAACGAATAAAAAGTTATTTTTCATTCTCTCAATACCGTTTATTTTAATGGTTGATAGGTTGCAAGTGCGTATAAATAATTTAGTATAGTAACGTCACGCGTAGCTTGCACTCGATACAATATACCAGGAACATTTAGTTATTTTATGCGTGCAAATAATCATTCAGGTGCACGTTTACATGTACAACATGGTTTTTCATCTATTCTGAATTAAAGTAGTTAGTAATTTATTTGTAAATAAAAACAAAACGTTGTTTTGTTATTTCAATAATTACAAGGCCAACGACAAGCTTTTGGAATTTCGATGTAATATATTTCATTAAATGATTGAATTGAGGTTTAATATATAATAACGCTCTCCAAGTTTCAAGTAAAGACTTCCATTGTGCTCTGAATAATATCTTGACTTATTACCTACAATGATGAATCGATAAGTGAGAACTAAATCTTAATGAAAACTGCCTTCAGTACGTGTACTAAATGAAAGTAACACAGGAGTTATTAGCGTATTAATTTATCCATGGTATTATCAATGCACGTTGAAGATGAAGATATAAAAAATATCAGTTCGAATGCGTCAAAGATTGGCACGCAAACACACGTTGTAATATTCGAAGACAGTCAAACAATATGAAACAACTTTTTCAACCAGCTTCTAATGAACTAGAGTGGTTCAGGCAAAGCCTTGAAAGCAAAAGCGGGGGCAAATTGTGTCACGTTTTCACCAATTTTGCATCGCTAGTGCACTACTCATCACTTTCGTAATCTTCTTAGTGTAAAGTCATCCTTCTCTAGTGTCTGATAATCGAAATTCAAAAGCTTTCGCGCCTATTATAATTTAATGGTTATTCTTTAAACGGGTCTTCTGCTTTCAAATGCGTTGAAACATTTAAAAATATTCGATAATATTCGATAAATAATGAAATGTTTCATAAAAAAAAGCTATGCTAATTCGTACCAATTTCCAGAAATATATTGCAATATATTTCTTTTCCGTTTATTCTTTTGTAAGACAGTATAGAGATGTATTATGAATACCTACTGAAGGCAAAAATACCGCATCTAATGTTCTTATTATAATTTGTTTCCTTTGAAATCGCGAATATAGTAATATATTCTGTTCAACCAGGGATAACTTTATGGTAATTTAAACTAATGGGAAAATAAGTGACGTTATATATGTACTCGTTTGAATACAGAATTAGGTACCTCAAACTTTTGTACAGTCGCCCAAGAAATATTTTATAAAAAGTTTATTCATCTCTGACGTCGGCCATTGTCAACACTTTTAATTTCTATAGAAATCGTGTAAATAAACAGAACTTGAACCAATGTTAACCGTTCCAATAAATAAACTAATATTTTTTAATTGCATTAAAACTGATTTTTAAATTTCCTAAATTATTAAGTAATTTGTATGCAGATTATTATTATTACCGTAGAATTTTCTCTAGTCTCTTAAATTTATATAAAATTATAATAATTCATTTGTAAATGATTAGTGTCAAATTATAAATTACATAATAAGTTATGCAATGTATTGTTTAACATAATGCAGAAAAATACAGCTTTTAAAAAATCGCAAAGTTCATTTTGTATTATGATTGTTTACAGCTTCAGATTTAAAAGAAATTTTAAAAGAAAAGTTGAAACGATTTGGCGGCAATTAAAAACATTTATGGATTTACGAATCCAATTGAAAAAATTGATGGATCAGAAGCAAAATAGAGACTAACTTTTCAAGTAATCGGCACGCAAACTTTATCAAGTTGTGCAGAGATTCACACAAAACTAAATATAATGAGCAAGCCTTTAATAAAAGTAATAGAAGCAATAGCGCCGCACTTGCTCTCTACGAGAGAAATACCGTCGGCGCCTTTTCCATTTTGCATTAGAAAGCACTTCTATCCATTAAGTCAGTGGCTCAGCTGCAGCCGTTATATACACGTAAACCAAAAGTTCATCGAACAGCTTTAAGAGGAAAGAAAACTACGGGGGGAAGCACAAGGAGGAGCTCTGCGGAACATCACCAACAAGTTCCAAAAATGTGGATCGCTAATTACGATCTTTTGCGGCGCTTAGCGACATTTTCGTCGAGTTTCGTGCTTTTCTTCGCGCTCCCTCTTCCACTTGTGACATTATTAACATAATCCAACGAGAAATTGTTCTATTCATTCCCTTGGAAAGCTCGTACCTGCTTTCCTTAATTTGAAAAGTAGAGACCTCTATAATGACAGGCAATTTGTCCTTTATTATAAGACACTTATGTACAATTATCCACGATTGAATAACTCTGAAACTAAAGCGATGAAAATGTTCGGAAGAACTTTTGAAATTTTGTGAAAATAAACAAATTATATTTGATAAGTCGACATAGACGAATGCGAGTTTACATACTCTAGTCGATGGGAGAGTGTTAAAAAGGATTAATAGTCGTGTAACATCTATGATACAGAATTCGGATGAAAAGTATAATTTGCGTACGTTTTATTTATTTCGTCATTTATAATTTGACGTTTCAATTAATTATCCATCTGATCAAAGAATTCAAAATTTCTAAAACGGAAAGCAGTGACTTTCGAACTTTGCAAGGTTCGAATGGATATTTTACAAATATACTTATTTATTTTAAAGTATTCACTCGTGTAATATGTCCAAAGTTATTTAGTAAACGTTATCAATATCTAAAAGTGATTTTGTATTATGGAATGTAGATTTTTGGGCTATTAACTCTTCTCTAGAGAAAATATTTTTTATTCAGGATATAATTCAATAGACTGGATTGCAGACTTTTTTTAGCAAGATAAGTTTGTCCCGCTATTCGATAATTTCTTTAAAATGACTCTAACTTGTGTAAACGATAAAAATAATACAATGAGAAGAAATTAGTATTTTTTTATGTGTACCCACTGAATACAGATTTCGCTTCAGTCTCGCTATTTCACTCATCAATTCCACTCTGTCGAACGATCATTATATGCTTATCTCTCGGCATATTTGAAACTCTTGAAAACATCGGGGAACCGCTATAATTTTTTTAATATACTCGTCTTTGTCTTAAGAAGGAATGCGAAACTTTGTCCCATCGTTGTAAAAGCGGTAAACGCAAAGAAGGTGGTTTGAAATACGCGATGCACGTCGCAAAAGTCATGGTAATACCCGGGGGTGTTCCTTCCTGATTTAATGTAGTACACAAGGAGAGAGACGAGTAATGACAGCCGACGACGAGGATATGAAGAACGAAGCCCGGAGTGCGGGATATTCTCCTTGGAGATAGCAGGAGAGAAAAGTGCGCGCGCACGCGCAGTAACGCCGTGTAATTGACCCGAAGCTCGGACGAACGATGACCGGATAATCGAGTATCGGCTTACCGGAGCACAGCTGATACACAAAACGTGTCCCGACCCAGAGCTGATTGGACAAATAACTCGCACAATGGAACAGGCGTCACTTGTTATTGAACTTATTTTATTTGGGAAGAAAACGAGTCATTAGGGTGAGGTGTTGTTTACTTTACTCTCTTCATTGTGCTTACAATCACTACGTCGGAATTTGTCTAGGTTAATACGTCGAATTCCTGAATTCATAATATAGAACGTCATTTTCTTATACTTTTATTTTTAATTTTATGAAAGTTAATATTTACGGAAATTCTACGCTTATGTATCTGTTCAAAGTGAACGATTTTCTAAATTGTCGCTAAATGTCGCTAAAAAGTATCTTATCAGAGAATGAAATAATTTGTCGAAATTCGAGGCTTTATTTTTTCAAATTTTTATTTATCGCAAGTGTCACAATACTACAACAGAAAAATTAAATCTAATTTTTAATATGACACATGTAGAAACGTATAAAAAATGTTTATGGAACAATATAAAAGTAATATAACCGACATCCCATCTTTTGATAGGACTAATCCATCAGATTAGAAAATGTTATTAATTTCCAACGTTTTGTTTTTAATAACCTTATATATATATATATATATATATATATATGTAGTTTTTATTTCAATCAGAGTTTTAATTGTTGACACCAATGAATAAGATTTGTCATAAATTTTTTAGAGGATAATTTGTATATACAGCTGCATTATTTCACGGCTATAAAATCTCAGGAATCGTAAAATTTTGGGAAGTCATTGAAAATGTATCCCTTCATTTTCCTCTCCTTAAGTTTATTGCAACAGAAAGTAATTGAAATTAGGTCTTAAATAAATTCTCAGAATGTTCTTATTCGCGCTGTAATACTAAGTTCACTTCGTTTAACGCAATAATTACAATTTAATTAGTAGGAACCGACCTGATGCTAGTTAAATTTTTTTTTTTTAATAAATAAATTAAAAATAAGTATTATAAATCGTGCATATTTTTCTTTTATGTTACTTAATACGTTTTCCCTTTGATGAATAACAATACATTAGAATATCTTATATAATATAATAAAGTTTACTGCTGATAAAAAAATCCACATTTCATGTTTCTATTTACCCAATTACCATTCATCGGAAAATAAACAGAAACAACGAATATGCGTTTCATTGATTCGTTAGATTATTGGCTAATTTGTATTGGTCTAATCTGGCAGAAAACAAATTCCTTTCTGTACAGTTTGTTTAACCTATAAGATATAATATTTCTTGTACGATCCTTGAAAGGAACTCATTTTTTCTTTAATTAGTTCGGTACCCATAATATCCTCACGTACTTTAATATCATAAGTATAAAGCCTTTCGACTAATTAACGTAATATTGATAGCTAATCGTATGCTAAATTTTATGAAATTAATTAATTTTAGTAATAATTTTAGTAAAATTAATGTATTAATTTCTCATTGTTAAAAGTCCATATCGCACGAATGTCGATGGATGCGTAGTTTGCATAAACGAAATAGAATGAAAATTTTTAAGAAGAAAATTCTGTTTTTCATACGTTTTGAATATATTTCCATTGAAAGGTTTCGTACAAACATTTATGCGGATCAATGCATGCCCTAATAGTCGTCAAATAACTTTGGATAATTTGTTATCTTCATAAAATCGGTAAATGCCCGAATAAACTATTTATTTATTCGAATGGCAAACGCGTATCTGTTCCTCAAAAGTGAATACAAGCTTTCAAATACAACTCACTCGTATATTATAACACTGCGTGCGCGGCTGTGCAAGTGTGTTCGTGTTCCTCCACTCTGTACCGTTTTCTACATAATTTTTCTCGCTTATAAATCACATTTCCTTGAAAACATCTGCTGGTACTCTGTAGAGAGGCAAAAACGATGAAAGTGCGCTAGCATTTTAATCATAATATCCAAAGAATCACAATTCTGAATCCGTGCCAGGAAACGTATGACAAGGCAGAGTTATCTTTCTCCCTCCATCTCTATCTAATTTTCTCTTTCTCTACCTTTGGCTTCTTTTTCTCCTCGCGTAGGAACGTATAAACGCCTCCGGAAAATCTGGTACTAAATGTACGTAGGATGAAATTCTACGAGGAGTTTTTCATGTATCGCAGTGGTGTGGATACGTACAAGAATTCTTTATCGTTAAACAATCTCAAGCAATTTATTTTGGCTGTAGGCGTAAATTCCCTTGAATTTTCATCTAGTGTTAAAAATGGGCAAATCATCTTTTTGTACGTATCGTTATTTATAGATTTATAGATGTGCACAAAACTACAATATTAATTTCAGTATCATAATCCGAAGCGGAAAATTAAACGGGTTTTAGATGTACTTTATTGTTTGATAAAGCAGGGCTTATAATATCCTTGATAAATCCGAATTTGCCAACTAGGTTGTAATCTACGTAATCAAAATATATTGTAAAAAATATACAAATACATCGTACGCGCATTTATCTTCGTATTTCGTTGAAACTCTTCTTACAACCAAAATACAATCAAGTACAATTTCTTTTAAATTCCGTTTGTTAAATCCGTTGATTTTCTACACTTCTTTAGACATAGAAATACCCGCAGTATTATGTAGAATTAAATGAAATCGAAATTGTATTGCACGTCCAAGTTGAAAGAAATGAAATTACCAAAATATTTGCCGCATCTTGATAAACACCAAAACTGAACAACTCGAAAATAAGCGCATCAATTTAATTTAACAAATGCGCCCTAATCTAAATCTAAATCCCTTTAATAAAATTAATCTACGATTTCGAGTTGCATTTAAAACCGGACATGAGAATAATTGCGTAGCATAAACTCGTGGCAACGCGCTGAATACTGTTGATCAACGTTATTATGCAACGTAACCTCATCGATATTGGTATTTAATAGATGTTTAGGAGGCATTAAAATGTCTTATTTTCAGAAGTTCCCATTAATTCAGGCAATATTACGCTAATATTGAATCGAGCTTTTTTCAATTACAAACTTTTGGAAATCGATAATTTAATACTGCTTACCCATATCGAAAACCATAAATTTATACCAAATTAACGTCAGAATTTATATCGCATTTTTTTTTTTACACGCAAAAGTAATTATATTTATCCAAAAGGAACTAAATTTAATATTAGTTTCCACGAGCTCGTACTATGTTTATTGAAATTACCGAATGCAAAAGGATATTGAAAAAGGATCTTCCTTACAGATCGATTAAAGTAGTTTAAGATCTTTAGGAAGTTAACGAGTTCCTTTGAAACAGCTAAACGACGATTAACCGAATTTCTTTTTGGATTTATTTTCTCATTCTAATTCTATGTCAACTAAAAGCTAAGGCTTATACAAAGAAGCTTTAACCTATGCAATGAGAGCTACATCTTGAGCTGCAGAGACTTAATCTCCAGCTGAATTTTAATTCGTTTTGCATGAGTCAACAGTAACATTTGCCGTGAAACATATATTTTAATGAAATCATATCTTGGATAAATGGTTCTGAAAAATTATATAAGAATATTGTTTAAGTTAGCGATGAAAGATACCGCGAGATTTCGTATCTTTTTATTTTATGAATTTCTTATACATTCAATATATTTACGCGGATTTTAAAAAATTAGTGCATTATACAGAATTCAATTAATATTTAGAAGTTTAACTCGCAAAACATTCCGAATGAACTTTTCATCGGTGGAACTAAAGCTAAACATACGGACTTCTGTTATTTAAATATTAATTTTTGTAAAATATCTTTTTAATGTGCACGTACGAGAAATTAATTTAAGCAAGTTTGAAATATTTTTAAGCAACGGATTTTATTGCAACAGAAGCGCATTAATTAAGACGCGCTTTGCAAAATATTTCACAATGAACTATATAAATATTTCCTAGAATAATAAAAAATAGAACGCAATTATTTAGGAGGACAGTTATCGTAAGAGTTTAACGATTATTGTGAAAATAAAATTTTCCTTATAAATTACCGACATTTGTCGTGTATTTTAATCATAAAATACAGACGTGGCAAATATACCTAATTTATCAGTGCGTTGTAAAATAGCAATATTTGACGCTTCGTTGTATTTAACAAGCATTTAAACTTTTATTTAGAAACATATACTAAAGATCGGTGTTTATTGGCTTATTTTGAAAGATTTAAATGGAACTTATGCTTTGCTTATAGTATATTTTCTTCGATTGTTGTGCACCATCGAGATAATGAATTAATCGCAATAAGAATGTGTAAAAGAAACGCACTTAATCGCTTTAAGAGATAATACGATAATTTAATTACGTATTCCAATGATTCCTCGGTAATTAGACTTTAAATTACTATCACGAGTTTGTCCAAGATTTTACAAACGGACACCATCACTGCCGTAAATAAGCATTTCTTCTGACATTAGTGACGGGACCCCCTGCACGTAACGTTTCCTCGTAAATGTGAAACATAGTACATGTCGTGCTGAATTCACTCCTCCAGTCGATTGCAGCCTTAAAACGAGGTCAAGGGAACGTCCGGACGAGGATGTGATCTCTACCAAGTGCATTTAACAATGTATTTCTGTATGTCGGCATATATATGTGGGATGTTCGTATACTTATGTGGCGGTCCAACTACTTTGCTCGGGTACAATTTTGTAAGATATTTGTACATCGTGTGCTTGAATTAATTTCAACTGTAAACCAAAACAGTTATATTTATATATGTGCGCTCGTGTGGTTTTATGTATGAGTTACGTCTGAATATGCTCTGCATCTTAAATCACCGGAGCACGAAATCGATTAGACTAAAATTTGAATGTTTGAGCACGTAAATAATAATTTTATTTCATAGTTTTTTATGTGTATGAGAATTCCTTAACTTAGGCACAATTAACGATATAAAAATCTATTACTTAGAAAACTCAAATTAGAGTATTTAAAATTCTGGAATAAAATTAATAAAGTAAATCCTTATGAATTTAGATGTAATGTAGTTTTTTATACTGCATCTATTTGTTATGAAATAATTTTTTGTCCAAAGCTTATCGGTGATACTTGAAGTATAATTATAGCACTAATCAGCAATCTTTCATAGCCATTCAATGTAAACTATTTATTTAGCTATACAATGAAAATAATAACTGCTTTTCACGTATGAACAAAAATCGCACGTGTAAGAATCAATCCAATGGTTTCTCAATCTAACCAAACGCGTTAAAAATATTTTTCTAAAACACATATTTCCACTCTTCTATTCTGAGAATTTACTTTGTGATTTAACAAATTCATTTGAAACTTTCGGAGCATACTTGAAAATACTCTTTATGTATTACATTTTTTTTTTTAACATAATCAATGAATTTTCTCGTAAATTGCAAAGCTCTTTTACAAACGACATTCTAAACAATTGATTAAAACGACAATTCACGTATTGACGAGTACTTATTGAAAGGAGTTTTTTGAAAACTGCCCAATAGCAGTGAATTATAAATGCTTTAGAATGTGCCTTTGTAAATAACATTGTAAATGCTTAGTTTTATGCCTTTACAATAATATCGTAACTCTAGATTCAAAAAATTTGAAAAATTCAAAACAAAGCTTTGAAATCGTTATGAGTTTCACGATTACTGCTTCTTTCATTAATATTATTCTTATATTTAAGCCAGTAAATCGGCTGAAAGCTAATACAGTATTTAGAGAAAGTACATTGCATGCGAAGTGTGTATATCTCGCCCTGAGCCTCTCCGACTCTTTCGTCAAGCCAATGACAGAGTAGATTCTACCTCAAAGCCTCTCGCTTTGATGTATTCGTCGTTTTATCTATGGCTGGTGTCAGTCTCGATCTCCTTATATATCTCTGTCTCTGTATATGCTCCCCTGTGTGTGCACCTTTCATTATTGTCTACGTGCTTCTACTGGAGTTATAGAGCTTCGCTAGAGTAATCATAAGAGGTCGTGGTCGATAGGACAAATACAATTGAAACTGCTAGTTTGGAAGACTGAAAACTGCCTTCTTATACGTGACTGTTATACATTTATGCATTATTACCGTACTAAATTTTGTGAAGTATCACATAAACTCATAATATACAAATATTCTGGTAGATACATTTGTAAAACTGTGATTAAGTATCTAGAAAAGCGTGATTTTCACAAAATAAGCTTCTCCAAGAACTTTTTATTTTATACCGGATGTTTCCTTTACTTTTTCACGTAATCGAAAGGTTAAAAAGCTGCGTTGTACAAATTTTCTCTTGAATATTGTAATTACTGATTCTTGACTTGCCTTCGGTCTCTCAATTTAACCGAATTTAGCATTAATTTAAGAGTAATACAGACCTACAAACTGCGAGTTATACTTTACGCGCACCACTAGATAACAGCTCATCATCAAGAGTTACACTCTCATTTATGAAGGTTTCGTGTCAAGGGGATAAGTGACTTGACGTTTCACCTTCAACCTATCGCGGATTAAGAACACTATAAAACTTGCAAAACTTGCCTCTTTCGATGTCGGTTTCTCAGCGAAATGTTAAAATGTCTCCAGTAATGTGTATTACATTACATTATCGTAGAAGTGGTTTGTAGTTCATAACTTATTTAATATAACCTACATCCAAAACTTGAGTTAATAAATACAGCATACGACTTTTATGCGATTCGAGGTCAATTTCCCAGTGGCACATCTACTTCGATAAATCAGTGTAAAAAAAAGATACAACTTGTGTACTCATTGATATTCATGTACGTATGTGCGTCAAGGGTCTATTCAATGGGCATATCAGATATGTTGAGATAACCTCGCGTCAAAGCTAAGTGTACACACGAACGCACTCGTGCGTTCCCAAACGTCCATGTGCGCAGTCATTTGTACGTCGTGCTTCTTTGAACGTGTGAGGGTACATCGCGACAAGAGTACTGTACACGTTCAAGTCCACCACAATTTAAATGCATCCCTCACGTGTACACGTAGTTATAGAGGAGGATTAGCCATCAGGTGCGCTTCTGGTGAGATTTTCCGCCCATCTGGTGCATCTGCATGGCTCTGGTTACACACTGTGTGCATAAAAAATTTGAAGTTCCACTGCAATCTGCATCAGATAAAAGTACACTGTTATCTCGGTTGCTATAATTATGAGAATAATTTTTCATAAGATATTGAAAACACCTTTGAGATTCTAGTGGGTATCCAACTTAATTTGTCACTCTTAGCTCGAAAAAATCATTATTGTACAATAGAGCGTCTTAAAGCGACTTTAACGCGCATAAAAGTTTCAATAGCAAAATTAACGTGGAACTTGACGTTTTATATATTTGACTGTGTATAGTGCACTTTTACACGGACTCACACGAACCACCTACAACAATAACAACCTTTCCAAAGTCATCCTACTTTACAACGCCTTAAAGCAATACATCTTACCCCTTTACGAGTCTTTAAATTCCTTTAAATGATATTTATCGAAATAATAAAATTTTTAATTTTACTATCGATGCATGCCCTGACGATAAACTAAAAGTGATGTTACAACTCTAAATTACACTAAAAGTCCATTTTAAATTTTACATTTTCGAAATTTTAAACCTCTTGTAGTATTTATTTCTGCAGTTGAAATTAAGGAAAAACTCAATACTTTATCATTTTGGATCACAATTTATCACTGTGCACCGGTTATCCAAAGACAAATGCAATTTCTGAAATGTTCGAATTTTGTTGCGACTCCAAAGATACAGACTCGAAAACTTCATATTCGTAAATAATTCGCTAAATATCTAAATATTTATGCGAAAATATTCGAAAAACTAAAAGCGTAATAGGATGCAACATATTATCCAATATCTTGACACGAATTTTTCTCTTCTTACAGTTACGAATTTTAAATCCCCAAGGGTGTGCACATATGTATATATCATAGAAATCAGTGTCGTTTCGAATGTTGACACTGATATGAGAATAGCGTGTACATGATGCTCGTATTTACTCCGTGAATATTGAACGAACCAGATTTTCTTATTGCAATGGATAGCAATTTTCGGTGTACTTTCCTTTTTGCAACGAGTAAATAGTCATTTGTATCGACATAAATTCTTATCTTAGAAATGAGTTTAAAATCCTATATTTCAAATTATTACTAATATTTTTGAAGCTTATCCGAGGTAGTAGTCAAAACATTCAATAATCGACATTCTACCAATATTTAACAATCACCCTATTTTCTACAAGTCACAATACGATTACTAATTTGGACGCGTGTTATATGATTATAAACGTAGAACAAAATATGTCAATTTGCTGTCGATTGTTTAACGTAACATTTGAAATATTAATATATATTTAAAAAATGTAAAAAGTGAAAGAATACTAAACCCGAGATTGAAAAATGATTAAAAGAATTTTAGGATCTGCTCAGTTATTTCACTGAATTTACTGCTTCTATAATAGACTAGTTTTTTCAGTTGATCCCAAATGAAATTATTCGATTCAAATCCATTGCGAGTATAAAATTTGTGAGATAATTTCCAAATAAAGCAAGTACAATTATTCGATTCCGATTGCGAGTATTGAAGGCACGAATTATAAATTTTCTACACTGAAATATTAAGAAGATGTCGTCGGCTATTTTCAAACCGTGACTACAATCTCGAATTTATACGATTTTTTAAATTAATCATATCAATCCGCCCTTGTGATCATGTTCCAAGGCAATTGATCGCACTCATTCCAAGCATACGTAGATAATAATACCCAATAATGAGCTACCATTTGCAGTATTACCATTGTATTGCAATAGTATTGTATGTAGGACTACACGCTTGACTTCGCGCTTTCGTCTCGCTGCCCAAATCTAAAGGGATACTCACACATGTAACCCATGTACATGGGTTAACCCATATCTCTACCCTCGAACTGATGGCCCAATAACAGATTTTTCAATCTTTCGACGACTTCATTGTGAAGGAGAAATTTAGGAGGTACTTACGATATTTTAAACGAAGAAAATTGTAAGAATAAGAGATCAGTGAATTGCCTTTGAAAGTGAACCGAAAAGTATGTTTAATTAATGATACGCATTCGAAGTTTCGTTTTTCATTTTCAGGGAGAACTGAAATTATATTAACGACGTGACGTACAATATCTTGTCACTGACAAAAATGCTCTTTTAATCGAGGCTGTGAAAAAAAAATTAAAATTTACAATCTCGATGTATAAAAAGCTTTAAGGTTTACAGATAATAATGCATAGTTCCGAAACAAACATAATACAGAGTTTCAGTATAAAAAATAAGCGTGAAAAATTTACTTATGGAAATTTGCATAATACATACATTAGAGCAAACCATGTATTTCAATTTACTGATATTTAATTGTGATACTAAATATGTGGAAAATACAATGTTAATAAATACAGATATTGGAGGCGAAAGGTCTTCATTCCCGTTATAAAGTAAAAAAAGTAAATTATGTTTACCTTAAGACTACTGAATACTACTTAAGACTACCTGAAGACTACTTAATACAAAGTGAGGTAACGGAATTGATCAGTTGATGCGAAATGTGTTTATATAATCGAGATTTTATACTTTTCAATAAAAGCTATGTATTATCGATATATAATGATAATGGTAATGACAGTGTACACATATTAACATAAAGAAAACTCTATATCAAATTATCACTTTTCTTTCTAGTAATAAGTACAACTACAGCACTAATAAATGATCGGTTAAACAATAAGCCGCGAGTTAAATATATTTAATATAACCTGTAACACAATTGACAAATCGATCAAAAGTATTATTATGAAAATAGAACATAACTTGATATGCTAGTTATCTTAAGGTACGATTATTAAATCGTATATTATAATAATAAATATTATTGGAAAATACATTGAACGTAATGTATTTGATAATATGATAATAAATAAAGTTTACTTTTACAAATAGATGCAACAAGAATTGTCCTTAGCAGTAATAATACATTTTTTATATTTGTTTAAATACAAGAAATAATTATCCTGCAACATAATACAATATCGTTGACCGCAATTGTTCTTTTATCTATAATTACTTGTACGATAGACATTTTAAAGATTCTTACTTTTGAAGATACTTTTTATAAACATAATGTATTATAAGCGCATTCTTTCGATCTTCTCTTCCAAGCGGTAAAATGTAAAAATCAATCGTACGATCCAAAGTTCGTTCAAATTCAGTTCATCTACTTGCGATGCAAAATATTTACTTATTTTTCTCATACTACTTCCTTCTTTTCTCGTTTAATCCGTTATCCATGGAGTTTCACTTTTGCGTATTTCATTCATAGTATATATAACTACACGGTGTAAATGCATTTTTTCCGAGTCTACGCGTACTCAACTTGCATAAGATAAGTGCTTTTCAATGTAGTACAGAATATTTTGGCGCCGATAACCTATAGCCGAGATACTTTTGCGTGCGTGAGAAAAATTCCGCAACGTGCAATGTTCGTCCATTATTTTTGTTTCCTGGCTTAGTTTTTTAAAGAGGACTGGTAGAAAATTTTCTTGACTAACAAACCTCTAGTTTAACAATGGATATCAGGATGTCAGACAATACCATGGGATAAATAAATATTAAAAAATTAAAAAATTTATGCTCGTAGAAGGGTAATTTTATAAAGGGTAAATTCTAATTTTTATCGAAATTATTGAAATTATTTAACTTTAATTTATTATTATTATTATGATGTTACTTATTCACGATTATAAATATTTTAGCACGCATAATTCATAAGTAGAATTTGAACCACTACATTATTCAAAGTTTGTTTTCAATTCCCTGCGTAAAATTTTTATTTACCGAATACATCTGCCTCCAAGTCAAGTCATGTATTCGGTTTATTATGTGTATGGCAAAGTTCAGTCAAATCGAAATAAAACAAAATTGCACGTATTACGCAAAGATATTCGACAAACACATTTTCAACTAAAATCTTAGAATATCATATTATTATTGAGTGTTTTTTTCGTCATTTTCAGATATACTTGTAATTGTAAAAAAAAAAAAAAAAAAAAAAACGGAAGATAAGGAAAAATGAAAAGAACGCTTGTAATTAAAATTCTTCATGTGTTATAGAAGTAGGAATTTTAATTATCAGTTTTGCAGAGAAACTTAAAACTGCACATACGTTGGCTCTTGCAAATGCACCTCATAATACTTTCGTATATTGATACATGCAGCATTTGAAAAAACTTTTAACTGCAAGATATTCGAATGTATATAGTTTCGCAGTTGATAACATATAAAAACGTTGTGATTAGCTAAATCTTAAAAATTTGGTTGACTTATTCATTGAATTATAAACCATAATGAATCCAATGATGAAGATTCTTAATTTTATAAATTAAATAATTTAATTTATTCGCTAATTAACTGAAAACTGAACGAAATTTACATACATTTATAAATAATACAATTTTAAATTCTTGATTAAAATATTGTAAAACTCAAATTATAATAAATAATTTGATATTATACTTCATTTTTATATTGCTTTAGCAGTAGAACGAGTTTGCAATAATATGCACAATCACATTATAACATGTTAACGATATAAAAGAATCAAATTGTTAAATTCTAAGAAATTACATTAAACGACTATTAGATATTTGAATTCTGCAACAATTGAAAATTAATTATTGTCATTGAAACGATGCTAAAGTTATCATTAGTCTGCTTAGTTTCTCCGAATAGTTTCTAGTAGTAAATTTTAGTTTTTTTCGTGTTTTAGATTTTAAAAGAGAATTAAATGAAAACCATTGAATTTGTTGAAAAATTTGAGCGGAAAAGTTTTCTTTTATGTTAGTATTATCTCTATATTTTGCAGTGTGTACGCAATAAATATGAATAACTGCATTTTAAAAGAAAAATGTAAGCATGAATTAATTCAAAATATTTCAACGCTATCATATTATAAATGATAAATATTGAAATATTAAATTTCAGTAAATTTAAGTAAATAATTTAAATCTACACTGAAAAGGAAATTACCAGTTCATTACAATCGTAACCAATCATCGTAACCAATCAAGAAAACATTTACTCTTTTATGCATTGATCAGGCAAAATTTGCAAAGAATTACAAATAATTTAAAAATATTTTTAACTTTCAACTACGGTTTGTGAATATATATGAATTTTTCGTTGCTTTTAAAATTAATCCAGAAAAATTATTTTAACGTAGTGCTCGCAACGGTGTACTTTCAGAATTAATCTCGTGAATTTCAATTCAACCACTTCTTTAAAAATTAAAAAGGAAGCTTAACGTCTAGTGTAATATATTTTTTATCATGTATTCGCATCACGCAATTTTGTGTACAAAAAAAAAAAAAAAAAAAAAAAAAAAAAATAGAAGGAAAAAAAGAGAATTTTCTCAAAAATCAAAATTATTTCCATGAGACTTTGAGACGTTAAGTGTCACAACCTGAGTTTTCCTCGCAAACTTCGGTTGATCGCTCAACTGATTCGAGATTCAAAATTATACCGTATCCTGTACATATCCTTCTAGTGCCCGAACTCTCGAGTTTTCGCTGAGCCGAGAATTTAAGGAACCGACGAGGGTCGTCCTCGTTCGCTATGCACAACGAGATAAAGAGGTAAGAATGTGCACCAGCGCTACGTACGAAGTACAGGCTAAAGCAGCGTCTCTTTAATTTCTCCACGGCAGGGGTTGATATGTTAATTCAAACTCGCACGAGGCAGCCCGAGGCAACCTGACTTCTCGTTTAGGTTCCCCTGTATGTGTGATTTTTAGCGCTTTGAAGTGACGCAGCACGAATTTTATATTACATCACTGATACCTCTAAAATACCGTTTTCCTTTTAATAACGCCGCAATTTAACGGGATGAGGCGTGATTCGTTCAAATGGACGCGTGTGCACCTATATCACAAAGAATGGAAATTCGAATGATTCACGTTTACCAGAAGAGAATAAATGCGATTAAGTTTTAATAATGGTGTCTTAATTGAAGAACAATTAATCCTAAGACAAGCGAATCTGATATTTCAATGGAGGTGAAAATTGTTTATTTAAGTGTAATTAATGGTACGGGAGAATTCGAATGAATGCGCCTCGTTTCTTATTTACAAGGGCGTAAAAAACCTTTGAATCCGAAGTAATTAATCATGAGAAAATAGTAAAAAAAATGCAACTTTTACAAATTATGTGAAAAGAACTTTAGAAACGCAGATTCTATACATAATTCTTTCAGAAGTGACGAACAATAATATAGTTAAATATTATTAAACGAAGGATGACGGTTCCTTATTTTCTTACCGAACGTGAAGTATACCAAAATTTCATGATTATATGCAAATAGATGAATATCTGCATGTATACATATTGCGATATTATCTCCTAAATCTCCATGCTGTGGTACTCACTTGTCGTGTTGAGCAAATTGAATATTTTAAATTTAAAATACAATCTAGAAATTACATAATTTTTTCATAAAACCTAATGAACGACAGCGAACTCGAGAACATTCTTCGTATATTTAAGGTATATTTCTCCAAAACACCGTACGATCTTCTTTGAAATATCATTTAGGCAATTAACGCATAAAGTTGTTTCGAAAGTGATATTTTCCAGCTGACAAGTAATTTCGTCCTGTACTCGTTATTTACTCGTTTATACCTTTAAAAAATACAGGCAACTTTATAAACAATTGTAGATTTTCGACAATCACACTTATTTTTAATTCCTTATTCATTAAGATTACCTTATTTCCTTGTACCTTAATATATTTTGGGAACTGCGAAACCCAATCGAATGATTTTGATATATCCATTTGAATCTACTAATATTTAAATGTTTTTATTTAAAAATATTTTAAAAATTACTTTTTCACAATTTTTTATGAATATCTCACTCAATTCAGGCCACTTCAACTCGCTGAACAGAAAATAGACAATAGAATTTTAATACTGAGATCTCTACAGCGTGAAGTGATTTCTACTCTGATTCTATCGAAATTATTTAAGAAATACCTATCAATAACAACCTAAATTGCCCCGAGAACACACAAACCCCGCGTATACTTTGCGATGAAACTTGTTTCTCCGTAAAATTTTTACGCTCGATAAATGCTTAAACAACAGAATGTATTTTGAGTTCTACTACCGTCTAAATTATTCTTTATCCTCGACATATTTTTTCCTCTGTTTTTCAGAATAAGACAAAGAAGTTCTACTTTCTTTAGTGAGCCGATGGATGCAATTTTCACTTTAAGAATCGTATCACTCGTCGTCGAGTCAATTGACGATTTCTTTCTTTGTCATAATGTCAACTCAATGAAATGAGTATCGATGTTAAAATGGAGTAATAAATCAAACGGCATGTACTTTATAGTAGATAGTAGCTTATTCTAAACTAGTTTCGCAATGTTTAATAACATAAAGTAGTTTATTGTTCAAAAGGATTTTAAAGTTCTAAATCTCATTTATAACAATGAATGGCTGTTCATCTAATAACAGCATACTTAGTACTCGGCATTTATACATCAGCAAAAGTGCCAGGCGCTTCTTTATTTAGGTTTACTTATAATCTCGCTTCACGGTACCAGATGTCCACTGTATCTAGTGCTGCTGAAGTTACTCGCACTAGTGATTGCAGAAAGTAGTAGCACCTAATAATTAATGTATTATCAGCGTGTACAGACTTTCCTCTATGAAAGTAAGCAAGCCTCCGTCGTTGCAGTGCTTCTAGTCTCTAACAAAACAAATTAACTTTTAAAAACATTTGCGAAGAAAATCATGTTTTAAATGAGTTATGGACAATATTTATTTCAATAAGGTACTTTACAAATATACATTCCTAATATTTGTGTAAGTACCAGAAGAAGTGCACGTGATTGAGACTTAAGATTTGCTACAAATACAAAAACATTTAATCAAACAAGATTTATATGAAACTAATAACAAATAAATATAACATTAAACTAAAGCGTCACATCAAAATGTCATCTGTTTTCATCATAAAGTTTAGCGACGTATGAAATACAACTAGAGTTTCCCAAAAACATTTCATTTAGTTTAATTGCTTGATATATGGAGCTTTAAAGTAAGTAAAGCCATATCTGATGGACGGTTAAAACTTTCCTTTTAAAACCGTAATAATTCCAAACAGAGTACATGGTACAATTACGCTTCAAATTTCGTACAAACGAAGTGCTTGTACATTATGAAAACAAACATATTTCGACGCTTAAAATCAATACCATTATCAAGAACTTTATAATCCTACTCACATTGTGTTAAAGAGTCAGAAATACAAAAGTATAAACAAATTCTCAACTTCACGAAAACGTCATCGTTGTTCTCGCATCAAAAAAAAAAAAAAAAAAAGCTTCTGTAAGAAGAATACTAACGAGTTTTCTCGGCGTCCTTTTCAGAGAGTTTACAATGATCATTCTCTTACAGATTACGTGCTTTGAAAACATTCGCACAGTTAGAGCTTCTATTGCGTTAATAAATTCCAACATTATTTCGAAAATCGATCAGTTTTAAACCGCGCGTAACCTTGTAGTTTAGGATCCACAACCAACTAACGGACTTTGTATAACATAATATATAAGAGTAGCAATTAGTTTGATTAATACTGTTGATTAAATATATAAAAGTGTGCAGGTTTCGTGGCTGGAGATGGATAAATAAAAATTGATTCATTGATTATTCCATGAACTAGTATTTATACTCGTTGATCAAATGAACTCAAATTTCTCTATCTTATAAAAACTCAAGACTTTCCTCCTACAATAATCTCACATTTATTATGTGCGCGAAACAATATTCCTGCATCGTATTCACTTAGCCTCGTAAGAATATGTTACAATTTATTTGCATAAAACTGTATCATTTGATTTTTTCTAATTTTCCGGGCGTCTTTCCATACTCTAAAATTACATTGCATTCAACAAACATTAGTTTTGTTCCTTTTTTATATCTTAATTGATACAATTAATGATCAAAGGAAATTTATACGTTTTTATGTATTATTTTTCGGTTTTACTTGCAATTATTGTTCAAAGTACGCAATTATCAGAATTAATATTATAAGCAATAATTTGATAACATCTTTGTAAAATATTTTTAGTTGTAATCGTTGCTCACACGACCTCAACTCTAATAACAACCTACGTATACTTGATTTTTCTCTCTTTGTGTAATTTCTCAGTTATATCGTATTTGTACATTAAACGTTAAAACGGTAAATCGCTATTCTCATTTTTCAAAGCGTACAAAAGGCGCGAGCTTTGTTCATTTAAGAAAATTCATCCTTTCCGTCAAGTAATATTTACTTATTAAATAACAACCTTAAATTTACAAGTATAGTATGTTGATAATAAAAAGATGAGATAAAGAAACCTCTTTGGAAATTAAATTGTTTACAAATAACAATTGGATTCTGTTTACAGCAGCCGATTCATTTTGGTATATTTATTCTCTTATATAGTATTTTGACGAATGGTGGTGGGTGATTAATAACACAGAAATATCCCGTTACAATTTATAGTTGTTGTGTCTACCAGGGCAAATTCGTAGATTATGTCTTAAATAAAAAAAACTATTTCCACACACGCACGGTAAATAAAATTCGATCGCATGAAAATTTTGAAAAATATTTTGGTATGAATAAACAGACAAATAAACTTACAATTTTTCAGAAAGAACTTATGCATTTTATTTATAGGAGATTTAGAAATTGTCTAATACAAGGTTATACAAACTATTATACAACATTTAAAACGTTGACTTAACTAATAACTCCCGATGCATAAAATGAATCTCTAGCAGAATCCGTAGCATCTTTATTAAATAATTGCGATAATCCCCTTATAGTTCAATCTTCCGTACACGCTCGAAACGTTCTTAATCTATATGACACGAACATAGTTCTCTGTTATGTAGAATTCATGGGCTTTAAACCCTGTGTTTATATCCGAACGTTTAATATATCAAGTAGACTTTTGTACCTACCGTTAAGTAGTGCAGTACTTACAAAAGACGCTAGGCCAATGATTTTTTTATCCACCGAAGTTAATTTTCAGGATAGTTTTGCGAAAATTACGCTATAACACTTTTTATTTTGCATAAAATTTTCAAATGCTCAAAGATTTTCTAGAAAATCCGTCATTCCTAATTATCCGTTAATGGTGGAATTATTCATTAATTTTAAACGGCGGAATAAGCTTGCGAGTATTTTCATTAACTTTACTTGTGATTTGCACTTTAACCAAGCATGTCAGCAATCCTCTTTTACGGAAGCATTTTATATTCAAATTCTCATATTTATACTCTTGATACAATAATCGTTATTTTTAATTTACCTCGCGAGATAACGTTTCAATTTATAAATCGATTTTTCAATCTTACGTTTTTCCGGCTAAGCATTTCATTTTCTTTTTACGTTCTTGTGCTCGAGGTCTATATTTTTAAACAGTTATAGGGATACATAAATACTTTAAATGGTTAAACTCCTGGCTAATGAGCTTAAGACGAATCATTGGTGGGAGCGAAATTGTCTTGGACTGAGCAGATTCAAAGTTCCTTTTATGACATCAATTAATATATGAAGACACGTTAGAAAGAGATATCTTTACGTTATTTTCATACCGATATGACACTTTTAACCTATGCAATAACACTGTAATTTCACGAATAAATTATAATTTTCGTGCAAAGTAAATTAATAAAGTTATCGGTATTAAGATTTGTCGGAATTTTCGCATATTTATAAGTGGGATAATGATATATCGGCGAGTGAATTTTAGGTCTCTTATCGAGCTTTAGAGTCATTTTATTATATCGAAATATTAAAATGTAGCTTCGCGTAGTAACCTAATCTCTCAGGATTGAAACTCAATATTGAAATTTCAGAATATTGTAGGATATTTTTTTAATCACGAAGACTTTCGGCAGTATTGTAATATTCAACTAAATATAAGGAAAAGAAAAGAGGTTTATCGTTTGTAAATAAAGTAAAAATAGATTATAAATGTCGTTCAAAGTAAGAATCACTGATTTTTACTCGTTTATACCTTCGTAACGTACGCTGATTCCCATTTGCTTAACATAAATATTTATTATTACACGATGCCTTTTGAAGAAATGTATAATACGTTCAACGCGTATGTGCATATTTTTTTCCATTTCACTTTGTATGAAAAAGTGCGAAGAAAGAACATCCATCTTCGTATAATGAAATAAAAATTAATTTCACGCAGCTCGTTAAGAATATTCTACGAAAATATAATATAATATCAGAGTTAATGCATCAGTATTGTCGCATGGTATGCAAATTTCATTCGTTTTTCGACTCACGTATCCGAGTGAGAATCCCAAGGGAAGTTCAACGCAATTGTTGGGTACTACAATACCTCAACATTGCTCATTTTTTCATCTCTTCTACTCTGTCTCTCATTTTCCTTAATTAGTCGAGGGTCTTCAACAGCTTATTAATCTTTGTACACAGTTGATTAATGCATAATTTAGTAATTAATTTTAATTTAAAAAAGTACGCTTCTTAAATTGAATTCAAAATAGAATACATTTTTAAATAGAAAACATTAGAATGGAGATAATTTCCAAATTTCATTCGAATTTCGATAAATATGATTGATAACAATCACTTGTGTATACGGTTGTACAGTCGGGTGCCTATGTAACACATATACGCACGACTCTTCTTATCTATTTACTTATGCGTACGTGTGCGTGCGCTTGTATACGCATGCACGACAAAATCTCGTTCCAGTCGTAACTCTCTCGAAGGGCTTTACGTAGCCCAATAAAATTTGATAGATACAGAAATTTAACTCGACATTACCCTCCAAGCGACAAAAAATGTTCACAAATCCGTAAATGTAAATAGGGTTTCTCAGAAAATGTTAGGTCTAAAATTGACACTTACTTCGGCGCCCCTATCAACCGCATCTGCCTGATGGGCGTTCGATCTACCATCGGCATTTCCTACCCCAATGTCTCGGCGGTCGTTATCAGCTTGCTTGACTCTAGTGCAGCCACGTATGCAGATTGGAAAATTATTGACCTTGTTGGAGACGATTAGAGTTATCGGGTTAGATGCCACGACGGAAGCGGATATGACGACTTGCGAGTGCCGAGCGTGGGAACTCGGGTGGCTGGTTTAACCGGTCGAATTAGGAGCTTTTAGACGCTCCGCGTTGAAGCTGCTGACATTTGCACAGAGATGACCGAATTTATGCGCGTCGATGTGCGTATCCTTGCCCTCTGAGAGGTTATCGCGAGCCGCGAACGGCGGTGGATCGAAAGTTGAATAGAAAAGTTAGGGGGTTGAACTTGGCGAGATTAGCTGGAAACTTAAATTAAGGAGTTACTCGAGTATCAAAGCTTAAGGCTGATGTGACCTTCCTTAGAGTTTCCCTAATTATACACCGATGATGGAACGTAACGTGATATTTGGTACGTATGCCACGGGCGAATAACTCTACGGCTACATCGATGAATTATATTAATAATAATAATAATAATAATAATAATATCTCTTAATTATTATGGGAGCATTAAATGTAGCAATAACTAAATAATCGGATATTTTTAAAGCCAAAGGCATTACGTTCATGAATCTAGTATTATTATTCAAAATCCAGTACATTATATTATCTTTATGGTGAAATTTAATCGTAATCTCCATTTTGAACGATCAGCTGTAAGTGCATGTATATTGCACAGATATACATAGAAGATATCCTTATGGACCCAAATATGAATTTTTTCGTAAGTGTATGCAGCTGCCTGCAGGTGTATACGATCGCGTATATACCCGTAAAGGCTTGCATGGACGTATGCATAAGTATGAGTAACTACATGTGCGAGCATGCATGTGTGCGTGTAGAATAACTCGATAGAAAAATAAATATAGACGAGGACGAGACTGCCTAACAAGTTTATAATATGTTGTTTCAATCGAAATATGTGCTAGTGATCCTGTTTACGGATTAACGAAGATTACAAAGGACGTGTAAATTCTATCTCACACCACAAGCTGAAGATTAAAGTATTTTTCGTTTGCCGAGCATTTAAATATCTACAGTAATTTGTACAACTTCTTATCTATTATCTCATATATTTTAGCAACTCAATAATGATAAACAATGAATAAAGCACCGTTTTACTCGTACAACATATTGCTTTTCAAATCCGATCGAATGATTATATTTTTGACCAATTCTTTCATTTCTAAAGTTTTCTTTAATTAAAAATATGCATTGAGATGAAAAAGCATATTTTTCTGCTCGATAGATTTTGATTAATAGCGAGGGAATAAAGTCAGAGAAAAGAATTTACGGTAAAGGAATGACGAAATAAATTTCTGCTTTAATTCAGATTCACTCATACAGAAATGTATTTTAAATGTTAAAGTGAATCAGTATTATCAATATTATTTAGAAAAACCCTGTAAAAGTTATTGATGAATATTGATAAAAAGGCTTTTAGAGTTGTTTCAAAGTCAATATCCGTATTACAGTTGATATTTTGACAGAATTACTCAGAGCCCGTTATTCTGTATACATTTTTAGTCTGCCAATGCAACTTCATAGATAGAAGTTAAGTTGATAGAAGTCTTACTCATTGTTTCGTAAAGCAACAAATTTTTACGAAGAGAACAAACGTATTTTGGTACGACATTTGGCAATTTCGCTCATTAAAAATAAAACTTTTCCTATTCTCCCTTTGTAAAACAAATTCGATAAACATTACAATACGTTTTTCAAAATTTAGACTCAAGTAAACAGACAATATTTATGATTTTGATGACGGGTGATGTTTCTTATCAACGAGCGCTAGTTTTCAATAGGAAACATGGGAATCAAAGAACTTTTAAGGCATTCACGCAGAGAGGCAAATTATTTTTCAAATTCGAAAACATTTCACAGCAGCAAAACACTTACATAATCAAAGGACGCGAGTATCTTCATCTCGTCGCCGTGATTTGTGACAGATAGTTCGAAACATGCACCTGACACAAGCTGGAAAACATACTCGAATCGCATGGTCGCACAGCCCCGATATTCCAGCACATCCACACGGACCATTGGTCCACCTCGACCGACGGCTGCTATTTCTCTCCCTGGAGCATCTTACCTCGCATTCGTTTTGTGAATTCGTTTTATCCGGATTCTCTTGCTCTTTCTTGAAAAAGGATACTGCACACTCGAAGCACTTTTCTCGAATGAATGATATATATTCGCAAGCTGAAAAATCACAAATTGTTCGAAATTCTATGAATCTCGCAAGGAATCAATTTACTTAGGAATCTGGATCGAAATTTGGAAAATAATGGGAAAAATACAGTACAGTACTCCGTACTGTACAGCTGCGGTAAGTTCGGCAATCAAAAGTAAACCACAAATACGTGGCTGGAAGAATTTTCAGACAATTTATGGCATATTTATGTAAAAAGTAAAAATGAGAATTTAGATAAGTTAATACTTGCACCAGGAAAATTAAATTAGCTCAACTAATCTCTCGAATGCAATTAAAACGTACTATGGAGACTTAATGAAGCATTAGAATTGGCAGATTGAAATATGTTTGATGCAGTTCTATCTCAAAGGATTTATTAATACAAAGTAGGTAACTCACAGGTTATAAGAATTTACATAACTTCAAAATAACTCGTTCGAATGCATTTATATTAATATCTCAGGTCATTTGTGCGTATATTAAATGTGTAATATTAACTACAAACTTTCATTTTCTTGACATTTAAATAAACTTTTATAATTTAGTGTCAAACTTTTTAGTAATTTGCATTTACACAGGGTATTGTCAACGAAATTCAAATTTTACGTATTAAACTTCTTATTCGTGATGTTTGTTTTTAGATATCCAAGAAAAAAGAGAAAAGAGTAAAATTAAAATAATTCACTACCTTTTATACAAATAACCAAAAAAAAAAAAGTTTATTTTAAAAACTTGGTGCTTAACAATATTATAAGATATTTTTTCAAGTTTTCATCCATAAACAGTTTCAATGAACTGTTTAATATTTCGATAAAGTCATTTTAAAGTGATACATTACGTACCACACTTATAATATATAACGAATACAACCATTAAAAATTATATTTGAGTGTTATTTGAAACTACGAAAGAATAACGGTCCTGTAATAATTATGTTATATGCGTTTAGAGTCGAAGTACATAGAATTGATCTTGCAGTTTTCCATCGAAGATTTCGAAGCACTGATTGAGAAATAGCTGTTCGTGTAACTCCATGGAATTTACAATTGGCTTGAGTGGATCCTGATTTGTCATTGCTACACTGCTCAACAGATCAAAGTGTATTTTCATATTTTTCTTTTTCATCGAATGAACTTGTAGAATTAATTAGTCGAAAAATAGTGCTGACTCCCTTGAATATTTAGTTTTTCTTTGCATTTTATGATACGGATTAAAAACGTACGCGTTCTTTTTTATATTCTTTTAATTATAAACGTACTCTGAAGTATATAAGACTTTGAAAAAAAGATTTATAATGATAGTTAATATTTCAACTTTAGTTTGAATTTAGTAACGTAAAGTGGTGCTGATTTACAAATTTACGTAAGTTAATTAAGTTTTCAATTAGCGCAAGGTATTCCAAGTATAATTGAAGTCTTTAACGAAATTATTCATTAAAAATGACTTTAATACTTATATTGTTTTGATTTATATTAGAATTTATTTAGAGTGTTCATCGGATAGATATTTGAAAAAGGTATTACAATTTTACTTTAAATTTTAAATTTGCACATGTGTGAGAGGACAATTTTACAAGAATTTCTATTTAGTAGTGCGTAGACAAACTTCCACCCATCAAAATAACAAATTCATCATTATTTCTTGCGATCAATTATACAAAGGAAATAAAAAAGAAATAAAATTATTCATATATTCATTTAAGTTCATAGCTTGCGAATAAATTATTGATCGAAGAAATTGTTATTCAATGACGGGCGCAACGGTTAGATTAATTTTTCTTTTGTTTTTCGTTACAATGACACGATCGTCAGCTACTGCGAATAATTATATAACTTTTTATTCAATCGAATTATTCATATCATAAATAGCGCAAATATTATATTAAGGAGGCATTTATGATGTAACTGTAAGTATCGGATATAAATATAAAAGTACGCCGCTATAAAATACAAAATAAGTTCACCTTCTCACACAGTCATAAAAAAGCGTATAAATATTAGAGTGTACAACTGACTGCATTGGATTAGTAAAATGCGCAGAACTAAGAGTTTCGATAATATTGAATTCGAATTGGCCGATAACGCGATTATCAAAAGCCACGTAATAAGCGAACGATAATCATTCTAATGGTTCATTTATTTACTCGCTGTGAGATAGCGAGAAATGCAACGAGAAAGAGTCGAGTGAGATTACCATTTTATCGCCATCCAGACTCAAGTGGCGAACAGCAGCTGCACGAAGCAAATGGATGAAAGTGATGTAGCATGTTTGCATCGGGCGCGAGTGTCAGGCGAAAGCTCGCGAATGAGAATTTTAGATGCTTCGGGGAAAAGGGAAAACGAACAGACGGATGAAAAGAAGTTCAAACGCATAAGCAGAGTTTTGAAAGGATATTATCTGCCTTTCAAACGTGCACCAGTGTTATCTTTATACTTTGAAGGATTGTACTTGGAGTTCCGATAAGCTAATGGCGACATTGATGGTTCATTGACAGACCTCTTTGAAGCTGATTTTTCTAATTACTTTTTACAACGTATTGCCGTCCGTCCGTCGTAGAAAATAAATTTATGTCATTTGAAATATTCAAGCTTATTATTTCATTTTAGTAGTAGTAAATTGTTTTCTAATCAAGGGAGTTTCTTTTTTTCTTTTTTTTTCTTTTTTTTTTTTTTAAGAAACGTGTATTATCTAACTTACCGCGAGTATGTATTTTCGATAAAACTGTAAGAACAAAATTCTAAATTGATTCCTAGAGACCATTTAATTGACTAACATATCCTAAAATTTCTAATGATACAATCGTTGTGTAGTTTCAATGATTTCAAAACTTTATCCTTTTGGAATATTACATATCCGTGCACAGCGAGCGGAGGAAATATTAAACGCACATTTTCCATGTTCGCGGATTTCAGAGTTTCTTATTCAATTATCTCGATGCGAAGATGCGATCCGACTTTGAGATTTTGGGTTTAATCTATTCATCAAATATACAACGATAAATTATATCGTACGGACAACGAAGGCAGTGAAATTAAAACTTTACCAAGTACACAACCAAATACATCTGCTTTTCAAAATGCGTTTCATCGAGGAATCTCGGGAATCTCGTGAAAAGCCACGTAACCAATTTCGTCGAGCACCATCGCGGATACTGAAACTAATCGCGTGCCAAGTAGTTGGAGGGAAAATCACAACAACGACAGCTTCGTCGTTTGCACGCCAGCGAAGAAAAACTTTCAATCGAGCGAGTACGAGTGTCTCGTTGAAGCACGAATGAACGTACAAAGCCAAGTATTGTCGTAAAAGGCAAAAGAAACCGAAAGATAAAATGAGGCGATGAAAGTGGAAAAGTTAATGGGAAAGCTAAGTTGTTATTCTTGATACTTTATCGACTTTTTCCTTGATTTGTTTGAAGATGTATTTCTAATTCGATAAAGGGTCGTACATATCATTGCGCTAGGAGCAGATGCTTTAATTAAAAGTTCTGACTTTGTCCGCTCTGAATTAAACTACACTACGAAGACGAAGATATTTAATGTAATTGGATTGTAGTTAAATGAACCAATTAAGGGACTCGTTGAATTTCTACTTAGTATCGGTATAAAATACAAATTCGTCGCCCTTTCTACTCGTGATTCACTCTTGAATAATACTGATGCCTCGACCTAATGAAATATAAACTATTAAAATGTCGTACAAAGCAAATAAATAATTTTAGTTTACTGGCTAGCTTATTGAAATTGCTCGCAAAATTATATACCATCACAGTGTACGTTGCGAATTCGAATATTTTTAACAATTTTAATTTTTGACGTTCACGGTTGACTGTTCCTTATCTTCAAATAGATAATAAATATACGCAAAAAATTGAATGAAGTGTACGTAGGATAATATTATAAGGTTGTCGTTGCACTACATGCATCAATACAATAACGTATTATTAAAAATGAATTTATAATTTAAAGGGTAACATAAGGTTAGCATTCGATACGAATGAATATGTAACACATGTAACCATATAAATATTCGTGTAGATAGCCACTGAGTATTATATTTAGTATTATGTTACATATTAGTAATACATGTCGACGTAGGGTCATGTAATATGCTAGATAGGACTTCCGGAATTTGGTATCCATATTTAAGCAATAGTATGGCATGGTAAAAAAAAGGTCATACACTATTTAATGTCATACGTAAAATATACGTATGCATTTACGTAGGGCTACTCTTTTGAAAAAACGACTTACGACTGTAGTTTATCGCATACGAACACAATCCAACATACGCAGGCATATACGTTCGATACTTGGTCCGTTTACGGCAGTTCAAGTACATAATTTCTTTATTAAGCGCATTTCACAGCATTTATCTGTAGGCAACAGTGCAGCATACGATTGATTATTACATAATTCCGTAACACATTGTAACGAGTGTACAAATATAACGCATATCACATTAATAACAACTGCACTGACAGGAAGAGTAAAAATCCTTTATGGAATTATTCGATTTATTTTTCTTTTCCTGTGAGTACCTTTTTCAATTAAACATAAAACAAAAAACTTTCTCATTCCATAGATATAAAGACAGTTTAAACTTTTTATTATATTACACTTAATTGGTATTAATTACGTTTCATTGCGTTCATTATAAAACTCTGCTATTTTACTCGCTTTATTGTTAAATATTAATTATATGACGCTAGATTTGATCAGACAGTACGACATTGTATAATATTATATCATTTAATCATCAGAGCAATAGAGACTTTCATAAAAGCACTGCGGATCTCATGAAAATCTAATCAAAATTTACCTGAATTTCGAAGAAATTATTGCTCTTATTTTTATAATAAAAATTGAAAAATATTTCTAGATTTAATAACAAGTTCTTTTCAACGATCAAAATTCGTATATTATTGTTACTTCACTGTCTCTTATTACTCTTGCTGTTGCGCTATTTTATGAATTATGCGTACTATGTGTAGTTGTATTTTACTAATGCGACATATTAATAACTCGAATAGATGCAACCTGTTCACAGTTTTACAATTTTAATTATTTACAGAATGTAAATATCTAATTTTTACTTAATATTTCATAAATTCATTATTCTTGTGTATTATTAGTGGTGACATTATCAATGTATTATATGGAACTTAAGCGAATAATATCTATTTTATAAATGGATTTATAAAAATTACATAAACAATTATTCACGATGAACTAGAATCGAAAGGAACTAGTTATACGTACTTCAAATGCAACGATATATTTAACCGGTTAATCGAACATTGAAGAATAAATGCACAATCTCGGTGATTTATATGCCCGACATATAAAATGTTCTCAAGAAAATTATAAATTATTAAATTCTATGATGCAATTAAGATCCTCAAAATAAATAAAATATTTTCGTTTATAAATTATCTCAACCGTAAATGCTAATTATGCTAAATTAAATCTTCCTTCTAAACGCTCAAAAAAGAAAAAGAACTCGACTTACTTTACCACAGACTGTTTCCTTTTGTACGTCCACTACGCATGTCCGTAATTTCGAGCTAAATTCGAGAGCTTCTTGCTAATTACATTTGTATTATTTTAATTAACTCGCGCTTGCAACTGTACCCGACCTTTTTCGACGACTCAGCTTTAATCGAGCGATGATGGAATATATTACGTTACTTTGATGATACAGTGGTGTACAACAATTATCAATGTAACATCGTTAAGAATTTAAAGAGGCAGTTTATATGAGTTCTTTTTTTCTTCAATTCGAAAAATTAATCTATCAAAGAATAGCATTAAACTATGATTTTCACGAAGCAAGGAACATTATTGGTGACAAATACGTTTCATTGCATAATTAAAATATAAATTGTTCTTACCATATTGATAATTGATTTCTTTTATTCCTATTTGTTCTCATTCCGAAAAAACTAATAATCATTGAGGATAAATGCAATAGCAATGAAGCAATAAATCTACGTCAAAATAGTAAAAAAAAAAAAAAAAAAATGGACTTTCGATTGATGCATTTTTTTTCATCTAGTCGTCCGCAACCGACGTATTTCGTTGAAGTTTTTGCGAAATTCGTTTGGTTTCGACACGCGTTACAGCGATTTGTTGGCAGTGATTCTTTAATCTTTCTTGCGTGGTTGAATAGTGTCTATATTATTTCCTATATGTAAGCCTTTCACGTGTACATTTACATTTTGACAATGATTTATTTCTGATTGAGAATGATGAAAGTTTACTTATGCACTTATGCCTATCTACGAAAATCATTCAAATTAGAAATTATTACGACACATTTGAGTTGTTACTCAATCATTACCACTTAAACACTATCCGCGTTTCTTACTCTAACCTTGTTTACTTATATGAATGTAATAAAAGAGTAAACTTTCTTTATGATTCATTTGTCAATGCCGGTAATAGTTACTCGAATATAAAGATAAATGCGAAATATCGATCACTAAGTTCAGATTTCTTTGAGGTAATTAAAATTAATCACGAATATCGCGATAAAAGTAATTTACGAACGGACCTTTCTTTGCATCTTAAACTGAAAATCATGCTTAACATTTAGCCAGTCGCATTACTGAAATCCTATTGAATAATCATCAACGATAAAGCTTACAACACCTAAACATTGCATTCGAAATCACATAGAGTGTATAAATCCTTAATTCCTAATAATATCGGCGATTACAACGCATCGTAAAACAAGGACTATGCCTTTTGAAGCTTATACCGAACTCCGCGTAACCCTCGCAAGGCTTCCAATATATTGCAGAGTTAACGGCGCTCTAGGAAATTCCATCCTCATCGGCCACGAACGATATAATTATCATCGGCCGGCGGCGGTCGAGGTTCGTTGAGGTGTGCGCAGGTTAAGCGTGCGACCTCATCCACGTGCTCGACAAGACCAGAGGCATGCACTTGGTGTCGTCGTCTATGTCGGTACGACCGCAGGACCAATTTTGGTCCTTACGCAGGTAACTTTCGACGTGGAATTCGCGTAGACGGCACGTAGAAGCGATACGGTAAATTGCTTAGCGTGGCTGAGCAGCGGTTAACGGCACTTGTAGATCTGTAATTTTATGCTAATTATAACGCATGGACCTGAGCGTGCGTTTACACAGATGCGTGCAACTAACAGCGTTATTTATAAAAACTATGGGATGCATAAGTACGCGACTAAGTACGTGACAGAACTGGTGATATTTTCGCGCCAATGTTGGAACAGTATTCGCTATAATTTTTTGTAAGAAATTCTGAAAATTAGAAAGACATTGTGCTCGATTTCGAAGGGATGAACAGATCAAGTAATATGTTAAGTGAGTAGTAATGCGTGCTCTTAAGCTACTAATTTGTTCATCTACGTGATTATTTAATTTTTTCATCATTTTCCAGTTGAAATATACATTTTTATCAAATATTAATCAAAGTACACTGTTATTTGGTTAACGTGTAGTTGTGTTAGGTGCATTTTAAGAAAAAAAATTATTTAAAAAGAAATGGCTCGTTGTTTTTAAAAAATCATGTTTATCTACGATTTATTATTGTGTGAATTGCCTGTTTAACCAATTGAACGGCAATCTTAAATTTATTACAATATAACAGTGTTACGAATAATTTACTATAATTTATTAGTTTAATCCTTCCCAAGTACTTACTATCATGAATAAGTAATGACTTGAAAGTTTAATAAATTGGGCTTGATATACAATGTCATCTTCATATTCAATATGTTACCAGGTGGTGCATGTCAAAATATCTCCTACGTAGATAAAGCAAACTAAGATTATTAAGGTAAACCACCACCACTAATAACGCTCATCCACTTCTCAAAATGAATTCTTACGTTGATCCAATATGTTCTTATTATACAATTATGCTACATTAAAGTCTTGATATTTTTTATATACGAATATGAGAAATTGAAATTAAGACAAAATTTGAATTCACGTGTATTACTTACTTTATCAATTGGTTCGATAATTCATTAAATTTAACGTTCTCCTTGTACATGCATAAAAGCATATACATATACATGCTCAAAAAATATACTTTACGCGCTTAATTAATTAAGAAAAAACATATTACTTTTTAAGGTGCACAATTTGTGATAATAAAACAGAAATAGTCCAGATGGATTATACCGAATGTCTAAAAATAATTATCCAGAAGATAACGAATAAGATTACTTAAAAAACTTTATTTTAATAATGAATAGGAGATATTTTTACGTTTAAAGTGAACTTTACGGCAAAATATCAGCATCACAAATAAATATTATCATACTTATTATGATAAAAGCGTTTCTCTATTCTCATAGTATTAAAAATCCTTAATCGAATCCCAACAAACATTTTATTACGTAATATATCCGAATGTGACAGGTACTTTTCACATTTGTACATTTAGTCAGTACCTAAAGTGATGTTGTTGCGATAGAAATGGAAATAAGTAAGTCTAACATAAAAAATAATGCAAGTAATGCAACTGAGATGAAAAACTGCAAAGCTTAGAGAAATATATCATCGTATATATTTAAAAATAATTACGATCTCAAACTGAATTAAAAGCATTTCGACACAAAAGTCTCTGTAATCAATAAAGCTGGTTGTATACAAATATAATAAATATCTGAATATCAGATTGATTTACAATGATGTAACTGGTAACTGGCATTGAATATTTTCGGAATAAATTCGCATAGTGTAATGACATAATTAATATTGTTAACTGCTATAACTTATTCTTAAGGTAAAATAAGTAATCGGCCACCTGCTGTATTTCTATGCAATTTTAATGTAATCATTACGATATTTTTAAAAGTTCGTCTAAAATTTTATTTGCAATTGAAAAATCTACGGAGACATTTATTACAGCGACATGTTTACGCTACAAATTGCATAGGGAGATAAAAAAGAAAGAGAACAAACTTTGAATAAATTCAGTTTAACTTCAGTTTACTAAAGAATTTAAACAGTATGAAAAATTATATAATAATATATTTTATTATATAATTCTGAGGTATGACATTCGCGTACGTACACTTCCTAATATAACCAACGACATTTCTCAGCGACTACAATTTTTTTAAATTCGTTAAAAAATTAAAATTTCGCTCTAGAGAAACCGTGCAATCATTTAAAGGCGAAAATAATTTAAAACGTTTGAATATATGCATTTACACGGAGTAAAATCACTCGATACAGTATATTGCAATGTAAAAAAAATTAAAAAATCTTGTTTGTAACTACGTTTTTATTTTTATTTTATTTTCATAAAAAAACAGTACAAAAATCAAACTCGAACCTCAAAGTTTTCAAAGAGTAAAATTAATGCAGCAGAATAAATATTCGGCTTATTTACGTTATTTCGATTAATTAAATTTCCAGGTTTTTTTTCAAAATAATTGTCTTTTAATCAATGTAAGTAGTATTAACTAAATAAGAGCAGCAGTGATGACACCAATAACAAGAGTCAGTTAATCAGTGCTAAAGGACTTACTACTGTTTCGCGCACGCGTGGATGTCTTTCACTTATAGATTAAAAGGATGTGCGGGTAAGAACTTACCTCAGCTACCACTAGCTTCTTAGATTTTCTGACCTGTAAACTTTTCAATGCTGCTTTATACGTCCAGTAGGTTGATATAAATCATTGTGTTTTCTTTTTTTCTCTCCTTTTCTATTCTATAGTTTCTCGTCCATTCGTATTGTTTTCTTCATTACCATCTTCTTTTGTTATATGTTGGTACTGAAAGTTAACATACGGATATACATTTCATGCACAAAGAGAGTTTTATCCTATAGAATGTAGGGATTTTTTTTCGTATACAATACAGTTTGTGAAAGGAATTAATACCATTCTCAATTAAAAAAACATGTTTGGAGTATGTTGGAATGTTAATAAGTTCGGAATTAATTGGCAAATAGGTGAAACGTAGTATAAAAATTTGTGTAGAAATAATTTATATTATTTCACTTGAGCACTATTATTTTTATTTCGATAAAGACTTAATTTGATCCGAAATGTAAAATTTTCTATTATAAAAAAAGCGAACAAATTTCTTCACGACAATAAATGTACAGAATGAATTACACAATATAGTATGATTGTTAACTACTCTTAAGTAATATATACCAATAGCATTTAATAACCAGAGAGAAAATTTTATATTCTATCTCCATGTGCCATCAAATGTAGACTTGGACATACATTTATGCACCTGTCAAGTTTGTGATGTATTTATACCCGCAACAGAAAATATAAATTTAAGAGTATTTTTTTCTTAGTATGATTTACTTGAAAATTCAGCATTTTTTTTTTTTTTTATTAAGAGTTATAAAAGCTGCTTACAATTTCAAAGGATACTTTTAAGTATAATTTGAATCGCACGAGGGTGGATGGAGCTATTACTTTATGACTGACTTGCACTTCCTTGTTAGATAGTAATATATAGACGCTATACATTACTAGCGCTATAAATGCATCAGTTTATTAAATCAAGAAGCATAATAATATAAGTAAAATCTTCGCTGAATCACAACTCTTGTCAAAATATACATTTTCTATATAGAGATAATCTGCTAAGATAAAATTTCAAGAACAAGGAGATTGAAAATTAGATGAGAAAATTAGAAAATTTCAAACTGTAAAAAATTACACGGTAGAAATTTACATATTAATTCGCAAGCCATATAAATAAGGCTCGTAATTGAGAAAAAGAGTTATTCAATATTATATTCGTTTTTCTGAAGATTTAATGTCGTAAAGCTTTACGTGAAAAGCAATTTATAATGTGAACGCCTGAAAAGTTATAATCAGTAAGGATTTTTTCCTTACTTATTATTTTGCATTAAGAAAGTGAAAATATTTGAGATAAGCAAATGTGAATTGTATTTATATTTTTTTAATTAAAAAAAAATTTAGAAAATACATTCCTAGTGTATATTAAATGCATTCGCCGTTAACAATAAAGCATCTTGAAAAATTTGCGAGAAAGTTTGAAAAAATATGAAGCTTTTATAGTTAACAGTTTTATAATTTTAACCATTCAATTGTCGTGTTCCTCTTATATTTCAGTAAATAGTTTAGTACACCATACGAACGGATTGAACATGATAAAACCATGATTTTAAATAATTAAAATCATGGTTAATTTAATGAAAATATAATTCGAATAATAAGTGATAATCGTGCTTAAAATTAAAAGAAATTTTAATTATACTTATAAAAAAATATTTAGTCTTTCTTTTAAAAAATACAGAATTACTTAGTATGTTAAATTAAATCAATAAAAACAAAAGATTCAATTATTGTGTACATCTATACTAAGGAAATCAGATTGACTACGAAAAACTTGACAATGTATTTGTAGGTAATGAGAAACTAAAAAGAATCAAACGTAATTGATTTAAGAAACGACGCAGTCACGTAGCAAAAAGATAAGAGATATGGATAGAAAGCACTTTTTTAACTGCACTTTGCACGCTGAGAGATAATACAAGTAAAGTAGAATTGCAGAGAAGTTGATTATTTTTTGCATCCTTAGTTAAATTGATAACTTTAATAAATACAGTAATACATTGTAACAACATTATTTACTGCAATCTTCACTGAAGATATACTAGAAATACTCAAATTAAGAATTTATTTAAACTAACATCTACGTAACGTTATATAATATAAAAGCTATTTACTTTTTTGCTGATTAAAAATTTTCAAATTATTTCAGAAGAGATGATTTTATCATTTTAATGCCAAAAAACGATTATAACGGCAGTATTTGGTATTTGTTAAATGGGACAAAAGTAAAGAGTAAATGTGAGTATATAAAGTTTTTATTTCACAGAGTAATATTAAAAATATGAAAAATATTTTCAAAAAATTTTATTAATAAAGAGAACAGTCAAGAATACCAAAAGCGAATATCATATTAGTGCTTCCGAATAACACTGAATGATTAGTGAAATTTTTAAAAATGCTAGAGCAGCTTACTGTATAAATAATCTATATTCCAGTATTACAGAAGAAAAGCTGTAAAAGAAAAACATCCAACCAGTGAATATTATGCTAGTTTACTCAAAAATTTACAATACGAAGCATTCATTTTTTTTAGTTTAGAAATTGTTTAAATAATAATAAATAAATAATAAATTATTATGTCTGTTCATTTAGACATTTTGATTTATTTAGAAAATAATATACGTAAGCATTTATATTACTTTGTACAATTTAGTCTACGTAGTATATTATATAATCTCTGACATAAATGAAAATTATATGACCAACACAAGCGAGGCTCAGCTTCTCTACATTATGCAATCATTATTTTTTCTCTTTAAACTTTATATTTGCAAGTGATAAAATTTATTAAACTATGTTATTATAAGCTTACGTAGATGTAATATACGTCAGAAGCTGTAACTTAGAATTTTTCAGTAATACAAGTCTGTTCACTTTATAATTACATTTATTTATTTATTCACGTAAATATCACTGTTTTTATAATTTCTATAATCACCTTTAGAGATAATAATGTGATTGTGTGTGTGTGATGTGTCTTACTGTATATCTAAACTGTAATCCAACTACTCTTAGTGAAATTAATTTTAAACTTTAAATTTTACAGTGTATGAATTCACAATTACAACGCTGTTTCAACATAATGTTATAATTCGGTAGTATTAACGCGCCAAGCATCTGTATTTTTTTTTTTTCTTTTTCTATTTTTCAACGATAATCAGTTTTAGAGTGCACACATTTTTAAATAGAATAAGTAAACTATGGTAGTATTTAAAACAAAAACACGAACAAGTTTAATATTAGAAATTTTAGAAAATCAGGCAAGTACAAGTGTGTTGGTATAAATGTTACTTCATGAAAGAAGGTAATTAATATTTTTCCAGTCCGTCGGGTACAATAAGTGAAACCAGAATAAAAAGCTCAAAACAATCAAACTTAATGACATTCAAATAGTCGTAAACTTTGGCAAAGTGTCGTCATCGATCATCCTTACTGTGTCTAAAGCAGTGATCGTTGTCAAGTCAAGCACAAAAAGAAACACGGGAAGACAGTTTAAAAGCGGACGGAGAGAAGGACATAAAAGGCAAAAACGAATCATTATACGAAAGAAGCATCTGTGGAGGACATTTAAAAATCGCTCGAAACTCTCTCGCTTCTTCTTTAGTCTCGTCGTCCGAAATATTATTGCTCGTGCGTTTAATTTTATTTCGATTTCCTGAGCGGACACCGTCACTTCCCTCTTTTTAAACGTATTTCTCTTTTCATACGCTGTCGGTGCGAAAAGCATGCAATGCGTGAACGCTTCTGTCCATTTTCTGTGCACAACTTGGGGATAGAAAGCTTCGGGAAACTCATGGTTGACGGGCTGATCTCAAGCACACGAATATTAACGTGTCGCGATCGTTGGTTTAGGTAATTATGATGAATTTACACAGACCATTATTTGCATGAAAGCCGGGTTTTACTTGAAGGGTACTGTACTATTTTTAAAAATCGAATAAACAAAAGTTCTTAATTTAAAATAACTGCTCATGCTCTTCTTTTTAAATATCGAATCATTTACATTTTATAGAAATCTAGACAAAGATCTTTTTGTTTAAAATGTGATTAAAGTAACAATGTTAAACATACCGTATAAATATAATTGCAGTAGTTTTGAAAATTGTTTGCTTTGTTTTTATAATGCGCACGCGCGTAAAGGAGTACAATTGCATCGTTAATGGGAACCGTAATTTTGAAAACTTGCTTTTATTTTATCACAGTTTGCATGAAATATCACGATACAATTACAATTCTAATGTACAGTTAAACCGCAACAATGCACAGAAAAAGAAAAAGTACGTCTATCAATCTATTCTTTGCAGATTCAAAGAATTGAAAGAAATATAATTTTAACCACCACTACCGCTACCATGGTAATGAACATTTAACTTTCTAGCAAATACTTTCACGAAGTATAGCATTTCTCTTCGGTACGCTAAGCAAAAGCAGTTGAACGAAAAGAGAGATGAACAAATAAGTGTTCAAGTAATTTTATTATCATTCTTTGTTAGAATATAATATGTTAAAATGTACGCGTGAATGTTAAGCTACGAAACAAAGAATTAATAGCCAAACTAAATTTGTAAAACTCTTGAAATAGTGTTCCGTTAAAAATGTTGGATTTATACCATCACAACTTTAGCACTTAGTTCTCCATTAAGTAATTCCAACAAAGCAACGAATGACATAATGTTGGTTTTTTACAGTTAAGGTAGGTATCAAGATAAGATTGAAGAGAGCAAAAACTATGCGCACCACCTAGAACTCATGCGAGCCACTTAGCCATCAAATTATAAAATTTCAAGAAAAAATGTACTCTTATGCGAACGTAGATTCATGCGTGTGCTTACTCATACGCATGCGTGCGCACTCAGAAATATACGTCTAAGGGTCTAAAGAGATCTAGATTGAAACTCTTTCTCTTTTTTGTGCCTTTTCTTTCTCTCTTTCCCTCTCGCTTTTTCTTTAATGAATGCGCACCTGCATTCTTCATAGGAAAGTTTCACGTGCGCCGCTTTATTATGTTGAATAACAGCGACATCACGACATTAGAATCACATAATAATGTAGCAGTCAAGCGATAAATAAGCGCAGATGCGTTATGATAATGCAAATCTTACACGCTACTCAGCACTTCACGAATTGTTAAACCGCTAAAGGCATAAATATTTGTGATAACACTTGGTGGTGTTCCGTAGGTTTGAGTATATAAATGTCTGAATACATTATTTTTAACTCTGCCTATTATTATCCCTATATATTTGGATGCAGTAACCGCTGTACGAATGCTTAGGAATTGTTGCTGTAATTAATGCACTCCCTCGGATAGTTTTATTATTAGAATATATTAGAAAATGTACGCTACATCATATGCGAAATAAAATTGTGTTGAGCTTCAGCTATGTAATGAATAAATATAGAAGAAATATAGAAAATTCTATATGAAGAAACCAATACAATACGAATATATATCCACTTGTACGATTCGTTTACCTTGCGGAGATTTAAAAAACAAATAACCAACCTATATTTTATGAATGTAAGTTATGTTATAAATTATAAAGTTCTAAAAATCATCTGTAATCCTCAGTCGGTTCATTCTATTATAAATCTATACAGTTAGTCTTTAAATCAATATCTATTTTCTTAATATAAGACTCTCTATCTTTGCTGCTTAAATATATAATCGATTTAAACATTGTTTCTTTTTTTAACGCTTTTTTCAAGATTCTTTAACAGTGCAATCTTTTTTTTTATTCTATAATTTCTAATAACAATATTAACATATTATTAACATGTAGTAAAATTTTTTAAAGAAAATAATGTAGGATTATTTGCGCACCAGTAAAATAAAATGAAGAAAAAATAATTAAAAGATACCACTTTTAGCGATACTTTCTTTCAAATGTCTTCTCTTCTTATAAAACCTAAATAAATCTATCAATAATCCAAATAAAGTTGTTAAATATCTAACTTAGCGAGAGGATGCAGGAATTCCCCAAACGAACTCTAAAGAGTAACTCGGTATGTTTCCATGGGTATTTGAACGCACTACGTCATCCAATGTAACGAACAGTCCGAGTTCTAGGTAAACGGACAAAGTAACCTAATTACAAAGGCCAAAAAAACTAGGTCACGAAAAATGCAAAAGAAATATTAAGAAAACCCATAAGCGAGAAATTGTGAAGTGAGTGAACTGATTCGAGTCCCTCCAAGTTCGCATGTACGTATTTCTTGATAAATTTTTATTCACGCGAACTGAGACTATTTAATTTCGTTATATTGTAAATTATAATCCACCTAATAATTAGATTCAGTTGGAAAATCGCTTTTTAAACAATTTGGCACCGCATATTTATATGTTCGAGCAATAATGGTTGTTTTGCGAATAAGATTTGGAAGCAGTTTCCAATTGGAAAGCTAATTGAATAAATTGGATTGTGAAACTTGAAACGGTATTGCCTGTTATATCTGAATTTTGTACGAAAATATAAGATAATTGGTAATGAAAAATCTTGCGCAACATAGTGACGCATTTACATATTTGATCATCTTTCTTTTTTTAATAGTTCATTCGATTCCCACAATTATTCCATCAGAGAGGTATTAAAATGTTCCATGTTTTACACGATAATTTACAAGAATAATTCAGCAATAATAAAATATTACCGTTTGTCGTACAATTACATTTGCAATTTTCGGAAATTCGATGCTTTATAAAAGCGCTCCTCGTCATTTCACAATTTCGTTCTGCTACCAACAAAAGTCCCTTAAAATAGTGCTGCCTTTTGCATCAACAATTGCGATTCACATTCAATAGCTCATCCGCAACGACTTAGAGTAATTTAAAACATATAACTCTAGCGTTTTCACGCTGCTTAAAGTAAAAAATGTTATAATTTAACATTCTGTGCTTATCCCAAGATCGTATCTTGCGTGCGATTTATAATTTACGAGAAGATACCCGCAGCAATATGTTTACTGTATTCCAGTAATTAAATTGAATTAAAATATTGAAATTCTAATTGAAGCATTTTTCTGAACAATTTTTTAATTTAATTAAAAGATAATTATATTACCAACGATACTTTAAGAATAATCTTCATGCTAAAACATCACCTGTAATTGAAAATGAAGCGAATTCTACAATATGATAATTACAAATTATGATTATGTGCACGTAACAAAAACAAAAAACTTTTAAAAATATTGAAAAACTCTGATCCAATTATCATTTACTTTAAATCAGTATATCTTATGTAAACATTACGTATTTTTTAAATAATTTCCTTAAGAGTATAATTGTGTGTATCCCCCCAGAAAAAGATAATAATGTTAATCAATAATAGAATTGCAGAAAGTTTGAAAAAGTTATTTAGTCGTACTCAAAATTATCTGACTATAAATCGAATATTTATTTATATGAAAGAAAGATGAGCGTGCCTTACTTATAATGCGACCAACGTAATTTCAAGTTCTCCTTAGAATAGAAAATAATGTTTTCTTAAATCGGAAAACGCTTGCAAAGTAAATATTTACATTGCGAAGCTATTGCGTACTTTATGTACTTCTATTCTCGTTTTCACTTTCTTCTTTCTCACGTGAAAAGTTCCTTAGGACGAAGATTGTAAGAGCGTTACAATATATTTCTATGAAAATGTTGTTATTTTAAAGTGAACAAAAAGATGAGAATTACAAATAATAGCATTACACCAATCTTCTTTATATTCTTTTTACAATGATAAATGCATTATTCACATATAAATCAAGATTAAAAATTTTATTTCAAATTAGGTACTTCAAAAAATTCGTTAACTAGATTCGACTTTTATATGAATTTAAATGTTTCATTTGTTGAAGTCAGCAAAAAAGTATAAGTATTTTATTCATCGTGTACATAGAGGTGAGTCTATTAATTTTAATGTAAAAATAAAAAGGACACACAAATAATATTTATCTCAAACGGACGATGATAACGCATTGAGTACCTTTTATATTCGAAAGAGGGAGCTCTGAATAACAAAGTTTAATTATTAGTATCTAACTTTATAAAGTTATAATCTAATTTTTCCCACCGAAGGTAGAGGAAACTTAGACATATCAAAATTAATTAATCGAAAGCTTTTCAACGAATGTTCTAGTAAGCTTTCATTCATTCATTATAAAGTAATTTAGAAGTAACTCTGCTGTGTTGTTATTTTAACACGAAATCAACCACGTGACAAATTATGAAATTAAATTTCATGTACCTTTATATAAGGAAAAAGCTTTCAATTAGGTAATAGAATATAAACGACTTGCGAAGTAATCTTTTATCTTTCAAAGGAAACTTCTGCTAGTACAGTTACCTTAGAGTAACTTTCTTTATTTTCGTTCGGTATATCATTGCTTTTAAATTGAAATATAAGTACAATTTGTCAGATAATTTCGTACAAAATCACGCTTTTCAATGCCAGTACAGATGTTACAAAATTTCATGTCCTACGTTAATTCATAACAGTGAGTTTGCTATTTTTTATTGCTCCTTACTAATTCGACCTTTTTCATCCTTCGCTTGATTCTTTGAGAATTCCTACAAAGGTAAAGTAAAATAATAACAAAATTATGCTATTGTAAGAAAGAAATTATTTTCGTTATAAAAAAATATTATGAACGTATTGTAACAAAATTTTAATGTTTTTTTTTTTTTTTTTTTTTTTTTTTAAAGGAATGGACGGACTATAACCTGCAGTGGAATGTTTCGGAGTTTGGCGGGGTAAAGGACCTTCGAATCACACCGAGTAAACTCTGGAAACCAGACGTTCTCATGTACAACAGGTGAATACATACAGTTTCGCTCGACTTTATATGAAATAGGAAAGCCCGTATAAGCTTGTTTCGGCAACTTGAAAATCGGATGTTATAAGTTTCGACATTTGAAGTAAAAACTATTCGAGTTTTGCACATTCTGATGTTCAGGTTGTTGGACTGGAAAAAATTACGGCTTGCACTTCACCGAAAGATGTCTTACATACGTATTTGAATTAATAATCGTAATTTATGCATTTGACGAAGAGAAAAAAAGACAAGCTGTTTCGATAGAAGTTGAAGAATTTTACGAAGAAACTTGTTGCTCATAGATCTTAGACTGTTTCAGAATACCTGCAACGCACACGACGAATAAGCCGAGAAATACGAAGAGCCATTTATAGATATAGTTATCTATCACTATTACATTTGATCCTCTAGTTAGTTGACTCGTCTCTTTTCTTTAAGTATTCTTAATTATCTTGTCCCAGTATTGATACCCTACTGTACTAATATACTTTTTCAACTCTAAGTTATATGGCTTCTATTTTACTGCAGAAACTGTGTTTATTTTGAATTTTTTGTCTCTCAATAGTAATGAGCTAATTCCTTAAAGAGTAAAGGGTACGTAATGCTGTAACCAGTGTTGCTTCGCATTCGTTACTATATTGAAAGTATCTCGAGAATCCTTTATACGAACATCGTATTACTATGCATGCATTGATTTGAGTCCTTGCTAGAACCTTTCATTTGATTACGTATCCTACCATTTTCTTCTATGCGTATAAGTATATTATATTTCTACAAATAAATATTCGCCTAACTATACCTTTCTATGTGTACTTATCTAATACGCGAAAGTACCTGTTTTCATGTGTAAATACGTAATAATCCTGTAAGTACCGTTGGCAACGATCCCAAGAGTAGATCTATCTTGATATTTAGTGGCGAGTCGCTTGGTTGACACAAAAATATTGTCAGAATTAATCGAATGAAATGTTATTCGAATACGCACGCGAGCGACAACCGAGCGGTTCGCTTCAAACTTTGCAGCACGATGTACAAGATGCGATAAAAATGAGAGCAAATATGGTTAATTGCCGAATAACGCATATTTCATAGAGAATACAAGGGCAAAAGTCATTCTCATTATTTATGAATATATTTTCGTTTGCCCGAAACCAATTGATATCCACGTAATCCCGCTCACACCTTTCGTGAAAAAGTAACGAACAGTGGTTACACGACGCAAACCCAAGAGGTTCACACGTCCTTTACGTTAGCTAAGCGTCAGCTTCAAAAGAAAATGATAAATAACCCGAGGAGGGTGATAAAGCGAAACCACTGCTCGTTCCTGGATGCTCTAATTAACGTAGATTAGATAATAAGATACATTCTAATACTTAACGGATATGCCGTTAAGTTCATCAGCTCATTATTTTCAGCCACATTACCTCTGCATACAATCGCGAAATCCTAGTTTATTACATCATGTGCATTTAGCTTTAAAACCTAATCTTAGTTGTCGAATAAATCGCCAGTGATAAATAATCGGGAGCAGCGGCGCGGTAAGCGTCGGGTGGGTCCGTGATCTTATGGCATGGCTCGGACTCTCGCGACGCACCATTGCCATGGCTGATCCTCATAAATATACAATTACGCTTGTTCCGAACCCATTCGACCTTTGTTCCTCGATGGCGGCTTCGAAATTCGGCTATTCAAACGGGTTTCGTTTGGCCGCAACTCTGGCCGCATTCGCTGCTGCGAGTCACCGATTCGTATTCCTCGGCAATCGCGAAATTACGAAATTACGAAATTACGAAATTACGAGAAATCGAGGTACGTTGGCTTAGCGCTTCTTTTCTTCATTACTTCGGTTGAATCTCTAATGCTTCATCGCGAATACTGGGACTGGTGTAAACGGTTCTAAAGTCGAAGTACTTGAATTCACGCAGACAGGAAGGATTTTCTGCACGATGTACAAATTTTAATTTGTGCATTTTTCAATAATTGTTTATTAATTGGCTTAGGAAAATAATGTTGCATTCGATATTTGTGTAATAAATGTGCCGCATTTGAAATTCTAATAAAATTTAAGATTATTCTATTTAAGTGCTTAACGAGGATTTACAGTATTCATAAAATTATAATACAATGCAACAAAATTTATATTCGGATATTATTTATATTTAAAACGCGCATTCGTTTCGCTCTACGGGAAGCTTGTGAAAACGTTTTCCGCACTTTTCCAGCGAATAATCAAAATGGCAATTAAAATCATGTATTACAAATTATTTATCAAAACCTACGAAGAGCTCTTAAAACATGTCCTTCGCAAAAGCGTTTAACGTTCTATAGCATCCCGTGCCTCCATTCGATTAAGCGCATAATTATATTCGAAAATTTCAACCCTCGATGAGGCCGTTCGCTGCTTAAGCGAAGAGAAAGACAAGAGGGCTAAGTACACACGTGCAGTTGCCCTAGATAGCAAATGTGCGGTCCACCGTTCATTTTCGTACGTAAGAGGGAAAAGGAGACTGAGCTGACGGATGTAGAGAGGGAGGAGGAATAGTCGTAGAAGGATGAAGGGAAAGAGGAGAAAGCTGCGGCACGTGTTTGCAGATCCCAGCGCGTTATAGGAGGTCGACGAACTCACTCTGGTGTATATTCGGCTGCTCTCCTTGTATTGGTCGTACGCCAAAGTAAAGCACCTGTTACCCATCTGCATCCTCGGCACTGAATCAATGGACCTGCACGTTCTCAGCAGCACCTGAATAAGACGATTGCGAATGCTATACATACATTCGATCAAAATGTCCACGCATGTACGCGTAATCGAATGTATCAGAATGATGCTGCTACCGACAATTCATAGTTTAATTGAATTAAACAAGAGAACACGTAGAGAAGAATGTGCGCGACAAATTCTTTATAGTGAATTTCAAAGTGAACGAAATCCCCTGATATATGAATAAAATGTACCGATCAGTGAAAAGTTACAAGTACGTATTAACGTTTTTCGTACGCTAAGCACGTAAATTCATATTGGTACGCGAGACCACTTTGGTTTACAACTGAATTAGAACTCAGTTAGTTCTCAGCTACGCTGAAGTTGGGAACGCACCTTGTACCAGTAGTACGAGTATGGCTGCGGTTAGACTGTCGACCGCTACTCTCGAAGCCGTACGTACTTACTTCATACGAATTTCGTGGAGACAGGGATTACGTTACTCTCTCTCTCTCTCTCTCTCTCTCTCTCTCTCTCTCTCTCGCTGTATTTCTCATGCAGAGATACCTTGTCTCACTGGCTTTTCAATACCTCAAATATCACATACGCGAAGACGGAATAATTTTTCTGCTTGCTGGAACGCTTCGTGCTCGAGTGATTTGATAAGAGCTGTCTTTCTCAGCTTTATCGTTCAATTTTCTTAGTCTCGTAGTCAGAATTTAGTAAACTTTTCATCGTTGGAAGAAGCTAATTTTAGGTTATGAAATTTTATAGTATCATGGTATGTATATTGTTCCAAACAATGAGCGTCCTTTTGCTATTAATAACTATTGCGATAATTTTTTTTCTAGCAGTTTTCTCTGTATTCTTTTATGAATGTAAAAGGATTTGATTAACATTTTATATTAAACATAAACAGCTTTTTACCGTCGTCACCTTTTCAAAGCAAGTATTTCAAAACTTTACAGCTGTGCTTCATTTTCATATCTTTCAAGAGTTTGTCATCGGTTTAAGTTTCTCTCACCTCTTTTGTAAAATAGTCTTTTCGTCATTTTTCGCCTTTTAGTTAAAACTTTCAGATTTTGCAGGTGTATAGTCAAGAGCAACTTTCGCTTTTCCGATATTTATGCGATGGCCTGAAATATACCGTTAAACTTTTACCTTTACTTCTTCGCGTTAAAACATAAATGAGTTCATGCCCAAGTCGTTTTATGTCGTTTATCAAACGCGGATACATCTTTCGGTGTTGTATATATGGAGAGCAAGAAAGAAAGTTAAGTGTAACAACAACTCAAAGAAACGAGCAGGAAGGTAAAAAGTTGTACTTATCAATGTAGACTGAGAATACATTACCAACAAAAACAACGATATTTTCGGGCTTAATTTATGTCAATTTCAGGTTTACGTATAATGTAAAAGTTTTTAGCTGCAATTAATCTTCTCACGTCATAATTGACGACAGATTTTTGTCAAATCTCCTTGAGAAAAATAACAATTTCCTCCTTGAGTATTAAATTTAAACAAATTTAATTAAAAGGTACACTAAGAATTAATAATTAAGTGGTATCGGTAGTTTTCATTTACCGATTTAGCCCATCATAGAAGAAAGGAAAGAAAATGTAATGCAATGATAACAAACGGATTGGTTAACTCCTGCTTTGGATGTAAGAACAACTTGGAAAAGCAATACAAAGGAGAATTTGAGGAAATGTATTAACAAATCTACTTTTTCCGATCAACCCATCGAACGTCGCTTCTTTCCATAAAACTTTGAGAAATTGTTATGCAATATTTCCTATGCATTTTTTACGTCCAAAATATTTTATTCAAATTTAACGAAAGGCTAAAGTTTAAAATTTCTTTTAAAAATCTTGACACAATATTGAATCAAGTTTCAGAATCCATTATGTTCTTGCACCGGCATACATTGGAAGAGTTCGATAGGCAAATTAAAGCTTCAAACTGAAGCCAAGAAGTAAAGTTCCTTTCAAGTTGCCTAGAAATTCGCTATAAATTTCTTTGTACGTACATTTTCAAATTATCCAAAGTTAAAAGTGGAAATCCACCAACCATCTTTATTTGAAGAGCATCGCACGTAAACCGCTATTCTGAAACTTCGAGCCCAATCCAATCAACTACCGTGCAAACAAGATCTCGGCCATTCGAATGCAAGGAAAGGGCAAAAGAAAAAAAAGATAAAGAAGATATTATGATACTGGTCGGTGGTACGTGAGAAATAAGAACACATGGTTGTATGTTCAACGATGAGGAAAATCTCGCATTGTCCAGCTGGAGAAGGACAGACGAAGAAAAAAACGCATTATAATCTCTGGTCTGCCACAATTGATAACGAATAACATGATTCAATATGGACGCAATTTCACGGGTCAAGTGGTTAACCCGTAACCAGAAAAAAGTGATGGGTGAAATAACGAACAGAGCAAATTTGTGTATATGTATATCACTGCATTCGTGTTATTTTATGCACGTCCGTATGTATATACACAAACTTACGGAAGAAAAGTTACTCGACGGTGATTCGTTTGTAACGTCTATCAATCCTCTGCCCCTGCATTTCATCGCCAATGTTTGGTTCTCTGCTTTTCTCATCTCGACAGGGTTATGACTCTATATTGTTCGATGTATCGGAAATAGCGACGGCAGCAACAGCTTTGCTTCTTGTTAGACTTCGGCTGTTTATCGATCAGTTAGCTTATACTCCTTCCTCCGCTGCATGTACGTACAATACGTACACACAATATTGCCATACGTGTACGTACAATCAGATACAAAAAAGCCAAGGCGTATAACTGATATCCGGTTGGACGTAAAGCCGAAGGGAAGCATCGGAGCACCGAATGAAAAAAGGCTTCGGGCTCCGACGGTGTATCCTCCGAACGTTTTATTGACGTACTGCGAGCTTGACGTGCACTGTTCTTCCTCCTCTGTCATAAGCGCAGCGTGCGCGTGTGCGTGTCAGCTATTGCCGTACCTTGAATCGCTCCCCTTCTCACGAATCAACAAGTCTCGACGAGCGCTCTTCAACTTCTTCTTCTTCGTTACACGAGCGCGAATAAAAAGAACAAGGGAAGAGCCAACACGTAGATACTTCTCTGCGACAAGATAACTTGATTATATTCTCACACTGGATCATCGAAACGTCAAGGTTATTGCGTTACTTTATTTTACGCTTCCAATCCAGATTAAAGTCTCATTTTCCTAGCACTCGGAGGAATATTTTAATAAAGAAATATGAAACTCGCGAAATGTATAAAGAGGTGAAATATTCGAATTCTCTAAGGTTGAAAAATGTTTAAACGATCAGCTCGAAAGATAGAACGATATGACGGTAAATTATAAATTATCCCAAGGCATCACGGAATTGTGGCACAAACTTGCAGAAACAGTTCTTGCGATCACGTCGAAAGTGCGCTATGCTCCGAGTGTGATAAACGTACGTCTCCGTCATTTTCGATTCAAGACGCGATGGTATATTCCAACAACGCGATGGTTCATAGCTTGTCATGTTTTGAGCTCTTATCGCAAGAGATAGTAATGGGAGAACTTCGTTAACGCGGAATAACATCTTTGCGCCCTGTAACAAGGTACATTACAGAGGTACATTGAATGTCATCTCGCATGCTCTGGAAATTGCATCAAGAATAAGATCATCCGAATATGTAAGGGGAAAGCGATTTTCTGATAAAAACAAATTGTATCGGAATTAGTAATTACCGTTGGAAAATTCATTTGAATAAAATTAAGTCGTTGTAGATCTTAGAATATTTAAAATTTATAGTCCTACATAAATCTTGTGCACTACACAGACGGTATGAAAGTTTAGTCCATCTGTATAAAAAGCGACTACATGTGTAGACGAGTATATCCTTTCCGGATGTACGAAAGTAAATTTCATTTTGGCTCGGTTGGTTTCGACCGACAAAAGGGAGAGAAGTCGACAGAACAAGAAGATGGAAGTTGGAAATGTGGGTAGATAGCGTATAGGTGGATGAAGACGAGAGTAAGGAAGGCATAAAAACTAAAGTTTATGTTATTTGGATGGTTTTCTTACCAAGGGAATTGCGTATGAAAACTAGGAAAGTCTTTGAACTCGGCTAAGAAATTTTCGAGTCGGCGAATATTTGTGCAAGTAGTGTCTCTCTCTCTCTCTCTCTCTCTCTCTCTCTCTCTCTCTCTCTCTCTCTCTCTTTATGATACGACAAACCCTACTTGTAGGAAACGATACGATGCAAAAATCATAGAAAATTTAGCTTTTTATACAATTAGTGGTTATTTATTTATTTACATTTATCGGTAATTTTTCAGTTTTTATTACGCAGAGTAAAATTAACTACAAATTCGATCTTGTATTTGCTTGACAGTTTTATTTTTCAAAAGACAAGTAAAGATAAATACTTTAAACATCCATGACAAGAAACTCGAATAAAATAACATCTCAGACTTTTGCAACAAAAGATAAACAAAAGTTACGTAAAGTAATGTTTCCGAATACACGTCTTACATCGTGAGCATTACTATTCTTAAGCTAATGAACTTTGCGAATAAGTTAACGACATTGAAACCTGTGTAAAATAACGCATTACACGCGGCAAATTTACTTACTCAAGCCAAAGCCAGAAAATCCTTCATTACTGTGAGTAGAGTAACGCGATTTCGCAAGTTGTATACGTCGACTGTAAAGTCCAGCGCGTCTGCCTTTACAAGGTACGGAAGCCAATTCGCACATGGTCAACTTACCTCGGGCTCGAGAGCCGATTACGTAGACGCATTGAAATTTACGACTTTGGTGAGACAGCGGCGATGGCGGATGCACACTTGCTGTAAGCCTTCCAATTCGCAATGTATTAGCCATTCTATCCGCATTGAGCGCAACCGGACGTGAACTTGGGTTTGGAGCGAACGTTCCTTAATTTTCTGAATAACCAATTGTATAATAATAATAATAACAATTAAGAAAACCTAACGACGTCAGGCCACCCCGTTACTGCGTACCACCGCAGGACCGAGCTCGGTACCCGCTCCCAAGAGTTAAACATGCTGCAATAACTTTTTGTTCGTCATTATTATTTCATACCATTTTCTAATCTTTCATTTCAGGTCGCCGCAGTACTGCGCGTTGCGAGACTTTCTCCCGATCGCTCACAACGTTCACGCGTGTTCGCTCAAACTTTATCCGGCCAATTAAATAAAGTGCAGAATACAAAATTAAAGGAGAAACATTGTTGACTATTTTTCAAAGGCTGAGAGTAACTTGTTTGCTTGTGTCTCAAAAGAGCGACCGTCGGAGAAAGTGGTCACGCGACGCGAGTTGTATATATACACGCGTGTGTGTATGCGCGTGTATACGCCCGTGTGTGCGCGCGTGTGATAAAAATATAAAGAGGTACATTACGTTGAGGTAAAGGAGCGGGTATTCGTGGCACGGTTGGTGAAACCCTAACCGCCAGACTATAAACAAAACTCCGCTTAAACTCAAAACATTTACTAAAAACTCTAAATTTGAAATTAAAATTTACTAAGCACTGTATCATCTCTAGCACTTCTAGCGTAGTCATCACAACAAGTCTTGACTAATCTCCTTCCCTTCTAACTTCTTTTCGGAGTGAAACGCACACGAGAGAATGTGCGTTTGGTTGAGAGAGACGAAAAAGAAATAGTCGCGGTAGGTATACGAAACTTGGCAAGAGAAGGAAAAAGATGAAGGGAAGAAGTACGTCATCAGACAACAGACTGCCAACAGACTGTCTTTCTCACGACGGAGTTATACGCATGTCTAACTTAGTCTCGGGCGAGATTCAGAGGGTTTCCACGTGTGTGCGTGGGCTCTAAAAGATCCGAATTCGCTGCTCAAACTATTAGTCGGAAATAAAGCCTAAGCAGATATGGTTAATTGAATTAAATTTACGGTTTAAGAAGACGTTCGGTATTTCCATTAGCACGAAGGAAATAATTCCCTCCAGTATTAATTAAATTTATTAAATTAGAAGATAATAGTCAGGGCTTTCTTTCCTCTAATAGGAGCTTTAACAGTGTGACCGATATTTCTAGGTCGCAACGCCAAGTAACCAAGTAACGGACTTAAAATGCATTCTTGTGGAAACTCTCTTACCTATGTGTCTCCCTTCGTGCTCTTGGTACATATAAATATATTTACACGTATATACGTTGCACATTACTCATACGTACGTGTATGTGCGTGTTTTTAATTGCATTGTGCTGTTACGCACAGTGATAGTTTTAGCGAGCAGCTCCGCATTTACCGTGACGCTGTGACTGTCGTGCCGAAGTTCTGAATTTTAGACAATCGTAGTACTTTCATAGATAATTACGGAATGCCTCATATTCACATAGTATTTAGGGTAACTTCATAATTTGATAAGACATCCGAAATTATTACCACGAGAGAAATAATCATTCGTTACCGAGTGATTACATCTAAGTTATAATGCACGAGGAAGTCACGTAGTTAAAGGTCGTTCTGTATTTTTCAATTTACAATACTGCAAATGAGACTTGGAATCTTGTGAACTGCTTATATAAAGTTATGGAAGTACAAGTACAGTTTCAGCTATCTCGGAACAGCTGAACGTACGTACAAATTTTGTAAAACAAGCTTCTTCGTTAGTTAGTTTCACAACTACTTTAAGTGTATCGTTACAATTTCTACCTTGAAATGATTTCGCTCTTAATACAGGCACTAAATAATAAATAAAATTTTCAAGAAATTTTAATTCCATTATTTACAATCATTCAATTCGTCCTTATAGACCGAATGCTGTGCCAAATATTTATTTCGTTAACGCACAATGACTGTCAGGTTAATAATTCAATCGATAAATAAATTTAACTGTTAAAATGAACATTTTCACTGTGCAGAACTGTTGATAACAGCATCGAAACAAAAGCATCAATATGACAAACGATTTAGAAATTATGTACGAGTGCACTTCACTTGATATCGAACAAGTCTCTAGTAGTCGCAAGGTAGCCAAGTTAAATAAGTTGGTTATTAGAGTTAAATAGGATGGTAGTATGTAGCGTTGCTATAGTAAATTGTCACGTGGAAACTAAACTTCGGCAAATTAAGGCAGAGACCGAGTTTACTACTCATTTAGTGTACATTTTCTATTTTTAATTGAATATCTATTTCATTTTCAATTTATAATTAATTTATTAATTATAGCGATTGGTTATGTGAAATCCCAATTTCAAATTTATATTTTTTCACGTCACTTGTACATATTGTACATTTATTGAATTAGGTAGGCATGTTTAGACATAGTTCACTAGTGTTTAAGTTGCATAATGAACAGTAATTTTGAAATGCAAATTTTATTTTTATATAATGAAGCCAATGTTAAATCACAAATATAAATTGCGAGATCTTTTCGTAACATGGAACCAGAAATGAAGATCATAGATACGTGATAAATAATGAAGAATTTGGGTTACAGTGTAGTTTTCTCTATAATACTACATATAATTCTAAATAATCCTTTTCTTCCTTCCTTTTCTAGTAATTTCTTCTCCTATAGTCCACGAATATACTAATTTATGAATAAAAAAGTCAAGATTAAGACATGTACTCTAAATACAAAGCGTTGAAGCTGCTAACAATTACCGATTCTAAGTTTCGCCAAAATTTCCTACGAAGACTACAATATCGTAAAGAAAAAATAACATGTTATTGATACAAAATTCGTCGGAGAAACGCAGAATTGAAAATATTTTCAATTTCTCGTCCCGCTCTATCGTCAACACACCTTCAATTGTGGTGCAAGCATCTCGAAAAAGAAGGTAACCAAAATTTAAATTAATAAACAAGTGTACACTTTTATGCCTACCCACGACGCAGAGCTAATTATTAAACTATAATTAATATAATAGAATAAAGTAATAGAAATATTGTCATCATAAATAAATATGTGAGTAGCATGATACATAAACGTCTGTGCAGATTCGTATTAAGGAGAGCTAGAAGATTTAAATATATTATAATTAATTATGTTTCAAAGATCGGTGAATAAGTAGATGAAAATTAAAAATCCAAGAAATACAATTAATATGTACTTTTACAATGAATTTGATAATGTTTAAACAATCTCATAGACAATCAAAATAACCCTGTAAATTAAATTATATTTACAAAGATAGTCGTGCAGGATATCTTTGGTAAAATCCATTTGTCCGAGTTCCTTTATAAAAATCGAGTAACAAATCGCGATTTAGAATAAAAATATATGTAAATTTCTTCACTAGCGACGCTAATAGCGGTCACCACCATACAATTTACGATTTCAAAAATAAAATTTGTGTTTCAAGGTCGTGTACGTAATTTTTGTGACTTATTTGAGAAGTGCTTTCAATTAACCTCGAACCAGAAGTTCGGCGCGACATCGATAAAAGAAGCAAAGAAGCGCACTGTAAAGTACTTGTTGCACACTTGCCACGCGGTGTTCTTGGTTACTGTAACTCCGGATTTCGCCCGGGTATCGCTCGGTCGTCGCAGCCCAAAAGCACGGACTTTGTTCACCCGGGATACAATGTCTTTCTCGGCTTTTTTACGCTCTTTCACTCGCAGAATCGACGTTATTATTCAGCGCGCGAGGATGAATTCTCCTTTTGTCTGCGACGCGCTGCCATTCTAAAGGCTTTGAATCACCCTGTCTTTCAAACCAAAAATGTATTCGGTAGGAATCAAGAGAATTGCAGACGGCAGAGAGCGAAACGATATTTGAGGAAGTTCACAGTGAGAATCTCTTTCTTAATATCCGTAACCTTTCAAAGCCAACGTGACATTTAAACTATTAGTTGCGTTCATCTGACAGGCAGTAACGATGCTTCATTTTACTCACTCCATGAACTTAATTAAACTGAAATAATTAATATATTAAAATATTCTTGAATTGACAATATTTGAAAATGGGAAATCTCTCATAAAGCGATTGCAGAAAAACATATTTAAAGTCAAATGTACGAATCAGCGTAGGGCGGCAAACTTATTACAAGTTTCACGACTACATGATATTTGAAACTTTAATTTATATAATTTATAATACGTAGATATACATACGCATGTGCTGTGTATCTCTACATAAAAATGCAAGTAATAACAGCTTTAGCAATTGTGACTACTGTACTTTCAATTACATCTGCATTCTTATTGGTAATATATATTATATACCTTGACTTTTTTCTCTAAAATACTTGGAAATTCCTGTAAAATTATTTGCACGATGCATCACTTTTACTCAGAGTACGCATTTTTCAATATATAAATTAAGGTCATTTTCATTTGTAAACGTTAGAAAAGAATTTTATTTCCATGTTAAGATATTCTACATTTAGTACAAAAAATATCAATTACATATGAAATTAATAATACAATAAATTACTCTTTATATGTTGTACGAGACAAGTAAATAATAGATAATATGAAGAAAGCGGATATAAATTATAGTCTTATAAAATAAAATATCTAAATAATTCAAGGTAATTACTACATTTTTGAAAAAAAATTTTTATGCTGAATGTACGTAGCATAAGTAATACGCATAATCTACCATGTGCAGTTTAATAATTTACTAGAAATTTCATTTTTAATATAATTGCGAATCGAGTCTATTATTTTCAGAAATCTGATAAAATAAATGTGTCATTAATGTAGTCGGTACTAATTATAACGAGCTCAAATAAATTATGATATATCTATAGTATTATCGGTTAAATTCATATATTCAAAAGAATTTTTATTGCTAAATTCATTCGTTAACTTTCGTTTTTCGTTTAAAAGAGAAAAACAGAAATTGGACAAAAATTCATAATGTAATTTAAATCTTTTGATGTCCGTAGTGAATTTTAGTTAAATATATTATAATTTTGTTCGGGTATTGCATATTCAATATTTATTTCAAAAGAGACAGAATGTGTTTTCAAATTTTATAGAAATCGTTATTGTAATTTTATCGTTTCTCTTTTAAAAGTGTATCTAAAATAACGAACGCTTCATAATAAAGGAAAAAGATATTTTTAATCTTAAGGGATTATTATAATTTTTTATATATTTAACGACTAGAAATTAATTTGACGTAAATTTATAATGCCGAATTCCACAGTATCCACTATACATAATGTTATATTTTATACTAAAATATTTATCATTTCTAGGCCATTGTCTTATATCCTTATTAATGAGTGCAGTAGACTTGGAATTCATTATTATCTTATGACAAATTTTCACTGGTCTAACTTTTCGTGCAAAAAGTAAGATTGAAAAAGGATATTATCTTTATGAAATTATGAAATAAAGGGAAATGTGATTTTTTAACATCACATTTTTAAGTATCGATTCAATTACCAAAAATTCATAAACCGATTATATAATAATAAATTTTCTGAAAAAATTTTATCCAAACAACATAACTTTACATAATGTAACATTTTGAAGTGCAAGTATTAACAAATAATTAACATTACGCACATTTCCATAATTTTTCAGAAAATTTCTAAACTAAGTTTTGCGTTCATGTAATTGAAAAAGAAGTATACAGTCATCGCTACTCAATCATGAAATAAATGCTATTTTGTACATGCAAACATTTTTCCAAGCTACCGTTTACGCTTTACGATTTTTCAAATATTTATTTATTACTATTTATACAACGCAAAAACAGTTTTAATTGAAAGATATTCCGAGTAAGCTCTCTATCAACGGTAACATCAGATTATAATGCATCGTTTTTAAAAATTACTTTTTCATATACTTTACGTAATATTTAAATAGGATTGAAATACTTCAAAGTTCATCGAACATAAATCTTTAACGTTTGTCATAACGTTTTGTCATATTTTGCACTTCTTCGAAATAGCACGCGTGAAAAATACAATCTTAAGATTATATCTTGTAAATATCATTGCGTACTAGAATGCGATGTACTGTTTTGAAAAGGAAATTATTACAGATGCATTCAAACAAATTTAAAGAAGATGAAAAAATTATCATCGGAACTACCGATAGGAAAGGACTGATAAGAAAATACCACTTAGAAAGCTATAACTTACTGTTTTAAATAATATTACAATACTCGAGAAAATGTATTTTCGAAGTTAGTGCAACGTAAGAGATAGATTCACTGAGCAAAATGTCCTTCACAGTAGAGAAGTAATTGTTTGAAAAATAGGAAGATATTATAAAAGCAAAATAGGGCTCCTCCTCAATAATGATCGTGCAGCGAATGAAAAGTAATCTACATTAAATCTCACGAATACACACCGTTTAAAAAGAGCAGAGAAATACTTACGGAACAAGTCCTCGCGATCCAGGACCGTGAGTATTAAAGATGTACGCCCCCGCATTTCTCGCTAGAGCAGATTCACGCGAAGCATCTCGTGCTCTGCCTCCTCGTCACTGCTAACCCAGAACCAAAGCTGCTGGAACGGCCTTGATCCGCGATTGGATCGCCACTGGTTCCCGGTCGTTAATGGCTCCGTTTTTCTCCTTTACTCTAGTTGCGAGATTCATAGCCACGACAATTGCGCTTCTTTTTGCGCTCACATTTCGGGCCTCTCTTTCTATCTCTTTTTTACGAGCTTCGGTCTTTAACGTTCGGGAAACTTTAGTAGATTTTTTATTTGCTAGAAAAGACCGGTAAATAAGTAGTACGAGTCCGTGTTCGCCGTGCTGGGCTTCTTTTCTTTAGGTGTAGTAGATTAAATTTCAAAAGCGCAGATATAAATTTCATTACTTCATTAAATTTCATCAGTCCGTACGATCGTACCATCTGTCGATGAATAACGATTGTTTTCGTTATAATAGTGCTCGATAATTCATATTTATCTGCGTTTATCGACAGTTAATTGTTCAGCACTGAGCACACGAAGTAATTCTCAAAATGACGCACAATACAAATTTATTTTTACGTGAAAATATTAAGATATCTTTTCAGTGGGGAATAATTGAATATCGTACGTTCAATAGGATGTGAAAAATTTTTGCAAAAAGATCGGTAAATAGGTACAAAAATGGAAAATAAAATTTTACTTCAAAAAGTTTAGTTAAACATTTAAAAGTGCATAGAACGTATTTTTAGTTTATGAAAAAGTACACGAATAATATATTTATTTCGCTATATAAATGCAGCGTACAGTTTGAGTTGAAAATTTTATTTTATATTCACGATGGTAATCGTATTACTTAACGAACGCTGTAACATTTTCACATTAACGTAGATAGCTTATCTTGATGTACATAAATAAGAATTTTTATTTATAAATTGAATTTTTTATTACAAGCAACTTTCTGTGAGATGAAAAGTGAATAAGCATATCATTGGATTACAATAAAATGACAAATAGAGAAAATTCAACATCGGTATAATTTTATTTTTAACTGGCAACATTTGTAAGCAGAGATTTCATTCAATAGATTTACATTGTTATCTACTTGGCATTATCGACAATACAACAAATATAATGCAACTGTTAAAATAACTTGAATAATATTGTTCAATAAAGGAGTCCAATTTATAAAAATACTTAAATTTTAATAGACATTTGTCGTAATATCGAAATATTTTGGCATATCCAATCACTGTACAATCGATAGTATTGCCATGCACATGTGTAACACCTGTCGAAAGTTTAACTAGAATCCCAAAGGATCGGACAGCACGATCCTTTGCTCTTCTACAAGCAGATTTATCCAGGATTTTCAAATAAAGCATGCGGATATTGTAGGTCACGTCACAAAATCGTTCTTGCTTTTTTTTGATTATCGAATTGTCGTCAACTACTGTTCCGCTTATCGATGTACCTAATCGAGCTTTTCGTAAAACCATTAATTTTTTATCACGACCATACTTCAGTCATACTTCATCTTAAAAGGAAAGTTAAGTGTAGAGCTGTTTCATTGAAAAGTAAATTAATCCAGGCTTGTTCAACTAATTGTTGAACTGAATTTATAAAAACGTATAATAAATACAAAAATTTATCAGTTTTAAATGAAAATTGACATTATGAATCGCACTGTTAGACTATGAAATTAAATTGAATGCTTCGATATTAAATGATTGGAATTCCAAACTTCCACTGATTATTTTTATAAAATTTTATTAAAATTTATAGTCAGATTTCATGTAGCCTACAGTGATTTCTTAAAAAAAAAAAAAAAAAAAAAAACAATTTTCATGGAAGTATATTTATTTTCTGGAAAGTCTTTATTGATGGCTTCTTTAATTAAGCCGTTCACGTACCCATTAATTTGTCTCTCACGTACGCAAATTAGTTAAAAGGTAAAAATATATCAGACACCATATTTTCTCTTTTGAGTCTACGTTCTCTTCCTGTATTTTTGCTTAATTTGCAGATGATTAAATGCCATCTAATGAAATGTAGTATTTATATTGATAAGGGAGAATTGTCCTAATCTCCAAAGGAAATATGATAATTAAAGAAATTAATTATATGCAATTTCACACTCAAGTGATACTTCTTCAATAAGTAACTGCTTTTCGCTCTTTATAAAATATCTCTTTATTTGATATTTGTAATTTTTTATAATGAAATAGATCGGTGCAATCGAAAATATATTTCTACTTCGCGTATGTAAATATCTGAAATATTTTAGTAAAGTACTTTAAATATGCCTACGTATAATAAAAAAACGGAACATTTTTACTTCACCGATAGCAAGTACGTGTCTTTGTCCAAGCAACTAATTTTTATTCGGCCGAATAATTTTAAATAGAGGCAGTTCGTACGATGAAAGACTGAACTCAGTCTGTGAAAGAAAATTTTAACAAATGCATAATAATTAGAATTATAAAGTGAATTATTTATTTCGATAAATGTGCTTAATTTATACTAATGACACAGTAAATTGTTAGGAGTAAATGCGCAAATTTGTATTACATGCTACGTATTAATTCATGACTTAATATTTAGTCGTATCGATGAAATTAGATACTTTAGAATCACCTTAAGAGAGAGAGACTTTTCAAAGTCCAATAAAAATTCGACTTAAAATGTTAAGAAGACATAAAAAAGGATATTACCTCCTTATCAAGCGAACAAGTTGTGAAAAACAAATTAAGAACTAACATTTTCCTTCAACTATTATGGAAACTTTTAATTTTCTTATTATATTAATATACCTATATATTTCGTAATACCCGACGTTGATAATTTTTAACATATGGCTTGGCATTAGTACCGGAAAATTGTAAGGAGCATAGTTAAAATCGCACACCATAATTTGAATAGGATATTGTAATCTACTCATCTTATTCTAAATTTACGAAAAAATTTCAAATACGGTTAAGTAACGATTACCATGCCAATTATTCTCCTGCTGAATAGAATTTTCCATGTTTGTATTGTGCCTTAGCGTTACAACTCGATATAAAACTTTATGGCAAATATTAATATGGATTCGAAAGGCTGCGAATCTTACTCGTCGATAAACACGAAACCGGAAACTCTTTCGTCTTTGCCACCGTTTGCTTTATCCGATGTTTTTCCTCGTACGAGCACGTGTACACACAACCGAAAAAAGGAGAAAAAAGTGGGTCAGTGGCAATAATGGAGGTGCGCTACATATCGCAGTTCTGAAAATTGGATCGATCTGCCTATCTATATCTTGCTTTTTTCACAGGCTCTCATCTCGCTCTATAGCGGCTTTTCATATCTCGAATTCTTTTTTGTTTCATACTGGGACAAATTCCCATATTTTCCGGATTTTTTTCATTTCTTAACGCAGAAGGAGATTCGCGCACAACATTGACAATTTTACGGATTATTTAAAAGGGATATGTGCAATTTTTGAGTTCTTAAACTATATTGGGGAATTTGTAGAGAGATACCGAAGTATGCTTTCCAATAACACAAACATACTTGTTAAATAACGCAAATGTACAACTTTCAGAAACTTTCATACGTAAAGCATTTTTTTTTATAAAGTTGGCGATATCGTCATGAAATTGTAATTGAAAAATTAAAGAATTTTCACCGTACGGTACAAAGTATGCAATAGAGGTAATTCATTGAATTAAATAAAATGACATTTCCATAAAATATTTTTTTAATACGCGACATTTCCTTTTCTCCGGATAATCATTACGAATATATGTAATTGCCTTTTCCTTGGTAATTGCTATAATTATAGAATGAAAAATAAAAAAATGTAAATAAAATATTAAACTTTGTAAGGAGAAGGAAAAAACAGTCCAGCCATCGCTAATTAGAGCTCTGACGTGAAATGAAAACAATGGGAAATAATTGAGTTTTTATGACTAGTTCTGTAAGTAAAGCTCTTCGGGGAAAAACTTGAGAATAAGGGAAGTTTAAGTCATTTCCCGTATTAAAAAAACATTGAATTTTCTAAAATTCCTGTATTTTCAGAAAGCCATCTTAGAAAATCGTTTAATCCGACATAATGATACTTTCTCTGATCTAAAATTCAAAATTAAAGGTTCGCACGGAGTAAATGATCCTCGCACTTAGCGAATAACGTGCCTAGAGAGAATCAGTTGCAAACGAGAAGGAATATCGGTCACCGTGTACTGAGCCACGCGTCAGAACATATATATATATATATATATATATATATATATATATATATATATATGAGGAGAGTAGAGGGATGGTTACGGGTACACGTTGTTGACTTCGTCACTGCTTTGAAAGAGTGAAATCCCTAGAAAAGGGAACAGATTTCACTCGGCGCGAGTTCACCTCCGGAAATTCTCCAGCGACTTTTTTATTCCCTTTCTCTTTCTCTCTCCTTTTCTTCCCGATCCTGCTGTTTTGGAGTCGGTCCAAAGCACTCGCCGCTACTATGTCGTTTGAGTGGGAGAAATAAGGGAGACTTGAGGGGATGATGTGGAATAGGCACGAAAAAGTTTATAATATTCAGCTGAGAAAAAAGAAGTTGCGAGTACACGTTGCCTTCGAAAACATTGAGAGAGGAAACGTTTGTACACTTTTCTGTGCAGATTCATCCTGCATAATACGGATTTCGGCATTATACATCATTATTAACAAGTTAAATATATACGTATATTATACGTTTTAAATATAGATTTTGGAAATAATTAAGTTACGAGAGTTGAAAATTAATTATTTTCCAAGTGCATTTATCACCGTTAAATAATGTTTAGATATCGAGTTGTTTTTATCTAATTCGGCTTTTTTATTCATATCTGTATAAAAATAGTCCTTTTAAACTTTCTATCACCAATCACGTTCCAAATGGATGGTATAAAGTCTGCCATACAACAAATAGAATTTATGGGTAACTTTCGAATAGTTATTTTCAAAAATATTTTTTAAAATAATAGTCGCTACGTGACGGGTTACGACATTACTAGCTTACAAGTCTGCGAATGCTAAAATATTTATAATTACGATTGAAAAAGTTGTTGTAAACAACTGATACACGGCAGAAATAAATTTAAAAAATTCAAGCACACGAGTCGAGTAACAAAAGCGTTTGTCCCGTACTCTGCTAGAAATCCAGGGTGGATGGATGTCCATAAATTTTTTATTACAAGTGAGTTGTAATCCACAGTATTGACATTTTACTCTTTTGTAGTCATAAATTCATGGACATCTCTGAGAGTACAAGAAATAACGTACTTTACATTAACCTTATGAAACGTTTTAGTTATATATTTTTATTTTCGCGCGACAAATACAAAAGCGATCGTTTGCACTCCACATATTTTCGAGGTAAAATATAAATTCAAGATTTTACAAGAAGAATCGATTGGAAAATTAATACCGAATTAAAGCTAGAAAAATCTTAAATAATCGTGATTTATTTTCTGCTTCCAAGTTACGATGTTTACAGTCATCATGAGTGCAGGATGGAGCAAAAATTCAATGATTTCTTCTGACATTATCATCCGGTGGGTATAATAGGTGTGCAAAAAAATGGAAGAAAACTTATAGCCTTGCAATTTATACGTATACATACGCGCACAAACGAGATATTGCGCGATGCGTGTAATGTGTAGAAGACTCGAAAAATTTCTCTTTCGAGGCACCTTTGCTTACATAAGTAAACACCTATACGTGTATACGTATATCAGTAGATAGTACGTACCTCGTACGTTTAAGTATTGTAATGTGCTAGAGAAATAGGGGGAGATACATAGAGCATAAGGCAACTTTTTTTCCTCATTTAATAGAAATTTATGAAGATGAAAGAACGCATTGCGCACTATTCGTTCAGACGGACTTACAGAACGCTTGCGTTTTTTCGCGTTGCGCGTAGAGTCGCAACCGTAGCTGTAGAAATGCATTTGCATTGCGATAAAATACACATAAAACCAAACGGCTAAATAAAAGAATCTTTTAAATACAGGTTAATCTAAAATCAATGAACTAAAGAAAAAGGAGCGGAGTAGGTTTTTCGCTAACAGCGAAGGACCATAAAAAATAAAAGACGTGTCGTCTGAAATAAAAGAAATTTGAATAAATATAAAATGCTAACAGAATTACACGACAATAAAACAACGTAAGATATAAAAGTCAGAGGACGAGTCACTTCGAACGCGCCGACAAGATCAAATTACTATACAATCAAGGACGCACAATTTACGAGGAAAAAGAATTGTTATTTGTTTCGCTTCTTATTTGTCCGTTACGTTAAAGAGGATATCGTCGCTGCGAGTCGACGTTCAGTATGGAATTCGTTCGCACTTCTTCCTCGTAAATACGTTTCCATGGAAAGCAAAAAGAATTTTCAAATCCAATAGGTTTCATGACGAATAAACGAGGTAGTGGAAGTGGTAGTGTAAAGAAAATTAAAATGGGATCTTGTACCGCGTCGTCCGTGATCGCGTCTCTCCCGACGTCCGCGTCGTCCACGCCAAGGACGTCGTCCACGTCGTCGTCCCTCGCGTGGACGGCGCGCGCCGTCGTCGACTCACATCTATAATAGATTTAAGGATAAATGGAAAAAAGAAGCGCGATACAGTAAAATATGAAACGCATAAAGAAGAAGAGACATTGAAAAAGAAATGAAATTAGAAGCTGCGTATGTGTGTTTTTCAATGATGAATTCGTTTAATCGATTGAATAAAACCGTGTAGTGCGGAGGAGGGTTTCGACGGGACGTTCCAAACAAACGTGGTGGTCACGCATAACGGCAGTTGCCTGTACGTCCCTCCGGGCATCTTCAAGAGCACATGCAAGATAGACATCGCTTGGTTCCCCTTTGACGACCAACACTGCGAAATGAAGTTCGGATCCTGGACCTACGACGGCAACCAGGTACACACCAGATACTCTCTCCAAGGAAACTCAGCCCCCATACCGCTATCTTTCTCTATCTATATCTTAACACGCGCGAAGCACCGAATATCTTACACTCCCGCCACAACTCAACTCGCTGTCTCTCCAACTTTACATCCAACAGAACTATCCATGTAACCGCTATATCTAACAACCCACCTCCTTAACTTTGTCCTCGGAAGTCGAACTCCTTAAACCCTCCATCATTACGTACGGAATGCACACGACGAAGATTGTACAAACTTGTTCTCCTCCTCTCGAATCCCCACCCCATTTAAGTGCAAAATCGCCGCAAAGCGCCTTCTTAAGGGGATACTTTTTTACGTTTGATGCGATGAAGCGCTTAAACGAGTGCCTTCGATCGAGTTAAAAACCCAGGTGCCTTTACATCATTTATCGCGTTCGAGCCATTTTCTCGGACGAGTGCTCGAAAGTCTGCGGAGTTGGTCGGATCTCCACGAATACGCCGATGGGGATGGATGCTCTAAAGTGAATGAATTACACGTACAATCAACTCGATGCTCAGGCTGTAATTCGAAGCATTAGTATTTGGTTGAAATTTAGAAAAAACAAACGCCTGTGATGATCGAGTCAAGTAACTGACGTTTAACTGAATTATTTCTAAATTTACCGTAGCTCGAATGAGTCTAGCGAAATGGCCTTTGCATATGTAAAAATCTTGTCCCAAGAATCGTTAAATTTCCGAAAGAAGTTTTATGAATTTCCATTATTGACTTTTAGAATAAAATTGTAATAAAGCGACGAGATGCGTTTTAAAAAGGCTCAGTTGAATATAATTCAACCAAAATGAATTTCAATTTCGCTCCGTGTAGTTTACTGAATTTATCGTTAAAATTATAGCCCGTTCTTATGGAAACGTTCGCGATAAGCTTCGATGGCGTTTCAGTGCCACGTACGGGGGGATATTTTGAAACAAAGCCGATATGTTTTTATTCGCTTATCTTACATTTAATATCTCAGCTTTCGAGCGAACGCACAGTTGTATTAATGCAAACTCCGTTGCACTCGTTTCAACAATCCAAGGTTGTGATATTCGCGTAATATTCCCGTGATATTCGCGTGATATTCCCGTGATATTCGCGTGATATTCGCGTTATATTCGGTTTCGATTCAACGTAGGCGGTCCATTAAATAATCATTCGTGAAATCGAACATTCCGAAGGCTTTCGGCGAACTTGGAATTTTGAAGTTCCATCATCTCTCAAAGTGCCATTTTCCCGATGAAATTTCTACGGCTCGCGTTACCGAATCGCAACTTTCACATTCGCACATAAGCACGACTTCGAAAATAGTTTATTGCGATTTCCGTAACGCGCATCCAACATGAATCTCGACTTAAGGAAGCCGCGAATATCCCGTACGTATTCGTGCTCGAGGTACGAGTGGTGGGTTACCGTAGTAATTACGGTATGCGCGGGCTTCTGTCGACACTTTACGGTCAAAGTTGTCCCATCAATCATCGGAGGTAATCAGGGATTCGCGCACCACTGATGTCCTATCGGAAATTCGTCGAAGCCTCAACGCGGCTTCACCTGAATTTATTACTCGCCATCTTGGTATTGGAAAGACCGGATGACCCTCGATCTGTCCGACTTCCACGCGATTTTTCCGTTTCTGATCGAGACGCGTTGCACTCGAAGTAGACGTTATATTAAAGGACACTTGATCGCCTTGCCTTTGTACAATCTTTCGAGTATATTTCGGGTTTTCGCCTACGTTGCAATAAAATGAACACACGGAGGGGGTTGAGGAGACAAAAGGTAAAGAAGGTACACGGCAAAATAAATTTGGAAAGACCGATGCCCAAACGTCTTCGACCACGACTTACTTCCTTGTGCATCCGTTCCTCGATCAATTACACGAAACAAACACATCGAAATACAGTCAAAGCAGGGACCACGTGATTATGTCTGAGCTCGGAACCACGATTTTGCATGGAGCACATGTCCACCGTCGTTCTACTATCGACTCCGCGAAATTACGCCCGGACAACAATTTTTAGTTCCGTCATCAGAAATCTTACCCTCCTCTCCTCACCTGAGAAAAAATGAGTTTCTTCCACGTCTATATGCCACGGTAAGTTTTGAGTCCTTTTATATAAAGCTCCGCAATAGTGTAACGCGCTGCCTCTCTTTCTCTTAATACGCTTGTGCGTTAAAGTATCGCAGTACGCATTAATAGCGACTTTGATAATAATTTACCTAATCGCTACTCGTTGTTAAAAATCAGTGTAAATGTACGATGCGTCAATCTTATAGTAAGTTTATTGATCATATAAATACAAATGGAACATTGGCCCAACAATGAAGGAATTGGCCCAAATGTAATTTAAGTTTTTATCGAGCTCATTTAGCGAGCAATTTAAATCCGTAAATTTCCACAATTCGGTGAAAATATTGTTTCCCTTTCAATACGATCACTGTACACAACGCATGAAATTTCTATTTATAGCGAAATCCAATATATCGCAACATCATTTAATTTTACCCGAAATAACGGTATCGATTTTGAAGCGGTAAATTTACGAGGCATTTGATTTACAACTCGAATACGCGAGTCAAAACTGCTCCGATGGTAACAAGGAAAAAAAAAACAAAAGAAAAGATATCGCGGGGACGAGGAAACTGAATAGCTGATAAAAGGTATTAACGAAGAACGTAGCATGTACGTAACGGAGACGCAGGTGTATTATCTGCGAAAATCCGCGTCAACGTTTGATTTGTGTGTCTCAAAGCCATCGAATGCTGCTTCTGTATTTACCGAGAGACTCTCGTGTGAATTTTCATTAGGAAACGCGCGACTGTCGAATCGATTAATAATTAACCCTTTATCGGAGTCTCGTTACGGCGATTAAAGCTGTCGGTGGTTCGCGATACGTAGACCAGAAGACCATCGCACCGGAACTAGTGAATCGCTGTCGGTTTTGGCTTCGCCGGAGTTCCCCCTCCCCGCGTTTGCGTTTACCACTTCAATGATCAAAATGTATCAACGGGATTTCATTTTTCAAATTGCATGTTAAGTGACAGTTGCAGTCCGCCTTATGAAATATTTTTCATTACTCTAATGCGGTCTAGTCCGAAGAAATATCTTTTCATACCATCCTTCATAAGCCAAATTAATTGGGAACTTTTAATATGCAGGTTTTTTTAATCAAGAAGAGGAGTATAATTCTTCAAAGAAAGTATCGCGTGTATTGCGCGTAAATGCGTTGGAAATTAAGAAACGTTGGACCAATTTAATATTACGAAGAATTCGGTGTAATTGTTTCTTGAAAATTTTTTATTCAACGTTTATCAAATTTCAATTCTTCTCGACGAAATGCGGATCGAGAAACTTACTTGAAATGTTTCAGTGGCTAAGACCTTGATGAGGATTAAAAGTAATGACTGAAATATCGAACTAAAAGTAAATGATTAACTGATATAACTGTTGGGAAAATTTTAGATATAATCTATTACGTCGAAATTCATAACTAGTAATGTTTCTTTATATTGACGTACAAATATATTAATCAAAGGAATTTCCGTTGCATAACGTAACATTTATTGCGTAAATGTCTCCTCATTTTTATAAATTGATTTTGGCTTATGTAAATTAAACAGAAGATTTTCATTATAAATAATCTTATAACCGTTAACCACAAACTGATTTATTACGGTTCCTTCATTTTCATTTTATTAAATTTGTACTTTTTTAACATATTTTTAACACGATACAATTTTTCCTTCAAACGATCACAGTTTACAGACTTTGTATTTCGAATTGAGTTTCAAAGTAGAAATTTAGGTGTAATTTTTCATAAAACTTATTCTTTGAAATAAATATATCAGATATTTTATCGATAATTTTAATATCGCAAGTCGTTCGTGTCATTCATAAATATGAATGATAATATCCAAGTATTTTTCCTAGGAAACTAACAAGATTGATGTATCGCCAACCAAAGTGTTCGCGTATCGATATTGCAACATTTTTAATTTCTACTCTTATTTATTTATAGCCATTTTCTTTCATTCCGTAAACTATTTGTATACATATTTTCAATGACTTTTACTGTCTCTTTTAGTTTATATTTTTTCAATGTTACGGTTCACGAAATTCATTTCTTTTTCGAGATAAAGAACAACAATTAACGATTCATCCATTCGCTCTCGCATCGAATGTATACACGAGTGTGTACGACTACGTTTTATCGCGGACATTTTTGAGGTATTGAAAAAGAAGAAAGAGAGGCGGCAACTTTCCGCCATATCGCATAACTTTTTATCGAATAATCTTCGGTTAGTTAATTACCGATGGTTAATAAGTCGTTTCAACCAAGACGAAAATGCGTGAACAAAGTTTAGAAATAAACTTATGAACTTGATCTTATCGTGTATCTTCTGATCCTGAGTTCATGCGATCGCAGCAGATGTAGTTCGCTTTTTATGCCAAGCTTGATGATTTGCGCTAGATTCCACGTGGAAAAAAATGTTCAAAAATGTTTCCAAATGAAAACTTGATTTTAATCGCTTAGTGCGAAATTTCGCTTCAGTTTTTTTCATTGAATTAAAGTACAAAAACGCTTGTTCTCCAATGTCACGTCGATACCGCTGCAAAAAACCTCTTTTATAATGGCAGACTTAAGCAATATTGCTTTATTCATTTTTCAGTTTTACCTATAATAATTTCATTTCAAATTTTCATTTCGTACTGTATTCATGCTTTCACATTTAAATAATTCTTTAATCTTTTTCACCGAAATCTCAGATATTACATTGTCAAGATAATAACGCAACGTTATATCGATATTACAAGGATAACTAAAGTTATTTTCGCGAGTCTATGCCTTTTAATCGGCATCATCGCCTAATTCAAAATATCAACGTATTTTCAAATTAATTGTACATTTTGAGAAATATCGATAGAACGTTAATCTTGCATGTATATTCGCAATGTTTTTCCCGAAAATATTGCACTACAATTACTTTATTCACATACTTTCGAAGCACCTAACAACTTAAGTATTTTGTATAAAACAACTTTAATTGGCATCATTATCGGCGGAGAATCTTAGTAAATACTTATTCAACGAGAAAATATCAGGATTCTTACAAGTTTATATGCAGCAAATGTAGCAAATGTTGTTCTAGTATTCATCATATTGATTGCAGTTTCATAAATTAAACATTTGGAACTGGTTTCCTAAGTTCTTACTACAAAAATGCTAATTCAGTCGCATAACAATACAATACGAGACAATAACATTGCGTGAAATGGATATTATTTTCATACCGAAATATTTCGAACGCGCGAATATTTTAATGGAATTAAAAAGATACTCGAGAGCATTGCGTATGTAGTGTAGATGATTTCGATTTGCATTTCCAACGAACAAAATAAGAAATACATTTTTCAGCCGATGCTCAAATACACTTGTTCATTGCTGTAATATTATCAACGTAAAGAAAATAAACAGATTCTCGATTGAAAATGCAACCGATTTTGAATAAATCAGACCGAAAATTTTGAAATATTTTACAGAAATTCTTTAAAAGTTTCTGAAATTAGGTCCCCTCTTAAAAAAAAAAAAAAAAAAAACAGTACACAACTGCAGCCGTATCACCGACAGTCTCTTCTAAAATGATACAACAAGTTTTCACTTCGAAGATAATTAATAAGAAACAACAGCGACACGAAAACGAGTCGCACGCGTCTACGCATCTATCCTCATCACGCATACACGAAGCGGATTATCATCGTCAGCGATTTACCCACCACCCAACCCACCCCAACCCACTTACATCCTGTGGAGTCGATAGCTGAGCAACGCTTCCATGCCAGCCACAGGCGAGTCCTCATTCTCCGGATCCTTCGCCAGGGCCGAGCGCACCAACTCTCGCATCGCTGCTGCTTCGATCATTGACGTCGTCACTTTTTTTTCAAATTCTCTTCTTCCTCTCCTCCAGCACTGTTGTATATTTGTATCTCTTGTTTTTTTTTTTTTTTTTTCTTTTCCCCATTTTTCTTTCTTCTTTCTCTCTAGATTGCACGACAGAGTTGGTTCGCTCGCTGGCTCGCTCCGTTTGTCCGTTTGGATAAAGTGTTCGCGCTCGTCCTTTTGAGGAACGTCGTCGACGGCAAAGCTTTCACGTTGGTAGTGGTTCTGCCGTCGATGTCCGTGACACGAGTATTCGTTGTGCGCTTGGCTGCATCGCCGTGAAACGAGTTTGATAACCACTGGTGAATCGTTGGTGAAAGCAATGCTATATAATAACGCTCGGACGTTTTAGAGCGAACGTTTGCAGGTGTTGTAATTGACGAGAAATTTCGTAATTCCGTAATTCCGTAATTCCGTAAAACCGATGAATATCTGACTCGAGACGTGTTAAAATTTGAAGTATTTTTTATCAGCGACGCACGAATGTAACACGGTTCGATAGGTAGGTGCGATTAGCACCTAGAATTACGGTTCTACGATGCGATACAATTAATTCTGCCGTCAAAGTACTGCCGTCAACTTGTCGAATCAGCGACGGATATTATTTAATAAAGGTAAAATCGTTAATGTACACAAATCGCTTGTAATTCAAACGCGTATGAGCACAGCGGGTTCGCAGTTATTTTTCTCTCTTTCGGCACGTGCTAACAGCTGTTCCAATTAGAGAATCCTGTCGTTATCTCCTGGCGCGTTAATTCCCAAGAGCTCGTTTCTCGACGCGAATGCGCACCAGCGAAATTGCTCTCCTCACCCGGTCGGTCACTCGCGGTTGATAATTTACAGCAGCTGTAGAGCAAGGACGGAAGCGGAGATTAAAGAGAATGAGTACTCGCTGAGCTAAGCTTAGTTAGGCTAAGCTCGCGCTTGTCTCGCCTACATTCCGCGAGCTTCAGTGAATATGCACGTATTTACTCACGCACTCGCGCATAATAACCGCTTAGGTATTGCATACTCTTGCACATCTATCGGGTTATAGAATAGTTGGGGAGAAATTTTCGCTGAAACTATCGTAGCGATCAAGTGGAGTGTCCATTGACGAGTATTCTGCTATCAGCTATAATAGCTTTTTATGATAAACCATTTGTATTTGGACAGGTGAACGGTTTCAAAATTTGGAGGGGGGGGGGTTCACTCGGTTTATTAATTTGCAAAAATTGATCATTTATCGAGTCACACGTTGACTGGATGGAATTGAACGTTTCAGATTCAGGATTATGAGACGCAGATGTAAGTTAGGCTAAAGATCGAATTGCTCGATAGTAATAGAACGTAGTTACGTCTTTTTTATTCGTATTTCATATTTTTATTTTCCATTTTCAAATACGAAGTTCTTTAATGATGAACTGCCTTTGTATGTAACAGATATTGCATCTTGAATTCATTACTCGAACAGTTGATAGCGTTCGATGAGGATAAAAGTGGAGTGCGTTATTGCAAACGGTCTCGAGAATGCGGTTGAACGAAAAAAGTATTTTTCTCACTACGACAGGAAGGTCGTCAAATGAAGCTCAAAAGGAAAAGCCTGTGGGCTTGGCGAAGAAAAAGGTAATGCGATCTTCGTGTCATTAGGATACGAGAGTCCAAGTTTCCAAGGGAACGAATGAGAATAACACAACAGTCGCGTAACCCATCTATCCACTTAGATAACAGTTGTAGAATTTAAATGAAGAAAATAAAAAGCACGAGATCATTATTCAGGTGGAAGAAATAAAACTTGCATTAGAAGAAATTTCTTTGAAGTATTTTTCACGGCCTTTACTTCGATTCGTATTTTCCTCTTTATTACGTCAATTAAAATAACGATTATTTTACATAGGAAAAAAATTTAAATCTCCAACAGCCACGCATTTACAATTATTGGATTTTTCTAGAGTAATCGGTAGGGTTGCTAATTTGACTACGATAAATAAATAAATTTCGAAAATACTTTTAAGAACCTTGTTACTTTGCTAAGAAATGGAAATCTTAATTTACCTTTATTAATCTTAAAATTTCGTCACTATTTCACGTACATCCGAATAAAATATTTTCAGTACTTAAAAGCACGTAAAAGATGGGTTCGTGGTAAATTAGCTTCATGTATTGTATTGTGAGAAAATTATACGGCTATTATCATCCAATAATTGGAACTTAAACTTTAGATGTAACTAATTCATTGGGTATTATTTACTATAAATTCAACTTATTGCACATGAGTTAACATTAGCGACACTCTAATCATAATTTCATTCGCGCTTTAATCCGATTCTACTGATCTGATTCGTAGTACGATTCATTGAACAATAATATGCAATGATGACCATTCGATTGGAAATATTCACCACAGCTCTTACTTCCTTTATATGAATTTCGCTATAGATTTCTTAAGCGGGAGTCACTGCACTGTATCGCGATCTGTGAAAACACTAAAAGGTCGAAGTACCTTCCAGTTCACCTGTTGCGTGTTTTCTACTCAAACACATCTTAGGAAAAAGTGGTGGAGAAGCAGATGGAAAGAGAGCATACAAGACAAGGAAGAAATAGCTTAACTTACTTGCGATTTTTCTCACACGATTTTCCATCAGATCCGAACCTACAGTCGAATGATTTTCCTTTCAGCTTCTTATGTCTATTTCAATTTTTCCATTTATGATGAATGGTGCTCTTTTATACTTTTATATTCAAGTCGTCAGCTGCATTACGTACTTACGCGGTTCTCTTTCTTTTCGTTTATCTTATTTGCTACTTACCTTGCTTGGATCACTTTCAAAATATCTTCAATTGTCCCTCTTTATCTAGCCATCTCTCTGTATATACCTCTTACTCGTTTGGTTTCAAGGATTCTCAAAATACATCGAGTATCTTTCTCTACTTTGGTTTCCTGGTCTTCTTGCCATTGTATATATTTATATACATCTCTTTATTTGTACTCGTAAGCGCGATCTTGAAGAATCGACTGATCAAAGATGGTTAAAGTATCTTGGAAGATATCTCTTGGTTTAGAAGTCGATGCAATTCTTCTTCTTTCTCAGTTTACCAGCTGCTACCGAAGCAAAAGCCAAGTTGAGGAAAACTTTAGCGTTGAAAAAGAAAAAATCCAACTTCGGCTTATCAAGATGCAATATAAAAAAAATCCACTGAACGTTGAAATGAAAAACAGCAAAAGAACGAACTTGCTTATTAGAATCCAGATTACTATCAATTTAAACAGTTAATTAATTTGGTTTAAGGCATTTTTTATCGGTTCTCATTTCTCACAGTTCCGTTAGCATTATTACAATGTTAACGTAAATCTCGTGTCATTCCACGCATTATTGAAATCACGTAATTGGATTAAAATTCGCGGAATTAGCTTCAGTTATTACAACAACGATTAACGATCAATTGATATTATTTTGCAGGAATCATTCATACATGATAATGATGAAAACCTTATTAATTACTCTCCTACTGCTTCAACATGGATAAAAGGTGTTCGCGCGTGTACGGCTATTGCGAACTTTTACTGCACGTGGTAGGCGGTTACAGGTTATTCAAGTTCATTTTTATTTTAGACCTTGGCAAAATATCGTTAATGCATATTTCGTACGTAAACGATATTTTTATAGTTTAACCATAAAAGCTTTTATTTCACGTACAGTCCAGTTTTAAAGAGTACGAAAATTGGTAAGCCACTTGTCGCGAGGAAAGTCGACAATTTCTCCACCAAATGATCTTTCAACTGCATAATCAATGAAATCCTCAAAATCATTAGTCACTAAGTGTTAGAATTAGAAGCTAATAGAGAGCTCGCGATAGATCGCGGCATTAGTCGCGCGAGTGTACGCGAGACAGGTGCAATTAAAATTACTCGTACAGTCGGATGCGCTCTTACTTGCATGCCCATCAATGCACTGCTAACCTTATACCGACTACGCAAACCAGGATGTTACGATGACCGAGGGAGATAAGCTTCCCCACACGCAAGTCGAAAGTATACATGCAGTGCGTCTGATTAGGGGCATTCATGTAAGACCACGTTCGATTAATAATATATATATATATATATATATATATATATATATCTTTTTTTAACATTTATTTACATATTAGTTATACATATACGTATGTGTCAATTCGTATAAGTACCACGTATAGATATTTATTTTGTTACAAAGTTCAACAATGTACATCGGTGTATAGATCTAGGCAAGAACGATTACCCGCATTTTTTATGATCCTCGATGTCGCACCTTGACCACCTAATTATGCTACTCCCGTTGATCGATGTATTCATAATTCCGAACGTATCGGATCACACGATAACGAATCCCTTATCCTCTTTTATAAATGTAGCCTCCCCCACACTTTTAGCCTTTTGGTTGTTCGGCATTGATTGTTATATTGATGAGTGTCTGTGAGAGTATTCGTTGCTTTTCCCCACCTCATACTGCATGCGATTTAGACGTCCGATCATTAAATACAAGATGATAAAATTGCAAGAGAAATTCCAATAGATTATATGTGCAAAAATATATTCACACTTTACATCCGAAAACTTTATATATTCTGCCCGACCGAAGAAATGAACACTGGGTTCTCAGCCGAAGTTGTACATAAAGAAACGATAAAGGTTCAAAAAAAAAGAAGGGCGACGTCGAGGTTATAACACATGCAGGTCACGGGCACTGCTTATTAATAATCTACAGACAGAAAAATTGATACAAATTTATAAACTATAAGATACAATGCTTGAACAAATCAGAGCAAACACGAAGAACGAACTTTGATTAAAGCCTTGTTATTTTATAGCCTATACCCTTGCATCCGCTTATCTGTCTGCGCGATCACTTGTTTTTTGTTCCATTGAGTTTGGTGTTTCTTTTATCTGGGTTACGGTTTTTACGTTTGCCATAAGGAGGTCTTTTGAGTATTATTTTTCTTTTCTAACTAACGATTCACACTGTAAAACCATATAAAACACGACGGCTCGCTGGCAGACAAACGGCCCTCTTCCGTACATCCAATGGACGCACACGAACACACTCTCACCCAATAACACAAAGGCACATTAATGCGCCGCGCTTACACGCACACATCGCACACGCAAACGCACGCGCATTAACACGAAGAAACGCTGAAACGCGAAGCGCATTGGCTCACTTTGGCTATTGTACGAATGGAAAAGAAACGAATGGATAGAAACGCATATGTGTATTTTCCTTCAATGTGTTCATTTGTTTGTGTGTTTTTAAAATTCGCTATGTGTACAATGTTGCAGCTATTGATATTTGCACGGAAAGCTGCGGATATGTAATGCGACGAGTTTCAAAGTCGAAGTAATGAAGGGACACGAGCATAATAATAAATTAATATGGAACCAAAGCGATCGTTGATGATCGATATTTCTATACGCAGCAAATACCTAATTTTTATCTATTCGTTATACGTACATCGTACAATGCGCTATAAAGAAAATTTTTAGCGAAAGAATTTTTAGATTTTCTGCATCACTTTTCATTCATTTTTAATCGTTTAATGTCCGTACATTAATCGATTAAAATTACCTTAAGAATACCGCTCGTACGTTATCTTTTTTTAGGGGCTTTATGCTCACGTACATCTAATTTCGTTTGAAAAAAAGTGCAGTTCAATAAAAAATAGAATACTTTTGCCGACCATCGAATTAATCCGAATACCAGTGACGTCAAACTTATTGTTACGTCCGTCTCCCTTCGTTCTAAAACGAGTCGCCTCCGTTACAAAATCGTTTGTAACGCAACGTAATACCGGTGCACATTGATGTTGTTTGTCGTTTTACGTTTGGAAGTCGCACTGCGCTCATTCGTCTAACAAAAACCAAAAATAAAAGACCTAATGTCGAATAAAAAAAACTAATATCAAATAACGGATGTCCATCGTTTGAAAATAATACGAAAGCGGACGAAAAATATATTTAAAAAAGGAGAGTTCGACAGTACGACGGTATTCGTATTATGTGACGTCTCGCATGTATATTACGTACGCCTAGGTATACATACACATGCGAACCCCTAGAGTGCGCTCTCTGTGCAGACGAAGTGCACGTAGAGCAAGAAATAAACGAAATCGATTTAGCTGCATCCCACCTTCCGATATCGTAAACTCATAAGAAGCCTCCGCGAGCATTTGATCCTTTCGCAGCGAACGAGAGAAAGGACGGGAAAGCCATTGTAAAGCCAAGGAAGCCATGATCACGCGAAAGTGCCGGCTCAGCTGAATCGATACCAATAATAACAATAATAGCGTTCGAGATGAAACTTCCGGAAAAAGTTGCACGCATCGGCGCGTGCAAGTGCATGTTGCGCTTTCGCTTTTACTACCGAGAATATGCTTTGCGTCGCCAGGATCTTCCTCCTTTTGACGGTGGCGAATAGTCCCCATCCCACCCCTTCCGCCCCGTCATCGCCCAATTGCCGAAAGTCCTTTTGCCTCTGCGCCTGCATTCGCAGTTACATGTGATGCGACGAACTGGATTTATGGGATCGGGGGAGGAGATTAAGTATCCACGAGATTAAGTAAGCTCCGTGAAAGGGGAGGATTTGACCTTCTGGAACGAATAAAATTCTATTTACGAACTATTAGCGTCGGTTAGAGTTACCGAAAATGCCAAAGTTCATTGTGAAGATTCTTCAATTTTGATATTGAGTTTTCTCGCGAATTCAGCCGTAAATGATGATCGTTTGCCTTCGGGTAGTTTTAAGGGAAATGACAACCGAATATTGAATCTCGAAGAAGAAAGTTGCGTCTAATATATCAGTGGAAGATCGGGCTTTGATGAAACTAAGCCGTGAATATCTTTCTCCTCTTTTTCCTTTTTCTGCATTACTCTGGAAAGTTTGCTCTACGGTTTTACAATCTCAATTTAGTAGCTCAGCTCTGTTGCGCTTCAATTATTGTCGCATCGTGCAACCGCTAATGGAAGTGCGACGGGCCTCGCGAGGCTCGAGGTCGTAACCGCGACAAGCTACGACCTCGGAAAAATCGGAAAGACTAAAAGTAAACAGAGCGAGAGAGAAAAGAAATATACTAAATCCGGGATCGATGCGAAAGTCGATATGAAACGTGATTGCATCGCGTGTCGAATAGAATCGAGCTTTTAATGTTAAATTTGGAAGTAAAATTTCACTTCGTTATTCGAAGTATTGTTATCAGGATGAAAGCAAACAAATTTATGGATTTGAGATCTTAACATTTTAGTACAAATGTTTTATTGTATAGGCACTTTTTAAATTATACGTGCATTACGATTAAAATCAGTGACAATGATCGGATATTCTTAATATTCTCAGAGTTACGATGTGCAACTGATACTGTAAGTAATTTCAATCGGGCTTCGCGAAAATCGAGACGAAAATTAAAGGCCTTAGCCAGTGAAATAAAATTGTGATATTTTCATTCGAGTCCAGTTCGTCGAAGAAACATGGGATCGCGAAAAATTAAAAGACAGAACGGTTAGAGGAATCTCGAATATTTAACTGAAATCGATCGTTGCGTGTAATCGAAGCGTCAAGTGCAGTGAACGCTTATCCGCAATTACGCTTCCCAAGCCTTGCGTATTAAAATTTTGAGCGTGTAAATGATTATTATGTATACGTGTAGCGCATCCTCGGAGTTAATTGAAAAATTGAAAAAGCACGCCGAAGAGAAATGTAGACAATTTCGTAAGTATTAAAGTAATCCTTAGGCTTGAAATATTCGTTCAAGCGAATGTGATTAATTCGATTATTAATTCGATGAAATATTAATTGGATACTTTCGAAGGAAATATACGTTTTAATTGGGCTTATTCTTAATGTGCGTATTCCAGGAATGTGATATAAAAATACTCGAACCTCTTGCAAGATAAAAATAATATTTCTGAGCTTATTGCTCGACGAATTACGAGTTTTTCAATTAATTAACGCGTTTCTAATTGGCGTACTTCGAGTAAAAATTAATAATTTTACCTTTCCCTGACGAGTGCAAAATCCTTTATCATACTTATTTATATTCATATGTAAAGAGGTTAATTCGATGAACTGCGGTACTGCTACACATACATAATAGCCAAACCCTACATATTCAAATACACTCTGAATGTTTAAGAATGTTTAAAAGCGTGGCAGTCTTATCTAAAATCTAAATCCGGCATAATCATAATTTTGTTTAGAATTAACGTTGAACTTGACAGGGTACGATAAAACTGCCGTAATTACTGTAGCAAATTATAACTGTAGATAAACTTTTATCAGACTGAACGAATGTACGATAGGCTCTTTAATCGTAATCGATGCTTCTTATGAAAATAAACGAAAGACGATGCCGTAAGTAACTAAAGACGAAACGAGCCACTGAACGCAAGAATTTTAATTTGCTATAATACCGATCGTTGCTCGTTTAATGTTTCATACCAATTTTACAATTTTGCAATCTGAAGCTTGCATACACATGTACATATAAACGTAATTTTACGCCCACCAAGAAATTACTCTCGCCGTTACCTTTGCCTAAAATATTTCACAAGTCCGCGAAATCACCTTACATTTGCATTTAGCACAACTCTTACAGATTTCTGATTTCTTTTACTTACAGTGTACATCCGTAAGTAGACGAATTCGCGCGTGCGTAACGACGCGCGTTGACTAGCATCATCGACTCCTCTGAACTCGCACTTGTTTTATCTCGAGAGAAAGGAAAGAGAGCGAATATCGCCGGATGGTAATTCATAAAATAACCATAAAAATAACCGAGGCTCTGGCAACTCGTAAAGACAAGTGCGAGTGCAGACGAGCGAACGTTCCTATGCATCCGCATCCCAAAAAACGTAGAGTAGCTAGCTGTGCACGATATCCGTATTAGAGTGAAAGTTGCATGGGCACGTGTCTGTCGTTGGTGAATCTTTGCACGTGAATATGCATATAGAGTGACAGGAAGAGCCGAGGGAATGCCGTAGGATACGTTTGTTCTTTAATGAAACTTTCTCGACCTTGATAGCTCGACCTGGTACTCAACTCTGAGCAGGGCGGCGACTTGTCCGATTTCATCATGAACGGCGAATGGTACCTCATTGGTGAGTCTGACAACAAACACTTACAAAGGCTTGATGCCTCGTTGTTAATGTAGTGTGCGTTTACGTATGTGGATCTGGACGGTGTGTCGTTCAGTCGTTCAGTAGAGTAAGGTGTGACGTGTCAATTTCTGCAATGTCAATGCAGCAGCAAGTAAATCTCAGCGAGACGTCTTACTTTTTTCTTACTGTCGCTTTTGACGCCATTATTTGTACAGGTCGTTAATTCATTTACAAGTTGGTTAAGTTTCGGTGCTCTCGGAGACACCGATTCTATCGCTTTCCCATTTACGTGTCTTTATTTAAGCGCGTGCTACCGTGACGTAAAACCATTGCATTTAATTTCGACCGACATTACCTCGCTGTCGCTTCTCGTACGTGAATCTTTTACACCAAATGAGCGGGACGACTGTCGGTTTAATCCGAAATTAGCTTTCAGCCACAAAGGAGGAAACTTTTTGTTCTCTACTTTGGTGCGCTTGAAATTCAATCTAATGAAATGAAAATCCCTTCTATATTCTTAAATTCAGTACTTTGCTTTACTCGGAGTAAAATTTTACTTTTACATGCATACTTTCTTTTTTACGTTCCTTTTATCCGCCCATTAAAGAACCATAAGGGACATTTTAGCATTTGCGTTGCTCGCGCATTTGATTCGTTCTGTTGTTGCATGTTGCATAATTCCCTTTCCTCATGATTAAGTTCTTTTTCTTTTATTTCATCGTCGAAATGAGATATAACGGCATCGCTATTAAATCTCGTGAAATGTCTGCGGACAGAAAATACGTAAAACCTTCATTAGCGTCGGTCAAACATCGACGCATCTACGAGCTCGCGTAATTAAAATGAATATTTACCAAGAATTTGAATAATAATGGAAGGGGGTGTCGTTCTTTAAAGTACTTCCTCAATCTTTAATTAAGGTGTATTTTTTAAAAAATTACGTTGACCTAAAGTTCTTAGATCAGCCGATTTATTATTTAAGATTATTGAATACTCAATTTAGGCGACACGTAATTCATTCTGCAATTCAACTTTCATGACTATCTTTTAAAAATGGTCAATATAAATTAATCATTGGATTTTTGGTATTGTCGTATTGTCGAATGTACTTATTTCGATAATTTTCTCATAATCTCAAATCGGTTATTTTGCAGCGACCAAAGCAACCAACATGTCAAATATTTGTGAATTGAAAAAGCTTATATAATAGATAATGTAAAAGATTACATAAATGTTCAATCACTGCGTTAATTCATAATTCGTTATTTTCTGAAAATGTACATTTCCTAAACTTCTTGAATATTTCATTAGAACGAACTTGAATCGGTAAATGTATATATATATATATATATACATATATATAAATTTGCTTTGTATTTACTCGACAGGGGCAAAAGGTACTTGTCGGCTAATACGTTCCTAATAACACGGAGGAAATGGATTTTCATTTATATCGGAGAGGAAAAATTAAGGAAACGTACCTTCCAGTTATAGGAGGGTCAATAAATTTCCGCTTGCATTGAAAAAACGTAAGATGAAAGTGTGTGTAATTACACAGGCCAGTGTCGTTAGGAAACGAAGGGTCGCAGATACGGAAATCATCGGTAAATCCAAGTATACGGATTTTTGCCGAAAACGTCTTGCTCGCGCGTATGTACACAGTTATATAAATTTCTCACCGACATCAAGTTCTTTTATAGCATCGGATGAATTATTTTCGACGCTTAGCCACGTTTTTGGACGCCCTGAAAAATCTATACGCGTTTTACGAGAGTCTGATGGTTCGACCGATCGATATCTCGAGCAGAGACTTTGCCGCATTATCTCCGTTTCGACATTTCTTTCTCTTTTTTTCTTCGTTTCTTTTCCTTCCCTGTTGCTTCGACTCGTTATTACTCCTTTTTATTTGTTTTTGCTTATATTAAGAGGTGAACCGATAACGCCCCACCGTTCCAATATAGCCAAGTCGGAGCAGTAAGTCGATGATAACACGGTCGCTTGTAATAAAACCGAATGCTCCGTACGTGTAGGTGTACATATCGCATTGCCCGCGTGTAACGATGCTTGGAGTACGTTAATGAAATTTCTTTATTTCGTGCACTTTTCTGCCTAGTGCATTGAGTCGTGAAAAGATAACCGATTACATTCTACTTCGCGAGGAAATACTAAAAATCTATTAGACTTTTTATTTTTTGCGCGTAGTTCAGAGGTCGATTTATTTATTTATTTTATTATAAATTTATTTTACACTTAGAACAAAGATAATAAAAAGCTAGCGAATAAATTTTTTTTATTCTCTTTAAGACGCGTCTTTCACATCTGCTAATTCCTATGGTCGTATTGGCACAATCATCCAACTGCTTATAATTCCTTGCTTATAATTTATTTTCCGTCGCATACAATCGCTGTTTCCCGAAAAGTAGAGTAAACGAGGTTTCTCCTCTGTATCTTACGAATTTATTTGAAAATTGAGTCCCGTGGCAAATAACAAAATTGCTTTAATATTCCTTGGAAATAGACTACTTATTCGACGTATAGCAAAAGTAACGTGAAAATAAAGATCAATGTTTTCGAGCGAAATACACGAGTTTAACATTAAATTCAACGTTAAATTTCTTTCTTAAATGTAAATTTATTCAATTTCGCGTTTAATCGCACGAAAGTAATTTCGTGCGATTCTCGCCCGGAAGTAAAGCAAATCCTGGTACCAAAAGTCAATGTACAAAGTTAATGTACAGGTGCCTTCGCACCTTGATTCATCTTGCAATCAGTTATTCAAAAGTTAAAAGTTATTTATGGAACTACTCGGCGACGTTCGAACGTATGAGTGTATCGTACCGTATGTGCATGTTGGTGTGTGTATATACGCGTTGGCTCGAGTTAATCGTCTTGGCAATGATACCGTTAAAACAGCAGATCCTCGTTGTTACCGAATGCGATGGATCACGAGATAACAACGCAAACGGAATTAGCAATAATAATAATAGTAACGATGATGTACCCGCTTGGAATTAAAGCAATAGGAAGCGGCGTTCGAGAGCCCTGATTTCATGCTCGGATGTGTGACGAAATTTGCAGGTATGCCGGGTAAGAAGAACACGATCGTGTACCAGTGTTGCCCGGAGCCATACGTCGACGTCACCTTCGTCATAAAGATACGCCGGCGCACCCTCTACTACTTCTTCAACCTCATCGTGCCGTGCGTCCTCATATCGAGTATGGCCTTACTCGGCTTTACCCTGCCCCCCGACTCCGGCGAGAAGCTCACCCTAGGTAATGTAATTCACAGCCAATATACGCATGACGCTCCTGCTTTATATATATATATATATACATATACAATTTCTTATCTAACGCGTGCGTGCGATTCGTCGCGACTTTTATTCAATGCGCGTATCGTATGTATATTACATAATATTCCATGTTGATGTTTCTTTTTCTTTTACAGCCATGATACTCACCTACACGTTAATCGTCTTTCTTCATTTTTTCTTCTCTCTATTTCTCTTTTTCTCTATCTGTCGATGAAGACGCTGAAACTATGTTCATGCGTGACTTTCTGAAATACGTCCGTCCTTTCATTTAATACGAATCGACGAATTAAAATTTACGTGTCAAATAAATAAGATACATGACAAAATAGATTAGCTTTTCACCCACACATCCAACAAAGCATCTATTTTGTTTTAAATTCAATGAACATTCGTTCGGCCGTTTGGCATTGAATTTTTTCGTTTTAATTCTTCCTCTAGCTTTTATTACCCCCGTGCTCGTCGGTGTAACAACGATTGCAAATCGCCGAGAGTCCGTGATATTGCTACGATGATGAAAAATATAGGCAGAAGCTCACGCATGTACGAATTTTCATTCCCTCTCTCCCTTTCATTACCCAAGAACTACCACAGTACGCGATACAACAGCTGCAAAAGAAACAAACTTTTTACTTTCTTCCTAAAGCTTTCCCTTACTCCACAGTACTTATTTCAGGCTTCGAATTGTCTATACACGACCGTGTAATACATCCAAAGAGGGGTAATACTCGATTACAGTCCATTCCCCATTTACTCAAACGTATAACTCGTCGCCCATTATGTACGTACATCTCCATAAGCATATCCTCTCCAAGTAAATGCTTAAAACCTCAAGCACATACACAAATGACGCACAGCTAATTTCCACGAGTCATTTGAGTACATAAACGAATGTGTATGTGTACAAGTGCGTGTCCTACCTATCGCACTCTTCCTCGTTTTCACATCCTTTCGAGGCGCGTGCACGACATTTTTCCCTGTATCATATTTGCGACCCAGTTATGCAAAACCATGCAAACGCGTCTGCACGAAGCTACTAGAGAGAGAGAGAGAGAGAGAGAGAGAGAGAGAGAGAGAGAGAGAGAGAACCAGCGAATGTTAGTGCGCATGCGCGGACGAGACTCGGCGACAATATGGGCCGAGCAATTATAATTACCGTCGACGCTCGTGTAATTGTACGCGACGACAATCAGACCGCGATGGCCTCCTTTATTGCGATAAATGCGCGCAAAACCTCCACCGGATTAACCTAACCTCAAAAATGTGGACCCGTAGCCTATGTGATTGCACAAGTAAATTCGTACGACTGTGCATAATCTATCACGAATAAGCCGTTGATTATCGAATTAAATTACGCGATAACTCTAAAATAAGGAGCAGATATTTCACGCGCAACGACTAAATTATAAAAATCGTATGCATGTCTAATCGAACGTGATATTAACCTACTGTGTATCGTTCGAGAAACATAAGCCTCGCGCATATCCGAAATGCTGTATTTTTTTTTACACAAATTTGTAGTCTACAATGAGGCTTTTAAAAATATAAAATACGAGTAATATGCAAATTCATACGGTTGTAGCATCGAATGAAGGATAATTCCCTATTCGCTTTCGAACGTATCCGATTGTCCTACCTCGTCCGCGCTGATCGCACTCGAGCCTCTCACGACTGAGAAATCGCCTTAGAGCTTTCGAGGAGATGCTCGTACAAATTGCATAAACTTGCAGGCTTATTCGGTGGAGGAAACGCAGAAGCTAAGGCGATCTCTCGTCATTAGGCGCTGAAAAACCAGGATATTTATTTTATCCGACTGCCCTCGCGTACCCTGTAATCCAACAAATTTTTCTTGAAATCCTTTCCTTTGATAAAAATACTTTTAAAACAAATAACTTCGTGTATAAAAATAACAGAATAACTAATAAGGAACACTTAACATGTCTGTATAAATGACTATAATTGCACTCAACCTGTAAAGGATCTAATAAGAGCACGCAATGTCAAAAATTAAAAATAAAGAACAAAAATATTATGTACGAGAGGAGTCTCGTCACGCTCGGTCACATTTCATTTCCATCAAATGAGTTTCTCGACCGGTGTCAACCTCGATGCAAATGTACTTTATACGTCTCTTTCCTTCTCTCTTTTCGGTTTAAAAGATCGGATATTAGAATCACGCGCTAATTTACGCGTATTCTGGATGGTCAAGCCTAAGGGCGTGTGTACATCAGTGTGACATTGCTAATCGAGAGTTATACCAGGACATTCTGAATCTGTACAACGTATATTTATTTAAGTGGTACGTTTATTCACTTACAGGATAAAAAGCTCGTGTGTACGTGCGTGTGTGCGTTTAAATACAAGATAAGCTTGTCGGTACTGTTTTATGCGCATAATCGCTCATTTTCTACAATTTATTCTTTTAGCTTTTCCACGTTTCGACGGCTTTTTCCCAATCCTGTTTATACTCTTATAATTCTTTTACATATTTTCCGCGAAAATTTAAACAGAATAATACACTTCTGTGAAGATGTTCTACAGGAAGCGAGATTACGGTTGAGAAGAAGAAGAATTTATTGCAAATGGCGCGACGTTTTCTTTACCTCGTTTCCTGTTTTCAAATGGAAATAAACATAGAGTCTTTTATACAAATGAATATATGTATAATTTTTTAATTAGTACGTATTTTTATTATCCTGTATTTGAATAGGAGTGTAAATATAGGCTTGTGCTGAAATTATCGAGCAAACTTATGAATTTAAAAATTGAATATTGTTTATACCGTTTTGTAAGTATTTTTTACGATGTAGAACTTCCTTAGTATGAAATATTGTCTTTTTATTAGTACACGATTGGGTTATAAATTCCATCATGAAATTACATTAAGCGCATGATTTAAAATAGTGGTGACCTAAACGTGGAACAAAGATTTCTTATCCGGTATAGTTTTATGTCTCAAACAGATTAAGATGTATGAATGCGTTGAAAAGTTATACGTTACGTTTCTTTTGGAAAATTTTTACTATCAACGTCACAAATAGTGATAAATAAATAACGCGTCTAGTATTTCATATTATAATTAAATCAATGATCAAAATGTTATAAATTCGTATCTTCAGCATTTTGCTCAGAATACAAAATTTAATCCGATGTTTGCAAACCTCTCAACCACTCGATATCACATAAATATTACATTATTTTTGATAATTTTTGAATTAATACTGACAATTTTTCCAATTAATGCTTTACTCTACTTACAGATATCCATATCACTTGTTTCCATGAATATTAATTAGTTCATTAAATCAATCAACGAATTCTTCCTCAATTACGTAAATGTACATTTGCTTTAAATGGAAATCCGTATTTCCTGAATATCAATGTAACTCAAAAGATTCTACAAAATAACTCGTGGGCAAAACCTGGCGTATGATGCTACGATAACGGTGACCGAGCGTGATACATTGTGATTATAAAGTACAAGAATAAAGAGACTACCTCTCAGAGACATGAAAAAGAAAGGAACGTGATTTGAATTTGGACACCCGGTGGGAAAGCTGGTGTAACGAAGGACAGTAGAAGCAGTTCCTTTTGTAAAATCGATCCTCGAGGCTGTAGATGACGAAGAGTCATATACCGCTATTAGAGGATATTCTCGGGAAAATTACGCGGGACGTGGTTCCTTCAGGACGGTAAACGTTCCGAAGTCCATCCTGATGTTGGCGATCGCCGTTAAGCTTGTTCAGCTTATCCGAACACATTACAAAGCATACACTCGCATTACTTTACCCAACCTACTAGAGAAATATGAAGATATCGCTAGATAAACCGATAGTTGGTCCCTTGGTTATCCTGGTGAGAGCAAGACCTTGTTTGTGCCTTTTGATTTTTTCTCTAGGATGCGTGAGAAAAGTTTCTCCCTTCGTGTCCTGGCTTAAGCACTTAATGGCTCGTGTAAATAATAAGGACTTCTTCCTCGAACGCTCCGGGAAAATTATCTGAGAACCACTAAATTGTCTAGAAAGTTTAATGGAAACTTTAGAGGTTGTAATGGCATCCTTAATGATTAAGTGTTCGCTTACAGCTGCTTCGATCTACAAAATGAAACTGATTTGGTACAATTATTTTAAAATATACTAAAATATTCGCAATATCAATGTCGGTGTAATTATTGACCATTAAATTGAATTATTACTCGCAACTACTGAGATAGACTCGATTCACGTCCCATCATTTGTAAAGCTTTATAATGATGCAGTTAATCATTCGTGAATCCAACGGTTGTCACTACGATGCCCTAATATCCGTTTATTCTTTTTTTGTGACATTGTTTAAAGACACAAAAAAGAATCGATGAAACTTCATATTGATATCAACAGTAGTAGTGTACGCAATTATCGAGAGAATTTTCGTGCGTTGATCTTGATAGAAAGATACGTCATATCGTGAAGTACTTTAAACTAGTTTCGCACAAGTACCTTTCCAGAGTTTCAGTGCTATACTTGTATCTTATTACTTTTTCCTTATATCTCATTCGTATCGACTAAATATCTGCTATTTATTAAACTTCGTGCAATTTAAAAGCAACGACTTATTGTCTGATATCGATAATCTCACAAGCGTCGTTTTTTTTTTTTTTTTTTTCAAATTCTGCATTTTGGCGAATACAATTGCTATGATTGTTACGTAAAACTTGGTAGAAAATCACTTTAAGTCGAGAATGTTAAAGTATTTCCAAACTCGAAGCGTACGCAATGTACCAGTAAACTTTTGTAAGTACATTACACAAACGTAAATACCGAAACAAAAATAGCCAGCAAGAGTAAAAATAGATTTGTCGGAGATTAATAAATTATCATTACATATTAACAAGGTAAGTACAATTTAATTTGCTTCTCTAACGGCGCTTAAAAATACTATAACAGCGATAATAAATATAAATGCAGCGAATAAAAACACAAGGAATGGAAAGAGAGTTTGAAGGTTATTCCATGAAATCGTAATTTGGCAAGTTTTATATAGCGAGCGCTGAAAAGTGCTTGAATTATATACGAGCAAGAGGTTGTATATCGGCAATAAATTTTCCAGATCAGGGCATTCCGCACCTTAGAGATATTCTTTTTTGCTTCTCCGTTGTTTTTCGTCGACATCACAAGCTCACGTTCGTCAGTATAGAAAGTACGAGAGCACCTAAATATAAAAACTTTTGATTTTACACTTCATCACTCGAGGCCGTATATGCTTACGTCCTCTCAAGCATACATTTACTCTAATGCATTGGCTCTAATCGACAGACAGAAATAACGCGTAGTGCAATTCAAATTTCAAAAAGCAAGTAAATTTGTTGGCTTCGAATACGACGAATTGTTTCCAGTGATAAAACCAGGTACTCGATGCGTTCGGCTATCTGCTAGAAACATTTATTGATAAAATAAAAGTGTTCTTCTGAAAGTTTTATGCATTTTCACGGCCAATATTATATTGGATTACGGTGGAATTAACATTTTCGTTTGTCTATCAATTAAATATCTTTTTTCGATAGCACTTCACTGAAATTTTACGCTCTAGCACGTTAGCTTTTCAAGCGTATAATTTGAGGCAATAAAAAATAACAATCGTTCGGTACTTCATTGAACAACGTTATTCCTTGACAATAATAATCGAGCTCTTTCAATTCTGGAATAAAGCGCGATACTAATTATTGAAGTTAAACGGTTGCAATACAGTAAGTGAGCCTTTGCTTCCTTAGTCATTCTATAGATCGCGAGATCAAAAGAATAAGGTACGCCACTAGTAAATAAACGCAACATTCCATCTTTTCCATGCGAGTGTGATCGACAGCTCACCTGGAAAATACGTGTTTTCCACTATATGCCTGTTTTGGCCTCATTAGTTTCTCACCTCGAGCACTTCCAAAGTTATGGCAGCAATTTTGAAAATTTGGTGATCTCCCTGCTGGTCAACGTTGGCCGCGTAATGGAGTGAATCTAGGCTGTTTCGCTCGATTCGGTAACACTGATGGCATCTTAAAATTCTGGGCGGTGCCATTATTACGATTACCATTAACATATTGAAGATTCTCTTGTCCGAATTTAATTTCAAGATGACGATGTACATTTACGGGTCGATAAAGATACAGGAAATTTTCTAAGATGAAACAGCATTTTACCGGTAAATCTGTACCAAAAGGATTTTATTAAATAATTTAATATATTTTACTTAACATATTTTATTAATTAGTCGTTTGCTTGAAACAATCTTCACTTTTTCCCTTATAGTCGTCATGTGTTGTTCGTCTCCATAACAAATGCACTGAAAATCATTAGTTTCAATTTGTACGATCGACATTTTGTACTACCGATGAAAAATTACTTTACGAATATGCAATTCCCATAGAAAAATTTATAATTTATCAGAAACAGCATCTTTTATTCAACGAAACGATGAATGCATGCTTAAAGTTAATAAATGGTTAACGAACAGTAAACTGTCATTCGTTTAATGATATTCGATTGGTTTAGAAGCGACTGTAAAACTTATTGCAAGACGTTTTCGGATACTATTCGAATTCTTTCATTCAATTATACCGAAGGAAGTGATGTATTAAAATGGAACTTAAAATTACCAGGAACATTCAATTTATGTAACTCGGTGACTCGTTCATCCTCTGAAAGAAGCTCGACGAGTCAGACGCTGCACTTGTTCCGCTGCTCGTCAAACTTCGCAGTGCTCGCGTTCTCGTTTATTAGAAATTCCTGACACATTTTCCATGGTTCACGATGCCATACAGAGTCAAGCCGATGACTTCCACGCTCTACTATCGTGCACTATAGCGCGAACAGAAGAAATTGTAAATATGCTGTACTTAAACGTCTACGACGTCAATGACGCGAATCGAGGGAATTCAATGTTGATTTTATCACTAAACACCGGCATTCGATATTCATTATTTAACTTGTCGATGAATGTACGTTTATGTAGCGTGGGACAACGTTTGTGCGTAGTTGTACTAAAATATTGAATCCAAAACCATTAAGTTATCCCATTATTTGATAGGCATTATCTTTATTCGAATCGTATTTTTGCTTTCTTTATTCAAATTCAAGCCTCACACTTCACCAGTTACGAGAAACTTCTCGATTAATATGTAATTGCACTTTGGTGCAGCGTAAATTAATTTTCTCGGATAATCGTACTTGCCCTTTTCACTTTTAGCATGGAAAAATTTTAAAAAACCGTATCCTTGTTAACTTGATATCTTATACCGACGTACAGATCGGCATTAGATTATAAGTACATACACACATGTAGGTCTTATTTAAAGAGAAAGCATTCCACAATCTACCTATTTATATAACTTTGTTCGATTCTAAAGTTTATAATTTGATATTTATCGGTGAAATTTTATCGGCTTTTCTTTTCTTTCATACAAGTGTTTCCATCGATGTAGTATACTCGTCTATTATACACTTATAAATCAAAATAATAATTGTACCACTCCTGCAACTGGATTCAAGATATAAAAATTCCGATATTGTAGAGGACAGAGGAACGACATCCGACCATATCTGCAAAGTACTTTCTTTTTATATTTCTCATTCCAATTTTTTATTACTACTAACAACGATTCGTAGATATTTCGTCCTCTGCATACTCGGGTTATGGTTTGCAGAACTTTTCGTGTACCGATAATAAAAGCCAAAGTCTGAGACCAAGAGAAAGTTTGAAATCTGTAACTTAAATTTTAAGTGCGTTCTTTCAGTGTCGCCAATACACGCAAATAAAGCTGTCAGAGATGCGCGATCGTATTCGTTAAATTGTAAAACTTCCTAATTACTCCTAGGGATAATAGGGATATATTCATATAGGATTCATTCAGGAATATTCAAATATTCCCTCGCTTTGCATGATGAGCGATCGATTAAAGCCTTTCGTTACAAGGAGGGACGAAGTTGTCTGGTTAGACGCCCTTTCAATATCGTTCTCACTTTATGTCTCAGTCATTCGTTTCCCGTTTCTGATTACGTTCGTATTGATCACCCTCGGCATTCCGAGTATTTAACCCTATTATGCGCGTGTATGCATGTTATACGTGTATGCACATCGACGATTTCCATCGCTCTTTTCGTATCATTCGTTACTCGGGAAACCGTCTTTGCAGAGCTCTTGGACTTTTAATTCGCCCTGAAATTTTTCAATTCTTTTTCCGATCAGATGGAGGCAAATTCATGGACTTTGATCGGAGTTCGGTGTTTGCAGTAACGACACTAGCTAATACATTTAGATCCTAGAAGTCGCTCTCGTGTCGCTCAAAGTTATATGACGTAGGGAATTAAGGTTCGAGGAATTGAGAAGAATTTTTTTAATTAAAAACGACGCGATAAGAACGAGCTCTCTGAACTTATAATGGTACATGGATATTCTTTGTAATAGGTGCTTATCGTCGACAATATCTTAAATACCGATTTTCGATAATAAAATGAGTATTGCAATTCCTTTTATACCGACTTTTAATGGTTACTTCAAATAATTACTACGTACTTTTATATAAAGGAATTTAAATAACCTTAATTTTTCGATCTTAAAATTTGTCTTTATCGGAGTGTAGTTGAGGTCAATAGCCAGACAAATTTAAATAAAAGGTTTTTACTCGAATACAAAATTTACGACTAATGCAATAATAATGCACGGAAGATTTATGGCGAAATATCAAATGAATGATATTTACGATGTTTGATATTTAAGTTTATTCGTTAAGTTTATAAGTTCCTTCGCTTCTTTTAATTAATAAATTTCCCTAATGAATGTATTAGAATAAAAACTGTAAGCAAGCTCTGAAAAAATCATCAAAAAGAGTAAATGAAGATGATCGCAAAAATATCAATAACTTTATTTATTACACTATTGCCAAGAGATGCGAAGAATAACATCATTCTTACCTTATCAATATGATAAAAAAATCGACGTTTATCCCGAGCTGAATCACGACAGCAAGTCATTGGGTGCAATCGCTCGTCAGCGTCGCATTAGCTGATATCGAGTTATCCGTGTACAGCACTGATATCTGTAGAAAAGGAAGAAAAAGCGCATGAAAACGAGTATAAAGATCAAGCACAAGGATACGAAGGATCTAACATAGGCGAAAAAGGTCGAGAGCGATCAAGGAAGTTTAGAATTTTGGAATGATTTTTGCTCGATAAAATTCATCCATACTTGTGTTTTCCCCTATTTTCAATTTTCGCTTCTTTTACCTGTTGTTCATTTTTATAAAATGCAGTTTTATTTTCCGTATTTCAAACTATCAATTTTTATTAATTAAGGTACTACCGAGCACTTACAGACATTTAATTGAATGCTTTGATATTTATTTTCCTTTACAATTGATAACATTCGTTGAGCGCATAATAATTGGATTTAGATGCGATGAATTATAAATTATGAAAGACATTCGCTTATTAAAGATAAGTGATATACCCTTGAGCATCAAATAATAATCAAACAAATATAGGTTTTCGCGTCTTTTCTACATACGGATAAATTCATCAAATAAGATTGCAATAAAGTTAATAGCACTTTGTTTAATTTGACGATAATTTAATCTAATTCATTACAATAACCGCATGTGTTACTATTACAGAATTTATTTAATTAATTCTGTATTCCGTTATTCTAATCCATAAAAAGGAAATGTTAAACAAATTTTCTTTCGTATGACACGTGTGCTGGTAATATCTTTTTTATTTCCTTGGCTTAGCAGTTGATGTATTGAGTATCGCAGAGAAGATCACAGTTCGCTATTTTCAACGGTACGAGCATGATATGGCGCAAACAAGTAAACATGGAAATACGATCTCATATCGATCAACACCTAGGAGAAACACCAGTAGTAAAGACAGTCGTAGAATTTTCGCGTATTTTCGGTAAAATTATTACATAAATTTCAAAGAGAACAAAGTTACACAAAAATATGTATATACTAACTTGGTTGAATATTCATTAAATTCCGAGATTGAATAAAACTTGATATCGGCAGTGACTATATTATTATTTTCATATTTTTCGTACATTTAAAAACATGTAGTTTCAAGGCACTTTCATTGAAATTAATCTTGCAAAAATTAGCCAAAGCTTAGAAACCATGTGACATCTGAATATGAGTACTCCAGCTAATATATATTCGCGATGATAATTAATAGGTTCAATGAATAATTGGTCTTTCAAGAAGTAACATTGTAAATGAAGAACGAAAACAATTAAAACTCTCGACATATGATCTCTGTATGATATGTATCATAAATCATAACGCAAGCTTTCTTTAAAGTCATAAAGAATTTCGGTCCAGACAGTAAAACCACGTCCTGGATTCCTTCAATCGGTTTCCAGAGAATTGGCAAATACAAACTCAAGCGAACAGTACGTGAAATTCAATGATTCAAAGCAAGTGCCAAAGGGTGATATTCCTATTGCACTTGTAATTATGCTGACGGCAACTATCAAACGTAAACACCGATGCACGCAGTTGCTCCATTGGATTCCTAGGAGTGGAGAATCAGCATAACAAAGGGATGGTACCTCTGCTTGAATTAGACCAACTTTACCTCCATCGACCTTGTTGCGCTTATCGACACCTTTGAAGCCGTGAAACCAGGTCGGTAAATTAACCACCTGTGCTGTGTCGTTTGCTATTGGCTCTTCTCCGAGGAGAAACGGAACGAAATCGTTAATAATTTGCCGCACTTCTTGTCAGTTATTTGATCCTTTTAAGAAAGAGGGCCAATTATTTGGGAACCGTTCTTTGCATTTTTTTATCCTGGTAATTTAATTTGGATCACTTACCGAAATAAAAGATTTTCCACGTGTGCTTGGATAAATTTCCTAATTTAATAATTAAATTTAATGAAGAAGCAAACTTGAGAAGTTATTTATTTAAAAGAACTTCAACGTAATAGACAAATACTACGCAAATGAATTTTAACAAATTCCAAATTACTTACATTTAAATTTAAAAAAGACGTTTAATTGTACGATTCAGTATTTCGAAAAAATCACTCTTTGTTTGTTTATTTTTGTTTGTTTACAGTAAAAGAGATCCTAATTAAAACTGCAACGGAATCCATCACGGAAGCATACATTGATGTTTCAATGAGAAACTATTCTATACTTCTGTTGTTCATATTTTTAAAATAATTTCAAAATAAAATATTGGAATCTAATGAGAAAAATCTTTAACTGGTCAATTGTACATACTGTAATTACAAAAGAGTATTCGGTCACTTGCTGTCTTTAAAATTCGTTGAATATTGTACAAAATAAAAGATTATGTCCTTCTGACTAACAATTTTTGACATTCACTTAAACAATAAACTTAAACACATACGTCTGATACAATTATTAGGATATAAAAGCACAAAAAACACTTTATATACCAAATAAATGTGATTACGATGAAAGTTTTTGATGGAAAAAATATTGTTGCAGTGCATTTTCTGTTTGGTGCTTCGCGTTTCTATTAAATCATGTTTTTCACTTTTTGATGGCTCTTTTTAGGTAAAAGGACGTTCGTGGCAACGATGCATTCGTGCGAAAGGAAAATCATTCCTCCAATGATCCAAACGCATTGTTATGCATTCCATAACGTACTGTTCATTAAAAATAATAACCTATTCAAAATTTCCATGTAAAAAATTAATAATGCCAAATCTTTGCAAGATTTATTTAGAAAAAATCGTATACTCACAAAACGTATACTGATAATAAGTAATACGACTTAATATAAGAACGAATAAAATTTACAATTGTGATTTCCTCTACGATTCTCCGCTTTCTTTTATTAATGAAAGTGCCTGTACTTTCGAAGTATTAAATTGACATAAGATCTAGAGTACATTTATTCAATCTCGCAAATTGTTGTAATTTTTTCCGTTTTTCCTAATAATGTAATGTATTTGTTGAATTATCATAATGGTTTGCTACTTATAATGCATTATTATTGCATTTCAATGAAATTATAATGCCCATGATAATTTTAGTTTTCGAACGGATTAAATTTAAAATAAACTAAAATTACATTTGAATTACATTTACATTCTGAAATAAATAATTAAAATTATTAGAAAATTTTAATTTTATTCTGCATGTTTTCAATTAAAGCGAGTATTTAATTCGTGAAGCAATTTATGCCTGAGACGTACTGTTAAGCATTTATACGTACATCATTAAAAATAACAAATTACATTCTACGAAAATATAATTTAAATACTATAGTAAAAGAATTACATTAAATACGTTGAAAGTGGATTTGAGGAAGAAAATAGAATAATTTATGTTTCGATCGAAAATTTATCAACGAGAATTCTTAATATCAAGTTCAAATTTATTTTGCAATAATCGATAATTTTCATAAATTATGTTTGCAAACGTTATTCTGAAATTTATATGAAAAACCATTGCAATAAATTTTAGTGCGCCGAACATAAATTTTATATTCCAAGAAAACTGTCTCGGAAATCTAAAGCGTTATCAGTCCGATTTTAATCACTTAAATCAATTATTTCTTCTTCTTAACGAGAATACATGTAATTCATATCATTTAAATTACACTACAATGTTCTGTGATTAATCATAATAAGATCTCAATAATAAGAACGTTGTTTTTACATTTGAGTTATAAGTAATTACGAATTCGTTTAGTAACTTTCGACTCTTGCGAAAATTTACATTTTTTTCTCAAATCCACGTGAACTAAATATCGAATTACTTTCATAATTTACATCCTGTACATTATTTATCTTCCTTGTGCAAACTGCTGTTCGTTATTTCCCTGATGTATCGAATATTAATTTTATAAGTAGTCAAACGGATATCGCGGTATTAAAAGCACGTTTAAAAAATACGCGTACACAGAGTAATACGCAAATTTTATGCAAACAATCGATCATTTGAGAAATGAATAAGCTTCCGAGGAACGATCTATGCGCTCGTTAGTCGTCCGAATGATTATCCAATTATCCAAAATTATAAAAGAAGGTACTTAAATTATGTTGCTGCAGCTGTTTTGAACAAAAATCGGACAGTGTTGTTTAGAATAAATGCCCATAAATAATAGAGAGGAAAGTATGATATTTCAATTTCTTGAATGTACATTAAGTGTGTTAGACTTGATAAATATAAACATTTCGTGTATTTATATCGAATAATCAAATAATTTAGAACCAATATTTATAGCGAGAGAGAAATATTACAAAGTTATGAGTCTAGAGTCAAGTTACAATCAATTAAAAACTAGAGTAGTCAAGTACCATTTATTAACATTTTAAATCGCTTACGTTTATTAAGATAAGACGAAAAACTCATTATTCCGCAGTGAAGTTTGTTTCAAGTAATCTATCTAACCCCCCGAGCAAAATAATCATAAAACGAAGCTTTTGAAAAAATCGAGGCCTAATTCGTTATTTATATCGAACGCAAGTACTTGATATCCAACGCTTTCTTGAATACTCGGTATTCGGTACATCACCGATTATTCTAGAAGAATCGAATCTACGCAAAGATAATAAATCCATGCCAACCTCGAGCTAATGCACACGCCAAGGTTACAACCAAAGTTTTAAAGTTCAATTTGCGATACGAAGCACTTAATTCGCAATTTCCCGTTAGCATACTTCCATCGCGCGATTGATGCAAGTACAATCGACTACTGAAACGCGTCTGGTCCTTCGATCGACGACGTTTACGTCCAGGTAATGTTAATTTCGTACGTGTTATATGTAGATCTTGTACAACGAACTGGAGCTATTGGTAAAGAGCCGTAATTGCTGCTCAGCCAATGGAAGCGCACCGATTGCTCTCACGCTCACTATACGGGGGGTATGCGCATTACGCGGAGAGCCTTGATTGCAGATGCTTAATTAGAACGGTAGCTATTCGCTCATTGGGTGCCTCGATAGTGGCAGGGATTAATGCGTCCTCGTCTCTGTTATTGGCAATATTGGTGAGCCGTTTGTTATGGGTTCATCGAGGGAGGAGTTTCCTTCCCGTGGAAGCTGCTCTTTTTCTTACCATTGGTAAATAGCCGTTGCCCCTACGGCGTCTTAAAATGGAATTACGTTTTTCACCGTACAGGATATCATCGGTTTGGCTTGTACCTAATGAGCTTGATCGATAAAGAAGATCCTCCTCTTGCGAAAGCTCAAATCTTTCAAGTAGTCGTTGCGAGGAGAGTTTGAAACAGGGAACGGAATTTTGTTGCCCAACGGAAAATATGCAAATAGATATTAAATTTTTTCTATATCCTTAACGATGCTTAACAATTACTACATTGTTTTACAGTCCGTTGAATGAATACTTTGGACTTGATAGGTCTGCTTATCAGCAAGTCAAGATTATCAGCTTGACTGTGCTTTTCCAGCCAACAAGACACCGTTCATTCAATTTTCAAAATCCATCGCAGCTTTAACAATCGCACCGCATAACAAATTTACGTAAGAAGGTTCGTTTTATGGGGATGTTTTCAAACGAAAGCCACTGTCGCACTTTCGTATCAAGCCATCGAATGCATCAATGGACACGAGACGCGCTTACGATCCTCGGTTCGTAATCAAGACTCCTAAGGTGCCCTGACGAACGCGACCCTCTTCACGGCTCTGCACCTGGTGGCCCTGACCTCACTCTTCCTTTGAGTGTTTTAAGAGCAGCTTCCAAAGGAGCAGACGCGTTTCGTGAGCCTGACGTGGCCACTTGCTTTGAGTGGTCGCCGATCATAGATGGAATGCCCTGAGAACTCAAAAAGAAGTAAAGGAGCTTCTCATTCCGCTGTAAAGGTTAAGTCCTTTCCGCATATGAAAAGAAATACAACGGGATTACGAGCCCGATGACTTTTTCTTTTGATTAAGGATATAATTTGTAAGTACGGTCAAGCTGCTGGATTTATGTTGTACTTGCATGGGAGTGAGGGGGAATACTCTTCGTGGCGCTATGGTTTCTTCTCGTCTCTTAGAGATTTGCTCGTAAAGTGAGAAATGACCCGGGCTTTCGTTTTACTTCTGAATTAATGATGCTTCTTAAATTCTCTTAATAAGATCACCGATTTTAATCATGGATTTTCCAGCAAGAAGTTTCCGGTCATTCCTGTATTCTCAGGTTTAGCCAATTAGCAGTGAATAACGAAAATTCCATAGGTAATTAATTAGGAAATTGTCTCCGTTTTAGATTTGCGAGATAAAGGATAATACTATTTTTAATTATTACGCGGTTATTTTAAGTAGCACAAAATATTTGCCGCGGAAAGAAACAGACTGGGTAATAATATTTCAAAAAAATGTCACTCAACGTGTGTTGTACAAATCAATAGTTTGTTGTTGCCGTTTATTTTCAAATGGATACCTTGAATTTTTTTCATAGACATCGATAAATAGTTGTTATTTGTAAGCTGAAATAGTATAAATCAATTAGGAAAATTAAACAAAGTGAATTAATCCATTATGTATTCAGCATTGAATACCTTTTTGTACTTTTTTTAATTACGAAACATTCTTGATTTAAGTTACGCTGACAAATAAGATTCTTAATACGAACTACGAAGAGTAAGTAATAAAGAAATGAATGCAATTCTTCTGAAAAGTTACGACTCTCTATAGTTAGATAAACGTAGCAAATAAAATTAATGAGGGAAAACACAACAGAAAAGCAAACGTTATCTTTGGAAGATCCATCGCGTCAATAAAATTACTTGCTGGCTATTTTCGTTAAGTCCCTGTTTGACGCTTACATCGAAGATAATATTACGCGATGTTTCTTGCGTAGCGTAAGTAGCCTAATAAAATTGAGGCGACTATTAAAATGATTGGTATTAGTAATACGTTACGTTAATTTAACGTTATAGCGTCAAAGCGGATGAATCGCTACATCGTAGGTTATCGATGAGCGTTCACTGACGTTCAATTAGAGCGATATAAAGGAAAATCAACGTTGATTTTAATCAATTTTTCGTATTCACCTTTATTCACTTAAGGCAACAAAACGGTTTATTAGAACTAGATTTCTAATGAAAATAGAACATACGTACTCTTGATTAACTCTTTCCAAATAAATTATTAAAATTTCGGAGACTACCATGTAAGAAAATCGCAGATTATTTCTAATTGCTGTAGGAAACTACAAACATTTCGACTTACCGTAACGTATGAGTTAACTTTAAAATATTATTTGCATATCATATGAAAGTTTTATGTACACAAGTGACCTGCCGAATAATTAAAATTCAGATTCAATTTATTTTGATGAGAAATCGAAATAGAAGGTGACACGATTGCGCTGACGAGTTAAAATTTTAATACAAGGTCTTGGTCTACTCTCACCCTCCCATCCAAATGTTTATAATAAAATTCCAGACAAAAAATATATATTTATAAAAAATACTAAAGCTTATACTGCATCACAATTCTAGTTTTCGCACACTAATAAACTTAAGTATAGAAACTATGTAGAAACGCCAGGTATTACTGAATGCATTACATTTTCAGATAAATAGCACAAAATAGCATTGTAAAATAAAATATACAAATCTTCACGTTCGTTCTGGCAAGTGCATAAACTACGTGTAATTATATGCAGTCGCACACTGTAAGATCGACACGTGCACAACTCCACAAGTAGTGCACACTCCAAAAACTGTGAAAGATATTACCGTACAGAGACTAGATATGTTTTTATCCAGATACGCATGATTTACACCACACCGTACGAGAAAAGACTGCGATCTTGGATTCGTACTAGCAGACCTCAAATTCCAAAGCATACAAGGTGTACACCGTAACCGATAACACATTATACTTTACATGACCACCATAGTGCACAGTAATCGACACACTTGCAGTGCAAGCTTTAATATTTTTTCCAAATAGCAGGAAAATAAAAAGAACACGAACGAGAAAGTAAATCCACCGTAAACGAAAGTCTACATAATGTCTCTCCGCAGGCGTGACCATCCTCCTGTCGCTGACAGTATTCCTGAACCTAGTGGCTGAAAGTATGCCGACAACCTCGGACGCTGTCCCTTTAATAGGTACCGGTTAACTCTCTCAAAACACATCCAACAATAATCTCGTTGTGTACACCACTCTGAACATGTATAGATAGACACACTTAAAAACCTCGCTATCTGTCTTTGTCTCGTTGAAGTAGCGCTCTCGACGTTTGACTGATTGTCCGCGCAAAGCCTTTCGCCATTCTTAATCGTCCTTTGCTCGTGCGCATACACAAGTCCCGCTCGTTTCTAATTGTGCTCGTCGATGGAAAAACTCGTGTCGATGCCTTTCTTTCACCCTCTACCCTCGTGTTATTTCCAATTTTTATTTTTTTTTTTTATTTTTTTTTTTTTATTAAAGATATTTATTGCTGGAAAAAATGCACGAGAAGTGGAGACTCCAACAGTTTGTTACTTTTCATTCGCGTTTTTCTACTTTTGACGATAATATTAATATTAATAACTTGCTCTTCAAATTAATCTTTTAGAGCTTCACTCTGAATACACGATAAAGAATGCTTTCGGAATTTAAGGCAAACGCTTACTCAAAGTAATTGTCGCAAAATCAAGTTATTAAAAAGTATTCGAGTGACTGCCAAACAAGGATTACGGTACAACATATTATTTCTTTATGCCCATGCGATTTTATAAATTGATTGGAAAATATAATAAGCGTTAATACGAAAATGAAAACGAAAATTGAAGAATATTTATATGAGAAATTGTATTCCAAAATGCCGTTTAATAATATAATTTAAGCAGTTTCGTTTGATAATTAATGTAGTAATTAAATTACGAGTACGCAATTGGCAATAAAATAAATATCAAATAATTAATGGGAGTAACATTTAATAATGAGGCATTAAGCAAATAATTGTTATTTAAGTGATGATTACTTTACGTAGGATTTTTGTCGAACTCGGTAACTAATTGATCAAAAATACTTTGGTATTAATTATTCCTTTCGAACATTCGCAAGATATTTTATTCGTAAAATAAATTGTTTCAAGATAAAATAAACCTAAATCTACAATTGAGCTTAGGCATTAATCAGCCTTAACGAAACATTTCTCTCGATGGCACAAATAGAAACGTCGTTGAATACGAAGGTACAAAATTACCGTATCAATCCAAAAACCAATCCATTTGATATGTACATGTATAATAAAAAAATCCTTTCATCTTTTTACATGTATTATAAAAGCAAAAAAGAAGTTTTCGATTTTCCAAAAGAGATCCTTCTGTTTACCCGAAACATTTAAATTCATGGACCTCGGAGATCATTCGATAAAAGAATCTTTTGCTTTAATAATATTCTGTGTCTAAAATGCTCACCTTATGCTCACTTCACTGTCATTCGTAAATAATATATTCGCAATTAAATCTTTTTCAATCTTCTTTCAATCGTGACTCCATGAGATTAGATAAATGCGCAGAAATAATAAGCAATTTTTTATAAACCTACTTATAAAAAATGGGGTATGGATTAAGAAGAAAAAAAATTTGGAAAAATTCAAAATATAGTTTAATGAATAATGGTAACATCGTAATGACCACTGTACCTTGTGTATTCAGGGCAATATTAAGCGTAATATTTGAAAATTGAAGAAAAATTTGCAAACATTAATGTAGGCGTTTATCCATTTTCTTTTGATCTAATTTATTTAATAATTTAATAATTCAAAATTGGTAATATCCTCTTTAGAAGCACAGAATATAAAAGTATTAATTATCACGTTGAATGATATTAAATTATATTCAAAAACAATTGTTCAACAAAAAAAATGTCGTTGCGATATCATGACAAATAGAACCTTCTTTCTTATTCAAAACGTTACATGAACACAATTACGTAGGCTAGAACAGTATTTAATTATTCCACTTTTTAAAAGAACGAATCATCGCGATACTTTTGTTTGACAATAGTTACGGTATTAAAAGTATATCAATCGATTACAAAAATCCGTGAACAGTTTTACTCTTACTTAACATTTTATAACGTACATATCGTTTTTATCTTAGTCAACCTCTCCAACTATGAATCGTTCTAAGCGAGTTTCTGTTTGCTTCTTAGGAAAATTCATTCTGAAAACATTTTCTTCGTTGCGTGCGAAATACTGACTTCCGTTTCAACGTTTGTGTTTTCGAATTTATTTTCAATTGTTTTGCTTCTATCCGGATGCGGTAACCATTTCGATTACACTCTTTCCATAAATTCAATTCATTGACTAATCCAATATTAAAAATTGTATTGCTTGTACAATTAAAAAAAGTATTGTTCATTATAACAAAACACGTGAATCGAATCACTCGACAAATTCTGTTCAAAAGAGTCGAGCTCGTGTTCGGCTAAATGTCGAAGTAAGGGATTCCGCCAAATTAGATTTCAGTTACCCGGTTAAATGCTTAAAAATGCTTTTCTGCTGATAATAATATTCTTTTAGCGAATGATTTCTCTCGTGTTATGCGAAAAGAAGTACTTTAGAAGTGCATATCAACTGCTGACGAAGTATTTCACGATCGCGTAAAAATCCTCTATTTTCCTGTATTTATTCATATTATTATCGGTGCAAGATCATGTTTTAATGGACTATTTGATTTGTCGCGTGATGTTGGCGTTCTAGCGTAAAAAGTTCGCTATGGAATATATTCTGCAAGTATCGTTTGAATTTATATCTTGAATAGTTTTAAATTGAAAAATAAAAAAGTAATCCTAAGTAAAGCTTGAAAAGTAATTACGTTCGGAAATGAAAGGCAGAAGAAACACTATCTAAAACTACTTAAAACTTGATAGGAGTAAGTACATGAACCACTAGATTTATTAGCCCTTTAGACGAAAATGTCGAAAAATTCTTGACTGGTGTATCATTTCCAACCAAATACTGCGTTCAAGTTACGCAAATCATAACGTATTAATATCGTATTTTATCATTTCGTAAAATAATATTAAGTTTTCTTTTTCCTCCATTCGATCATTCTGAATGTAAAAATACGAGAAATAATTCGAAATTGTTTGCTTCGTTTAAAATTAAGCAGTTGTATGTGACGTTCTTCTCGACCTGTAAACTTTACCTGAAATTAAATTACATTTGAAATAAACGAACCGGAAAATTTCGGTATTTCGATAAAACAGTTATAGCCGCTTTCATTGTTTATTGCAACGCGCCTACGAGACTTCATTCTTGGAATTTTCATGAATTTTATTTTCATTATTACGTCCTCGTAACAGTCGTAACCACTTTTCAATGTTGGGACTCCGTTAAAATTACCTTCGTGACTTTTCGCCTTTACGACTTTTTCCAACATTCAACCAGTCAAATTTTTAACGACAGCCTGTTTTATTTTGACGCTAAGCCAAGTGCAGCGCGTGTATCGGCGTGATTGAGGGTTGCGCGAGGCTACGGTGGCGCACTGGAAGGAAGTTGCGATGGTAATTTGGTGAAGATTATGCAGCTGTTGCTTAACGAGGTTAAGCATTAGGTTGCTCGGAATATTTGGTTGTGATTGTTTGAGTACCGAAAGTGTGAGCATGAACATTCTAAGAAATAGTTTTTAGGAGTTCTTAGGCACAACTTCTCTCTTGAGAGAAGAGGCTCATTTAATTCACATTAATTGAAGAAACCGTCGGCTTTCATGTGTACATTGATAATATTAAACGATTTAATGTCTTAAGTCGATAAACTGACCAGTTTGAAATTGCTTTCGAAAATTGAAGGATCAATTTAAAATGATATCGTCTCTGAACGTGTGCAGATCGCAAGGAAAATCATTGTGATAATTAATACGAAAGAATTTCCGATTAGGTGAATGTTTTTTATAGTCAATCGTTATTCTTATTATTGAAGTGTTTGACCTTTGTCCGTTACATGCATTAAATGTAAGAGATGAGCTACTTTTCTTAAGCATGAAAAATGTGACAATAAAATACAGTATGAATTGTGCTTAAGGGAAGTCTTAAGCATCATCCAATGAAACGCTTTGTATTCACAATTTGACAAAAGTCTTTTATGCTTTTTATATAAATTTTCTTACGAATAAAACTAAATTAAAATTTTTAAGTACACCCTTAAGTGTATCTAAAAGCGGGACTTTGTATGATTACAGTGTAAAGGGGTGCTTTAATGAAAAAGATACTTGTGCCATTGTAGTGCAAATGTTTGAATAGCCAAGTTATTCGATACCTATTCATATATCTACAGTGAAGTGAGACTGTCCTTTTCATAAAACCCTGTCCTTTTGATCCAATTTTTGGCACTTTTCAAATATCTCTCGAAATCTTTCGAACAACGAATTCGAGCCGTCGACCTGCAGACACTTTTTCAGGTAGCTAAGGCATTTATGACAACAATTCCAGAACAATGGCCAAGCTAGATTTATCTAGATACCAAAATGAAAATGACTCTTCTGCTACGTTTTAATCAAGTGGCGCGAACACATTTACCACAATAGAAGGGAGATATATTACCGACCGAGACGAACAACTAAACGATATCGAGCTGCTTCGAAAAAAATACGAAATATTATTAAGTCTCTTCTCCATATTTCAAATTACGTACTGAAAAATATATAAACATTTAATAAAACTGCACAATTAAAAAGCATGAACTGAAATAACGAACAAGCCTGAGGCGATTAAAAAATATATCTTACAATAAAGACAATATGTTAAAATAAATATGCTAAACTAACAGAATCTAAAAGGGATATAACAAAAAAAAACTTTAAACTTTACCATGGATCCTACAAAGGTAATGTGACTTCTTGCGCATTTCACTTGTAGTTGATTCGTGTACTTTCTCTTTGCCACCGCCATTATCTTGTACTACAATCGACTCTACAATTAAGCCGTGTTTCTCATAATTCCACAATTACTCTACATCCCTCTTATTCTTTTCATTCTTTCTTACCTACTCTCTTGCTCTTGCTGGTTACACCGAAGTAAAAAATTCAATAAAAAAAAAACTCCCCCGATACGCTCTCGGTCATCGTATCACTTTGACGTTTCTCTATATAAATGAATAATGCAATCAATACCTGTTTATCGCACTTGTATATCGTTGAACAATAACAAAGTCAAACAGAAAATCAACGGAAAGTAGCGCTGGGAAAGGCATAAAAAATTCCAAAATATAACGTCGATGGCCAATGGTTGATTGCAGCTCTAAGGATGAGCGCATTGATCTCTTATAACAACTTATCAATATGTATCGAGAATCCTTTGCAGCTGTTGCACTCTGAATCGGAATGAAATGATCGAAAGGCTTCTACGTAGCTAACGATGGTCTAGGGAAATTTCATTTTTCGTTATTTTTTTATTTTTACTCTTATTCTTATGAGATTATACATTTTCTACGTTGAAAATCTATTAATATTCATAAACTTACCTTTCGAGTTATAATAGTGAAAGTAGATGAAAAATTTCCCTTTTTTTTTTTTTTTTTTTTTTTTTTTGGGTTAATATCTTGGAACACGAATATTTGAATTAAATACGTTTTGTTTCGTCAAAACTTGTTCACGCATAACTGACAATTATTCTTTTTATAATCATAAACTTCCATCATTTCTATATCTATTATTTAAGACCTGATTTGAGTATTTATTAACATTATTTCATGTACTGTTTAGTCATGAAGCTAAAAGTTTACAGATCGACAAATATAGATCAGCACAGCATCATTCGAATAATTCTCACGTCCTCTTGAATAAAAAATTATAAATCACAAAAATCACAAAAATCACAAATGAACTGATGTTATTATTAGATTGTAAGATATTTTAAGTTGTAAATAGCTAAATATTATAGTTTTGAAACAACATTATTTCCATTATTAGAAGATCGGTAGATGCTAAGGAAAAAAAATAAACAGACACAGAATTGCTGATTACGTAATCATAAAAAAGTTGTTATCGTTATTTCAAAGACGTTGTTTCCTTAATACTAAGAAGTACAATTCGTTACATAATTTTTGTTACGCAAATTAATAATGAAAATTTATTACATAAATTTTTCTTCGAAATTATTTTTTAATATAAAAGTGGAGTTATATCTTAAATAGCAATTAATTTTTAACTCGCGTAGAATTAAACTTAATATAAATGGGAAATATTCTCAGCCGAAGAAACTATTTAGTTCAAAAAACTTTAGACTACTAGAATAGGAGCAAAGTTATTCGTCATAAAGTACACTTAGTTTCTTGAATCGTACAAATATAGAAATGTTTATTCGAATTTCTGTCCGTAAAAAATAATGCAATTTTCATAACCAAAAATCAAGGATAAATGTAAAATATCAAAACAAATGCACGCATAACTGTAGTTTCAAGGCAAATGGCGTATGGTGCATTCGAGTATTTACAACAAAATTTTAGTAACAATGAGTGTTGAGATCCCTAGATAATCGAATAATTATTGATCTTTCCGATCGATAAAACGGTTATTGTTTACGGAAAATCGTGTGATCTATTTGACAAGCTTTGGCTTTAAAATATCAATCAATTAGATTGGAATACATTTACAAATATTCATAGGTAATTCGTGTTTTTTTTTCGTTGAATTTAAGCCACCAGAAATAGTTTTTATCTTCGTTGGATCACGGGTGATTCTTTTAAATCTATGGAACTATTCTTTGTTAAGGACTTTTATTGTTAAATAAAAGTCGCAGATATAGATTTCAATTTGGCTTCGCTATATCTTGTAAAGTTAATTGCAAATACATTACATCGATCATGAAAACTGAAAAATTGTACGAACTATAATTTAAAGTTTCATAATGCAAATATATCTACCGTTCTTAACAAAAGCTACTTTTAATTACAGTTATTTATTAATATACGAAATAATAAAGCCAATACCTTAATAATTACTATATAAATAAATTATACATAATATATTCTACATTTATATACATTCCGATCGACAACATTGTTATTACAAAACATTATTTTGTATATTGCAGATGGAATTTTATTAATTTTATTAATAACAACGTATTTTTTCAATTAAACACGGGCAAGAATAATTTAGTTAAAGCAGAACATTCAGGATTTTCAGAGCTTTTTCGAAATAAGAATATAGTGTTATTATTTAGTGCTATTAGTCTGATAGTATAGTATGAAATATATGGCTCACTATTTAAATTGTGTGTTACGTTTTATAAATTCTTTTATTTGAAACTTTAACCTATACTCTGGGATTGTAATAAATTTCGCTTAACTTCTTGCGGTAATGTAGAGTTGAGTCATATATTTGAGGTTTTATTTAAAGCAATTAATTGATTCGTTCCTTATAAAATTTTTTTAACATATAAAACTGGAAATTATCTAAAAGTTCTAAGATGTACTAGAGAAATTCAATATAAATTTATTTTGAGAAAATTTCAACGTTATTGATAGTCATCGTTAAGTTTAACTTATATCTGTACAATTTTTGCATACATACTTTTCACGTCATCAAAGCGTTCACAAATATTCATAGAAACCGATCATATGTTAAATCAACTATAATAACACTATAATACCATTCACATATAAGAACCATCGCATTACATTATATTTCAAGAGAAAGGACTTTAATATTACGATAAGACATCAAAACCAAAGAAATATACTACCCCACAAAATTTCACTGATTCCATCCACTGTAAGGTGCAATAATTTTCATGCTTCTTCTTCAATTACACAGAGATCGGATCTTTACAAATGTGTTGAAATGTACGAAACTTAAATTTCGTACATTTCACGGTAATAATTCCGTTAGTAGTCAGAAGGCACTCAAAACACGAGATGCAATCCTAATAACGAGGTTAAACATTCGTTGCGAATATTACTCAAAAGGCTCGGATGCATTTTGAATGCTAATTTTTTATTCTCAACTATTATGTGACGTTGACGAACACATTGAAAAATTCACTAAAAACAACGAATGCTCCCGTTTATTTAATTTTTTCGTCCGGGCGAATTCCTCTAATTGTATTTCGTATTTTCTAATAATATTTGAATTTGAAAGAAAAACTTTTGAATTAATTATCTTTTGGAGAAAAAGGCCTAATTACCTAGAATGTATTTGATCGACGTGTGAATGTACGTGTGAATAAAATACAGTAAATTTGTATAGTAGTCCATTTCTATTACACGAAAGACGATTTCAAACTCATAGTGTAAAATAATATCTAGTTAAACTTTTACGTCTACTTTAATAAAAAAAAATATCACCTAAATATGTAGACAATTAAATTCGACAAACTGTTACATCTGTATATTAATAATTAAAATGGAAACTTCTTTTAAAAGTCGAATATAGGTATACTAGCTTAACAATTTTTGTTATATTTCGTATAAAGCACTCCTACATTATTTATAAAAACAATGACTTTTTCAATTAAGAAACTAACAAGGTTATCTTAATGTGGATGTTTATGAACTTTGCTGTTTGTGAAGTTTTCTCTTGTTAATTGGATATAGTTATTCAGTAACGATGTGATATTGAGTTTGTTTCTTTTAAGAATTTTTGATATACGAAACCAAGCTAAAGCATTACTATTTAGTCCATTAACGAGTTTAGTTAAATCTAAAGCTCTATAATCATTAGTAAAATGATAATACATGATGTTATTTCTTACAATTACATTTAAATTTAAAAAAAAGCGTCGAAAATTTTGGGTAGAAATATTGTTATTACTGAAAAGCACACGAATAATGAATAAACACGCACACGGGTATTTTCAGTGCACATTAATATATTAAACATGAGTAACTTGTAATAGAGCGAGAATAAAACAGGAATTATGGACCGAGAAGATGATTCAAAATCATCTACAACGAGAAGATTGAAATCGTTGGATGTTTCAAGCTCTTAGTGTCCAATACAAGTTAAATGTAAACATCGAGATCACTTCGGTGATCTTCACGTATGACTCCAAGTGACTCTGTACTAGAATTAGAATGTGCAATACGTGTTATTTCCTGCCTCAAGGACCATCACACATTAGCCAGTGATAAAAACAGATTTTAAAATACATTAATTTAAAAAAGTCTTTCTCGATTCAACTTAAAATGTCTAAGCACGCCAATTTACTAAAATTTCTATACCAATTTACAATCAGCGTGATAAAAAAAAAAGATGATTACTTTTTTTCAGGGTATAAGGCAAGAGCATCGATATATAATATGTTACACATTTGGAATTAAAAGTACATCAACAATAATTAATCTCTTACTCTTGCAATGTTTCTATATTTATTTTCTATAAAGTACTGTTAACATTGGAATAAGAGAACACTGCACTAACACCGAGAATTATATAAGAAACAATAAATCTAGTGAGTACATTTTCTACTATTATACCGTACTTCGAAAGAAAAATCCGCTCATTTTCCTATTGCTCGACTAATATACACTATCTTTCACATTTCTTTTTCCTCCTTTCTTCGCGAGTTTGATCATGCTCTTTCACAATCCTAATTAAATTAACAAAAACCTAAGTTAAAGAAGACCTGTTCACGATAGGTTGAAGGAATGAGAGAATAAGTTAAACTTTTGAATAAAATTTGACATAAAAGATTGTCCCTGACTGTCCCCGAAGAAAAAGAAAAAGTAAGAGAAAATTCGGTACTTCGGCAAGTCTCCTCTTTAATTCTCTCGGACGTTTCGACTACAATATCACTTGTTCTCACTTGAGATTTTTTCCCTCCATCTCTCTAACTCGTATCACTTATAATAAACGAATTCAATTCTTATTTATTTAAAAACTTGATAAACTTCGAACGATAGAGAAATTTTGATATATTATTATTTCATAATAATCTCAAATATATAATATTATTTTTCATAAAACTAAGAAATGATAATACTTGAAAGAAGTTCCTATAATTTGATATAACTGAAGTTTTGACAAACTCAATTCGACAACTATTGTTAATACTTTACCGCTATGTAGGTAACATTTGTTAAAGACTATGTAGGTAATGAATATTTCATTTTGCTTCAATAATATATTCTCAAACTAAATTAAATATTTCATATTGTTAATTTCTACTTTTCTAATGCATGATGTTTTTAAAAGTAATAAAGAATTCTTTCAGGAGTTTATATATAATACTAACTTTAATGTTTTGGATTCGGTGACATACTTAAATTATGTTCTTGCATTTATTAATCTATAATCTATTTAACTTCGAGACCATTGTATGTAGATTAAACTTTACTATCCATATTATTTTCACAATCTAAAATATATTTATATTATGATATTTATCGTAAGTCCACATCTTGTGAAAAAATAAAATGTTGCGAGTTCAATTTAAAAAACCTAGACTATCTATTCTTAACTCGATACTTACAAAAATTCAATTAAGCAAATTGAATAAAGTGAATGTACGATGAGGATAGCTAAAGCTATTCCATCTTTGCTCAAAGATATTATTAAGGATTCAGAAGACAATCCGTACAGGTAATCAGATTTGATATATCTAACTCGCGATTATGAAGTTAATTTTGATTCTAATTAGAAACGTACAAACTTCGTTGAATAAGTTATTTTTATGTTAACTATCGAATACTTGCTTGTCATATACTGTCGTATAATTTTTGCAGATGGAGAAAATAGTTATTCAAATGTTAATATAATCTTCTGCATATACAAATTACTGTATTCTTGAAGCACTTTTCTAAAATGAGGATAATTTTAAATTTTATTGATGATGTGTCATACGTATACGCGAACAAATGTCATTTTATAAAATTCGAATTTGCAAGAGTAAGTGAAATGAAGATAAATTTGGTATTATATATCGTCTTGATTTTTTTTTTAATTTCACAATACTAGATTGGAAATTTTATCTTTTCCCGAATTCAAATCTTTTCAATATTCTCCTTTTATTTCTCATTCCACATGCTGAAAGTCAGACTTCTCATTCAAATATTTTATTTTTTAGTCTTTCATAAAAAATATATAGGATTTTCTTTAAGAAGCATAGAATGCGTTCTCGTACAATAAAATATATATCTTTCATCCGAAAGATTAAATAATAGCTCATTTAAATACATCGTAACTAGTTTCTTCAACTATTTAAGTTCTTGATATTAATTAAGTATATTCAAAATTATCTCCTGTCCTAATTTAATAGTAAGTATACTATTTATAAGTTTAGATGAAGATAAAATTTTAAGAGAAGTAGACACTTTTCTGTATTTTTATTGTAAGAAGTAGTAACTAATATCACTTTGTTTTATCTTTGAAGAATTATAAAGTCTACGTGATTCATACATCAATCTTGTTGCAAAGAACTAAGAAGTTATTTCGGGATTTCCTTACAACAAATCATATTTTATAACAGAATACCGAAGTAATAATTAATAATAATACTAATTACCACTCTATTATAGTTCTTAATTAATATCATCAAATATATAAAAAATGATAGGTGGCGAAGTCTGAAGGAAGTTTCAGTTTTCAATAAAGTATCAAAGTTCTACAAAATAGCAAATCTCATTACTCAAAGTCCTGTTTTCGTATTTCCTTGTTCCTGTATATTCCCACTCTCTCTCTCTCTCTCTCTCTCTCTCTCTCTATTTCTTTCTCTTTTTCTTTCTCGGTATCAAAGTTTGCACTAAACTGCAAATGCTTTTAAGACCAACGACTCTGCAAGAGTCCTAAATCTCTCGTTTTCTCTTTTCTCTAACTTTCTCTCTCTCTCTCTCTCTCTCTCTCTTTCTTCTCCGTGTCTGTGATATTTCACGGAAATTCATTTCATGTGCCGTAGTTATTTCTCTCTCTCTCTCTCTCTCTATTTTTATAAGCTGCGCAGTTACATGTTACTATAGCGAAAGAGAGGAAAAGGGATAAAGAGAGAGAAAGCGAGAGATAGAGAATAATAATAGAACTTTTGTTTAATTCTTGTGAGCTCCATTATATAACTGTTGAACCTAAACAACTGCTCTTACACACACATATATATATAATAGATCTCAAAGAAAATAGTAGAACGACACAAGGAAAAAGAAAAAACGTAGATTAAAATACATATTTACTTAATACAACATTAAAATTCTTAATTCACTTGATTATTCACAAACATTTCGTTAACCTACATTATATCGGAAAAAGGTCTTGATTTTCGGAGAACCTTCAATTTTTATTTCCTTCTTTTAATTTGATCCCCGTGGAATTAGTTCGTAAAAATGACTTATAATAGAATATGTTTACTGGCTTCTACTTTTCTTTGAAAATTAAAAATACTGTCTTAAAGTATGAAAGAGACGTTGATTTAAGAAAAAGATTGAATTTGCTTTTGCACAATTTCCCTTGATATACAATTTTCAATTTCATACATAAGCTGTAGGAAGTTATGCATCGTATTTATGAATTTATTTTGTAATACTCCTTAAAAATTTTTTCAATATTGACGAAAAGAAAATTAGTTGCGTTTTAATTAGTAAAAAAAGTACTGTACAATGTCATTCAATAATAAATCAACATTGTTATTTCGTTCGAAAGAAAAGAGAAAAAATGCCCATCTAATAACTATAAGAATGCGCATTTGCCGAAGTAGTAAAGTCGAATGTTTATAAAATACAAAAGCCTCGCATGAAGATAGTAGTATCAACGCCATAAAAACAAAAATAGAGTCTAATCCCCTATTATACCAGAATGCTATATTTTCGTTGTCAAACAATTTTTTGCCTGAACGAATTTTATCATTCGATTTGATATCGGAGGCCTCATTTAGTATAGCCAAATGTCTATAATCCTGCGCTCCTTCCTCTTTTTTCTTTACCAACAAAAAGCTTTGAAAATATTTCAGTCAGAATGCTGAAATATTTTATCTCTATTATTAAGCTTCGAGTATACGATTCTATTTATTACTCATTGTCCTATACTTAAAGATTGTATCAAATTTTCCTTCGGAAAATTTGCAAAATCATTTGAATATGCGAAGTCTTTAATTTAAGACGTACTCTTATCTCGTACACGAGAGTCGAATTAAGCAAAATAACGAAAAGTTTTATGTCATTTAATACTTCGAAAAGTACGTTTGATACGGGCAAGTCTCATTTCGAACGAAGTTTGATCGACTTTTTCTTGATTCTTACCGATAAAAAAAAAGTAATTCATCATCTTTTTAGACTAACTTTCTTAGCGCCATAAAAGATTAAACAAGATTATCAGATTTTTATTTTACGTTACTCTAGGAACAGTATATTCATTAAATTTTGAATAATTAAATGAATAACTATAGGGTGATACACTCCGAACGAATTATCAGAGTGAGAATATCTTATGAAATAATGACGTTTATCGATAGTTTTAGATGATGATCGTGTACAACGAACGTTCGATACAAGTTGCTATCGTTACTCTTAAATTAAATCAATTTATTACTTAACTTTATAAGACTTAATCAATTTTATATATATGGAAATGCAAGTCGGCACATGAATATAAAGCGTGTTGAGTGAATTCGTATAAATATACGTGCAGACCATTAATTGTTCAGCAGACAAAACCGCAACTGAAATATAGTACTGTGCGTATTTTTAATCGAGAGAGTAGTTGCTGACACACGAGGTTGTATCGTTCAACTCTTTTTTTTTTTTTTTTTTTTTTTTTTTTTTTTTTTTTTTTTTTTTTTTAATAGTTTTAAAAAATAAATTCAAATTGAATCTTTAATGGTAAAAAATTTGAATGATTTTATCGACTAAGGAAAAGTTATTTATGCTTTTATGTTGGCTTCAGTGTCTATTTCGATAATATGTTTTTTTAAGTTTCTAATAACTGTAATCTTTATTTTATGCATTAACTCAACTTCCAAATTTAACAATATTCACGTGCTTACAGTTTAACGTACTCTCGACTGAAGTATGAATCATTCTGATTAAATTTTGGCTGCTGATATCTGGTAATAATAAAGTAATTAACGTGCATAATTTACGTTTTTATTATAAAACTATGCAGATTTATAAATTTCATACTGTCTATAATGTTTTAATGTTCTAATGAAAAATAATCTATACACCGTACGTTTTCAGAGTATCCGAAGAAATTGTATTTATAAAATTTTTACCGTCGTAAAAACGAATAAACTACAGAAAAATTTAATTTCCATCATTTCCATCGTGATTTCCTCTCGCAAATGAAATAAATATGCGTAAAATTTCTTGTACGCATTTTTATTCTGAAATTCTACTTTTTTGCAAACTTTTAGTAATTTCAAACTTTTAACAGTTTAAAATTAGAATGCTGCATTCGCACATAAATTCGAATGCAAAATGCTGCCAAACTTCAAACTAAATAGGAAGAAAATATTGACATCTGAATTACGAAATGAGAAAAAAATAAGATATAACCTTCAGTTTTAAATAACTGGTTGACCCTATATTATAAGACGGTTTACATCGACAAGAGGACGTGAGAAAAATTAAGTCGAATGAAGAAGATTATTTTTTCTTGAATTCATATATTTTATTTGTATACATTGTATTAATGTTATTCGTTTCAGACTATACAGTATTCTAAAAATTATAAAATATTTGTGCTTTTCTCAATTGAACATGAAATTCAGTCAAGCTACGAAACGCCGATTAATAAACGTAATTTACCAAAGATATAAATAATTAGGTATTTTACAATATAATTAAAAATAATACACTTAATTGTATATCGAAGCAATGGGTTTCATTAACTTGCGATTAATTAGAAAATTCATCAGTCAGCCCAGCATAACCCACAAATTTTATTACGTATTTATGCATTTCTAATCGAATAATACTGTAGAAGAGAAACGACACGTCAATTATATTTAACTGTGCTTTATTAAACCCCCTTTAATTAATATATTTCGCAGGAAGACACCTAACGTGTCTTTATCTTCTCCAAGAAAAAGTGCATGATATATATTTTTTGCGCGAGTTTACTATTAAAATATGTTTGCTATTTACCATATAATTCTACAACATAATACAAAAAAAAATTTAAACAAAAACACGAGAGAATAAGAAAAATAAGAAAAAAGCACCAGCTAACGAGCTTTTGAAACTGGACCGTGAATCTATCCTCCTTCAGCCTGAATGCAAAGAAAGAAAGAAAAAAGCGGCTGCCACTTGAAGTAACAAACGTGGATACTGGAGAAGCAAATTATTGCTCCGCGAAGAGAAAAGAAAGTTATTTTTGACAAAAGAATGTTATTTTTGTCCTTCTCCCTTATGAAAATGACGAGAATAAAAAACGAACGCACATGTGATGTGGGCGGCGTTTGTTTCAGGAGTGACCATCTTGCTATCGCTGACGGTGTTCCTGAATCTCGTAGCCGAGACCTTGCCGCAGGTCTCCGATGCAATACCCTTGTTAGGTACCGCAAATTAAGCCACTTTCTTTTCTTTCTCACTTTATCTACTCTGTCACTCTGTCCTTGCCTCTCTTCTTGCATTTCTGCTACTATGAATACTATGTTATATATGCGAGATGACGATCTTAGACGAATGATTAATCTGAGATTGGATTCTGAGTGAATGGGTGTGACTAATTGTTTTTCGTTCATTTGTTTATTTATTTGTGCAAAATTTATTTAAAGAAAGAAAAATAACGATCATTTTAGACACGTGAGAACATTCTTATTTATCTTTAGTTTGTTGCATAAGTGTCGATGTGAAATATTTCAAGTAAGTGTAAGCTTTCAAGTCTAATGGAAATTCATGTGAGCATTAAAGCATCGATTAAAGCGATATTTACTAATGACATTTGCTTATTAAGGTACACTTTGCATACTTCATCAAGATTTATTTGCACACTCGATATAAACTATCTCTTCAACACACCCCGTTGTAAATATAAAACATATTTTAAACATTGTCAACGAGTACGAACAATTTATCTTTGCTTATCCAATCGAAATTCTTCATTAGATTAAATTGCAACTCTTTCCATTAATGTCTCGACAAAATGCATCGCCTGAAATATATTTCAAAAATCTTAAAATTAGCAAAAATATCAATGCCCACTTTATAATTTAAACTTATTTTCGAAAATTTAAATGTTTGCGAGATTTAGAAAAGTACCAAATTGAAATAATGTAACGAGTACTGGCGAGTTATTACTCGTGTATTCGTTGTTATCAAGGGGTCAATGGACTGCATTACGCCGTTTGTAGAAAGCAATTTCGTACACATACCCAAGAACGATGTACGTGTATTGGAAGCTCTATATGCAATAACTATATTCTATATTCCGAAAGTTTTAAGGCCTTTCCAGATTATAGTTATTACCTCGTTTATATTATTTATTTTAACGAATAGTTCCTGATACTATTTCTTCACCTTTTCTCATTTACAGCTTTCAATTGATACGCAGTGGTGTAGTATTGCGTGTGTACATATATATATATATAACATAACATTCCACGTTTCTTGCAGACAATCTTGTCATGAATTTACGCGACTCGTATCAAATTCAATCATGAAAGTCGACGTTCATTTGAAAGTTGTCCTAATATGTATTTTAATTTAAGAGCTAGTGTTCTGCGTGTAATAAAGAAGTCCAATATTTCCAAAAGTATCTGTACTTTCGATCTAGAACCTGCGGATCTAAATTTTTAACGAATACTCTAGGAAGTTTTAAACTATTTAATAATCGCCTCTTTTTATTGCTCGTACCATCCAATAACTCCAAAACAACTTTTTTAAATTCAGTTTTGACAAAATTTATAAATTGAATTACTTCAGAACAAACAACAAAGTAATATACGGTTTAAAAAAGTGTGCCTTTATCGTGAAAGAGGAAATGTTTATGTAGCAGAATCGAATAGTTGGGTTGGGTTGTGTCTACCGATAACTATAAATCAAGTCCTTTAAAAGGTACTTCTAAGTCTCAGATTAAGAAAACGCGTATCTTAGCGCCTTAGCGCATACATTGACATTTCTGCGTTCGACGTTCGAGTAATTTAAGATAAGAAGAAACTTCGATTTTTCCGCAGAAAATTTTCCTTCGACTCTCCGCAACTATGGAATTATCGCAAGGATATGCAAAAAGGATGTTGTCGCGGAAAGTCTAAAAATCCAGGAATATTCCATCTTAATTAAAATATCAATGCAATGTTTCACATGGTGTACAGAACACTTGTATACCATCTACGTACGCTATACACAAGTAGCAAAGATTATTTAAATAACTTTATAATAATTTACACTGTATCCTTGATGCAATTTATTCATAGCACGTCGCGTTAATAGAATTGTTATACTTGTTATAACATCGTTCACGTCAAATCACATAAATGTTGAATACAGAAAAGAATAGCATGACTAATGAAGACAGATAACACATCTCATTTTTGTCAAACGAAAAGCTTTTACGTACAGCGCTTAATTCCAATTGTACTTTTAGAATACGGAGGGATCATAACGAGAAAACTCGAATGAATTATTATTTTAGTGCTAAAAATATACTCAGGTGTAATAACTGACAATTATTACATTAATATTACATCGATAATATTATATATGTAAAAGTAGTTTTAAAAAAAACTGAAAAAATTGTTTCCGAACTTCATTAGCTTTTATTACATTTTTAAGAACTTTTAAAAATCTATAAATAATATTTTAATAATTTTAATATATGTTTTACCATAAAGTTACTTCACTTTATTGCACATCAAAGTTCACTTCAAAGTTCATTTCAAAGTTGCCTTATTCTTCTTTAAAATTCAAAACTTTTGTCGTAAATTTTACGATTGATCTTCGAATATCTTTTGTTTTTTTACTAACTTTATGGAGTTACATGTCAATTGATATTTTTAGCTTAATGTTAGAGCTTTCCTTTTTTGTATTTTCTATTATTAAATAGTGAAAAACCTGTATTCATCCTCAACCGCTTCCTGCCTTAATCCACTTTATAAAGTAAAAATATAAAAAATGTCCAAAATGTACAAGAAATTCAACACAAAATATTTAAACCACGTATTATCATACGTTCTAATAGGTTGGCATGTAATATTAGAAAATTCTAGTCGTAAAATATTTCGTACATTTAAAAGATTACATTTTCTAGATTTAAAAATTTTTCTGATAACCGTATGTCACCGTGGAAAGAATAAAAGAATAAGAAAAGGAGCACATTTAAGTTGAAGAAAAAAAAAGCGATGGTTTCAGTAATCTTTTTGGTGTCATCAATTTTCACTAGAGTGCGTACTTGTCCTATATATATATATATATATATATATATATATATATATTTAAATCACTGAAAAAAATGACGAAAGATTGAAAAAGCAGACAACAATGACGCCTTAGTCGATAATGCACCAGTTCACTATGACGTTTCTGCTGCTCACACACTCGCTTCTCAAACTTAAATGCTTTTCATTCCGTGCGTTACATTTTACATAAGTAGTTTACACTTAAACCGTGTATTAAAACTGGAAGAAAAAAATAAGAGGAAAAATTTATATGTTTCTTGGAAATGTTTTTTTTTTTTTTCTTTTTTTGTTGTAAAAAGTAATAAGAGACCAGTCGATTTATAAAAAAAATAAACGAGGAAAGCATTAATTTAAAATATATGTAATTACATAGAATGTTTAAATTAATCTAAACCGAAATGTAGTCATTGGCATTTTAATAAATGTTCGATCAATCTCATAATTATCTGGAAATATAAGAGTGCGCAAGCTTTCGATCATCCAGAGAAAACATTGATGTATTTTAATTTAATTAGTTTAATTTGTTCAATTGAGTGAACAATCTCGCGCATACACGAGGATACTCATTCTACTGATTAGATACTTAATTGTTTTATTGACCACTAGAGCTTTACTACGCATCCAGAGTATGTTTCAAACACGGAATCTATACTTATGACGATATAATCCGTTAGCTTGAGATGTAACTTTTATATCTAACTGAGTCTCGGTGAGGATGGACCTTTGTTCGAACATCCTCACGACTTAGTCGCTTTCGCATATCTCGATGGGATTTAACATACCAGATTTACCGACATTACATTCATTTAAAATCCGTTAGGGTAGCTTAGCTTTGGACTACTCTTGTGGTGGATAACTCGTACACTGACTAGGTTAGATGCGAACGGGTATAATTAAATTTGTCTCATGCCAGTGGAGTTTGGACTCCCTTGAAAAGCTCAGGGCTATTGGCATAAGTAAAGGTACGTAGTCGAGAATAAAAAATGTCTGCAAGATGCATGTAGCCGAGTTTTCAAGTATCAGCGGTAAATTCTCTAAATTCTCCAACTGGACGGCTAAGAAAACACGTAACGAAAAAGGAGGGTAAACCTTGTTTTCCGTACATTCATGGAATACGACGCAGCACCTTTATCGTCATATCTGCATCGACATCCTCGCATGTTAACAAAATTGGCGAATTTTACTATTAATGGGAGCAATCGCGAAGTCGATAATATTCTTTGACATACGAAGAACGAAAATCTGTCAGGATTAATAATCAAACTCGAATTAATAACGAAACTGTGCACAAGTCTCTGGTATCTTTGCGATACGTAAATTGTCCTGTAATGAGCAACAACTTCTCGGTACTCGTTACAGTCTAGTATGGACATTTTATTACAATACTGTGACGGAAAATTTCAGAAGAAATTGGTATTTGAATCTTTTCTTTAAGTTATTAATGGTTTATTCAGGCAATTTATGCGTTATTATTCAAAATCAAAATAACGAAATGTCGTACCTTAATAATAAATTAAGGTACTATAAATAGTCAATTGTGAATTTCTAATTACAAAAGATTTTGAAATTAATCCTGAAATTATAAACTTGATGAGCAATCCTACAATGTGCACAAATTAAAAGTCCATCGTAGCGTTTGAAATTCTCTTTGTTTACTATTTGTCAAAAAGAAAATAGTTTAAAAGCTCAAAAAAATGTCGAGAATATGGATTGTAATATAGTTTAGTTTTAAATTTATGCTTGCCTATTTTAACGTAAATTTTAATTAAGCATTGAAATTAATCTCATGTATATAATAAAATCGAAAGTAATTACAGTTTCAAAGTAATGAAAATTTTGTATATAAAAATATATTACGTAAAAATAAAATATATGTATTATGTTTTTCTATGTATAAGCATTTTTTTAACATGAGAGCATTAGAATCATCATTATAATGGTTACTATATTCAAAATTCCAAAATGACGATTAAATAAATCCATTTATTAAATTAATATATAAAATAATAAACTCTTCTGAGTTTTAGTACTTACATAACATTGCGAATAAAGGAAAACAATTTTAAAATGATTTTTTAACACTAGAACGTCAGAATATTTTATGCTTTACTCTTATAATTTCAAAATTTCCAAAATTAAAAAAATACACTTCTTGTAAATGATTTCATAAGTTAAAATTACCTTTTCACTAAAAGATAAATCAGTTTGTATGGATAAGTAGTATCAGTTAGCGTAATGTAATCTCATTATTTAATAAAGATAAAATAGTAATCTATCTATTCCAAATATTAAGTTGGCGTACAGATTTGTAAAAAATAAATGCATTCGAGAAGAATAAAAAGAAATTGAGGTAAAAATGAGGTAAACTAAACAATTTATGAAAAATTTAAAAAAACGTAAAATATTTTTAAACGAAGAACTTCAAAGTATGGCGTTCTGACTTAATTTCTCATCTGTTATATATATATATATATATATATATATTCTGTTTAATCTTGATCCTTGGATGTATTTAAACAAATGACGAGTCGGAAGTTCAATTTCAGTATTTGTTATTTACCGATACCTATTCTTATTCGTAGGGATATTTTATAAAAATCCTATAAATTATATTCTTATCCCAGAACATTTGATGTAGTTTTTCTATTTATCCGTACACGTGCGCAAATTGTAATTACTATCGCTTACTTAATTAAATATTTTTTAAACTAATATCAATTATTACGTAAATATTAGAGAATATTTCCGGGTAAATAATTCTGCAAATTGAAGAAAAAACAGGTAGACAATTTTGTCAAACTTGTTTACAAAGCTTTTAAATTTATTTTAACTTCATTATTATTCGACATCGCATCAGGTAGTTCGTATAATTTATTACCTAAATAAAATTTGAAACGAGCAATATGGCATGACTATAATGAACGAAACAAATAGCAAAGAAAAATACATCTGTTGTAGAATGCTTTTAACTAAAGTACAAAATTAATAACACTTTAAAAAGATATAGATACTTTAGATTGTATATAAAATATAGCATACGATACTAATTTGTAAACTAATAAAAAATGTAGAAAAAATAAAATAAAGAAAAATAATGTCAAAATAATGACTAGTTAAAAGTTATGGCAAACATAAGAAACATGGATCTTCATTCGTAGCGTTTACGTTTGTAAATATACGAATAAAGCATACAATATACACAGTGCAATCTATAACAAGAGTATTGTTAAGTATATGTAATTGAATATCAGAAAACCGGAAGACGGCTTTAAAAATAAAAAATTCATATTTCTGAACAAAAGCAGTAATGTATTTATTATTCATTATCGTAGAGTACGTTAAATTTAACTAACAGAATACCTTTAATACACGCAGTAATAAGAAAATACAACTGTAAAAATGCATACCTTAATTCATTCTAAATTACGAGTATTTCAAATCCATAATAAAGATAAACTTGTTCCATACCCTAATCTATTTAAACTACATATATTCTAAATAAAATCTTATTAGTTTCTTTCAATAAAAATCCCACTAGAGTTTTATTAAAATTTCAAGAGCAGCACTTTATATTCTCCTCAGTAGGCTTTCCGGTTATATAAATGAGAAGTCAGATAAAAGATACTATTTGCTGAATAAATTTGAAATCATTTATATCATTCGTGATATTAGCTTTAATCTTATTTTGGTACACCCGATTTACTAATCATAACACGAACAACTACGCGGGCAAATATCAAGCCACTGTATAGATAAATAAAAATTATTAATAAAAATTAAAAATAACAAAAGTTCTAATACGCTAAGTACTAAATACATACTCAAAAAGAGCTTTTGAACGCTTTTTGTTTAAATTACGCCTGGAACTTGCATAATTTCTGTGATCTCGATATACCAATTATACCATCAGGTGATTAGTCAATTGATTGTAGTAATTGATGTACTTCACCATGATTAATGTTCAGCATAAAATATGAGTACAATCAGTGTATGTAAATATCACGTATAAAATCAGAGGAAGCGCGGTTCTCGAAGATGAAACAAAAATAGTACACTTTTAATTAGAGTACCTACACCTCGAGTTATCGGATTTCTCAATTGATCTGGTTAGTTTCATATAGTCAATAAGAATAAGTATATTTACTTGAATCTTTATGTACATCTTTAATAATAATATTTAGAATATAAATCTGAATATTCGATCTCAGTACAGAGAGAATTATTAAGGCATTAAAAGTTACCTCTAAATTTACAAATTGTCAAATACATACTTTTATAGTGATTTATATGAATTGAAATATGAAACGAACGTTGAATAAAACTTTCTATTTATGATTCTATAGACTTTGAAGTGACGGAAATGTGACGGTTAATTTAAACAATATTAACTTTGCCGAATAGCTAGAAAAGTAGCATGTAAATAAAATTTAAGCTGAATATAATTTTAACAAATGTTTCTGCTTTTTTTTAACCACTAGTTACAGTATATAATTGACAATATAATTTATAATAAATTAAAACTTTATTATTAAGAAATTATTCGCAGTGCATAAGAGTGTTGTTGTGTTATAATGATCTGAGCAGGTGATTTCTTTTTTAAATAATAAAATTAATAATCATACAATTATCATCATATACACAGGAATGAATGCATTATTCCGATAATTTCCAAATTGCTATTTTTATACTTATCTGCGTAGCAAACTATTTTTAATAAAAAAAAAAAAAAATAAACATATAATTGTTTAAATACCAAATTATAAAGTTTAATTGTATAGAAGATATTTTTAAAACATAGTGATATATTTACATGAAATTTGATCTTTCTCTTCTTTATTAACGCGATAACTGAAATTATTCTTATACGACGTAACATAATTTTGAACAAATTATGGAAATACATTAAAAGGAGTAAAATAATGCCAATATTTCATGAGATTTATTTGGATTTATTTGGATTACACTAAGTGTTAGTCATACCTATTGTCAATAAAATTACTAAAATTACTATTAAGATTATTATGTGCATAATAAATTTTCTGATTATTTGCAAAATATTCTAATTTTTTTAACTCAAACTAACGGTCATTTTCAAGCATTGATTTTATATTAATTCTAAAACAATGTGTATTAAAGAAAAATTAATGCATCAAACTAACACTAGAAATAACTCTAAAATTTAGTTGCCTTTTTAATTTAAACGAAACTCCAAATATACTAAATGTGTATACAGAGTATTGAAAAAATACTCGGTCACTACATTTGGCAAGTAAAAATATATTTAAACTACAAATAGGTTGGGTAAACTGGAGAAGTCATTTATTAAGATTTTTGAAATATAATTTTATTTACAGAAATGAGGTGATAATGAATTGATCACCGAACAAGTTACGCTTACTAATCAATATACTTGCTATACAATACCATATAATTACTAAAATATAATCGCACTATCGTCAACAGAAATAGCATTGAAACAATTGAAACAATTGAAACAAAACATCATCACCACTACATACGGAAATACTTTCGAATTTTATCCCTGATACGCAAAATTAATTTCTTCTCCAGATCTCTGGTTTGTGAATGTATGCACGAATGTACATTGATGGATATGGCAAAGAGTGTATTTTTAATAATGTATAGTTGTGCTTAATCATATCGATGGTATCGCTTCCAATAGAAGTGCGTACCCGCTTGCCTTTTACTTTCATATTTCCATATTTATTTACTTGTACACGCAACATTTCTCTCGCTCGCTCTATCTCCATTACCTCTGATTTTTTCCACCAACCGCTCTAACTCTCTTTATTTATCTTAATTCGCGAGCCCTAATTACCTGGCGTTTGTTAAATCCCGACTACGGAATCCGTTGCAGAAGCATGAAATCGGAAATCAAGTTCGAGCACGAGTACTTGGACAATGATGATTTCTCGAGTTACATATGCAATCGTAAGTTTTTCATTCGGATAAAATAACTAATTATTTTCAAATGTACATGTTTGAATTTAATAGTGTACATTTTTTTAATTTAATTCAAAACAAGAGTATTGACGCTGGCCATATTTGAATACAGACTTTTTTTTTTGAAATTTTATGAAAAATGCGATTGTTTGCGCGTACAATTCACGTACAATGAAAAATAATATACAGCACTGATCAATATCGGAAAATTTTCATAATAATGGATACGAGAAAAATACCTGAAAATTTATAACAGTCATTAAAGCTAGCTTATACCTTTCCTTACAATTTTAAACGAATTTTTGTTCGCGAACAACAAATTTAAATTGAAACATGAATCGTAATTAACACCGAAGACTATAAAGTTTATCGTTCCATTTCATGTGAAAGAATTCGTGTATAATTTACATCATCATTTACAAAAAATTTTCGAAATTTTAGTGGCTATGAAATATTTACGATTTTTGTACATTTAGAAATCAAGGATAATGTAACGTTTGGAAAACAAAACAAATATTAGATTTAAGGGAAATAATCATCTGTTTTTCTATGTAAATGAGTTTAGCTTAATACTATTGAAAAAAGTAGACAAATGACAATTATGCTCTATTTTTTTATTGATGACAATATCCATAAGCTTATGCATATTATAATTTAATTCTACAGATTTTGTTTGGTGCACTGGAAAATTAAAAAGTGCGATTTGAATAATATTGTTTACATTTAGATCGAATTCAATATGAGTTAAAAAAACAATTAAGCGAAGGAATTCGGAGTGATAAATGCTTTAAAATTGAAAGTATACAACGACACTATTCTTTGAGAACTTTGAAAATGGCTTTAAAATCTTTAAGCTCTTTCCCAAAACATCCTGAATTGATCAGTTGAAAAAGTAACTTGTTAATCGAACTTGTGCGAGGCGATTTTCCTCTCCCGTTGCCTGAAACTAGGTAAGAATTTTAAGAAAATGGAGAAATTGGAGAGTCTGAAAAATCGGAGACTCGATCCTGCGCCTCGATTAACTTAATAGTTGAGCGTGGAATTCGAAGTCTTTCGTCTGATAATGTGTATCTTGCCGACTCCGTACCTCTTCCTAAAGAGTCAATTTGAATTCATAATGCCGTGAAGTGGAATGCTTTCCACGCTTTTAAATTCCAATAAAATTAGCTAATTATAATCAAAAAGTCCGTTTAACGGTTACTTTTATTCAAAATCGATGAGAAAGAAACTTCGAATTAAAGAAAACTTTTCACCGATAACAGATAATTATTTCTCTTCTAAATACAAACTTAGGAATAAATACAGCAGAACGTACGAATTTTCTTATTCTAATAAATTGTGTTTAACCATACTTTTATCACTCGACAATGTTCGTAACCATTTTCAAGAAAAGATAAATGCACGTGATTTTCATTTTCATTGAGAATTCAATTATAAGATGAAATATATAATTTGTTACTATCCATTTTATTTCCCGTTACTTAACATATTTATAATTAATATTTATTCGCTTACTATATTTCTTAACAAATGTAATTCAAAATCAAAATAATAGCTTCAGATTGTAGAAAATCAAATCATCTTTCATCTTTCGTTCTTTGGAATTAATTGAATCTAATGATTCAAAGAGCAATAGCCACAATTTCTGGTCTATACTTTTGCGAATTTAATCTAGTACTTCCATTAAGTCCCACTGCAAGAAATATATTATTTGGAATTTTCAAACGAGGACTCCAAATTATGTTGCATCCTTTTCCTCGATGCACACGTTAAAACGGCATAAATCGAGAGCACTTACTCCCCTCGGTATTTGGATGCCACTTTGATATCAAAGCAACAACATATACAAATGTAAAACAATTCCCATTCTCGAACTGGTAAATGTTAAAATAAAGCCTTTCTATCTAGCCTACAGATGTTTCTCGACATAAATCTTTCGGATTACATAAAAAGTGTGCAAAACCAAGCTCATCCCAGTTTAACTCCTACTTACAGTAAGTATTTTTCGCGCATAATCTCGTCGCATTTTTTACCAAACGCAAATTTCACGAAGAGTTGAAGTGAAAGAGATGCGTTTGCAAATGCGCATTAGAAACACAATCTCGTCGTATACGTAGATGCATAATACAGATAAATGTTAAAATGAACTTATTAACCTTTTTGGCTATTTATTAAATTCGAAAAAGTTTCATTTTCGCAATGAGAAGTAAAAGCGGCTATAAAAAGTATAATGACTACATTTAATTCGCGATAAAGGAACTGAATCTGCACAAAAAGGTTACAATTCCATGTTGATTGACTAATACTTTAGTTCTACTGAATTCGATGGAATACAAATCTAATAGTCACTATAGTAACGTTTATTTCGAGCCGTGGAATACTACGCGCTTCTTTTATTATTATTCATTTATCACATTAATTGAAAATTTCACGTTAATTTCTGTAAAATTATATCTTAAAACTACACCTATTGCTCATATATGAAATAATTTTTTAAATCTACTTTTTAATATTTGAAAGCACCGCTATTGCTATTTGCTTGATATATTCTCATCGTTAATCCGTTTTACAAAATTGTGTTTTATTTGCGCATTATTTCCAGTAATTAATCTTTGTAATAATAATTAAGAAAACTTTGATCAAATACATAATGTCTTTCAATTTGTAAAACCAAAGTTCATAAATAGCGTAGCAAAACGTGTAATTATAATATTAAAATATTACATTGTTAAAACATTCAGAAATATTCCAAATGTATTCGATTCATTTTCTGTATACAGAAAAACAATCGTAAGCTGCGATACTATTAATAAATATTTATAAAAATTAATGTACGCAACTATCAATGTGTGTAACAATTAATATATAAAATACTACGACTGACAACGAAAAATCAATAAAATACTCAAAATATGCCTTCCCATTCTATTCATATTTTATTGCCCATTTAATTTGTTTTTACTTTTGTATCTTATTTTTTCATGATCTACCTACTATTGAAATGTGGCTAAATTAATATTTGCTCTTGTCCATATATTTTCTTATTTAGTTTCATACTGAAACAACGTGAAATTGTAAGCCAATATCGGTACATGTTACATTAAATGACTTTACACCCTTATTCTAGATGAATAAAATTCGCATCAGTATAAAAGTTTTACGAATCGCAAGATTATATATCCCAATATATTGACATAATATATGGATTCTTCCCGCGTAATATTGTCAAGATAGATCTTAAAAACACAGATATATCTTTCTTCTTTCAAATCTTTGACGTCAACCTTATTAACATTCGTATAAACAATATTTATTCATTTTCTTCTATAAATGAGGCCAATTTCATGTCTTTTTTACGACTATTCATGAAAATAGTTTTCCAGATGTACGTAATGAATATACAATCTATATAGTTGTATACGTCAACGACATTTGTATTTTATCCACACACAACTGTAATAAAATTACATGCTAATATTATTATGATTAAAACATGAATAAATACATTAAATCATGTATAAGATTGCATATGTAACTGCATAAAACTACATAAACAATTTGCCTAAAATTAATCTAATTGGTACCCGTATTTCTATAAATTTCATTATTTAAACGTTAATTTCTTCGAATATAACAACCTTACGTTTCGGATCTAAATAATCATCATAAAAACGCCAGGACGTTAAAAAGTGCACGAATTAGGAAAATCACACACATTATTATGTACTTACTGCTGAGTTGTTCTAATTCTTTCCACGCTTTATTTTATTTTTTCATATTATTTTCATTTTAATCTATATATGTACATAGGCAAATTTTTTTCAGTATGCTATATATATATATATATATATATGAACTAATACTACCGTACCTAGTATTATGTCATGATGAAGTTATCAAAGATGTCTGATTGTTGCTTATATATTTATTTTTTGGATTTATCGAGCGCCAGTGTTGCGTTTGCTCATCTGCCATTTTCTATTCTTTTTTTATTGAACACCTGACATTAATTATTACAAACAATACGCATTCCTGAATATTACTGTAAATAAGTTTAACGTAATTATACCGAGTAGACATTCCAGTAATTATTCACAACCAAAACAAAAACATTAAACTAATATTCAAAAATTTATCTTATATTATTGCTACAGAATAATAAATAAAATAGATAGAGCTTTTACGTAATTTACTAAATAGAGCAAATTTCTTCGTTTCTGACAAATACTATAAGATAAATTAATTAATTTAAAAAACTTATATTAAAATAGACCGCTTTGTACTTATTTCAGTTTTTATATATTTTATATGTTACCAATCCTTTATTTTATCTATATTTCAATGCTTTATACTTTTCTTCTTAAATGCAGTTGCGCTGATCACTTAAACATTTCTTTTAATTCCAAAGTCTTAATCTAACGCACAGAAGAAATTATTTATACGCAGGCACATGTGTAGCTCTTAAATCACAAACCAAACTGAAATTATTTTTACAAACCACAATTAAATATTTTGACACCTGCGTTAATTGTAATATTCAGTGATTATTTCAAATTAAAAGTTGAAAGATAAAATTATTGAATAAACAAAACAACATTGTTTTTACAGTTCAATGGTAGAAAATGTTTTCATCGCAGCTACAGTCACATGTTTTGAAACCCTTTCATTACGTCACTTATTATTTAATAAATTTAATTATGGTATGTATTGATATTGTATTAATATTGAATTAAGTTTATTTATACAGGGAAATTTCTTCGCATATCCCTATATTAGACGAACTGTACGAATACCCACTTTGCGAAAATAGCCATAAAAATAATTCTTTATTGAGATACACAATTAAATGTACGAAGTAAGTTATTTTTCAGTACATAGGATATTTTATATTTGAATATTATGGAATATTTCCCTATGCAAATTGCTGCCTAAAGTTGGACTTAGTTATAAGTGATTGATTGCATAAGATTGAATTGAAATGATAATTTAAAGACAAAATGAGATCGTGTTGTTAAACCACTTATGTACAGATTTTTTACTCTTATGTTACTACTCGTAAAAAATATCATAATATTAACAGTTGTGATTATTCCTGAATAAAGACATTATATTCTGTTAAATAGTAAAGTACGATATTTTTATGAATTTTATGACACTAACGTGAACGATATGCCGATTATTTCAATCAAGATACGAAATATTTTTGTACTTAAAAGCATAACGGAAACTAGCGCGCAATATAATCGCGCAATATAACAAAATTAGTGAAAATTGTGTAAATAGTGTAAGTAACTTGAGTCTTTACTTGAATAATCTATCGTTGTAAAAAATTCTGATTTGTCCTGATGTATATTAATCTGTATCAACTGCCTTATAAAAGCTTCTAAGGAATTCATATTTTTCAGTCAATTGCAATGTAGAAATGTATTTTGTATTATATCTTTTTTGGCGTTAATCTTGCTATCTTCATACGTATTATTATTTCGTATGTTTATACACATATGTATATATGTGTATATCAATTCTAATTAATACTTGTATTTAATTTGTACTTAGTGAAAATAAAACATGATCATTTCCGTGTCTCTACTGAGCAAAGTACCACTTGAACGGCTTAGCAGGCGTTGACACATATGTACGTAGTTTTTGCTATTTCCATTGTCTGTACCTCTGACATAGTCAACGTGACATATCTCTATTTCTTGCGTCTTGTTTTTATTTGTTATTCACTGAATATTCGACAGATAGAACTCGATTTACTATGCGATTTCGTTCGAATTGCATAAAGTTGAGCGAACAATGTTTTTAAAAAATATTCGAAACTCCGTTTTATGATCTCAAGCCATTGATTTAGTTTTTATGATTAGAAAATTTCATTCGTATATATATCGCGACACGTTTGTTCATTAAATACTGTATCTCTATGCAGTCATTACGTATCTATGAATTCATAATTTGAACGTGCAAGTTGAGTACATTTGCCTTACTTTAATTACTTGGCTGTTATATTCTGGAAAAATGCTGTTATTTTTTCTAAAATAAGGCAAATCTACAAATGAATACATTATGTACATTTCACGATTAATAATGCGAAATAAATATATTTTACTTACAAATTTTATTTCGTTTTGAAAACAATAATACATCATGATGAAAATTCTTTCTGTCACGTGGTATGTCATTTTAGTAAGTAAGTATTTTAAATAGTCTGAGTTGAACGATCAGTGCACATAGATTACGATAAAATTGTTTTCATTCGATAAACTTAAATTACTAGAATAAATGTTTTCAAAGATTTACGTTCAATATTACATACAAATGGAACCGAATGAAAAAACGTAAAGTATTCAACTTTTGGAAAATAGTATAACGGTTTCAATTGAGCAATTGCTAAATTACTTCGTCATCCGTTCGTATTAAAAATTTCAATTCGATTCGATTAAAATGAGGTTTATTACCAATGTTCACGCATTTTAATAATAACATTTACGTGAATTATGAATTTTTTATACAAGGTAATAAATTTCAAACGCGTGTTAAGACAAACATTCGATTTACGCTCATCTGACAGTCTTACAAGAAAAGGCAACTGCACAGAATGCACGCGTAAATATCTATAGACACTTGTACTCCCATTGTTAAATGATAAATTAGAAGGGGATTGGTGACAATGGGCAAAAGGAGGCTCTGAATTCGAACAGAACATCCCTTGTTCAAATGGTACGTTACAGAACGCAAACAGTAGATCTAGACGATGGGATTCGAACGCGGAATCGAACGCAAACTACTATAAATCTCAGCTCGCGTTAACAAGAAAATGTATAAGAGCTCCGAAAGTGGTGTCTTCCTCCATATCTATTTTACTTTTATTTCCTTACGTGCTGTACTTACAGCTCAAGACATACCCCTGAAATAAAGGTAGCACACAAAGACCAGTGAATTTACGATTGGTAGGCCTGCAGCCTCGAATGCTATGTCACTATACTGAGATTTGTGATTATTGTATCGATAATAATACTACGTATAAGTTAGGATTTTGCTTGTTGACTGTTTCCTTTAGTGCTATGGACAAAAGAATCAATTCTATAATAAAAGTTAACTGGCAGTATGATCTCATGTAATTTATACTCATGTAGCTGATATAGCAGTCCAGCATTACTTTATTCTTATTGATTATTTAGAGGAAAGCATTTATTAAAAAGTACATGAAAATTCTTCGTAATTTTTAGTAAATAATAAAGCAAGCTCTTGCCAAACTTTTGTCTATTGTACTTTCATTTGAACTAAGTTGCGAGTAAATTGAGAGTTAATTTGTATGTTTATGATTATTGTAAACATAAACATGTGAATGACGTCATGATAATCACGAAATGTACTTTAACAGATAATTGAACAAGTCAAATTCTTGCTTTTCAACAGTAGCAGGATGTTTCTCCTTCGATTAATAATCGTTTATCGACAGATAAATGAAAAGAATTATTTCATCGCGAAAACTGTTTAATCTACTTACTCTTCATTTATACATCCTATTATACAATATAATTAGCTATATAATGCATGAGTTAAATAATACATAATTTGTATTATATTGTTTGACATTTTTATAAACGTAGGTAATAGTAAGAATTTTTTATTGCTTAAAGAAAGATAAGCATGCGAAAAAATAGGTGAATGATCTTAGGTTGTTTACATATACGTTTAACAAGTACGCACATTTTTTTGTACTACATATACATTATTATGTAAATTAATATTCTATTGACACATTTTCCATTTGTTACATATAAAAGATTTAATATAACGCAAATTGAATTTCATGTATATTTATCATTAGAGGTAATATTAATCAACAATTATATTTGTACATATTTTCTCGTAATTTCTAATGCATTTATAAATTATTGAGGAAACTATTTTTCATCGCTAATTTACATCATTCTTGTGTTTTCATTATTACGTAGTAGTAGAATGGAATTAGAGTGAAATTATAATTAAACTTTAATTATACTACAAATACCGAATTTATGAAAGTAACACATTAACAAAATGATTACAATTAATTACAAAAGTATATACTTTTTACACAAAAAGTTCGTATATTTATATTTTATTTCACTCGAAACTTGATTTTGATATCGATACGTGTAAAAGAAATACAAAATATCCGAATAAATAGATGATTATTTCACTGACAATTGAATATTCAATAATCATACAATAATAATTTCTAAGGTCTTACTATAATATTTAATTTTTTAAATACTTATAAACGTAATTTTTATTACATTTATCGTCTAATTCATTTTGCACAAAGTGTCATATAAGATCTCATTAGGTGTATCTACGCAAGAAATTAACGCATTCGCAAAAGTTAACATAAAATTAAAAATTTATAAGTAAGTCTGCATGTAATTTAACTTCAAGAATTTCTTTTCCTAATTCATTTTATTACGATGAATTGTTGACTAGAGGAGAATGCATTTTTAAGAACGATAGTCTACGAGATGAATGTGTAATGAAAAGCTGTAATTATAAAAATTCTTTTGATTCCATAAAACTTAAATTTATGTACCTTTTACTGTATAATATATTTTTGCTCTAAATTTATTAAAATAATTGATAAGATTTTTTAAGAGCTTCCATAAAATGCTGTTTTATAATTTAAAAACCGTTTCATTACTATTAATTATTGCATTGGCAATATCGTGTGATGTTGTAAAAGTTGAATTGATTTCTGATTTTCTGTACAAAGCGTCAGATATAAGATTTCTTCAGAAAACCAAACGTATTTTACGTCTTAATTATTTTCCTACATTATTTTAGAGATTAATATTCGATAATTTACGAGATATATTTAAAAGTCTATGAACCACTTACTACTTATTACTTTTTATTGTAAAAAAGAAACTTAGTAGAAACTATAAATACAAAAATACAATAAACAAGTATATGTACAGGTACATGCAACATGGAAAATATAAAATTTAATGAAACGCAAATATCGTGATGCAAATAACGCGAATATCATAATACTTAATTTTAGACGTATATTTAATATTTCACCGATCAAATTACGTATATAATCTGACAAGTCCCAGAGTTTTCCGTAGCTAACAATAAATTAAGTGTAATGCAATACGTACATTCAAGTGCTGAAACTTGGCATTAAATGAAAGGTAAATGCGCAGTGGGAAACGTTTAGACGTACGCAAGCACGCATGAGACGCATATGTATGCACCTACGTACCTACCTACATGCACACGCGCGCGCGCGCGCGCACACACACACACGTAGAGAGAAGAATAGGTGACTACAAGATATATCTATTCATTTCATCAGACTAGTGACTTTTCAAGAACTACTTCAAGCGTAGACATCCTACGAATGCACGGACGGTCAAATTTTTGCAGTCGCGGTGTACAACCGCGAGTGCGCCAAGAGCCATTTGAAAAGGAAAAAAATGAACGAGATGTACATCCCTACCGTGAGAAATTTTCAATGATTCAGGCCTGCTTGAGCTTTGGCGAGCGCAAAAACATGGCGCAATAGTAGCTTTCGGTAGTTTTATACACGCGAAGCATTTTATTTCCAACGAATAGAATTTCCCCAACAGCTTCCTTTTGCGCACACAATGACCCACTCGTATCAAATCATTCGCTATTTATATACACGAGAATTCAGTAAGAAAATAATCAGGAAGCTCCGGCTAACGTTGGAATCGCTATTACGTCTATACTCGACGTAAAAAGTCAACGAAATATTTTGAAAACGAGGACGCAACGTTCCTTTATTTTTCTTGTGCGAATTCTTTTCGAGATATTTTAAATAAGTCCACATTTTTTACCCTTAAAATACCAAATTCGCGTGATTGGGAATTTGATCACATACTTAATAATCTTAAGTTTATTTATTTATTATAATAACTTTATATTAATTAGTAGTTCAATCGGTTGTCGGCAGGATTCACCAGCTCCTTTGACTCGTTTCCAACGATGCAACATCCATTTAAACAGGCGATTATTTACATACAAACAAGTACTTAAAATCCGTCGTTGACACATACAAAAAGTTGATACACAATTAATAAATAATTTAGTCTGAAGTATATACTAGATGAGATCCTGTAATATCAGCAATATTTGCAATTAGTACTCCTGTAAAGTGAAGGTACTCTTAGCGCTACGGATCTGAAGGCAACAAATACAATTATCTACAACAACTATTATATTAGATTACATACAATCATCGTCTAGTGTCAATATAACGTCAATTATAATCAACTACCTTATTCAACTTGTGAAATAATATGTTGAATAATGTATTCACGCATTATTTTTATTCCATAACATGCAGTTAACGTAGATTCCTTAAATACTATTTCCGTAATAATTTATTTCAAACATCACGTAACGTACTGGAAGAGTCGGTTAAACTTGAAAATAATTATTGCAACAACGTAGAAGGTTGGAAAAAAACTGCGGGACCTCTACATGGAGAAAATAATTCCTGATATGCAAATATTATCCACTAATGCAAACACCTCCACACAAGCATTCCGTACTTTAAACTAGAAATCTTTAACGAACTTTAATACTTTCGGATTTAATTTTCTCTTATTTACTTTCAAAATCTAAATACTGTATTACTTTCCCTGGTAAAATTCACGTTACGTTTCAACTAGTTTTTTAGAATAGTTATTTCCCTTTTAAATTCATTATCCACGTAAACTTGATTTGGGAAAATATATGTAAACCATTAAAAACTATTATTCGGTTTTAAAATCAACCGATCCAAATACTTATGAATGCCCACAAGTGAGTAACGATAAATCATTGGATTTTGTACGACTTTCGCATACAAACAGCATGAAATTAATCCTGCTCTATCCGATTAATTGAAAAATAATTTTACAATAAGAATTTTACATAAGTCACATTCTTCCTTATTGACGACGATGTTGGTTCTTTATCTTTGGTAGCGGTAATTATTTATCTATTATGCTCGATGTTGTTGATATTGAGGATCTATACTAAATCAGCTGTTGATATTCGCAATTTTAATATTTTGTTTTAGTGTGTTCTACTACCTTATCTATTCGGTTGCAGGCCAGACAATACACACGAAGATTCGGAGAGAAAAGATAAGTAAGGAATGGTACGCACGAGTGAATTCTCTTACGTGAAACGATGAAAGTGATCGTCGTGAGCACCAAATTTTAATAAAATAAAAATGACTTTCACTTAAAGGTTGGCGTAGTCCCAAAAACAGGGTGGGATCTAACCTTTTCCGCACTTTCTTTTTCTCTCTATGTCAACACGACGAGTCTATTTAGAAGCTAACGATTCACGACCAGTCAAATTGTCGTATGAGAGAAAGAAAAATAAGATTGTAATAACCTCGAATTTGTTTCCTCGAAATATGAAAAACAGCTTGAGAAAGGAGCTTTCGAAGAATAGTACCAATAAGTAATTACGTTCAAGTACTAAGCGATGGTACAGAAGATTCCATGTCCAAACGCGTTACTCTTGGCCCCAAATAATTATCTAAATGAAAAGAACGCGATAAATAAATTGGTGACGTACAGATCTATCGAATTATCTTACCCTGGTTCTCTTCTGATTTTATTTACGACTAACGACATAACGAACGCTCTCGCGTCGGTGTCCTCTGGATGTATGCAAATACGTAAGTGAGCAGTTGAGTATCATAATCTAAATTACAAAATTTCAGAGAACATGGTACACATACTGTAGAATACAGTTAATTTCACTAGTACAAGCAGGAGAGAAGAGAGAGAGAGAGAGAGAGAGATCGACTCGCAGGTACTGTCCTGTGCAGGATGGTTAAACAGTTTACAAAATTTATCCAGTTGTTCGAACCTTTCCAGGTGCTATCAAATCTCCATAAGTTTATCGTGCAATCTATGCGTTATCGACTCCCTTTATCTTCGATTAACGTCCCTTCACGAGTTTTCTTACTCCTGCTTTTGAAAAAAGCAAAAGCAACAAAACGCAAAATCGAGTTTATTGACGGATACAGTATGGAAAGTCAATTCCGAAAAATATCTATAAAATATTCCATAAAAGAATGAAGGAGGCACTATTTTAAAGCGAGAACCAGTAGAAAGGAACACATTCGTTGAATTTCAATTACCATTCTTTGAATACAAAGAACGGCATATATATTTCTTACGTGTATGCGCTCCGTAGTCCTCACTGTCACTCCGTCTGACCTTCTTTTTCTTTATTTTTCTTAACGCCTTTGTCAGTGAATCCGCAAAAGTATATCTGTCGAGGAAAAAATAAACACTGGCCAGCAGTTTTCACGCCTACGTGATCATACATAAATGCACGAGGCGAATGCGTTGAAAAATAGAACGATTGAGTGCCCGTTGCATGCAAGGCATATCGAATGTACTTGACTCGCGAAAACAAGAAATATTCTAGCGCTATCAATAATTACGAATGTATTACGAATTAAGAGTGGAGCAAGTGTATTTTCAAACGAAATGCATAACTGTAAGAAAACGATAGCCTGCCATTTTTCAAATTTTAATGCTGCAGCACAAAAACGGCGTATAAAGCGCTTTATAGCTGGCAATGTTCGTGCCTAATAAAAGCGCTTATTGGGAGTAATAAGTACCGACTCCGTATTCATCTTTGGCCTTTAATCTTTAATTAACAAATTTCAGCATTTAGGTAGGTGCTACACTCTCTCTCTCTCTCTCTCTCTCTCTCTCTCTCTCTCTCTCTCTCTCTCTCTCTCTCTCTCTCGAGTTATAAACTGATCATCTTTTTGCACAGCTCACGGTACTAATACTTAATCTTGAAACAGCTCGATGATTAATAGATCTCGGTAATTTTAAAGTGATTAGTAAAATTACAGTAGTGCTGAATCTTCGCTGCATGTGACGTATATTTTTTGTAAAATCATCGATTTTAATTTCCACTCGTTGTAACAATTTTCCTATTCAAATACATCAAAGGCTCCGACAAGTCGCCAAACATTGTTTATTATACTAAATTTCCTTTAAGGCTCCTGTAGCTGTAGTAAAATATTGAAAAATATTGAAAATGAGAGTATTCTTACTAGTAAGTATACGTTGCAAAATATATTTCGTAACGATAAAGTATTCGAAATATGCAATAATGTACAAGTTCCTTCCATTTCTGGCACTGGATAACATTAATATTATAAACGAATATTTAAATGTAAACTACTTCACACGATCATGTTTACAAATATTCGTAGCGTTTGATCTACCAAAGTTTATAAAAAATTCAGATATAAATAGAATAAAGGCGAGATGCAGCAGAATATACGGAGAATATTTGACTTTACAAGTGAAAAATAGGCTATAAAAACGAACAACTGATAATTAAAGAATTTAGAGAGAAAATATTCTACTTAACAATATTGCGACATTCCAATTGCCGATAATTGATAGAAAAACACATTAATAGAGAGGAATAAAAGTAGTCACATAAGTGACGACACACACTGGTTAATTCGATTCCCAGGCATATTTTCAAGTATCACTTGAACTGACCAATTAGATAAGAGTAGCTGTTGCACTCGCTTGAAATGCCTATTGGAACCAAACTGGTCATGAATTTCTTTGGATCGAGGAAACGTTAGAAAGAAGGAGATAGACAGAGAAAAAGAAACTACTGGCAAGCTTTACGATACTTTGCGGATCCTGACCTACAAATAGGATTACGGATTTCCTTGTTTGCCTTGGCATATAAAGTACTTTCTGATTCGTAAATGTCTTTCGTGATAGAAAATTATTTAGATTAATCTCTCACTCTAATATCCCGAGGTCAACACATTAAAGTAATTGTCCGAACTACGGTATGTGATTGATAAGTTTCATTTCTTCATTTGACGTAAAAATATTTACATTTTTCTGATCCGAGCGAAACTTAAAATTATCGATAATCGCACAAAGAAAAGTATTGCACGATTGATAATAACGTTCGCTACACCCAGTAAAAAATATATTAACGATATCTTACTGTTTTGTTTATTCATAGATTTGTGTATATTTTAGTTATTCATTTAATCTATTCTCAAATATGAGAGAAACGCAATAAAAAGCAAAGTCATGGACTTTTATACACTTGCATGCGAAGTATTAAACAAAAAAATGTCTTTTTAAACACAAGTTATTTAATTCCATTATCCATGATTTTTTTAATCGAATACCTTATAGAATTTAGTCAAGGATAAAGATTTGTTTAATTGCGTGATAACTTCTATAGATTGCTTGGAAAAATATATTAATGCCTTAGAATAATATTTTATGTATATTTCAAAAACATTAATCATCTGAACATTTCTATTCTACGTAATTCTACGTAACATTCTATACATCAAATGTTATAAAGCATACGATACTTGATCTTTGTTCGGGAAACAATTACAGCTACAAAAACCAAGTGCTTAACAATTTAAAACATATTTAACATCCATAAGTATCCGCTCGTATATTTATACTCTTGTAGCTTTCTATCAAACTTCGATTTTAATCTTCTTCCTAAGAGAGTTAAAACTCCGAAAATTACGTGAACTGTAATCTAAACCACTGATCAATTTGAAAGGGGTTGAAGGCCGATGCACCACAGTCAAACGCGATTAATTGAAGCTAATTCTCTGCTTTGTATAATCTTATTACCGGAGGATGGAATACACTAATGTAAATTTGGAATTGCGTAGAGAATCACTCCCTATGTATATAGGATTACCGTTTACCAAGAGGTTACTTATATTATTTTATACTTAATTTTATACTTAGAACCTGCTCATGTAGGTATGTAATACAAAAAACAAGACATATTACAGTCGAATTTTACTTTCCCTTGCGTTATTAATATCGCATCTGCTGATGCTTTGTTAGTAATCGAAATGTCACTCGTTCTCCATGAGTGATCAAAGTAGTTACTATTTTAATGTTATTATTTGCTATGTATTGAAATTTTGAAATTCTAAAGAGTAGGTTTTCCCGATTCTACTGTTTACACGGAAGAGTATACAATGAAAGAAAGCGAATATTCAAGGTAGAAAGTGGAAAATCCTCGGATCTTACTTAGATCTTTGATTCCAGCCAATTATAGGTCAAATGCCTAGACAAAGTCGCCGTAAGGCAATCGACAGACATACGACCACGTGCGATAACTTAGTGAAACTTTCGCATAAATGCGCAAAGCAGTTGCGCAGAGATCCTTGGACGCATGAATCGTGGTGCGTAACAATCACGCGAGTCTATAAAGGAACCCGATATCCAGCGAAGGAATAATCAACACCATCCACCCATAGAGCATCTCGCCAATAAGAGAATATTGGCGATGTGCGGCACGGAAGCCGCACCTCGACGCTGCTCGGTTTCTGTTATCCAATAAATCTTATCTTCCCCCTTTAACTGCGTCCTTTCAACTACTCAACGCCGCCCTCGTTATCCCTTCTTCTCACTGATACAGTGTAAATTGGCTGGCTAAGCTTTTCATTATTCACATTGGCGAACTCAATGTGGATTTCAGACTGTCCACCGTCTCCACCGTGTCTTGGCTCCAAGGATGGGACACATCCTGAGGCAATCATCGCATAATTACCAGTAGAAAATAACTGGCGTAACTTTATCCGCTTGACTCGTTTCATTGCATTTAGGTTATCTCGTTGACAATTTTATTATAGCACTACTGTACGAACGGAGTCTCATATATCTATCTCGTATTTTTCACGATAGGAAAGTTTTTTTGCATCGTTAAGAGAGGTAATAATGCGTACGTCTAGACTAGAACGAACTTTGTTCAATTGTAAATTAACATTTGATGCGCTTCAACGTAATACTTTCAATCGACGGAATTTCATAAAAATCGATGGTATCGCAATAATACTATTGCAAGAATATCTAGTTTAAATATTTATGTTTTTCCTTTATAAAATTATACATTCTATTAAAGAATAAGTTTGTTCCTGTATCTTCAGTGTTTCACTTATTACTACGTAATTATATTTTAGAATGTTTTTCGAGCGGTTTTTGATTTCAAACGTAATGAATCTAAATCTAAAATAGATCATGTTTCTTATTATTTGTTTACGGTTATATCGAATAGAAGCATTGCTGGCTTATCGTACTAAACTCGCATAATAATGTAATTCGTGAAACATATAAGGTACTGAAAATACATCGCTATAGTCTTATATTCAAAATGTAATATTTCCCAATTTAATATTCATGATTCAGTATAAAAATTACAAGTATTTCAAGATGAAGGAAGCGAACTAAGAATTTAAATGGCATCACCTGTTGCTCTATGGAAAAAGAAACTTATTTCGAAGTACAATTTATGTATCATTTCGAGTACAACAAGCACAATTTTGAAGTATATTTAAAGTATAATTATGACTTGTGTCCATAAAGTTATATTCAATTCAGTGCAGTTGTTAAAGTTGAGTATATTCTGCTCTTCTTTGCTATAGTGGACAAATATATCTGAGCAGAGTTACTAATGAATTCAAAAGTACACATAAGAAACTGGATTGGATGGCTATCACGTTACCACATAGATATTTAAATACATGTTAACTTACAACACGTTAGTCTTGAAGTGTAGTCTTGCAAGTACGATAAATTTAACCATAAAGAGCTTGAGAAGAGCCGCACCATTTGTCATTGTAGACTCCACCTTTTTACGCTCCGACACCGATGCTCCTGGGATTTTTTATTGCGAGCTCAAAACGAAAAAGAAAGATAGACAAGACAAAGTGATGTTCCATCTGTTCTTATTCTCTTTGTCTTTTTTACATTCGTCTCTCGATACGCCAAAGCGATGAATATTTCACGATATAGAAAGAGTCGAGGAGGAGAGACATTTTCTTCATTTCATTGTGCCAGTTCGTCATTGTACCAGTAATTTTCGGCGAAGTAGTTCTTGCATAGTCAAACGAGCTTTGTTTTACTTGGACACAATGGAAGATCAACGAAACACAAGACGTACTCCTAATCATCCTCGGTCTATTGTCTATTTTCGATTGGTGACTTGTCTGAGAACTTCAGGAAAACGATATTTTTCATTTTTTCGTAAGGAAGGATCTCCTTATCGTATTCTGATAGTAGTTTTATATTGTTAAAGCTTCGAAATTTAGTTATGCTTTCGGTTTTATTCGAGTGATTGGCTAAAAGGATCAATATCCTCTAATCGAAAGACGGTATATAAATTCTAAGTCGACGAGTAATAAAATTTATTTTCAAGTATATAAATTCCCTTTACAGCGTCGTGATGAATTTGTCACAACAAATATTTTATTCTTTTCAATGCAATTGTCCAAGATGATTTAACTAATTTTTCCAAGTGCTCATAAATTCCTGTATTAAATATTAATTACGAAATAACTAATGTATTAACTGCGTTTGACATGGCAGTCGTAAATTTTATACGAATCATAAGTTTCCTAATGCAAACAAATGGGCTTAGCAATGTGGGAGTAACTTTATAAATATGTATTAAAAGTAGAAAGCAGGGATGAAAAACCTTGTATTCGCAAAACTACATTCAATGTCGTATTTTAGCTTGTATGTCACATATTAAAATGGCGAGATAATTCATTCGGCAAGAGAACTAAACCCTTCTAAAGTCTATAAACAACAGGAAAACTAGTACTCAAAGTTCCTACGTATAATTAGACAATAGTTTTATGAACATTATGTTGAAAAAGATTGCGAACTTTAATACAATTTCCCTGTAATTTTATTGGGATTTTATAATCGAAACATATTTTCGATCCTTAAGTAAAGTTTTAAAGCATTGGAAGATACACACCGAGCAAATTATTTAAAAATACGATGATTATTACTAACTTTAAATACTAACTTCGATAAATGTCGTGCAAGCAGATAAACTTAAATAAGTTAAACTTTTGATAAAGATAAAAATAATAGCATACGATAACGTCAAAGTGAAAATGTTTACAAGCGATTCGATTGTATTGAGGGACACTGACTACGGATGGAATATGTACACACATATATAGTCCCGAAATTCACTTGTCCTATACACTCTTGCCACTTCTCTCGGCATTTTCTTTATTCTCTTATCTTGAAGGCCTCGGTCAAAAAAATCTTTCTCAAAGCATTTATACATCGAAATATCTATAGCAGATTATCGATTCATTAGCATACATTTATAAACTACAAATGACACACATGTCGTAGCGATGCCGTAATTCAACTTGAATTTTAATTACTCTGTACAATGCATAAATAGTACATACACATAAGCATAGCAAGGAATAGGCTCGTGGAGCCTATTTTGATCACTGATCCGAATAATGACTATTGGTAAAGCGTGCTTGCGATCATCGTAAGCTTCGTAAACGGTGTTCACGACAGTTCACAGTGACAGTTCGGAAGTTACGATAGAAGAGTATACACGAAGATAATGTACGCGGAAACCGCGATCGAAGGGATTCTTTTGACCGAGACCGGCTCTAGGGAAAAAGCGTCTATTTTACCACTGTCGTCTCCTTTTTTTTATCAATCTTGTCTTACTCTCCAAGGGAAACATACAACGCGAACACACTTACACGTAGCGAGCAATAAAGGCATATCGTACGAGGGTGTGCGTGTGTGATATGATATGATTGCAGATGTGACGATCCTGTTGTCCCAGACGGTGTTTTCGCTGCTGGTGGCCCACGTGTTGACCCGAACTTCCGAAGCGGTGCCACTTATAGGTACCTAATGTGTCACTATCCTCGTCTCGACTTTCAGACTACTTATGAAGACTGAGCTGCCTAAGATCGGACACCTAAAGTTGTTGTGTTTCATTGTATAACTTGTAAGAGTCGAACGCGTGATTAACGGGATAACTTTGCGTTGGTTGATAACTTTAGTTTAGCTTTCAAGCCTAGTTAGCGTTCAGTTCTCGAATGACTGGTAAATTCATGAGCATATTACGTTGATAAGGATAAATATACGAGTTTTCACCGAAAGCAGCCAATACGAACGTGCCTCCATTAAATGGCACATTTCAATGGAAATCTTCGACTCTTCCGTTTGAAATAGTTTTGAATATAAATCTATGAGATGTTAGGTGTTGTCTGATCTAAGGCGCTTCTCTTTTTATTCTCTCTACTTCTTGCTCTCGGTTTCAGCCTGTCGCTCTATATACATTTTTCAAACCCTCTATCTGTCGACTATTATTTTACCCCTTATTTCGTCTCGCTCTAGACTTGCTCTCAGTTTTCTCCCTCCAATCTGAACGACACCTGTATCACCAGATTTTACGCCTCCGCGAACACTCGCGTGGAATATTTTCCATTTTTCACTTCTCATTTATTCCATCCTCTCTTGTTTTTTTCTCTTCTTTTTCTCTTCTTTTTCTCTTCTTTTTCTCTTCTTTTTCTCTTCTCATCCCCATCCTGCCTTAGTCTTTTATACCTCTCGTCGATACACTGTCTCACGCCAAGTTCTTCCATCAGTTTTAGAGATAAAAAATAAAAACTCGAGACCGTTATAACGAACTGTTCATAAAATATTCTTGTAAAACTGATACTCTGGCTAATTCTATGCAGTAGAGTAGTACTTGTAGAAGGTAAAGGACAACAATAGCATAACCGCGCAGTGCACAATAATTATTCACGAATACTAATAATCACAGATCTTGCTTGCTATGTTTTTCAACCCAACTATGAATTGCGTACTCTGTGTAAAGCTTTTAAGAGGAAAAAGAAAAGCCATAATCCTGAATCTGCTAAAATGCGCCTTAAACAACGAAAATAAAAGACGTAGGATGAAGACTTTAGTACTTTCATATCTTTTGAGAAAGATTTCTGTAATTTTTTAGCATGTGCTTCTTTTCTCTTATAAATGACATTTGTATTTTAACTTAATCAAGAGTATTTTATCCACTTTTTATAAATATATTTTATAGACTTTATCTCGCTTTAACTGCTGTATCTTAGTAATATTTACTATTTCATGTATTTTAATAATTAAAAATTCAGCTATTAAATAGATAATAATAGATAAATATTAATTGAATGGCCAGGATAATCTGCTTCAAATACCTTAACATCTCTTTTACGACGTCATTTCTACTCTATTCACTATAGAACAGTATTTTTATTTTAACCCCCTATTTTTTGAAATGCCATTTATAAGTAAATTATGATAATGACAAAGTAATGCGGTACTTTTTAACCCTTCTTCTCAAATTCCAAAGAATCATAGCGGCTCTGCATTTATTAAATTACACCTCGCGCATACAAATAAAACGTAATTTAAAAATTTCACCACTCAATTTAGTACGCAAAACACTGTCATTATCATAATCTATTCGTTTCCTAACATATATTCCTAACATAATTCTTCCCTTTATTAATAGACACTTTATTAAGGTAGTCCTTTATAAACACGATAATAAAATTTTCTTAAAAATTGTACAATTTCAATAGATATTCAGTCTCGATAATTATCAATAAAATGATATTAAACCAATCAACAAATTTCATAAGTAAAATATTTAGCATTCCTTAATTTACTTAAATCCTAAACAATTTATGCTTGCATTAAACGAGAAATAAAGCGTCGAACGTCAATAAGAAAGCCTTTTTCTTCGGGTTTACATTAATATACAAACATATTGCCTTGCAGATTAAAAAGCAATCGACCTATATGACGCAGATAAATGCAACATTAACGATCATCTTCGACGCAGGGACTACCTTAAGCGCAAAATTCGCGACGAGATAGCGTAACGCTTTCTCGTTTCCCATGAAATCTCTCCACCCATGAAATCCTTCGCCATAATCACTCGAAGCTCGCCTCTACCTCCTTTCCTTAAACTTCGACGACGGTGGGTAAGTAGTAACAACCCCCTTCATAAACACTTAATAGCCCCCCGCCCCCCGCTGCCTGAGCTTGATATTCCCCACCACAAAGCTTCTCTGGGCGATGTTCTAAAGTGCCAACATCTCCAAATTTCCGTTGTCGTGTTAAGGCTGTGGACTGCAACTCGAAATTCTCTAGATTTCTGAACCATTACATGCAGGATAGCATTACAACGGATAGTTCTCTCTTTAATACGGAGTATCCCGGTTTCGTGTTAAAGATTTCATTAATAGAAATTCTTATTATGATGGCTAAACCTTATTGTTTGATTCGCAAAAGAATACTAAATTCTCTTTTAAGACTTCACGTAGGATTAACCATTATTGTTCCACGGGATTTCGTTGCCTATTACGTAATACCACGAGAACTCGCGTTATTATTAAAAGACATTCTCATTCAACATTATTGTGTATAAAAGAAATTACGAAAGCTTACAAATTTCAACAGATTAAAATATAGCTATGCTCGTACACGAACTAAGCATTATTCCTGAAAAAATAAAACACCTTACAATTAATTTTTAAATCGGTGTCTAAGTGTATAAGTGTCTAAAATTTTGAAATTGTTGGAGTTGTTATAAAATGAATGTATTTTCACGTTGATAAACATTATTAGTTAAATTTCCGTAATATCGGCTCTCGTACTAAATAAATAATAAATATCACTATCTCCGAGTATTCAATATTTCTTCACTTTTAGTGGAATTATAAATATAAATATAAATAAATCTGAAAGAAATTGTGAATTAATTGTAATTTTTCGATTAAATCAATTTTCGTGCACATAATAATATAAACATTCACTTTTGAAAGTTTATACGAAAGGGATCTTAATAACCAGAATTATCTTATTAATTAGAATTAAAATAAAATTACGGAGTAATCAACAGGCAACTTACAATATTGTATTTTACTTGTATTTCGAAAATTTAAGTTTATTTCATTCGGTCGATAGTATTATACATTAATATTATATTTAGTTTTTAAATAACAATAATATAGGATATCTTCTTGGGTTCGTATGTAATTAGAATGAACGGTACATAAATTAGTAAGATTTAAATCATTCTAAGTGAATTCTGCACTTCTATAATTTGCATTTAAATTTTATAAGCTTGCACGCATGAATAATGAGTAGTTTAATTAAATATACTCGCATTCGATATTGCTTTGATAAAATTGTTAAATTTACTTGAAGCTTATTTCCAAATTACTAAAATCTATTTATTCAATTACTAATTTGTAAAATAAAATCCTACTTTTAAAATTAATTGCAAACGTGATCTTTCGGTAGATTCTACCCTAAATTACCTATGTATTTTGTAAATGGCTGAATAAATGAGCTTTCCTGGAAGTAAATGTTGATGGTAATATGCGAATCATCCTCTAAAGTTGTAAATGTATTCGTTTAATTTATCCATTAGATGATTTTTATAAGTAGTAAATAAATATCAGGAGTTCTGGAAGCTTATTATTTTCTTGTATCGAAATGGGCCGTGAACTAAGTTTCGAAGTAAATTAACTATTACTTATATTGGCTGTGCATTTGAGGAAGAAATCTGATATCCAATAGTGCATACATTTATGACTTTTTTCAATACTCTTATCGAATGAAAAAGTTTGTATGATTCATGTTAGATTGAAGAACATTATTATACGTAATGAATTTAAATTAAAAAACTAATGTCACTTTTTATTTGCAGTTATTGACGCTTACACCATCATTTTAAGTTCGTACGTGCTTGTGCGTCTATGCACGTTTGAATTTTGAAGTCAACGATGGTGAATGCAGTTCGATAACTGGAAAATAAAAGAATTAAACTTGAACTTATATTTGCTATAAAATTCGTGTATGAAATGTACCGATCACATCGTAAATACTTTGTCACGAGCTCATAAAGCTTTGTAATCCAGTTTTATCAATAACCTGTTCTGTAACGAAATTTCAGCTGAATATCGAGCAGTGTAACCAAATTTCCATTGTATTTTACACGCTAAATATAAAGTCACTGTCTAGAAAAGAAGAAGGTACTCGTTTGGTACTCGACCATTAAACTGATAACATATTCCGGATAAATTTCCAGGTTATGTACGACCGCGTCCGGTAACTGCAACTTCATATTTTGAATCTATACCCAAGTCACTTCCACTCTTTCTTCAAAGGGAATTTCTTTCGCTACTTCCTTACGCTTACATTTTTCGCTTAGGCTTTGATTACAGATGCAGTCGACGTTAAGTTTCTCTCGTGTTATTCGGATAATTAGAAATAATTTACACGTGTTCGTAAACTAAAAAGCAGTGATTTTGTAATTTTTACCCATTTCTCGTATTCGTATTCTCTTGTTTTAATGCAAAAAAAAATTATTAAATATAATCATTTGATTTTATTGTAGCTGTAAACGAAACTATTTTTTATTCGAAACAATTCTTTTAATGGTCCATGCTGTACGTTAAAAATGTTATGGGAAAACAAATTCATTACGAAGCTTAATGTAACTTTGAATTTTTCTTTTATCCACGCACACAAAAATATTATTTCATTTTTCGTGTTGAATTTGAAAAACGTAAAATGTTTACATTTTATCATTTTGCTTAAAAATACAGGAATTTAAATTAATTACACAGTTGGTATAAAACATAGAAATATTTTTTCTATAATCAATAAAGTGTTCTAAAGTTTTTAATGCCTGTTACAAACTTTTACAGTTTTATTCTATCAAAAGTACTTGTCAAATTTCTAGAAATTCTATCTTAAATCAGCAAGAGTTTAAAATGTTGCTAAAAGTTGAAAAATTTTAATTTTTAAGAAAAACTTTTTTACTTATAAGAACATTGAAAAGGAATCCAAAGATTATTAGTTTCATTTTTATGCCTCATTCAATGATAAAATATAAGCGTTTCAAAGTTTCTGAACTCTTCAAGTTCATTATGCCAAATATTCTTACATTTTCATATTCCAGTGTGTTTTTCCAAGTGTGAACTTCACGTATCGCATAACATTTCTGAAACACGAGACACTGCAGTGGAAAATACTTATGAAGTTTCGACTTTCGAGCGCTTAAATAAAAAAATGCATACTTTAAAATGTTTGAAAGCACAGAAAACATTAAAAGTTGTCGTACTTAATTAATTGTTCGCATGATGTACAGCTGTAGATATCGCGTTATATTGAAGCTTGACTATCTTTTTTGTAAAAGAATGAACGACGATATCAGTCCTACATTAATTCATATTAATTGATGTTTTGACAGCATAAAAATAGCAGACCATTTCACAGAGTAACTAATAATAACGTAACTAGTCAAACGTAAATAAGATAAAACATACAAACTAACCGTATCGATTCTGATTTTCAAAAATGATTAAAAAGAAACGTCTACATAATTCAACAAAATACGAGCTTCTCTAAATTGGATACAATTACTTTCATCTTTTTCGGCTGAATTATTTTTTAATATGAAATAGTAAATTGAATTATCTTTTTATCGATCGAATACACGTCCAACGACTTATTAATAATTTCCGTTTCATCTACACCTATTTAGTCTACCTCCGTAGTATTGAATCTACTTTATTTCTGGCAAATGCAAGCATAATAATGGATAATTGGTTACTGAAAAAATTGTGAATTTACATTTTTATTAATACATCGAACTGAATAGCATACGAGCTAAAATTTAATCATAATTTCACCTGCATAACACGACGTCACGGGATAAACCGCTGATAATATTTATACATATTATTTGTGGCAAACGGTGCGAATATTGCAATTCGAATACAAAGTAACAGTAATACGTATTTTTATAAGAATGAAATAATTACTAATGCTGCACAAAGTAATCAGACGTCAATCAAGATGATTCGCTTGAGATTTAAGACAAAGCAGCGATGTATTTGGTATTACAATGTACATGAGTTTTGATTACTTAAAATTGGAGCGCAAAGAAAATGGTAAATTGTGAAATGGATCAAATGTATTGTCGTTTCGATCACGATCGCAAATAATAATAAACACACGCATGTTGTCCCAAAAGTATAAAGATGCACGAGGATGCGGTATTTCTCGTCGTGAAACTTGTAATGCAAGATAAGCGATTTAAAATTTAAATGCTTTTAATGCGTCATTACTATAAAATGTTCATATTTGATATGTAACAGTAAAATAAGATGAGTCGCTTCAATAAAGTTTGTATACACAAACTACATTCGTGCATACAATAGTCATTGTAAAAGTACCAAAACTAACAAAATAAGGTGCATAATACGGTACTTTAATTTTTTACGAATGATTTATTTTCTCATTTCGTTCAATTACAATAGAGTGATAATTAAAAATATTAATCCGTACTTTTTTAATATAAGCTTAAAATATTTGAACTTTTTTCTCTATACTTTAACTGTAATTGGTGATTGAATGCTTGTTCGTGCTAATATTAATTAATTTAAGCAAACTTATCAAGACTACACTGAAAAGTCTTGTGTACATTATCGAGATCACTCACCGAATTTTTGCAATTTCTGTCAAATATTTCCAGACAGGAAAAATGTCGTTTTTTGCTCAATATTCACTTGTAACTCGACATTATAGCTTATATAACTAGATTCCGGGACGACTGGAAGGTTCGAGAAGTCTCCCGATGGGAGGATTCGGTGCACGACATTCATAATAGCCCGATAGGGATCCGTGTGTACCATCGATTGCACCCCCAACTTCCGCTCCACCCTCCTATTCGCGAAATCCGATTACAACTTCGTGAAATGCCTCTGAACTTAATTGTAAGTGACGCGTATCGCTGTGCCTTCGACCTCTAAGCGCGTTGGAAGGCGAATTCTTTGCAAAATCGATCAATTGTTTGGAGAACCTGAGGCGCCAAATTCGTTTAGCCAGTTTTCGGTATCAAAGGACAGATGTTTGTTTCGAAAATTCAATTCCATAGGCGTCGCCGCGCTACAAGAAATAGTTTTAATCGAGATACCGAAGGAATAGAAGGAGATATTATTAAGATGTGTTTGAAGAATCGCGTACTATGATTGTTACTGCCGAAACAGTTGAGATAATCGTTATTGCATTGTTCACGGCGCGAGTATACGGGCAGAGAATTTTCTCGTAAAATTAACGATAATAATCGTAGTAAAAATTACTGTGCTCGCTTATAGTACTTCGATAAATATTATCCGCTGAGTAAGTTTTTCCTTAACGATTATTGACAATTGGCGTAATATTTTACAACTTATCTGTAAGCTATATTAACGATATTAATATTGGTAATAACGATTCTAAACGTTCGTTTGGATTATACTAATTAGTTATTGCAAATTTTGATAAAGCGCATTCTTCCAGCAAACAGTGCTACATTTATTTGGAATATTTCTAAACACTTAAGTTTCATCTCATAAGTTTTCCAAATGTTTATTTTCGAATTTAATTTAGAAGACAAGATTATTACCAAAGTTATTTTAATATCTTTTCACGTATTTCCACTCAAATTTCAAAGTAAAAAACTTTGAAATTTCCTTCACATTTATTTGAATTTTCCTTGCATTCTGAAATCTTTATTACTTTTAAAGGAAGTTTTCTCTTTATTATTTTAAAATAATTCAAATTTCAATTCCTAAAAAATTCCTAATTATAATCTACCGTCTTCCTACATATTCTCCTATATTCTCGTTAAATTGAAATCCATATCCGTCGCATATATATATATATATATATATATATATATATACATATATGCGCATGTGTATATTGTCAATACTATACACGAATCTCCGGGGGTGCGTGATCCACGCCGAAAAATCGTCCGTTCTCCTCGTCTTTTCCACACATAAAACAAAAGTATTTAGTGAAAGTGAAACAACATTTACATGGAACACAAGGATCGAAGCGACGCTCCGAGATTTGAGAGCACGATAGTCTTGACTGCGAGAGATCGAGTTTAAAAAGTACGAGGGAGAAAAATGGAAAAAGTTTGTAATAATCCCTCGCAAGCTCGCAAAAACTTGAGGGAAATCGCTCGTTTCCCATCGTCCTCTTTTTTCCGTATTCTCGTACCGCGTCCGGTGAATTTTTCAGAAATATTTCCGAATGCATGAAAAATGCGTACTTACGATCATATCGGACGACGGCGAAGTTTGCACTTTTAACGATCACATGAATTTCATTTTCGCAGACATCTACTTACGTTTACTATCAACGCTAAATTCCTCCATCTTTAACGTCCCTTGTAAATAGCTGCACTTTAATATTTCGATAAATTAAACAGTATTTATCCAAGAGTCAACAATTAAATATAATAGATTATCCATAATGAACAGCGACTGCAATTTTATCGCAGCTTCCAAAGTTTGTGCAACTTATTATAACCCACGCAGATCAATCACTGTGAATCATTGTAAAGCATTATGCAACTTATGATCTAAAAAAGAACATCTGCTAGTATCAAGTTCGAAAATATTAATAATTTATATGAAACGAGGATGTGAAATGTTATTAACCCTTCTGGTTGTATACTTTGTAAGTTTTAAGTATTAAAAGTATATTTTAAACAGTCTGACTCTTAGGGAACGTAAGATTTCCAGTCGACAATTAAAGATTCCGGTAAGCTTAAGCAAAACTGCGATCATTAATGACACAAAGGACAACGTTTCTCGTATCCGCTTCATCTGCATTTAAACAGATCGATACTTACGTGTCTGTACTTCTTATCCGAAATACATCGAATAAATCTGTGTAGCACTTTATTTCTGCTCCCCACTACAGAAAACTGCCTAATAAAAGAATAACTGAAGTCTACCGAGTGCGTAGGTGCACAAGGAACTAATTCTAAAAATTCGTAGCTACGCGACGTGCGCGTGAGCTGCAATATATAAAAATAAGGCTGCCAACACTAAAATGAACTACCATTCTTCATCCCTTCTAAAAATTCTTCCGGCTCACGCGGAGGGCGAGTACAGCTACACGTATTTTAACAACTATACCGTTAACTGTGCATGCGCGTTGTTCTTTGTTTATTAGTGTAATATATTGTTTACTATCGGCACAAAGTCCCTACTTTCTTCGATCATTTTATTAATAAGGGCAATTCTAATAAGTATTTTAAAATGATTAGCTGAAAAAGTGAATTGTATTAAAGCAGCTCTGTGCTTTTAAACGCCAATAAACGATCTCTTTGAAATTCATAATCATATATTTAGCCACACATGCGCGTATACGTATATAATGAACGTATATAATGGTTTATAGCTAGGAAACAGCTATAACGATAATATGCATCGAGCGCTTGAGTGCGAGTGCTTGCGATTGCTTAGACACTATAATCGTTGTACGTAGTTCAGCGTCGTTAATTAAATCCTAAGATGTCGTTAAGTTAAATCAATTGACTCGTAAATTTTCTTTGCAATTATTCCAAAAGCTTAGATTTCATACTGTTTTACATATCTCATTAATTAAATGGGAAAATCCAAAGAACGATATTTCAACCATTGACTTTTGTTAACTCCGAGGACAAAGAAAGTTATATTTCTTCGCAAAGAGCTAAGCTTCAAAATTAGAAAGATACGCGAGTAAGCCGTACATTACACTAATTTCTGATAGAAATTCCCGTCTAAATTAATTGAATGTTGGGATACATATTTTGTACAATGCAACTGCTTTTTTCCGTTAACCACACACGCGTATAACATACGATGTACGAATTCAACATACGTTATATATTTGGTCCTCATTTGCTTTCCAATAAAAAGCCTCAGCGTGTTACATCATCATGATAATAATATAAAGTCCAACAACAACCGAATATTCCATTTACGATCATTTTGCTTCGTATTAATTCGATTGAAAACTATGAGAATTTTTCAAATGTTCGCTTGTCCGATAAATGCATGTATACAATGTCAAACGAGTATAACTGCTTTCTTTTTAATCTGAATTTGATTCATTCCATTCAACGATGTGTGAACTAAATTTTCGCGTTATGCTGAATACATTATGCAAGCATTTCAAAGCTAAAAATTAAAGTACATTATGTGACAGAAATTACGTGTTCGACATTAATATCCTTTTAACAAATTCATGTTCTTTACCAACGTATGTACGTCTTATAGCGTAAAAGAAAAGTCTTAAAAATTCTCGTCACAACTACATTAACGATTACATTATATTCGATGTATTTGAGAAATTAACATGTTTTAGAGTACGTTCTTATATTTTCGTTATTTTGAAGTCACTTATCTAATGAATGAAAGTGTATGAGATTCTCACGATCTTGTTAGCATCTATCGAGCTTACCAAATGCCAAATATATGTAACCATACGAGACTGAGTTAAATCAGTACTACGAAGAAAAAATGAAGGACCATCCTTGTACAATATGATGGAAAAAAGTAAAACGGGCAAACTTTTCAGGCAACGAACGTATTACGTCGCTCAAGTACTTACGCTTCAGTCGAACAAATAAGTGCGCCACTACGTTGATTAATGAGTCTTATATCAAAGCCTCGTCTGAGCCCCGTAAATTCAATTAACGCGCTTTTCATATGGATAATGGGCGAGCGTCTATTTTCGCCAAATTAAGATATCCAGGAGGATACGAATTCCGGAAATTCTAGGATTTAGGAACGCTTGCGTTTCTTCAGAATTATATTCAGTCGATAACAGTCGATCGTATCGGATACCTTGTTCTCTTTGCCCTTTCTCACTTTATTTAATAATTTATAAAGTATAACCATTTCTAATAGTTGAAGCAAAAATGTTGATTATACGTATAATTAAATGGAAAAATCGTTGTCTATATTAAGTGCTCCTTTCCAACCGATTGATATAAATTATAATTTATATAATAATTTATAAGCCATCGTTCATTTTGAGAAATGAGTACTATGCTTATATTTCTTGTAAAGTGTTACTCATTTTGTTCAATAATATGATAAACATCAAAATCATTATTACAGTTTTCTATGAGAAATTAACTGCTTCATTGACATCAACAGCATCTTTAGGGAGCAATTAATGTTATATTATAAATAACCGTTTTTCAAACAAAGCAATAAAAGTACGTTTCATGAACCTCGCGATCGCCAATCCGACCAAAAATCCTGCAGTGACAAGAGAGCGTAATTACAACGGACGCGTAAACTTGTTGAACCTCGCTTAACGGTCCACTTTTCGTTGTCGTTAATCATACCAACACGTGCGAACGTCAGAAAGAATTGATTCCCACTACAGTCGGACTTTGTCAGTTAGTTACGCGAGCGCGAAATTCAATGAAATTCAAAACCGCGCGAATTCCGTGTCTTCCATATCCCGATTGTGGTTATTGTTGACCAATTAACATTACGTTGTCCGATGTAATTCGTCCTTGTTATTGTAAAATGCTTACGTTTGGTTGAGGTGTTATTCGTATATTGAAAAAGATGTGGAGGCGACTGATAAATGTTTACTTCTGCTTGGAGGAATGAACATTTCCACGAGAGGAGATTATTCGAAAGAGCAGACGATTTCCTTCCAAATGGATGCGAACGATTTAACTGGAAAATGTGCTGTATGTTTGAATACTTAAATTTCGGAATAATAAAAAGAGAGTAAAGTTTTTCATTCAATATCGATATGTAAATGTTCTTGTATGAGCAAGAGTAATTCGGCTTCATATAGTTTTGATATGTATTTTATTTTCTTTTGAGGAATTTCAATTTCGTAAGATGATCCTTATTCTAAGTTGGACTTTAATACTTTTTAATGCCTACTTTTTCTCGTTTTATCAACTTCGATTAGACGCGGAATAAAAATGTTATAAAATATATAAACACGAATTTTTAATCTAAATAATTCGAGTCGTTGAATTTATATTTGACTTGAAAATTCTGTATAACGATTTCAAAATAATAACTTTGTTATTATTTATACCTTTAGGTCTTTTGTAAATTATGTCTCCCGGGGTGAATGAAAACGAATGATTATTTTTTCAAAATTTTAAGAACATTTTGGTTCGCCAAATTCTGATCTTCTAAATGACCTAGATATTTTTTCGCCGTATTTAAAGGCTTAATTAACCATGAAATAAGCACTTTTTAAGAGCTCAAGACTTAAAAATGTCAATTAAGTTTCCAAGAGTTTCGACATTATTACCAATTAAATTCATGTGTGTTATCATGGGCTTCTCTTGAAACGTTATTTTTCTCCCTCGATTATCTTTTTTCTTTCTTCAGAAGTACCAAATCAAACAGATTTATACAAAATATTTGAGCAGAAATTTTCAAATTACAAATTCGTACAATCTTGTTTTGTAAATTAGGTTGAGAAGTTGATTGTGTTAAACATCGTGTTATAGCGTATCAAATTTTCAAAAATAATATTTGGTAAATTAATTTTGAAGAAGTACCGACATTAAACTTACTTTAAAAATGTTTTCTCAAAGATTTTTTAAATTTTATTTTGTACACGTGAAATTTTGTATTTTTACAACGTACCTATGCGAAACAATTAAAAGTTCTTCGGAATAAAAGGAAACATAAATAGTTGAACAATTACGTTAAATTATAGTTTTTCTTCTCGCGTGATTTTTGCAAACTCAATGGTCGAAAAGTAGTCCGGAAGCTAGAATAAAAAAAAAATCTCAACTCCCTTGTACCACTCTGGAGAGCAATAGATAACTTCAACTGGGCACACGTTCATGTAAAATGGCAAAGCAAAAAGAGAACGGAACCGTCGTGAAAAAAATAGGCTGAATTCGATATTTTCTCAGCTGGCATCTGTAGACTTCGCGATTCCACCTCCTGTAAATATTTGAGCAATTACCCTGGGCTTAGGGGTCCCAAGATCAAAGACACAGAGGCCTGAAAGGACATGAAAAGAACAGTTACAACGTAAATCCTCAAATGCCTCTGACACTGCATTAGCTTTGATCCACAAAAATTCATACGCGTACACGAATTTTAAGAAATAAACGTACGCGTGCGCAACGAAATTTTTAAGGAAAAAAAAAAAAAAAAAAAAAAAAAAAAAAAAAAAAAGGAAATTTTCAAAACCCATCGAACACGTACTCTGTGGATTCTCTTAAATCTGGGGCTCCGTGATCCAAAAATACTGGCGTATTATAAAACTTTAAATTTACAAATGTATTACGAATTTTCAAATGTACACGTGGAGGAATACAAATGGTCTTAGATTTTTTAAATTCGAAGCTTTGTACATGTACGTATATATTTATATTACATGACGACTTAACTTTTCAAGCGCACGTGTATAGCAAAGCGCGAAAAGAAAGACACCTGAAGGAGCTATAAACTTTCGATTGGAGTATTTGAAACCTGCTAAAGTAAACATTTATCAGCTATTATTCTTTAAAACAAATGGTTGCATTGCCTCAGTTGGTAAATTTAAAGGCTCTTACGAATTTCTTATGGCGAATTTCTTAGTGCAGCTGATGTGAGTACTTCTATGGAATCTGAATGCTTTGAAGCTTTGAGGTAAAGACCTGTAAAGCTGTCTTTACAGGTGTTACATTTAAGTTTCTCTGCTCGAGAATACGATTCGGTTTTAATTTTTGGAACATGGAATGATCCGAAGAAAGAACTTTTAATCCCAGTCTCCTTAATAACTTTCCTCGATAATGTACTTAGACTCGCGGAAACGTTATCAATTAAGGTCCCATTACATTTACACTTCTTTATCACTCGATTGAGATGAACGTGGCCTGGACTGCGGATTGACCTTTTACAAATCGCAGACGTAAAAACTTACCCAAATAAACGTACTCGGTTTGCTATTCGTGCCGAGATCGTCGAGAAATCTATTCCCCTAAGACACGACGCGTAGCATCGAGTTTTCCCCTCCGAAGCATTGATAATTCGCTTCACCCTTCTCCCTTCACCGACACTCTGCGAATTCCGTCATAAAATTTAACTCTGAAAGCTAAAGTTACTTGAAAAAAGTGATAAACCGAAACAGATAGCGATTTTGCTTCATAAATCTTTTAACACATTCATTTGACTGCTCGGTACGCTCGGTATTTTAAGATTTTTTTTTAATTTTTTAACAACATTGCATAAGATTGATTGAATTTTTAATACGCAAGCTCGGAGTGACTCGATACGCGAAGGATTGGCAAAAGTTTTTGATGAAATGAAATTTAATCGAAGTAATGAAAAAATTATCGATTAGAGTCGAAATATTAATTTTAGTTTATATTGCAGGAATAACTTATCATAAATTACATAACGTTATGATTTATTCTAATTTAAGCATCGATTTATCCGAGGTGAAAATCTCCTTAAAAATGAAAAAGGAACAGCTTAATCGTTAAATCAAACGATAATTTAAGAATAATATGATACAACTCTGAGAGGTAAGAATGTATGCTTAATGCATAAGTCAGTACTTTCACATTGCAACAGTGCATTGCGCACTTGGTAAACTCAATATTAAATGAGTATACTTATTTATAAGCATTACCACATTACCTTATCAACTTTGACCAGGTTGATCTAGTTTTGTCTTTCAACAAAGAGGCTCATAATTGCCATTGAATCAACTATCTCGTAGATTCGTTATTTTCAACAAAAATAAATACGCATCTGAGATTTTTCTCAAATATAAGTATATCAAGTAATGTCAACGTTATTTCCTTTTACTTATTTTGTTAGATTGCTTAGCGCACAAGTTACACAAACTTTTAATAGATTCTATTATAACATTACTTATATTGAACCGTAAGTCGAGGTACTTGAATTCATCACGGTAATATTCTCGCAAGTACACCATCTGCAAGCTTCCGCTAAGAAACCTTTTCTCGCTTTTTTCTCTGAGTAATTTCAATGCAAATCATCCATATATTTAAATGATTATCAATAGCTACGCCGCGAAATGAATCATTTTTAAAAAGAAAGAAGCAAACTAAGAGATAAATTCTAGGGCGAAATTGAAAAATTAGTCACGGATATTACGTAGATGTGTGCATACGATCCGAGAACCAATAGAAATGAAAATAAGTTTGGTAATAAGGTTGAACTGAACGAACCCGAATGTATAATCGATGTAACCGATTTGCGTTTATAAATAGTGAAGAAAACTGAATGATTAAATTCATTCCGTTTTCTTAAAATTGAAACATTGACAGAAAGATGTTACACGATATTCTTGTGTGAGCGAAGATGCATTTAGAAGTTCAACGAGAAAGTAGATAAAACGTATGTGATAAAAATATGTCACACGCATAGGTATAAAATGTATTCGTTTGCATACAAAGAAATGTAGGACGAACGTGAAAGTTGTGAGTAAAAATATTCTAGTACAAGGAACACGGTTACCGAGAAATAATCAAGTTTCTGATTCTTTTTGTCATTTTCTACAGCCACTTTTGTGTATATTCTCCGTTCGATAATTTAGTTTAGTTTAGTTAATAAATTTAACTTTTTTAAACGCTAATACGTATTTGTCATTGAATAGAAAGTCGTAATTATTAGCAGCTTGATAAATATCGTGCAGGTTACTATTAATTTACGTGAAATGCGCAAATTTAGTGGCGTATTTATTTCCGTAAAAAACACGAATCCCAAAATCCTACAAAGACTAGCACCTACAACATCCAGCGTTTCAACTGACATTATACACTAGTATTATCAGCCGTTGGCATTAGAATGAATTATCCACTTTGAGAGACGGTAATTGTTCGCTCGAAAGAATCAGGAAACGCGAGCAATTCGCTTGCGAGTGGTTCGAGACAGAATTACACTTACAGAGACGGTCACGTGCGAATGTAAGTTGAGAATTCCTCCAATTGAGCTTGGGATACCGCTTTAAGGGTACCGCTGCATAATGCAGAGGAGCCGATTTTACGTTTCCTGTCGCGCGCATGCGCACGAATAAATCACTACGAGGCCGCTCGCAGTTAAACTGCCAACCGAACAAACACGGCAAATTATTCAGTCGTTGTGGGGGCCGGTTCGCAACTTTTTTCCTTCTTCTTGCAGGCTCGATTAATTTTCAGTTGCCTCTTGCTACTTTAGTCTTCCGGCGCGGCGTATTTCGTTTCTCCGTTGTTTTTCAATTTCAAACGCTTCTCCTGCAGTGAAATAATAACGACTATATGCTCTCGTGGTCGCTCTTCTTTGTAAATTCTTCTTTTGTACATAAATAACTGAACACAAAGTCCGGGAGTGGTAAATAAATAAGTGCATAAAACTCGACATCCCTTGGGATATTTCATTATTCAAAGTAAAGACTACAAGTTATCGCGATTCGTGGTATGGCGACCAGAATTACCACAAATAGCTTCACTTGTCAAGGACTTCCAAGTTCCAGAAGAAAATCGAAGCTTCTCTTACTAAGTAAATAAGTGAATAAATCGTAAGCAAATTGTTTTACAAAATTCATAAATTATACTGTTAATTTTGAAATACCATTTTCAAAAGATAATATTTCCGATCGTCTCATTAACGACTTATTCTGCAGGATAATACAGATATGCTTGACGCAAGCATCGATCGTACATTGTTTTTGTTCTCCATTCCATCAAAGCTATTTTTCAGAAATATGTCGAACAATTTACTTAAATTTCCAAACGAATAACCCGCATTTTATTACGAATCGTGAACCTTCTCGTCGTATCTTATTAGTGCAAATTTATGAAATATTTGACCAACGATAACTTAAAAAAACTAAATAATAAACTAAACAAATAACTGCATAAACGTATGTCCGATCGACGCCTTCTCGCTAATTGCATGAATGTACATATGCAGCCTGATCTCGACCAATTCATTTGCGCGGCTATAGATGGACTTTCGAGAAGAGTAAAAGGGAAAGCAATTAATATTCATCAAGCTCAATGGATATATGTATATGTACATATATACATTTATTGCGCGTATGTTATACATTACGGAACAATGCGTTGATGCGTTTCTTCAATTGACGATTTACTATTTATCGTGTCGGATATAAATTTTCGAATAAAGAACTTTAGCCAATTAATAAAGCCACCGATTTTTCAAAGCAGTTCAACTAATGAAAGATAAATATGTTTTTTCACAGAAACGTAAAGTTCACTTTATTCGTTTCGACAACAACAGCGATTAACATTGAGCGAATATTTTTTTAACTGACGTGAAATTATTGTAAAATAAAATAAGTATTTTGAGTTCCTTATAAGCCTTCTAATTGCGCGTAACTTCTTAACGCGTGAAAATTATCTCTTCGTATTTAAAAATTAAGTGCTAAGCAATAATTTTACATTCGATAAATAATTTTTATAACATTTCAAACATTTCAAAATAATATTACGTTTCATTTCTTATTTGTACGCGGAAGATTCTTTACTTTCTACATTCGAAATAGCCGAAGTATATATTTTGGAATAATACATAAGACTTGAGACATAAGACCAGTTTTAATTGACGATAAATTTGAATTGAATATATTTGAAATATTTGAAATTTTGTTTTGTCAATACAAATGTTTTATTTTTAATGCAGCGAAACTATCGCATTTAGATCTTGAAAGTTTCATGTAATTTTTAACTGATAATTGAAACTTCCCTAGTAAAATACAAATATATATCTTATTTATAATTTCGTATAATAACAAATATTGCCTGTTGCGAATTTTATAATGCTTAGCCGTACTTATAGTCCCGTATATGTGCTCTTGCCTCTTAAAATTTGGAACGTTTCTATGTGTACGATGAAAGTATTTTTAATAAACAATATTTTCGTTTAATCGAGAAACTCGTACTTATCGAGTTAATAATGCGGATAAGAGTATAAAATATCGCGTGGTGAATTAAAGACGAAAAAAAGGCCATCACACGAGTATCCCGTTCAAACGCTATTGCGTGCCGCATTCTTGTACAATATAGTATTCATAAACGTACGCCATGAAGCACTGATGTATTCGTATTTACAAGTATCTTATCACGTATTTTCCATTTTTGTAAATATAAATTCTCGGTATCTTAATTTCATCAACTGAATTTATTGAGTATTGTAGTCCCCTCGATGGGAATTTTTTAGTCGAAAAATTTTGTAGTATTTTTTTTTAGAAAATAATATTAAAATATACTAGTTAGATATTTTAAGATAATGTATATATGCGTGTATAGTCAGATCTAATGCTTTACAGTAATATTAAAAAAGAAATTCGTTTGAAAGAATATATGTGGTTCGTTCATAGTTACTGTAAATAGATAATAACAGAATTGTTAACTTTATGATCAGTGATAAAAGCAACATATTTTTCATTCGAATGATTACAGACCTTAAGATATTATTCGAGCGGATACTATGAAATGAATCTCTTCTGAACTTTTAGTAAAATTATCATGACTTTTCTAATAATTTCTACGCCTTTATATTTGAAAATGAAAATATATGCTGTCACGTTCGAAACTGATCTACTTTCTTTACTTACCTTTGCATTTCAAAATAGTTTACGAAAATATAACCGCAGGCGCATACGAATATCATGAAACTAACGAAATAACATAATACGGATGTTCAAATGGCTCTACATCAACCACGTTTGACGTCTCATAAAATGCATCCGTCGAGCAAATCCCTTCCGAGTTGTGCTTCATGCGCATGCGTAAAAAAGCGAGTGCCGCTTAATTAGATACAACGTTCGAAAGTCAAATGGGCCTCGGTGGTCGGTAATGTCTGTCAGATTATTAATTAAGCACATGCTCAGTGTCGTAATAACAGGAGGTGAAACTCGGCGGTTACGGTTTATCGGATTTTCATCGGGTCGTATCGCGGTATGCGGTAAAGCGAGTCTTTCTCCATGAATTATAAGTTTCACTTCTAAAATTTATCCTTGAGATTTTCCTTCTCTTTCGAGGATAACATGTTGAGCTTTTTCAGATGCTCCTACATTTCGGGTAAAAGATTTACACACTGGTGCGACTAGTTTCGCGATATTGTTATTGTTATTCTATGCAGGAATCTAATTATTGTGGGATAACTCGAGAAATACATTTCATCGATAAATCACAAAAATACCGCGCGTATTGATTTGCGTAATTATTTTGTATGCCAAGGAAAAATTTATTCGTTAAAAATAACGACTTAATCAAGAAATTGTATTAGACACAGAACATTCGGTTTTTGAATTTCTTTAAGTCATAGTGGCTCAGTCCACTCACGACTTGTAATAAGTGTACATATTTGAATAATTATAATGTATAACCTGACAACCCTAAAATTGAACTACACTTTTATTTAATAAAAATATTTTTTGATATTTTGAACAAACTTAATAAATTATATTTATCATTTTCCTACTTTCTCGAATTTTTAGAAAAATCTGAAATATCTTTTTACGATACAAACATTCGAAACTAGATCGCAAATTAGATTAGATTTAATAAAAAAGTTATTCATTTCGTAACCTTAAATGTGAATGTATAAATTTCATTAATTAGTTGTGAGTTGAAATATATTTCTCACATTCAATTAAAATATCATTATTCTATTTTATACTTTCGTGGATATCGTTATGAAAGAAATTTTTCATAACGATCTTTTATAACGGTTGAAGCATATACATAATGAAAAAATTTGCTTTTCATCTGCAAAATATAAATTAATTTAGAAAACTTCTCTGAATGAAACGGAGAAAACTTCACAAACGTGAAGTTCCGATCTGCCATAAAAAGGAACGGAAATCAAAAGTCTTCGCGTAATTTAATAAATAATAACACGAGGTCGTTCTCATAATACGTTCTCCGAATAAAACAATTAAAAGGATATTATAAACTCGTACAATGATGTACTTATCAGATTCTCCTTCAGTAACGAATGAAAACTTTAGTTTCGTATTGACAAAGTCAAACTTGAAAATTTTTTGACAGAAGTAATTTTCTTGCAAACGCGACCGAGAATAATTGTATATTTGGATCCTGTGTTTTTTATCCACATAAAATCTCTTAATACCTCTCAGCAAGACTACGATGTAATTTAGAATCTAAATGTAACTTGTTTGCCTTGAATGGCTTAACAAAAATATTCGTATCTATTCTAGAATTATCAATTCTTCGTTTGTTCTTCGATCATTTGTTTTGCATTTGTACAGTGACAGAGAATAAAGAACTTTGACGCATAAAACAAAAATAATCATGTGCACAAACGGTATTATCCATACGATTAACATTTGGATATACGTATGTATTGGTAGAGGAAGTATATATTATGTATAGGAAGCATTTAAAGATATATATTAAGATTACAATTTAAAAATTCTATTATTGTTATTTAATAGTCTTAGAACTCGAGTATTATTATAAGTTTTAGTACGAACATAAATTGCACCTAAAAACTGTTGTGTACCCATACAAAGAAAGCTTTTTAAGCGGATCATGCAGTTAAATTCACGTTATCGATGTGGACAAAAAGGAAAATGGAATATTTTGTTATTTCATTATTTAACGCGAAAAACACTTTTGACAATGCAGTCTATATGCAATAAATATATTTATGCGTACTAAATAGATCAAGATTGCTTAATTTACAATGAAATTTTAAGTTGTCGGAGTAAATTTACCGAGTTTTTTTCTATTCGCATTTTAAAGAAACATTTCACGATCTTTTCTGAACTTCCAGTCATCGATAAAAGCCTCGGCGTTAAAATATCCTCTCTTCGACCATATTACTGCAGTAGATGCACGTTGCACGTCATTTTTCTTTCACGAAAGGACTGCAAAGGCGCTACCAAATACCACCTATAAATTCTGCAATTTTTGCAGCTGAAACAATTGTCAGCAATCATTAAGAAAGACCGAATGTGAACTTTCCATAGTTTCAAATTACTTATTGTAGCTACCGATTTATGTTAGAACATGAAATCATGTCCTTGCGATCTTCGTCGAAGTATTAGTTTATATTATTCTTTATTACATTGCTCGATAGGTACAAAATATTAAAATACTACAGCGGTAAGAGTCAATATCAAAGACGAATTATGCTTCCTCGAATTTCTCGCAAATGCAATAAAAGGTCGCTTATCACGTAGAGGCAAACACGTGATATTCGAATAAACATGCTCAATACTAATCTTGGAATTTCCGATATGCACTCACAGTTCACCAATAACGATATTTACTCGATTTTTCTGTGATTTTGTGTATATTCACTAGCGAACGATGGTAAGGTACAACGTGCATTTCCGCTTGCTGAATTTCCTCTTTGTAATTTAAATCCTTTTGCCAGTATCGATACTTTTCAAAGTTCTCCGTAACTTGAAAGGAATCGCAAAAATATGCTTCAACGTCGTTGTACTTCGTTTTTACAATAAAGTAATTCAAACTCCTGCAAAGTTAATTCTTGAAATTTTTATGTAAGTTTTGCAACTGAAGCTTATGAAATCCATTTCATCGTGTATTTCTTTCTAAATGCTACTCTATGGGCTAATCATAAACTCGTTTGTCGGTGACTTTTACGACACGAATTATTACCAAAGTACTTTTTTAAATCACGATGGAATGTGAATGTTGAATCGTTGAATCTCTAGGAATTGCACAGCAGATTTTAAATAATTTTCAAACGAGACCGATAATCAAAATGCAGGATTCAAGGCTCAGTCGTAGTTTAAATATGGTACGATCGTAAGTGCGAAAAATTCAACTAATTAATGCATTGAATTCTCATGAAGAGGCCGATCGATACGCAATTCCAGAGAAGATAATATGCTTTCGGTGAGTGGAGCCACCAAACTCCACTCACTCGGTTCTTTACACTTTACAAGAAGAAGAATAAGTTAGACCCCGAAAAACGTTAACTTTCCCGAGTGCGCATAAACTTACGGCAACTGATGACTCGTAAAAACAAAACAGCCTGGATTATTAAATGACGTGACGCTACAATAACGAGCGTTCGAAAGGAACAACGAAAATAAACACTTTGCACGAAACTTTGCAAGAAACCCCATAAAAGCACCCTATGAAAAAGTGACCTCATTCGTACACTATTCGTCCTTCTTTTCCATTTATTGTCGCCACCGACTCGGCCTTTACTTCCTTTTTCCGACAAATTCTTCCGCGATTCTAACCGAGCTTGCAACTTTGACGAAGCACGTACAGTAGTTGCACATCCCTCGGAAATACCCAGTACAGCTTTATGCTTTATTTGCGCTGATACCACCATTTTGCCCGGGCTCTAGAGCTTCTTTTTTCACTGGTCTTTACGATGATTGGCCTCTTTTCTCTTCATTAGTTTTCAAATTATCTCTCTTTGGTTTCTCGAATAATACATCTTTATCCCGATAATTAACCGAGCTGTCGCATGCTTTATGACTCTTAATTAGTCTTGCCTGTTTGCTATTCCACGCACTTGTGCATTCGTAAAATAGTTACTATGAACCACCACAGTTAGTTTATTAATAGGTAATGTTTTAACTCTAAATGACCTTCGGGCGTAATAAACCCCGTTGGTTTCACCATCGTAATATAAAATGGTATCTTTAAGAATGATTGCCGGCAAAATCATTAGAGAATCGGTGCCTAAAAGGTGTATAACAATCGCTGTAATGAATCTCATACAAGGAGCATTAATTTCTATTCGAATATTCAATTCCGATTGGTTCAAACTGATTCCTCGTTAAATTAGAATTACAACGACCAGGAAGCAAACAAGAAGCAAACAAGAAGCTCTGAGATTTGTTACGAAGAGATAGGAAATCGCATCAAAGTAATCCGATCCGCCTGGAGAAATTGCGCCCTACGCTTCTCGACCTTCACTCTTGTTTGAAAAAAATTAGAAGGCACACGCCTGCCACAGAAGAAGCGTTTGGCACACGCGGCACAATCGCGCTAGGATTGTGAGAACACGCGAAAATTAATGAGGAAGCTACCGCTTCTGCATAAGATTAATGAAACGCTCGGCCGCGAGAAAGTAAGGCGAGCGAACGAGAGAAAGGGACGATAAAATGCAGGAGTCCCTATTTGTGCACACGGGCCCCGTGTTTTCACTCGGATGAGTTGCCACGATTTGCAACCACGCGATTATTTATAATGACGGGCGTGACTTCTTTCGACGACGCTTTAGCCTTTGTTCCTCAAATCGCTGATGAATGTGGGCCTTTTTCTACAATGTGAATTATGTTCTGTCGAGAAAATACCGATTGATAAATCGATGCCTTTTCTGCTCTCTGTTGTAATGCAAAAGTGCATTATTGTTAAACTCGAAGCATTCATTTGAGCTTGTTAATGTGGCCTCTTTATTATTCGTTCATCTGAAATTTTGAATGATTTTGTTAGCAGCGGAATTTGAATTTTGGAAGAATAGTGTTAGATTAAAATACGTGCCATTCGAATGCTCCAACATTTATTCAAGGTAATTAATTTAGAATTCACAACGTAATAATGGTACAAAAATACGACTATAATCAAGCAATGCAAGGTTCTTCCTATTAAAAAGGTTTTTAAATTCAGATTTTCGTCGGTAGATGTTAGACCATTTATAACTCAGATTTTTTAAAGAGCCAACCGCGAAATATATTTACGTTACGCACTACAGTCCATAGGATGAAATTTATTATTTCGTAGTTAATAAGAGAAGAACGTGGAATAAAATAATTAAAATTCTACGTGCAACAAGATTTTATTACGAAAAAATACATTTTTTGCTCATTTTGTAACTTTTAACAATTTTTCATCAATAATTTTCATACGAATAAGTTCAATTCTGCTTCATTTTGATAAAAATAAAAAATTATCGTGAACTTCTTTGGCTGAAATTATCGATTGCGCGAAGGAACAACAGTGAAAAGAATAATTTATTGGTTTAATAAATTCATAAATTTATGAAATATATTTTCATGTTAATAGGAACTTTGGATAATGAATTCCTATTATAGAATATTCGAAGGTCTACTGGTGAAGAGATCTTTGATTTTGGAGCAAAATTTATGTTTTGGATTACAAGACAGTTTAAAGGAAATAATGTATTAAATGTGAAATAAAAGTGAATCCGCCTCCACTGTCTAAAACTTTGTATTTTTATTAAAGGAAAGACCAGTAAATCATACGTCCAGGATTTTCTTAACTAAGTTAATCAACCACGAGTGATAAAGAGGGCTTTTCGCAAGAAAATAATGATTTTCCTTTGATAATGAAGCATTTGCTGGATAATGTTTTAAAAATAATCAACAATTATATCTCCCCCCTAAATGTATTCATCGTCAAATGACAATTCAGCGTCCATTTTTATGTAAAGACGAAAGCTATTGATTCACAGGAAATGGATACTTAATAGGAAAATACGCGACATAAGCACGTAAACTCGATGGATGGACCTGAAGTTACGACATGATTTACGCTCTGGTTATAATTTAATGTTAAAAAAATACATTTAAAATATAATCTGAGTTTACGTTCGTCGTATTTTCATTGACGGTCCTTCAAGAATTTATCAATTACTAGTAATTTTTGCTACGTAAAAATTGAGCACAGATTTTTTAACTGAAATAGTAATCATTTCATGTTGATAAATTCTAAGCCTAACGAGAAGATCTTGATGACAATGCGTTCGTTACTTCAACGTAAGATACTCTACTTATGTTGCAACGTTCAACTTATATTGTATAGTTTCACGTGAAATATGAATCATAAAATGTTTACATACCGTTTCGTAAATTACGTAATAAAAACTATTTCTTTGTTTGCACACTCTCGTATTTGTATTCTGATTATTACGCGTGAATAGATAATATTTTACAATTAGACTCTTAATGATTAATGACTTATTTAGTTTTTAAATTTATGAAACACTGCGATAAGCAAACTCTAGTTTTTTACCACTACATTACAACAAAGTTCAGCGTCTGAATTCTGAGTTCTTAAATTTGATCAAAATAAAATACTTAGTGTACATATTCTCTAACAAAGTTACAGAAAAATACACTTATTAGTCAAACGAATGTTTTATGAAATTTTCAATTAATTTTATCAATTTTATGAATCAGGTATATAAATTAAGCTCAACGCTAGAAGAAAAGCGACTGAATTTGTACAATATCGTTAGCATTTAATAAATATATCTTTTATAGTAAATTTATTGACGGAAATATTTGATTCGTATTTACAATAACGTGCATCTGCTTTTTTTCTAATATAATAATCATTATACAGCATCTAGTAAAATTTCTAGCTTTTACTTTTTGTCTCCTAAGATAGTCAGTTAATGAGGTCCTTACAATGTACCTGTTCTTTTTTTACTAGTTGACGTTTTTTACTACAATTATCCGAGCGAACTGCGATTTTAATTAGCGAGAGTTTGCAATAATTAACTTCAGAAATTAAATTATTTTAGATCTGCCTTGTCATACGTAACTACGTGAACATATATTTTTTTAGAAATTAACTTTCGGTGCTCTATTTATGAAGTTCGGTTACAATTTAATTAATTATTGTTTCTAATTCTGAATGAACTCACTACGGCTATCGAACATTTAAAGGGAGATAAGTTATCGTCCCAGTTAGTTATTTATATTGTTTATAGTATTCCATTTGCCAAGTAATGCAGCCTTTGTTTTTCATACTAGATAAACTATATGTGCATTGGTAAGTAGAATGGTTACACACGAGTTACGTCATTTTTTGTCGCTTTTGTTTTACTTTGATAATTTTAATACTCATCGATAGTGTTTCTTAATTTTAAAGAACTTTTCGCATTATATATCAGATTTTATTTCACATGAGCTTTTGTTCTATTAATATAAATTTATAACTACAACTATTAACAAAGTAAACAGTTAATTTTTTCATGTTTCTTAGACAGTTCTCTTCTATGGATATCAGGATCATCTGTGATCCATGCTTATGTACATTTTACATTTTAATCTTAAATATATAGTATACAATTTATATGTTTATAAATGTTTATAAATCAGACCTCTAACTCAAAATTTATTAACTTTCTATGCAAATTAATTCCCACGTTCAAATATATTTCTTCTGAAAGATTTACACAAATAATAATGATACCGATATTAAATATAATTAAATTAACAATAATGATATTCAAAGTATATAATATGTGGAAAGGCTGATTTTTTGTTCAACGTCAATTAATGTCTCAATAATAGTTTCAGTTATAATATTCAGTTAAACGAGATAAAATAAGGATATCAAACATACTTTTATTGCAAAAAATTTTCATTACATAAAATACATACGGTTATATAAGTATGCATTGGATACTAAAATGAACGGCATTTGCAAGTAATGTTAGTATGAATTTAGTCAGGCACGTATAACACTAATCCTTTTTCCAATAATGTAACTTCATTTCTATTTTATCGTTACTCATATTAATTTCAATATTTTCACATAAATGAGTATTCCTATTTTAATCAGTACGAAGTGAACAATATTGTTATTGAAAAATTGTATTTGCTAAATATATCCAAACAAAATTAGAAGCCTTTTTTTAAAATAGAATAGAAAATTACGAGTGTCTCATAACCAATGTCAGTAAAAAAATATACAGATCGAGAGATAAATTTCTCGTGAAGCTGATGAGTTATAATATTTATACGAAAATAACGTGAACATTCGGGGTCAATATTTCATACGACGGCTTCATTATCTAATCTAACTTATGTTTTTCATGAAAACATCACGTTAACTCTCACAATATATCAAAAGTGATAGCTCTCAACGTTTCTGGCATAAAGTCTATAAATAAAGTGAAGCCTATAATGTAAGTCCATACACATCGAAAATGAAGAAAAACGGAAGAATACAAGTGCCAACGTTCAGTTCCTCAATTATCGGTTTGGAAATAATCTCGTGGTTAAAATAAATTCGTTCCGACGAAATTGTTCGTAAAAGATCAGCTAATTACGAACGATATGGGTTTTCGGTATCATAAATGATCGTAATAATGAGCAAAATACAATCTAGGATCTTACATCTCTTGTCAGTAATAGATTAATACACATATATATATATAGCCTTTGCTGTTAATTGTATAACCTTATGTAAGCCTGGAGGTAACTATAAATTTGATATTAATTCATGCTAAAACACAGTCTCGTTTTTATTAATTTTCGATGTATTATTTAATTTTTGAAGAACTCATAGTTTGCAGAATTTTCACAAAATGATATTTGTGCTTTTGCTCGTTTAAGAATGTAGAACTATTTTCGTGAGGTTTCTCTTAATATAGATTTAATATTATTATTAATCGCATATTATTCATAATTGTACAATAATTATATTTTCTTCATTTTTCAATGATCCTGAGTTATCCAAACCACAGATATATATATATATATAGAAATACACTTTTCCCATGAATGTAACATGATGCATGAAATTCAAAAACATAGCTTTGTGCAAAGATGTCACACGAGAATGAAATTTCAATTTACAGAATTTGAAATTGTGATGCTCGACATACACCTGGTGTCGTTAATTTAATTAATCCAACAGTTGATACGGAAATGCTACTGTTCGAAACGATTCCTGTTTTTAAATCTTTTCAAACGTTTATTTCCATTCGTTCCAAAATTTTACAACCAAAAATCTTCTTTAGCCGCTACAAAACACGCCTAATACCTAATATATACTAACTTATCTTGAGAGAGAGAGAGAGGGCGCAGATATTATGGATTTATCTCTTGAACTCTCTTTCTCAAACTTCCTTTCTCATCCTTAATGGACTGCCTCCTAGCACGCAGGCAAGAGATATAGAGGAAATCCAACGCGTGCACGAACTCGTAAGCGAGCTTCTCACGTAGTTGTTCCCTCGCGGGATTCATTTGGAGATTCTTCAGCTAGAGGATATTGGCCTACTGCCAAGGATTCCACATACATGCGTACGTGTAAGTTTAAGGATAGCCCGCGGTTAGCTCGTTAGGTCGAAAAAGGGAAGAGCGTATGACTTTTAAATACCCTTCTAATTACTATTTAAACTCGGCCCGTCGAAATGCAAAGGAGAGTTCTGACATCTTTTTCATGCGTTGATTTTCTTTTTGCTCTTTACAAGGAGAGAATCCACGAATGTCGAGAAGGCACCAGGTACAGTGAGTTCTTTCTTTGAATTTTTCACTTTTTAGTTAATTTACGATGATGTACGTCAGAAAAGTAAACTTCAACTTTTTCACAAATTTCTTTTGTGAAAATGAGAGATAAAATTTTTGTTTTGTTCTCGCTTCAAAGTTATTACTTTTACTAAGCGTCCTATTACAAAGTCAAGTACTAGGTTGATACGTGTGAAAAACCTAGCTATCCCTAGACATTTTTTTATACGCGTGTTCCTTTAAGCTAAGGACCCCGTATATGTAGAGTTTTATATGAAATTGCAGGACAGGTTTATTTGCTTTTTTAGTTATGAAACTGTTAGAAATCCATTTTTGTGAGGTTAGTTTTAGTTCTTCTTAATATTTATCGAAGCACGTTTACTCGTAATATTAATAATTTAGAATGAAAATGTTAATACATTGACTAGAGTGGATTTTTTATGGTAAGGCGGAATGCATTATATACCAAGAAGTACTAATCCACGTAACTATTAAATTTCATTATGAACTGTAAACTAGCGTACTAAAGTTTAGAATATTATTAGCCATTGCATCCACGTTTAATAAATACACATTTGTTAAATAACAGTCTCAATTTATTGCTACACGGATAAGAATAGGTAACCTCAAAGAATACAATTTATTACCTACACTGAAATTTAACTTTACCCAAATTCTACAAATAATACTGAAACTTACTATTTACCGAGGGATGCAAATACATACATCACCTTGGTGCTTACATCACCTTAAGCTTCCCAAGTGTCTCTAAACTATTACGAGTTGCTGACTGGTTAACGCTCATACGCCGGTTTCATCCGACGAGATTCGTATCAACGTAATATATTTATGAATATTTCGCGGTGAAAGAATCCTCGAGGAAAAATTTCCTTTTTATGCTAGTAATATGGTTGCTTTTAGGCATCTAGTTGCAAGAGCAGTTTTTGAAAGTCACTAAAAGTACGGATAACAAACCGAGTCTCGATTGCAGAGAACGAATAAAATAACTTCTTAACTTAGGTACGTAGTTGTAAGGATAAGCCAAGCACTGATAACAATACGTATCAGATAGAATAAATAAGGGATTCTCGGTTGTGCGGTCGCGTAACGATTGTAAGCGCACGCAAGCGCAAAATTCTGTTTCCTACATAAATACAAGACATTACTTACGCCTACTGGAGGTGCTACTAAGCAGGTGCACTTCGGATCAGAGAGAGAGAGAGAGAGAGAGAGAGAGAGAGAGATGGAGAGAGAGAGAGATGGAGAGGAAGAAAGAAAGAACGAGAGAATGAGAGAATGAGAGAGTGAGAGATTCAGTGCAAAGCGTGTGTTTTGTTGTGTATTACATTGATAAATAAACTTGATCCAAATGTATATTCTATCTACAAGATTAAAGAATTCTTTAATTACTTAATATAACAATAGCTCAAGGCTAATTGTGATGATCTAAAGGATTCGATCGACAAATTTTATAATAATTACTCGTGAATAAGATTAATAGGTGAATAGACCTACAAATAATTGGAATATAGGGAATTCTATTCAAAGATTTGTTGATTTAGAAAGGAGTACCGACAAATTAGAAAGTTTTATTTGTACTATACGGTTACTTCTATTTTTTGTGTTAATTCTTTTAAGCCATCCGTAATGAAAGTCTGCAATTAATCATTTCCTGAATTTTGTTTCATGTGATAAATGAAAGGACAAGTTATATTCAAGTCTAAAACTATCGTTGTTCGTACATTTAAATATTTAGAAAAAATGTCTGAATATAAGCTTAAGTACTACACGGATTCGTATCTACCATCTCGTTATGATGACTTTAAGGGAGAACATTCCATTGAAATTTTCATATTTTCATTTGAAAATGTGTGTTATTACGTGAGTAGGCCAAAAAATGGATATCAATATTATACTACTAAATGAAAGTGTTTCATTCTTGGCTACACGTTTTATGAATTTCCAAATACTCTTTTGAAATGGCGTCAAACAAAATCGGCAGAAATAAAGTTCTCATCGACAAGTTTCAATTCCATCGACTTAATAAATTTATCGTAAGTCCGTATGGAATAAAATTGATGAGTATTTATCGATACCTCTATCGTATCTATCGATCGGCGGAAGAACTTTAGAGAAAGTGAGCTCTTGAACGAAAGTGACATATCTGAGAAAGAAATTGGCCAAATTATCATTCAAAATACTTTATGATCTTCGATATAAAACAACTATTGCTATAGATGTTCCTTGATTCATCGGCCTCAGTGTATAGACAAAAATGATAGATAAAATACTTTAATACATCTGAAACTTATTGTACCGTTAAGAGGTCTACTGTTATAATTCATAAATAAGTTATAATTACAGCTTTATAGTATAACAGTATACTTACTTTTACATTTTAATCTAAATCTAAAAATCTAAACAGAGTAGTTCACTTCGCTCTAGGCTTCCTTTACAAATCTTATGAAGATTCAACGATTCGACAGCAGAAGATGTCAATTTCTTCTATTTTGAATCTTACAGCTGGTACTAAAACAAGGAATAAGACCGGTTTTTAAGGTGCAAACAATTTGAATTTCGTCATAATTCCAGTTTATAAAAAATAACTACATCATTTTCGTGATTATATTCACTAAAATTTCAAAATGATTAGTGAATCACTTTTAAAGGTGAAATCCGTCTGTCATTAAAAGATTTCAAATTTCCTTTCATTTCAAAGAACCCTCGTCCTATTAATTCTTTGAGTACGAGTCCGAATATCATGAACATCATTACTTTTCATTTTTCAATCTTTTGCAATTCACACTTAGTGAATTTTATTTAAGACGTAAAACTTATAAAATTTAAAAGATTAAACATCCAAAAAAAGTTTCAATAAAAAAGTAAAATGTATACGTTATTAGTGTAACATAATATTTGCACTATTATTCAGAAGATAATATTAAGATTATTGTAGATTTATTGATTGATGACCGTAATACATTATAAGTGATGTATAGTACATTATCAGAGTTGTCAGTTGGCTGTTGCTACTCATCAATTACCCAACCCTTATCATCATAAACATATAGATTACGAATAAACTGCTGCAAAAATTTATTAGACCCTTACAATTTTACCGACTTAATTATCAACAAATTCTGAAAAGAGCTAAATATATATATATATATATATATATATATATATAATACGTATTCTTTTTATTTTTAATCACGATATAAATCAATCATATAAATGAATTAATTCATAAAGTTTTTATTTAAATATGTAAGATTTTCATCCACGTGTAATTAAATATTACACATTATTAAATTTAAATAAAATCTTTGAATTAAAAGAACACTTTTCTGTATTATTAATTCATGTAATATACCAGTCATTCTTATTGAATTTTAGATGAAACGATTCAAATTCTTATAATTGCATTTATGAACTGAATTAATATACATACGTATTAACGTTGTTCGTTATTTAGAAAATCGAATGATAATTCTAATTAGTGAGCTAATGAATTTATAATCGTGTTATTGTGAAATTAGAGCACAAATTATAGATTTTTCGCAAGTAACAAACAAGTTTATTACGACTTAATCTGAAACTATAAACATAACCTGCATTATAAATCAATTGAATACACGTGAATGTTGTTTACATGTACCTTACAACTTCAAATCCGTACTCACGAAATTAGAAACTGTATAGACAGAGACTAGTTATTAGTATTATAATCACGTCCATGTAGAACAATATTAAACGAAAGCAATCGTGTATGTGCGCGCGAGCGCGCATTTGCTTACGCATGCGCAGATATGCTCATCTAAACCGGCACACTCTCAGACTAAATCTAACATGGGGTTTCGTACATTAACTAGCCAGCCATACGTACGAGAATATACATACGCTTTAAACGGAAACTTGATGTTATATATTCACTGATTCGATGCAACACGGTTTTACGTTGTTCCACATTTCGTAGGGGAATTTCATATTTAATATTTAATATTCGCTCGATGCGCGCAATCATGAATAGTAAAAAATTAAAGTATTTAAAAAATGTTTTTGCGCTTAGCTGACGATCTGAGCGAAACGTATTATTCGTTTTTTCGTAGACATATTCGCTTTCGGTCGAAGAGTTGGTTAAACTCTGATTTCATTCGAATACTGTTATTTCTAATCGTCGTAGTTTCTAAATGCAATGAATTGGAAATACAATTGATAGTCTGAAATGAGACAATTATTAATATTACTAAATGTTAACCTATTCTTGTATCCGTCAAAGCGTGATGAATTAAAGCTTAAAAATATGAAAGTTGATTACTTGATAACTTACACATTTGTATTTCTAAATATTATTATAACACAGTGAGCGCCGAGTAATAAAAAGAGATAATTCTGATTGGAACTCTTAAAGCAGAACTTTTACGAAATATAATTGTACGACTTAATGTAATAATATATAATATCTAATATACCGAGAAACATTTTGTGTTTTTAAATTATATACGCAAAAAAATTAGAAAATAGGTTGTTTTATTGTTTTTTCAAATTAATCTTTTACGAATTAATTTTAATAATTAAAAAATCATTTAAGAAATTTAAAGTATGCGAACGAACTTGTTAAAAGAAGTTAGTGGATATTACATTTTAACGAAAATGTGCGCCACGATTCGTCAAAATTATATTATTATGAATTATTAATTATAAAGTTGTACGATTATTCCTCTTTAGATTTTATTTCTGTAAATAATTGGGTATAATTTAGTAGTGCGTGTCTAATAAGCCAAGGGACATAATATAACGATGAATATTTATTCGTGTAACTTTGTTTACGCTAAGATAAATGCTATTTACTTTCATAATTGAAAGAACAACTTCCTTATAATAACTGAAATTCTAAATAATTTTAAGCCAAACAATGAAAAAAACGTTAAATGTATTCGAGATAACAATTTTAATTGAGAAAACAAAATTTTAAGCCCCGAGAAAACTTTGGATAACTTTGAAGATTTTTCGTTAACATAAGAGAAAAAGAAAGAAAGGTTGGACAACTTGCGTCGATCTACTAAATGTTGAATCAGCTATTCGTGTATGGATCTAAAGTCAAGGAAAGGATGAATAATTGTTCCGGTCCCCAAGGTAGAAGACTATAAGTCCGCACGAGTCTTCAATTTTGCCTCTTGGCACCAATTATTTCGCAATGCAATCTTTTATTTTAATTTTGACAGATTTATATAGCGAGAGACTCGTAAAAATATGTAAATTTTGGTTTACTTGCGTTTAGCCTAAGTAAGACTCCGTTGTCTTCGTAATCTATAATAAATTAAATTTTTTTAACTTATGGATGATTTGCATTAAAGTGCTCAAACCTTAACTGCATTAGACCTGGAAGTTATGTTAAAATAATTTTTTAATTTTTACAATTTTATCTGAAAAATCAATTTTATTCACATCTATAATGTTATAATCTAACTTATTTAGTAGTGTCATCGTTTTGTAAGTCACTGACTTGTAATTGAATACGCGTATGAATAAATATCTTCCTATAATTAAACTTTTCATAAAGAATTAAAACAAAAATTCAAATAATTTATCAATATTACGTATAAATATTTGTTTTGAAGTTTAAATTGCCTTCTTATAAATATAGAATTTCATAGGGATCATGAAAAATATTGAAAATTATAAAATCTACGACATTACGTATGAAAGTAGCAGAACGCGGTGTGTGTGTGTGTGTGTGTGTGGAAGGGGAGCGATCGTCATTACATCGCAATTATTTTTTCGTATTTCTTCGTATTTCGTCGAGGCTGGAAACGTTTGCCCTTTACACACGCCCGTTTTGATATTGGGGAATACCACGCGGTATTCCATATGTAATTCCGCTTAAACGCAGCACTCATCCTGAGTTATCTGCTCTGCTTGCAACCAGGCCCCGTTAATCAACTCGTTTTTCTCGAAAACCGTACTTACCAATATCAGGATAAGTACGATAAAGAGGAAAATGAGGTAATTGACAGAGTAAACAAAAAATACCTTCGCTTCAATAATATTATTGAAAGTTGAAATCAAAGTCCCTTGTTGTCCACTGCTGTAGCGAGAAAAGAGAGTCAGTCGACTTATCAATTTGTCCGAGGAATTTGTTTTCCTCGTCGCTTTCTTTTCTTTCGGAGCATTTCATTGACTTCGGCACAAGGTATAGCCTCCACTCACCGTACGTATATCGCTCACTTGTTCAACGTGTTCTCCGGTACCTCCACCAATCCCTTGTGTAGGATTTTCGTAATAGTACTTTTCTACTTTATCCCATTTCGCTTTGCTCGAGCTCTTCAAGACAACTTTGTTTTAGCATTTTTCAAATCTGACGGACTAATAGAAACTGCGACTTCCGCACGCCACGAATGAGTTGTAAATCATGAGCACATGTGTGCCCATACAAATGTATCGGCATATCATTGTACATATTGAAACATCAATGATTGCGATTTACTCTACTCTCCATGATTTGCCATGTACGAATTAATTTAAAATGGGTTTGCTTATTAAGATTATAAAATTAGAAAATTTAATTAATAAGTTTAAGTAAATGCAGCTGTTATTAATTAAACGCATTAATTAGAAATTCATTAAAGCTTCTAAAGCATTTCCAAAGATCGGCAATGACAATATTACATTAGCCGTTCCAAATTTCGAGTTTTCTTTTTATATTGTGTAAAAAATAGTTTCAAATCACTAATCAGGCGTTGTTACGAAGATTTTATCTTTACTGTCGTCCGTCCAATACTGATAGTTGTTCAGTCTGATCTTCTGATATGCAAATATATGTACATGACACGCATGTGCATTCACTGCTTTCACGTGTGTGCATAAATTTGCGTACGTACGCACAAGAGCGAAAGTATGTTTTAATTGCGGTATGGAAAAATAATGCGTATACGTACTCACTGTAGGCCGTATTACGAGTAAATTATAGTTCGCGATTAAAACGAGTTACATTGGCACGAAGTCTTCCTTTTATTCTACAAAATTGAATATTTGTCGATAAGTTTCGTAATTAAGGAGGTAGAAAAGAGAGAAATCGTTGGCTATTGTCAACTCGATACGAAACTCGTGGTTTAATCAAATTGAATACGGTCCGTTCAAGTTTGTGCCTAAACTTGAAAGGAAAAAAATTGTCGAAGTGAAACATTCTCCGCAGTTACAAAAATAATTGGTGCGAGAACTTTACGATGTCGACGTCGTCGGTGTTGTCGCTACAAATGAAAAAAGAAAACGCTTGGTGACCCAATTTCTGATTTTATTTTTTCCACGACAATCTGCAACGAGGAAAATCCTTTTATTCCCTTTCTAATCTCAAATGCAAAAGCTTTTGAAAAAAGATAAGCACTTGCACTTCTTGTAGGATGAAAATGCTATGAAACTCTAAAATGCTCAGTTGCTTCTCTACGTAATTGTAACTTACCACGGCAATAACAATTTCAATTGCTTTAATTTGGTCACTTGGTTATAGCTAATTACAAAACTGACAAATTAGGTTACCCAGTTCGTCAATGGATAAATAATGGAAAATACTTATTGCCCGAGTTATGTATCTTGCTTTGTTTTTTTTTTTTAGAAAAATTTAGACTTTGGTATCATAAAAATGTTTTTTAAATGAAATCAAACTCTATTTCATTCATTTTCATTTTTAAAACAAAATGAACGCAAAATTAAAAGTTAAAAATTAAATTAAAATACATGACTAAATCAGGAAAGACTTCGACTTGGAATAAGAACTAAAATTAAACTCAGATTGCAGTTTTCTTTTGGTTTTATTAGAATTGACTTTTCTTTAAATACTCCTTCGCTTTAAATTTGAGTTTTTCAGAGAATTTTGATTAGTTTTAAAGCTTTAATAAAAAAAAAAGCTAGCCTACAATTAAAGTTTTAATCTCAACAAATGCTACAGAAATACTTTTCTACTTTCTAATGGTTTGTTTATATTTGCGAAACTAACTTTTGTGAAAAAAAAAGAAAAAGATGAGAAATCAAACTTTCCTAGACTAATTTGAAATGCATTAAATGCCAATATAGACAAACATTTTAAATCAAATGAAACTTTATTTCAAATATTAATCTCAAGTATTTCATGATTGTATATATAAAATTTTAAATATATCTATAGAAATTAAATAATGAAATACAAAAAAATCAGACAATAATCATACTAATGAGAATTTCAATCATAATAATTAGAGAAATCTGAATACCTCGGTTTCTAATCAAACCGTCTGTTAATTTGTTAAATCAAAATAATACGAACGCTCAATACCAAACGAACATTTGTTGTCATTACCATTATCATCGTTATTTCTGCTTAATACATAACACATTCTTAAATACATGTTCAGCTTCGATTTTAGATCCTCGTGATAATAATTAATGATGTAAATCAGAATGATATCGTAAATTATTATTTAGGTTGCAACTCAAATAAAAGGAGAAACATAGTTAAGTGCTCATGGGTAATCGGTCATTAGTCGTCGTGATAATAATTACGTCTACGCTCCCGCATACAACCGCGGAAATTAATTTCTTGGGGGTTGTTTAGCACGTACTCACTTCCGAATCACGCACAAAAATAGCAATAGCCATCTCCGGATAATCAATTCTGGACTTGTAATTACATTAGAATGTTTAATTTAACGTTCAATTTAATTTAATGAACATCACTCTTGGAAATGTTATAATTTTAACATTTCAAAACATTCGGGTACTACGATTTTCAAAATGTACAAACTAAGAGCGCTAAAAAAGATACAAAAGTGAAAGTTTTCAAATTCAAAAAGCTTTTAAGATGGAATTTGTCATTGAATTTGTTACTAGCTAATAGAAACGTAAAACATGCGTTTTTCTATATCTCAATATTACTGTTACATGATATATATGTTTATTTAAAACTTTTATCATATACTACTATAAATTTGGTAACCTTGTATTGAAAATTAAGCAAATGTTAATTCCACTATGAATTAAAAAACGTATAAGATTTTAACTCGAAATATATAAACTGAACAATGAATTTAATTAAATACAGTAATCGAAGACTTTTACATCAAAATAAGCTTTAAAATAAATTATATATTTATCAGCATTTAGAAGCATTAATGCTTTCTTTAAGCTTTCTTTAGTTTTATTGGTTTTCCTAATTATATACGACCGAAAACTATTGACTTTTCACTTTTTAATTATAAGGTTAACCTACTAAAATTTTATACAGTATAAACGGAATTACTAACTGACAGAATTCATAATCTGTTTTTGCATTAAAGATAAGTGAATAAAATAAGTGAAGCTGCAAACTAATAGTTTTAACAAAATAATTTCTAATAAGACATTAAAAATTTTGTAGCCCATATATTCTTTAAATTTAAAGTAGCACTTGATATAAATTAATGAAATATCAAAGAAGATTCACGTTTATTCGGTATAATAAAGTCAACTGATTCTAAAGCATGTTAGCTAATTTTAATGAGTACATATTACTTCGTGATAGTGGAGTAATTTTTTGAATTGGATACTTCGTTTTTAAGTGTATACCGAATAACGATCAAATTCCATCTGATAAAATATATTTTTAATGCATTTTAAATAAATAAAATAATGTACACGTAAAGCTTTCGAAATTGTAAGTTAACAATAACGATGATATACTAGATGTAACTCTGGAGGTGTAAAAATTATTTATTCCATTGCACTCTTTGTAAGCAATATATATATATATACGTATAAATTTTTGCAATGCCAGATATTATACAATACTTTGCAATTTAATCACCTTAATTTATAAAAAACTAAGTCGTATTTATGTTTCCGTAATAAGTCGCTCATACGAGTATTTGCATGCACTGAAGTAGTAATATGTCACTGAGCTGCAGGTAAACAAACATTTCCTTCGAGATAAACAGAAGTTGGTTAACAATATAAAGAAGAAGAAGAAAAAAAGCAAGGAAGCACAAGAAATTGCGAGATGCGCGCGGAGAGCCTCGAGCTTCCCTTTGTCTTCCCCTCTTAGTTCCTCAATCAACTGACAAAGAGAACAGAGAAATTGTTCGAGTTGAAGAAACACCGCAGGGAAAGGACCGAGTGTACATACGTACATGGCAGTCAGGCTAATTAAGTGCAGTGACCGTTTGTCTGTCGACCGAAATTGAGAAGGACGTCTGCGCACTTTGACGAGCCTCCGCATCTCGTTTTTGAAAAGTCGAAGTAAGGAAGTTAAAGCAGCCGACGTTGTTCCGGTAATCATTGTTGCGGGGTATTTTTATTGTGCGAGCAATTACCTCTACGCGTGAAATCAGGTAATGAAGTTATCTTGATCCACTTACGAGTGGTTCTTTCTCGAGCTTATCATTGCATCCGTGAATCACACGAGTTTAGTTATGATTTTTTAATTAAGATTATCTGCGAAAGAGAGAGAAAAGGAGACGCGAGTTGGTTAATCAAGGTAACCTCGATTTTTTCTTCGGTGTAACGATAAAAGGTTTCTAAGGTACATTATGTTGGGTAGTTTCATATTCATTTACAATTACGCTAAATTTTTGTATAAATTCGCAGTCAAAGAAAATCATTCGAGATATACCGAATAACGACAAAAACTACCCTTTGAATATAAATAACAATCTCCTTTAAAATTGTTGATACTTGTTCTTGTGATCTCTTCAAAATACTCAAAATGTTCATCACCTTTCGTTATCTCGATATCGCAACATCTGAATAAAAGCACACATATCGTTTATTGTTTATAATAATTCGTACAGTTCAGCGAAAGAAACTTGTGCGAATGTTGCGTACAATAAAATTTGATTCTTATCGCCGTTATAAACAAACAAAATCCTCCGCTACAAAGATATCCGCAACTAATTTGCAATTACGAAAAGGGTGAAGTTTTATATTCTCAATAAGCAGTTCATTAGGCTTCTATCCAAAACTAGAGTACAGGCCTTGTCCGTAAAAAAAAATAACGAGGCACATAATATCGATGGATCGTTAATGGCGTCGGACTCGCAGATTCAACAAAAAGGAAGACTCCTAGTGAGAGGATAAAAAAGACAAGCTCGAGAGAATCCAACAGAGGAGTCTGATAAGCGCAGGGCGGAAATTAAAGAGGAGGACCCCTTGAATAAGCTCACTTTTCAGATAATTTTTATCTGCCAGCCTATTTCTCTCGCCTTCTTTGTCGCTTCTTTTTAGCTGAGCCTCTTAAAAGTAGGTAGATTCCACGTGTAGATAATAGGAGATACGAGCAGAAAAAAAATGAAAAAGCAAGCGAGTGAGTGAATTTATCAAACAGATTGATATTCAAAGTAATTGTGCTTGATGATTGGACTCTTGAAAGCAAAAATAGAGGCCTTGACATTTGTTCGCCATAACCGGGGTTTTTACTGTATCGAGTTATGCGACTGTTCCACCTAAGCTTCACAATATAATAAATTGAATTTGGATGCTATATTTTATTACGATGAATAGCGCGAGTTGAAGTTAGAAGGGAATAGTTTTAACGTCCAGAGTCTAGACGTTGAAACGATACAAATGTACGTATAAGCTAAGCTACTTTTAGAATTTTCTAGCATTGTACTAAATATGTATTTATTAACATCCGTTATATACTTATTGGTGCATTTATTCGACATCCAGATTGAAAATTACTTAAATACGCCTGTGTGAAAAAAATTATTAAATATGAATAATCACTGAAATATGTATTCCGTCCTCCAAACTATTCAATTATTGCATTTCTTTTTCAACGTCTTCCTTTTCACTTACAAAAATAATACACATTTAACATGTACATATCAGTAATTGCCTGCGTACATATTTGGAAATTAGTCCAAATCTCAAGTTATGACTTTTCTTTATTCATTAACAACATTCAGTAGCACACATTTTAACTGCACGTTACACAGTTTATTCTCAATTATTCAAATTTCAATGATTGCTTTATTACAGAAATCGAAAAAATATCCCAATGAAATACGATATTCTCTAAAGATACTAAAATTACTACAGAATTGATAAATTATAATTTAAGGTACAATGCCTTTACAGTAAACTTTAATTGGCAAGAATCATACTTAATACTTTGAAATATACTGAGTGCGTTAAAAGAAATTTTTAACACACCCATATACAATTATTTTTTCAATAATTAGTCATCAATTTTAATAAAATTTTAACCTCAAGAGAGTTTAACGCTGCCATTGTTCAAAACTATTTTAAATAATACTTCTTCCTTATAAAATAGAATTAAGGCAATTAATCAATTACAAACAAAATTCCTGCATCGAGTCTCGCTTCTATCTTCGCTAAAACATGCAACTAATACCTTTAAAAAGGTTAGTTTACACGTTCACCGCATAAATTGAATAAATTTAATAAATAATCCAAAACCAATTACACACTTTGAAAATTTAATTAACAGTACTAGATTTAATTCTTAAAAAATCTCTCCACTTTCATAATTATTTTTATTCTTTTGTAATAAAACTTTGATTTCCAGAAAATAATATTTTCTTATTAACATAGTTATTAAATTTAATTTTAAATGTAAAATAAATGTAATCATGAGTAGCAGTGGTTATTCGAATATTTGTAGTGCGCTAAAAGTCTTTGCGCGTCAATTTTCTGACGTGAGCCTAATTTTTTCCTGTAGAAAAATAATTGATCGAGCAAGTTAATTTCTACTGCTGCAAGCTGCATATACCATACCTATAGAAAATTCTGGAAGTGTCAGAAAAGTTGAATGGATTTTAATTAGTGTTTCAATTATTTATGCAGAAGAATTTAATTAAAAAATAAAAACGTAAAATAAATACGTATGTGCGCTTTAAATAACATAAATTTACACAAATCAGCGAAACATTTCTATGCTGAATAATTTGAAAATAAAACTTATAATATAAGGAAACAACAATTTCGAAAAATGTTTGCTCGTTTTTAAATTACACAGATCGTACAATCAAAATAACGAGCTTACGTTATATCACGAACCAATTAATTTTTTCTGCTTAAGGTAAATTTTACCTTACTTTCACAAGGATAAGTTCAGCATTATTTATAATTTAAAACTGATAAACTATCGTTGCTATCAATTTTTTCGTTTAAAGAAAACAACGTCTCGTCAAGCTCTCAGTGGTATAAGCAGATTTTAGTCAAAAAATGGGTCGTACAAGCAACTTCCTGAGTACATAATCTTCGTGTACAAGTGACCCAAGATGTAGTCATTAATTACACCGAGTGAAATGTTATTGTACAGCAGTTGCTCGTTGTTCAGAGAATCAGAGAAAAATGATCGGTATTAAAATAAAACTATGAATCTAAAATTATTAAGAAGAAGAAAGTTCGATAACCAGATCTCGTTTCGAAAAAACGAGTATATTTATACTAAAGCCAACAAGGACTGAAGTTTTAGAACGAATTATCAATCGACCCTCGGATGTAGTTCATCCTTGAAATTTCAATGTACGTGTATATATACATGTGCACATGCATGTACAAAGCCGATATTAATTAATCCTCACTCGAGGATTCATCTAACTAAGCTCATCATTTGCATGCTCGGCTCACTTTCCTCTCAATGCACCGGTCATCACGTTGTAATATTATATTGTTCGAAAGGTTACATGCGCTTGCATTATACATAATTTATTACTAATTTCATTTGACTTCGTAATGAAGCATTAAGGTGCTGCTGGTGGATCTTTTTAGCCCGCGTTCCACGCAATATTGTAAATAATACGATACTGATTAACATTAATCTCATCAGTGCTTTACCAAGTACATAAAAGTATCACAAGTTTAACCCAATAATACGAGATAGTTGAGTTACATTTTTACACAATAGCCATCAAATTGATAAATATAAGTAAATGGTGAATTCATTGATAGTATTAGCTCTCACGGAGAAAGTTTCAATTAATGTGCAATCATCTTCTGGATTTCACCAAATTTCAATAAACTAATTTTCAGTTTATCACTACATTTCCTTGCATAATTAAGGTATAAGAACGTTTACGAATACGTTAGCTGAAGGATAGAACGTATAAAACTTTGACCATTATTTAAATAAAAAATCGGTTTCCAATAATTCTCTCGTGCATTCTATAGATCCAGTTAAAATTATTAAAATATTTAATTGTTCTTGTTCTTATAACTGTATTCCATAAATATAATTAATGTAAATACAGCGAAATGTACCGTTATTGCTGAAGTAGTGATATTCACTTGTGTACGTAACTGAAAAATCAAAATATATTTTGCGATAATTTAATATAAAATGTGATATAAACCAACCGTTTTTAATGGCATTATTGATTATAAACGAAACGTTCTTCTGATATTTAATATAATGTAATAAAATCACTGTTACGTACACTTTCATGGCCAATCAAATAATATCATGGAAATTTCAATATCCATTGAACTCAATTAGTAATAATAGTTTCTTTCAAAGCACAAACAATTGTATTTTAAACATTAATTTTGAAAAAATTTGTAATTGCATACTTAACCTAAGAGTAAAGTTATGCTTTCAGTTTATTACAAAAGCAGTTCTAGAAATTTTATAAACATTTTGTAATAATTCTCATTTCTCACAAAGCTACATACGCTCTATTTACTTGAATATAGTAAAACTAATACATTTCAATCTAAATGAAAATCGCTCTAAATATTCAATTAATTTAATCCTATTAACGGAATGCTGTATATTTAAATTGTAAAACCATGTTTGAAAGAAGACAAGCAAAGTAGTTCCTCGGTGGTCTTTCTCAAGCTCATTTTTCAAATGCATATTATACAATTTGTTTAAAGAAAGTGACTGAATTGTCAATAAATAATTTCCTTTATCTATTAAATGAAAGAAATATTTGAACTTTAATAAGTGATATTAATTCTAATTTACATTTTCAATTTTGTCGTTTCCCATAGACCACTTGAGCATTCGTTCGCGAAGAAAATTGTCCAGGTTCAATGAAATGTACCGACGTATGATGTAATTATATATCAAGCATTCGAACTCTCTTAATGTTCCTTAGTTTGTACGGGCAAAAGTATCAGCGAAATAGAATGAATTTTCTTTCTGGCTAAATCTTGATTGCTTCGAATAAAATCCATAGTAAATGTAGAATTTCATGTCGTATGGAAAGTATAAAACAGGCATTTTTAACAGGCATTTTTAACATTTCAGCATGTTTTATTACGTTTAGTTGAAATTGTAAGTAATCTAAAATTGAAATCCTTCGCTCGATTGAATTATACAAACTTTTCGATAATTTAAATCATTTGTATTCAATTTAAAATGAGAATATTTTGAAAAAGAAATTCTTTTATTAAAAGTACATGTAAAATATCCTTCACACCTTATATTGAAACTAAAAATACATAAGGTATTTTACTTAAAAACGTTGGAATATCTAAGATGCTAATATATATATAAAGAGTGAAAAAGCACGATTTCTCTTTGTACTTTAGCATAATATACGATATAAGATAATAGACACTCAATTAAACGGTAATAACGCAAGTGCACTACACTTCATTAATTGCGTTTCGTTTTTCATAGAATTATTTTCACGCCTCAGAAAATGTTGCATCGGCGTAAAAATACATTAGCATCGATTAAACATACTTTTATATAAATATATATATATATATACATGTATCTTTGAAAAATAAAAGTCTACTTGGAAATGTTCACGTCGACTTGAATGAACTAAGAAAACTTAAAAGGTTTTAGCTAAAACGTTTTCACTATTACTTTCATTATTATTATCATTATTATCATTATTATTATTATTGTTATTATTGTTATTGTTATTGTTATTGTTATTAAAGCTATTACTATGGTTATCTTATAAGTTACCTATTATTAGTATTGTCATTGTTATGTTTAGTGCTAATGTACTGAAAAGTGACAAATTGGTTTTATTCCTTCTCACTCATAAGTCCTTGCGTTGTACATAAATTTATAAATTTGTCCCGCTTAAGTTAATGCTTTCATGCTAGCGAATTTTCATCGCAAATTGCACATAGTTACATTTAACGTTGAAGTAATTGTATCCTCCCCGACGCGCAGAAGCTTATCCCACTTCATTTTTTTATTATATTATTTCTAATAAGGATAAGTTACTTTACTATGACCCATTATATAAATCTCCGCGTATCAGATTTTCATATTTTTTCTTTATCGGATTAATAAATAGTTAGATGTATAAATATCATTTGAGGTTTTACATGACTATGATAAATCTGTAAAAATATATAAACAGTCAATTGCTTCGACACAGACTGTCGAAAAGATATGTACTTCTTTCGACAGTTCTTATACGTTAAGGGTTACATTATATACCTAATATATATGAGTATGATTTACATGTCCATACGTGTAATGTTTGTGAGACAAGTATATACAGTATTTTTGATTGCTAAGAAGTTAGTGTATTCGATGTATTAAATTGGTATTTATAATCTACACTTCATAAATTAGAGAAATGCTATTTTACTGTGCATGTTCAAATATTGAAATATACTTAAATGTCATTTGTTGTTTCAACCCTCATAAATAACTATGAAGTTGTATAACATCCCTATATTCCTTGTGAGTGTATGCACACGAGCTGATAATTTTTCTCGCCTTAGTCGACCACAAAGTAAGTAATTAGCTTTGCTTCGTACGCATTCACGTTTGATATAATTAAGTATGTAGTTCTACCCTTTTCTTTCTATCTTTATATTTATCTTTCTTCTTATCCTCAACTTTCCAAAAAGGTGCGGATCATACCGATGTGATCATAAGTTTAAAATTTGACCAATCATATCTGGAAATATACGTATACAGATATTTTATGGAATAAAGTAAAAGTATCTTCGTTGAATTAAATTATTCGCGTGATAAAACAGTTAATTCGTGCCTTACGTGTATTATTCCGAATGGAAATAATTACAATGAAAAGATTCTCGTCGAAAATGATTGATCAAATGTGATTGATCAATTTGGTTTTATGTTTTCTCCATCTGAATCTTTAGTCCAAAAGTATGACCAATGTGTATGTAAAGATAAATGTGCGTTTGTGTTATAAAAAATTATCTAAATCTCTATAAAATCCATTAAATCGATTTTTTAGTTAACAGCAAAAACAAATAACTCATTCTGGATAATTCCAAGATATTTTAGAGTGAAATTTCCTTCCTACGAAATGTAACGTTTTTTTCCTTTTTTAAGTTTGCAACTGAAATAAATCAAGTTTTAAAATTTAAAAATTTTAAATTACATCAAGTTTCAAAAGTAAGACTAGCTTTCTTTGACGCTATCAAACGTAAGTAAATATAAATTTCTAAAGACTAAGTCGCAATTGTTATCCAAAATTTTTGGATAACTTCAAAAGGAAATCGATTGGATTCTTTACATTCTGTTAAAAACGGGAAACAATCGAAAAAATACAACTTTTGTAAAATAGGACCGCAATTACTCAATAATATATAAGATTCGCTGAAAAATGGTTAAATTTCACTCGAGAAATATTTCGAGTATTCTCCAAAACATCTGTGGTTAGCTTTTTCAAGACAATCTGCGGTGAAACGAAGGAAAGACAGATGGACTTCGAAAAAAAAAAAAAATAAATAAATAAATACATTGCAAATAAATCAGTGAAACGCGTTTCTGGCCAAATCATTACTGACAACAATGTAATCGCCATCCATAATAGAAAACAATAATGTACAATTGAAGGATTATTTGTCAATTTATCGAACAATAAAATTATACCCTACTTATTCTTTAGATAAACACGTAATGAAACTTTTTCATTTTTTAACTATTTTAATAATCTAGCATTAGGACAGTCTTATGGTTTTTTAGTTTATCGCTCGTATAAGCAAGTGTACGAATAATAACCAAGTGTATATAGTGGAAATGCGCTTCAATTTACAAAAAAATACAATCTCATTGACTCGGAATATCGAAATAATCGATGAGTGTATAAAATATTAACTTATCGACTTTCGTGAAAAGTACTGATTAAGTATTACGACGATTATATTAATATAATTGACGTTAACAATATACGCATCTCACTTTATCCCAGTTAACAAGTTCGGAATTTATGAAAAATGTATTAGAAAAATAACTAGTCTCGTGTACACTAACAAATTCGTCTACAAATACACGGAATAAACGAACGTATGATCCTCGCGTTCATTTCGTTATAATACCGCGCAATTTTTAATCATTCCGAGACAAAACGGCTTATGAACATAAACAGTCACTCCACTGCAACTTCAGTGGATTCCGTTTTATTCCTCGCCGTCTGTCTTCCCTTCGCCTCAATCGGCAGGGAAACGATAATCATTTCCCAAGACTAATCGCTCTTTCTCGGCCGGGAACTTCTCCTCGGACCGATTTTAGGAACTTACTTCAATTGCATCATGTTCATGGTGGCGAGCAGCGTTGTTCTCACTGTCCTAGTGCTCAACTATCATCATCGAAAGCCCGACAATTACGAAATGCCGAATCTGGTAAGTACCGTATCAACTTCTACCTCCATTTTCAATTCCGAATGAATGTCACTGGAACTTTTTGATGTCAACAGGACTTCATTGGTAGTTTCACAGAGAGAAATTATGCGAATCTTAAAATCGGCTTCTGAAGATGAGAGCCTTGTTAATCAAAGGGTTCACATATTTTATGGCACTCGAGTATTACGATTTCCTTGTACTTTTAGTAGCGAAAAATCGATTACAGATCATAAATGGAGGATTTCAAATTGGGATTTTTCAGACAGAAATTATTGATAGTGTAAATAATTATATAAAGAATTCCGATCCAAAAAATATATTTTCATAGGAATGAATAATTTCAAGTTACATTTTAAACCATAATAAGGGAACCATGCAACTTATCAAAATTAGTTTAAACGCTCAAGAATATAAACATTTTCTTAGTATGAAACATGTTTATTAAATATATTTCGACCACCATACTTCAATTAAGCTATTACGACTGACTATATGTACCCTTTATTTTCATAGAATTCAAGTACTTAAATTTTATCGAATAGCTCCTACAAATCCATCAAACTAATCTAATTAATATTTGAAATTTTCTTCATCAGGTCATTTCTTCAAGTTCACCAAAAAATATATTTCATAGTATTTTGAAACTCGCAGTAACTCGCTTTGTTGTAAATTACGGAGAGAATAAATTCAAAATTACCTTAAACTTAATTATAATCTAAATGGCTCATAAAAATGTATACTACCACAGTTGAGTGAATACTCGTTATAAAGTAAAAGCACATCAACGTTTGCTCGATCAACGTGTAACTTTTCACATTAAGAGGTGTCAGGATTAGTTGCAATTTTCATCATTTTCTGAAAATACAATACCTTTAAGGTATTCCATTGAAATATCAAATGAATAAATTTTAAACTTTTTCACAATTCAGCCTCTCGAATGAAACGTATCGCTAGGGGTGAAGCAGCGACAACCTGCGCTTATTATTTTTACTATATCAAGTAGAAATGCATTTTCAATTGCTCGAAAGTAGACATATAGCTTACGATAAAGCAGAAAGTGCATCTGTCGAAAATCTATATCGTTATACATTCATCATTAGATTGTTTCGAAAAACAAGAGCTAAAATTAGATAATTTAGAATGTTATTATTTAAAAACAAGCGTTTTTCTTTTTCAGTCGGTGCATCGGGGTGTTATCAGTGTTTCTTAATGCTAAATTAAGGCTCGTTAAATATAAGGGAAAGATGTACTAAATGGACTCGAATTACTTTAAACTCGGCGACAGGCGTTATTTCTCAAAAACTATTCGCCTAATTAATGCGAAACTTTGCACATTTCGTTTTAATAGCCAATTATATTTCCTCTATAAGTCCAAGAATTTAATCTTCTGATTAATTTTGGGAATTGATACACAAGCGGTGAACGTTTTATTCCAGAAAATTTGGAGTTTCAGACGACGATAGCCGCTATTTTTTTTTAATTCTTAGGGGGAAAAATGCAATAGATGTACACGCAAAACTTAATTTTTTTAGTTTAATTAATTTAAATAACTAGTTTACCGTTGATTTACCGCAACGCAAAGCTCACTCTTCAAAAGACATCTCACTTAATGGCTAATATCGCGTTTAAATATTAACAGTCTCGTTCGTTAAAAGGTATTGTAACGAGAAAACAGTAATAAAGTCGGATGCAACACATTAGATTTGCTAGAGACAATCTTTAATAAGCAGTGTTTTTAGCTTTCAAACTGACACAAACCTCTTAAGTCAATTTATCGCATTCGTGAAGCACTTTGCAAAGTATCTTTTCGACAAAATGAGAAACAGTTGAATCTAATACGACAAGACGAATAAAGAAAAATAAATAGAAAGCAAATCCCCACGCGAGGCATTCTCGATCTCATGTACGTTGTTAATTCCACATTAACTCCACAGACAAAGACCGTATTCCTACAATGGCTGCCTTGGATACTGAGGATGGACCGCCCTGGAAAGAAGATTACGAGAAAGACGATTCTCATGAGCAACCGCATGAAGGAACTCGAGCTCCAGGAGAGAAGCAGCAAAAGCCTGCTAGCAAACGTCCTGGATATAGACGACGACTTTCGTCACATAAATAGTAGTCAAAATCCCACCTCCAGCTACATAAGGTACAAGCACGCTTATGTCAAATCATTTGCTCGAACAAGTGGTAAATTAGTTTTGATTTCCGCTTCTGGCAAGTTACTTTACTACGAGACTAATTTTATAAGTATAAAAACACATTTGGTTTAATCGAGCCTTTTGCAATAAACTCACTTTATTGATGTATTACTGAAATACTTTTGCTTCACTTTCATACGTAAATTCAAAACAACAAAAAGTCTATCAATAAACATGAACAAGGGCCTGTACCTTTTATCACTTACACTGTGGATTAAAAGAAAAGAAATTAATTTTAGACTGCTATCGTGCAGTCGTTCAATCAAGTAACGATCCCGAATTACGTAAATTACTTATAGGTCGATATAAATGTATTCTCATTGAAAACGACATAAGCCATCATTTTATATTCAATCACATCGCCTGACAAATCCAAATGATGATTTCTATGCTACAATTTAAACAAAATTTGCTTTTATTAAGATTCGTGAATTAATCGAACAACGGTGATGCAGGTCTATAATATTTTTATAGAATATTGTTTGAAATTTTAGTCTTTAGGAAAAATTTCATGGTACTATTTACATTTTAAATAATTGAACGAAACAACTTCACATGCTCAAGTCTACCTTCCTACCTAACGAATATCTTTATGATCGGCTAAGAGAAGACTCTTCAAGCCAGTAAGAAGTTATTTTTTGAAAGATTTATATCACTGTATAGATTAAGAATCGTTTCACGTGGCTTTACTTTTCATCGTAAAAATGTCATCCTCAAGTGGTGTATCAGACTTATGTCTCTATCGCACCGATATGTCTGATTCAACCAAGGAGTTTACACCGAGAAATAGATCTAGATTAAAATAAAGTAGACTTGGCAGTGGATTTAATTTTGAAAAAGAAGCACGTCTAGCATTAATGAGTGGTGATAACAGGTCAGTCTACGGAACGCCGTTATCCGGACGACCGGCGACGGTCGAGGAAACGTCTGCGTCTCTGCCTTTAAGTGGCACCCAGCGGGAGCTCCACACGATCCTGAGGGAATTGCAATTCATCACGGGTCGCATGAAGAAGTCCGACATCGAGGCTGAAGTGATCAGTGACTGGAAATTTGCTGCCATGGTCGTGGACAGGTGCGTTGTGCTCAAAAACTGTATTTCCGATTATGTTGGTAAATTTGTAACGGAAGGTTTTAATTGGGTTTATTATCACTCGAGAGTTAACGAAGAAAGTTAAATCAGTTTGCGTTAAAACACAAGGATATTTCGTGAGAATGATTCTCATTCCGACTCGAATAACTTCATTTTTTACCGAATTTGGAAGGTGGATAATTGAAAAACCCTGGAGAATTTCTTACGATAATATCATTATAATGTTATTCCATTTACTTCATTTTCTAGGTAGACAAACTGCATTCGAACACGAGATGTACAAAATATAAGGTTTCGAAAATCTTATCTATACAATGCATAGTCAATGAGGTAGATGATATGCTTTAGAACTAGAAAAACGGAAATTAGCTATTTTATTAGAGGAAAACGTAACTCGACTTTATTTACTTAACCTACCATTCGGCAAATCTAACATAATATAAAAGTAATAATATTTGAATTTAATTTCAGTGGCAGAAAGTATTTAGTTGGGTGGATAAAAATCAATAAATTTGTAAAAGATTGGTTGCAGAAAAAGAAAATTCGCTCGGAGAACCGGGAACGTATTTATCAATAACGTCAATATTACTCGTATTTATTCTAATATTTCGTAATCAATACTTTACGCTGATTTTTAAGCTGAAAAATATTGCCAATCAACAGCATTCGCAGTAAATTACAAAACGTAATTATTCTCGAGGATTCTCGTGTGCAATTTTTCATGAAGCGTGATATTCAACGCGAAATTATCTTTATTATCTTTATTACTTCTTAACCGCAATATTGAAATTACCACGAAAATTATCATTCTAACTTCGAGTCACTACGTACGCAGCAAAAAATCCATACCTTTATTCGCGGTCGTAAAGTACATCGATAATAATATTTCGGATTAAACACCCATGAGAAATTTGTATTTATTAGATCTTAATACGGCAAATAAATCAGACATAATAGTAAAGTCAATCGACCACGAATAGCTATAATACACTTGGCGCCCAGACTCAATGGCCTTCGCAACATTACTCGGCTGATTCGAAAGAATAAAAATCAATCTAATCATTCTAAAATCATTCGGCAGAACTTGGAAACGAAAAGTAATAAAATACACGAAACTTCTCGAAAATCAATCACTGCCACTTTTATATTGCGATGTTTTCGTTTGGCTTACACCAAAGTAACGATAATCCCACCCATAACTTTCTCACATTCTCAAAAAACAACACGCAAGTATCACGTATCTTAATTACACGCGCTATTAATCTATTAATCCCTCCAAAGGAGATTACGCTATAGTAAATTAAGTAGCTATTAATTCCGAAACTCCTTAAGCCATCCCGGCCGAGCCTAAAACGTTCTGCACGCGCACATCCTCAGGTTTTGTCTGATCGCCTTCACGCTGTTCACGGTGGTGGCGACGGTGGCAGTATTGTTCTCCGCACCACACATAATCGTCCAGTAGTCGAGCGCCAGGAAATCCGCGCGAGGGAACGATGAACTGGACGAAAAAATAACTGCCGGCGCCTCGACTTGGATCGAGGTAAGTATTCCCTTTCTGCGTTTCAATTACGCGATGCTGCGTAACGCTGATTGCGCTTACATTGACAGCAATGGCTCGATACAAAGTCGAGAATAGCTTGTGGGGAAGCGTCGTAATAAAAGCACATCCTCTTCTTTGTGGTCAAAATTATTATCATTTAATATTCCGCTTTAATCTATTGTGCACAATGACATTTTATGCATTTATTATGAATTCATAAAACGCTCGATCAGAACGAAGAAAGAGCGATTTAATTGAAGAAAAATGTCGTTTATTGAGTTCCTAAGATTCGCGAGTGTAAAATTTATTTAAAAAACTGCATCACTCAAAATCGAATAAATTTTAGCTCTTCGAAGTTGAAATTAGAAATGTTTTTGTTGTTCGCTGAAAAAGGAAATCCTATTACATTCCGTCAGTCTCGACGCGCAAGTTCTTTTCGTTGTAAGTTTGCAAAAGAATATAAACAACTTAAATTTTTTATTGATAAAAACAGCGCTCTCTCTCTCTCTCTCTCTCTCTTTATCGTTTAATTAAAAATATAGAAACATCTTTTTATTTTGAAATAGAGTTCTTGTAGTTTTTATAGTAGCCAAAGCACAAATGATATAAATAGGAACTATTTTATCCGTTTCACTATACCTCCATAATTTTTGTTACTCTCATTCAAAATTTACAGTAGAATATTGCAAAGAATAGAAGAAAACCAATTAAAAAGCTTTCACGCAAGTGCAAAATTAGATTTGCGTCAATTTAAAATAATAATTGTACGTGAAAAAAGACTGCAAAACGACAGAAATGTCAAAAGTGCCTCTTTAGGTCGTAGCGTGTGCAAACTTTCCGTGTAACGAGCAAAATAAATTTATTCCTTCCCGTTTGTCTCTGAAACCATTACTAACTTTTTTTATTCGCGAAAGCTTTCGTAAGATTTAACGAATCAAAGAGCATTAAAATTAATAACAAATTATGGATCATCTAAGGTACTACAGTATAATTGTAAAGATACTTTGATCAACTTTGGCAGTACCGGCATTATTATAATTTCCGCTGTAATCGTGGAATAAGATTCCTGTTTTTCATTATTTTTACTCTCCTCTAATGGCATGGCCTTTGTCGTGACTCTGCAATGCATTCAATTGATTCTTCTTTTCCAATAAGAGAACTTTGTTCTAATAAGAGCAACGGCTTGTGCGCATTATTCCTTTGACGTATTTATACTTGATTCATCATTAATTTTCTGGTGATTACACGCACTGTTTCTTTCAAATAAATAGATGAAAAATTCAAAGCTTGCATAATAATGGATAATAAACAATATCCGATCAAAATTAACTTTTGCAAATTAATTTCTCAATATTTTGAAATAATAGTGTGTCAATAGTCTAGGATTTTTCTTTTAGATGTTTTTATCGTATTTTATAATAATTGAATCATCGGTTTGCAAAAAATACTAAAAACAAAATGAATTGAGAAAACACTAATTTATATTTTCACCAATATCTCAACATTATAACGTAATATATGAATTCTCTTGATAACTTTGCAGGCAAATTTAATATAATTAAAAATGTTTGTTTATTTTATGAAAACAGGATAAGATGCTTATTATGACGGAAATAAAAACCAATGTAACCAAGAGAACTAGATCAATGAATAAAATTAAAAAAGGCAATTTTTCGAAATTTTTAAGCGAAACTTAAGTAAACGATGACAATTACTTAAAGAAAACTCCCCAAGTTCATGTTTATAGTGTACAAGTACAGGTTATTTCATCGAAAATACAACATCTACATTTACCAATATTAAATTTGAATCTTATTATTCTATTTAACAACTAGTTTATAATTCAAATTACCATTTTCTGGGCAATAACTGACATACAGTTGTTTCTTCAAAATCCATTTTTTGCAAGTTATTGAACAAGTTCAAATTTTCTGAATACTAAATTATTCCGAATAATACATAATTACAATCCATTTGCTCTTATAATAATTTAACTTGCACTTGTAACGTAACATGATCTATGCAGTTTGAAATATTCTAACTACTTTCGTTGCTTTTATCGAAAATTACTATTGAGAACCGACAATTTTTAAGTGAAACTCACAATTTTATCATTGAAAATACTAAAATAATGTAATACGTACTAATTCAAATAAACAAAATTTATAAATAACGCGTAACATTACTTCCATCTCTTACCATAAATTGGATTAAAACAAAAAATGGTAATATTTTTTGAAAAGTTTTGCAGTACTTTTAATTGCATAATATTATTTACAAATATACTATATTAAAGGTACTTCAGTTGAATTATTCTATCATTTATTACGCCTTTACAAAGTCTTATAAATCATATACATCATAAGCTAGAATAATAATACAGTTTCTTTATTTATCACAATTTTTAGTTGATAAAATATCTCTTTGCGGTGCCTTTTCACATCTGCTTTCGTATTATTTCATTTAAGTTTTCTCAATACTTTAATTTATTATCAAAAAAAAGCCACTATTCTTAAAGACTTTGTTAAAGCAATCGCATTTACGAACTCGATGAAAAGATTACAATACAGCATTTAATAACAATGTATAATATAAATAACTCTTGTTTATCTTTGTACGTATAGAAACGAAATCCAAGAGGACGAAGACGTCGACGACGCGTAGCTCACCGACAGCGGCAACAAGGAGAACGACATCAGCGCCACCTACAAATAGCAGCAATTTACTCTAACAAGCGGAAATCGCGATGATATAGCGAACGATCCGATCACGTTCTCCGAGTTGTCAATCCTTTTCGCTTTCGCAAAGGCCAATTCTCACGTGTTAATTAGGCATTCAATTCACTACACACATTCCCGCACGCACTCATGCACGCATTCACCAACACATAGACGCGCACTCGTACGCTAAATATACGTGCACGAATTTACAATTCACAAGAGCCCGAATGGTTGTGTAACTAAATGCAGGCGGTACATATTTTAACGACGTCTAGTACGATGTACAGTATCACCTCGAACACTGTAACTTTGGACACTACCTTAGTGGGCACTGAGACTAATTACACGGTTACCCATAGGAAGTTGTTACTTCAGCTATGAATCTGAGAATTGACTAATGAAGAAAAAACAGCTTCGCACAGTACCTGAAATCTCCTTTCTCGATACTTGACGGTGCTCAAGGCTTTACTGTGCATCGACAATTCAAGATGACGTGTCTGAAAACTGTACCTTCTGAGACAAATATGTAGCTTAAGGATTTCAAATGAAACGGACGGTCGGAGTCCTCCAAGATAATCAATTGTATTATTATTATAAATAAGAATAAGAATAAGAATAAGAATAAGAATAAGAATAAGAGTAATAATAGTGATAGTTATAATAATAATAATAATAATAATAATAATAATAATAATAATAGGTAATAGGTAATAGGTAATACGAAATGTCAAGAGTTTCATAAAATCGTTAATGGGAGACGCAAAGCAAGGTGATGTGGACGATGCGCCACATCGCCTTGGTGCAGGTGAGTTCCCTGTATTCCCTGCAATCGTAAAGATCGATCGACGTCGAGATGCCCGTAAGTAACGCGCTTGTAATTTGAAAAGCCGAACATTAGTAGGAATCCGAGGCGTATTAACGTAAGCTGGTGCAATTGGGTATATCGAACTGTTAATCGCGAGTCGATGTGAGTGGCCAACGCTGATTAGCATTTAACCTTGGCTACGTGTGAACCACTGTGAGATATCGTTGAATCTATCATGAATGGGCTGCGGCATACGCCGATGAAAGGTCAAGTACCGATATATCGACGAACACTTGGCCTGCGATCCAGACCGCCAATTTCCTTATAAAATACACGAATGATTGCGTGGCTGAATGGAGCTTAGCGAAGGATCGAGACCACCTCTGGTGTAACTCGAGCAATTGACAATTCGAATTATTCGAATGGTCGAGAAGTACTGGCGCTAATGTAATCATAATGTAATCACATTACAATTAATTATACGAATTGTAATTTGAGAATCTTTCTTTATTAAAGTAAGACGTATAAGCTTGCAATTGTTGGGAGAATTGCCAAGAACCTGGTTCGCGTAGCTCGCGCTTACTCTCATTGTTATAACAACGTTCAACTATTTGCCCGATTTTCAATTAAACGACGTATAGTTGGATTTTCTATTAAATCCTTTGCATATTTCCGTTCTACATTCTAATTCTACATTCAGATATTCAAATTTTCCCCCCTGACATTCGAATATTCGAACTTAATTCATAGACTCGACAATACGGGTTTACTAACCCAATGCAATGTCCAAGCATAAATTATCATTTCGCATACAGATTTACTCGTCGGCACGTACTATTACCGAGAAATCTCTAAACGTTCTCTTCAATTGTCGTGTACGAATCTTATTGCGCCTCCAAATTTCATTTTTCATTCTCCGTAATATAAGTTCAAGTTACGCGTTGCACACCCTAACGGTACATTACGAAATATTCCTCGAACGAAAAGGAATCCGAAGATCAGCGGAAGGTCACGATCGAAGTAGTGGTTTTCTAATAATTAGAAAAATAATTAGATTCCTTCGATACTGTTTACTACTGTTTATTTCTGCAATTTCATACAAGACCGCGTCTCGGATATCACTCCCATAATCGACATAAGTAGTACGAAATTTAACAGCGATGGCACATCGTAGCAATGTCGAATTTTATGCAACGAATTCGGTTAAAATAAAGTTAAAGCAATCCAAATACGAGGAATATCGCCAAGGAGAATCTTTTGGTCATTGACCGTTCGAGTGATGGAGACTGAAACGGCCTTTACTCAACTGCCAATATCTCGAGTACGAGCGAAAAAGAATAACGAACTCGAATGGATGTCCAAAAAGTTCTTACCATCGTACCTAGCGATCGAATCGGTACCCTAAAACGCGACTAAGGAAATTGGCGGAATATAAGGGAATCCAACGTATCGTTTGTTGCTTTTGCGATTATGAACACTAGATAATACAGTGGAAACACGTAAGATAATAAAATTAACTGCCAATTCTACGAGGTTGGACATTTTTATGCGTGACCTTGCGCCCCGTGCTTCACTTCGTTTTTCACTTAGTTTTTCAAGAAACCTTACCGCACTTATTGAATATTTATTTTCTAAATACTTTAGCATAAAGATCCCGTTCGTTTAAATCCCCTAGTTTAAATCGGCACATTCATAAGCAAAGCTTCTTCATTAGTGTAAAGATTTGTATTTGACAAAAAAAAAAAGTCATTTTTACATTCCACATTGACGCGCTACACCGAATTTATTCCAACTCTTTTCTAAAATACATATGCACGGACTATAAATCCTGAATAAAACTCGATGTTCACTTAACCATCATCTCCAATGAAATCCATTCGAGCACTCCGTCCATCGATTTCACAACCTCGCCGAGACAATCTCCGCCCTTCATTCGTATACAATTATTTTACCGTTAATTACACGCCACGCTTCGCGAACTCGTGCGCGTCTCTTTTCGTAACCGGTAGCATCGCCCATTTCATCCCGAGGATGTACAAGATTAGAAAGCTTTTGTCCTGCTCAGCAGGAGTTAAAACGAAACTGAACTTTGCTTATTTAACTGCAGCGGGGCCACGAACTTTGCCTTCCTTTACTGACCTTTATATCCCTCGCCATATCCGACAAAACGAGCAACACACTTATTACGGAATCGGTGTATCTTTCCCTTATCTTCCGTGCAAGTTACCATTTAACGTAAGGATGTAATCCATTACATGAAACGAAATAAAATCAAATTGAGATTACGCGCTCGAGGATTGACGTGGGGAATTGCCGTATTGTTAAAATAAATTCACGATTTGAATTATTCTGAAGCTATTCATTCTCACCGCGAATTCTTAATGATACTTTTTCTCTCGTTTTGTATTTGATTTTACGTACAACCTTTGATTTACAAAATTTTTCGACTAAAATTGTCATGACTCGAATTTCCAAACACAAATATAACGATGAAAACACAATGTAAATTGATGATACGTTCGTGCATAATACATTCGGATTCTCTGTTACATTTGTACTTGTGTACGGTACGGCAAAACTTGCATAAAAGATAAAAGAAAGCACAAGATAAGCACAAAATTATTTCGTTTGTAAACGTTTCACAGTTCTCGTAAATGTGAATATTGGAACGTATATCGAATGATAGGTGAATTTGACGGGTAGAAAGGCATTTTGTTTCATGGCTTTTTCTAAAGGAAACGGTAGTTATTTAGCTGCGGTACTTTTCACGGCCTAAATATAAACGGTACTTTTTTTAAATACCACCTCGCGAATTCGCAATGACAAATTTAATCTCCACGAACCGTATTATTACAGCGTTTCACTTTTACATGATATTTTACATTCAGGCGTAAGCAACTGACATTTTAGTATAATAACACATACAAGTATAATTTCCGGGTATTTACTCAAATACAACGATCGACTGCGCACTTTCGATTAAACTCTGCTTTTTATTCGTGATACAATTGTTTTATTTTTTTTCAAATACTGTATTCGTATTTATAGGCTTCAGCGATAGAGTCCAAGTTATTAAATATTTATCGTACAAATCTACTCGCAAATCGTAATCATTCGTGCCTTTTAACAACTTGTTGGACGCGACCTTTGAATAAATTCACACCGAACTGTATAGCTCTGCATCTTATCCTATTATTTTTAATAGACAATGGATTAAACGACGCGTGACGTCTACATACAGAAGTTACAAACGTGTTCGAGAGCTCAGGAAGTCAATTACATCTAGAGCAGTCAGCATATCCCACATCATTTCTCTCCGGGTCTCCTCGATCTTCCTCGTCCTTTCGAATCCTACATACTTACTTATGATTATTTTCATTTTTGCCTCACCTTTTATCTCGCTATGTTTCGCGAACCAACTTTAGTCACCAGCTGCGAAAATTGAATGCATCCAGCGAATTTCATTTCTTTCTCGTCGCCTGTAGAAAACGTATAAAAAACTATTAACCCATTTCCGCTGCGAGCAAAATGAAAAAGAAGTTGGAATAAATTTTCTTAGGCCTCGATTATATACGGAGGTTGAATAAAATTAAAAAATCGCGATAGTAACTTTGTCATAAAAAGGTTTACTACCCCCGCTTGATTTAATGTGCAGAAAAAGCTGAAGCGAAGGTCACGCAACCGCAGGGGAAAATTAATAAAAATAAACAACTGAATCGGAAACCGTATCGTCGAATTAACTCTCTGGATTTTGTGAAGCGAATGATTTGACAGTGAGTAATTTATCTAACTACGTTTCATTATTAGGACGTACGATTCATATAAAAAATAATGTATTCTCAGAAATTTTAAATATTTAAATGCAGCGACAAATTGAATTTAATAAGAATTCGAAAACTATGAAATTACTTAATCGTACTAACTATGAAATTTTACTCAAAAGCTCCAATTAATCCTAACGTGTCTTGCGTGATCATTTAATAAATGATGAAACTCATACGTAATGTTTCGAAGTGTTCGAAATTTTTTCCTAGTTTTAAAATATTATTTAAAATATTAAGGAGTTACCCAAATAGAGAAAATATTGCAAGCAGACGATCAAATATCAATGTATTGCTGCTAGAAACTTTCTCGATGGAATTGAAGATTTTAATTATTGGTAGTCACAAAAAAATTGAAGCGACGATAGAATTTATTTTTCTCAAATGTGATAACGACACAAAGAAATTCCAAAGCAATTTATTTCGATACTTTAAATAGATAATATTTAACTTATTTACTTATTTACTTGGTAAATACACTGTTTTTGTGAAAGTGTAAGTTAAAAAATGGTTATCTCTTAGCAGTAATTTGAAATGGTTGACGTTCTTTTAAATTTTAATTAAATAATAATAATAATAATAATAATAATAATAATAATAATAATAATAATAATGTCCTTAGTCCATAAATAATGCCATTTTACAATGGTTTGTTTCTATATTAAGATGAATTACAATCCTATATATATATTTAAATACAAGACATGATGATAGAGGAGTTTCATCGTTATGAACCTCACAAAAATTATATATTAAATATCTCCGTAATTACTAGGGAATATCCAAGAAAAAATACAAGAACCACCAAAAAATAACGGATGCAAAAAGCCTTTCAAGCGAAAGCAAAAGTGCTGACAAAGTCGTTGATTTTAAAAGAAGAAAAAAAAGCAGAAAATTAGCAGTGCTAAAAGTAGTGATATCAGAAATCGGAGAAGAAATATATTATATATTATAAATTATAAATATTTGAGCCCATAAAGTACATCAATAACTTTATTGATATAAACTTGTTTTATATATAATGAAATGACAGACTAAATGCGTGTAACATTGCCATAAAAAAGCCCATTTATAATTTGTAACGCGTGCCATTGAAAAATGTTTAATTGTATAATCAATGAGTATGTAATATGCAGCCGCATACAAACACAAAGAAATTATACATATTTACATATTATTACTATTATTATGAGATGATGTAAGAGATATAAACCAAACGAATCAGAATTAAAAGAAAGACGTTTATACGTGTAAAGATCCACACCTAAAATGCCTCCCAGGTTATATATATTATAAATATATATTATAAACGTTATTCGATGTAAAAAGGAGTCGAAGTACATATACACGTAGGTGTAATATCATATTCGTAACATAATTTATACTAAAATTTAAGGTCGAAGTTACTCATACTTCAAATCAGCCGTAAGTTATTACTATCATCCTTGTCTTTTAAAGTTAAACATAGATCACTGATTTTACATTTTGCAATAATATCGTCAGAGTGTATCAAATCTCGATTATTTCAACAAAGTACTGTATAATATTATGTTTATGGGAGGAAAGAAAACATACATATACTATGTCGCAATGTCGACTGACAGTTTCATAGCCGAAAAAGTAGCGTAATTTATGAATACAACGAGAGGCTTTATAAAATACATTATTTATCATTTGAAAATATCCGCGTATGCTAATAAAACGTGATGTTAATCAGTCGGTAAAACTTAAACATAGTTTATTTAATAACCAAAATTTGCCTCCAGATTTATCAGTTTTTATCAACTCGGTGAAACTGTCAAATGGAAATAAGCCAAACTTTGTTCATCTGACAAACCCTACATTTCACTTTCTATATGCCAGCACAACTCGAAAATACGATTATGATATTAATCGCTAAATGTATAGTTTCGCTTCTCGATTTTCGTATACATTTGAAAAAGTCGCCTTGATCGATATCCTTAAATATGATAGCTTCCCTAAGAAATGTACGAAGCTATCAATGAAATTATGTTCAGATGATTGCAATGTACCATTTGTCTGAATATCTCGTTAAGTGGGTACTACTACGCTTATCTGTATTTTTCTCGAATAACTCGCGAAATGTTCGTAGCGCAGTTGAGAGAAACATAATTAAAAGAAGACGTGGTTTCGAATATCAGGTTTTATTGACCGACTTTTTATTGGCGAAATTGCGATCGAATATCCTATTAGGATAAAGTGGAATATCGGTGTTCTATTTATCATTAGTTTCCTTCAACAACTGTATTGTAACTATTTTATAAGCGAGTAATTCTTCGTTTACATTTAAATAAGCTACATTTATCAATATTTATAAATTGTTGAATAAATTACTACATAGATTTAAAAAAACATACAAAACCATTGATTCGTGCAATATAAATGTGAAATAAGAATGAAACAAATTATTTTACGATTAAGAATATGAAAAATATATTTGCTGACAACATAACGATGTGCATCCCTCGACTTTAGATAAAAGAAAAAGTAAAATACATCATTTAGTTTCACATTCATTTACAAACATCTATCTTGTTTATTATAAAAGTGTTGCTGTTAATGGATGATATCCGACAAATTCTTTTAAAACAATCCTCTTGTACGAATAACTAGTTGCGGTAATTTCGTCTTGTCGTAATAACAGATAAAAAAAACTCATTATTCGCTATTTACAGAATTACAAAATGAATAATTTTCGACGCGAGTTACTTAACCTCTGAAAGAAATACCTATTTCAAGTCGGTCGGAAAAATCTTTGAGAAGCCAACATGACGTTTTTCCTTTCTTTCAAATATCGCTTTGCGCAAGTTTAAAACGAGACTTTTTTCTCACTTCCAAATGAATATTTCTCATTAACATATTCCACTTCTTCTTCGTTTCTCTTTACGAGACTCATAACAAGGATATTGAAAAATATGCAGATTCACGGCGATTCGCAAACGAGATTTTAACTTTATCATTTCCTCCATTGCAGTAACCCTGAATCGAATAATTTAATAATATCATGCTGGTACTCTTACTTTGAGTTTGTGTATATTATGGAACATAATACTGTTACGAGGCATCCAAGTTTCGTTCAAGCGATTTATTTTTTTTGACGCAACTGTTTGAATGTATCTCGTTGTAGCTCTATCGAAAGTAAGAAACTACGATTAGCCAGTTATCCGTGGATATTTATAGTAAACGTAAGAATTTATATGAAACGCATATACTCGCATCCGACACGTTCACATACGCACAGCATGAAACACTGCACGTGTGCATAGATTAAATGCGGCATATATATATATATATTATACATAACGCTAGGTATATACGTAAATAATAAAAAGGATGAAGCACTGTAAATTAAACCAAATCCACTAAAAATAAGTATATGAAAAGGAGGAATAAGCAACTATCGGGTATTAATGCGACGACGAACGATAACAAACAAAAGAGATTTGAACGTTAAACTAATGCTTAGAATGAATTGTTATTATATCATAAATTCTATAATTAACCAATTAATTAAACAAGTAAAAACACGAAGGAATTGAATTAGGTTTAGACGAATAACGCGTACAGTCTGTTCCCAACATTATCTTTGTTCCTAAATTCTTTCCTTCAAAATCTTCACTTTTGCAAAGATGTGAATGCACTTGCAATAACCATCTTAAATTACTTGTTTTAAAGTGAAATCAAATTTTCAGTTCCTCTCTATTCAAAGCAGAAAATCTGTATTTCGTAATTATGAAATTTTCATTAGTACACTTATTTCTATCTTCTTTGTTAAATATGAATGTGTAAATAGTATATTTTATCAAAGAAAAATAGCTCCTCTTTCGATTTCGCAAATTTGTGGGAGTAAAACATATTGCGTACACTAGTAAAAAATTTCTGGAATCGTGTTCCACGATACTTACAGGATAACTAGAAAAATTCAGAAAAATTCAGCTGTGCTCATACGCTTCCGTTCGTCGTATATTCACGTTCAATAAATTAAATTAAATAATAGCAGATTAAATCAAAATACAAGATATAAAAATTGTGTAAAAATAATGATCGTACAGGCCCGCGCGCGAACACACACACACACACAACACGGTTAGAAAATATAGTTTCGAAATCATTTTTCTTATAAACACCAATTATAAAGGGTACATCGACGAACGTGCAAAATATACTTCACAGAATACAGTACTTAAGAATAAGTAAAAAATTAATTATAATAACAGCAGTGAAGCCGCATACTATGCTCAAATGATTAGTAAACAAAGTTTTATTGCATTCGTGCAGATCTTGTTAGTCCATTGCTAGTTTTACGTGTATTTCGTTCCGAAAATTCAACAAAGTAAAAATAAATTTCGCGAATCAATTCAGAAAGCTTGTGATAATAGAAAAATATTATGTAATTTCATAACATGCGTATATATACACACATATAACTTTATTTATAAATTAACAATGAATAACTTATTTTATATATACAAATTTAATTTCTACCTCAACGTATTGTTTTTGGCTCTTACATGTGCATCTCACTAGCATATATGAAACGGTAATATTAAAAAACAACTGACCATAAAGAATTGTATTTTTCCACATATTTATCATCTTCGTTTACAATCTTTATAAGTATTAAAATATTTATAATCTCAGTATTTATTGTTTAAAAAATATTTTCACAAGTTCTCGAATGCTCTGTTAAATAAGTTTACAGACTATTAAAGTAAATATGGGTTTCCAATTTCATATTGTAGATACGAGAATAGTCAATCGATAAAAAGAAAACAATTTATATTCCAAATTATGTGAAAGAATAATCCATTATAATAATTAAAAATAAACCTTAAAGTCATAAATCGTCAAAATGTGATAGATAATCTTCAAATGAAACGTAAAAATGTAAGGGACGAGTTACGCAACGGATATTATTGACCGAGATAATTGTATACTCTAACGCGAGGTATTTAATTATATAATGAAACTGCAAATTTTAAATACAAACTTAACTCTAATGCTAATATAATAGAAGAAATAAATATTTAAATGAACTATTTGCGGTGTATCTCGGTTTTCTACCAGTGGAAAAAAAATAAACTAAAATATATTATTTAATCATACTCCCTCATTTTTCCTTTCATATTGGCCTTTTTGCACATTCAAGAGGCGAAAAGAAAGAAAAAAAGCGAGTGATTAAATCGTTGGAAAAATCAAAGGATCGATTGCAGTTGGATTTAATCTGTAAGATCCGTTAGGGTAATGAATATAAAAAACTCTCATTTTAAAAGAGTAGAAATGCAATAACAAGTCATCATAAAATCGTAAGTAATACAATATTGATTTGTGATTATGTAATTCATCGACGATTCCGTTAAAAATACATTTGTACGTGAAAACTTCCTTGTTACTTAAAAATTCCTATTTTCGAAAGGTGAATAAATAAACCTACCGATCATAGTTATTAATTAAACTATGATTTATCAATTTCACGAAAATCAGTGAAAAAAACTAGTTTGCTAAAAACGCGCAAAGAATTTATACAGTAAGAAACAAAATTAATTAAACTTCTTCTTAGTTTTGGACAAATTTTCATTTTCTTAACAATTGAAACGATCCAGTAAAAATCTAACAAGACCAACTGTAACTGAGCAGGAGTGTAAAGCAAAATAGTAGTACTTGACGCCTATAAATTCGAACACATGTATATATATACAAATTTATCAGTTTTACCGGGATATTAAAAATTTTTTATCTAACAGATTTACTAATATATGACAGTTTTCTTTACGAGAGCTTCTATTGTCCATGGATATATACTTAAGCTTAAAGCGCGTATATACGAAATATATTTACGCGCGATCGCAGACGCCTTTTCTCTCTATGATATCTTACTTTCCTCTCTCTCTCTCTCTCTCTCTCTCTCTCTCTCTCTCTCTTGCGCAACTCATTTTCTTTACCACACTTACTCTGTTTCATTTACAACTCTTCCTGCGCGAGATAATTAACAAATTAGCTTTGACGATAATTTTGCCCTTCACTTGGCTTCAACTGTTTATAACAGTAAGAAAATTCTCAAAGAGCTTCGATGTTTCGATTCTACGTATTACTTTTCGTCATTGCAGTAAATTCAATTCTCTTCACCTACACTTTAATATACTTGGTACGTCACCAAGTACTTACTTTCAATTTAGACGTACTTTCAATAAAGAGTGAATTGAATTTGCAAATAAAAGAATTTATTTTCAATCTTGGACATCTGAAATTAAAAATGTTCTTGCCTATGATTGGACAAGTATAAATAGAAATATTAACATAAAGATGTTAGAAACTATTAAAATAATGTGTTAATAGCATTATAATAACCCTCAACACAATGAAAGTGTAGTAAGAAGAATAAATTTACTGTAAATTTCAAAATGTACTCAGGAAAAGAGTGAATAATATCATAATTTTGTAAAAGTTTAATAATATAGTAAATCTACATCGTTTTATTACAAATTGAAAACTTATTTCTCTAATGAACCATACACTGATTTATAACATTATACCTAAACAAAAAATATTTCCATAAGTTGTTCTTACATAAACAGTTTTAACATTTAGAAAGTCATTTTCTTTTTCAGAAAAAAATTTACTTACGCACTTCCAACACCAAAATATCGTATTCCGAAAATATACACATATATATATATATATATATATATATATATAAAATTAATTATCATTATAAGGCGTCTAATCATGTATATCTCGCCGCTGTTTTTCGAATAACGACAATTTCACACGGGGAATTACGATAATCACTTTTGTAATATCTTTGCGTATGTTGAATTATATGATGCATGACGACGATTATATATATATATATACATATATTATTGTAACGTAACGAGTGAATAAATAATTATGTAATAAAATGCATTCGTATAAAAACCGAATATAAAGGACAAGCGAAACAAAGAAATTATGATAAGTAAACGATGTTAATTAGTATAAATAATGATGATTACTCTAAAAATGAGAACAAATGTTATTAAGAAATACTTTATCAGTAATGCGATTTACGTGTGAGAGAGCGCAATAAAAAATGCGTGTGTGTGTCTGTGTACGTGAGCAAAAATATGCGCGAATGATAGAAAAGGCGAGGTTGATTAACCGTAAAAGTAAACGATATAAGAATAAAATGATTAACCTAAAAATAACAAATACTAGTAAGAATCCAAAGATAAAGTACGTGTTGAGCCAAAGTTTTTTTTTCAACAAAATAAGATGAAGTAAAGTAAGCGAAAACCGAAATAATATGCGCACAGTCTGACAGAAATATTGAGATAATTCATACGGTATAATACACATATAATGAATATGTTACATATAAATATATATATATAAATATATATATATATATATATATATATATATATATATATTTCCGCGTAATTTTTCATACGAGTTAGAGAGACTTTAAATGATGATAATATAAATAAACATACGATAAAATAAATAAAATAACTAAATAAAGTGCGGTATTTGAATGCAAGGCGTATATTCAGACGAGTAAAATGGTAGAAAAATATAATTAAATTTAAAAATGAAACGACAAATAAAATAATGAAATAAATGATGATATCAAAAGACATAAATTATTTTCGATTGCACGCGCACATTTCATGAGCGACAACGAGAAATTCCGATCAAATTGGAATTCGAAGTCTTTATATTTTCAGCAGAAACGAAATGTCTATAAATGAATTTATTTCAACATGCGTATTTCAATGTTCTTACTGTAATATTACGTACTTAAGAAATTAAACATTGTGTTCTATTACGCAAAGCATATTTAAAATCGTGTTCGGCTTTATCAAAATTCTGTTCGAATGTTGACGTAAAATTATACCGTTATTCGTATGATTCTAAATTCAGTGTTGATTACGAAGTAGAAATAATCATTAGAGTATTAACGAGAGTGCATTCTTTAATTTCAATCGATTATATACATTTATACGTACATATATAGTTGACTCGTAATGCTATGCAGATTCGTGATTAATGGTAATAGCGATTATCGTGAGTAAATCAGAAAATAATCGAATCTATTTCGACGGTATAGCGAACGCGTGTAATTTCTGTTTCGAAAAAGAAATTAACGAGTACGCTTCTTTATCACTGTCATTTTATTTTGTTATTCTTACTGGTCTATGTTCCAGCTACAGAAATCTTAGCGCGTGTAATAAGGGAAATAAGAAGAGGTGGGAAAACAAAGAAAAACTACGAAGAAGCGAGAGTGACTTAATTTTTTCCTCATACGAAAGAAAAAAGGATAAGAAAAATTGAAAAAATAGTGAACGTTACGCGGCCACATTCGGTCGCCTAACAGTACATAGGTAATAGAAAAATCGACACTCTCGCCGTACACACACAAACAAACCTATATATTTACACACTGTGCATCGCTATTATTTTTTAAAACTGAGAATAAAGTAAAGAGAAATAACATATAGATGATAAAAACGAAAAGCGTACGATTTGTACATAAATAAGGGCGTTACCGTGTATTACCGATTAATGTTACGTAGATTTGCAAAGCGAGATGCTCGAATTTTCGTTGATCTTCTGATTTATAAAAGTTTATAATACAAGATATGTTGTATTCGTATACACTGATAAAAGCATAAAAAGAGGGGAAAAAAGCGGACGGAAAAGAAATCGTAGTACGACTATGACGTTTCTTTTCCTCGATTTAGCCCAGCGACACCTGCGCCTAAATTTCTGTTCTCGTGTTGTATTATTTTTACCAAAACTCTCGAATCTACTTTACTCAGGCGAGCTCCTCTAGCACACAACATGTATAGGAAAGAAACAACGAGCGCTGCTTTTAAAGCGCGCGTTCGAACAACGCAAGATGTGCGAATGGCGTGCAAGTGGTACTCGAAAGTTAACCTCCATTTTACCCACGTAATCGTAAAAGGCTAAGCGTCTTTCGACTTCTTCGATAAAGAAATAAGTACAAATTGAAAAATCAGTTGAAGAACGTTTACTTTTCAGCATTCATTAAAGAAAAATGTTGTCTCGCAATTTCAAAGATAACAGTAAGACATTGTATCGACGTCACATTGACGCAAGTTCTTCCGTATTTGCTTTCTTAGCACTGATGCATGTAAATGCATTCGACAGTTTGTTACGTAAAATTCAACTAAAAATAACAACCCGTTGTTACGGAGGACAGGGTGTTTCATCATCGAATAACGATTTTATTCGAGTGCCGCACGCCATCCGCGCTCAGACCAAAATTCAAAAAGGATCCTCTTTAGAATTGTACTATATTCCTAGAACGGAACGGAAAAATTCAGCAAAAGAGGGGCGTATCCACGGGCGTAACACCCCTCGTAGCGTAAATTTTAAATCTTACATTGCACCGTCTACCGTAGTGCTTAGCTCGATCGGATTTTCAGATTCTCGAACATCGCGCGATTTTCAATATTTGGCGCTACGATCGCTGAATACCTCAAGGTATTCGAGTTAACTCTTATAAAAATTGCTTCTCGGCTATAAATAGTGAATTGGTAAATAAATTATCCCGCCTTAGATTTCCTAGATCTGACAAAGGAAATTACGGGTCCTCGGTCAGATTACAATGACAGCGGAAAATTCTTCGATGCATCACCGAATCAGCGGCAATGATAAAACACCTCTCGTTCAATTTATTAACGATGTCTTTTCAATTTGTGTGCAACTTGAAAACCACTTTCGCACGATGTCAGAGAATCGCCGGCACTTTATCGTTGTAGAAACTCAGTTGAGTAAACAAGTGAAATGTACACGAATATTTATATATAGTGAAGAAACTATTGGATTTTCAAACCCGCTCTTTATCTCTAGTCTCTTAGTGTGTCGTACCTTTTCCAGAAAGAGAGACAGACGTATCACACAAGCTCGCACTGTCGAACACATGAAACTACGAAAATAATGCAACTACACGCGTACACAAGCAAACGTAACAAAGCGATCTCGAAAAATAAAAAGCTGAAATATATTTCGGAGGCTGGATTCTGCGCTTTTTCCTACAAAAGTATAGTTACAACGGGATATGGCGAGCAAAGAATGCGTGTACATGAGAAATGTGTCAAGAATAGGTAAATATATCACGGTAAAAGTTAAGTACGCTGAAGGTCGCTCAGCTCTATCCCGAGCTCTCGATTTCTATGTCGAAAAACTTAAAACTCTAAACTAGGAATCACGTCACAATACTGTACTAGGGCCTAAATGTAAGAATGAAATAATACCCAACCCTTGACGAAATGAAAAAGGAAAGCACTTTTGACCTAATCAAGTCTGTATGATGATCTGTAGCGATATCTGTTAGATCTCTGGCTCACTTTCTTTCTGCGCCTGTATTTACATTCAATTTAATTACGATTATCTTCGTGCAGCCGATTTCATTGACGTGAAAGTCTGTCGAATTCATTCAAGGGAGTAGATTGTCGTAATTTATTACACGGTTCGTAAGGGACGTACGCTGTTAGCTTCATTTGCTCGCATCTATGACTTGGCATGAAAATATGTTTTTCTCATTTTAGAAAGAAAAAGAAAAAGGAATTCCTAAGCAGAATATTAATAAAACTGCGAATAAAGTTATAATATTTACTCATCCTTTTCTTCGTACTAGCTCACGTTTTTCAGTGCATTAGGCTTTTAATTGTAAACGTTCCCTATTTTGCCTTCTGAAAAAACAAAACTATCTGCACAATCTAGTTTTCTGCATCTCTCTGCCTCCGTCCAATAAAGTCCTTTTTTAATTATTACTCGCATTAAAAAGAATCATTTTAATAGGAAAACTGAATTAATATTTAATAATTTGTTTTACAATTATGAGACAAACGAATCCGCTAAACGAGAAACGTCTAAATTGTCAGTCGCTATCGAAAATTTCATTTTAACGATTTATTCTTTTGGTGAAATGAGATTATCAAAAGAAAACTCGGTTACTTCTCGTTTTATTCGCCGCGAGAAAGAGACAATTAAATAATGTATGGGCATTCGCTAGATCTTGTACCGACATTGTAATTCCCTTATGTAATTACACGCATGCGAAATACAGAAACATATTATTGAAAATAAAAAAATGCTGTTATATATTTTGGTAAATCCTCTTACCTACTTTCCCGAACAAAATATTCCTAAAATACATTCGTGTAATGAAAAATTAACGTCCATTTCAAAAGAAAATATTACGGCAATATAAACGTTACGGTAGCCTCATTAAGTATAGTATTTACCTAATACAAGTGAAAAGTCCACTTATGACACTCAGCCACAAAAGGTACATTTTATATGAATTATAAGTGAAGATAAGTCAAAATTTACTAAATGATGTCACCTGAAATTTTAAGGAAAATAAGGCAGCAAAATTATTACACAGTTAAATACTTTTCTAACGAATCCTATTTCATTTTCGCTTCTTGTTTTTCGCATTATAAACATTGTTTCAACCGTGTAAAATATATATGTACATATAATTTGAATATATGAAAAAAACGTATGACATGATTATCCTGAAAGAATTGCAATTTATCATGTCATCATTTATGTGCTAAAGAAAAATTTACTAAAGTTTTCTGATATGACAAATGGAATAGTACAAGTAATTTCCAATTTTTTAAATTAATTATTGTTTATTACCGTAAATCTGGAATTATAAAAAAATAGTAAATATTAAAATAGCGACTCGTTAGGCAAATATAGTTAATCGTATAAAAATTCTACTCGTACAAGGCGTAAGAAATATAGTTTCAATCGATTTCAACATGAAAATTACGAAAAAGAAATGTTTTAGGATATTAATAAGAGAAAAAGTTTTCATATTCATACAACTTATTGCATTGTAGTAATATACGTCACTATTACGAATAGATGAGGCGAAATTTTAAAACTTGTAAATAAATGTAGCTTTTAAGCAGATATTTACGAATAAAATCTACGTAACGAATAGGAGGTAATTGTGACATAATATTCAAATTTGATAAACGTGAAAATCAAATAGAATGAAAGTCTATTTCGTTACAGTATTTAACGAAGCCTAACTTAGTTTTGAAAAATGAAATTAAAACAAATATTAACTAAAAAGTTAATTGAACATGAACAAGCAGCACACATTTGTAACTTTAACGAACATAATCAGATCTTTAATATAAAACGTCCAGAATTTATTTATTCAAAAAGGTAATTAGAACCTTCAAAATGAACATGAAACAATTAAAAATTATCCAAGCATTTCGCTACTTTTAACGGTTTGGAAAGTTACATGTCATTTATCTTCGATGATTATTAAATATTCGAAATTCAAAAAGCTATTTATAATTAGTATACATTAGGTTATATAAAGGATGTAGAATTAACGTAATGATTTCCGAATGTTAGTGAATAAGTACAAAACTTATCACGGTAAAAATTTATATCATTAAACTATTACATGCTACTAATAATCGTATCGTACAAAATTTATAAATCTTCTACATGTATCTTCTTACATTGTTAGCATAAGTTGTCGATTACTCTTACGCGTGAACTCTCAACAAAGAATTTATTAGCTTATTTTTACTTTACCAATTATGATATATTTCTTTTCGTATTAAATTTGTTAACAATGCGGGTTTCTCAAAATCCCGTTGTAGCTAAAGTTTATAAAAATACCAAAGTAAAAATTTAATAATTAGAACGTGTAATGAATATTCCTAAACGCGAAGGGTTTGATTATATTCATGTAACTCGTTAATATACGATAATCGAAAAAACTTACATTTTGCAGTCGTTCACTTCCGCAGATGTCCGTGTCCTCTTCCTCGCGTAGATACCGTCCAGGAACCGTCCACTAAGCCAAATACGATAATAATTATAAACGCGTTTTTACTTTACCTCGCGTGTCAAGTAAGTTACGTGTTCCCGCGCAAATAATCACCGCCGCCACGAGTTTCGCGCGCAATCACAATTCGCTGATTGGTCGAAATGTCCCGGTCAAGAGGCGCGGCGTCCGTTAAAACATGTAAACATGCACATTCAAAATAAATGTAAAAATAGATATATGCACATGCAGCCGTATGAAGATTGGAAACGTCGCGGTTCTACATCACCTTAATACAGCAATATATGTATATATATATGTATATGTTTTTTTTTTCGAACATAAGCGCAGATTCCGTTGATGTCGTTTGAACCGATCACTTGTAAAAAGAATGTAAAAAATAAATGATAGAATGTGCAGAAAGTATGAGTAGATAAATGCGTAGTCTTTATACACGTTCACAGATGTCACTGAGCATCCGATCAAATGCAGAACCAATTTATTTATGCGTTACCCTCAATGGTAAGTTCACCCACGTTTTACCGACAGAAAGTCACTGTATTCTCTTAATAAAACAGAGTCTTTTAATTGGTGAATGATAAGATCGAAACCGGAATAACTAGCTGCCAGTGTGTCAAACCTTATGTTTACCTTACCTCTTATCTTTATACATAACACGTTCCGTCTTTTTGATTTATCATGTATGTATATGTATATTACATTTTACTTAATTGTATCAAAATTAACGAGCCTAAGTTAAAAAAAAGGATGAATATACATATGGAGGTAAGTCTTTGTCCTTTGTACACTTTTGCATCTACATCAACTACCTTTTCCGAATTGCCTCTTTTTTCGTTACTCTCCATTTCTCAGTCAATTTCACTTTTTCATCACTTATTCAACATCCTTTGGAAATCAATTTACCCTTCTCTCTTACGTTTCTCGTTCTAGCCTTTACGCTTTTACGAAACCTACTCACCTTATGTCTTTGATGCACTCTCTCTCTCTCTCTCTCTCTCTCTCTCTCTCTCAGTCTCTCTCTCAGTCTCTGCATGAAAGCTATCAGGTTGTGAAAAGAACCAACACACGTACTCTAACGTTCATATGTATAATTTCCACATATCGATCGTCGTAGTCTAATTCGGCAGCAGCTTTCGGTGAAAAGGTGCCCGTAAGCGTGAAGAGAGCAAGAGATGTTTATTTAATGTATAAGTATGGTAATAAGAGATATGATGCCGAGCCTCGCATACATCTCTGTCGAAATATGTGGATGACCCTATTAATATCAAATTAAAAAAAATAATAGTTTCAACAAAATGCATTAGTGAAACCAGTGAACAGGCGCTTAAAATACGACTGGTCATATTCTCAAATGATCGAATTGCATAAGCGCAGGTTTCATAGACGATGCTATCAAGATTTTAAACTTATTTTCGAACTAATGAACTTGAGATTGTCCAAAAGAATTCGGATAATTGTGCACTTCATCTGCCTACATTTCAAGCGTTAACATGATTCTTATAACGATCGTTACGAATTTATATTTTTTACAATGTACGAAACACGAAATTTTATTTGTTGCTTAAGTTACGTTCCAGAGAAATTATATTCAAAGCTTGGAATTCGAAGGATAACTTTTCAAAATCAAATTTACGCACGCACATAATAATATATATTTCAATTAACATACGTTAAGAGATTACACTGACTCGTTTGCTATAACATAATTTGTTTATATCTATTTACGTGTTTTTTAACAAGCACAAAAGTTTTTGTGCACAAGTAGTACGTTTTCTGTATCGGAAGACAGAGGGAACTAATACGTACACATGTGCATACAAAAAGCTGGTAATAGGCAAATTCGTTAGTGCAAAATTGTTCGACATAAGTGTTTTATCAGTCTCTAAAAATAATCTTTCGCGCGGTCATTAAAATAACTAGTGAAATTAACGAAATTAGTGATTTTAAATAAAAGAACGCAAATTTACATTTGAAAATCATAAAAAATGGAATATATTATTAACCAGACAATTTTTAGTAAGTTTTAGTTTATATTGATAAAGATTTCTTTACCAAAGATATTAAACTTATTTGAATTCAATGATTTTACATTTCTACAAGTTGTTCCGTTGAAATACTTATTTGAATTTTTGCTCATTACCTGATGCAACACAAACGGAAATTAGTTATAAATATAATTAGTCACATCTAAGATTATTTTATCAACGGAAACAGGTTCTTAGTTATTACATGACTGTAAACAGGAATCTTATCGGGAAATAAATGTAAATCATGCTCCGATCAAAATATAATTTTATTAGGTCAATTTTTATAAAATTAATGTATTAAACAGCGATCAATCTTTTTCTATCACGATATAAATCCATTGATTACAAACAGTAATTTAATTCCAACTATAAGTGGTCCTAATGCTATATATATTAAAACTTTGAAAAACAAATTTACGTTTTTCTTCAAAAATTAAAAATGATGCGTGCTTTCGCATAAATCACTCCAAAGTTTATAGGTACCAATATTTACAATGCCGAAGAGCACTAAAGCTTTACACAAACGTTTTAAGCTTAATGCTCATACTCTTGCTGGTGTTTTGTCATACTTTCTATGGCGTTTGAAATCCATAAAGTACCGAAATACGTAATTCTGGAATATGCAAAAAATCCAAGAATATTTTTGTTTTATTATAAGCATTTCTTTCTCGAACTGATTAACGTATTTTCGTTACAATTAAAGTCAATAAGCCATTCATGTATGCATTACGACGGTAAATGTTCAAGTAATTTAATTTTAATCACAGATTTGAATGAAATTTCATGTATTCATTTTTACTCTTCAGCAAGATGTAAGATGTAATTATTCTATCGTAACTGTCGATTAAGCTCATTTTACATAAAAAATTTATATTTCATTACATTCACTAAAACATCAAATATACTGCCTCAATTCAATTCAATTGCCGTATTTTTCGATAAAGTTGTAACTAAATTGCTTTAACTTTCCACTATATTATACTTAAGAAATGTTTTACGCAAATCGTATCATATTACTATATGATTATAGTTAGATTGCGAAGTAATTTCAAATATTATTCATGAGTATCCGGACATTACAAACTTTTCACGTAAAATCGATTTGCCATTTTATTTTGGTATTCATTTTAACCAAAAAGTCGCTTTCATTTTCTAAAGTATTTTAGTTTCGCTTCGTGGTGCATAAGATTCATGAATCTTCCTAGAAACTAGAAAGTTCAATTAGTTAACTGACATCTTTATTCCGTAACTCCTCCTCTTTTGGATTATGAGAATCACTCCAGAATCATTACTTCTCGCAGCTATTTAATTTTCTTCAGCACGATTAGTACATTTTGAAGTTACCAAAATTAGCATGCATACATTACGCTGTCGTTTCACAAATGCATTAAATACATACGAGCATTGATGTATCAGACTGATCGATACTTTTAATACGCGAAGTAGCCAGAGGTGGTAAAATAATATCAAATTCTATCTGGTAACTTTATATTATCGCGAGCTTCATTACGATAATAACATAAAAATTATAATTACTTTCAATTACATTCAAGGCATAGGATAAAAGTAATAGAAAAAGTAAATAGTCTTAAAAATGTATTATAAATTTCAATGAACTATTATTTCAAAAAATATACGCAATTAACCTAAAAACGTTAAAATACTCTGCAAACATTGGATTAAAAATATCATTTAAAGAAAAGATTAGACGCACTGCGATCGCTCTGAGACCTTCTTGACAAAATATTACAAAAAAATAAGTACCACTGCCTGGCAAAATATTTGTAAATAAGCACATCTTTATTTCCAGTTGAACAATCAGAATTTACAAATAATACATTTCCAAATTTTGTGATAATTATTGTATTTTTTAAATGAAAGTTTGAATCATCTACCGTTGATAGCGACTACGGTATCACCATAATCGTCTTCCGCCGAAAAAAAAAAAATCGAATGGCAATTCTCCGAAGAAAAATGCTCGTATCAGCATGACGAAACTGTCGGGTAATGTTTACACCTCGAGTCTGGAGACACTTAAGCCCTTTGCACCTTCCCAAGAAACAGAAATTCAGTCGCCCTTCCTTACCATGTATATATCCGAAGGGACTGCGCAAGTGGCCGTAGGGGTTGTAAAAGTCCGAACGTGTCTACACTGGCAGGAATAGAAAGATGGCGTGCTAGGAGAAGTCACGAGTGGCCTCACGAACGTACGTTTGTTTGCCGAGACATTAGTTCGATCGAGATGAGTAGTTGACGTGAGAGTGACGGAGAAAGATTGACCGATTGTTAATATTCATTGCTTCGAGAGGTCGTGCGAATTTATTTCTCTTCCTTGGAGGAATAAATTCTCGTCGAGATCTCAAAAACATCAATGTTACGTAGGTGTGCGTAATTTTGGTCGAGCAGTCGACCAAAAACGCGATTCGTGTCACGTATAAACTGATAAATATATCAAAATTAAAATAAATAGAATATCTCTTTAAGAATCTACGATCAGCACGGTGTTGTATTTATAAAATACTGGAGATGTGCTGTTAAATATGTCCGAATTGATATAGTCACGTATTTATATAAAAATAATCTATACTAAAATTACAGGCGGATAAACCTGATGGAGAAATTGCTGTAGGTACGAAACACGAGTGGGTGCGCAATGTTTGTCAATAGACGAAAAAATTATTTTTGTTTTAAATTTTTTACTTAACACTGTTTCTTTAAATATTTTTCTCTGTAATTTTCAAGTAAAATCATTTTCCCTATCATCTATAAATGAACCCTTTTGATATATACCTTGTAATAAATGCAAAAAACGCGCTATAAACTTGGTTACCACTACTAATTCATAAAAGTTTATTTTAGTCTACTTCAGTCAATTCTTCACGAAAAATCCATTAAAATAACTGTACATTCACCGTTTGGTTCTTCCCCTGATATTCATTATTGCACGAGTAACTATAAAACCTGATCTATCACGCGCACCATACCTAGGCGTACTATACCTACTTTACGGCCAACGATGTGAACATTCGCGCTCGCGTAAATAATCTCTACCGTTTACATTCGGGATTGAGACGTACAATGTACGTATTATCCGAAACTCCATTATCAAGAATAAGTTTTCACGCGTTTATAAGTTTTTTTTCGCTTTTTACGCCCACCCTGTGTACTAATATTGACGTGAAAATGAGTTACTTTGTATTGGTGTTTGCAAGCGATAATTTGCAATTAGCTTATGAAATTACGTCGGTAGTTGTAATGGCGGAGATTCGATGTGTGTTTGCCATTAAAGTTGCGATTGCTTGAAAATTCGAGAAATAACGATTCAAATAAGTTGTACAACAGTTGAATTATCACAGCTAATTATTACGTTAGGCAAGACCGAAAGATATTTCATAAATAAATGTTACCGCATTTCATATGCGGTAATAATGTTGTGGATGCGTTTTCTTTGTAAACAAAGTTTTTCAGGCGTTATTATATGTATGCATAAAATTTGTTTAATCGACAAGTAGTTATTATGACGTCGGTAAGTATTTGAATGACTTACCTAGAAGTAGTAAAAGAAGCTAAGGAATATTTCACGCATACAAATACAATTCTCCTTCAATCCGTGTATTAGCACATAATGATGCAGTAGTTAATTAGTAGTAAGAAATTTTTATCACATGAAATCATGGATGAATTACAATTTTTGTATTATTATTAAACGCTTTCGATCCTCTTTTATAAAGAAACAATGAGGGATATGAGATATTTGAAAAGATCCGCATTGCAGTTTTCGATTTACTTATCGCCGCATTAAATTGAAGATACACATTCAAATAATTTTTAGTTTTTTTAATTACCTTCTTCAAGCAAAGAAATGCACGGTATGAATATTCCATTTCGACTAAGTATACTTTATAAATATTAAAATAATTATTTACATTGTTTTGGTGCACGTTGTAATAAATTATTAGAATTTTCGCCACTAGCATTTTCACATTTTCACTAATTTCTACTACGTTGCAAAACTTTTTTTTACTTTTTCGATCTTGACTTTATATACGTTGTCAATGCCAAAAACTGTAAATTTACACATAAACAAATCAATTACGAAATTCACAAATATATATGCACAACTGTATAATTAGATTTTTTAACTTTAAAAAGATATTTGGATAATACTGCAATTTTATAATTGTCTTTTTAATTATAATACAGTACCTTCATTGGAATAATACAAAGGCATCCTTTAGTTTTTGAGTCTGTACACAATACGTAAATCAAATTAGAAGAAGTTACGCGTTCACCGTCAAATCTATCCTTTACAATGGAGCATTAATTATTCATCGTCAGCAGGTTGACGTTCGTCAATTATTACTGTCCCAACGATAGAGTGATGACAAAAATATAAAGCGGTCGTTCGAAGCCGCGACCTTGACCTAATTATCGCCTCGCGAATCGTCGGAAAACAAGAAGATACATGATACCGTTGACGGTCGAGGCTTTTCACGCTCCGACTTCGCTTTTATTTCCCGTTTTTTCATGCGGCTTTTCTTCCGATATCGTTGTTTCAATCGCATTCGGTTCAACAACGGTGCTTCTTCAGAGAAACTTGAGAAGGAGCTGCGAAATTTATACCGAGCTAATTATCGAGAAGGTCCTGTAAATGTAACGTACATTAAATATAATTAAAAAACATAAGTATTTACAAAATAAGTATATAAAACAACATGCATCAAAATTTTTTTCAGTCGATCAATCTCAGTGTAAATATTTTTGTTTTATCGTATATTATTTTTTTACATTTATAGAAAAGAACTAGAAAGTAAATAGAATAAATAAATAAAGCACATTGACTCTTTGAGAAATCCCAATTCAAATAGCTCTACAGTGTTTTACAGTTTTTTTAGCTTGTAAATCACTGGATTACTAAAAACAAGTCGGCAGAGACATAAAAAATAAACTACACGGATGTGAAGTGTATTTTTAATGATTTTTATTTATCAAGTTTTTACTATAAAAGCGAATTGCCTTTATTCTCGTGAATAACTATTTTTGTTTCTAAAGAAATTTCGTTTGGTTTTTCATAGTTATGCAGTTACATTCATGCACTCCAAGTAGCAACATCGATAAATTTAATTTTCTCTTCATATTCCACGAAGAGAATTCCAAAGATGTTTTTAAACTATATTTATTAAGCAAGTTAGTAGAAACAAGTGATTGATGAAACCCTAGAGAAAATAAAGTAAAAAAATCTGCAAGTAAATCTACATTCACTTATGGAACACATGCAGAAAATCTCAAAGTTAATCATGTCACATACGTTTTACTAAATAGGAGCAGCTAATTATAATTTGTGTGATATATGAATTTGATCCGATTAAGCGTGATGAAAGTCTGACACAGCGAAATGTATTTCCTTACATTCCTACGCATGACCCGCGTAAAAATTATGGTACTGATAACATAGAAGCATTTGCTATGTTTCTAAATTATTTTACTAAAAACTAAAATATTTATAATTATTGGAATGCTTACTCGTCATTTCTTAATAGACCCACAAAACTCTGATTGATTCTTTTTTATAATTTTATTTTTACGCAAATTAAAAAAAAATTTGCCTCATTTATTATTAATATAAGTTAGAAGAAAAAATAATTTCTCATAATAAAAGTATATGCTCCTCTAAGTAAATGTTTCGAAAATCTTCGGAAACTGAATTTGATGAAAACACATAAATATTTATTCCTTTGTACGATAAATCAAAGTGCATGCAGTAATTATTATTTTTTACAACTGCATTATACTTCAAATTCATTAAAAATAATGTTTAAGATTGTATACAAAAAATTAAATGCAATCCAATAACTTAACTGGATAAAAGAATTTAAAAATAGTAGTTTAAAATGACAGTGTTAAATTTTGATCTGCAATTTTTAATCATAAGAATATTCGTCAACAAAAGAAACTATTTCGTATACTATTGGACAATAGAATCTTAATTCAACGTTTTCTTTTTTGAAATAGAATTTCATGTATTGCATTTTTACACTAACCATTTATTATGGCTAATTAAGTCAATTAATACCGGAACTGGTAAAATAATTGTAATTAGACTCGGTGAAAATGAATTTTGAATATTCGAAGCGAGTCTATAATCAGCTTTTATCATCATTGATTTGATGATTCGCTCTCGAGCCTCAGCCCATTAAAACCATCGTCATTCACGGAAATTAATGCCTCGTTTTGAACTGAAATCTCACTTATTACCATGGAAAATTCTAATTCTTTATTTCGTAAATTAATTTCTGTTACGATATTTTGAGCCAATTCAACGTACTTTTAAAAATGCGATATTATAGGTTTACACTCGTTCATTTTGTAATCCATGCACAAGCGAATCAAATTTATAAGGTATTATGGAAGCGGTATTAGATAACCTACTTTTCGATCTTTACAAATATTTATATCTTGAATTTTCTGCTGAATTTTAATTTAAATATTAACTACATCGTAAAAGGTAAGTAATAAATGAAAATTAAAATTGTAAATCGCCTCGTAAAAGCTCCTTATAAAACATCTAGAAAATCATTGTTTTGAATCGAGCGTTTAAGTTCGTAAATATACGTAACGCGAAAGTTTGATTTATGTTAGGTTAAGACATTGTAATTTTAGTTTTATAAATGCAATAAGACTATCCAGTTTGAAGAAATATGGAGTACAGTACTAATGGCAGTGCAATTTATTATCTCAAGGCTTTCTGTTCGAGAATCCAAGGAAAGGAATTGGTGTAGTTACGTAACGAAACGAAGTTTCAACGCGAATGTGCGCGAGAAGTTACAAATTTCTTGAAACAAGTATGTACGTGCGACTGAAAGTTTATGAAAAAATAAACCGAGGCTGCAGGCTATTACATTTATTTTGAATGACAAGCGCAGACTATTCTTACGTCCATGTAAGCTAAAATTATCCGTTTTCCCATCGCATCGTTCATTCTTTTCACGTAAAATTATTTAGTAAACTTTGGTTTTAAGTGTAAACTGTCGCTTGTTAAAAATAACCTCCACCGATGGCAAATCAGATAAAAAGAATTTAAAGGTAATCACAGAGGTAATTACAGACTTATGCCGATTGAATGAAAATGATGATGAAATTTGAATAATGTAATAAAAAAAAATGATAAAATAATGAAAATGTAAAGTATACGATAAATGTAAGCAAATAAACAGCTGATGAGAAATATAGTGTAGAACTTCTTTATTCTACGCAAATTAGAAGCTTCGAATCAGTAGATGGAACTTGTAATAAGTGGAAAATAAAATAAAATTATCGAGCTTCCAACAGTAATTCGATCCAGAAGGGATCTAATCCCTAAAAATCTTTCAAACTTATCTTAACGCTTAAAACACTAGCTGAGCAAGTACAATTATAAAAGTGAGAAATACTTGAGAAATATTTTTACCATCGTTTGTAAATACATCGCGAATGACAAAAGCAACCCAGCATTATAAGTTCAAAAGTTATTGTCAACTAAAACTTGTACATCTTATACTATTTTCCATTCTATATGTTTTTGTTTTCATAAAATATTATAATTTGAAACATCGTTCGCGTGTCGCCCTGGGAAATAACATCCTACTGTTTCTAAATATTTTATAAAAGAAATAATGACGTTGGAGCATCATAGCATTATAACACCGAATTGTATAACCGAATTTTGAAAAAGAAAAAATCTAATATCTGCAGTTGTAATCTCTATTCGTGACAAGTTCTGCAAAGTTACATTTGCCAATCGATTAATAATCAATTACGTTGAATTTACCAGGGAAATTTAATTATATATTTAGAGTGGCTCTTCTACCGTTGGTTTTATTATTAGACAGTTTGACTGATTTCGCAAACGACTCGATGCATGCGTCATAGAATTTTTATCGACGCATCCCTTTACGCCCACTTTGTCACTTGCATCGGTGAACTTACGTGCCGCAGGATGCGAATGTAATACTGCACTAAGTCGGTTGTTTTAACGCGAGTGCTTTTACTGCAATCCTTGCAAAAGGAAAACAGCTTCTCTCTTTTGAAAAAGTTCGCTGGCTTTGTTATTCTTATGCTGTTTCTTTTCAGTAAATAAAAGTACGCAATGCCGAGAGCCGTTGACTATTTATTTTCGTAATAAATACCCAACGAGTCAGGATATACTTTATTAATCTAAGTATACGTTTTTCACGGACACCTCTTTTCTTTACCTCCGTCACTTTACTCGGTTCGGGCTTTTCATTTTTACAATCATCATTTTCCAAGCTATTTTTCATTCTTTATAAAGACTCACATATGAATATTGATGCTACAGCAATAACATTGTTCAGGACATCGCGAGACCGTTTCACTTTTTTCGCTATAACCGTCGTAGTAAACCGATATTAATCATATAACGCATTATTTTCTTTTGTTACTTTCGGAAAACTAAAAATTGATTTATTTTACCCGCGAAATCCAGGAAATACGAGTGGCTGAAAAATATAGTCATACCTGGCTTGACAAAATTTCAAAGCTGATAAACTGCGACAGCTGGAGATTATTTATTAATTTTAATAGTAATCTCTTTGGATATTAAATGTAAATGTGTGCATGGAAGTAAATGAAAATAGGAAGGATTTACCTTAATTACCGCTTTGCTCCCCCTCTGCCGTTAATAATTAACTGTAATAATTAAACTTCGTTTGTTTATTTATACGGCATCTGGATTTTTAAATAGATATTGAAAAAATGCATACAAGGATATTTCTTTCTGCAAATTTTAGACTCATTGCTTGCTGTCCAACAGCTATTTTCTTTATCAAGGGTAATAGAGAAAAAATATTTAATCACGTGGATTAAATAAGTAATACGAGAATAAAATACGTCTTGAGCAAAAATAGTTTCTTCTTCTTTCATAAGCTCATAATAATAACTTCTACATTGAAAATCAATTCTTGTTTATCATTGTATCAATTTTTTAATGCCGAAACGTCGCTTGCATTCTACTGTATATTCATACCCCGATATTAAGAATCAAATTTTGTACGAACGTTAATACCTCTTTGAATGTTTAAACAAATTACGCCGCGCATTAAATGCGTGTCACCTCGAGATTTCGATCGAGATTTAGACAGAAAGCTATAAAGTCAGTGTCGTGCCGTGAAAAATAAAAAAAAACATAAGAATTTAAGTTATTTCTTTGGATTATTTTTATAAATATTAATTTTTAATCGTGGCTTTACAATATGGCATTTTACAATATGAAACTTATGTCCGGTGTTCGAAAAAAGAGCAGAAAAAACTAATTCCTTACCCTTCTCTCATGCAGATGACGCGGCAACATTCCTGTGGCGACATGTAAGAAGTGGCACATTATAAATAAATCTCAAAATCGATATCTCATTTTCACGTAAATAATCGAGTAAATTCACGTAAGATACGTGCATTCCATTCGAGCAGAAATTCGAAATCGTAAAAAGTCACAATGTTATTTCGTGCAAATGGTAAATTGAAACGTGTGAAAGAATTGTGTTTAGGTTGATGGGATTCAAACTTTATACGAGCACTAAAGATAAACTCCGATACTCTCGCTCATTTCCTTACGTCCTCGTGTCTGTCAGATTTATGATTTTGTAGCTTTTTGCGCGAGTAGTTATAACATTGAGTCGAGCATAAAGAAAGCATAAGAGAAGTCAAGCGAGTATAAAATTGAATTTCAAATAGAGCCTAAACCAGCCTCACTTTGAGCTTAGAAGGAAAACTTATCCCAAAGGGAAAAAGGGAAAGAAAATGTCTTGGTTGAATACAGGTGAAGAGGTCGCTGGGGCGTTGGTTCGTTGACTAATCGGTTGGAAAATCGATACAAGCTTCCTCTCAGCCTTTAAGCCTTTACTCCGTAAACTTGTTCTTCTCTAGTTTCACGCTTATAACTTTTGTAAATGCCTTTTTCGTCTTTTTTCTCATTTTAAGCCAATTGTTTTTTTTTTTTTTTTTTTTTTGCATTTCGCTCCTTTGTACATTAATTCCATTTTATTACCATCCTGTGATTAGTCGTTATCGTTCCGAGTGTAATAATAGCAGTCGTTTTGAGTCCACCAACAGTGATGCACATTGGAAAACGTTTAAAATTCGCGATTCGTGAATTTTCTTGTTCGGGAAAAACGGAAAACTTTCACAGACTATACGAGCCTCTTTTGAAAAGTCGGCTAATCATAGAAAATATTTCGGAAAAATTACCTTAACATTTTTCAAACGAGCTTTACTATCCACGCAATGACTCTTCTATTCTACTCTACAATTCAATTAACGAATTATAGAATTTCGCTGCAAACTAATGGTATTACTAGGAAGATTACTACTTTTGAAAAATGCAATAAACAATCGATTTGAAAATCCCTTTATATAAATTATGACGTTATGAAATTTGTAATTGTACTTATCGAGCACCAGATGACGTTATAAATATAAAAATGTGAATAATTAAATCTAAGTAAAAAAATCCTATGACCTCAATTCTCGCATAATCGGCGTAAAAATAAAACTAATAGAGTGAAACCAAATCAATCCAAGCGGTAAGCTGTTAAATAACTATTTCACTAATATCGGTAACTAGCTAGTGAGCAAGGATTCCTCGTAAACGCCTTTTACTTATTCATACAAAATATACCCTTTGGAAATTATAGTCGACTCTTGCCATTACTTTCTCTTTGTGTCTAAAATTCGTCATTCGCACAAAATTTTTAATTGCAAAAAATAAAATAGAATGGAGGTATATAAATTTATAGTTTCCTAAACGAATAACTGTCATCTCTTTGAAGATAATAGACTTTCTATCGTTGTGCTAAGGAATTGGTTTCTTCCTTTTTTCCTTTTTTTTAATCATTTACCCATTATGTACATGGAAACGTCTAATCTATTATTACATTAAAAAAAAAACAAAATAATAGATTTACGAAAAAGACTAATCCTTGTAAATTGTATACCGATTAGGTAACTTTTAAATTACCTCTTTTGCGATAATATATCTAGCGCAGTTTTAGCTTTACTTGGCCTAACTAATCCATAGTCCTTTATCAGCTGCAAGTCGCATCCTTCTAATGTCGTTTCTCCACATCAGCCACGTCCCTCCAATGCTCTTCTGTCTGATTTTAGCGTTGGTTAACGAGGCGCACGAACTATTGCACGTCAAAGGAATAGAACCAAAGCATCCAGGACAAAGAATACGCGTCTTCATTCCTTTCCTTCACCTGCACGTGATTTAATGTTACAAAGTAATTGACTTTATTTCTAACGCATTAACAATCCTAATTGAAAATTCCACACATTATATTAGTACTTATAATAATAATTACAATGCAACGTAATGTCTCTCTAATAAGATTTATAATTTAAAAATATTTATCCATATTTAGTAAAATTTTAAAATTAATATAAATATGTCCTACGATTATTAAGGTACTATAAATGCTGCACATCTATTTTTAGACTTTAATTAGTCCTAATATGTCACCCGAATAAAAGAAAAATTTTTGTTCAAAATAAAACCATTAGTAAAAGCAAATTTAAATTTCATTTCTTTTCATTTTTAACTGGAATACAAATACATTTCCGTAAGTGCGTGAACTCTGTGATTACATAATCCATTTAAACTAAAACATAGTTCATGGTTACATGTAAATAATATTTTCACAAATGTACAACAAAATATTGAATTAATTATAAACATGAGAAATATAATCTTCTTTATCCATTTATTATTAGATCTTTAATTTCAATATATAAGCAGCTTTGTAGCATAATATAGACTTAGATTTTGTTAATACTTAATAAATAAACATTAAATTTACCTATCAAACTTAAGTTAACAAATTTACTTTTTAAAAATAAAAATAATGAAATTTACTAAAATTTAAACAGACATTTAAACGCGTCATGCTAAGTACAATTGAAAGAATAACATTATTTTAAGTTTCTTCATTTAAAGTTTTTTGTTAATTTAAGAAGTCGAGCCAATTTATTCTAATTTTAAAATTTTCTACAATTTTACCAGGCAACGTCAACCTCCACTTCGCCATATTAATTTTCAATTTTATATAGTAGATGTTTGATGAAAAGAAAATTCGCATTATCTAACTTCACAAGTGCTTGTAACATGACAAGTATGATCTAAAAACAAAACTTAAATCATTTCTCAAATTTGATTGTTGCGTGTAACTTTGCATTCTATTCAGATACGCTTAAGAAGAAGGAAGGCTTTCTGATTAATTAATGATAATAACTTGCTGATTAAGAAAACTTTTTTATACTTTGTGACTAGAGTTAGATTCTAAGACAAATGTTGTGATGAATAAGCGATTAAATAAGCGAATAAAAATGAAAAAATCTATCTAAAAAACCATTAGTACTCTAAACTATTTTAAGTAGCATTCAAATGATTAAAAAATATTTAGTTCATCGATTCTTATTATCTTTAATTTTTTTATTTTTAATAGTATCTTAGCTATTATATATATGCGAGCGCGCGCGCGCGCGTGTGTGTGTGTGTGTGTTAATTGAAATTTTCACATTATTTGTAAAACATATACAAAACTTTAATAATTATTAATTTTTGTATCGAAAAATACAAGTTTCTTATAAAATTCTTCTTATAAAGTAATAAAACGTAGAAGTTTTTATTGCCAATTTAATTAATCATAAGTGCAATCGTTTTCGTTTTTCTCAAAAATAAATAATAAGATTATAATATCTTTATAAAGAAATTATTTCTTATACGACGTAAAATCATTGTTTCAAGAAAAATTTAGTAAAATTGGTGTACCGATGGAATATTGCTTTTATAAAAAAGACCCAATAAAAGTTTTTTTCTAAATAACTTTCGCATTCAAGTAAACTTAATTATCTCTACTCGAGTTTTTCCTTTACATACTCCTATTAATTATATAATACTGTAGCAGATCCTTACAATTTTACACTTTTCATTGGTAAAATAGGTATCTTGGTAGTTAATATACAAATTTGAAATCTATTTTAGAATTGTAAGTTGAAGTATTATTCCTGTACACTAAATAATACCAAATTACACTGTATCATGTTGAAATAAATCGCTATTATCTACTGGCGCTAACCAGTTTATGTACATAAAATTCTCAGCTTTATTGCTTTGTAAAATGTTGATTCATTATTTTAAGAAAAATTCCATTATAGGATATTTCATATATAATTTATAAAGTACATTCAAATCGGAAACGAATTTTATTAATTAAGCCATAATCAAGAAATTTAGTATAATACAAATACTTATCGGTGTCTTTGTTCACTCCTTGAAAAAAGGCAACTTTTAATTACCGAAGTCTCTTTTATTTCTAAAGTAAAAAACTTTTTTATCGAACTGAAGAAATCAAAATATATTGTCGGTTTTTTAAGTAAATTTCCATGATAGCGATAAAATGTCGTAGTCATAGCAGGTATTGATTAATGAATACTTGAGGGTAAGAAAGCTAATACATTTTAAAAAGTGCTCGATCAAGGTTGATAAAAATCAAATCATTTCATTTACAATCATTGATTGTTCAATCTCGAGAATCGTAAGTTTATTTTTAATATTGCTTTGTTTGATAAAAAATAAAAAAGTAAATATTTAGCTACAAGTATAATATTACAGCACACTGTAATTTACCTGACTCGTTAAATTACGCTTAATCGATTATAAAATTCTAATATACATGACAGTCATTGTTTAGATGATACGATGCACATTACAGCCTCAATATCCTTATAAAGTTTTTTTTCAATTTTATGATGCATGGTCTACTCGAAATGATCTACTTGATATTTACATAATGTTCTTTATTGAATAAATAATGAAATGGAACTTTTCTCGCTGTGAATCGGCGACATTACTTTCACTGTATAGATTTTGTCGCCATTACACCGTAAATACAACTGGCCATAAAATATAAGCCTAGCATAAATAAAATATGAATGTATCCTTGCTCGATAAAATGTCAAGCACTTTTAACTTTTATCTGAAACATCATATTGGGCGCATAAAACGGAAAGAAATAAAAAAAAAGCATATATCTTAAAATTTGCATATTTTATTATTGTGCCCATGAAAATTACACGAAACACGTCTACCATCTTAAACACCCTTTTCTTATTCGATGCACGAATGGTTTATTCTCGTAATTCTTTAAAGAAAAGTAGGTGGATCGCGTATATCCGAGTGTTTTTCAATGGGTTGACAAAAGAAAGATAAGTAAAAGATGGAACAGAAAAGAAAGCGCGGCCCTCTTATACGGCAAATCGATTCTTCGCATCCGCAGTAGACGACAGCAAGTACTTCGTCGAGGGCCAGTTGATCTTGAGGCACGATTTCTCCTTCCACAAGAGTCAGCGGAAGAACACGTACTACTGCAAGAACATGATACCGCTGTACCTGAATGTGCACGTGCCCGATGTCATGCGCAAATCAAGTTTCGAGAAATTTACGTAAGTACCAGTCATTGTCACTGTCTTGTGTAAATTATAAAAGAACTGTATGTGATTTATAAGTGATTTTAAATTGGAATATTCGCAATTGTCACTTATGAATATATACCATCACTAGTTGAAAGTATTTACAGAGATAACATAAAATACAGAGTGTAAGGAATGCAAATTGTTAAAGTATATTGATGTTTACTTTAGTTTATTGATTTAATACAGTTCACGAATGTGCAGAAAAGTGAATTTATTACTTGAATATAAACATTTATTTTTAAAATAACATAAATTATCTCAATTAACATTCTTTACGTAAAAAACATATTTGGCTAATTTAACTACTACTAAAAAGAATATCAGTAAAACCTAAATTTAGCTTCACCTTTGCCTGAGATAATTTAATAGAATGAATTACAAAAATTACGTACTACTCTCATTATTGAATGACAAATACTTTAAAACTGACAACTTAACGTAATAATAACATCCCAATACTTGAAGCCTTTTACCTCGGATATTTCGAATAATACCTCACATCAGAATATTTTGATACGTTATTACGGAACAATTGAATGGGTTTTATAAATCTGAGAAGAAATTTATATGTGTACTGTATTACTGTACCCTTTCGCAAACCTATTTCAACCTCTTATTATTCAACTATTTTTCATACCGTGTACAGACATTTTCAGCTGTCTGACTGTTAATTAAATTATCTCATAATATCTTTTCCAAGTATGAGAATTTTAAAACAATGCAACCTCCAATTAAAATGAAACTAATAATTGAAATTCTACAATATCAGAGAATATACAGCTGCAAGCATGCATTATAAGGAAAAACGAATCTACATATAAATACAGACGATGAATTAAAATAACTTATTATAAATTAAAATTAGATAGATTTTATAATCAGGAAATAAATTTACTTTTGTAATATAAATTGTATTATAAAAGGCAAATTTTTATCTAGCACATACAAATTTCAATAGTCAGATAGGTTTTATATTTTGAGCTTCGTATGTTATAAATTAGAAATAATTAAGACTAATTAACGCATGAGCTAAATTTTATTTTTATGACAACGGTCTTCAAATGAAAACTAATTCGGAATGTCATACAAATTCATTTACATAAAAAAGGATCAGTACATATATAGATAGCAAACTGGGTTTAAATAACCTGTGACTAGAAACTAAAATAATTACCCAATAAAATTGTTCCATAAAATTTAAATTCTTTCATACTTATTTAAAGAAATAAGCTTATATTTGGAAACGGGATGGGGCAACGATACAGAATTATTTATAATTTTGTAGTATTTATAAGTGCATAATTCGCCTTAAATGAAATAATAGGTAACTACGTTTTTGGAATTGGAACAAATTCATTGCATACGCGTGAAAGACAAAAAATAAATATTAAAATACAGGTATTTGACAAAACGTTATAGTTACTCTATTAATTAAACATGCATATCGGAGAAGTGGATTTTATTGATTAAATTTCTCAAATATAATAATAATAAAATTGGATAATGAAAATGTATTTGCTTGTGTGATATAGAAATGTCTCTATAAATTGTTCAAATAATATTACGTATTTTATAAGTAATTGCGTCTGCTTGAACAAGGCAGAGAATCATTCGTTCAGTTATGAGTGAGCGTTAACTAGTGCATATTTTTGTTCAACTTCTTAAGTGAATCAACTTTTTTTACATAAAATTAAAACATAAAATTAAATCTTTGAACCTTATCTTCTAAAGCTTTCACAAAACATGAATTGAGTTACGAATGTAGCGTAGTAACATACCGAGTTAGGAAGTTAATCAATTTAAATTTAATTAAATTGAAAGAAAACCACTATAAAATATTTCGAAATGCGGAGCACAAATAAATCATCGCGAAATAAAAACTACTTTCAAATGAATTAAAATTAAAACGTGTACCTTGTTCTGTTTTTCTAATCAAAGGATATTTTGAGTTACAAAATAGAAGAAATTGATGAAACCTCAATCATTATCGATTTGTATAAGAAGTAATAAAGGTACTATAAATTTTTATGTTTCGGTAAACAAGTTATTCGGATATTATCGGAATGATTTAACTTCTATAAGAATAACGAAACTACCATAAGTTCTCAAGTAAATAATAAATAATTTGATCGAATAAATCTTTGCAAGGATAAGGATAATAAATAAAAAATACGTTATTATACGATAATACCCTCATTCGCGAAGAAGGTGCTCAAGTGCCAGCGAGTCAGGCAATGAAATCATTCGAGCCCATGTGAGATGGTCTTGAGGTCCCAGTGGTTATGAGCACTACACAACCAACAACACAGCGGTGGTAGTGGACGTACAATCGGGATGCATCATGAGCGTATGCAGATAGATGTAGTGGTAGGTCTCATGAGAGGAGGCGGAGCAAACATTATCTCATAAGAGGGTTATTAGAGCAAAATGGACAGCTTTACCCCCATTCCTTCCCGCTGGTGGACGACTTTTCGGGTAGTTTGAGGTAAGGGAAAGGAAATTTTATAGGCCAAATTTAACGAAAACATCTAAAAGGCTAAAAATTTAAACGATATAGTACATGCTTGTACAACGATTTGTAATGGCGAGGGTGAGCACTTTTCGAAATTTGCATAACATTTATATTAAACACATCTATTACTACGATATTCCGGCTACAACTACCAACAATTGCCAACCTTACATATCTATAATTTTCCGAATTCTTAATGTATCCTTTCACAAAGATTTGATCCGTAAAACTATTGCTAATCCCCCACCTGAAATTACGTATAGACTCCAGGGGTTATTTGTCCCCCAGTTATAAATTTCGGCTCTTCTTCAGTCTTCGATTTGTCTTCCTTGACGTCAGACGGAGCCACACCTTAGCATCAGCAACGAGCTGAGCAACAACTTGTCTAGTCTCGCTTTAACCGTATTATACGAGGTCTAATAATTCCTTTCGGTTTAAAAATTACAAATTGCGTTCAAAAGAACTTGAAACTTTTTTTATTAAAACAATTTATTAAACCTCCAATTAATTATAAAAGTTTAAGCCTCGCTCTTCTTTTTTTTTTTTTTTTTTTTTTTTTTATTTTAAAAAGCTCTTCTTTTATTTCAAAAAGGTTGAAATTGTTCTTAAATGTTGATACATCTGTTGTACATCTGGATTGTATTTTATTCAAAACATAAACAACAATTAACTCTCGGCATTTCGGACTTATATATTTCATTTTGTACAGCGGAGTTTACCTTATGAATTATATAAACCTATGCTGCGTAATATTTAATTTCGTCAGTAATTCATGATAATACGCAGTTTCGCTGCTTTTAATATTTAAGTAGGAGAAAACTGGTCATCGGGATACAAAGCTTAACATATTGATTTTTAACTACGTTCCTCGAGTTTAATATTTACGAATTTATCAACAATATATTAATGTAATTTTGTCGATTACATTATAAAGCATTATTTTAGACTAGTAGATTGTTATTGTTTTCTTGTGTCTATTTAATTTGATATAAATTGAAAAGCTTTTTTGATTGAGTTTAGATTCAAATTACTCTAAATATATAATTTTAACCTGCACTTCATTTTCTGTTGCTTTTGTTTGATCGATTCTTTTTTAGAGTTATTGAAAATAACATTGAGCCGAATCACTTTTTGTACATCGTTCTCCATATTCACAAAACTATTAAAAGATTCGAAATCCCATATTCTACCCCAAATAAATTTTATCTACGAATCTCCAGAATAGCTGAACTATAAGTAACCTTAGGAAAAATAAAGTTTATTATTTACTTTATTTAAATTTTCTGCCTTTTTCCTGTTATTGAGCTACATTGACTAAAAAAAATGGTCTTGTATGAAACTTTTTGTTAATCAAGTTAAAATAATACTTTTGTATCTCACTTGTAATTTGTCTAAATGCATCCAGTCGTAGGAGATAACGAACAATGAATTGGTCTTTTTATAATCTAGTTTTTATTTATCCGTTATTAGCTTAGTTTGTTTTTAGTTTGTTTTTATATTTTTCAGCATCAAAATGTTGAATCATTTAATTCAAAAAATACATACCTGTACCACTGTATTCAAGTAACTGAAAAGCACCGAGATAAGCTTGTAGTTTGTACTACTTATAAACAATTTATTCTTATGTTTATCAATCTCAAAGTTTATGATATAATTTCCTTGAGCAACATTAAATAGTTTGAAAATAATACACTTTTAAATTTGTTTATAAACAATATTTGCTTAATAATACCATAATATTGAATAGATAAATCTCTGAAATTGAAAGACGTCGTTTTCATGCATTTATAAAATAGTACAATGAAAACTAACTTCTACTAAAATGTGGACAAAATAACTTGTTACAAATCAATTTCCAATTTTGATTTATCATCCGATTGCAATCAGTTATTATTTAAAGATACGATGGTATATCGATTAGAAAATTGAAACTTCATTAATATTACTAATTTACTACTATTCGCATTTTGAAAATTGTAAATCATATTTACAAAAACAAATTATATTTATTTACAAAATAAATGCAGTCTATTTTGATAGAATAAAGTGGATTTCACGAAACTATACTGTCACAACAAAGTAATTTATATTCTACTTTGTTCTTCGTTATAAGAAATGTTTTAAATAAATCTTGAAAGACACTATAATGTGCTATGAAATGCCATTATTATTTATTTTTTGAGAATGTATTTAACCAAGCAATTAATAGAACAGAACAATATGTTTCAATTAAAAAATAGCATTTAACGACAGAAAAATATTCGGTCACTATTTTTAAGCATTAAAAAGAATCATAATCTTAATGTAATCTGTGTTATGAATATTATTTTGCAAAGCTATTACATATGGAATACGTTAAGTAGAACGTGAAAAATATTCAAAGAGCTTAAAAAATCAAATTACTTTAGTATTTAATAAATAGACGTAACTTATTGCGCGTAAAATTTCATAATAGAAAGTTAAGCTTATTACGTTAGCCATAATAAGCTTATCGAGGTATCTATTTTATACTGTTTACGTCGAGTACTAACTGTACTTAAATTACTTATGAAAAAAAAGTTTTCAATATATAATAACGATCATTGCTGTTGAGATCGGGAAAAATTGTCGGGTAGTATGTAAAAGTTTACACACGAACGATAACGACGATTAAAAGCAAATAAATTTAAAGGAAATTTTTCATAAAAATAAATGGCCATAGACGTTAAACATTTTAAGACTTTCTTTAAATTACTATATTATTTTGAATAATTTACTATCAATGTAATGTGTTTGCCTATATTCTAAAAATAATACGTTGGTGCGAAACTCTACTTTTTCAATCCTTCAAAGATTTGTTTGATTTATTTATTGTGACATGGTTTTGTATGCTTGATATTAGTACAATGCAAGAAATAGTTTTGGATGACTTCCAATAAACTCTCTTAACTTGTACCACTTAAAACGTTCTAAACTTTATTTACTTTATTTAGGTATTAGGTAGCCTAATACCTATTCTTTTTGACGACTTCTTATGCAATTAATTTCACAAATAAATACCTCAATTATTATAACGTTTTCTAATCCTACCGTAATTATTTAAGGCACAAAAATTGTATTTTAAAACATTCGTTCAGAAGAAATATTTAATGCATCAAGTATATTATTTTGTATTCAGTTCTTTCACATTTAATAAGATAATTAATATTACACGACCAGAACATAGTCCTAATATATATACATTTCTTATTGTCTGGTAAAATTTAATTTTTTTGTTTACCAGATGATAGAATTCCTCTACATCATATCAGTATAAACAAATATAAGCCTTATTAATTAATGCTATTGGTATTATAAATTGTACGAATAAGATATGAAACGGTAAATATAAATCACACTCATAGCTTGAAAGAAAAAATATAAATATTTCTTTTAGTAAAGTGTTGAAATAATTAGGAAAATAAGGTTATAAAAAAGTATCACCAAAAATAGTTGCAATCGTCAAATTATCTTCAAATATGTATTGCATTATTCCAGAATTTTTTATATTACAATATAAAAAATATAACAGCTTTTATTAATATTACTTTCATTCAAATTATCTATGAATGCATGCATCAATTGCTTTAGTTGTATTAATGTTTAGTGAAAAAGATAATTCGTCTTTTCGCCATTTTAAAATTAATATTGGAAATTTATTTCTGTGATGTGACTTGCGTAAGTATACTGTTCTCGTTTTATTCCTAGATATAAATAATTCTCCCAAATTAATCTTATTAGCATGTAGTCTGAAAAATTGTTTAGAATTTTGATAGTGTACAAATGAATTATTATTTAACTATACAATGTTTCCACTTTTTACTTCATTATTTCTCATCGCACTGAAAATTCTATAATAAAATGCTACACAAATGGTTGAATCGCATCATGATCCAATAAATAATTTGTGTTCCACGCGCAATAAATAATGCCGCGACGTAAATTAAGTTGTCATAACTCTTGAAATTGTCGTAGGTGTGTATTTTAAACTTTGCAAGTTTGATATCCTACATTATAAGATACTTAGATATAAACAAGCGGCGTCAATTTATTTCTCTCCGTTTTCTAGTTCTTGATTAATAATTATGGAAAATCATGAAAGTAGATTTAATAGTCTTGAAACAATGCGCAATATTTATATACGATGAGATCCCAAAAGTCTTTTAATAGATACATTTTTCACTCGCTCTTTTATATTTGACAATAGAACTTATAAACGTAGAATTCTTGCGTACAGTAAAAAAGAAATTAAAATATCTCTTGCTGCAAAGAATTCATATTATTTCATAATATTTATGTCGAGAGATTAAATTTATTTACAATGTCTTTCGTTATTAATCCACGAGAAGGCTGAGATTTTTGTCTGCATTTCTTTCGTGAATTTCGTGAAATTCATGACTAATTATTTATTTGAGTTGTATCATTTTATTCTGTAATGAAGGAGAAAATTACGTTCAAGTTAAAGTTTAAAATTAAATTTAAGTTATTCATTTTTAACAGATTTACTAGATAAGCCAGTATGCACTGAATGATAAAAATGTTTTTGACTTTAACCGTACATTTCGAAGTGCATTTCCTCTGAACGCGTTACAACAACTAACCACCTTAAAATATTTATAAATTCTCTTGAAATTGCAACTGCAATTTCAAAATTATATTATTTATAGAAATACGTAGGATTGTTTTATCTTGATGATTTTTTGGTCTAACTAATTGATGATTTAACCAATTTTTTTTATCAGATTTTTTTATTAAAACGCCAATATATTTTTTAGCTAAAATACATAAGTTTTGAAAGCGTTGAAAGGGCTGATCATTGCTGATTCATTGTTTATTAAAATTATATTTTACATGCCTTACATGACAGAACTTTTCTTTTCTTAAGCTCTCTTGAGTGGTGCAACTTATCAATGTCCTTATGACTATTTTATTGCAACTGCATATTTAGAGCTTAATAATGAATATTAAGGTTAATTTAATTTCAGCAGTAATAATATACTCTAATTTTCGAATTTCATTCCAGTAATATTTCACATGACCTTCTGAAATGCTCTAACCTTTCCATAATTTCAGTTTTCAAGCAACGTTGCATAAAAGCTAATGAGTTCGAGCCTATGATCTGAGATTTTTTCTCATGACTTGTACGGCATTTTAACTACTTTACTTGCGTATATTTTTTTAATCCGAAGATAGTAATTCGTTTCAATTTATCAAAATGAACCAAAACGGTACCAATATGTTGACAATCCGATATTTTTTAATCGATTAATGTATGCAAAAATTACCCGAAGCATTCTATATAAAATAGATCATCTAACTTGTAATAATCCTACAAGTATACTATTACACCCAATGAATCTATTTACATGCAGAATAGATAATATATAATAGATAATCTCATATTACGTCAATTAACTATACAATCTATCCAGACCAAACCGAATTAACTCTATAATAATCGATAGACACTTAATAAGCGTAAGAAAATTTGACAAAATTATATTATTAACCAAAATAATTACAATTATAACTTCAAATTAGTATTATAACTCGTGTTATTGTTTCTTTACAACTTAAATTATGAACGTCTATATTTCGTATTTAAATTACTTTTTAAATACGCTTTTCTCTATCCATCTGTTTCGATATTACAGTAAAGAAAATATACATCGCTAGCGAACACAATTATAAAGATATAAAAATTAATTACGTGCTATAATTCTGTTTAAATATTTTAACAAAGTTTTGGATAAAATATTGTGTCTTAATACTTTTAATCGTGAATCTTGACCGAGATCGGAATATATTATTTTTTAACTTGCCTACTGCTATTTAAAATGTAAGTATGGCTATTTAACAGATTAATTAAAATAAATTATTAGAGTGTATTAAATAAACTTGAGAAGTTTACAGTCGATGGAGTACTTCTTTTCGCGGAAAACTTTTCTTGATTGAAGCTCGTACTTCTTATTCTCTTTATCTGTCTTAAAAGTATATTTAAAATGTTTATATATATTACGTGACTTTTTGTGTTTGAATGAATTTCTATTTTCACATTAATAAGTTGAAGAAATCTATGTTGTTTAAGTATATTTTCAATTTATTCGAAGACTCTTTTAGCGAAGACTTGTATATTTGTTCAAAAATATATTTATTAGAATTATTAACAAATTCATTAAAATAATTGACCACTTCTAAATCATAATCTTCTCTACATTGTCAGCTTTAATATAAACAAAGCAATCTCACACTTAAACACCGATAAGTTCTGTGTTCGCATATCATCTTACCTATTGAGGCTACATCATCAAAGGCATCGTCTCTTCATTATTCCATACTGAAAATATTACGTACAGAGTTACTTAAGGTTTCGCTTGAAATTACGTACCCGAATCACGTAAGAAGTCTACACAAGCGAGTCTAGAGGAACAATCAGCGATGACACTAGATAAACCTGAATATAGCTATTTAGAGAAAAATATTCTATTTCTATGGTTTCTAAAATGTGATGTGACGGTATTTTTTATGTTTAAAATTAGACTAACAATAAGTGCTTTCATTTTTTTATGTAAATGATTTTAGTCGATGTAAAATTAAATGTACAAAGCATTTTGAAATGATTTTTAGTTTACAAAAGTAGCATTACAGTTTAATAACACAGTGGCAAATATTGACCGAACCCTTTTAGTGGATTAAATAGAGAGAAGAAAGACGGGGGTACAAGGAATTGTCAACTCAATCGATTATACATTACGATTCAAATCGTTGACTCTACCATTATCTCATGCGTAATATCTTCCTTTATTAATAAAAATAGTAAAAGCCTTTTCAAACAGAAATTTCTTAATAACTCCACATTTAAAAATGTAAACATATCATATTAAACGATTATCTTTATGTAATAATATATTTTCCTTTATTTGTATTATCCTCACTATACCTTACATTTAATTATAAATACTTCGCTTTAAGATCCAATAAAAACTTAACATTGAATAACTTCTGGAGTGTATCTTTATTGAACATCAATTTTCGCTTCATTCTCAAATAGTAATTTAAAAATAAAAGTTCGCTCGGTAAGTATATTATGTCTCTATTAATTTCAACTAGTATTTTATAATAACTCTTCTCTATAAAATACGTTACAATATTCGCGATATAAGCAACGTATTGTAGATCGAGATTTAAAAACATTATTTATAACGTAAAAATTTAATGATTTGCGGTAATGAATATTCCAAAGAATGAAAATGAAACGCGTCAACAAGTATAAGCCGACTAAATAATAGTATCATTTATTATATCAAAATTTGGATCGTATAAAGAAATGTTCATTGTATTCGATCATCCATCGATCGGAATTTAGAAAGCACGAAGAAACAATGCTAACTTTCTAAAAAAACTCAATACCAAATCGGTCTTTTTATCTTTACATTACACTAACGGGATGAATTCAATTTTTAAAATCAATATCATCTTAATCGTGATGAATTCTTTTCTTTAAAAACGGAGTAATCGTCAAGGTTTTTGGATTGAAACGACTGCTGTTTATTGAGTGACCTCGTCACAATCTGAAAACTTCTTTCAATTGTCGTAAATTTCATGAAAGTTTAACAACAATGCAAAAAAATAACAAAAAAATAGCGATATTTTATCCATAAATAAGGAACGAAAGTAAAGAAATTTTATTTATTGATATCACGTGATTATTAAAAAAACTTGTAATCTACTTAACCAATTTTTTTATTTATGTAAAAGAAAAAACAACAAACAAAACATTATCAAACGAGAAAAAAGAATTTCCTTGAATAATAAAGATTAACATAATCTACTTGAAGTCATTCTAATGTAACTTTTTGATAGTTATTACAATTGAAAAAGAACAAAAATTATGAATCTTTAATAATAAGCATTAACAATATCGTCAGAGAAATAGAACTGTAATAAAATCAGATAATTAAATGCACGAATTATAGAATTTTTCTAAATATTTTCATGGTTGCTGTGCAAAATTAATCGGTCTCTTCTTTTTCCATAAACGAAGGCAGTATTAATTGTCCTTCACGATTTGCTATTCAACAAAGCATTACGAATAGAAGCTCTGCATCGAAGTGAACGTCCCTGGATACAACTTCATGACCGTACATTGGCTGGAAAATCATCCAAGATGCCTGACCTTTTCTTGTAATACTCGGATCGAAACACTCTCGGATGATTCAATAAAATATTTATTGACTAGCTGTTAGTTGATCGTGACACAAGCCGTTCGACTAGTTGTTTTTCCTGTTATTTTTACTACTTACATGTCCTCGCAAAGAACTGATATTTTCAGTCGAAATTGCATCTTAGAAATTAAACCGAAACGTATTTTAAAATTATTTTCGAATATTTTCGAAAATCGGATGAGAAACCCAATAGAAGAATCTGCCTATAAATAAATTTCACAACTTTAAATATGCGGCAAACGATGAGAATTATAGTACAATTCAATTTAACCATAATGATATTAATATTATAGTGCAGTTCATCTACATTTTTTAGAACATAAATACGTATGCAATTACACGAGCACGTACGCATAGAGTTTTTTTATTGACTGTTTATACTGAGCTTTTCATATTTGAGCGTAAGTTTAGAAAATTTGAATTTTTACCGCGTATGAAAAAAACAGATTTCAGAAAAAGTCGTGTTTTTTATAATTTTTCCGATAACAAAGAATTGTAAAGGCATCTATTATCAAAAGTTACAATTGTATTGAGCAGAAAATTAGTGGTATAAATATTGCAATTGAAACAAAGCTTACAATCCAACAGTACTTAAAAGAATAACGCGAATAGACAAAAACTAATAGTTACGTTTTTATTTATTTTTAATAGAAAAGTATAATTATAAACGAAATGATAAGGTGTATAATCATTCGCTCGTCTATTGTATTCACTACCTAATATATCGTTTATGTATTCTGACATGCAAGCATCGTTCTCATGATAGAATCACTTGATATAATTAGCCATCCAACTTATACTTATCCCCTTTGGAGATCATACTGATGAGAATTATGTTTTTATTTAAACCAACTACAAACATATTTAATAAACAATTAATAATTGACGTACTGCAATATGTATAAAATAATTGAAAAATACGTCATATAACTAGCAAATTGGTAATAATTCATCGTATAATTACGATGAACTATTTTCTGAATAAATATTCAATTCCTTTCTTTATAACGTCACATTTTACTAACTCTACAATTCAAGTACCATTTGTCAAATTCTTAGCTTGTAAAGAGTATAATCTTCTAGTATTTAACATAAATTAAATGTTCTATACATTTCATATATATTACAATTATTAAATATAAAAAATAAGGCAGACTTCTATAAATACTGTTTTTCTCATGAAATTAAATTTGTAATTTTAATTGACAAAATTTAATTCAATTACTTAATAAAACATATACTTATTAAACAATAAGTTGAAAAACTTATTTTTAAAAGAATATTACAATTTACCAAGACATGATTCTCGTAAGATAAACGCTTTTACTAAAAGCATCTTATTTTATAATGCAATGTTTTCTTAATATAATAATAAAAATAGAAAGATAAAGACCAAGTCATTTGTTTATTTTTATAAATTTCTTTCGCAAATGAAATATGCCAAATAATTATCTCAATTGTTGAATAACATTTATATTCTAACAACTTAAATTTATAATTATAATGATTTTACAAATTGTACAGCTAAGTAAATGAAAGTAATTTAAGAACAAAAAATAACAGTTGATGCAAATATTTTGTGCTAATTCCCCAGGATCTAACGAAGATCCACATAGAAAATTAGTTTTGAAAAAGTGTCACTAACAGGTAGCAAAACAAATTATATACTCTATTCGGATTTAAGAAAGTACATATTGATAACGATGAAAAAATAGTTAACCATGTCAAAGAATATATACAAGAGTGTTATATATTACAACAGAATGTTAATCTTATATATTTACTTTTAATATATCGGCATTATTTTAAATTGATTCAAGATTAATTAGATACTCGTAAACAAATCTAGTTGTGAACTCGCAGTAGATATTAGTCAATAAAAATCAGTTTTCATTTTTTTAATTTTATCTTACTTAGTAGTAGAATAGATAATGCATGTGAATAAATAAAATTATATTGATTTATTTTGCAAAAGATAATATTAAATTATCGTTTTTCATATTACATTTTAGCAAAACTTCAGATTATTTTGCTTATTCAATATATTCAATGAAAATCTATATTTTGGGGAAAAACTAAATTTGGATTTTCGTAGTACATATTCTTTAATATATAAAAGGAAAATGTACAATACATAAAATGAAAAAATATTCATTTATCTACGTTTCAATATCAATAAATTAAATGAAAAATTCAAATCAAACATTAATTGAATTATTAAAATATTATTATTTTATTATTTTTTATTATGGCCTGTTTTAATTCAAGTATATTTTTAAATTTTTAAAAGTATACAATATACCTAATTAAATTTAAGCTCTTAACATTTCCCGAGTTAGAAGGTTGAATTTGTAAAGCAGATAATAATATTATAATCATTCTATATGTATTTCATGTTTACTGCATCGTTTTTTTCTTTTACTATTTCCATTGTTAAAACATCCTTCAATTTATAATTTAGCAACGCACAATATTTAAAATACAATTAAAATGCAAGATTTTTAATTGTAAACGATAACTTACTTATTTAGTTCACGAAAACTACGCACATAGGATAAGTACGTACACGTTAATAGCAAGCATATCTCTTACACTCTATAAGAAAAGGTAATTGGATAACATTAGCTAAACATTTATAACTGAAATTTATCTATAATTTTTACGACACTATTATCACATAATTTTTTATTTTATTACAGAAGTGCAGTAACGAGAGTTAAAATGTTGGCAGTTTTTAATTCTTAAGACGATTGCGAAAATAAAAAATTTATGATTAAATAAAACATGTTCTTAATAAAGTTAACATTTCATAAGTATTACTTTGAGCTTTGATTCAAAGTAAGATTATTGAACTATCCATATCGCATATTCGGTACGATTTTTTTATTAGACGAAATATTATAACCTTAAGATCACATCAAAGTTCAAAACCTCTTATGATACGTGTTCGTGAAAGTTTTGATACTGAATATTGTTACAATGTAATTGGAAACTTTGTTGTATAAATATTACGATACTTAATTATAAATATGTTCTTCACAACGATACAAATTTGAGTTTTTATATTCTTTATAACTCATCTAACGCTTTTATTATTAAGAGAATATTTAAAATAATAAAAAATATTAGTCGCGATAATCGATATTTACTATTTAATCGATGTAAGAGGAAGTGTAATTGAAAAAGTGTAAAATTAACATTGTCATAATAATGAAGTTTCTAATGAATGTTTATTATTTTTATGATATTTTAATAATTTTTTAGTTTGTGACTGCAATTAACACACGGCGACGTTTTAATCTATCTATTTGTATAGAATTTAGTGAGATATTTTATTTCTCATGATCTTTTATTATGAAGTTCCAACACTTTTTAGTAAGATTATTCAGAAAAGCAAATAAGAAAAGTAATACATATTTTATGGCAACCGATACTTCTATAATATTATAGAAAATATCTTCAACATTTAATTACTTAGAAAAGTTTTTTAAAATATCCATATTAATTGCACATAATATGTTACAATTTTTCATGTAATTTTACAATTTTTTGTAGCATAAATTGTACTGCCTAATATTGAGAATCTAAATCAAAATAAATTATAAACAATTACTAATACGATGTACCTTATATTTTGTTATTGATTTATTTAGAGTGGATATGCGTCGATTTTCTATATCTTTATTACATTATCTAAATAAGTTACTTTATATTTGGTATTATCCATGAAAGACTGAAAAACTCATAATAAGATGCGTTATTCGATATTTTTATTTCGATGACAAAATTATTCTCTAAGTACGTGTAATAGAGATGAACAATTATAATCAGCTTTTCATCACCTTGAAAAATCTCTACGTAAAGAGGATCTTTAGGTCTTATCATTTCTTTAGGCTTCTGACCTTTAATCTGATACTCTTTTTCATTCGAGTTTCGGAAACTAATTCAAGGGGATATATTTTAAAGAATGTTAGGAGACTGTTATAGTTATTGCTTTTTGAATAAGTATCAATACAGAAGCTTTTGGATTTGTACATGAATAAGGTTAAAAATATTTGAACATATGAGATTACGTCAGATATATCGCAAAAAAATGGATACTAATCCTAATATTCAGACTTAGGTAAAAAACTAATAACTGCATATAATTCATATCGGACATGATTTCGAAGAAAATACATACACTAGAAGTACGTTATTATGCAATTTTGTTAACAAATTTAAAAAAAGTTATGCTACTCTATTCACTCTGTGACAAATGCAAAGTAACTATAAAAAGCTAAAATATAACTAACTTTTTCCATTACTTTCGTGTAAAGCACTAATTACAAAGTTTTTCAAAGTTTGTGATTTATTCATTTATACATTACTTATGGTTTAAAGTTACATTACTCATGAAATATATAAAAGTCAAAAAACGTGAAAAATACCCAAAACATCTCTTATAACAAAGTGAATTTTACGAAGTATTCTAAAAATAATTTAAAAACTTTTATTTCTTCGTTAGTAATTTATCAACCATTTTTATTCTTAGTTTTTTAATTAATTCTAGTTTATTTTATATAATTTTATACAAACTCGAGTATCATAATTTTAATATTATTTTAATATAAATTCTTAATAGAATCCTATAGGGTTATTTCATAATATGAATAATTTGACGTAATTATCATGACGTACCTTATTCTTACAGCAGCGTAATTATCATATTTCTATGGTCCGTCAATCGTGTGTAATTTTACAATCCGACACAAAATTTTCAGTTTATACTTTCAAATATTCAATCTATGAAAAAATATTAACCTGCATATAAGCAATTATATATTTCAAATATTTTGAAATATTTTGGTACGCATTCATTAAATAAATGAAAGTTTTTTAACTGTGTCTTTATTTTTGTTTTTATACTATAAATAATAAATAATAAATAATAAATACTATTATTTAGTATTATTAATGTACCCACTAATCTTACGATATTATGTTATTTCATACGAGGTTAATAATTTTACTTAATATTCTGCAACATTTTTTTATCACTAATTTATCAATAAATTCTATTAATACGAAACATTTTCAAGCATTCATTCACAAATTTTACCAATAAATTTCAATAATTATCCACCCATAATATTATTAAATTCTTATCGCTATAATACGGATGATATGATTTAGTGAAAATGAAGATATAAATAAATTGATTTCACGAAATTCTACTGTACTTTGATTAGCGATTAATAAAAAGTTGGACATTGACTGTAACTAATCATATAAAAGTTTTTCAAATATATATTTTAGATGAGAAGGTACTTTGTTATTATTATTTGAAACCATTTTTCGACTTTGCAATTCTTAATATTATAAATTATAAATTTTGTTTGTACGTCAGATATGGTAAAAATTGTATGCAGTTAATTATTAATAACTTTGTTCGCTTATTAATAATCACCAGTGAAAAACTGAATATAATTACATATAAGAAAGGTTAGTTGAAAATTTTCCAGTGCTAACCCTTAATTTTTATAAACATTTATATGACACATGAAATATAATTCACAAACAAATTAAAAACATCCTAATAAAATATTAACTTTACTCGTTTAAGAGTCGTTGTGTGGAATAAAATATTTTTTTTCCTTTGAACAATTTTAATACTGAATACGATTCCAATGAAATTTACGTGCCGTAAATTTTAGTTTATGTAATCGCGATCATTCGTGAGTTAGTAATTGTAATAGCGGGATACTTAAAGTATTCAATGTGTATTTGAAAATAATGGATAATCATTGCAGATGTTTCCCTTGACTGATAACTACGTCTTTCTGTCAGGCGAAAACATTTTATATTACGTTTCCGTTTATCATTACTGTTCGCAATGAAATTCTATTATTATAGGCTGCGTTGAGTATAAAAATATTCACCAATGGAGATGCGATTTTCAGCTGAATGTTTACGTGTTATCGTTTACAATGATTTAAAGGTTTGTAAAATATTTTATTACGAAATTCACAAAGCTATTACAGAATATTCCCATTTTAGAGGAGTAAATACCGGTTATTAAACTATTGGCCTATTTCCACTTGTAGCAGCACACGTATATTTAGTTCTTCTATTACAGAGTCAAATCTGCCCATTTATCTACACATCTGTCCTTAGAATCCAGTGACCGGAAGCACAGCTCAATGTGGAAAAGTCCGTACTTTCGAACTAACCAAGGACTTCAACGACATGACGTTTAAACTACAATTGAATGCGATCCAATTCCAGTACTCGAAGTATTCGGAAACACCGAGTCTAATGGAAGATAAATCAGACTTATGAATGCTCCATCCACACGATGTTTAAGTCTTCGTATTTTCTGATACGTCAGTTGATGAATAGATGATGAAAGTGTTCGTTACGTACTCTTATCGGCCTCTGAATAATATACGCCAGGCTGCAGCGATCGTGAAGCTGACGAGTGAAAAAAGCGAAGGAGAAATATTTGGTCGGAAATATCGTCTGAGTGCTATTTCTTTCTTGCTGTACGCCAACGACCTTTAGAGAATTCAATAATAAACGCGTATTCAGGTGAGAATATTTTGAGTTCGAATGGACAACATTCTCAATAAGAAATATATATATATATATATACGTGATATAATGAAGGATTTTATTATATTTAATTATTGCACTGCCACACGCTACATATATTATATTATACATCACAATTTCATCAAATTTATACACAAAGGTATCAACTCTAAATAGAGTGAAATTTGTTGTAATACCTAACGATTGTATTCGCGTAGTAAATAAATTGATACCGAATAACATAATTATTCCTATTGCGTCATTAGTATACGAAATCAAGATACGAATTATTATTCACATGATAGACGTTGTGACGTAGCAACACTTCCTTCATAGATGTAACCACTGTGTGAAAACGTGACAAAGTTAACGAAACTATGCAGCAACCGGAGAACTCTTAAGAAAACTTACGCTGAATATGTATCGCAGAAAAGCCAAAGTTTTGCAAGAATACGCGCGTTACTCTTTCATTTGCCGTTATAATTGTAGTCGATAGAACGTCAAACTTTCTTTCATACTTTCACGCTGCGCGTATTTTAAAACATTTGAACTATTCCGTGTTGCTTGATAAATCAAGTGTTCAAACTTTTACACAACATCGTTATAGATTTTGGCTGGTAACCGTAACCTACGTTCCTCAACTTAGACAAGCAACTGGTCGCACTTTCATATTTTGCGTATACGTTAAACGTTTCGAACGTTTAAGAAACTTTAAGATTTTAATTAAATGCCATAATAGCCACTAACTGGTGATTTTGAATATCACAACAACGTAATATTAGATACTTCCTTGTATCTAATATTAAATAACTAGTCTTTAAAATAATCGACGTTACTCGCCATTAAATTTGTAAATACCATCTACAGCGCTAAAATCAAGTTCATCGTAATATAAATAACATTTCTTACATTTCCCTTTATTACCCAAGAACTAATATTTTTATCACTACATATTCTATGAAATATCGCAACGTATCATGTAGAAGATAGTGCATTAGGTTAATGAAAAATTTCAGAATAATTGCTTGGCCGTATATTCAAAGTTTTTTACACCGTCGAAAACTATCTGGACTTACAGAAGCGCGTTCGAAACGGTTTCATTTGAAATAAAATTCAACGCTTTAAATAATGTAAAATGCATTCGATTTCAGAACGTTTCGTTAATTCATACGCCGCAGCACGTGATCGTTACGTCTTGGATTGATATATAATCGCAAAATAATATACTTCGAGCAGATCACTACTCGCTATCGCCTAATAAATTATGCTGCGCAACATCATCTATAATGTGAAACAGTAATGAAAGCAATTTCCGAAGCTCCGAGCATCGCGTAACACATCAGGGCACATGTACTTACTACTGATAAAGCTTGTATATTTAAGTACACTAATTCGTTGAACTCGTTAAAAGAGAAAGGCCTACTCGTTTGAAAGCGAATGAAAAACTCGTGTGCATATCACACAATACGACGAATGTATTGGATTTTTGTACTTGTTTCATTAAGAATAGGAGGCAAAGTTTACTTAAGCTATTTGTGCAAACAAATGCTATCCGAATAAAAGAAAGCTAGGTAATTGTCTAATAATGGAAAAATAAACATAAATTATAAACTAGACACTCTTTTTATTACAAAGATTTTCAGATTTTGAGCAACCGCGATCTAATGTAACAAACGTCTAAAAACAGTAAATAGAGAAAGAAATTGGCTGTAATAAAGATCCGTTGATCGAGTAGATTAGTAATTCTACCCCATCGTATTTAGCACGTAAAAACTATTCCGAATTATCCTGCACTGATTCCTTTTCCTCTGAACGTCAAAAGCACTTCTGGCGCGTCAACTAATCGCGACGCAGAACCTCATCTACGAGGTGTAACCTCGAACCTCCATTATCTAAGAAAGTACAGTGCTTATCCGGAGCAACACCCAAACCTGCAACTAAAAATACTCTGCGGGGGTGCGTGACTTGCCTGACATGCATCGGCCTTGGTGAGTGACATCGACGTTTGATCCAGGACTCAGTTTCTTCTGTTTCCGACTGCGATGTCTATAAGCTCGGCTTCCGTTGAAAAATGTACGTGACCTGGCAGACCATAGGGGCATCGTGTTCATCAGCGTCGAAATTCCGATCACACCGAGGTCGTGAAAACTAATATTATTCGCTTTAACTGCATTTCACGAAGTTGAGAGATTGTAGAGATTGTTTCAAGAATTTTATCAAGTAGATCCAAAATATACGGCTGGCCACGTTTTATGGACCTTTTGCGAGAAAACTGTAATTTTAAAATATGAAAACATCGTTGCGATAAACTGCGCAAAGTTTCCAACAAAGACATACTCTTCGTCTGAATAAATGTTTATTTACTCGAATCTACTCAAGTACCGTATCATTTATAGTAGCATAATGTTAAATAAAATTAGAAAATCGATATCAATATTAAAAAGAAGAAAATACCGAGCAATTAAATATTTTTAATTAAAAATACTTTACCAAAGGTTCCGTGAGACTGTAATTCCCATTAAGTACGCAGACTGACTTTTTTCTACATAATTAAATTTTTATCCTACTGTTGCGCATAATTTCACGCTAAATGAATGTAATAAAAATCACCATTTCATTTAATTGCATCTAGAATATTCGTTGAAATAACTTGAGACGTCGACGTAAATATTAGGTTTAAAGAAATATTAATATATTGAAGATCCCCATTGGAGTCGAACATTTTTCACGGGTCGATTTTCATCGTTTACACAAAGAATAATTCAAAAGGGGATGCGAAGTATGACATGAATAGTTCGGGCATTTTATGTCGAAGAAAAGGTGAAGTGAGAAAGACAGAAATTCATCGCTTACGCAAAGTATACATTTTAAGATTTTTTTTGTTTCTAATTCTTGAGTGCTGTGATGAAATCTGTCGATTTCGGTTATCAAAATCGTATCCGTATATTTCTCAAAGAGGGAGACAACTGCCAGGCTTGTATTATCATATAAATTCGAGAGCAAAGTGACGGAGAACAAGTCACATCTCTCGCACATAAATATACTCTAATGTTATTTGTTACGTGCGCCTAAAAATGGAATAAGATATTGTTTTATCGAAATCTACCGAAAGTAAGAGAAGTCATGCCATGGGATATGAATAAGTCATAAAATGTGGCCACTACATTTGCAAGTTAAAGCTTTAAATTTATCATCGGTATCTTATACGTTATGACTACTTTTGTAGCGATATTGCGCTTCTTGTAGTAAGGATCTATAAAAGAAACGTGATTTTAAAATTAACTAGTTGCCTAATTATAATGTATCACGATTAACAAAAAGAGTATAGTAGTCTTCAGTTACGTGTATAAATCTATGTCATTAAAATTATTCATGAGAGTTTTCCGCAGTCCGTATACACTTTACCGTCAAATTAATTCTATGGAATACACTCAGTTTTCTGGATCATTAATGCTCATAAAAGTATCCGAGAAAAAGAAAATGTAAATAACGTTAGTTAGACAACTCATCCTAGTATTTCAAATACATATAAAAAACTAATTTAAGTTAATAAAGACTCGGTAACTAAATTTATTGCAGGATAGGATTTTATGTAGGAAAACTGCATTGTAGCGATATTAATATATATTTAACCTGATCAAATTAAATACAAATGATACGTTACCTATCAATTAATTGTTTCTAGACAATTTTAAGCAATTGAAAAAAGACTGTTGACCAACACATTTTATATTTTTCAACTGGTGAAACTGTCTTCTCGGTAAAATATAAGGGATGTTTGCAAGTTCGATCTCGCGACATGAGTTCGTTAAGCACCAAAACTATCGATTTGAGGTTGCAATTCCATTCTCGGATGCCGTCCAATACCGCAGACTATTGTGGAATATTATATACACCACAATGTACATGCGATACTTCCATATTTGTGCGAATGGTAGTTCTAATATTAGAAGCGTATTGTTCTAACACAAGGATTGAGTAATGTCATTTTTAATACTTTACAACCTGGCTAAATGACTGTACGAATATTTTACTAATTATACAAATATTTTAATGTGATAATATTTAAATCTGTTAAAATATTATTAAACGTCATAGCGTACGTTTAATCTCTAAGTATTAAATATTTACAGGCACAACGAAACTTATATTCATGGATCTTTCTACCATGAAGCATTTGTTCTTAGATCAATACTTCAAACCGATAGTTATTTTTAAACAGATTGTGATACTTTATTTCATTACTCTTGCTTTTGCTTACAAATAACCAAGTAACAAATAAAGAGGTCACCAACGATATTCGTACAGTTTTGCAAATATTAACAATTGAAAATTGCCTGATAATAAAAAAAATTAATATTAATCAGCAAGTTAAGTAAAGCTGTACAACCAAATTGTAAAATTCATTGAAATATGATAATTTCCGAATAATAAGGTGATTACGTGTTGACTTAATTCTCAAAAACTCGAGAGAAACATATTAATATATGACAAATTCATATATCTCTTTTTAATGGAATTGTAAAGTTTCATAGATTATTTAATTAAATTTTCTTTTGTACCATATATCGCTTGTGTTTGCTATTCTCTCCGTTGAGTCTAGAATAACTTCATTTGCAGTAAACTACATTAGAATTATTATGAGCTATCAAATTCACATCAATCCCACGTCTGATATTATTAACCTTACCTGACAGATTCTAGACTATGCAGTATCGCATACGTAACCAATTATAATATTCGCGTATGTGCCTGTGTGTGTACGAAGGCTAATAAATTTATAGTATTTTCGTAAAGGTATTCGGAGTAAATAAATCTTTAAAACTTCGTAATCTTTAAAACTTGGATAATGGTTCAATTGCAATTATACCGTTAGAATTACGATTTAATGAGGAAGTACAGTGCTCTAAAAAGTTGTCCTCGGCTATCAGTTATTATAAAATAAAAAGTATTATCAAATTTAAAAAAGTATCTCTCACTAATGTAACGAAAAGCAAGATTATTTTCGGATTGAATTTCGTAGCAATTTAGAAAAATGGTCTAAAGTCGATTAAAAGTAATTCGATAAAATAATTCTTAGAAAATGTGGTACATTCCTGTTCTAAAATTAACTCAATTCAAACGCCACGTAAAGATCTATCGAGAAATGCGTTATGCAATTTAGATGTTAATCTTCGTATTGCTTTTATAAAATACAATCAGCATTTTATAAAAGTATTATTTTAAAAGGATAAACTTTTTAGCGAATACGTATAGTTAAGAAAATTAATTAACGTTAACAATTACTTACTTTTATATACTAAAAAGTATGGATTGAGCTACGCTTTATAATTAGGTTTCGGTGAACGTTAATCATATTTATGCGATACTGACAGTTGGAATATTAATTCAATACTTCAGGACGTATATCTGTTTATTACGTACAGTACCAAAGAGCGCATAAATTAGAAATAATGTAAACAGTTGTTAATATCGAACCGATAAATAGTTTCACAGTTGTCATAAATGACAACTGAATTACTTTGAAACTACTAAGATTATCTTTTATCGTTATTGATTCGTAAAAATTATCTTATTCACTGTAATAGAGCTAATTTTATCAGAAATATTCACCTGATTTGCTCGATGATAAAACAACTTTATATTTTGTTAGATACAAATGTAAAAGCAAACAAACTGCAATCAATATGTGTCGCATGCAAAATTTAATTAAAAATAAACTTTTCAAAGAAAGAAAGGGAAATTTTTAATGAATTTTTTGCTTGATAAATGAACTTTACAAACAAACTATAATTTATTACGAAGAGTTTCTTGACTCTCTTAAGTGAAATCATCGCATGAAAATGTACAAATATTAATTCTTTGTAAGCGAACAAAACTTCCATAAATTATTTAACACTTTCTTTACCATCCTTAATATATTTTGCAATAATTGAATATCGCACAAATATGATTCGTCCTTGATTATATCAGTTGGATAAGACCATTAACAGAATTCAATTCTATAAGAGTACACTTATATAAATGAGTAAAGTCACACGGACGTTTGACATTTTAACGAGTAATACAAATCCACACCTCGTGTCGAACTCCATCAAGTTTTTGCTCCTTTTCATCCTTGATATGAACTAAATATGTTAATTCTCTAGTCTTCTCGATATGTCTCTGCTCATCAACTAAATATCACTTTTCAATTCCGACCGCAAACGGTACGACAAGTAATTATTGGTAAAAAGTGTTAACCATAGCTGCGTAAATCATTATCAATAAAATATAGGTCGAACCTAGCACAAGTACCTTTCATCTGTTTCGAAGTGTGCAGAATTAGCTTTATGTAAATTTCTGAAATTTTATTACGCTATTGCGTGCAAGTTTGGTGTCACGGTATTGGCGGACTTAAATTTACAAAGTAAAGAGTATAAAAGTTGAGAGGTGAATTTAATGGTAAAAGGATCTCCAAATCATAAAATAACGGCGGGTAGAGGCAAAAAAGAAATTTCTTCCTTTCGTATAAGGTAATCTTTAAATTCAACTTTTAACATTTATTCGTTTCTTTTTTCGTATTCTTAAAGAAAAAAATAGTCCACGTTACAGAAAGTTTTTTCACGAAGCATAATACTAGGTAACTTTGCACAAGTTTTGTAGTTTATTTTAATTATTTCGTAACCTGAAATATTTTACGGAAAACAGTGGAATAATTAAATTTTGTTAAAATTCTTTATGAAATTCGTACCTTACATTTCCCAATTTAAAGAACAATATAGAAATTATTTCCAACGGAATTTTATACTCAATTTGAAACACGTACCGCATAATGAAAAGTTGAATAAAAATATTCGTTCCCAATACATGATGTGTATTTAAATGGATATGAAATTCTAGAATTGTGTTTCCCTGACTATGATGCATTATCGAATAAATAAAACGGTCTCTTCTGAAACCTCTTTTTAAGAATTCAAGATGAAAATCTACCATCCGCAGTTCGTATCTTCTTTAAAACTGCCTCCGCAAATTTCCAATTCCCAATTCCAGCGAAACGCGAAACAGAAGGATCCAGACAAAAGTGCAAGTTCGACCCAAGACGAGGATCTTAGCTCCACACTCGTCGAGTACTGTAACTCCACCCAAACGTGACCCAATTCTTCTAGCCACTGATACTCTAGAATCCTTTCCTAAGCGATGATGAACCCGTTCTGCGCGTTCATCATGAGGAATATGATTATATGAGTGTCAGGTAAGATTATATTAGCTTCGTTTGCGGCTAAAATCGATGTTAGCTTTCCACGTACTTTATACGGAGACATACTTTCATCGGATATTCCGAGAAATTAAGAAAAACTCTTCAGTGGTAAAGAAAATTTTATAACGAAATGTGGATCTGGTAGGCGCGAAAGTAAAGTTCCAAGTAAAGTTAACCGAATACGAAAGCGAGATTATACATAAATATCTATAAATTCATATTAGCAGAAATAAGTTATCGGGGAAAAAATTAAAAAATCATTGATCATTCCAGGGATTTCACAAGGACTCGAGAACTTACTTTGGATACAAAATAAGACTTAAATTTATAAATGAATAATGAGTAACAGATATGATTCAGTCTCTGTTACGCGATTCTTTTATTGTGCATAATTTAATTATGGCTGCATTTATTCTCTATAAAAGCAAAATAAAATCTTTCAGAGCAGATACGTTATTTTACTGAAACAACGGCTCTTCGAACGAAAAGTAACATTGCAAATCGATTAAAAGATGTTTATATTGTGATAGCATAGTTCGAAACTCTTATATGTTTTATCAACTAGACGAGAGTGAATTGATTACTATTATTTCAATATCGAATCTATAATTCATAAAACCAAGTGAGTTCGAGCGTATGATGGATCGAGAGCATTAAGATCATGGGTTCACGTGTACACAATGTACTAAGCGACAATAAATGTAGCGATCGAGCGCAACCAGTTTCTCAAATGATGGGCCGGAAGGCAACAAATGGGGAAAAAATAGGAGAGATCGGCTTCACCTTCGGGCTTTTAGCGTTCCTTCCCGAGTACCGGCGTCTGGTATCTTAGGGACGGATGTCTGTAAAGTGTACAACAGGAAGAAGCGAAGGCAAGTGCCGATGTCTACTCTCCGAGAGTAAGACATTTTTGTAAAAGTACCTTTCCGTTAATGGCGGGTAGTCTGCGGTGGATGAAAATTTGGCTCTTTAAAAATGGCACAAGGAACCCGTAATTGTATAAAAGCAACTTACGTAAGAATTTTACGTATTTATCGTGCATTTGTCCCTCGTCATCGCGTATATCAACATCCTCACGAAAAGGTTGATGTACTGATTGCGTGGCAAAGTGTTTAAAGAACCAAGGAAAGTTTGACAAAATTCAGTTATTGAAATATAGCATAAAAATTATAAGCTAGAATATTGTTTAATTTCGTCATAGGCTACGATAAGATTTTATACTTAAAATTTCTTTGAATATACTGCAGTTTTGTTTTTGTTTCATTGCAATTTTCTTTCGTTCTATCACTGTCCTCGTAGACGCAAAGTTCTAATTAAAGAAGGCAAAATGGTGACTTATTACTCGAAAAAATAACCAGCATGCAAATAAATTCTCCATTCTAATTAGTTATTTACTTTTTTCTCCTTTTATTTGTGAAATGCGGGCTGAAACAATCGATAGAGCATGTATTCCTGAAACTTTCCTTCCATGTTATATGCTTTTCACCGTCATTGCGGATTTTTAAAGTGGCTCCTTGCCAATATCTGCTAGACCTTGACTGAAAGACCGCGTATAGCTTAACAATGAGTGCGTGAACAGGTTCATGTGTGTGCGTGTGTGTGTGTGTGAGAGAGAGAGAGAGAGAGAGAGAGCGTGGCTGTCCTGCTCGCATAAAACTACGTGCAGTTTATTTATTTATCTCGAGCTTGTCGTAATGTCACTCGGATTTATAATTGAAATTCGCGTGATCGATGCATCTTCCGTTCGCCCGAGATACGGAGGGATTCGTGGCTACTGTGAACTATGACGTCATGTCACTACAAGCCGTAATCTACCTGCATGACCCAACGCTGGAGCTCGTATACGTACGTCAACCGCGTCCTGCGCAACGTCAGCGAAGCCCTTGTTAGACGCGTTTCGCCTATTTCAGGAACTCAAGGTCCCCCGGTTCCTCTTCAGGTACATGTGCGACAACCGGAAAGTTGTCTTGGCCGCTCTCAACCATCACCGCGATACTTTTCGACACCGAGACCAAGAGTAATAACGTCCTCTGTGAAAACTTGACCACCTGTAAGAACGCGTAACCGGACTTTGACCAAAACTTTGTTGGTTTACAAATTAAGACTTGCATTTATAAAACCTTTTCCTTTGCCAACTTTGTTTTCGTCGAAATTGGGGTTACTTTTTTAAATCGGCTCGAAGAAAAAGGTGCTGACTTAACTGCGTGTATCGTGGATGCACTCTTGTATACGTATAAAAAAAATATGATTATTATTCATGCAAAGGACTTTCATATTTTCTTTTTGATATTGAAGCTCTGCGCGTGTAAATATATTCTTCTATAATGAAATAAAGAATATTAGGCAGAACATTGATAAGAAAATATTTTTATACGCGTATTACAGGAAAACAGCACATTTTTTTCTTTTATATTTTCACTTATGGTCAATAAGTAAGAAATGCTTTCGTCTCGGTAAGCATTTATAAATATCGTGCATGGCATGCATATATTACGTTTCTCATTCGAAATCTAAAATTTAAAAAATTCTCAAATAATGCAATTTCTTTAATATACCACCTTACTGGAAGTGATAAATTAATTTAAAAATGATATTCTTGGTATAAGTCTTTTTTCGTACAGAGTTTGCTATTAGATTGTAAAAATCTGCTCATCTGCATGCTATATTTACTATAAATCTAGTATAAAATAAGCTTTGACCTACTTTTGTGAACGTAATCGATATTCTGAAACTTGATCATTTACAAAACGTCGTTATGTACTCATCGTAATAATATCACTTTAAGAATTAAGTTGTTTATCTATTGGTAAAAAACACGTTCATAGAATCGAAATGATGCTAATGATCAACAGCACCATTAGCTGCCAACAGTGCAATTCAATAAACGTTATTTGATTTTGAAGTTTGTGTCAATCGTATAATAATGTTTAAATACTTTAACTATGCACGCGAGTTTTTAAATCAGTACCTCGAAACTCGTTCTTCTTTTACATTTTTCAAATTACAAGTTTTACAAAAAATGAAAATTTCGACGGTAACATTATACCTTTTGTTAAAAGTATCTAGTCTTTTGAAACGAAATCCGATGCGCTTTGTTTCATTTTTCTACGATAAATAACAATTATCTTGTAATATTCTCCATATGGAAAAAATTTCATTATCAATAATCGTGTATGTATAAGGATCGAAGTAAAAGTGGTTTATAAAGAAGGATAATTCTTGAGTTTAGAGAGTTTCCCTTCTTCTTAAGAAGGTACTACTATGAGTACCATGAGTACTATGGTACTACTATGTGGGCTTCGATACTTTCAAATCTATTACATTCAATAAACATAACTTGATTTTTTATTAAATATTGACTTACTCGTCAGCGTAAAAATAAAATTATTATTCCACGAAAATTCTGGTGATAAAGAAAAAACCTACAGAAACAAAAAGCAGTGGCTTAAGTTTCAGTTTAAATAACAAGGCAATATACCAATTTTTAATAAGATTCAAAAAAAATTATCTTCCTGAAAATTTGGAACGTATATTGCTCACAATATGCAGTAATCAGTACAGTATTCCTTGAAGAGGATTATTTGCTACTTTCATGAAAACTTATGACCCTAGTGTATTAAGAAATTTGTCGTTGTATTATAAATAAATAAAAATCATATATTTTACAATATTCGTCTAGAAACAATTTCAACTAAATATTCTTGTATACATCATTTAGAAAACTGGTATTTTTAATATATTATTTGTAGATAAAATTTCACGTTTAAATTTTTTAGCAATTTAAATGATGAATCACGTTATTATACTTTCAATATAACTTTGAAAATATTATTTCAATTGAATAATTTGCGCTGTTTATAAAATCGTATTCTTACAGAAGATATCCACATAAAATGCAAAACATGTCTATATAAAATTAAACTTCTTAAAGCGATCCAAAACAAAAATACAAAGTTTTTAAATAGCTGCAGCTACTATTCCTCTTTGATCGCTTTACTTTTACGGAAAAACGTTGATCAAAGGAATATAAATCTCCTTATAATTTATTTAAAATATTTCTTAACAAATACAGATACTGCTCATAAACATTTTTCAGAGTGTCCTTCCATTTTTATGGTAAATTGAAAAATAAATCAAATGCCTCTAAAAAAATATTATAACGATAAATAATCCGTAATCGCATCCTAACGTAAAATGGCAATCATTCTTCTTTAAATTCAATTCGGGTAAACAGATACTTGATGAAATTTGTTGCAAAGATTAGTAATTAATTTTTAATATATCGTTATGGGCAACAAATGGAATTATTTCTTAGATTTTTATAAAAATAAAGTCCATGGAAGGTGTTGATTTTCTATAAAACAATAGACTGCAATTTGTTTAAAAATGAATTTAAAAAATATTTTATACTTTTAGAATTAAAAATACAAATTACTTTGCTTGCTGAATAAACAAATTAACTAGGAAAATAAAATGCTCAACTTACACAGTTAGTTAACGGGGAAATATTATTTTTTTATAATCAAAGTTACTTTTCCATTGCACATGTAATTTGCAGAATTAACATATCGTTTTACTCAGACGAAAGACCAACTTTGTTGACTTTTGACAAATGAAATAATAATTACATAAGATACAGTACGAAATGCTAAATCTTTCTTCAATAAGACGATAAACTTAGTTAGAGTAACTGATAAGAGAATTGCTTCCTACGTATTACACGATTTTCATTCGAAACAATTGAGATAACTAAAAACCAACTCAAATACAGTAGTTCCAATCTAGGAAAAATGTCGAGCATAAGGGAGAAAATATAATTCATTGGTATGAAAATAAAAAAGCATTAAATATAAAAGCACTAGATAAAAGCATTCCAAGGTACAGACAATGACAGACAACAAACCAGTTAATACACAAGAATGAGAATTGAAATGCGACGATAAAGCAGACAAAGTATGGGGCCACCACAAGGAACATCGAGTCACAATGGACACAAGTTCATACGTTAGTAGACATGTACAAAGTACGTTGATTCTTAATTAAAATGGAGTTTGAGGCGTAAAACGTGCGGTGTAGACCCATTGATGGATGCCTAAATCGTATAATCGTTTGCGGTAGTAGTTTTATTTTTTCTTTATGTACCGTACAAATCGAAAATGCAAATGTTCCGAGAACGAGGGTAGAATGAAAGGTTTGTGAATACAGCGCTGATGAATTTTATAGGAAAGTAAATTCGTGCCAAAATTTTTAGTGCAAATATGGAAACAATTTTTGTTTCTCTGTTTTACACCATTTATTAAAAAAGATGACTTTTGAATTGTAAACGTAAGATTTTACTAGCACTGTGGTGATTAGTTTTATTTTCGGTACTAAATTTTTCTCATTATCTTTATAAATCTTTATAAATATGAAAATGAAGAATAATAATGATTCCAGTACATACATCTTTAAAGATGAATATCCATAAAATTGAAACCAAGTAAGGTGTATGAAATAAATATTTTCAACGGTAATATTATAGTTGAATTTTTTCCCATTTTGCAATTTATTCATTCACTTACATTAATATAGTAATATTAAATCATTTTAAAAGGTTTTTAATGAAAGCATATAATGACATTTGAATTCAACGTGATATAATTTATTTTAGGTGAATTGTAATTTGAATAATCTGGGAAATAAAATACAAATGACCGATAATTTATTCAAATTATCCCGCGATATATTTTATACTAATCATGTTACGTTAATAGAAAAATATAAAATAAAAAGATAATTTTTAAATGTATGTATTTCAAACATATCGTATCAGGCGTTTAAATTCAATGAAAATTAATTTAATATTACATGGAAGATGACTTGGAAGTTTCAGCAAAGTAAAATACAAGTTACAGCTGATATACGCAAATGAGCAAACAATTCTAACAATGCAGTTTTCAAATGCATACAGTGCATGAGTAGGTAAAAAGTACTTACAAAATCCTACTTCTACAAACTTATTTTAACTTTACGTATAGGTAAGTGTTATTTTTTTAAAAAGTTTTTGAAAGTGTTTTTGAATATCAACAAATGTGGACGATTAAGACCATTATGTATGAGATACTACCTGATGTCATTCAATATTATTTTTAACCACACTTTTGTATATTAATTAATCAAATTTTCCTTTTATCGATACAGCAAAGATAAATTTATAAAGATAAATCATTTCCTTATCTGAATAATTGCAGGAATATCACCGTTTTTAAGTTTGCTTAAGGCAAATATATAAGGTAAAAGATATATATATATATATATATATATATATAATACCAAGTTGCCAATTAACATAAAGTATATAAAAAAAATATCCTTTCACTATTCAGTATATTAAATTCAATTCATCTGATAAACAGGGAAATAAGTCTTCGATGTATAATTCGGATTAAACGAGAAGTAAAAAGTCTGCTTACACTAGGCAACGATCAATAAAAAAATGAAGTACAAAAGCAATGTTAGAAATTTGTTTTTATTTTTTCCTGGATTATTCACTAGGTATTTTAATTTTATTCTCCCCTCTGTTCCTGCCTTTGTAAAATATTTTTCTCATCTATCAAACGTTAGGATTGAAATGTAAATTTTTTTAATCTGCCTCGAGGCGTTTATATATATACTATATATGCACCACTCATTTATTTGTTGGTACATTTAACGTTTTCGTTTTTAAACTTTGCGAATCAATTAGACACTCATTTTTTATGGCTTATAATCGTAGATCTGAATCTCTATAATTAAATTCGATGAAATGTCCAGGTTCGATGTGAAATTCGACGGTATGATTTATTCATTGGTTTTCAATATTTGTTTTGAGTCGCCATCCAATATAACTGCGATTGCACAACGTAAATAGTTCCTAAATATCAATAACGACGTGAATTATTGAAATATAAATCTTTGAGGAATAGATATATTAACATTTCAAACCGTACATCTCTGACGTATATTATTACGTGAGTAATCGTTGCCGAAACTAATGTGAAAATGACTTGCTTAGTCCCTTTCGTGATTTGCGATCATTTATTCACAAAAAATATATCATAGATGATTAAGTATGATTCAAATGTAATAATTTCTCGAATTATATACGCATTCGTCATTCCCGCCACGTAGACGACTTAAGGTTTAAATTTTCAGACTTAACCTCGGATCTCATTTGTCAATTTCTAAATTAATATGCTAATTTTCGATAATAATTTCTGACACCGAAGTCGTAACTAACATATTAGGCGATTTTTTTTTTCATCATCGAAATACCGATCTCATACGTAAATACATATTGACTGCAGAAACGGTAAGAACGGTATTTTAATGTAGCATTTATTACTGGCGCTTAATTTAGTGATTTATTCCGATTACACATTTTTATGAGATCAAACTTTTGCACGTTTACGTATGGACACTTTTAGAACTGCCGGAGTAATCATCTCGTATTATACGTAGTTGCGACTTCTTATTATCTCTACTCCGTGAAAAGGAGCTTGGAAGAAGTGGTAAATGTCGGAGACTATGCGAGATAATAATTTTACCTCTCCGTATTTAGAATTACACGATTCAACACATAACTAAGTCACCAGTTTATCTACCTCTCGTGTCATTATCTTATTGTTCATATCATCGCTGCATTATGTGTGTCATCCTTTGCTCCTTTTCTGGAATCCGCTGTATTCGTGGTCTTCTTGTGCAAATTGGTAAATCATAATTACTCCAACAAATACGAAGCTTCTTCATTATTAGTTTATCTTATACAAATAATCTTTTTTTTTCGATTTATTGTACACTATAAATGGTTTGTTTGGAAAAAAGCATTAAAATGCAAATCATCAAGTTTTTTAACTCGACAAATGTCTTGCGAACTGAAATAGACTGAAGCTTAAGCTGCCAACGAACATTCAAAATTTTCGTAATAGATTTAAAAACAACCCTTTGCCTGCTAACTTCATCGACGCAATCATGACCTGCTTTTATCGCAGTATTACGTACTTTTTTATCCGTGTGAATAAGCAAAAATACCTATGGTCAGCTATATAAACATGCGTATATATGCAATCAATTCAAATCCTTATGTTTAAAGTACCGCTGATTCGTCATAGTATTCCTGCAATAAGTCACTACATTTGCATCAGTACCCAATTTATATGACCTTGTTTTTGAAAAGAGTAAGCCAGCAGATATATTGAAATTGATTTATCGACATCCTCTGAAAAGCTTAAAAAGCACAATTTTGCTCTGTTCAGTGAATTTTTAGAACTTGAAAACTTAAGTTCAGACATGCATAGCGTGTTTGCAAAGAAAATCTAATAGTCCCAGAGTCTATTTGTCAATGTTAACTCGATATATATTTCTCCTTATATGTACAAGACAATATTGGCTGACCCTATCTTTGTCCTACTCCTATCCACTAACTTACACATTTCACATTTCACACGTCACACGTCACACGTCATTTCACTCATGTGCATAAATAAATTAAACAACTATTATTAATCTATTCATGCGCATATCTAATATCTAAAACTCGCTTGCTTTAAAAAAAGGTTAACAAAAGAGCAAAACGTACATGCACGAGGGCATATTCCCGTTGCTTTTTGGCACATAAATCACGTTATCCGATGCAAGATACCTAGGAGAATTTCCATTATAGTACAAAGCCACTTATTCCTCCATTCGCCCTATATAAATTTCTGGGGTATTTCGAGGAAATTACGCGTGAACTCCGGGATTCATAGGAACTCCCTTCTCTTATGAGTCTCGCACTCTCTTCCTTTCTCTTCTCGTTTATTTTTTAAGATGTATTCGCCAAGTTGGAGACTAGCGTTTATCGTCTAGCGTGAGTAAAGTAAACGTACAAGCTCGTCACTTTCACAATTCGTAAATTCATTCTGATTAGATAACAAAGGTCAACGCGGTTCCAGATATATAAGGTTATAAATAGAAAAAAATAGTCTTACGCGTAACTATCAATTCTAAAGAATATGATCTTATGTCTAATTTGAAGGAGCTTGGTCTTTGTTACATAATTAAATAAACACCCGACATCTGACCTACTTTTAAATTTGATTCTTTTTCTCAACATCGCATTCTAGTACGATTAAATAAAAATATATAAATACCTGAAAGACCGTAGAGCGTGTTCTTTTAAATATGCATAATGTAAATTGTTAGTAGGTTATGTCCGGATAGGTTTACTCTCCTTCTTGCATCTCTCAGAAACTCCATACGTATACGACAGTACGTGTACGAAGTCGATGTTATTGTTGACGAATTTCTCCTTTTTACTTTTTTTCGATCGACGATCGATGTAAGCTTCTCGCGACGTATTTCCGCGCCGTCGGAACCAATGTCTCTTTTCTCTCTTGGCCTCTCTATCTCTTTCTCTCCTTTCTCTCCATTCTCTCTTTTGTCGGACGCAAGTAAATGTATAAAGGCCTGAAGCCAGTGAAGCGAATATTTATGACATCGTCACCTCTAATTTTAGCTCAAAGGGTGCGGCGGCAGGCGCCTTGATCGCTGTTTGTGCCTCGGTTCGTGTGTTTACTCCCTCGTGCAATCGGGCAAGAATAGGCTCTAGAAAGCTCGTACGCGTACGTGTGTATGTTTTGTATTTAAATACTGCAGATTAAAGACTGTACACTCCCATGGGTGAAAAGAAAATAATGGTAAATTGTATTGTATGCGCCATTAGGTAGCACCCGAGAGTCTACAACGTTAGTGTGTCGTGATCCAAAAATGGAATTAAACGCTGTTTTCTCTTGCAAATGCTTCTCAAACGCTAGATTTTTTCTTGCAACTAGTGACAACATGATGACTTTTAATTAAAATTTGTATACTCAACTTGATATTATTCAACAGATTAATAGGTGCTTTAAGATATCGAAACTTGAGATGAAATCGAAATGAGTTCAACATTTTTCATTTCATTTAACGTCTTTTAAAAATGCAATAAAATTTCGATACTCAAACGTCGTTCGCAAACGTTTCAATGGCCCATTTTTTATTATCAATGATCACTGTCTGCACATTATTAATTTCAAACAATCGATTCGTTTGAGAAAATGTGGAACCACTGTTATCTAATAGGCAAGTTATCTCAAGTAATACGTATAAAAATATAAATTAAATACGTCATAAGATACATGAATAATATTTTTATTATATCGAGTATAGAATTATTTTCAAGTTTCTGTATTATGTCATCTTCATTCTAAACAATTTCGTGATTCACAATGAAGTATTAACCTGGATAAACAGTTTTGGAAAATATTGGTTATGCGAGGAACATCGAGTTAAAACCTTGCAATATTTAATTAGTTTCAGAAATAACGAATGATTACTATACTTTTGAGATAAATAGTAATAACAATGTACATGGATTTGATAAATTGCAAAATTATATATTTCTTATTAGCTTAGTAAAGATATCGTAAAAAGAGTCATTTCAAAGTTATTCTTTTATAAACCGCGTAATGCAATGAATTTAAAACAGTTTTCAACGGTACGATTAGTACTGAAAAAAATAAATTTTTCAACTGATTCACGTGTTAGAAAAAGCTTCTGTGATGCGGCTTTTATTTTTATTAAAATAATAAATGATTACTTTTCAAATAGAACGTTCAACCGTATTGATTGAGTTCAACGTATTGTACATACTTAATGTACAATTTTTGAATAATTTGTTTTAGTAGCGATTTATAACATATTTTCACCGTTTATTGGCAGTCTTTTTTACGTACATTAACATACGTGTGTTCATGAATGTATAATCATTTAAGTTACCTAATTATTTTATGGTCTGCGTACATTATTTGATTTCTGTACAATAGCTACAAATTTAATACGTTGGAGCCCCGAATAACAAAAGATTCTTAAAATTATTCGCAATCTAAACTGTTTATTTTTCAGAGCACGCGTATAAGCTGGTTTTCAGGACAGACTTGATGAATTCAATTCTCAAAATTTCAATCTTTCGTTATAGTCGTATCTTGAAATATTGTAAATTATAATTTTCGAGCGCTTCAACATTTGCCATACTTTTATCCAGGTAATAAACATTCGGATTTTTATTGCACGAAGTACGAAGAAAGACGTATCGATATGCGCGCATTGTATGTGCGAGCGTGGGACTGTAGATGCGCATACATGAATGAGTATGAGCATATTGTTGCAGTCGACCTATCATAAACACAATCGAAGAAATAGCCGCACTCGTACGATCACATTTGCAAGTGGCTTTTCACGGAGTTTTCCAATTCGCTCGTTTCGTCTCGATGCTTCACTCTAGTTCGCCTTCTGCACTTGGATATTTCCCCCATACGTACATTTTTCGGGTCGATAAACGCCAATTCTTTGAAGCTTTATTTACCGACAATATTTTTATAGCTGTGTATGTGAGGTGCAATATTATCCGTGCATCTTCTCTACGGGATACGTACGGCCGTTGTTATATAAATAGATCTAAAGCTTTTTTACGAATTGATATAAAACTTTCCCTATATCCCGTACAACATAAGTAAAGGAATAATTTGATCATAACGTGGATATAAAATATAATATCAGTGAGCATTACTCAAGCCGCGGTCAAAATGAACATACATACTCAAGCATGAAACAAGCAAATACAGTAATACAGCGTTTTACCTCGTATACGTCGTAGTAAAGTTAAGTCCTCTCATCCGTATCTTGTAAGGCTAAATATATAACTCACACACAAATGTTGCAGCCTCTGCAGCCTAGATCTCAAATCTAAATGTGCATTAAAATATACTTCTGAACGGTGATCCAAACGCACTAAAGCAGTCGCAAAATAGCAGAAATTGCACATACTGGATAATTAAGCGGATAAGGAGCAAAATTATGACATTCGTTATTCATTAATGTAAACATGACTTTTTCACGTATGCGATGTTCTTTCTCTTCGAGTTAGTAAAAAGTAATACTTTCCACTTTCTTCGTTATTCTTTTCCGTCTTCCAGGATAACTTTCAATTCTAGAAAATATTCTTTTGGGGAAGCATTGCACCATTAAAATCTTCGCAATGTAAAAGTAAACTTTTCTAATTGCGCAAATCATTCGCAAAAACACGTTACAAATAGAGAATAGATTGAAAAAAACAACGTGACACGATATAACATGCATGTTCTTCCCTGTGACATCGTAGTTGAAAACGAATAATATTTACGATATAAATCAATACAATACACGTGCGTTTTCAGCAGAACCTGTACATACAAATTTTTGCTATTGGAGCAGCATAGATTACAGGGCAATACGTTGCAATTTACGATTTACAACTGGATATAAATTTTACTTGTGATACGAGAATTTTTCAGTATTCGCTATTTATTGTTAGGTATGCGCAACTTTTATTAACATATTCTTTTACTGTTGTAAGGCTAGTGAAAATTAAATAAAGCAATAAATGAAATAATGCAGCATTTTCATAATGGATTCTACTGCAGTAAAACTTTATGACAATTGTAGTATTGATTCTGTGCATAATAACAAACACTGCGAAACTCTAAAGTTACTTAATAATCGTTCAAATTCAGTTAGATTTAAAGTTGTCATATACTTTCAAGGTCTTTTGCAATAATGAACGAACTTATGGCCCAAAAAGTCTTTGTTCCTGTCATAGATCTAGAATTCTTTTAGCTATCGGAGATTTTGAAATTTGATCGCAAAGTATCCACTCAAGGACCTTTTACTCAAAGGACAACAGCGCCATCAGTAAGAAACTCGATGCCGAAATCGTTGCAACCCTCTTTCCCAAAGACAGTGAACGGTCTTTTAGCAGCTCCTACGGGATAAAATCTTCTTAAATGTAAAATCCTCCTTGTAGACAGGTAAGATGTTACGATGCTGTTATCCGACAAAAGTCATAAGTTACTTCCAGAAGAATATCCGGGTTCTTTTCAAGAAATTAAAATAAATCGTCTTCGTAAACCACTATTATTTATTAAGCACGTATTGTGATTATCATGTTTGCAAGAAATGTGTTTGTGAGCAAAGTTACTTTAACTTTGTATAGTTTCGGTGTTAGCAACTATTCAAGACTTGGATTATTATATTAGACTAAATGCTTATATTGTTACGCTAATACTTTTAAATGAAAAAAAGTTAAGTCGGAATAATTAAGAATTCAAACATCTCTTTCGACCAATTTATATCATTTGAAAATTCTAACGTCGTATAAAGTGTAAATTACATTTGATCATATAAAATAATAATTCTTTTATATTAACGCTATTTAAGGGGATAAAACCTAATTGACTGAGAGTTGAATTGCTAAATATATAGGTTTATCACAGATCGAAATGCGATGAAAAATTCGAATGAATATCAGATTATAATTGCTAGTTTTCAAAAGAAATACCATCGGTCAGATTTTTTTGAAAACCAACGCTTTAAATCTTTTGATCTAAAGAATCACTGAACTTATCAAATTAAATTGTTAAATAAAATTTTCGAATACGTTACTAATACCAAATAGCTACTTTTGTTTTTCCTTTTATATGCAAATACAACGTTACTTACGTTACTTACATGCTAATGTTGTAAGAAGATCAACTTTAAATTTCAATTCCTCGTACGTTCATCGTAATAAACTGTGGAGATTGAAGTTTAAAAACCACTCTATTGCATCACGTAACGGATAAATAGCTCTTAAGTCCTAAACTATACTGCGTTTAAAACACTATGCAGAGCACGTATTATCTAGCGCTTATTCATCTAATAGTTTACACGCGAGGATTATATTTTGAGCAAACGAATAATTGAGGCAATATACATCTAACCTAGATTGATAGAAAAGCTCTAGAAAATTATCGGTACGCGTCTGTGCTTAAATCCAAAAAGTAAAAAATTCTCCGATGGAAAATATACTCTTGAAACTTATTTTTCACTTTATTATTAAACTTCTTAAAGGCGATTACGTTCATTATCTTTACTTAATTATAGATTAAAGCCTCGTTCTTTTGTGTGATAATAAGTAAATAAAAAGCAAAAATTCTAAATACGTAGATTTTACATTGAACAATCTTATAGCAAGTTGAGAAACATTACTGAAAAACTGTATTAAAGAACGTAAAATAATCTAAGGAGATTCGTGAAAAGATATTGCAGACTATCGAATGTAAATGTAAACAAAATTTAAGAAATAGAATTTTATATTTATATTTCTTGCATGAGAGATAAATTATGTGGAGCTATAAATCTCGAATGCTTAGAATTTAATTATCCAAACGAGGCCTTAAAATAATTTTACTATTTATTCAAGATTTATTCAGAATTATATTCAGAAAGCTTTAATGGTCACCCGAAACACAGCACAATAACATTCCAAAGTTTTAAGTATTTAAGTTTATAAATAAACAATTATTTGTTAACGAGATAATATTATTATACCTTTAATTGCTTATAAATCATTATAAATAGATGAATACCTTAAGGGTACTTTCCGTAATTCACCATTTTATGTGACAATTATGTAAGTTTATGAAGTAGTGATGCGCTCGAATTGTGTCCTTGAGTTGCTTTTGAATTAGCATAAGAAAAATAAAAGAGTACGAGAAGCACAAATGGAATGTTTCCGAATACAAAAACACTTTTTTCGTACATTGAATTATCACGAATGTACAAGGGAATGTGAACATTCCCGAGTGTGAATTTCACATTCGCGTATCAATCTTCGTATCCCTTTAAACGAAGCACGAAGTCCTTTAACAAAGACGCTTCTTTTGTACTGTAAAAACAAACATTGCAGTTTCATCGAGTACTATTACTCTAACTGAAAGCATTATTATTATTATTATTCTTTTTCTTTTTTAGAGAAATGTTAACGAAATAACTAAAAAATGTTAACAGCTTGGAAAAAAGTTTTGGTCCGAATTGTGCATTAAATAACTCGACTTTAATTTCTTTTAATGTCCTGCTCTTGGCGAGAAGCGCTCGTACAAATCTCGTGACTGATTCGTTACGTGAGCAAGCAATTACGAAGGAAAGAGAGCGAGTGAAAAAAGAGGGAGAAAGAGTAACTTAATAAACAAGAATTCGATTAGTCGACAATGGAATGGATTCTCTAATCTGACCCGCTAATCAATTATCCAGCAAGACTGGATTTATGTGCATGAACAATATAGCTATTTAAGATAGTATTTATCCGTCTGTATAATACATGTACACCAGCATACGGATGCAAACTGACTGACATATTGATTATATTTTTTCTCACTTCATGAACATCAGACAATTATTTGCTAGGAATAATTATAACAGTTACATTACTGTAACCTAATATATTAATAATAAGAATATATTTGTACTCGAGTTATCTTCTTTTTTGTATCTGTGTGTATAATTGTATATTTACATTTGAACAGTATCTCGTGTATTATATACTTATTAACTATTGAAATTTTAATGATATTTCTAATCGTCTAGTAAGATATACGTAGATATACCATTACGTATATCTTGTCTAGTTAAATAAACTTTATTTTGTCTCCCTACTAAACACTTTATATATGTGTGTGTGTGTGTGTGTGTGTGTGTGTGTGTGTGTGTGTGTGTGTGTGTACAGTAGAAATAAAAGACTATTTATAATTATAACGGTATTGAATTTGGATGCTTCTTTTTCATTTGCATCGGTACCATTTTCATGTTAATTGATTAGAATTGCTTTATTCTTTGAAATTAAAGTTATTTCTTACAGAATGTTAATGAGTTTCCTAATTTACAATTTATTACACGAATACACCGATGTTCCAATGAATCTCAAGACCTTGATTAGACAAAAACGGAAGAATTTGTTAACATCTTTAATAACCGTCTTGGCAATAATTGAGTCTTCTTGACACTCATAAACGTGATATTCTCAATAAAACCTCGAAATAATGGTATTTGATCATATTAAAAATATCACAATCATTGAGGTCTTACACATAATTCTTTTAATTGACTCATTCATAAAAATACATTTTGTATAACCTTATGCAATAAAAAGACTCTTTACTTATAATTGCAGAATAAATAGATAAATATTACTGAATATAAATAGTAAAATATTTATTTATTATTAGTTTTACTTCTTCATTAAACACCTTCTATTCTCATATGCCAAATACATTTAGATGAACAAATTCTGAAACGTAAAGAAATTCTTGTAAAACTTGTAAATAAAACTTATGTAATAAAACTTCTGATATCTAATTATTTCGTAAAGTAAGTTATCTCGTAAAATGGTACATCAAACGCTACATCAATTCTCTAGATACAGAAGAAAGGAAAAGCAATTTTTCGATTGAGCTAAGAGTGCAAATAGTACAATGTGAATCGTACATTTGTACGATTGGGTCATTTTGAAAAAGACCTCGATTATAAGCTACAGTTTGACTCGATTATGAAGAATCATTTATAAATATTTAAATAATACGACGACGACGAAATAAAAATTAATTTTTAAATATGAGCTTGCGTGTCGTGCAAATTAGAAATAAATTAGAATATGTAGTATATCAATCTCGAAAATTAAAGTGCACGTTAAAAAATGTTTAAAATTAAATGTTAGAATCTTAGTTGGAAATATAGTCGATGGACATGATGAAAGTACGATCTTTCTATTAATAATTATTAAATCATGGAAACCTTATCGAAATTGCAAAGAAGTAAAGTTTTTCTTCACTACTGTATAGGAGTAGATTGAAAGGTAATCGAGCAAAATATTATACTAGAAAGACTCATCAAACGTGTAAGAATCATCATACTGTTAGCCATTGGAGAATTTTATAAGCGTTTCACAATTTTTTAGAAATGTCACGTTTATTTATATATTAGATATTGTGGGAGAAAGTATTTGGAAATTAAATTCCAATGTTTGCTGTTTAAAAATTACTATAATAAGTGTGTAATTTAATTTCAAAATGGAACTTACGTGTACTACTTGTAATTACTCAAGTAATAATTCAGAGTAAAAATACAATTTAGAATTTCACAAAAGCATTCATAAACTCATGACTAACGATACTTTTTTATTCGACATATTCAGTATTAGTTGTATAATTTTATACCATGTACTAATAAATCAAACTTAAGAAGAGAAAAAAGCTTGAAACTGACAGTCTCTTGAATATTTACTTAATTTTACTGCCTTAATAGATTTTAGATTGATTGAATTGCAAAGATGCATAATTATTAGTGGCGTAAATGAATATACACATTCAAATCTACACATAAATAGAAAAAGCGTAATAATACTTTTTCTTAAAAACTTATTCTTAAAACTGATCGTATACTAGAAAAAACAAAAAAAAAAACAATTACTTACGTAGAAACAATATTGCAATAATTTTCGGAAATTCAATAAAACACACATTTCCATTTAAAAACAAATATTATTCGTGTGAAATTTAAAAAAATAATTCACTTTGAAAGTCATCAAAAACTTTTCATATTTAATAAAATGGAATTACATAATTTAAAATATATTATACACGAATTTCATATGAAACTAGATTTCGTAAAATAATATTAATGCCTAGAATTTAGAAGATTAAAGCGCTCTTTCTCTTATGAAAATAATCTCTGATGATGGTGATTCAGATATTGCATACTTCATGTTATTGTAGCAATAACAACTTTTTTTTCTTTTTTTTTAATATATGCTGAAATTATGCATGAAAAAGTTAAGTGAAACATCATTCAAACCTCGAATGCATTTGGTGAGGATCGAATTGCAATATTAAAAGATATTTCCTTTCAACAATTGTGAATGAATTTTCCTCAAAAGCTTTTATAATACCGATAAAAGAAGTCATGCTGACAGTAGCTAAAAATTCTGCGTGAAATATTCAACTGACTTTTCGTCTGAAAAACCGGAAGGGAGAAATGAGCTGTCAGTTTATTCTAGACGATTACATAAAATATACTACGTTCTCTATAAAATTGTACATTATGTAAGGGGGAAATTGTGCCACCCTATCATTTATATGTACAGGATCATAATATGAGGCTCCTTTTCAATAGCCCTACGTCGACAGATGACAAATGTAAATACACTTCCGTATTTCCAGATATTATGATCGACCAGCTCTTGGAAATTCGCAATAAAACTTTTAAAAAAGAAAAAGATCGCTGTCAGAAGAGTTTGTAAGTACATGTTCTCATTAAACTCCTAATTAAAGTATCTGATACTTGTTATGCTAAAACCTAATAAGTTATTAAATTGAATAATTGATACCGTTATTATACAAAAACCAGTCCTTAAAATTTTGTTTTAAAATATCATCCACGTAATTGAAGTTCTTCTTATTACTATTATATCTTGAAATCACTTTCAAGGTCTTTTATTAATATACGTATTAAATCAATTACTTATATTGAAGTTAAGTAGGAACGGTAGCTTTCCTGGGATAATTATTTCAAGTATTCATTAACCTTGAACTTCGTAATAATACGTAATTATTTTTCATAATTTTATCGATTGCTCGCAAAGTAATGGAATCAATGTTAAATTCAAAATTTAAGACTTAATAATAACACGAATTTTCATCCAAAGAAATTTGCCTAATGAATACACCGAATGGCAATCTAAAATCAAAATTGTCAAAGCTTTCAGATATACCGACAGTACAACAAACGTCATTTGTCGAGAAATGCATTATACCCTTTGGTTGACATTACTTACGGTCAAAAAGCATACACTTCAAATGTTAGCGCATGGTTAAAGTAACGTCAAACTTTGAAACAACAAAAGGTAATTAGGAACTTTCTCTGCCTCATCTGAGCAAGTTTTGCTTTGTACATAAAAAGTAGTTTTAATAGATCTGAGAACCGTAGTGAGAGCTTTTGCTTAGTTACTCCAAGTGCACTCCAAAAGAACAACGAGAGAGAAACGAAAAATACACATAAATACATTCGAGATAAAATGGAATCTTTTGACCAACATCGTTTAAGATAGGATGTCAAGAATGAGCACATTTTCTTTAATTTTAAAGAAAATGCTCCAACTACCGGATTTGTGACGGTAGTTATTAAATGAGAAACTAACTTAAAAAATATATAATTTTTTCCATTCTCGTAGAAACAGTTTAAACTTCATTTTTTAGATAGAAGAAACGACTTTTTCTCGCAGGGAAGCTTTAATAAGTGTAGCGTGAATTTTAATTGGCCAACTTTTATAAAAATCATCACCCGTCGGCTTTATTACGCTAATCAGAGCTCAAAGTTTTAAATATTCTATTTTACGAGCACATTTTTCAGCAACTTAACAGCAGCTTACGTAACATTAACTTACGTTTGACATCTACAACTCCGCATACAATTCAAATTGCCATACTTTCTAAGTCAGAAACGTATGGAAATGCAAGTTTTAGTGCTTATTTCTATTTTCGCTCGCTCAACCGTGGAATTCTAAAGAAATGTGAAAATAAAAAGAAACAGATTTCGTAGAATAGGGACCGGGAAGAGCTTGAACCATCTTTGAGGGTGAAAGTCCCGACGCATCAAACTAAGACTATATATTATCTCTTAAATGGTCGGAGCAGGGAAACTGTGCGAAACCATCTGTCCGTGTCCTTTTATCGGGTCAAATACTACATTTTTCTATGCCTTTTATTTGAAGTTCGTTTATAGCCGTAACTGAATGTGATAATACAGTTTAACGAAGGATTGAATATTCCGTATCGAAGTCCTGCTTCCTACTCGTGGATATTTAAATCATCTATGTCACGTATCAACACATAGACGCCTGTGAGCGACAAAATGATGAACTATCATAATAGAATATAAAAAAGGTGAATTTAAATATTGTATAGTGGCGTTGAGAATTACATTATAAGGGGATCGAACAAACTGTTTTTATTATTATTATTTTTATCTAATTTCCTATTAACATATTAATGCTTGTTTCATCTTACTTAAAATTGTATAACAATTCCCATGGTTTATCCAATTTTTTATATAAAAAGTTTCTATTAAAAATACAATATTTCCCTTGAAATAGGTTGAAGGTTGAACAATAATGTGATGCAAATATTGAATAGAATTTTGTGCATTAAAAAATAAATAATTTGGTTGTAATAACGTTTGTCAATGTAATTAAATTGGATAAAGAAAAATGGTAAAGTACATTTCTAGCCACGTATTCAATAGACATAAAATAAAAAGACTGGATCATGACGAGTGTATCACATGAAAAAAAAATGATAGAGTGCGAAAGAAAAACAACATTACACTTCAACACCCGAGGAGCTTTAAGTACTTGCCGTCCATCTTCATTCATCTGTCTTCTTCATCTTCATTTTCCCCTCGAAGAACCTTCGAATACATGTCCAAATTTTGTGATTCTCGTCGTTAATATTATTTTCTTTATCTTCTTTACATGACGTTAAGGTGCCCATATATTTTGTATATTTTATCTGATACGTTAAAATCCAAACTATACTCTATTATTTTAAGCAACTTTGATGGCTTACGATACAATTAAGTTGTAAAATTCCTTTTACGTAGCATCTGCCTCGATAGACCGTTTTCGTAGACGTATAATCTGAAGATACTTGCACAAGAACATGATTTAACAAGTTCAATTGACTTGGATATAAGTAGTGCGCTCACGCGCGCGTGTCTGTGAATATGTATATTTATACAAGTACACGTGATTCACATCCGATAATATTTCATTACTCTATGTGCGATATTGTGGTCTCAGTATTATACAAATTATTATGCCATTTTGCCTTTATCAATTTCCTAAAAACCTCTCTTGAAAATGTCAATAATATTTCATCCCCAAATAGACTTTTTTATACTTTGTTATTGTGGTTCAAAACGCGTATTTGAAATTGATAGTTCAAGCTTTCGTTTTACGACTATTCTTTATTTTAAATTTCCAACATACATGAAACATTCAGGAGCAGAGTAATAAGATATCAACATTTTTCATTACTGATAACTACACTATATATCTGCACATCATCACGTGCCTATACTTAATTATTATTATTATTATTATCCATGTTATATAATGCGGTATTATTGATAATTCATCGTCGTTTTTGACGCTTTTCATAGATATCGCTCGGGAAGAAATTCCAGACATTGGTAATTAGGTCGGAAGAACATCCATCGTGAAAACTTGGGTTCAACTTCTGTCTGAGTAAAACTGCGCGACCGTATTTACAAATCTTTACAAAATTTTATTAATTCTTTGGTAATCTCTAGAGATGACTATACAAGTAAAAATAGCTCAGTATTGCGTGAGCAGTAAAAAAATAATTCTTAATTTTTAAAGAATAGAAATGAAATTCCTATAAATGTAAACATACAAATAAACATTTCCTGTTTTTATTTTAAAACAAACGAATATAAACTCAATTTTATCGAAATTATATGCACTTGCATTATATAAATACAAAATAAATTCTTTTATCGCTGGCAGACATTCACTAAAATATAAAATATAAAATAGCAAAAATTCTCCTTACAAGGAATTATTGTAAGGCCTTTTCTCTTTGAGTGTACTTTTTGTAATTGCCTTGTATTTGAGGGATCATAATTCGAATTATCCTTCCTTTAGTCAAATAATTAATCGTTCCATTACGCAAAATTAATAAACCAATATTTTTATGCAGATATTAAATTTAGATTAATTATTCGATTAATTAAATATTTCATTACGCAAAATAATACACCGCGTAATCTTATAAGCGAATAATCCAGATTAATACCACTCCATAACATTAATGTAATGCTAAAGCAATTAAAATATTTCTATGACCGTAATATTCTATTCTTTTTATTATGCACTGCCATTAGTATATCCACGATTTTTCAAAAATTCAAATAATTATACCTACATAATTATGACGATAACATTTATTTGATGAAGATTAAATTCATCGAATTGGCACTTAATCTACAGACTTATTTAATATAAAGAATGTATAGATTATATGAAAATCATCAAATAGCAAAATTTATTATTACGTGAAATATTTTTTCAAATAATCTCCAAATTACAAAATGTAAGATTCTTGACACTTTAATCAAAACAAAATGTTTTGTAATAAATTTTCATTAACTCGATTCTTATAAATTCGCGCATGTAAACAGAACTTATTGAAATTTTTTAATCTACAACCAAATATTCCTACGAAGAAATTATCTTTTCTTTCCTATTACCTTAAAGTTTTATTGCAATGTAAATCTAACGTATAAGATAAATTCATGAGAAATTAGCTCTAATGGACTTTTCGATAAATTGAATTGATAAAACATAATGAAATTCAAATCAGTTTTCATTATAGTATATCTAATAGTTCTTGACGGCAGCAATAATTAAGATTTTTAATTAAATATATTAAAAACAAGCTAATTAAGCAATGCATTATGTAGCTCATTATAATAATTCGTGATAAAATCCATAAATATAATTATCTTAACTACAAATTTTAAAATATTGTTAAAATTAAACTGTCTACACATTCGTATCCGAATAACCGACAGAAATAATTCATACTATCACGTTTTAAATTAACTATAAGTTTTTAAGTGTCGCCTTTGGCATTTAATACTTTTAAATTACCCATTTTATAGCTTTTGTCTGGCTTGTAAACTTAGTTCCCTTATTTCTGAAAAATTGCTACTAATCAGCAGTAAAAAGATACTCAAACTAACTGAATATTCTATTCTAGAACTCAGGAGCAAATGAATCTCGAGATAACGTATATTAATTTGTAGTATTTAAAAACTATTGACGTAACGTTAGTTTTCATAATTATTTTCATAAAACTTAACGAATGAATAATCCATTAAATTATTTGTATACGACTTTTCTATAATGAATTTCAGTTGTCCACTTTAGCATCTGATCATCGTGTACAATTCATCACTATTGCTTATCATTTATATTAATTATTGTTTTACTGATAAAATTCTTGACAATTCTTGTCTAAAAATTATCAGCGAACTGATTTTATTTTCCCTCTATGAAATCACGACTAAATAATGGTAAAATATTACATAGAATGTTTAGAGGTGAATAATTATATACTAAATATTACCTTAATAATGAAGGAATTAGGGAAGAAATGTTGCTAGTGTATAATTTCATCATAAAGTATTTGACAGAAAGAATAATACTTACTTGGACAGGCATGTAGGAACAATAAAATATGATTAATTAATATGATTAATTAATAATTTGGAACTATAAAATTCGTAGTCAAGTAATTTGTTTGCTTTTATATTGTTACAAATATACTGACATCCAAATTGATGTTCGTTTGATATTTCGATTTTATAAAAGCGATATCGTATTATTTCAAAATTTCTCACCTTAAAATATTCAAAGTATTCAAGTATTGTGTTTCCACACAATACTTTATGTCAATAATTCCTTGTTATGCGTTAATATACGCTCGTTATTTAATTGCAAGTAGCTTACTTAACTTAATGGACAATTGATCCGTTACTTAAATATCCATCAATTCATCAATTTTTTGATTTAATTTATTTCGGTAAATTATTTGTTAAATTACCGAATAATACGTATCGGTATATTTATTTCATCTTCAAATCGTTCCTTCATTTCTAGCTCTATAACATTTGTGTAATTTATGTAATAAGTCAATAAACTATTTTGGATATTAGAGGCATAAATTACAAAAATATAATAAAAATATTACATTTCTTAGCTATTATAAGCAGAAGCACATTTCGAGAAAAAAAAAATTAATTTCATTAGACTGGAAAAAGAATTTTATTAAGAAGAAGAATTCTTTCGGCGCAAAGATATTTTACTACCCCAAGAATTTTCTACTATCAAATGCATTTACTAATGAAAGAAACTTCTGTCATTTATAAAGAAATATAATTTTTCTTTTAAAATCGTCCTTCAAATCTATTGAGATTATTCTATTCGGAAGTTTTCTTTCATTATTTTCTTTAAAGCTATTAAATTTCAAAATTCGATTATTAATTACAAATCTAGGAATTCATGTAGTTTTCCTGTTGCACTGCAAAATGAAAGACCTTAATTTCGTACCATTTCTCATTCTCGAAGAAAAATTACTCGTTATTTTTAACAATCAGCAATTGATGATCTTTCTTTATTTTCAAAAGATAAATTCTCTAGTACATCCTCAAGTAAATAAAAGAGTTCACGTTTCTCGAGTTAAACAGTTCGTCCAATAAAAATTTATGAGATTTGACAATCGATATCAACGTTGCCGTCGAGATTTCAATAGTAATTGCCAATAAAACATTTCAATGCACTTACTTCTACTTTGATTTTGACAAACATGTACAAGTATATAGGGGAACGTAAACGTTTACGTATAAGCGAGAGAAGGAAGCAGAAAGGCTAGGAGAACACAAAGAGACAGAAAAAGCAAAAGAGAGAGTGTGTATGTGTGTTTGAAGAGCAGGTGGAGGGTGATGAAGGGGCGGTTTCGACGGTATTGATTTCTCGAGTCCCGGTCTGCCCCTTTTCTCGACCTCTAAGGTCTTCTACACCTATATCTAAGAATTTCCTCGAGTCTCTCGCGGCATCACTCTTCTCTCTCTCTCTCTCTCTCTCTCCCTCTCTCGCAATATCGATGTCACTTTAGTCAAGGCTAACGGACCCACTATTGTATACAATACGTTAAGAGCTTCATTTACTGACACGAGGTGTAACAGATGACTTTACTGAGAATGCATATTATATGAAGAAAAGAAATTAAAATAAAGTGAGAAACGAAAAGTTTTCTAAAGAAACTAAGTATTTCCATACTATCCTCGTTATGATCAACCTACATTTTACGATTGTTTATGAATACCGGAAGAGAAGCTTTTATTGTAAACCAAGAAAAAGGGCGAGATTAAAAATGTGTCATTCAATTTATTGTTGATAATGCAGGAAGTAAGGAAGTTGTTGCTTCTTACAAGACCTCAAGCAAATTAGAATTTCTATTTTTCTATGCTAATTTAAATTTCTCGAAGAAAACTTGAATATAACAAAGTTTTGTTTAAATGACTTTTCGTAAAAGAAAACTCACTTCATTTAATCAAGTTAATAGTTTTCGTTAACAAGACGTTAACGATATTTACTTATTTTATGCTGGTATTTAAACTCACATTTATTTAAAGTATGGATTTCATATTGCGCACAGTTACTTAAGGGAGAAAATCAAATCTGTTGTGATAAAAAAATTAATCATTTATCCGTAGTATTTGTTAGAATTTTAATTTAAAACAGAAAGCATGCATATTCCTTTTATGTAAATGTTTTACTTTCCAGCAAAAATGTGAGCAATTTTAAAATTTAAATTTAATACATTTAATATTTAAAAAAATTTATATACCTGAAACTCATATAAATATATATTTTATTTAGAATCGTAATATAGAAAAATTCTATGAAATTAGAGACTTACACATTCAGTTTCATATATAAGTGAATTCATAATTCTTTTTAAAATTTTTTACTTCATTTCTTATACAGTACATGGTAATAGTTAACTTCTAACCAAAGCTTTCTACTATAAAATATTCAAAATATTTTACTTAATGAAAAGGAAACAGGCACTTTTTCATATTTACTTGCACAGTAGATATAAATACGGTTAAAGTAATCTAGTATTGAGCTTGTTTTTAAAAATTTCTATTTATTTATTAGTATTAAGTATAAGGCACTTAATTATTAAAACGTAAATATATTAAGATTCATTCATTTCATAATATTAAAATCACCTTTTTTCAAATCAAATTCTCTCTATTAAGATCAATTTCTTAATAGAGAATAGTAACTATATCAAAAAGTTAAAGGTAATCAGCGTTTTATATTTTCTAAAACCACGTCTTAAGAGTATTCTATTAAATTTGCATATCCATTTGACTAAGCTTTTGTAGGGACAAGTCTTTCGGGTCAAAAACGACTGCAACGGACTACAAAGTTTCGCTTATAAAAGATAAAAAACATTCAAATCACTTACAATATATTTTATTACATACTTTTAATGTTTAATTATAATTAAATAAAATTACAACATAAACGAAATGTACGTAAATGTTTTGCTGAAAGTGTATCCTTTATAAGACTTCAGGAACGAAACTTGAAAAGGGCCAGCAAAATATTTATCAAAAAAGAATATTAATAATCAATAAGTGGCGCTCGTCCATTACGATTAAGTATCGTAAAAAATCTAAAAATAAATGCGTATTTGAGTGTCTGTATTTTTACCGAAGGCACGCGATAATCGCTAACTATTTAATATGTCATAAAGAGAAAATGCGACCTAAATGTCCTTAGGCACATGGAGAAGTAAGATGTCACTTGTGTAAGAACAAGTATTAAACGGACGCAACAGGCGAAGAGGGAAGGTAAAACTCTTAGTTATCAGAGACGAATTAATATGTGGGAATTTATATAAAACACAAATGTTGTTTAAAAGTTTAAAATACCATTTCTCACAACTACGCTTTCAAAGTCAATGTGAAAAATCAGTCGAGAGCTTTTGCTTGATCGTTGGAATTTTTGTCTTGACTAATATTTCAATTTCATGTACGAAAACTGAAGATTTTTTAATAACAAAATTGGATTTACGAGTTTTGCTAATCGACGTTATATCTCAAATTAATCTTCTACTGAATTAAACGGTCATGTATAAAATAATCCAATATTATTTTGTTTCCTTCTATTATAAAGAATCGAGCTTCGAATGCTAATTGATACTGCAAGATTCTTTCTATAATCTTAAATATATTTCAAAATATTTACAAACTGGCGAAAATTAAAAGAAAATTTGTATCTTATAAATTTATGAACTTAGAAGTGTCGTGAGGAGAATTTGCTGAACTATTTTTAATAAGATTGCATTCGATAGAGGATAAAATAAACAGTATAAAAAATTACAATTTTGCTAATGAAAAATAAATGATAATAATTAAGACGTAAAATGTACATCCAGCGAGTAATTTTTCTGTATAAGAAATTTTATTTTAAGGTAATACGAGCTTGAAATACACCATTTGATTGCATCACGTAAACTGAACGACTGACATTCTACGATACCCAGTAGTACGAGACGAATACGGTAAGACTAAAGCTTGATAGTACGATGTTGATGTTACGTAATCAACATTAAACTCTATCGCTTCGCGTAAATTTCCCCAAAGACGAGAAAAAACAATTTCTCTTACATTAGTGTTTATGTAGTGGAGATACTGATATAGAGATTATAAACAAAATCTTCACTCTAAATACGCTAGAAATTCCTAAATATGTAGTTTATGTATGATGTGATAAATTATTACGACTTCATTAAAGATTCATCAAACAAGTATTCATAAAAAGACTAAAAAATTGACCTATAAGATAAGATATTTTAAAAATAATAATTGTATGCAAGGCGTAAAGAAAATATAACGAAGACATTAACCTACATATATAAAATGGCCAACAACTAAATTATTCCTTGAACTTTTTTTCATGATTCTAGACATCCATAATTCATCATTGAAGATGATTCTCAGTCGATTTCGCTCTGTTTGTTCTACCTATCTCTCTCTCTCTCTCTTTGTTACTTCCATCCCTCTTCTTTTATCTACCAATTCTCGCATTATGTGAGTAAGAAATGACTCCGAACTGACTCACTTCGTGTAAGAAATGAAACTGAAGTGTAAATCTTGAAAATGCTTTCCTCTGTAAAATAGAAAAGATTCATCCCCTTTCATTCTAGCCTTATCTTTCGTTGTATTTAAAGTGAAAATGGAACTTTGCTTTCAGTATTTTCATTAGAAGCGACTGGGTAGTTAATTGTTATAATCTTTATAAAGCGGTCGATTATTATTGTACAACAATTAATTTGCATAAATCAAAATACATTTTCACGTTCATAAATTACCTAATGGATTCGAATAAAATAGCGTTGCATACTTAATTATAATTAAAGATAAAGATCAAAGAATTACTTATTTATTATCCGTAGAGAAATGTAATATCGAGTTATATAATAAATATATATCAAATTATATATCAAATAAGTAGCTTTTTTCAATGCATAAAAATATTTTACAGAAGATATAATACAAGAAATACTTAAATTGTATATGAATGTAAGTAATTCTTTGATTTATAAATAACCGGAACTAATTAACCGTAAAAAAGCCATGGACTATTTAATTTTATATCTCACAAAAAAAAATTCAACTTTCAAAAACATTTTAAGAAAGTAAGCATACGATATTTTCTTCAATTTCAGTTAAAATCATGAAAGCGCTAATATATTAATAAATTCTTTGACAGCATAAATTGAATAAAAAATCCATTTTTAAAGCGAAGGAATTTGAAATATTTTTTTGTAAATCATAATATAACAATCACGGTTTAATATCAAATTTATTATATCTTTGGAAAAGTACGTTCTGGAAGAAAAGTTCAATATTGCACTCATGTTTGATCGATCTATCCTGTAACTTTGTAAATAATCAAAACAAATGGAGATTTAGAAATAGTACGTGAACTTGAACCACAATGTCACATTTTATTATTTAGCTTTTCGTATCTCGTGCTTCGTTATAATTCAATTATGCTGATAGATTATGCCTATCAGAAGCGACATCTTTGATGCATTAAGTATTTAAGACGATGAGCATAATTTTTTAATATTATCTCACTAATTATATTACGGTAAATCGAGAAATAACTTCTTTTATGATTTATTGCACAACAGCGCCAAAATGTATGCATTCGAAATGATTGAATAATGTCAAAAGTATTAAGCAGTAAGTTAAGTGACAGCTTGCGTTATTCAATATAATTTTGCGTTCTACTATACTTTATGCAAATTAAATGAATTTACCTAGATGTATCGTTATTGATCCAGACTTTTAACTTCATTTATGATTAATCAAATTATTCGAAATATTTGTACATTTTGATCAAAGTACTAAAAAAATGAAATTGAATATGTAGAAATAAAAGACATGAATTTAATTAAAAGTTATATGCTTTCCAACTACATGTCACTTGAAGTACATTAATACTTACGATTAAATAATTTTAATAAAAATTAATATTGATTTGATATTAAATCAATACTTTTATAGATACTGATATATTCAATAAACCTCGAATAATAAATTCGAAAAATAATTAATACAAAAAAATGATAATATCGTTAAAACTTATATTAACACAAATCAAGGATTCATATAATTAAAAATATTTTATACTTTGAATAATACATTAATTGCAATTGAAATATTTGCAATGCGAATACACCAAAATTTCCAGTTATAAGATATAATTTATTCTTAAAAAATTAGCATTAAGTTTATGAAATAAAATATTCGCGTATTAAAACAATCTATTTAAATAAAATTAAATCTTGTGTAAATTAAGATAGTATTATTTTTATTTTATTTTACGAAAACATAAATTGCATATCATTAATTTACCATTTAATTTACCTTGTTAATTCGTAGAAACAAATAATATTTACGCTTTAAATAATGTATAGAATAATATATCCTTGTATATTCAAGCGTGGAATAAATATACACGAAATATCTGTCGAATCAAAAGAAAAAGTTAATCAAAGAATTTTATGATCAAATTAAAAATTTAATTCGATATAACATTTCTAAGCAAATCCTTTGAAATCTCCAATGATAATATTTCGAGAAATACATTCAAGTTGAAATTTAACTTCAAATTTTGAATACAAAGTGATCAAGATTCGTGAAACTTTGCTAAACGTCTCAATTTATTTCAAGAAAGAAAGTTATTGCAAAGCAAATTTTAATTATACTTTTACGCTAAAGTAAATCAGAATAATTGTTCAATTTCATCTGCTATACGCAACTGACAATATTATATGTGCAATGCTACCATCTATCTGAACATAATTTTAGTGATTCTCATTTCGACCGATGAGTAGTTCAAATATGTAAATACATTTTATGTGATATAACTAATAAAACTTCCAGAAAAGTTAAAAAAATTAAGACCACCAAATTTATATAATCACATTTATTCTTGACAAAGATTTTACAAATTCCGTTAGCTATTACATGAATTTCATTAAATAAAATTTGCTTATAAAATATACTAATTTTACGTAATATATTTAGTTAACTTAAATCCTTAGGTAAAAATTGAATTCAATGCACAACTATATTTAACTTTGTATTTAATATCATGAATAAAACTCATTAATCAACTATGTAAAGCGTGCATTAAGTTAACTGTGAATATGCACATTTTATATATATATATATATATATATATAATACTTAAAATATTATTCATACACCGTTACAATATGAACTGCAAATTATAATGCAATTTCCAACAATAAAATTTATATAAATCTTTAAAAAAAAATACGCAATAGACGCAATTTAGAAAGTACTTTATAGAATTTTAAATAAAAAAATATCCTTACCAAACTGAAGAAAATTATGACAAAGTATAATGTAGTTCTTTCAAGTATCTCCGTTTAAATAATTGTCCGACCTCACTGAAACACGCTTTTAATCAACCTTCCGACTAAGCTCCGTGATATATAATTCTAAATCAAATAAATGTACCAAGCCAATTACTTGGAACTCCAGATTTTCAGCTCGAAAGTCCGAGTTAATAATTAACGTCGAGTTTTGCATTGAACTTGAATCAAGTAAGTGTAATGGTTAATTTAGAGTACGCATGGACTTTCGAATTGTGTAAAAACTGCTCCAACATGTTGGATTATTTGATCTTTTTCACCAGATCATATTTCTCATATAGAAGAAAGACATTTAATCAACTAAGATTTAAAAATATTGACAGATAAAGTACCACATCTTATTTTTATAATCCTTTCCGTCTATTGGACAAGAGCATGAAGGACTTTTCGTAAAACTTCATATCATCGATTTCCTCTTTTCCCGAAGTCTGCATAATGTAATATATAGAAAATATAACTTTACGTTGTTTTATTTGAAATTTGTTCATTTAACTATTCGCAAATCAAATTTATGTCCGATATCTTTCTATTAAATTTTCTCTATAATTTCTAATAAAAATGTTGATGCGGGTTTTCCTTATTATTTTTTCCTTTTATTTCAGTACTGCATTCCATGATTTTTATCATTAAGTACTATGACCAATAAAGAATATTATTTGAATATTTTACAATGCTTGCATTACGACATCCATAAAAAGAAATATATTTATGAGAGAACAGTTCCTTAGAAATTCTGCCATAATAATCTACCCGCCCACATATTAATAATATTTTCAATAATTTGAGTGTCTTCGCTTCCAAAAAACGAAACACCTCTTTCCATTAAACAAAAATAGAAAAAGAATAGAAGAAACATTTATATCCGCGAAAGACGTTAAACGAGAATGGCTTGAGTAAATGAAGAGTCCAAGAAGAATGAAGGTGATAGAGACACGTTTTATTTTTAAAAAATTACTTGAAAGAGACAACATCAGTGTGCATAAATATAGCCATACCTTATAAATGTATTACATTTTTATGGACGTTTTATAGACGTAAAGCAAAAGTTAACTTATACCAAAGGAAAAGTATCCCTGTTCCCATTCAAAAGTCTTCTTATTAAAAATTAAGAAATACTTTCCTCTACTACATTTATAAAGTACATACATTATAAGTATAAATTCAAGTCTCCTTGACCACGGAGAAGCTTCCATTTACTTTCTTAAAATAACGCTCTTTACAAGCTGAGTTTTGTATCATACAATGATTTAAATTCACCAATATTGCGAATGCTTTTATAAAACTTTTGAACTTTTAAATTAAGCCGAATTGTCAAATTTAAACGTATGCATTAGAAACGTGTACTGTATTCATCAAAGTAAAACTTGGAAGCGAATGATCTGTGAGCGACAGTCTTAGCGTCCAATATTTAACTGCTAGAAATTACATTTTCACATAGAATTACAGTATAATACAGGAAAACTGTAATACATAAAACGCCAAATATCTGTTTCATATAATAAAAACATATTTATTTATCACGAATGTACTATCAATAAAACCTCATGTGCTTACTTCAACCTCTTCTTTTCTACTCCAGTTACACAAAATGCATAAAAATGTCGGAAAAATAGAAGCAAAAAGTTTGCAGCAGATCTACGTAGTATTCTCATATTATTTTACATAGAATTACTTATGTAATTTGATAAATTTCTGTGTATAATATAAGTATAATTTTCAATATAAGTAAACATTTCCTTTTGGAAAAAGTTTTCTCTTTTAAGATATATAAAATGTATTATTAGTAATTGATTACGACAAAGGTTCATACACGTACTACGTACGATATATAAGAAACCAGTAATTGAAAAATGTAATTACTCGTATAACTTTAGAAATAGTAAACTTGGAAATAAAATTACATAATTATTTTGCATTTTATTTGTAAGATTATGATACGTAATAGCAAGATGGGTTTACTGTCGTAAATAATGAAATTTATATTGTGTCCACGCATCCCATGTATATGACTGTATTAATATACGTAAGTTTCATAAATTTAGAATTACACAGACTATATTGAATGTTTTATTTCAATTCTGATTTGTTAAAAATTAAAACTCACAAGTATACATATATATATATATATATATATATATATATATATATTGTATTTTTTTGCGATTGTATGCGAAAATCCCTAAAATTCTTCAATTTCATATCTTACACTTCTTGATTTTATTTTCACACTTTCAAAAATACGAAATTTCTAAGCCAAATTACTGTCACCACCTGCAAATTTGAATACAACAAAAAGTAGAATGAAATTCTGATTTCTTTACACTTTCAGAAAATACAAAATAGTGAACATTACCACTTTCACCATTTTCATAGACTGATAATTACATATCGCATTAGCTTCAGCTTTCTTTCTGAAATAATAAATATGATTGTCTTGAACCGCAAGAGATATTACAAGGATTTGAAGTATATGATCGACAATTATTTAAATAAGAATTTTTAAATGTTTTGTTTTTTATGAAACGATCCTTTAACGTAAATATTTCTCAAAGAATATAATGGCATTTCTTGAAAATTATTATAGTTCCATTGTTCTGAAACAAAATTCGTATCTCAGAACATTCATCATATCATACAACCGTCTTCTTGAATGTATAATAATTTTACTATTTATTCTGTACGAATATTATTTAATCGAAAGTAACTGTATGATGACAATATACAATACTAAAAGTATATTTTATATAAATTAAGGAACTGAAGCATCGTTTAGTACATTTAGGGAAAATTTTCTTGTACATTTATCAGTGAGAAATTAACTTTCTGATAAAGATTAATTAGCTTCACTTAATATTTATGTATTGAGTTATTTTTCCACTTTTATTTTAGCACTGTGATTATATTTTTTCTTAAATTTTAATATGCCATCATATCCTTTTATATATACTTCATTGAATTATTTAAAAAAATTGACTATGGTTTTTTCTACTTTATGATTAACCGCGTTAATTCTATCAACCTGTTTTCTATTATTCGAGTGGACTTTTTGAAATAACTTTGAAATAACTTGTCTTCTATTATTCATTTTAGGCTTGCATCTTAAAATGAATACGTCGAATTACTCACACACTAATTCCCTTGTAAATTTGTAAAAAGAAAAATCTCCGTAATTTTGAAACAGACGAGTAAAATTGGCTGGTAATTATTAGTCGGATGTTTATCGATAAGTTTAAACCGTCTGCAGTGTAACTTCCCCGCGCGACAGCAAACTAACGACTAATTTTCTTGCTAGCCAACGCACAAATTAAACGGAAATCATAAAAATAGAAAGTCACAAGCTAAAGGCGAGAGAACTTAAAAAATAAGAGGAAAATGAGTCGCGTGAAGTAACGAAGACAGAAAGGACGAAATGGAGAAAGCGACAGGAAACGAAAATATACGTTCGAGGATGAGTATAATTCATTTGCGGAAGAATTCCTTGCGACCGCGGAAGTATTTATTTATCCCTCGGTCGATGTGGCAAGTAGAAATGCTCTTGACTGCGGGAATCCTCTCTTCATCTAACAAAGAACATTAGAACACTTAGACATTCTCGGGATACGCTTACTTTCTCCGCCCAGAAACTACACCTCAACCATTCCTCGGTCCTCCTTTCCTCCTTCGCTTAACAATGCCTATCTTGTTTGTCACGAGCTTTCCAGATGGGCAAACTCCAAGAGCACGGTATACATACACCATTCGTTCTGGCTGAGTTTCCCGGGTGTTGCCTACTACGGGCGCTCGTGGCTAAAGTTCCTCGCTAGTACTTCCTAAGCGCTTCGATCTTCCAGTTAATATGGAGCGCTACGTGTTCCGCGATTAACTTTGCTGGATATGCGCAGATTAGAGTTCTTCCAAGTTACCCTCTTCCCGTTCATCGACTCGGCCAATACGTTTGCCGAAACTAAGTTTTATTTTTGGAACGCCCTTCGGGACTCTACGTTCTATCAGTTATATCACCTCGTTTTTATGAAACTAGCCTCCATTCCCTCCATACGAATGAGTCCGAAGCTTATTTGATGGATTATTGTCCTATACATCCGCAAATTTATGCTAATGCTTTATTTTCATTATTTTTATCCTCGCCAGTAACCAGTGCATTTTGCAAGCCTGAAATATTAACTGCACGATAATCAGCTAATTAAATATTCCATTCTTCTCGTACCGACAACTTATAATTTGTCGTTGTTGTAATCTACGGTGCGCTAAACTGTCCTAAATATCCACAGATCCATAATTATCAGCTGTTGAATTTCTCTCTCTATCACACGCGTACAGACACATGCAAATAAAATAAATACTACCTACTCATCAAAGCTCTTTACATCGTACTAAAAATCTATCTCTTTTCTATCTCTCTTGTATCGCTGTATTAGCGCTCCCTTTGTATATCAAGTGGATGTAGATTAAAAATCCTACATTTGAATTTACTTATTACATTTTGAATGTATGCATGAATACGATCGTATCCAAGTATTTTGAATTATCTGCCCACTTTGGAGATTAATGTGTATTTATTAACGTGCAATCTAGTTATTTATTCATTTCATTTTAAAGTTATTACTTTAAAAGCTTTTACGTTAACATCCAACTTTGTGTACTTAATATTACATAATGCATGCTGATTTATTTCAAGAAGTTCTATCTATCGAATTACTCTTTATACTTATAATTCATCAATATGTCAATCATAAAAGTGTAGGTGCGCGCAAAACGATAATAAAAATGTGGCAGTACTTATTGAAGTATATGAATATTTTTGCGATAATTAATAAATAGGTGTTATAAAATGTAATTCATATATATATATATATATATATATATATATGCAACTTTTGTTGTAGCATTCAAACGAATGTTATCTTTCAATGATCATTTCTTTACTGACATTAAACGCGTATACTCGGTATTTTATATCTGTATTTCTCTTTCATGTGCTTTTCAAATTTCATATTCTATTATGTTTTGAATAATGGTACATTTTATGGGACGTACGAATCCCAGACATAGATTAAATCTTATGGATCTACATGTAGACTCTCTCTTATTCACTCATTTCCATTTGCTCTTTATGTACACTGTTTTCATTTTTATAGGTAATCGTTATGATACAAGTCCTCAGTTGCCAGTAGAAAATTTTTACTGAAAAACAACTTTAGTACACAGACTAAAATAGAATTCGTACATACAAGCAAATCGATGTAAAAAATGAAAGTAGCAATTTTGTCAATCTCGATACGTGAAAAATTCGCATATTAAAATATGAAATTCAAAGTTTTGTTCGAAAAACGTGGAAATTTGTTTTCAAAGTAAAAAAGATGTGAATAGATCAAATTTGCTTATCAACAATCAACGTGTATGCACAATAACTGTTCAAATATGCATAAAATATAAAACAATGTTTTATTTCGAACAAATTTAAACGAAAATTTGCAGATTCTTTTCGGAAATATGTATGTATTAGGAAAGCATGTACAATATTGAATGAAAGAAAATGCGAAAGTTTGTTACAACTGTAATTTTAATTAAAACTTCACTTTAAAGGAATGTACATTACATCTCTTAATATGTGAAAACAAGGCCATTTATTTTTAAAATACTTAAAACAAGACGAATGACGTGTAATCTCAGGTATTAACTATTTATGGAGGTAGACTATGGATTATGAAATGAGTGTAAATATGTCATGGTAATATGTCCTTTATATCCGAAACTGAATACTGAGATATAAAAAACTTGATGAGATAAATGGCTATAAATACGCCAAAATTCAACGGTTGGGCATTACAGTAATCATCACGCGATTATTATTCACTTGGTACGCGTGAGGTAATTGCGCGACCAATTCTCCGCAATAATCGCAGAGATTCCTTTTTTCCATCCGAAAGGTACTTGCACATAATTAATTGTGATTATTGCAAGATATTTTTGCCCTTATTCGTCAACAAGACTTTGAGTTGTTTGAATTGAATTGTATGTATTAAAGTTTCATAGATTCTATTTTCTTGTGATTAAAATTATGAAACAAATAACATCTTATTTAACTTATATAACTTTCACTTTAAAGCAACAATTTTTTATATAAAGCAACTGACATTTATAGAATAGTCGTATAATAATTAATGTCGAATTAGAATGCGAATTAGAATTATACCGAGAGTTGATAAAAATTAATCGATAAAAAAACTTTAGTTAAAAATTTCCTTACAATGGTAAATTGTAACGAAAAATATAGTGAATTTTATGACATGCTAATTTGTATTTTCGTAAAATAAAACTTAAGTTGGAATATAAAATCTATGGAAATATTTTTGAAGCATTAGACATTCGATATAAAAATTCTCTATATTAATAGAAGTAGTTTAAAAACTTCAAGTACTTCGTTAATTATTGTGCTCTGCTTTATAATACTGCCAACTAAATGTAAACGTAATTTTTTGTAGCCTTGAATGTTTAATAAAATATGTGTATAAAGAATACATTCATAAAGTCGTCGCCTTCTTAATTAATAAGAAAATCAATAAGCAAAACTAATAAGAACTACAAGATAAAGAAGTTTTTATATCTCGTATCGAAATCTGTTTTCATTTATTTAAACAATAAAACAGAACGTAATAGTTGCTTTAGTTGGAAAAAAAGTCATGCGAGATTATTGGTAAGTACAAATAATAAATCCATCCTATACGACATTCGGGAAATTGCAACACGATTACAACCCAAATTTATATAAACTTTTATGCAAATTTTCGTAAAAAGACTCTCACTTACATGAATTTGTTATTAGTCTAGTATTTTATCGATAATTCGTTTTTGAGAGTTTGAGAGTTTTCGATAATGGCGCGATGAAAATCTACTTTGCTTTTCTTACGTTATTGACATTATAAAATCGAGTTTATAAACATTGTAATATCGATTTTATAAAAATACATCAACAAATACGGAACTCTTATTGGTTTATATCATATTAAATGTTTATAACAAATAATGATATATTTCCAGGGCATTATTATTTCACATGCACGTGGTTACACGTAAGTATTCGTGTAATTATGAAAATATTGCCTTGTGAAATAGTGATCTAATTTATTTAAATGTAATTATAATGATATTTTGATTCCCCAGTGCAATTGTACTACCTGAGCATAATTTTGATTTATTTTACGAGCTTTCGTCTTTTTGCTCGAGCTTAGTGACAAACTCGTATTAAATTATTTTGAAAGCAAAACTTTTCCGGAGTAAAATTCCATTGAATTTATATAGAAATTGTCAACATTGTCGACTTGATAGACCAAAAAGTGAAGCTGTGCTAGGAACTTTAAAATGCATTTGGAAATATAATATCTTTTATGAAATTTTTTGAAATTTTTATATCCTGAAGTTTGACGCACCTGCGAACATTCCCAATTTGCAGTGTGAGTTCAAAAAGTGCAAAATTTTAAAGGCACAGCATTGACATTCCACTTCTAATAAAATCGTCGTCCGTTAACACCAATTTCCTGATTTTCCTTTTTTAAGGCAATTAAACAGTTATAGAAGAGAATGCAACAAGAGAAAATGTATAATTGCGAACAAATATCGATTATAATATGAATGTGCGTGTGCGTGTGAAGCTTTGCGAGTTTTCTTCAGCTTATATCGCAGTGATAAGAATCAAGTAAAAATTTTCATCTGTATTAGTTTTGATTCGTTTGCAATTTAATTCCAAGTAAATTATTTTTTTCTGCCAAGTCCCTTCAAAGCTTCTATTATATAATACTGTCATTCTTAGCGAATTGAAATTGTACATGCGTGTTAAAAACTCAGTGTGTGCGAAGCTTACTTTTGAAAACATTACCTTCAAGACGTGGTTGATCAAGAACGAAAATGTTATCGGCAATGAAATATGAAAAAAAAAATGATCAAGACCGTCTGTAGTTTTAAAAATTCCGCGTCCCCATTCTAAATGAAGTAGTCGTGTAAAGAATTCGAATGCCTGCAGTGCAATACATTTGAAGAATTTCGTATGATTTGGTGCAGCTGCAGGAAGAAAGTACGAAAACTCAAGGCGAAAAAGTAATGCATTGTACTGTTCTGTTCGAAAGAAAATAAAATATGGAAATTTTTCTTATTTTAGCGAATAAAAACAAGTTACCCTTTGATAGCCTTGAATTATATTTTCTCAAAAAGAATCAAATTTGTAGAATCTTCTTGAAAATATTCGCACGCGGATGAATTACATGTTAAGATATAAAAAATGGTGAGACGAAGAAGATGTCTTTTTTCTTTTAAAGATTCCTTTCTGACTGACCCTTCTAAACTGAAAATTTAGCTTGATATGTCTACGAAGCGAATCGCATTTCAATCTATTGACAAAAAGAAAGTATCGCAAATGTTTTTCGAAAGAAATTTCCAAAAATTCAACTTTTATCTAATCATCTTTTTTTATTTAGGTAATAACTTATAAATACAAATGCTAAAAATTCTTTCGACGTACGAACTACGTGCCTGTTTTTGTAATATTAATAAAACCTAGCATTTCCTTGAATCACTTTAGGTTGAACTCTGTAGAAAGAAAACTTCATTATTTGGAGGTTGTTAAACGCTAATAATTGATAATTGATGTACTGACAATTTTTAATGCAATATATATGAGAATTTCTATCGTAGTTCAGGGATTGCCGAGTTTTTAAAATCATCCTGTTACTGCATTACAATAAAAATATTCATACAAAAGAGATCCTCATTTACTGAACATATAAGTTATAACGTTTTGATTTCTAAATGAGTTACAATAAGTAAAAGTATATTTTAAATTTGTAGTATTCTACAATCATATTGTGAAAATTTCAGATATTCGGATTTCCAAGTTTAATTCCATTCATGGCTTAATCTTAGCTAATAATTTCACTTGTGTGTAATAATACTTCGATGAAATAAAAAAGACACTATTACTGACGAAATAAAATACATCCACAAAAATAGTTTTTTAACTTTGAACAGATCGTAATGTGGTATTATAAAAATGATTTAAAAATAATGGAAGACATTGTAAAAGGCATCACTTAGACTTTATTCATTTTAAATATAACAGAAAAGTAGTAGTTAGGAAAAATGAATGCAAACATTAATATTCAATATTATTATGCAAATACATTACGATTTTTAGTTCAGTAACTTTTGCGCATATTTTGTATTATTGCATTTTTTATTCTTAAAAGTTTACGAGTGATTGTTAATACGTCGCAGTGAATTTAGTAAGGAATCAAGTTTAGCGTTTATAGCACAATGTAGGGTACATTTAAAACAATAATTCGGTCAAATTAATGAAGAAAATATCTTTCATGAAAAATAGATTGCGCTAAATATTCACTAAACACACAAAGGTAACACGTACTTGATTTTTCCATGAAAATTCACGTAATGAAAATATATTGTCGCACTACCTACACAATAATTGCATCATTATCTTGTGAAGTGTTATAAATTGAATGCACTATATACTACCGATTATAAGCTACAATTAACTTATTAAGATTAAAAACGTGGACTTGGAAAGAAATTTTTTTTCTTTGATATCAAACCTGTAATATATAATACATTTTTTCATATTGCAAAATATTCTTGTTTCTAGTGTGAATCATAAATATTGTTTTTATCAGTAGCTCCTCGACTTCAAATGAATATAATCTATCAACATTTCTAATTATGTAGATAAACACTTTTAAAAGTTTTATTTTCTCTAATAAAAATTTTATTTGCGTTAAATGACTTTTAAATGACATAATATTAGATTACCCACATAAAAACTTTCAAAACGAATAAATCAGACAAATTCTTTTTACCGACGTTGAGTTGTAAATATTTTTAGTTTGTTAAAATGTTGTGTTCAAATTATTTTTATGTCACAATAAAATATGTTCAAAAATATCTCATACTTGAAACTTGAACATAATTTACTAAAGCGCATTCTATTGCATTATAAATATTTCAATATTTGAATATTTATCTTCGCGAACAGTTTATGAATTTTTTTATAAACTTTTCATTTATTTTTTGTACACTTAACTCGCTTAATTTGAAAAGTATTTGCTAGATTTTTAAGGAAAACTTCATACGAAAGAAAACGGTTAATTATACATCAACATAAATAACTGGGTTCTATAAGTCTTGCTGTTTTATAGGATATAAAGTTAAAACTCATTAGTACGTACGTAATCGTGGTTCGATGATATTCTTTACTATTACGCACAAAATAATATAACAAAATCTTTATTAGAATTGTTATTAGAAATTTTTCTTTCTTTTTTTTTCCTCGTACAAAAACAAAATTATTCATGCCTAGATAAAATATATGAAATCTTAACTACAAATTGAAAAATGAAAAAAGTTATATTAAAAAATGTTTTTTACACATAACATATTAATAAATATATAATAGAAGTTTTTCTGTAAATGACGCAAACATGCTGCTTATTACTTATAAAAATGCAATTCGGATATTGTTGTAGGTGAAATTACTCTTTTTAATCTAAAAAAGTGGAAATTATTTGAAATATATAATTGTTTGGAATATACGTTTTAGAACGTCTTTTGAACCACAATTTCCTTTCTTACTTATAACAACAGCATATATCTGCTGTTTTCTAGTTTTCATTTCGTTCCTTGACTTTTTTTCCTTTCAAAAAGTAATATCACATCACCGTATACGGCATTATATAAATAAAATATCGTAAATACAAAAACTGTACATTAAAGTAATATTTCATTGTGATAAATTTTTCGCTCTTATTCTAATTGCGTATTGTAAATAACCAAGTTACAATCATTCTTATCCATTATTTTTATCTAACAAAAATAAACGTCGATAAGACGACACGAAATTCATAATTAATTCGTTAAAGAATATTTTACTCTTAAAGCTGCATAAATACACGAAGAAATATTTATTAATTTTCGAAAGAATAAAAACAACTGACTGATATAAACAAAGATGAAAGTAAATTTGCTCGCTTCAAGGGACCGCACATAACTTCTAAAATTCCCCTGCGACTCCTTTTTATTATTTAAAATAATTTTAAAAATGCGATTGCTATTCTTGCATAGTTTCAAAGTTCCAGCGTATTTATTGTTTAGGAATTTAAACCTAAGTTATCGTTACAATGATGTACAAGAATAACGATTTTATTTTCTTATTTTTAATACGTAGACTTAACTGTAACTCTTGCTGATGTGTAAGCATTGCAAGCATTATTTGTACATGATATGTAACTCCTATGTAAAAACATTCTCAAGATAAAAACAATAAATGATGAAAAGAAGTTTGTGTTATTGATCTTTGTTATTCTGAATTTTCCTTAGAACAAAATTGTGTTTTTAACGCGTTGTAGATCGATAATTAAGCATTTCTATTTTACGTTAATCTCTTGTGAAACTTTCAAAGGATTATTAAATTAATAGATTTCAACTTAAACAGATATTTACTCTACTAAAATTTACACATGATAAGCATACATACAACTGAAGCAAACATAATTTTCTTACACCAAACGTTCAAATATTTATTTTACGTCACTAAATTATTTTTGAAGCGTTATTACTTTCTTAAATTATCATTGCTGAAAAGAAACGTACGTTTTCCCAATAAAATAACTTTGCAACTTATCTTAAACGAAAGTCGCTGTATGTAAGAATAATGAAAACTTCTCATAACGATACTGTACCGTTCAAATACTTGACAAACGTATCGCAAAATGTATGGATTTAAGAATATTATGTACAATAACAAATATTTATTCATGTATATTTCATAGGGCCAATTTAAAAGTCTGATAATATTTTATTTAGCTTAAACGAGCAAGGAATCGCGCATGTCTAATTTTATTTTTCCTCGTCTGCTATTCACGTTAGACACTTAAACGCCATGAATCCCTCCATAATGTAAAGTTTCCCTCAGACATCGTAGAACTCCGATAGTAAACCTAATTTCATACGAATTTCGTACCCAACTGCAACGTTTTCCAATAATTAGTGTTTAAAACATCACTTGTACGGTTGAAAAGTGAACAAGAAAAGACGTTGCAGATTCATCGACTAACATTGGATCCCTGCAGCTACGTTCGAATATCTCTGTGCAATTATACTCTTCGAGCATATTATTTACCGATATGAACATCCACTCATCGCAAATCAAGTTTTCAATGCTCGTTACGTACGTACGTACGCGTGAATCGTGCATTTATCGCAGAGTACGAATTTCGTAATCTCAATAACCCTTGCAATTTCCTTCCAAACAGCATTTCCGAACCGTGGAAATGCGTGGAAATGGTGTCTGCGAGCGCTACCAACTCTTGCTCCGTTAATCAACGGGAGTTTCAGCGCTGCTTTTGCGTTGCCAAAGAGCTGCCCAAAGTGGTAATTCCGCATCCGGAGTCAGCCGCAACGGGATTCGCCAGTGTCGAACGAAGCGAGTCTTCTCCGACGTCGACTCGCGTGACTCGGTTGACAGCGGTCACGAGCAGAGGACCGTCGACGCCCGGGTGCGCGTACACTGGAAGAGGAAGCGAGGAGGACGGGACGGAAAGTCCCCACAAAGACCGTATATCGGCTTTTCCCTCTGAGCACGAGGCGCTAAATAAATGCGTTTATCGGCTCAGTGCTCGCCTCGCGGGTGACTGGATGTGCCCCGCTGACGTCAGTCCTTACTCCACCCACCGGCCTGAAATGAGAAAACGCCCGCTCGGCTTTCCGCCGGTTTTTCACTAACCTCATCAGCGGGGACATCTTGCGGACGGGTCGTCGTTGCTGAGTTGCCTCCTCGAGGCTTAATCGCGCTTGACTCTTACCCTCGGGTGTAGATCTGTTGCGGCGTAACTTTGCTGAGATGTTTCAAACTTTCTGGGAGCTTATAATGGAAATGTGCATCTGTTTGTGTGTGGATTAAGTGCGAGTAAGTTTCTCTCCGACCTGAGATTTACCTTATTTCGAGCGTTGAAACTTCCATTTTCCGCACTGTATTTGTTGCGTTTATTTTTAGTAGATTTTACGTAATTGCATGGCGATTAGCGCTAATAATAGCTTGAGAATTAAAGGCTGAGGCTTCTTTTAGAATTTCCATTTGATAAAAATTTGATAAAAATTCTATTCGGAATCGACTGCATGTAAAAGTGAACTTGTGAAGATAACTATCTATTTTAAAAGAAAGTGTAAAAGCTTAATCGGGTTAAATAAAGATAAAATCGAAATCTATTATGGTGAATCTATTGTGGTACTCCATTAAAAATGCATAAGGTCGTGATATGTATTATCTTTTCTGAATAATGGATAATTCGTAATGTGCTATTTTTTCACGTAACATTTACAGTTGTACACACTGGAGGGGAAACGTTGATACGTCTGACAGATTTGAAAATATAGCTCCACTTGGAGTGAACGCTATTGGTGTGCAATTTTTTACTCGTTGATTATAAAAACAAAATGTATTCTCTTGGATATAATCGTTATTGGAAATAATTAAATCTCAAAAAATTCGAACTAATTCCGACGGCTGTAGTAACGTCGCACGTACGCGTATATCGTATTGCAAAAATCATGCGTGTACCATCATTTTCAATTACGAATTAATATTAAAGGCCTTTGCTTCTTCCAACGAAAGCAGATTTTTATATTAATTATCTATCATACGAATTTTGTAGATAAATTAACACTATTAATTGTACTTTATGAAGATTAAATATCTAAAGTATGTATGATAAGCTTTGAAATAACCAGTTCTAAGATTTAACTAAATTTTCATAAAACGAATTTCACAAATTTATATAGATATTATAGATCGCAATATTCGATGAGGCTTACATTTTCATGAAATTTGAAATATTTCTCAAACACTTTTGTATGATTAGTTTATTAGGTTATTAATGCTATAATTATTACATTCTTTTCAGTCTAAATAAAATGATTCAAAACGTAGACGTAAAAAATGACATTTTCCGATACATTCGAATTAACTTTGTAAAAATGCAAATCGTGTGTAGGAATTACAAATGTTTACATAATATATTTAAATTAGTTTCCGCACACCCGTAAACGTATATTTGTACGCAGATCATATAAACATGTTTAGAATTGTCCTTTATTGATTGCAATTGAATGGTTTTTAATTACAGGGTCTCAGTTATAGAAATTGACAGAATTGTAGCTGCATCAAAGTAATTTCAAGGATTGGAGTGAATTATTTTGGCGACAATACATACAGTATATTTGGAATTTGAAATGTTTCGATATTACTAATGCATTGGATAAACAACGAGTATTTCCTTTAACAAACTTTCTATAACCAAATAAATGTTTGAATTTATTTCTGTAAGGATGAATCGATAATGTTAAAGTAAGAATAATCCCAAAGTGTAGTTTTATTTATCAACTTGAATTATCGAATACGCGTGTCTGGCTCAACCATTTTTTTAACGATAATAATTTATACGTAAACGCTGTTGTTTCGAAATGTATGAAATAAGAGTATATTGAATGAATTTATAACAGCATTGTTCTTTCATTGATCACGGTGTTAAAATGGATACTCTTACATACCTGCTCACCTATGGATCTTACTACCAGGAACTTATTACCGTATTTATTCTCGTATCAGGAACCTTCCGACTTTGTAAGAATAAGACCGTCGTTCTAAAAAACAGTCGCTGTGACAATGCCTACGTTATCTAGTAATACAAACTGTAAATTTTTATCTGTGTTGTAGATCCGGATAATTAAATAAAGCATTTAACCCTCATAAAATTAAAATGCAATATAAGGTACTTTTATTCTTTAAGCAGTAAACGAATCATTGGAAAATACGAACATAATGAACATAAATTGGAACATAAGAACGAATTGGATTGGTTAATCGTTGTAATGTTTTAGATTTAATAAGTTTTAACGTATTGTAAAGGCGTCATTTACTGCCGTGTGTAAAAACAGTACGCTTTTGTCCCTTTAAGTATTTAAAATACAGATTGTTTAGCAGGTAAGAGTTAAAGACAATCGAAATTTCTCGAATACATTTCATTGACATACCGAATAATTGTGATTCTATTTTACAACAGTTATAAGGAATGTAACCGAATGTGCATAACTTCATAATTTAGTAAAGTCAATAGTAATACATTTGTATAACACTTTTCCTATCTTTATCTATCTTCTTATGCTGCTTGTGTGGCTGTATTTATAGAGTTCATTTAAATCAATGTCCTTTCCGTTTCATTTTCAGGAATAGCTATTATGACATAAATTATCAGATAGCGTGCAATGTTATTGCTATCTTTTTTAATTCTGCTTTAAAAACATATAAATTTGATAGAAAATACAAAATCGTAACTACAATTCGTTGTACTCATTCATTACAGAGGCTTACAGTTGACAATGTGCATCGACGTTTGTTACAAATACAAACACGTTAATTTATATTAAAAATGTTTACCAATTTTTTTCAAAAAACTGGCATCGTTTTGCAAAGAAGTTTGTTAAATTTATATATCTAAATATACGAATTTGTTCAATCCACAAGTTAATGTCCACATTCTATTATTCTCAATGAGTAATATTATATTTAAAAATTCACCATAATAAATGGGCGAAATAGAATTTTCGAATATTCGAATTATTGATACGAAAAATATATTTAAATATATTTTAAATTTCCTTACCGTCCATGATAAGCTTTCACAATAATTCACTAGTGCAATGTAATAGCAAATATTGGATAATTAATCGTATCATATCAGTAAAATTCTGTAGATTCAACGTAAACCGAAATATTTATTCACTAAATAGTTCAGAGCAGGCAGAATAACAGCAAATTAATTACATGAAAACTCCCAAAAGGCGAGATATCCATCTCGTGGATGTAATAATCACGATGTTTCATTGTAAGAAAGTGATTCATTTATTATCAGATAATCATGCTCAAAATAAATTGAAATAAACTTCAAGTTGCGAAACTAATGAGTGAGCTCACTCGAAAGCGAGCTGATTCGAAGTATAATTTAATAAGAGAACATATATACCTTTGCTATATCTCTGCTTTATATCGATTTATTATTATAATTATAGTAACTTCATTACAGAATCGCAGAATGTACACATGTTATGTGTGTTAACACAGACTATGCGTTAACATAACTCCTCGGAAATTGATTTAATTGAATTAATATTATTGAATCAATAATTATAACGATAATAAGAATACAAACATCGTGCTTCACTGCTGCAGTTACAATGAAGAAATTGTGCAATCCAAGTATTCGATTCGTACAGACGACCAAACATTTTCCTTAAGGAGTCACCGGAGGAAGATAAACCTAGTAATTTTCAAGAAGCCTAAGGTAGCGCAAAGTTCAGAATTTAATTAAATAAGTTTATAGAATCGTATTTATCTCAAGGCATATATTTTCATCGATACCACACTCGCAAGTCAACGGTGCTTACTCCAGAGGAGTATAAGACAATTCCCCGAAGCTATTAAAAATGCCACTGTTATGTGGCGAGGACTGGGCCATCGGATAATAACCGCGAGGACACGTACAACCGATCCACTTTTGTCAAGGCGACCAACCTATTCAATGAGGAATAATTTAGCCCCGCGCAAACTAAACCCTTTATCTCAGGGCGACGGTACTGCAGTACTTCTGCCGGTACGTAGATTAGGGACAATAGTCGTAAGATTCCTCGATTCGATGTTACATTTCAACTTGGAAACGTAAACAACGTTTTATAGGATTTTTTAAGGCTTTATTATAATTGTGTCAATTTTTTCACGTAGTCTTCTGCAATAGCAAGTTCATAGTAAGTTGTTTACAGTCTTATTCGAATATGTGTTCGATTGATCCTCGGCTCGGCTTGATTGCTTCATCTTACTCTACCGAGCGCTGTTAGATGCACATATCGTGTACAGCACTTGTAGGAGCTTAATTTAACAATTATTCCAAGCTGAAGGTGTACGTTGTATGGATTATCGCTTTAGAAAACGTTAATATCTCGTGTTTCGTATTTATTCGTGAGCTTACTGACATCGGAAAGCGATGACTCACGACACATTAATGAACATGTAGAATAATAACTAGTTTACATACTCGTAAAGTATCAATCGCGCGTAAAATTATCATATTATTGGATGATATTTTGGTCCTTCAACTAACGATCGTCGATGCGCCTCTCAACGCAGTAAAGAGTAAACTATGTTATTAACGACCACTTTCCCAATACCTTCGTCCTATAAATAGGTTACGGAAGCATCGAAAGATAGGCGAGGGCGAATCACTTTGGAAACGAAATTCCTTTTGATTTTCTATGTGCTAAGGGCGACAGCATCAAGTTCACCTCCTGCAGCTCAGTCTTAACTAGGTGTAGGTTAGATTAACCGAGGTCATGCTTCTGCTTCGTGCATCATTCAACAGATGAATGCCATTTTTAATTATAATTTTTGTACCTTCGCGCATTCGTTAATGCGCAGCCGATGTTTTCGATTGCGTTGCGCATTCTTCGAACATCGAGGTTCCAATTTCAATTGGATGGAATATTTGAAATAATCGAATCGATTGATAAACTAACTTAAATGGACAGGACTTCTTCGGGATAAAATCGACATTTAATTGCTCTTATTGTCACGATGCCTTTCACGAAGTTACTTTCTGAAATTACATAATTAAATAATTAAGACTCGCGTAATTACGAATACGCTTCTACAAATTAATGTTCATCCTCATTTTCAAAGCTGACATTGTATCGAGTACTTTATTTCCGTATTTATTATTATTAGTAGTCAGAATGAAAAGATATCCTCAATCGGAGACATTGTAAATTTGTTCCATATTTAATTAAATTCTGAACTTTGCGCTACCTTAGGCTTCTTGAAAATTACTAGGTTTATCTTCCTCCGGTGACTCCTTAAGGAAAATGTTTGGTCGTCTGTACGAATCGAATACTTGGATTGCACAATTTCTTCATTGTAACTGCAGCAGAGAAGCACAATCGTATACATAATAGTCTAATAAAGCTAGCGCTGTTTGTATTGTTATTATCGTTATAATTATTAATTTAATAATCAGTCTAAAAGGCTTCTGAACGCATAACTGGACAAACGGTCATATTATCGCATATCGCAATTAAAGGTTACATAATTAAGTTACGTAACATCATTTTTCTCGATTAATTTACATTTTGCTTATGCATTTTCTTATAAAAAGTATCGAGTGTAATTTGTTATTTATTTGCGCACTGTTAGCTGGCTCGCTTTTAGATCATTTAGTGAATCATCGTAACAAATGTAAAAACTTTCTTCTTTACGTGTAAATCCTGTATGTACGACGAAGTATATCGTATACGTATGTCGTATCGTATAACTTGCGCAAAGAATACCACATAATTGCTCGCAAAAATGTTTGTTAATCTATACAATGAAAAATATAAGAAAAAGACGCTGAATGTTAGTTTCCACTTGAGGTAATTGAAACGACGTGACTGCAACATCAAAGTTAATAAGATCGAATCTGGCACGCGTAGAACCGAGTTTTCCTTAATATTCGAAAGAATGCAATTCAATTTCGGTGGAGCAAATTAATAAGAGTAAATTAGTATTATCGTCTTCTTCATAAGTTTTTCTCTTTTACGTGTTTTCTCAGTTTTTTCCACGCCACCTTAAACACCCATACATCTCTTTTTTTCATTTTTCTAATTCTATTCTTTCTACTAGAGAGAAAAATAGGCATTAGACTTATCCGAGTACATACAACACAATGTTACTACATTAAAACAAAACCTAAGTTCTCTTTCTCTTTCTTCAGCATCCTCTGAAGCCCCTCTGGAAAACTGTTGACCCGTTTTTCGCAGTATCAAGGGTCGAGTTTTTCCTTGAGGGTCGGCGGCAACCAGTAGTCGACAATTCGATTTTGTCGAGAGTTCAACGCGTGAATTTCTCGTTCTTTCTTATCGTTCTTGGCTTTACTTTACGTTTTAATTTCAAAGAAAGATTTCAGATTTGATTTCAGATATTATGAAAGATGCAAGCGTTTAACGAGCTATGGAAATTTAGAAACGGAAAACTAGGTTATTGAGAGTGTAGTAACGATTTTCGTGTGTTCGTACAAATAATATAATCCAATGATACACAGCCATTGTTTTGTAAATTTGTACACGTGTAAAACGTAAGAAATATTTCGCTAATTCTGCTTTACAAGTTTTCATAGAATATTTCAAATACGGAAGGAAACCTTGACTGCCTGAACTTTCGAGCTTTTGTACAAAAATTATAAAGTAACGTAATGTATATGGTAAGTTGAAAAATGACAAAGTATTTCATAAATTAGAAGGGAATTACAATCAGGATTATAAATTATAAAAAGCACGCGAGTCGCAACTATTAATAAAATGTAAATGAATAACAAACAAATAAATTGACAAATAAATAACTAGTGCAACTGCAATAATTAACATATTATACACAGTATTGTCGATAATTATTTTTTCCATTATTCTACGACGGAGAAGTACAATATGTAATTAAGAATATGAATTGCATTGTTGTAAATAAATAGCTTTAATTTTAACAGTACAAGTATCTCGTTAATATATCCACTCAACCGGAAATAATTGCGTCCCTGGATAATCAAAAGTACCACTACTCGCCGCACTAATGAATCGAAGATATAAAGATTATTTTGCTACTAATATTTTACCAAATAAATGCTCGTCGAAGAAATAAATTGCAAGTATTTTAAGTGAATTCTCAAGTGAAATCACTCTATTTTATTTCAAATTATTTTTCATATTATACGATTGATTTCAGCTTATAAAAGTGATTTTTCATGTAATAATTATTTAAATTCGACAACACGAATTCGCTAGAAACTATTCTACAGTCGGTTGATGATGCCAAGATAATAAATTAAACCTATTTTAAATCATAATTTTCATTCTACGTTAACGCTGATGAGTTTCTGGAAGAAGAAATGCAGAAGAAATGCAGAAGAGAGAATGAATTGTTAAATAAATAAATAAGAAATTACAAAAAAGTGTGACTCTTCTTTTGACTTAAAAATTTGTTATAAATCGTAGATGTGATTACGCAATTCTCTATAATAATTTAATATTCTGACTTTTTAAGATTATCAACTCGATGTCTTAGTTTTTTCACAAAATGAAATATTTCTTTTACTTTTCAAAAAAGTTCACGCGACCTGATAAGCAGTTATATGTACATTAGAGTAACAAAAGTACCGATTTCATTACAAAAACACTTCGATTTTCTTCTTCAAAATACAGTTTTATTCCCTTTATTCAATGGAAAATGTTTCGTGCAGTTTGCGCGTATTATTTAAAAAGTACACGTACAACTGCAAAAATGCAAGGTTTTGGCATACATTGCGGGTATCATTAGAGTACAACTATCAGCAATATATATCAGTTAGTAAAAAAGATTCATAATTGTATTCTTTCGAATGTCTGCATCTTTGTAATGCAGCATGTAAGTTAAGCAAGTTTAAGATTCTAGAATTTTAGAATGTACTTGAACATTTCGTACATTGTGAAAATTTACCCATTACTCACTTAAATTTTTGGCAAGAATTCCTTTTCGTACTCCAATTTATAAGAAAATTATCGGGAACTCCTTGTATCGGTACACGCGTACACTTCCGCAAATTATTCTTTTATACGTTCACGTGATTTTGCACGTATAGTGCTTTTCCATGTCATGAAACTTTCATTGCATTGCGTAGCTCTACAGTATTTTCAGTCTTTATAGCTTTCGTAAAAATGGCCTGAGTTAACAAAGTGAAATGAAACTCGGACAATTAGGATAACAATTTAATATCCAATCTTTATAAAAACGTCTCTCAATGATAGGACTAAATGTTGTATCAACGAAAAAGAAACATTTATTACATTTCGTATGACTTCCTTTTCCATTAATTTAGAATATTGATTGCTGAGAAAAATGCCGTGAGCAATACTACTAATACTCTCTTATTGTAATATTAGAAATACGAGGGTTTATTTCTAAAAAAAAAATTCTTACAATATGCATTTCATCCGATAGGTGGCATTGTTCTATTGCAAAATAACAATACTCTTTAATGTACTCGTATCTCCGACAAAAGCCTCTTGAAATCAATACACCTTTTCTGCAAAATATAATAAGCTTTATCCACGGCACGAAAGTAGTTTGTTTAATTTCTAATAACTGCGAGCATTGACGAGCAAAAAGAGCAATCAATTGACGTAGGAAGGATGCACGTAAAAGTCCACCCTAATTGGATAAGTCAAAAGTGCGTTTCGAGAGTCGTATTTCCTTGCTCTTTTTGCCGAATCTCACGCTTATGACTCTTAAGCTTTCAAACTCTCGGCATTGAAAAGCAGCTCAAATTCTCAATACCACAATGGAGGAGCATCCCAACCCCGAATTATTCCTCCTCGCAGCGAGTGGAAAATGGGCGAGACGCCCAAACAAAGTGACCACGGCCTCGCGTAAAATCGGGGATGTGCAGAGGCCGGAAATTCGGCGCCAAGGCGACCGGACGACGACGAACGTCGTTCGCGAGCAGTGGAAGGACTTTTGTCGCGGAAGGTACCCACGACCCAAAGTAGGTCGTCTTTGAACGGGTGGGGGCTGCTTCAGTAGCGGCTTTTCCACGATCGACAGCTTGGAAACATCCTAATGAAGTGGTCGATCCACCTACGCCTAATTACCCAACTGCCGTCCGCCGTGGTTAAGCCCACACCGAAGAGCTGTGGAGCACGTTGATTGGTCTGCACTTATTCTGGCGAATGGGTGACCTTTGCCAGGCGCACGGGATGATTTGACTCGGGAACGTCGAAGAGCGATCGGAGAGAACGACGTTTATCGACTTGTCTTCATCTTGCAGTGCCACGTCATCGTGTGGGTTGCATCAATTGCACTAAAAGGTTAATGGATGGAGAAGTTCAGTTATTAGGTGATTTGTAGCTTTAACGACAAATGAATATCATCGGACTCTGAATCTCTCGTTGCACGTATAAGCTACGAAATATTACAACTTCTCCTTGAAATGCATCTATCTTCGCGGTACGTCATAATGTGAAAAAGAAAGCGTGGAGGGTAAAACGCGAATCCCAGAAATTGAAATACGTTAAAATTTTCTATCAAAGCAAGCCACAGAAACTATTTACTATGAAATTCAAAATATGAACCTTTAGAATCGGAGTTACGATTCGAGTTACGATGTTCCAGTTCCACGTTATTTAAATTCAACTCCAAGCCGCTTTGAAACACGACTAGTGACGCAGAAGGAATATTTAATGAATTTAATAATACAACGGTTGCAAGGAATCGAATAAGATCCGAGTACGACGTTGTAAAGGACTTGGCTTCCGTTTTTCTAGCAAAGAAAAACTTGCTTTACAATAAGCTGCTCTGTAACCTCGTTCGTGACACCGATTTTTGTACGCAGAAATATATTATATTTTATGAAGTGAAGTCGTTCCCTAAATTCAGTAGTCGTTAATAACGATGAATATGCTGCTAAGTTCTCGTTACAAAAACATAACAACAATCACCTGTACACGAGATGATTATTTTAACGTGCATATTATGCTTTAGTTCGCAGGAACAGTTTAACCTATGGATCGCACGTCGAATTCTTTTGAGAGTTATTACTAATAACTGGTATTGATCCGAACGAATATATCGTAGTGCCTATTTTTATTAACCGATCCAAATATCAACGATGATATTTGGTAGCGATCATTGAGCTATGAAAATAAATTTGTAAAAATGAATTTTTTCAACGGCACAACGACTTGAAGAGATCAATAGTTTTACGTTTTGAAAGTCGTCTGTTGACGTTGATAGATTATTTGTAAAAGGAATTTGTAAATCATTAGAAAGATACGTGCGATACAGCAACAAAGCATTGATTTGTTGTACAAAATTGCCATTTAACTTGGAATCTGAGTTCTGTAAATGTTAACAATTTATTCATTATCTGTTTAATATGAAAGTACGAAAAGCCTTCACTCGTTCAAGGACATAATTAAACACTCCTGATAAAGCAAATAAATGTATTTTACTCGATGAGATTATTTTATCTTACTTTTGCATGGAGCGCGTTCCAGTTGCGTGCGAAAGTATTCTTCTTTATCTACTTTGCTTCCATTATCTTGTAATCAACCGAAGCACCAGACTTCCAAGATCGTCCCGTTATGATGACGAAGTAATGCGATTCTACAATCGCACTTCCAGAACAAGAATTTATGTAAGTCAATACGTCGTGTATTATTGTAAGTGCTATTACTTTTAACGAAAGTACGAAAGTTTTAATCGCAATTTTGTGCCCAATTTTTACTTTATGTCTTTCTAGCTTTAATAAAATGTACAACCGTAAAAGCATTTAAAAGCGTTAAACATTTTTCATATTTTTACGATATCGTAATCTCTATCTGTTTTACGAAGCATATAAAGCTACATTCAATGCAAATATGACGAAATATGTAAGAATATATATTTGGCTTCTTTGGTTTTCAGTGAAGTGCGTAAAGAAAAACATACTAAGAGTTTCTTAAACATATTTTTAACTTACAATTTACAATAACTCTTGATATAATGTAGTATATTTCAGCTTGAATTTATTTTCAGTTATTTCTTAAGATGAATAACGAAACTCTTGGTAGCGACTGTTCTGTTGAGATATCTTGCACACCGAATTACGAGTACGAAAATGGATCAATAAGATTTTTGCATTACTGCAGGAATGAAATCACTGTAATAATTATTATAGCGTGTAACACTTATTTCTTTATCTGGCGTTCACTTTTATCACGCTACGATGATCGTTCATACTACATTTCTCGAGATTCCACATAAATTTGACGATAAATTTTATGAGACACTATTTCCTCGTATACCTTTCCGCAGATCCTCCACGGTACTATCAAGTCCATTACTAATGATAGTAAATATAAAAAAATTGGTCTCATTTGATATAAAGTACTTTGAATTCAGCTGACTCGGAAAATTGTCGGAGCATTACCTCAAAGTAGATTTGAAGTTTTTAAGCGACCGTTTTATTTATTCAACGCTTAATTTTTCCACAAAAATTAAATTCTCTTAAAACAGTACTTGTCTACAGTTTATCACTGACATCTACAATGGAAGTGCACTCTTGGAAGTGCAAGAAACAAATATTGATACACAGATAAAGAACAGTAATTAGCCTCTCGACGGCATTTGTAGCACTCGAGCATCGCAGTCGATTATTTCAGTGCATTATAATTCAATCGATGCCCAAGATTAATCTCCTCTAATATAATGAGTATTACGAGTAACCAGATACGGTTCAAATGCATTGCTGCACCGGTACTTCGATACGCGCCATTTGATGTAAATCATATTAAACAAAGTCTTTTAGCCGTTTATTTCTATCAATATCTTCATTAAAACTGAACCAACGAATAAACCGTACTTCATAAAAGTTTCTTTATCAAAAACTTATCCAAAGAAGTTAAGGCACCCAATTAGTTATTAAATAGAATACGCAATAAAATATTCGGATGCACCGACATAGAATTTTGTACATTTTTTTAAAAGTAGGATTACTCATAAAATGTATAAAAATTCATATTCAACTTTAAAACGGTACTTTCAATTTATGCTTCTCGTAATATACAAGCAAAATATAAAAGAGGCAACCTAAACACACATTTCATTTAAATCAGGCTTAACGGTTTAAAAATATTTCAAAGTTCGAACCGCCTAAAATGATTGAAATAATTTTTTCTATTTTTATGTTTCCTACTTGGAAAAACTTCGAAAAACAATCACTGGTCTAAATATATGATTCGTATCTTTGTCCAGCATTTCATATCCCCAATTATACACTTGCAATTCATCGCATCAACTTAATGACGTGTATTCTTCATTGGCCTCGCCATAGCATTATCGAGCAACTAGATCAACTAAAAAACAAAAAAACAAAAACGCACTTATGCTAGTAAAATCCAAAAGTACGTTGAAGGCAAATTCGTGTCGTTCAAACGCAAGATGCGTGGTACGAAACATTTACACGAAATTCTCTCTTTCTCTCTTTTTCTCCCTCCGTCGCAACAGCAACGCGAACTCGTGTGAATCCATCCGATCCGCGCATCTTGCGTAACCGCCTTCGACATCAAGTGGTTGTACTTGCATCTGTCGCATCCCCCTTTCGTACTTCTTTCGCTTGCGCATACGTCAATGTACCATTGATTCGAGCGAACTCTGGACTTACGTCTGTCATATATTATTGATCGTCGCGGCAATATTGGCTGACAGTACAGGGGAATGTGACTCTAGAATGTGACGCTGTCGTAACTCACGGGTGCATATTCCTTTTGCGCTTGCGTTTCTTATTTACGTTGAACATTCCAAGCCAAAAGATCCGCTCGCGAAACGTACAATTTCTACGGATCAGTGTAGAGTTGGAGAAAAAAAAAACGATACAGATAGCGGTGGAAATTCCTTTGGGAGGAAGAGGTTCCGTTTTCTCAAAGTGTACGACTTGCGACGAAGAACATTCGCACTTAAAGAAACTAAGATGCTAAGTAATTTGAAAAGCGATAAAAAGAAAAGAGGGTAATTTTCAACTTTTATCTGAAAATGAAGAAAACATCTATTTCTGTATTATATGATGATAAATATTTTACAACAAAGAAAGATTAGCAGTCGTTACGTCGGTGGTTATTACTAAAATTCCTATTTGAGAATTTACGTGAGAAAATACGCTTCAAAACGGGCAGAATAATAAGGTTAAATGTAAAAATAAAATAAAGAACTTTTAAGGGTAGAGAAACTATTGAATCAACTACTTCCGTCATTCATACATCATTTCAATTCTTTAGTAAACTCTAGATTATTTCACTTTTCTCTGAGTTAAAAGGAGACACGTTCTATCCGTCATAATAAAAGAAACGGTGTATTATTTTATTGATTAGTTTTATTAAATTTATGCTTTTGATTTTTTATTCCCTAGGGAAAAATGTTTCTCGTCGCGAAATCACATTACGAAGAAAGCATAGCAAATACAGACGTTTGCAATTAAAGTTTGTAATTACGTTTTTTACATTGTACGTCACATTATAAATTTTAACGTTGATAAAAATCGATGAATTTTCACAATTACAATGTCACAACGTACCCTATGTCAAATGTACCTTACGATGGCTATTGAAAAGATATCTAAAAAAATTATCTGTAACGTTTTTGAAGAATGTAATTGAACGATAATTTGAATTTTGTAAAATCAGTGATATGCTTAATGAAAGCAAAGCATAAAGTAGAAACACGTAAATCATTTATTGTAAATCTTCGTTACGTAAGCGCAACTGCTGCAATTATACCGCAAGAAACAAAAATATGCAACGATCGATTTGGTAAACTAGTTTGAATGAAAAAACAGAATTCAAATTCAAGGATCGGAAAAGGGGAGAATTAATGTAAATTAGTATTTTACAACGACACAACAGCGACCACGTTTACATGGTTCAACGACACAACAATACCACTGGATGACGAAAATTAAACTCCTCTTGCTATTCGACCTCTACACGTGGGTGCACTGTTTGTGCATTTGTCTATTTCCGTATGCTTATGCTAATTACTATTTCTGTAGTAAATGTAACGAATCAAAATCATTCGATATATTGTTTATTAGAAAGGCTTTCGCCTTTATAAAACCAAGTTTTATAAAAGTATAGAGAAATTATCGACCAACAAATAAAATCCTTTGAACAATAAAATTTCTAGTCGAATTTTCATCTCGCAGAGTTTAAGGCGTCATTGTCCTTTACGCTATTTTACGCTATTTTACGCTATTTTACGCTATTTTACCGAATTACCGGCAAGAACGAGATTACGATAGAAATCCTTAATAATTGTCATCGATTTAATTTAATAACAGTACACCGCTCTTTTGTTTATCGATAAAGCACACAATAGTACAAAGCAACGAGGCTCCTGTCGTCGATTGAAATACACCAAACCAAGAAAAGAATATGTAACAGCGCTGAACAAATATTGACGAGAACAATTGTACATTAGAGCGATTCATGAATAATCCATTGGTTATCGCGACTCGCACCGTTTTCGCTTGGAACGACTGCGAATTCGTGCGACCGACCCGACAAAATCGCGTCCCGATCTTCACATCGTCGTCGCATTTATGAATCGAAGCGTCCGCGAAGATGCCGATTGTACAACCTCGTAAGCACGGTCCACGATTACGCGATCGGCCTCTTAATGGACGGAGCACATGATGCTTTGAGTATTCGTGCCGTATTATTTAGAAGCAGTGTCCGAGGGAGGCCTCCGAGACTGCATAATCGCGTGCGAAAAAAACTCCGGGAGTCCGTGCCTTGACATTGAAATCAGGTTGTGGTCGAGGCGTGGGGTTATGCGAAGGGATTTGCACACCACGCGCGCGATTGCGTGTAACTAAGTCGGTGCTCGAGGCAGTTGGAAGACGTAGGAGTGCGAGGCCACAGAGGATTGGCTTCGCTTATCTCATTTTCTCGACGACCCGAGCTTTTTCTCTTTCGCAGGGTAAATGCAACCGGCGCTCCGTCATTTTACCAGAGTTTTATAAGATTTGATATTTGCACCGCTTTATTGGACTTACCGTCGCTGTAGACTGTGTCGGACACGTTTTCTAAAAGAAAATACGGGGCTTCGAATCGTTTTATCTATTTGCGCAACGCTTTCTTTTAGAACGCCAGCGCGCTTAGCTGCTCAATATTAAGCAGAAAATGTTCCCAGTTGTCGCACGTCATTAAATCCTTGCATGTGTTGCGTTTAAAGGAGGAAATTGTTTTGCGTGTGAAAGGGGGTTAATGTTACGGATATTGCAGAAATGAAAAATTCGCAGCAGATTTTAAGCGGCGGTTAAGTACATCACGAGTTTTGTTGCACCAAAGAAACAATTTTTACACGAATACACCTCTATGAAACGCGAAGCAAATACCAGGAAAACGTATTTTTTACTCGCGCTATTGGCGAAATGTGTATTCTCCTTTGCATTTTGAGCTAATAATCTCACTGTTTGATAATGTCGTAAAATTTGTTATCAACGCACTAGTCTAGTACCGAAACTGAAAAGCTCCGAAAATAAAATAATTAACAAAAGAGCTCTAAGAAATCTGTCAAGCTACATTCGCATTACAGTTACTTCTTTATTGCTGTAAATGTAACTCACGAGGCATATGGATTTTATATGGATAAATACGCGCCGAAAAATTTGAACGTGCGCTTGAGGTGTGGGTGTGTTTAAGCTCACGTGCAGGAGCACAACACCAAGACAGCAGAGCGAGATGGACTCGACGAGGACATTATCGGCAAAAATAAGAAAATGCATACTGAATTGCGTCTGCTAATTTTACATAACAAAGCCATGATCTCTGTCGGCTATTTGTATCTTATGCTTTTGTGCATTTTTTTCCACGCGTGAAACATTAAGTGTAGTTATTTTCTAATTTAGCGAGTGTTTTTAACCTGGAAAGGAAATGGATTTTTTGATACCATTGAAGAAGGGAACTGGAATAGTGGGTAACTAGCTCCAGGTCATGGATTTTCACAAAAGTTTGTAAAGTGTTTTCTGGCAATAAATAATAAAACGAATAATTTTCACCCAGCGGGATGTGCAAGATCTTTTTATCTTGGGAGTTCCTTAAAAATAGAAATCTGCAAATTATGGACTCTAGTTTAAAAATACTTCGTTTAATGTAAAATCTGAATTCAGATTCAAATACAAAATAGTAATTCACATTTGAATAGAATTTGAATTAAATTATGAATTAAAAATACTTTATACGCGGTAATTCCCGATTTTCTCCCAAATATCTCTCAGATTATATCAACAAAGGAATTAAAATACGTCTATAAGACCTGGTGTAACCGTACTAGATGCCGGATTACAAAATAGCGCGATATTACATCACAACGTAAACTTACCGCCTTAGTAATGAAAGAACTTAAATTCAGCTCATATTAATGTATAATCAATATTTCATAAATTGCCATTGACAAATAGTGATTGATAATTTCTTAGAGGTTAATGTTTATTTCCACACTCCATCTGTATCATATTTGTTCAAGTTTTCATTGGCATTTACTTCGAAAAGTAAGTAGATTACCGTATTAATCATATTATCGTATTACATTTATTGTTACTCATTTGCCGTTTAACAATACTGCGAGTATTTAAAAAATGGGTTACGAGTGAGAAAAATTGTGAAAAATTTTTATTTTCCTTGTCCGCTATATTTAAACTTGAAATGAATTTACCGGCTCACCGTCAGTCATTTTTCACATTTAAAAAGAGGAAATTTTTACATTTATCAAACTCTACTCAAGAATACGTTTTCTCTGAAGGCGGAAAGGTCGATACTTGTATATTTTCAAGAGTACTATTATTATTTACAATGTCTTTCGTCCTATATTAACACTCTAATTAACATGGAAAACGATTGGATTTCTAAAAGAGAACCTTGCCTCTGGAAAACTATTCATACTTTTGTCAATTCTAAATTTTAAAATATTGATCATTCACAGATATAAGCTACACTTTCATTATCAAAACAGTAACTCTTTTGCTTTGATGTAGTATCACGGTTATACAAGCTTTCATTATCCAAGATTTCTCAAGATTACTTTGCAGGAATCGAAGCGCCAAGCTTCTGATCGAGTAATTCAGCATAAGTTTGGCTTGATCGAGAGATTAAAATCGCGCGGAAACTAAGACAACGTGCAGTCTCGAGAGTTAACCAAGTGTCCCGGCGAAATCGCAAGAATAGTCACCGAAGTAGAGCGCAGTCCCGGCCGTACGCACACACGCGTCCATGCACACGTACGCAGGAAGATGCCGTTTTGCGATAAAAGATGGACGGAGCGGGTGGAGTGCGGGAATAAAAAGAAAGGCCGATGTGGTCTGTGGCGCATCGAACACGAAGCGGCAGTAATTTGGAACAAATACAAGTTTCAGGAGAGAGTCACGAAGCGCGAAAATAACCGACAGCCAACTAACGACAACCTCGTAAATTTTCAAAGTACAGATTACGCAAAGAGTGAGAATATTCGACGTTTCATGTCGTACGCGGACTCTGTTAATTGTAAATTTTATCTGCGCCTTAGTACTTTGACGGTTCCAGTTTTCCCTATTTTATTCCCGTTGAATCGGCGATATCGTTAATTATAAATTATGTCAATCCAGTTATTATTTATATATTTATATTGTTTAAAGCGTGGGATTAAATATATATTGGAGATATCATGAAAGGCATTGACAACGTTTTGCTATTCAGAATGTTATATACGCCTACATTTTGAGAAGCCATTTATCCTCCCAAAATATAGACATGCGTTCTTTCGCGTAAGTGACTGAAGCAACTGACTGCAATATAGTTTGAGACTCGAAGCCGTAAACAAACGTATATATTTGCTTACATCTTATATTTGCTGTACATCTTTTCAAGTTGTAAGTAATTAAAAACGCTCCGGTGTAACTGAATCTCAATATTCATATTCTTGTAATTCTAATGAAACGTGTTCTAATTATTCGTATCCTCGGAGTTGCAATAAAGGGTATGCAAATAAAAATGAACACAAAAGTGTTGCATTCTAATTGCAGGTCTAATCCGTATTGGTATAAGTACTAAGTAAAAATGTTGTGAGATTCATTTTTTATCAATATCTTTGTTATTATCCCGTACATCTAGTCGAAAAATGAATAAATTTTAAAAGATGCTGAGCATGTCATCATAACCTTTGAAACATCGAGCTCGTATTTAACGTCGAAAATACATGATATAAAAAGTCATCTCGTTTACGGAAAATATACACATCACGCACTTGATACGTATTTTTATCTGTACTTTGCTATGAGATGATAGGCCCGTGAATGTACGTTAAGGTCTTCGCAATAACTGAAGTTCTTAAAGTTTTAGAAGCTATATTAAGATATTCAATACAGAAGCCAATGTCGGGATTAAGTTTGAGAATTCAATTTTTAATAAATTAGCGATAAAAAAGGTTAGTAATTGCGAAATTTATCAGGACCCAGGCTTACAACATTATTCTCTTATTTTCTAATATAAATATAATACAAATATATCAGTATGTATGATTTTACATAAAAAAGAAGGCATTTTCATGTAGATATAGTGTTAGACTATATTGTGATGATTTTTTAATTCTTTTCTCACTTTACTTTGTCTTATTGTACACTCTAATAGATTTATGTATTTTTTTAATTTTATTTTATATGGAACAACTGGCACAATATAACGATATGCATCGTGAATTAAAGTAGTAAAGTATAAACTCAACAAAATCTTGAAAAATTTAACATGTGCAATGGGAACGTCAATATTTACCTCGAGTGCGTATCATTCAAGGTGACAGAAACGAAAATACATTTTTTTCTGTTTACCTAGATTTTTTGCATGTGTATTTTGACCTGCTTTCTAAAATTATGTTGGAAATTGTAAGCGTTGAAGTTAACAAACGATAGCACTGACGGAGAAAATGTATGTTATTTAAATGATTAAACTATCTAAATCAATCACACAAGACTAGACCAACGTAGCATCATTACATAAAGTGCTGAAATAAACAAATTTTTAAAATCACTTACATTAGATCTGTCATTTAAAGTAATATATTCTTTTATACAATGAGTAAAATTTTTTATACTTGGGTATTTGGTAAATTTCACAACATTTTCATGTATCGTTTTAAAAAATTATCTCTGTCTATAAAATATGTCAATAATTACATTCTAAAACTTTAACATATAATTGTAAAATGACTTGAAAAGTAATAGAAAAGCTTCTATAATCGGTAACTTGCAAATTGGCACATGAAATATTCGTGAATGGAACATGAAACATTCACTTTTTGATTATGATATGAGATTAATTGGATTAATTGGATTAATTGTATAGGCGCAATCGAAATTTTACCTAACGGTTGCTTAAGTGCCTCGCGTAACAACCCATGGCGTACAACCACTTGCGCAAACCAACGAAGAGGTGTTCGAGATCCTGCGATGACGTAATCCTAAAGAGAACCGTCCGCGATCGATGTACATCCACTTCCCCATTTACCCAGGAGTCGTGCCACCAAGGGACCGTGCGCACCCCATGTAGGAATGTCGAGTACCTTGCTGGACTCCTGGTTGAACACCCGTGATTCACACTGATTGCATTGGCTTCGGTCATTCGCTGATAACTGAAAAGGAAGTGAAACCCGGTGAACATTACCGTGACACAGAGAAATGTTCATCCGTTCCGATCGAGTCAATGTTCGTACAATGCCAGCCAATAGTGGAACTATTGTAATTGTAATTTTATATTATTCAAGGATTCTTTGAAAAAGCTATTTATCGAAGCCTATTTATAAATTGTTAAGCGATGACTAGATTAATTAAGACTAGGATAATCAATTTATATGACCAGTATGAATAACGTTATTTCAGACAGTGTATGTCTAACTATCATCAGCCTATGACATAAGATAACAAATGACTGACCTTCCGTAACGTCCTAGTTTTCTAATAGTAAAAGTTAAAATTTAACTTAATAGGATACTTAATGAAGAATGTTTGACGTACTAAAATATACTCGGAAAAAGTTATAATGAAAATTTTATGATAAGGATAAAAAGGTACGTAGAATATGTCTTTGATAAGATAAAATGATTTTGAACCTTCTAATATGATGACGTTCCAAATTTAAGGTATTTAACGATTTGAATAAAAAAATACTCTTTCTTCTCGTTTATAATATCTGCGGCTACGTATTTTTTTTTTTTTTTTTTTTTGCAACTTCCTTAGGTGTTAAGATGATTTATTTTTATATAAAGTTATACCTTCGTCACTATTGGAGAATTATTAAAAACATTGGAGATTGTGCTTACATACAGATATAGAATTCTTTCAAATAAAATAAACGGTATCAAATCTTTTACGAAAAACTTATTGTGTGTGTGTGTGTGTGTGTGTGTGTGTGTGGAATGATTTACAGTAGAAAAACTTTAATATTTCCAAGTTCTTCCTACATGAAAAGAAAAACCTTTTTACAAATTAAAGTTTCTTTACGCTTGAAGTAAGAAAAAGATTTTATAGAGTTTATTTGCAACAAAATATATTTACATTATACTATAAATATCTTTCTTTCATTTCGATTACTCAAAAAATATGTTTCATAAAACATACAGTTCCACTATTACACAATCACTAATAAAATTTTATTAATCTAGCTGAAACTTTGGGTATATAACGTGTTTTCTTATGTTGACTATTTATACTTATTTGAGCTCTTAATTCAATCCATACGTCTAATGCAAACTTCAAATTCTTTCGAAACTTTTAAAATATCGATTGATGTTCTGGAGAGTACTTAAGCAGTGTTTCAGATTGCTTGATAAATTTTAAAGCATTTATTATTACGTAACTGCTATATTGTATTAATAATTAGAAACATTTATAAATAATAGTATAAATCGAAAGGAATTTTAGATGAACGACAAATTTCATAACATTATTAATATTTGAAATAAATGAATTTATATTAATATGTAATATTAGTTTTTGCGAATGTGTAAAATATACGAGGGAAATTTTATGCGTCTAAATAATTTCTAAATAATTCGATGAATTATTTTAGGAAATTTACAGTAGCTGATCAAGTTTTTAAAGTAAAATATATTGTTTTAATATATTAGCGTAAGTAACAAAAATGTGTCAGGCTCAATTAATAATAAAAAGTATGAAAAAAATTAGATCTATTTATACATGTAGAATAAGAATCATGAAAATTTAATCAACCGCAATTTTAATATTATGTAAACGTTAAAATTAATTTAAAAATATGGATCATACTAGTTTATAAACTGACAAATCAGTGCATATTATCCAACATCCACAACATTAAAAAAGTGAAGAAACAGGCACAATCTATTTAAATGTATATTGTGTGGAAAACTTAAAAATTGATGATTTTCAGTTTTCTTGTCACTGTACTTATTCCTGCATAAAGTTTCTTATACAAATAAATGTTTTACTCAGAGTATCGCTATAAGATGAAAAGCTTTATAAAACAAAGGATGTAGAACATATAATAGACCCGTGTCAATAGATTTCCAGCTACATTAGACAATCCGATGTTTATTGTGAATTAAAACTGAAATTCCTACAGTAATACTCTTGCTAAGTAACATCTAAGGTGTTACTGTAATTCTACTGGAGCTGGAAATGCTTAACCTCTTTTCTTTGCACATCTTCAAGTCAATGTTTTCAGAGAAAAAAGTAGGCAAATGTTTTCTTTATAGAATCCAATTAACTCCCCAAGAAAATTCTAGTTTGCGATCCTTTTACGAAATTTTAATGATATCTGACTTTTTTTAGAATAAGATAATTGGTTACTCATCGATTAAAAAATAAGATCGAACATCTTTTAATTTGTTGCGCGTTTGAAAAATAATAATTTCATGATTTTATTTAAAGAAAAATATGGAGTGAAAATTTTGTTCGATTACAAATCAAAAATGTTAGCTCATCAAAAGACGTTAATTAACATTATTACGTATATCTCAGGCTTATTACAATAGAATTTTAAATAAAAAAGAAGCCCTTTTAATTCAATTACTCAAAGAGTTAATAGTCACTGGCTTGAAAGCTTTCCCTTCAATATTCAAATAGCTATTTTCCTTTAAATAGCTTTATTCGCTAAAATCATAATTACGTATAAAAAAACGAATGTACCTGAGTAATCTTTAAAAGTCAATAAACAAAGTAATGCCAAAATGATTGCCTGCGTATTTTCTAAATGTATGAATTTAAATTATCTTAATTATCTGAATTAATGGAAATATTTCGTTAACTTATTTAATAATGTGAAACAGACCATAAATTATAAATTATTACATTATTCTCAGCTGCTGACATTTAAAATACACAATCTTACAATCTCTCCAATACACATGGAAAATAAATGAAAATTAAGTTTACAGTCACGTATTTCTGTTCAACCGATAAAATACATTCTCTCATATACCAACTGCAAACGTACACGAACATCGGTTTCAAAGCTAAAAGTAATAATTCAACAATCATATTACTCGTTTTATCAAGAGGTCGGATATATATATATATATATATATATATATATATATATATACAACTGCGGATCTACAATTCTTATTCATATGGACAATTAAATGAATCGCAAATTTTCGGGCCGAGCGAACTTAATTCGCGACCGCCAGAATCAGAAGGCAAAATTTCTCACATTAATCACATCTCACTTATCGCGAATACAGTGTGAACCTCGAGGATTCGCAGAAACAGTTTTGCAAAGTAACATAAGCCCGAGTAAACGACAAACGGCAATTACAAGACGTCGGGCGTGTCACGAAAGCGTAGCAACGTAATTGAAGAATTAGTCTGGAGTTAATTCGGCTTTTTCCTCGATGAAATGTTGTCGCGCGCATACTGAAATCGGTAAATTCAAAGAAGCGACGTTTATTTTGTTTTAAAGTTTTTGCGAGTAGGACTTCTTCCGTGGCTCTGCAAATTCTATGTCACTTATCGCATTCGGTCTGTACTTGGATCTTTTTTAATATTATAATTCTTTGAACTTTGATACTTGATGAGCATTAAAATTTATATTCTTCTTGAATTATGCAAAGGCTGTGCTACGTAGAAGTCGGAGTAATACTGGCAGCTATGATAGAAAAGTACTAGTTTATCTAGAAAACTTTGTTATCTATAGAAAATTCGAATTTCTTCCTTGTCGTTTTTTCAGAATTCGTCTTTTCAGAACCAATCAATAAAGAGGAAGTGTAATCTTCCAGTAACTTACAAAATTGCAAAATTAGCTGGAATTAAATGATGTTTATAATCTTTTAATTTCCTCCTAGAGCTGCTCGAGCTCTAAATTTTTCACTTTTCTTTTCAAATCGGGTGTTTGTCATTTAAAATAAAAGCCGAATAAAACAATGGTCGTAATAACTAATCTCTTTTCCTGGAAAAAAAATGGCAAAAGGAACTATACATCAACAACGCACGATTTATAGAAAGTCTTGAGATAAATATCATCAGAGGCTTTCATCTCAATTGCATTCTCAAAGGCAATATTTGAACCTTAACGGGCAAATTTGTCGCAAATAAGAAAATTAGTCCAATATAAATTATAAGTAGACTTGTGACTCCAATTTCAACTTCAACTGAACGCGTATGAATGCATTTATAAATATCGTACAATATCCTAGGCGCACTAGAAACACATATTAGCTTAAGATGTCTACATCCTTAACATAAATTCTATATACCAACTGTACACGAAGCGAACTTGATTAATCAGTTAACGCATAAATTTCTATACCTCTAGGTTACATTATCGAAATATTTCTTTTCATTCGGGATAAAGCGACTTTCTATTCAGTAGCGTTTGCGTTCTTCACTGTACACCTTTTCTCCATTACAGCTTTTATGGATCGTTGAAATTGAAATATTGAAATATTGAAATTCGAACTAAGTTGTTTTCATTCGAAAACTCGAAGAGTAGGTCATCTATTTGAATTTTTGAAGTTGAAACAATTACGCAGGGAATAATACTCATATTTGCAAAATTAATACAAGAACGTTTAAATGCTATTTGGGAGTGAATATTTTCTATAATAAGTTTGAGCACCTTAAGTTTGAGGATTAAAAAATAAATTTAGGCATACGTACCCGAACAAAACTGGCTGTACTAATATTGTACATCAATATCGTATGATTTCTTTAAAAATTGTAGCGAAAATGTATAAAAAATTACTTTTACATTTTCTGCGTAATTCCTAGGGTAATTTCTGAGCCCTTCGGTATCTCTATATATAATGAGTGTAATATTTTCAAGACGATCTATCACAATGACAGAACGACACAACGCAAAAGCACTCTTTAATGTATCGCTCTTTAAATTTCTCACTCATTTTTGCCAACTGATAGACAAGTATTTGGTATCGCAATTGTGGGAAATAAATTGGTCGCAAATACGTTCAGCGTAGCGATCAAATGATCGAGAAATGTCATTATATCAGGTACATGAAAAGCCAATAAATCTATGACTCGGTTCTCTTCCATATGTCCATATTTTTCATTTAGAACAATATTCCCTTGTTTTATTTTTGACAATGTCTTACAAAAATTTGATCGGTCTCAAGTTGTACTCATTCTTTATTACACTCCGAACCTTTCTTTATTTCTCCGAACTTTTCTTTACTTCAAAAGAGTTTTAAGGCCAACAAATAATACAAGGTTCTTAAATTCTTTCAGCGAGAATTAAATTGTTCTCTTTGCGCAAATACAACTGCACACGTTTTATGGCACCGAAAGATTATTAAAAATCCTACCCTGAAGTATTGTAGACGTAATTTTACTGCGTAATTCGTTATAAACTGAGATTAATAAAAGTAAGCATAAAAACGATAGTTTTACCACCTGAATTTCCCATAACGTAAAGTCCGCTTTATTTTTATACGCATAATTATGCGAAATATAGCGCACCCCTGTGTATTTATTTAGTTCTCTGGCCCATTTACACTATTTACACCTTTACGAGTCTCTTACTTTGATTTATGCTATTTATATATCCATCGCGACATTAAACGGTACACAACCACGGGTTGATTTATATGTGCTACGAGGACACGGTCGCAACAAAACTTGCAGCTCGATTACTCGGGTAGTGAACAAATGTGCAAATTCTGTGTCGCATTTGCAATTAGCGACACAAAATAACTACCATTATTAATTTACAACTTGGAGAGTCATTAACAAAAATTTTCTTTCCTTAAATCTTTACGACTTATTGGGTATACGTAGTAAAACGTAGTAAATATATTCTTGAATTTCACTTGAACATTCGCTGGCTTTTAAAATGCAAATTATTTACCGAATAAGAATTTAATAATATCGTTACAAGTATTGTATACGATAATCAAATTAAAATGCGCTGTTAAATAAATAATTTCTTCCGCTACTATATTTTTAACTATTAAAATCATACATGTAATGATTGGTTGCGAAAAAAAAAACATTTTTCATGTAAGTTGTATTTTAGGCTTTGGCTTACCTAAAATTACTCGTTGATAAATGTCATTCTCAGAAGACGACTTAGACGTTTCATTTTAAAATTCATACGTTATCCAAAGATTAAAGATATCACTTAAGCAACAATTAAGAGCAAACATTTTCACATATCATAACTACAATGTAGAATTTTATACAGTTAATTACAATAAAAAATTACTAAATAATTTATATCAAGAAAAGAGAATACCAGAAAGGTGAAAATACTTAATTGAAGAATAAAATGGCATATTTTTTAAAACAATTTCACCGAATTAACTTTAAAGTTTTATATTCAAAATATATCGTTATTACATATATATATATATATATATATATATATATATATTCTATAAATACAAACATAAGAAGAAGTTTTTTTCTTCAACATAAGTTATATTTTCTACTGATTGCTATTTAAAGAATCAGGAAAAAATGTAAAAATTAATAATGTTTTAAAGCCTTTGAAAATAAGTTTTAAAATAAGATACGAGACTTGAACTGAATTCTACAGAATCTGTAAAAACTAGGACCTGTCAAATGGATTCTACTCTTTTCTCTAATAAGTATTTCTTGACAATCGTGCAATACCGTAACGATACGTATCATAAACTATGTAATATATAAAAATTGATGGAAAATTTGATGTTATTAATTTAAAGGATAGAGAACTGTGTGCACCGAAATAATTACTACTAATTATTTCTTTTAATAATTACTTTAAATGCTTTTATATAATTACTTTAGATACTTTTATAATAACGTAACTGTTCGTTTATAATTTTAAATTATAATAATATTGACAAACTTGTATATATATTTGCAATTAATTTTTCGTTGAGACACTTGGCACTACAGAGCTTTTAAAAAATCCAGTAATTTTCGACCTAATTCTAGCACCGAAGGCAAGGTCACATCGTCAAGTGCGTAGAAAAATAGCAAATACGAGACAAGCACTTACAACATGTTCATATGTTTGGATAAGAAAAATATACGTACAGGCAATTCAAGAAAACTCTCTGCAATTCATTATTTTTTAAATATAGAAATGTATCTGACATTTTTTCTACTCTGAGACTCATACTCTCGAGTTCGCTGAAGACGTCAATATTATTATCCTTTTCAACTATAGATAGAATTTACAAATACAAACACTAATGATTATTTTTCTTAACGAATTAAATTAACGAATTGGCGTTTCCTCGTATATTATTACGTTACAGATTCAGACTTACTGATAAGAATCCGGAAAAAAAAAAAAAAAAAAACAGACTTATAAACGTTGCTAATCAAATTTTAAAAAAGATAATGATATTTTTTGTCATTTTTTATAAGCTAAACGTTCAGAAAAATAAACCAATCTTTAGTTGTCCGCGAAGATTAATATATTGAGCCACATTCAGCCTTTAAATATCCTTCGTCCAAAAGTTTTCAATTTTTACGAATTACTTATGTACAAGTACAATTGTATTTTTCAGGTAATTGATATAACATTCTTAGATTTTAAATGAAACTGCCATTTTACGCTACTCTTTGAAAAAGAAAATTCAATTTTGATATTTATCTTAGAACATTCATAATATTTATATGAGTGTTTTTAATGTACTTATAATAATTATAATGTACGTAAAGCTTATCGTTGCGTTTGATGTTTTAATTACACAAAAATTTATTATTAACAATAATGATTATTATACGTAAACGAATGTAATGCTTACACTTACGCATAATTTACTGCCACTTTCTTTTTCTTTCCTAGACAGAATCGATTTTCGATTATTTGATGTTAAGAGATTATGATGAATCTAAGAAATTTTCTCTCAACTTATTCGCCATCTGCCTTTCAAATGCCTTTTCTCGGCTTGCTTTTATCGTTCAGTATTACTTTTTTTGTGTAGCTATTTATTGTTACTATCTTCTATAGAATCGCATAACACCATAATAGCATTCATTTGAGACTTACATATACGTATATGGTAATGAAAACTATGAGTAACGTGTAAGGATAAAGGGTCGCTGTAGCCTTTTTGCATTAACGATATGCTACAAAGAATAAATACTTATAAAATTTATGTACTAATAATTTATATTTGCAACAAAGCCAAGAATTGGTTATTGACATTCCAGTATGAAACTGTATAAAGATGAAAAAAATGTATACATGCTAATGTACAATTAGCGTTACGTACGTAATTTATAAACCTATTCGTTTTGCATAAAATACTATTTATCATGCTTACATATTGCGAACTTTAAATTTACTAAAAACTTTAAACAAAAATTTAATAAATAATCAATTTTCTTAGTAACATATATTTTAGAAATGCCAGACTATTGCCTAACTACAATGAAACTGCTTTCAGTTATATTAGAAATATAATTATTTACGTACACGTTAAATGATACATGTGTTCTAAAGAGGAATTTAATTTATATTAAATAGCAATACTTTCTTCGCGAATTGACAAGCATTTTCTTATCTTAGACTATATTTATTTAACGCTTCAAGGTAATGAAAAGTACTTTTTCATAAATAATTACAACAACTTGTTAAATAGAGTACGATATAGCAATTCTTTTAAATTTTACACTGCGCACGAGCGATATAATTAAAAAATTGTAATGAATGTACCGGCTTTTAAAGTTCAACAAATCGAGGCCTTCGGAAGCAGAATTGTTCACAGTAAATACAAAACACCGACAGCCAAGACTCAGTCTTAACTTCCGTAAAACTCGCAATAAGCAGCCTCGACTTTCCTTATTGCAATTATTGAGTTTTGGTCTTACTAGTAAAGCGAATTATCAAGTCCGCAGCTGTTCGTTAACTCTACTGTACTTCTGTCTTGAAACCAGCGACTTTTCGACCTCCAACTTCCTCTCGAGTTTTCGCAGTCTAAATGTACTCTGAATGTCGATGCCACACAATCGAAGTGAATTCGCACTCCAATTCAATCGCAGGAGCTTCTTGTAAGTAAGTAATATGCGTGTGTGCGCGTGTGTGTGCGCGTGTGCCTTGTTGGCGAAACTTCTACTCCCAGGATTCAATTTACTTATTTATTTACATATTTATTTATTGTGATTTATTTATTAGTGATTCCAATAAAACATCGAAATTATCATTGATAATTTTCAAAACTGAACTTGATTAGCGTAAAATAGAAATTAAAAATAAGCACAAGCAGACGTACCCAGATATGTATCTTGATGTAGAAAAATTAAATAAGGGCCTCGTGAGATTTAATTTTATTGGACTGATTTCGCAATTTAGTAAAACAAATAATCCTTAAAAATAACTGCATCACGTAAATTTGTACCCATCGAAATGCTTTAAAAAAAAATGCTAATATTTGTTTTTCTTTTCTTAAAACACTTTATGTGCGTAAAAAGCTTAATGCAAAAGATTAGGGTGTGTAAAGACATAAAATTAATTTCATCGCTTTACTTAGCCGACGTTAAATAAATCTGTTCCATCTTATCGCTAAAATTTCAATAGTAAATTAATGATAAATCAGCGATGCTTTGCTTTATTTGTAAACATGGCCAATTCTTTTGCAAATAAAACTCGCGTGATCTTATCTTAATAGTTTATAGTCGGATAATTTTTCTGTATCTCTTTATTTTTCATCTCGTTCTACTTTTAGCCATCCAACTACTCAAATTACTTTCAATTTATTGCGATCTACGATGATAATATTTGCCTGCGTGTGTAAGCAAGTGCGTACATGTAAGCATAGATTTTTAATGGACAATCGCTAGATAACCGACGTGAAAAAGGTAATAATTATATTTTTTATTCGCATCGTTGTTCTAGAACATCACTAACCCTTAGCTCTGACGTATTTTGGAATTTCCGTTACATATCAATTATAGTATGTAACTGAATTGAAGTTCAATTTGTTCATTGTTTTTATAAATTTTTTATAAATTTAAGCGACTCAAATTTATCTAATCTATCTATAAGAATCTAAGAAAATATTAATCAAATCGTTAATTTTATTCACGAATTGTTCTTAAATAAGCACGTACTCGACTGGTTGCTGATTTAATACCTTTCAAGTTAAAATGATGCTATTTTATCAACAAATATTTACCTCCTCAGATCGGATCAAAATGTAATTAAATAATACGGACGCCACCGTAGTTAAAACATTTGAAAAGTGATAACTGACTTTAAAATATCTTCAGACAGGAATTAACAATACGATTACAAGTTCATATAGAATCGAGACTCTTAAATTTCAATATTTAAACAAATATATATTTGAGTAAATAAAGCGATAACTTGATTGATAACTTTTCTTATTCAAAGGTAATAAATTTTAAATTAAAAACACCACGAAATAAATACTTTAATTGTTCGACTGTAGGATTCGTATCGCTTACAATTCAGTAACAACAATTAAAACACAAAATAAAAGAATTCTAAGTATCTTCATCTTACTATAGGGACAGAGAAATTCTCACCGTGGAATTCAATGTTATAAAATACGTAAGAGAAATAAAATCAAATATTTTAAAGAATTCAGCGACAAATAAAATAAAAACTTATTTTCGTTAAAAATTGCCAGACAAATGAAAAGAATGACATGATTTAAAAATCCTTCGTTTCTGCAAACACAATCAGAAATATGAAAACATAACGTACAATGGACATTTGTTTTTCAAAAGAAAATCTTGAATTTTCGTAATGCAAAAATCTAAGAAAATTCAAAAAAACTTGTATGTTTATTTAACTTGTATGTTAGAAAACACGATGGCTCGACAATTTTCAAACAGAATTCATAAAATAATTTCAGTTCTTTAGTATTAATTATATATATATAATCACTGGATTTATAATATTTGTGCAAAGTTTTAAATACTTCACAAGAAAGGAAACCCGTTATACACTAGAAAATTCATTAGTAAAACAATACATTTAAAATATTTCTTTTTGAGTTATATTTATATTTGCTGTTGGTGTGCAACTTATTTCGAGTAGAAAATTACTTTAAATGAAACGTCAATACACTACTTTTATTTAGAATAAATTGCTAAGCAAAACATATATCTATTTTACAGAAAATGTGGCATTCATTCGTGACTCGATCCAAAGACTCTACACAAATCAATTTGAAGTCACTTCTACAATACAATAAACACAAATTGGATTTTTAGTACATTCACCTTTAAATCTGAAAAAGAATAAAATTTATTCTTGTAAATTTACTTTTTTCTCGTTTAAACCAACTTTTTTATGAGTCTTTCATTTATAATATAATATCTATAATAAATTCCTCTTGCGGGTAAATAATGGTACAATAAAAAATTACATTTGTAATTTAAATATAACGATATGCGTTGAATTTCATCTGTTTAGAGAATAATATACATTCGTGATAAGTTTTGAAAAGGTGATCTGAAGCAAAAGGCTTTAATAATAATCTAAACGAAAAGATTAAAACATACATTTCTTCTGTGTTTTAGTTTTTTAGTTAACCATTTTTATTTTAATTTAACTTAATTTAATTTAATTTAGAAATTTGAAATTCAGAAAACTTGAAATTTTGTTCGAAATACGTAATAACTAATATTTATAAATATAATTATAAACGAATTTTAATTACAAACATATTTCGTGTAATGCACCTAATAATAAATTTAAAATGAATTTATGACCTCGTTTTTAATCATTCATGCTGGACGAGAAATTTTAAAAACATGTCAAAGTACATATCTTATTTAAATTTTACTCTTCGCGTATAAAATCCGATACAGTCAATCAACGTTTGAAATTAATAATTGTTATTATGCTAATTTCTGTATTACATTCAACGTAACTTTGAATTCATAAGGACATTTATACGCATCTCTCATAGTTCAACGCGAAAAACGTGGACAATTATTTTAATAATTAGTTTATTTCTATATTATTACTACATATAACATCATTTTTATTAAAAACTTTCTCTACGCTCTAGTATATCGGAACATGTTAAAAATTACAAATAAAGAAAAAATAGATTTACGTAAACTCCAATGTTATCTAACCCTAATCTGATTTTTCTACGTTCAATTTCAGGCAGAAAGTCGTATCTCTTGCGTTTTAAAAAAGGATTGTAATACTTCTACAATGGTAAATGATAAAAATATTCAGGAAAAGGCATAAACTCTTCGGAAGAAATCTTATCAAGTTCTTGCAAAAACATTTAGGAAAGATATGATAAACGAAAATAAGAAAATACACGTATAAAAGTCCATTTTCCATTTATTATTTATGCTGTGGTACTTTTAAAAACAGATTATTTTCTTGGGAAACGACTCGGTAAAAGGAGATTAAGTTAAATTTATTAACATTTTGAAAAATATTTCATATAAAACAGAATTAAACTTATATGTCATGTGAGAAAACTTGAAATATGTTTCCATTTTATACAAAAAAATGAACCATAATAAAACGATGTAGAAATTAAAGATAATAAAATTATAATACAACATCGATAATAAATCGTAAAAAATTGCATGTGTTATTACAGATTCGTCTGTAAAAGTAATGAAAACTTTGAAAATGTTTGAAAATATGTAATGGAGTATTCTGCGGAGTATTTATAAATTCGATAAGTTCATCGTTAAGTTGATAAAATATTATCAGAAAATATTCAGCAAAAACAGCATCATGTAATTTTTATTTCGTTTACAGGGGCATTTTAAAAATTATTCTCCATTATTTAATATGAAACATTCTATTTACATGGTATTCAATTGTTTTTTATTTCATTTCAATTAAAGAGCTTAAAAGTAATATTCATAACAACATTTTTCTCGTTTAAAATGAAAATATAAAATCTTCTCTAACGCATTTATAAAATATCTGGGAAAAAATATTTAGTCTTTATTACTATGATTTTTTCAGTTTTCGCTCTAGATTAAACTGAAACTAATTTATTTGCAAACATATTGATAACGAAAGACTGATACACGAAACTGTTACAAAAAACATTCTACCTTCTATGAGTATGATACAGAATCCTATTGACCAAGTATTTTCAAATTATTATTACATTACGCATTGAGTATATGTATACGAGATATAACGGTACTTCAAACCGTCACATACGTGGACACGATTTAGAACCTTATTTTTCCTCGAAAGAAATTCGGTAATTTTTATATTTTACACGAAGCTCTTCAAATTGTTGTTAATTTAAACATTCGCATCAACTAGAGGATCCCCAAGTAAATTTAACGTAAGTTAGAAATCTGTATTTACTCGACCTTGATGAGCTTTCGTACATTATGCACGCAACGATCTTAATTAGGCGTGTGGCACTTTCAAAAGCATTTCCACGCAAATTTTCGCGAAAATGCTTCTCGGACTCGTGTACCCGTGTTACACTTATCATTAACACTCGAAAGCCTTGTAAACTTGTCATTGTAACGTAAATTAGATTTTGCATTATAAATGTTGCATTATAAATTTGTCTTAAGAAATCAGAACGTGATTATGTTTTTGTTTACTTCCGAGCACCCGAAACATGCGAATGGAAAATCTCGTTCACTTTCTACGCTCTGCTTAGAGAAACTTCTGTAACGTTGTCAAGATAGCAGTTGAATTTATTTTACACATGTGCGCGAAGAAAGTCACCTAGATTTTTTCATACGAGGCTTTCCACTTTGAGATAACGAAGCCGAATACAGCCATGTGGATAAATTTGAAAAAGAACGTTACGCGATATTTATTGCTGGTGAATATTTAAAAAAGTTAAGCACATAATTCTTGTCTTCGGTTATAATTCATAACGAAATGCAGTTTCGTTCGGAATGAACGTGAACGAATGAACGAGGAATTTCAAGCCCTTCAGGCGAGGATATCAAAACAACAATGAAACTTACCAGTCAAAAAAAGGTAAGCAAATAAAAAAAGATTCCTCGAGTTCTCCAAACAAAGAAAAAGACATTAAATCTTATCGCGTATTCTCAGACGCCTACAAAGAAGTAACAACACTATGAAATCCTCGGGAAGATTTTTTATAGCCCGATTATAACGGCATTATATTATGAGACGTTAATTTATCAGTCGGTAAGAAATCTTCTACTTATGACATTACGATATTTCTATTATTGTATAATTTTTCTATTTGCCCAATGTACTTATAATTTGTCCATTGTTATTCAGACGAAAATAGCACATTTGGTTTTCCTAGATCTGACGTATTGAAATTAACCAACTTCAATTATTAAAATCGAATACAGAATTTAATCAAATATTTCTTCAAGCACTGTTTCACGAGCTATAGTACTTATTCTTTTGACGATCGAACAATTACGTCTTCTAGAATCATCTAGTTATTGATTTTAAATTAATAATATATAAAAGCCCGTTGAAATAATTCGAAACTTTGTTTCTATTCCTAGGTTCACTACTTTCCACAAATTGGCTTCACGCTTCTTTTCTTCGACCCATTAGTGTGCAATTACTTGAGTTCTACGATTCAAATGTTTTTGCTGATGATAGTATTATAAAAATTGGTTTGAAATGTAAATTGTAGACCATGCTGAGTCTGCTCATGTGCTTGTGCAATAAGTTTTAAGCATTTAACATGTATGATTTATAAATTGACACCGGCGTAGAATTTAATGTTTTCTAACGGTACATTTCCTTAGTAACTACGGATGCTTCACATTTAGATTACTTAGTAAATTCTATTTGAATTACCGTATCTCATACCTTTGTACTTATCAAATCGAACATATTAAAAATAACTGTCATAATTTAATATACCATTAAAGCGCAACATCGATTTCTAATTCATCTCCCTCGCTTCGGTCCAAAAATCGTTGTATGCGCCCACTTGTCCAACAAATTCATTTAGAGCTTTTAATTTGATTAATTCGTAGATCGGAAATGCACATCGTGAAAAAATGGTCTAATGACGTATAAGAAAATGGAATCTCTTAGAATTCTAATTATGTATGTACGTATGTGTAGTTATAACTATAATGTAGTTATCCTAAAAGGCTAAAAATAATTTAAGCCTCGTCGCTTCTGAATAATTTAACATGTACCGCTTTTACAGAAATTAAACTAAAGGAGTCAGTGACCAATATAAAGCATTTACCTACATTATCTTTCGAATTTATACATTCCGTTAAATAAAAAGAATTTTTTAACCGCAGCAGAGCTTACTGACATCGTCTGAATTATTCAAAAGCCTCTAAATGTCCACGAAATAAATTAGTTTCTGTCGTGAACTAAAATTAACTTATTAAAAAGCAGAGTTTATAACCTCTGCCGCGGGACACAAACGGATAGAGCGCCGTCATTTAACCATTTTGTAAAAGAAAGAACAAAAAGCATAATAAAAAACTCTGATATTGATGAGTGTAACGCGATTCGAGAGATGTGTACAAAACATCAACCATGAATACAACGCAAGAATAAATTGCCGGAAGATAACGCGTCTGTGTTGCTCGAAACATTGTCATATCGAAGGAGAAAGGATAAACGATTTTACTCTATGCGTAGATAATCCTTGGAGCATACATTCGCTTTGTAAACGCGCGTCGTAAAAGTAACGTAATTGCACGTTGGGACAATAACCATGGAACGAATAAATCCTCGCGAATCAAAATTTTCTGCTGGAGCTGAAAAGGCAGTACAACTGCCTGAAATATGCGAACACTGTCGTTTCACGAGTGTAAATGAAATAATGAAGCGTGAGACATCGATCATTTATTCGGTAAAAATTACAGACGAATACATACGAATGTGATCATTGAAAAGCAGGTCCAACCGGTCGATATCGACCTCCGTCGACAACAATAAAGTGTCTATTATAATTATCCTCGGAGCATCACAGCGAATTTCAGTAATATCCTGCGATTTCCAGATTCGATCGGCTTCGGGTCGAACGCATTCTTGAGTGGATGGCGCGCGTCGGAGGAGAAGACAAAAGAGGACAAGATCACGGGGGTGATCGATCGAGCTACGGTCACATCGTTGGCGGTTCAGGCCCGCGTCTCTCCTGCGCAGACGAATGACCCCCTGACCTCGACACCAAAGGTCATACGCGAGTACGTGCGTAGGTACGCATTAGAAATTCGGCGGTTCGATGCTCGATTTCGGCGTTTTGCCAAGCTGCGGCCCAGTTTTCCGATTCCGCTCCTTCCCGAGCTCCTTCTTGTTTTTATTGCGAAAAGAGTGAGGCCTTCGATCTACCTACGCATCCTCTAAGCATGTATTTAAAAATGCTCGGTGAATTTCTCGAAAACACCTGAAAACTGCGTGTACAGATGGTGAAAATTGTACTGGTTTTATACATGCTGATGAGTTGATGATTTTATACAATACTCGTGAGTAAAACGAATTTCGAAGACCTTTATCTTGAATCTCAAGCAAAATCTGCAGAATTATTTGTACGGCAAGAGCTTTCTGGTCTCATATGGAAAACAAATGCAGAAGACGACAAAGAAAAATAATGGTAACATCGATTAAGTATGACAAATAGAAAAAACGTTTTGTCCAAAGAGTTTTCGTTGAAACTAATAATAATATCATTTGTTATATTTCTTTCATTTTACGGGACATATATATTGCAATATACTTTAATGAAATAAGATAAGATTTCGACTTTTAGTAAAGAAAAGAATTTTTACTTTTAGCCCAATTTAATAGTCAACGGGAAAATTGGATGTATTGATCCAAAAGTGTAACGGATACATACTATTTTCGACAACATTTTCAATATATTTCATGAAATTGTATTAACAATTAACACAATTTGACCTTCATATATTATTAATTCATAACGGGCATGTCTATTATTACTTATAAACTGCGAATTAAAAAGAAATTTCCGCGTTAAATTATCTTAATATCGTGACAAAATGTCGTGGAGGAGAATTTTGTACAATAAACATAAACGGAAATCAATATTACATTATAAGAGCTTTGAATGTTTTTAAAATAATAACGCGAATAAGCAATGCGAAGAAATATAAAAAATATAATAAATTACAAGAGTATTAAATCATTTGGAGTTGAATGTCGAACATTAATACCGTTGGCATCTAAAAACGTACTTGAAAAGCGTAATGCAAAACGAAGAATCTCGTTCACACGCAATATGGCAAATAATATTTCTTTCTCTACGTAGAATATTTTCGCTAAAAATAATATTTTTCTAGAATCACTTATTTCATTTATGTTTTTGATATAAGCATTAGGAGCGATACAGTTCTTTAAATATTCATTTAAGCTTATGAGCTTTTATAAAAAAAACTTTTCGGAGAATTGTCATAAAACTGGCTTTCGACACGCTTATTTATAGGATTTTATTAACGTAAGCTCGAAAAATGTTTTCAAATGCACCATAAATAGCTAGATTTGCGCATTTAACTGCATCAAATTTTGTAAGAAAAGCGTTCATACGAAGGTAAAGATAAAATTTTTACAATTTTAACAATCAACTCTACTCAAAGTACATCGACTACTTTTATTTTATTACAATCCACTTGTATGTAAATACATCGCATTTATCGTACAAGAAATTATTGCAAATAAATACTCGTTGTTGAAACTCATAAAATTTTCGTTTAATTTGACGTGCACCATAATTCAATGGAATTGTTCTCGTAAATAACAAAGCCCACATTTTAAAATTGGATTAACAGCTGGAAATCTTGAATTTTTAATTTTCATTGTTTGATGCACTCTCTTGATGCACGTTTCTTATCTTATGTAGTAAGTAACATTTTTTTAAATAAGAAACCTGATATTCCACAGAAAACTCAAATAAATATTACGAGAGCATTAAATAAGAATGATCTCATCTATAAAACGCGTAAGGCGACCAAACAGTTGAAACTCGAAATAGAAGTTGAGCTATATTTTTACATTTGACATTATAATCACGATTTTCGTATTTCAGACTTTATTGGCGTCTACCGAAGTAACGTTCGCGCGATTTTTCATTTTGAAAACATTCAATCCAAAGTTGCACATAATTTCATAGTTAAATTTGAAGGGATAAATCTAGTTATCGTTTCTTAATTTTACTTCGAATGGGCAAAATTTGATGAAAGTAAATTTTTATTGTCTCTCTGTATCGTAGCTGTAACTTCGATGCACATGAAACTACCTAACTTAGTTGCTATCTATGCCCATTCTAATTGAGAAGACACGGTGAAAGTCTGAAAGTCACTATACACTCAATTGTGATATTACAAATATCTTGAATTACGGCATTGAACTTATAGCTTTACTTTAAAATTTCCTTTAATGTTAAATAAAAAAGCTTTCCCGTATTAACTTCTACTTTAAAATCCTATGCTCAGTTGCTGCTGTACTGGTTGTAAGTTCAATAAAGGTCTTGTTACATTTTACGAAAATAATTTCATTGTTGAGTAATGAATGTTACAATGAAACGATTATTGCAACATTTCATAGGCATATAATTAAATGAAACTAGACAAAGATTCAACACATAAAGCATTATTTCAAATTTGATTCCTATGTTTTACAAATAATGTAATTGACACGTGTAGAGAAATATAAAAGACCTATTTAAAATTACGAGAAAATGTTTTTAAATTCTTAGGGAAAATCCAATATCTTTTATTCGGGATATTTCTTTTTACGTACATTTCTAGAATTTTTCAATAACTTTCCGAATACCAGAAGTATAAGAAATAGATAAAATATTGTTCGGCTTGCTTCATTGGATTGCCAGAAACATTAAAAAAATTTTTAATTTGTACTTCTGTAATCCGTTATTCGAAGCCAAAAATAAAAGGCATTGCATCGGATTTTTTATTGCGTAACACTGAATAATCAAGCTTGCAATATAAATGGTTTTCGCGCAACACTTTCAAAAATCGCATTTTATATTTTTACTGGACTTCGTGCATTTGAAAATTTGAAATTCGTCAAGTAAAGTTTTAAATAATTAATTTACTTGTAGATCTCGAATCAATACTTATTTCGCCTCGGATTCTAAAAGGCTGAGTGAAATACTTCGAAAATTAGAAAGAAAAAAGTAATTTTGTAGCGATATAAATTACCGTAAATATACATGTAAAAGCTTCTACTGCGCACTTATTGCTAAGCTCCTCTAACGATTAAAACTCCATTCGCGTATGTTTAAGGAAACAGAAGGAACAGAATGAATGAATGTGAATTTTCGTCTTGAAATACTGGAAGAAGGTAAATATTCCATCTTAATATAAAACTAACACAGTCCGTATTGATAGTGAATAACATTTTTTAATAACTATTGCCGTCGATGGATCACTAAAATACGTAGAAAAACGAAGAAAATTGAGCCATAAAACATAATTCTGTCATTCTACGTTAAGTTTAGTGTCTTATTATACAGTCGTGAGTAGCATTTAAGCAAATATTAAAATATCGATTATCTATTTTCGAATGGCTAAATAGAGTCATAAATAAAATTGAGGGTGACTTAATATTTCAAAACATTTGAACTTCTATACTTGTAGCTGAACATTTGAACTAAATCCGAACCCATACTTCGCTCGGCAACTAATAATCAGAATTTTGTAAGTTGTTGGAAAGTCGAAATACCCGGATAATCAATTTCCTTTTACCATCGTAAAACTTATTATATCAAGGAGCGCTATCGTTATCCTGTACTTCAATAAGCTGCATAAAATCGGCCAACGCGAAATAACACCCATTCGTTAACAGAATCGAGCGCAAACTCGTGAGTGAAAAGAGAGAAGCAAGGCTTCCCGTTAATTTAGGCGGAGGACCTTCTTTCAGCTTTTTCGCGGTGGCGGCGGTGATGACAAATATTGACCCAACGACGATTCACCAATTGAATTGAATCAACTAGTCAGCGGACTTTGATGCCGCGTTGTAAAATGGAAAAAGCACGAGCAAAGGACCGACATTAGACCTTTTCGCTTTTCGTCGCGAGCGTATTTTAGCCTTTTAATACTCCTCGCAACAACACTCAAGTTTGATAGAGCGCAATGACAAATGCCACGACGAACGAATTACTTTTTAAAGTGTCGGGAAAAGTTGCGCTCCTTTCCGAAAGGGGCTTTCGTGTTATGCGAACGCTTTGATAAGAACGGTTATGAGCGATAAATTACATCGAGAACAAGGGTTGAAACACTTGGAGCAAATCCCTACAAAATTTGATGACGCGGATACATACCGCTTACCGATTGTGCAAATATTCGGAATTTCGTACTTCTCGTGTAACTTTGAGAAAAATGGAAAAGTTGAAGAAAATAGAGCGAATGGTACGGTGGCACTACCGAAAAGGCAAAATCAATGTAAATCTTGGATAAGTGGAAAAAGAATACGGTTAGTCAGGCGTTTAAAAACAGTACTTAATGGAAATACGCTGACCAGGATTTACGATACTTTTCAGTTGTGGTTTAGCGTGTATTTTAGCGTAATATTCGTAATTGTATTTCACAGTTCTTGAAACTCTCGGGGAAAGCAAAGACTTTGCAACGCAGGGAAAACTTGGCTTTACCAATGCGCAAATTCAATAGATTTATTTACAGTTTCTAAAATTCCTCAATCAGCTTCACCACAACTGTAATTCTCTCCTGCACTGATAGACAAAGTGAGTATAATTTGTATCAATTTCCATTAGATTCGGATACTGACGATTACAACGCAGCCAAGTAACGCTGCTAAATACTTTGTAGCTCCTCTCGGCAAATCACTGGCACGTGGAATTTTGTCGAATCTCGATCAGCCAGCACCGGATAATCAATACGGTAATTGAGTAAAGGGCCGAGCATGAAGACCTAGATTAAGCTGACGGGTTCATCGCGTCCTCGAATTATTCCCATCAAAATCTCGACTACTCCGAGGCGAAAGTTCTTTACCGAAAAGTACGAGCAAAGAAGATCGACGAATCTTAATCCAACGTAAGATAATTGTCGAAGGCCATGGAAGGACTCACTCCCCGCTAGTATTCTCTATTCGCTGCCTCGCTCTCCCTCCGTTCACCATATCTGACTTTCTTACTTTCTCGTTCCCTCACGCTCGCTCTCTCTCTCTCTCTCTCTCTCTCTCTCTCTCTCTCTCTGTTTGTCCTGTTTCTATTGGGCGCGTGACTCGCTCGTTAATCGAGGTCGGGTACATGCGCGCGCGCTCGATCATTAGTCTCGTCTACGCCTCCCTCTCTTGCCCTCTTCGTCTATCTGCATACGCCGTTTTCGTGATTATTCCGTCGGGACGTTGCCACGAACGTTGAGTTCTATTTATACATCCGAAGCTCTATCCTTCTCTTTCTGTCTTTCTTCAAGTCTCTCTTCAGTTTGAACGTGAATTCGTACGCTTAGTGCTTTTCATTGAAAACGTGATAATCGAATTTGAATTTCTTTGTGTACGCTGTCTGGTCGCTATGGCATAGGAATCATCGATAGTGATTAATTTTTGTGATCAATCAAACGAAGGTGTCGTGCATAAAAATGGATTTTTATGCAACGATAGTAAATGAAAAATACGTTACTGAAAATCGGCGCTGAACTCGCTAATTTTCCTCGATAAAACTAGATAGAATTCAGTAGAATACGAAGCTTTTGAAATTAACATTCTAGATATTATTATATTATTATGTAAATATGACAACGATTTGAAATTCTGATTACAAGAATATTACGTACATGAAAATTTTACAAAATTATATGACGATAATAAAGTGTTTATCTCAGAATCCGATCATGTCGTTCTTATCGTTCAAAAACATATTTTTCACTTCACGACAATGACCATGTAATAATAATAATAATAATAATTTGATTAATAGAAAAGCGCTATTTCGTAAAATTGGACCATTCGCTCCGCTTAGTATAAAATATTTCTACGAAAATATAAGTGTTGCAGCATTTGTATATATCGTTCCAAAGCAAAAAATATAACTTTCAACCACAAAATTCCGAGATCGCTGATGCTAAATTCAATGTAGACTGCCAAAACTGACAGTTTCTCTCGATTAAAGAAAAAAATGCTTTTCATAGAAATTTAACGTACTTAATATTTTAATGTCTATAATACTAATAAGCAACCGATTAATTTAAAATTCAAAAATTTTATACAATATTCTTCATACTATGATGAAAAAAAAGCGTGAAATAGTTATTTCAAAACTTTTAGTTTTCATGAAACTGTCATTTGACGTGTAAATAACGTGTAGGTAGTTTTCGAATGAAGATAAATTCAATACTGATAAGCATTTCGGATTATAACTTTGAAGCATCTAAATGTGGATTATAATATTTTAAATAAAATAAAATTATAAAGTTCATTAACTGCGAATTTAGCATTCCCATTGATAAACCTACGTCCAATTTTAGGAAAGCCAAATGGGTCGAAGTTAGGGAAATAATTTATGAATTATTCTGCAGTAGTCATTTTATATACAAGGATATAAAAAGCTTGCTTTTTAAGATTAATCTTAAATGAATTGTCATGCATAAATGTACATAATCGTTAAGTGTGTCAATAAAATTCAAGGACGATCATTATATGCGAAGTAAAAATTGTCTTTGTGCATTCGTTTCATTTAACTGTGATTTATATCTTTCGAAAAAGAATGCAAATATGGTCGGTAAAATAGCAAATTTCTATGTATCTGTATAAAAAAATTAAGCGCACAATGTTTATTAGCAATGTTCATGTAAATTTATATTAATGGCGAGCAACGTATTATTTTTAAGTGTGCATTAAATTTTCTATGCACTAAACGTAAAAAAGGACTACGTTATAAGACGCAAACCACAAAGCCGACCTTAACCTCAAATGTAGTTTATCCCGATACCGAAATTTACCGAAACGTCGCATCTAGGCCCATTTTAGGGGATGCAGTGAGGGGTTCTCAAGTCGCATTGATCGCCACCGACGGGGTTAAATAAGGTTAAGTTACGAATCCACCCCGACGGACTTGAAGAGTCTTCTGCGCGAATGATTTCCATACAAAAACTTTACATTACTATAATTATAACGTCGTTTGGACACTTATTGAAGTGCAAGTAAATTTACTTGAAACGTTTGCCGTTATACGTAACATTTCATTCTTCGTATAACGACATTTTAGTTACGTTTTAATACAAATACACATTCTGCATGAAAGCTCGAGTATGTATAAAATATGTAAGTAGCGCAATATAAGCGAGATACGATCTGGAATCGTAGAATTTCACGGGAGAAGAGGAATGAAAATTATCATTTACATAAATGCAGAAAATCTCCACCTCTAAGACGCAAACGAGAATACAAATGTATGCAAAGTAAGATTATAAAAAAATTAGAAGTGTTATTAAATTATAATTGTTTAATAAAGAAATCTCTTCGTGATTAATTTATCTTTAACAAAAATTAGAGTACTATAAATAACAGATCGATGCATTGCCTTATAAGGAGTATTCACTATTATTCCTAACATTCGACGATAGAAACGTTAAAATTTCCTTATTTCCACGTGGATTCTGTCTAATAAAGCGAATGCTCTTACAGAAGCGCTAAAACTGACTAAGAAGAATAGAGATAATTCCGTATACAGAGAGAGAAATGACTCTTATGTTTCAAGAAAAATAATCTTAAGTGTGATGATAAGAGGAAACTTCCTTTGAAGAAAAATTATTCATCGTAGAAGAGAAACAGTTTTCGAAAAATATTTGTATTACACACTTGTCAATTTTTCAAAAAAGAAGGAATCTAACATTTTTTTATCAACTACAGAGAAAGAGAAAGATTTAGGTAAAAGTAACTGAAGAAGAAAAAACGAATTGCAAATGCACGACAGTATTCGCCAATCCACCAAATTATATACCTAACAGAAAAATAACAGCTGTAACTATTGATTTTTCTCACTTTGTTTGACTTAAATTCTTCATTATTCTTACCTTCATTTATAAATAAAAATACATCTCCCTTTTATTAATCTGGCTAAAAGTATGTTTTAGCTAAATTAATAGTTTTTAATTATGATAATCTATTTTTATCATACATATGTATATGTAATTCTACTCTTTATTCGTTGGTGAGTTTAAAGTGAAAATTTTCTTATGTCCAATTTGCTATTTAAATGAAAGAAATATTTCGCTGAGAGAAATTGTAATAAAATTAACGTACCATACACATTTATTGCTTCTTTATATGTAAGAGCATCAACCATCCTGTCTAATCATCGATTTCAGGTAAAAATATTAAACTGGTAATTCTTACTATAACGATAACAATAATAATAATAATAATAACATTAATAATGATAATTAATGTTTGCAAAGTTTGAGAATGATAAACACGACGATTTAGAACCACAAAAGATAAAAGACAGAACAATACTCATGTAATCTATACAACATAACATATAATACAATAAAAAGAAGTTTCGAAAAGAATATATCTAATTTGGGAAGAGAATTAATAATCGATAAAAGCAGAAGATGCTTATTCATTTATACAATCAATATACCTGTCTATGCTTAAGTAGAAAGCACATAGCATGGTCAGACGTCCTATTAAAGAATACTCGGTAAATATTCGATCCCGAGAATGAGAATTATTAATAAGAAACATGAAAATATTAAGCAAATAAATGTTGAATAGGAACAACGCCCTTTATATTGCTAATGAAAAAAATATCAAACAATGTATCTGTTAAAATATGCACACGAATAAGTTTCTAAAAGAAAAGTAGAAAAAATTATTAATTCAAATTTTAAATGAATACGCCACTCAATGTTAGCACTTAGACCCATATAATATAGGGATACTACAGGGAATATTTGTTCATTATTTGCCTTGCATTCCCCTTTATTACATTTACGCATAATAAATATAAGTTTACCATGGGTACGGATATTGAAAAAATGTACGTCTACTTGCGAAAAATGCAGCAAAATATTCATAAAATAAAAAGTAAAACTACTCGGCTAAAATAACGCTTAAATGTCAATGAATAGTTTTAGCACAGAAAAATGCTTTCTTGCAAAAAAAAGCTAAAACCTAAGGTTACAGATACGTAGTACGAACCCAAAATAAATAGCAGTTTTATAAGGTTTAGCGTACTACATCTGAACATACGAAAACAGCAAATTTCCATTATCTTATATCTGCAGAGATTCGACGAAATCTCTGCATTACACATCTACTTATGCATCCATCACTACATTCTTATCGGTACGAGGACTAGGGAGGTTCTACCTAATGGATGAGATATAATTCTCAGTTATCGACATCCGAAGATTCATCGTTCTCATCTCTCAGCTCGAATCCCCACTCGGCACCACTTTCAATAGACTAACACTTCTAACACTCCTTCCGTACATTTGCCTTCCACGCAACAACTCGTTACAAAGTAATAATGACAGAGAGGCAGACGATAATTGGGTTTCCCGCCCTGTTAATAAACGATTCCAAAATGGCCTAATTAACAAGAGTCGCGTGTCTGGTAAAACTTCGACAGGCGCGCCTCCGCTTCGTGCTTTACATTCCAGGTGGAGTCGCGCACGAGAAATAAACGCAGGAGGGAGGGGCCGAGGCGCCGATAAGGCGAAGCAAGGCGTCGCATGACGTCAGCACAGAGAGGGGTAGAGTGAAAAAAGGCTGAGCGCAGCCCTTATCAGGACGTCCAAATCTGTCGCTGCTGATGCTAATGACGTCTTCTAAAAGTAGCAGAACTCGCTCTTGTTGTCTGCCCGAGGTTACTTGATACGGCATTTACTTGAAAATGGGTCCGACGGAATCCTTTCGATGACCTGTTTGAACTGTGATTACGCGAGGGGAGAGTGGAAGGATGAAAAGTGGTAAGGACCAGCAGCGATTTCGGGCAAACGCGTTTTCAAGGCCATTATTAAAATATGACTCTGCTTTTGCATAATACGAAGGATGAAACTTTATGGAAAGCTTCGGAAGCCTCCGAGGCTACCGAATTTCTACATTACAGTCGGACATTAATTATAAAGCCGGTTATAAGTCCAGACTACGTTATTTGGACGAGTAACCGTGCCAAAATTTCCTTTTTCTATTTAGCACATTTAACTTTCTCGTAGCATAACTTTAATAAAAATAAAACTATTCGAATATTTCAGTGACGATTATCTAGATGATAATCGGTGATAATTTATCTGAATTGCCTAGTCATTGTGTAGTAGCCAATATAACTAGGTGCAATGCCTAATGAAACGAGTACCTGTCAGTGCTGCTTGATACATGAAGCGAATTTCAATGAATTGGCGAAATAATGTGTTGTCAAACTTTGAGGAATTTCACAGTTTACTGTCGTTACTGGAAATCAAGTTAAGGTGAGCATGAAGTTGTGAACAACTTTCGATCGTGTATCCCGAGCACCTTTTATTATTCCTTCCTCTAGACTGAAAGACTCGATTGCACTAGCAAATCTTCTCTGAAATTTCACTCACAGCTGTAATATACGTGGAAATGGAGGTTTTCTATTTCTGCGTCGTAAGAAATTCTACCCCACGTTATTAATCTTCATAAGAAGAACATAAATTATGTTCAAATTTCGATAACTTGGTGAAAAATAATCAAGCACCTTTCGGTAAACGTAAGTTCAAAATATTTATCTTCGCAGTTTCAAGGTAACGTTTTCATAAATCTTAGAGTTACGTATTGAAAAGAATTTTCCGGAGACAATAATGAATCGCCGTTATACTCGCGGGGATAGAAACATCGCCTAAAGTACGAGAGGCGAACTCACGGTGAAGGAATAAAAAATTCCTCTAGAAAACGTGCGGAGTGACACGGTACATAACGTCGATATCCCATTTTGCTGGACGTGCCGCAGTAAAACTGAGTGTTGATGTCACATTGAAATATAGCGATACGTAGCGACTTTGTGCGAATCAGTCAACTAGCCTGTGAAGATCTTGCAATTGACGCACTTATTGCGTATTACCGTATCCCAAAGGCAAACATATACATTAGAGTGCGTACTCTTATGGGCGTTCACACTTTGAGGATGAAGCGACGAAAATAGCACTGAAGCTTCACTCTTGTTTGTTTCTTGTTCTGTTTTTAACTCTACTTTTTAACCGCTGTCATCCTCGTACGTGTGTAAGGTAATAAGTGAAAATTAAACGAGCAAACTGAAATTTGTATATCATCGATGGCTTAAGAAGATGACGCGTTCACGAAGCACGAATGGAATTTATCTTCCTAAATACGAGTGTGCAAGTGTAAGACTCAACAAATTGAATTCAACGTTTGTACGATGAAAAAAAATTTTACGTATTTCAATGCTCAACGCTTCTCAATCAATCTTAATAGCATTAGACACTTGATTTTCATTAGAATATTTATGAACAAAAATTACTAAATAAGAGCAATGCAAGTAGTCAAATTGCAATACTTGGATCAAATTCGTGGTGATTTTAATATTCAATGTTGACGATAAATAATTGTAAAAAAGTAACCATTTACTCGAAAACATTGTTAACGCATCTAAAATCTCAACTTTACTGCAAAATTAATTCGCAGCGTATAATTGAGTTTATGATAATTTTAAAATGGACATGGACGAACTTTTATGCAACTCAGTCAGTTCTATGAGAAATCGCTTGTTGCCTGTATTTATTACTATTATTAATTTACATTTGAATTATTATCAATATTGAGATTAATATCACACGGATTAATCCTCTACTAGAGAAACATGAATGGCATTTATACGAATAAGTACTTAGAGCGAACTCAAACTTAAAAATTTGATCTCGATAACTGAAATAAAAGGTAAAGACGCATTTACTAAAAACATTATTGTCGCTCTCAATCGTACTTCTTTGGTTTATCATTCGTTTTATCCGAAGCATAAATAATGACCGACAGTAACTATTTCAAAAAATGTGTCCGATGGAAAAAGATTAAATTGAATTATACAAAACTGCAAATTATACGGAATATTATGTATACTAATTGGTAATATCATTGGAGTAGCTAATAACCCTAATAATATTAACTATTATTTTAAATTGTACAAATAAAATTTAAATTGAAAACACATTTGATAAAAGTTGTTGCTCGATATAAATAAAAAATAGTTCGAAGAATTCTCAAGTCTTGTTACTGATACAAATTTTAACGTTTCAAACATTTGCGTACAACTTTCTAAATACAAAAGCAGGAATTTATGCAATCTGATCTTTTTTGTATTTACTGCACGTTATATCTTGTAGTCTTATTCAAAAACTATTCAAGCGCTTATTTAGAGAATTAAATATTTCATAATCATAAAAGTAAAGTCACTAAAAATTTTAAATATCTAGGTTAGAGTAATTTCTCTGTCGGAACTTTTATGTCAGTCAGATAATGCTACTTGATAAAATACAGTCATTAATACAAAATTTTTGTTAAAGTCTAAAATTAAAAATGACGACGGTAAATTCAATTGTTTACTCATCAATTATCAATCGTACATCGATTGTAATTCAATTGTAGAACAATATTTGTTAGATCTAAAATTTATTATAATATGTATAAAAACTTCTACTTGTCGGAATAATAAAGATGACCATAATTTAATCATTTTTTCACGCGTTACTGATTGGTAATTTTAACAAAATATTAAAAAATGAATTTCAACATCCAACAAAATGTTCGCTGTTTCTTTATTGAATTTGAATTTAAAACATTCTTACTTTATTCAACACTAGTCCTACTGCTTGTACGTGAAATCCATTTTAGACTGAATTTCAATTCGTTTTGTGATTAAAATTAAAGTAAGCGAAGTTTAAGCTTACATTCTACTACGTTCGACGCAAATAACATTATTCTAAAATTCAAAATTACAGAGAAGCCTTTACCGCAAGGATATTCCTCTGTAATTATATACGGATTATGCAAATAAACCGACTTAAGAGCCATGAACACGGATAACTCTAGGGAGCGTCCATAATTCAAGCCAAATTTGAATTTTCCGCGAAGGACGTTTTCCTGGGGGAACCGTTGCGTACGATTGCTTGTGTCTACGATATGCCACGACCGCGGCCTCGATCCTTTTAAACTATTCGGCAGTAAGCTGACGAACATTTTAAATTTTTCTCTACTAATTCGGAGTATGTTCGAAGTTGTTATTACGTTCGCCATTAATAATATTAAATTTAATGTTAGATAAATACGTAGACACACGAACTTATGAAAAGTTACCCCAGGTACGGCTCGATCGATCTCGTTTTTATTGTGATGTATTATAGCTTATCGAAAAATACGAGACACCTATTTTTTATGATATTTCAAAAGCTTGTGGGGCAAAAGACACCCCCATTATCGATCTCTAGAAATATTTTGAAATTTCCAGAAATACGTAATGTGTATTATTGATTTTCGAAATTCGCGATACTAATAATTAGCTCTTTCAAAAAGCCTCTATTTAATACCGAAACGCTTTAACTTGAGTTTTCTATTATCTTCGTAATGTATTTTTATCTTAAATAGTTAAATTCGTTAATTAGCATAAACCATTTTTAATTTTAAAAAGAATCATTATTACACTGGTAAAAATTAGTCCACACAACTTTAATTCAAACAAATACTATGGTAGAAGCTTTTGCTAGGAGATTCTAAATTAATCACGAAGATTCGAATGCTTATATAAATAAGTTTCTATTGGAAAAGAAAACTGCGATGTCATTTTCATGCAGAGCGTATAAAGTTTAAAATAAATTTAAGATTAGATTAATAATTATAGAGTTTCCTTGTTAGGGACAAAAAAAAAACTGTGTTCCTAGCATGTTGGGTACCCACGGTACCAACGTGGAAAAGATAAATGGCAACCAGATATGTAACTCCGTTCCACACGACAGGACAACATTGGATTCTATCTGTAATGTTACACGAACGCTCTTCAAGGTTATTTATTTAGCTCGTGTGAAAATTCGAAGAACGTCATTAATTAGGACAAGAATTAATTATGAAAAGCACTGGGATAATAAAAGACGCGACGGTTGCCTCGTATAAGATATGTTATTTAATTTCATGTATTCGTGTGCATCGTTAAAAGAGCAAAAAGTACAGGCTTCGAACACACAATAAAGATAAAAAATGATTTTCCGTGGCTCTTTGAGATACTATTCGTTCAAAATATTAATTATATTTTTAAAATAATTTCTTTGCTTGATAATTTTCTTAAGAGAAAAAGTTACGACAGGAAATTTTATGTCGAGTAATGAATGACAACGTTTAAAATTACTTTGAAGTTTCTTTATGATTGGTTAGAAAAGAAGTTACATCAAATTATCGTTAAATCAAGTTACATCAACTACTATGAAGACAAAAAAAGGTTTGAAATTCTTAAATTTGTAGAAAACTTTTAAAAATTGAAGTGCAGAGCAGAATCCCTTCTTATCAAAGCAACGCAGAAAATCGTACAAGTAATAGATGTCTTGCGTGAAAATATGTTTCAGTATATTCTTCGTTATTTATTATTAAAGCATTATTCATCATGAAAGGAATAACAAAACGTGAAAGATACCATATTTATAGCGTTATCTCAGTAACTTGTTAGTACACTGTTAATAACGCTTTTCTCACCTCGTTTACATTATTTTCACAACTTTACCATCCATTCTGATGGATTTCGCTTCTCTGTAAACTAAAATCCAAATCTTGCGAATGGATAGTTAAAAGTTGATACAAATTGTAATAAAAATATAACTGCTGACCAACCGTTGTTACAATATTTCAATAATTTCATAATATTCTAATGAACAGGATAAACACGGTTTTTAAGAAATTAGAGAAAAAGAATATTTTTACTTCGCAAGTATTTATGTCGCGTATTTCAAGATCATTTCTATTTAGATATTTAAAGCATATTTATACCTAATGTCGACTGTTCAGAAAATTCTTGAAAAACAATTTGAAATATAATTTTTATGCAGTTAAATTTTTAAACGTAACTCTTAATATAAAAATATAAAAAAGTATCATGAAAGATGACTTTAAAATGTTGTTAATAATAGAGCGCTTTTCTTGTAAAAATTCGCAAAAGAAATTATATTAAGAAAGATTCGGACAATCGTAACTTACAACAAATTACGAAACTCTTCTTTCAACTATTATACGATATTTTATTTGAAATGCAAAGCAAATCGTTTTTCAAACTCGCGTTCGATTTCGTTGAGTAGGATGAATAGATTTATATAGAATTCTAAGGCACTTCACCATTGTCTCTCTACAAGTTATTAAAGTACGCATCCGAGTTCATCGTGCGAAAACTCGACTGAAGGACGAGGAATTTCCTATAGAAATGAGGTCACTGGTGACATGGAAAGACACATGCGACTTCAACTTCAAAGAAAAGTGCAAAGACAGGCGAGCGTGTACGTGAATACCCAGTGTCAAACGGAAGTAATCATCATAAAACTGGACTAGCAAACAAAAGAACTTGTTATCTTGAATTTGGTGAGCTTAATAAAGGCGCAATTTCGAAAAGATCATAGTGAAATTACTTTTGAAAAAAATAATAAAAGCTTATACAATTCACAGTAGCTTCGTAGTAGAGATATGTGAAAATAATACGTCAATATTCAAAGGTAGTATGAAGTTATTATATTTAAATTTCCAAGTAATTCCGTCGAAAGTCAAATCTGTAACAGAGAGAAAATTAAGCGAATGTTTAAATAAAGCGACGTAAATCTGAATCCAATGCCTTTTCAAATTCTGTCGATTCGAATTCTTATTTCAAAGTTAAAACAAAAAAACCGTTTTGTCTTCCCCTTTTTCGTCTTTACTCTCAAAGTCTTCAAGCTCGTTAATCCTCGAGTACAGAAAAAAAGCAGCGAGGAAGGCTTCGCGCGAAGAAAAACAGAGAAAAAAGAGAAAATTGTCCCTAATCAATTAAAGGCCAAAGTTTTTGGTGAATTGGGTGTCGGCGTTGCTACTTATGCTGATGAAATGGTGATTACGAATACGCTGTAATACGAATATTTAAACATTTTTCGAAAGTGCGAAAATCCTAGAAAATAGAAAATAGAAGAGACGAATTAAAAGTTTCGTCGTGAACACATATCGGCAATCAAAACTTTCCACAATAGGCAATCCAAACTCGCAGGTAGTAGTTGTTACCCTCGAGCCCGAGCACATAACAGTCGAACACCACAAAAGAAGTTTGCCGACTTGGACAAAGTTCGTCTCGATTCACCCTTAATTTTTTTCTTTCCTGCGTCGCTGAGAACTCGTCCTCCCATTATCAGGTTCCATTATCACGCTTTTAAAGACACGCGTCCGCTCGCTCGATCAGCTCGCTTGATAAGAAGCCCCTTGACATTGTCGTTGTCACTGAGACGTGATGTGCACGTGTGTCGTGCCTCCGCTTAAAACTGTTGAAGCTTAGAGAAAGCGAAACGCGTTATGGTAAAGAAGATGTCACCAAATCTTCGGGCGTTTAGGTTTGCAAATTATACGTTGACAAGAGCGTCCACTTAGTTCGATCATTTTCTTTCATTTCCGCTTATCTTTGGTCGCTTCTTAGTGTTTACGAGAAAAACACTCGATTAATATTCATCTCCGGTCAGATTTAAGCCATTTTTTAAGCTATTTTCACGTTTCACTCGACAGCGGTTGGATGAAAGACTTCCTTAAGAGAGAGCCGACATTTCTCATTCCATTTCTCATAAAGAAGACTTGTGTAAGAAAAGTAATCTTGGATATATTAAACGTTAGCGTGAAAACCTATAAAAGTACACGTTACCCATTTTTTTTTATTAATAGCAATATTATTTTTATCTTTTTTATTAGTTATTATTTTCAAATCATAAGAGGCTATAACTTTTTTAAACACTTGCGCTTTTTAAAACACTCTCTGAAAGATTCAGCAATAAAGATAAAGTTATAAGGAACGTTCCATTTTTTCTTTGAGTTGGAAAAATACGATTCGTGAACATCGCATTTAAAGTTGTAATCTTACGCGTAATTGCCGTTTACGAATAATCTAATAGTACTTTCCTAATCGACATCGAAAATGCATTTTTAAACAAGTTAGCGAAGATATTTCTTCGGAATCCCTTGAAGGAAGATATTTTTAACCACGTGCATCTGAGTTACGATGTAATAAATGTGCCGTAATTAAAAACCACTTTTTACGATGCGCTACTTAGCTCGGATACACGTTATTCTATATTTATTAGTTTTAAAGGAATCGCAAGAGAAGCAGTATTTACATGAAATACTTATAAAAACTTTATCCAATCTGTGAATGATATATTTGCTTGCCCATCGCGCGGAAATACTTCCAATAACGTTGCGGATTCTCTCCCATTCGTAAAATAGGTAAGGTTATCAATTACAACACTGTCGATTTAATTATAACGTGTTAACAATCAATAACAAGTTAAAACATTGATGTAGGCTATAATGAACGGATTGCAATTTGATTGCCGTATAATCAAAATTGCTTCTGAGCACAGACTATAAGATTTTTAATATATTCGATAAACTGTCTTACAATAAAGTAAATAAGCAATAGAGTAAACGTGTATGAAAACTATGTAAATGATGGTGTAGGTAGGCGAAATGTAGATGAGCTAAAAGAAAAAGAAACGAACAAAATAAAAGATTAAAATAAGTTCGTTCCTAACCAGATATTAATAAATATAACCATCGTTTCAAGCCGAAATATCATCGTGTATCTTAGAGGAATAAAAAATCTAAAAGTTAATTTTTAGCCGAAATGACACAGAAACGGAATTATGAATAATCCGTCATTATACGTGTACATATATGTATGTATACAAATATCAGAGGAAATACCGAAAATTAATATTTAAAATTAATATCGAAAAACTTATACATGCAGATATGAAAGTAGAAATATATCGATGAAGAATGTAAACGAGCCAAAAATGTATAAGGAAATACAAGTAGAATAAATACTCATAGGAAATGAATATAATAATAAACTTATAAATTAACGGCTTCGTTCAAGTATCGACAAGACAAAAAGGAGAAGATAATTATTGACCTACGGCCCATCGATAAGTAACGTGACCGACTCGAAAAAAAATACATCTATACAACCAACTGTATAGAGCAACGATGAAACCTTATCGTATTCATTGCATGTAATAAAAATAAATGTGCAAAACGATAAAGTGTTGGTCCGAAGAATACGACATTGATTATTAAACTGAAGTTTTTAACGTGCGATTCTATCCGACTAGCAAAATAACAATATCACCAATAATATCCGAAAATTGTTAATTCAAATGTTCCTCAACAAGAGTTCAAGAAAAAATGGCCATTTAAATGCAAAATCGTATGGAAGATAGAGAATCGTTACTTTTTACAATACTTTATTTATAAAATCTTTCATTGGTCTAAAACTTATGTACTGTTATTTAATTTAATTCGTCACTCGTTATTATTTACGTGACTTTAATCGAAATCTATTATAATGCATCTTCGTATATATACCCTAAACTTTTATAATTATTTCTCTGCCAATATAATTTCTTACGTACCAAAATAATATGTTACCTTTATTATTCATGCCTCGGTACAGTAGCTAAGTTATACACAATAGAAGGTTAAAAATCGTTGGAAACTACTACGACAGTTTTATATAATCAATAACCGCAATTTGTATGATTATATATTAAGAAATTCTTCACGAAATATTGATTATCTGTATTGCGAAAACCATATACCATTGAGTCTTCTACGTATCAAGTTACTTACCGACTGCATTATTGGCTTAGACCGAGTACTAATGTAATAAACATCAACTTTCATCTCATTGTGGCGATTATATTTCGAGCGATGAAAATTTCATTTCCGCAGTGCTATTAAGGTTGATAAATTCAACAACAGCAAAGATAGTTCGATCATCCTACGCTCACTATAAGTTCATTTAAAATATAGATACTGGAATTTACCAGTATATTAATTAAATATGATAAAAATGTTTATAATGATTTTATTGTAGCGCACGTCGGTTCCATTCGCTAAACGCAAGAGACATTTTGTGGTATATCATGAAGCCTTTATGGATTTCGCGATCTGCGAAAAAATAAACTCCACTAATTGCGGTAAGCAACTTCTTGTTGCATAAATTACACTTGTAATGAGTATACGTAAGATAGAAATTTTCATTTATCCGAACCGAGAAATGTGCTGCGACTTTAAGTCGTATTTCATTCGAGTTGAAATTTTACTTATTAAACAAAACAAATTATTTTACACAAAAATATTATCGACTTTTCGAAAGAAATCGTTTCTTATTTCCCTTTTCATCTGGTAGGCAAAAACGACATTACACTCTCGCCACTACGTAATGTATAATTACACGCAAATGATTTATTGTACAATTGTAAGCAAAATGTTAAACTACTTAAAACTTTGAGGCTATACTCGACTATAAAATCAGAATGACACTATTCTTAGACAAGCGATCCTCTTTAAGTGTCCCCTTAAGTTGTGAAAAAGTGCCGTAAAACCGTAAAAGTTGAAATATAGAGTTATAAGTCCTCTCTTGCTATCTTAATGAATTTTCATAAAATCTGTAGAAGCTCAACGTATTAGTCACGATAGATTCAACTAGAAATGTTCTTATGGTAATAACAGTTTTCATTTTCATTGCATTTTTTGAGATGTCGGTACTTAACGTGCACATTGCACATTTACATATTCCGATTGTAATATACTATATTTCAATGAAAAAGCAGCTGCACTTCTGAATGCGAAAAGTTCAACTCAAATTAGCTACACACAAACTGGATATTCGATATTAAAATCAGAAAGAGAAAAGTATGCGCACAGAAAATTTTGCTCGTTAAACAACTTGACTTTTTCACTTTCCGTTTTCCTAAAATAAAGCGGAAAACACCTAAGTGAATACAACAAGTCGATACCTATTTCTTGCATCGAATATCGAATACTTTTTCCACCTATTTACCCGAAGGACTTTCAAACTCCTCCCACTGAAAATCCTGATAAGAGCCTGAACCTCGAAGAACCTAGGCTCGGTACTTCTAAAGTAGCGTCAACCGCGATTACTCGCGGTCCATTGGAGCCCCGTTCGATCGCCCCAACCTCGGTAACGCAACCCTTTTTATTCGCCGATGAAGGGGAACGCGAATTCACCAAGAGGGGATATCGCGAGCGCACATACGCCCGACGCGACGGCGCGGCAGTTTATTACCTCCACCGGGAGGTAGGAAAACAGAGATTAGGCGACTCCTCTTTTCCTTTTTATCGGGCGCGCGCAAAGTCACGAGCTCTGAAATTCATCGGGTGCAAACGTGATTCGATTTATTCGCGACTGTGCGCCAGTCCCTTTTACCTCGCACCTAGAAATCTGGGTCACGTTTCTCCCTGTCCCCGTCGACTCGTGGAATCGCTTGCTGATCCTTTTCAAACCAAAAGAGATCCTTTTGTATCGATCCGATTTCGGAGTTTGGCTGGACTTTTATTGACGGCACGGGAGGTTTGCTTTTTAAGGCTCGACTGGTACGCGAAGTGCATCACTGATAGGGAGTAGCGAGATAGTGTGCACGTTATTTACATAAAGATGAGTTTCAGTGCCACGGCTTCCGTGGCACTGCGGAAGGACTGCGATCGGATTTTTCTTCATTAGTGATTCGAATTTTCGAAAGGCTGAAATCGAGGTAAAAAATTCGTAATCGTAAATAGGCTTTCGGTTAAACGAATGATGCTCAAATACGTGGGGAAACTGCGTTTAAAAAGAAAGAGCCTTGACGTTCGATTCCGGAGAAGAATAATGGCGCGACACTTTGATAGCGATTACTGATAAGAAAACCCGCGCATCTGGTTCACAATAAACATATCTCGTTTTCTCTTCAACTGCTCCCTACCCTCGTCTACCACAGAGAAAAGCTTACTTTTGATCAAATCTGAACGAAGTAAAGGTAAATAAGAGTGGATTTTAGATATTGAATTATGAATGTGGAGATCTAGTCATTCGTTCGAGTAATGAAACAACGATTCGGATTTTCAATCGTAGCTTGTAAGCCTCGCAAGTCAGATAAAAGTTTTATCCGAAACAAGGTAAAAGTGCCGAAGAAAGTCAAGCAAAGGCACACGAGTTTGGATTTTAATAAAAATTCAAACGGAACTTAAGTGTGGGAATTTATGAAATTTTCAATCCTTTCTTTCTCTGAATCGATTTGCGTTATCAAAAGAAGCAACGTTTCGAAGATTCCTGAGCTCAAAGATTTCCTGAAAACACGCTAGTCCTGTAATTTACATTATAATATCGTAATTTTCAGGAACAAACAAGCGCATCTTAAATTTTTTTAAATTTCTTGATTAAGAATTGTTAAATTACAATTACCTGGATAAACTTTTTTTTATGATTTTTCAATTGCACGTAACCCGCTTAACATAAAAATGGAAAACCTTCTGCTTTATTTTTAAAAGCTTGCCTCGCTATGAATGCACTTCCTCATTATGAAACTTTCAGACTGTGGATAAGTGATATTCAGTCCCCGTTTATGCTATTTCCTTCATCAAATCTCAACTGAAATATTACCAAAATTCAAAAACTTCAATCAGTTTTTCGCAGATCAGCAAGTAAAATTCTTCACTGGTAGCGCTTTCATCGCCAAAAAGTCAATCGATATCGCCAAGTTTTCACGCTTCCAATGTCGAACAAACACCTCGAATGTATTACGTTTCTCACGTGTCGCTCACGTTTAAAGGCAAACGAGGAATTTTTCGCATTTTCTCTATTCTTATAGAGAATTATAGGCACATGTCTGTGGAAAAACGTATGCGTGTGTGTGCGCGCCAAAGCTGCCCACAAAATCATCGCGAAAAAGTTGGATTATTTTCTACGCGTAACGAGGTAATTTCTTTTAGCACCCGCGAAGCATCTTGAAAAAAAGAAATGCAATTCTGCTCTTCTCATCGCTGCACAGACATGCACATCGATCTTCTCATTTCCACTTTCTTTCACACGCTCTCCGCCTATACAGTTATTTCCATAACTGTGATCATTGTACACAACAATTCGAGAAGAATTTCAAGCTAACGATTTAGAGCTCACAAAGTTTATGCAAATATTTGAATAGACGAAACCTTCAACGGCTTTTACACGTTATAAAATGACATTTTTGTAATTCGAGCATAATAAAATCGCGTAAAAGCAGTGGTTGGTTGGATGTTCTAAAATAGCTATTATTCGATGTAATAAAACTAAATAAAATTACACTTTACTATTTCGTAAAGAATTTCTAATTATAGACTTAAGAATAAATATTTTTCCTTTGTTTTTTTTTTCTCTCTAACTAAGTGCCTTAATCAGCAAATTCGTAAAACACTTCTTTCTTTTTACGGAATAAGTATAATAGTTCCGTGATATCGTGTTATATATCAATGTTAATACAATGCGCTTGATTTCAACAAATATTTACGTAATCGGGACTATTATTCAAAATATAAAATATATTATTGAAAAGCGTGCATATCGAAAGAAAGCAATTGTTCTTCTTTTACCCGTAACAACTCGATTCCCTGTCTCTGCTCAATTACAAATTCTTCTAATTATTATAGAAATTAGTAATATAATTACGCAGCAATTGTAATGTATACGTACGAAGGTATTATTTCTTTGGTATAGAATTCACGTCTAAAATTTCAAATTATGAATAATAGACGAAGACACTTGGAGTAAAAATACCATAACTAAGATCTTTAGAATTCTTTTACATACCAACTTATATACCAACGACAAAATACCTTGTTAATCTTTCCAGTAATCAGAATGACATAATTTAGTAACAGTTACTATAAAAGTGTTTGCTCGGCAAACATTTAAAAGATCGTTACGTGGATTTCACGCTCGTCTTATTACGTACAGCTTGTAACACGTGTATTTTTATTATTTTTACATTACGCATTTCATATTTATAGATAATCGGTTTCCTATTTAATAAAGTTCCCGGTTATTGCGTACTTTCAGTGATGCAATGCACTGTATTATAAAATTCTCACTGAAGGACTGTTTACTCGACTGTTCCAAACCTTATAACTTCACGAGTGAGACTTCAATCCTTAGCGTTTCTAAATTATTTTTCATTTTTTTATTATACATAATATAAAATCATCATTTTCATTAGATTACTATGTTGACGTAACAACATGTGCAAAATGAATCGGAACGATACCGAAGTCAAGATCACACTGTGGCAATAAATCAATCCGGCTAATTTCTAGTCAAAGTGTTCGGCTAATAATAATTAAGGTTCTATTTATGCAGCGGACTGAAATTAGGCCAATACCGGAATATTCCGAGCAATATCGGAACGACATTGAATTGCGGTCCCAGTGAAATTTCGCTTATCTCTTTGGATTTTTAAATTTGAAAGTTCTTCGAAGCGACGTTACTCCAAACACATTCTCACCTTCTGAAAATTCAAAATTGCTCGAGCGAGATTGTACGAACGAAAAGGAAAATAAAATCTCGAAAACGCAATTAATTCCTAAAATTAAGTTTTCAAGTTCGCGCGATTTCCGTAGAGGCGGTGAATTTTATCCAATTGAAACGAAATTAGAAATTAGTTTTTCAGTTCTATGAATAATTATGGGTAACTAATCTGCGCTAATAATGAAAGTATTTACTTTTCATTGAAACGGTCGAAAGTTTTCGAGACGTACGAAGATGTCATTGTATAAGTTGAAAAAGATTAAATTTGAACTTTATCGTAACGCCAATTGTTACTTTATTAAGCGATGAAAATGAAAAAAGATTCAAAGTCGTGCTATTTCCGCAAAAACCTTAATAAACGTCCAAGTGTGGAAAAAATGCTTAACCGTAGCAATGAAAAAATTAACCGTTCGAGTACAATACAATGCTAAATCTTGTTGATAAAAAAACTCTACTGGTCCCACCGATTCAGTCGTCGATCAAATAAAATATGTACATTATTCGATAAAGTCGTAGTATATTAAAGTGTAATCTAGCGCATCGCTATAGTCTATCGCTAAATAATTACTTAGAACTAATGTTGAATTCCATATCTCTTACAGAATACAAGCGCCAAAGTATAAAAGCCTTTGTACACAAATAGACTTTAAACTTAATATTTTCAATTAATTTATTATACGAATGCTGCGGTACATCCGAAGCTCAATTCTGTGTTTATATGCGATTAATGCACTTTTACAACAAGAAAACGTTCGTTTTAACTTAAAAAAAACTTAAGGTCAATTCTTTGGAAGATAATTATGCGCGCAAAGATTCCTAATCGTAATTAATTTTTTTTATCTTTCATTATTTATGTAATTTGAATCGCCTTCGTGTGGAAGACACCAAAACCCGAAAGAATGACTAAAGAAATTCGTTTTCTTTTTTCAATGAAATAATTAGTTGGAAAAACCAGTTGGAATGGATAGTGAAAAACTCGATTAGGACGTGCCTCCTCTCGAGCCATAATCTTATAAAATTCATCGTCAAGGGAATTTCACAATGTTAGAATTACGGTTATGGCATGGAATGAAACGTCCGCCATTAACGTATCCGAAAAAGTTTGAGAAAAAACTACACGCTTGCGATGTCTCTACGCTTCTTTCTAGTTTGAAATTCGAGAGATATAACGATGATCGCAACAAGCCTTTATGATTTCTAGCCGACTTAGATCGCTCGTCGAGTGATTCCGTCGACCATCGACGGAAAATTGCATTGTTTCAACTTTTGACACGTTGCGAAAGTTTCGCCGATTATAAAGTCGAGACTGCATTCGTACCTCGGAAATTGCAAAAGCTGAGTCGGTAAGCATTTCTCGACGCTTGGCGCATTCCACATAGAATACGAAAAATTTCTCAGACAGATTCTTGAACAGATTCTTCTACTTTTCGATAAGATCGATAGAAAGCGCCTTCAAATTGCCCATTTATCTCGAAAACGGTCGCTCAGTACGCGCTACACTCAACGTCGCATTTCCCTGGGGAAAAAGTGTGATTTCGGACTGAAATTGCGAGAAAAGCGAGGAGAAAACAAGCCAACTGAAACAAAAAATGGTCAACGTTCAAAAAATCTCCAATTCGAGAGCTGTGCGCAATAGTAATACTCATCGACGTTGTGGAGAAAGAGGCGTGCCATAAAAAATTTTGCAAAAACAACGAGCGACTGAAAGTAGTGTCGTATTTCCATGCGAAAGCTGGATTTCCCTTTAAAATCATCCACTCGTGGCTCAATTATCGCCTCTGTCTAATTAAAGTACGAAATAAGACAGGAGGATTAGTGATAACTACCGATGACTACCGAAAATATCGAATAGCGTCTCTAAAACGTTTGTTGTACGTATTTATGAATAATGAGTCAGAGATAACGCAACTGTCCAACGCGAATGAACTCGCGCAGACTTCCACAGCAATTTTTTATCTCTGTTTACTCGTTTCTCAATTTTTGTCCCTGACTCTCATAAGCATAACAAAAAGTTTGCTTGCTTAGAAGTTGTAAGAGCAAAAAATAAGCCACAACGGTGCAAATGAAAATATTTCCTCATTCACGTTCGCGTACAACTCTCTTAATCTGCGATATTAAAGTAAAAGGTGCTTTTATTCTTATCAGGCGCAATCGATAGATAAGGCCACATTAAATTCTAATAATAGCCTATGGAAGAATAACTTACGTTTTAGTAGCGCAATTTGTAACGGCACTCCAATGAACGAATGAAATATGAGAGGCAAAGTGTCAAACGAGCTTTTTACGATGTTGCGTGTATGCCTTTAACCAGTGTAATAACGAACGTCTTAAAAATCTTCATCGCGAGAAACGATAAAAACAATTACAAGTAATAGCTTCGGATGGAAAAAGTTAGATTCAAAAGACGGCTCTTGCTGGAACAAGTTTCTCGTTGCGAGATAATTATCGACGAGGCTCCTCATTACAAATTACAATGTCACGCTAATCGAGTGCAGCAACCACTTTGACTCAAGGTGTGTAACAGGTAGAGTAAAAGGTGAAATGCCCGGCTCTGCGAGCAATTGCGAACATTAATTCATAAAACCAATATTGGTTTTATGAAGACGCGATTGCGTCAGTTTCCAAATTTCCAATCGACAGCCGCGTCCCCGTGACGCGTTTGTGCGCCTCTCGCGCGAATCGCCAAAACGGGAAAAATTCCATTTTCGCGTGCTTAAAATGGCAGTGGAGCGAGAAGGACGGAACGAGCGACAGACGCAGAAAACGAACAGCGGCGCATCCCGCGTAAATCATCGAATCTCTTTGTGCGAGTGCGGAATTCGCTCGATGCGATGAAAAACAGAAGTGCGTTTTAGTGCAACGATCTTTTGCGTTCGCTCGGGAGTAGCCCGAAGGAAATCGCGTCCTCTGTCGTCAGGAGGATGGAGGATGTCTAGCGCTGCTCGGTAACGATGTCGATTTTAGAACTTATTGAATCGTTGTCCGAATGAGTTTCAAAATAATTTAGATGGCGGATCGTCTCGTTTTTATTATACTTTCTCCTTGTGGTGCACGTATTTTTCGTAGAACGAGTGGATTCTCGTATCTGAGCGACTTCCGACTTATTCGTCTCTCACGAGTTTCCGATAAAAAGGATATTTCGATTGATTGTCTCGTTGTTACTTTGCAACAAATGCAGATTATCGAATGTTGCAACGATGTATCTGCAAAAGTTTGGATATTTAAACTTGAGGAATTCGTTTGTAGGTAATAAACGACGAACGACCATTTTTTTTGATATTTTTTAAGGCGTTGCATGCGAATAATATTCGAAAATTCAAAAGGAAAAAGCGTTGCTAACAGAGGCAGTGTTTTCATAGAAGAAGTTTTGAGGAATTGAGATAAAATTATTTTCGTATTTTAGCGATACCCGAGGCTATTGATAAAAATAATCTATTCGAAATAATTCCATCACTTTATTTGAAGTCAAACGACATTATTGTTCATTGACAGCATTTTAATTATCTACTGGTTAATCCGATACCTGCTTTTTAAATATAATGAGTTTACGTATTTTTCATAAAATCTTTGTTTCTGTTGAAAATTCACTTTAAGCATTTCAAATACTTAAGTGGCACTTTGCATAACTGCAAATTACCTCTACTATTGTCTTGAATCGTATACTTTTGACAGTTAGATTGATATTGTGTAGTGAAAATTTTATCATAAAAACGTGTAATTGAACCAAAAATTTTCGATGAAAAAATATAGTTTATTTAAGTAAAAATATTTACAACTCTTGGTATCGTAAATTCAAAAACTATCGACGAGCAATCATACTTCTTGTTTTCCTTATCAGACTTACAATTTCGAAGAGTACAATGAACGTATAAAATATCACTTCTATCTTTGTAATAGTAAATTCCTTTTATTTTTCTACCAAATAAAAATCACGTATTTGAATGGATTCGTAATACTGAATCGTGCTTCTGGCATATACACGTGTTATTTACTTATAATGGATTGTAAGTAAAACGATTAAAAACTGTCACGCTCGTATTATTACACAAATCACCATAAAGATGCGTTTTCTTTGTTTAACTTTTTCGTTTCTGCATTTTCTCGATACTGTTTCCTTTCATTTGATTATGAAATTCAATCAAGTAAATCAACTATATTTCTGTCCGACCAACTCGTCCGTAAAAAAGTGTGATCATACAAAAAAATTATAAAGGGATTTTCGGTGAAGGTAATTTTTTAAATTAATTAACCCATGTTTTATATTTGTTTTAATTAAACATAAATATATACCAGTCACTGTTCGAATACTTGAGGAGATAATGACTTAATTCTTCCTTATCGCTATTTTATTGTTTTCAACGTAAAGTAATTAATATTCAAAATAATCACTCTATTTACTAGATGTCGATTTCAAGATTAAATCAATTATTGCGGATAATAAATAATTCCTTAATAAGGATGGTATACATAAATCGGCGACCATATAATCAATTACATAATTCTGAAATCTTCGTTGACAGCCCAAAATCGTTAATTAATCTCATATCAACATTATCTACTCTTGATAAAGTTGTTAATTTAATCTACGAAATTAATATGAGAAATTAAGTAAATAATCGTCTATCAGGTGCAATTGTTTCAACAACTACATACCGATTAGTGCCTTAATTTATGATATTCCTAGGGTTAAATTTTTACACCATAAATTTCTTTTACATGTAAGAGAAGACAATAGCTACTGTTCTTGTCTTATTTGAATTATGGTATCTATTGAGAAACTGGTCCTTGGAATTTATATAATTTAAACAAACACTGTACTCCAATTATTCGATCATTCATAGAATATTTAAAAACAAGGAAACGAATCGTTTTGTACATCTTTTTTGGCTCTTTTGGCAATTAATTTCGAATAAATAGAAAAAAAAAAACGTTAAAAATAACAACTGAAAATTTACTTTTTACTTTTACCAAAAATCAACCGAATATAAAATTGATTAACATTCTGTATTTATGATCTTAGCGATGAAAATTATAGCCATTCGATGGTTTTGCATTATTATCCCATTCGACTTTAATTGAGTAAACTTAATGAATTTTATAAGAATGAATCCTTTGCGTCCATTTAACCGAGGATTCTCTAATTATTCGCTCTTTTACAATTTTATCAGAAAATGAGAGGAACCAAACTAACCGTGAAATTGCATACATGATAAATTATACATTTATATATAATGTAATATGTACTGCTAAAGTTTATATACTCAAATTGAAAGTATTTTTTAAATGAACCAACAAATGAATGTTCTAAACAGAACAAAGAACTTATTTTTCCTTTGTCACCTTTACAAGTTAATTTCTTTTTCATTAAATTTAATTACATTATCCTACATTTGTATTATCCTCTACACTGCAGAAAATTAGTAAATTTGCTTTTTATTAATCTTGTAAAACTTGGTAATCTTTAAAAGATCAATTTGAAATTTCAAGAAAGTACCTGCAACGTATTCAATTAAAAAATTTTCCTACAAAATGTCAGCTAAACCAAGAAAGGATTATCATATTAACTTGAACGAAACAATTGAAGTAATTGCACATACGTAAATTACCAATTATATTATTTTAAATACAACGTTAAATTATGCACAATTTGTATATTCGAATAAGCTTAAGAACAAACGACTATCAACTAGCTAATCCATTGCTCTCGCACTTTATTCCTACGTTAATAAATTAATTGCGTATTTCAATAGAAATATCTATAATAGACGCAGTTTATCTACCTTAACGAGGTTAAAGAGTATATTCAAGAATACAGGTACAGTTTAAACGCGCATTAATTGACGTTATCGGCATCGTGAAAACGAAAGTACGCATACAGTAACGTAGCATTGATCTAAATGCAAGAAAGAAGCTGTAATCTATTTACCGGTATTTTTATTACATTTATTTTCATTACGTAATAAGCATTAGAAGGGCATATTTTCTAAGGATGAACACTAGAGCGAAAACTATTATATAGAATGATTTCTTAAAGTTCATCCAACCGTAGAACACTGCATAAGGTTCACAACCTTAACATTGTTACCGAATATACATTTCTGTACTACACCTGCAAAGGGCAGAAGTTGAGTGCGCATTCAATTGTAAATAATAACTCGAAAGGGCTGACACCTTCGAGTTATACAAATTTACTTTTTAAAGACACTGTACCTGAGCCTGAAAACCTGGACCGGACGAAAACGAAGGCTCGTAAAGAACGCTTATAGATCAATGGGTAAAGCGTGAAATATAAAACTTATATTTTTATGGACATTGGATATTTCTCCGCTTTCAACGCGATTCGTTCAGAGTTATTAAATTATGCTAATAGTTCGCTAGATATTTTTGAGATGTCGCAACGGTTGTTAACCACATTTAATATTCGTCGCGTAGGTAAGTCACTTTTTCTTGAAACGTCATTAGCCCGGGCACTTTTGCGTACAGCACTCCCACAAAAAGGCAATCAAGGAATTTTCCCCTCGGCCTCTGTCCTCGGGGTGATCCGAGCCCCCAACCCTTCGTAAAGCGCATTATCTCGTTATGTAAACGAGCGCGTAATTGTGCGCATTTAAGAGCAAAATATCGAAAAAAACGTTGATCTACAGGTGTGCCAAAGTGAAGTAGCGATGAAACTTTCGGAAATGCCCAGCGGTACGCAATAACTGCCGAAATATAGATCTCTTTCATACCAGTAAACTAACGAACTTGATATTTCCTTAATTAAGCCTTGATAATACAGTCTGGAGTATAATTTAGCCACTGGCAGCCGTACTCCTTAATTAACGTCTGCGCCATGACACGAGCGTCGGATCGAAAAGAGAATCGATTCGTAAACCGCGAGTAGCTGATGCAAATTAATATTTGCCTCTTTGAAAGCCGAGTACTTTTCGCAGCTCTCGAATCGAGTATCTGCTTACCAAGGCTATCACGTTTTTCAACAATATTTATAAGTCACGGCGACACTCTTGAAAGTATACTTTGTCGCACGCCCCCTGCCTTTTTATAAACCCATACATACAGATAGGCGACCAACTGCTCGAAATCGACGATCGTACTTCTCTCTCTCTCTCTCTCTCTCTCTCTCTCTCTCTCTTTCCCTCGTGCACGCGTGCTTTATTTCTTTGTTTATGAAAGGTAGGATTCAAATGCCTAGCGCAGGCGAAGAGCGTCATAGAGATAAATTCGGTTATTTATGCGCGCATGTGCACAAATAATGCGCTGACAATGTCGCTTTGATGGCTTGGCGCAGTTCAGATCTCGACCCCTTTATATTATAATGAATTCTAATAATTGCTGGGAATATTATTCAATATATGTGCAGCTAGCGTTTCTGGTTGTTCGTTCCTTTCTTAGCGTTGGCTAATTAAATACGTTGGCTCTCTCCGTCATTTCCTTATTAACGGTATTGATCACTTAATTAACAGTGCACTCGATAATATCGTGAACGTTCAGTGTTAAATACACCTTTACAGCAAATACTTTGTATTTCGAAGATTTAGAAACAACAATTAAAACAAGTGAAACACTTTAATTTGGCGAAAGTAATAATTCGAGCGAAATGGAAATGATATCATTATTTGATAAATAGTTTGAAACTTGACGATATCCTCTCTTATTTCATAAGCGATTGCAATCATGAGTAACGGATATATTTCGAGACATTATCTTTTAAAAACAAAACATTTCAATTTGTTGAATTGAAAATACTAACATACTAATTTAGCTTCAGTCCTCCTGGAGTCTTTCCATTAATCACGTTATAACGTACACAAAATTATCACCCTCGATTACGAAATACATTTTATTTTTTATTTATGTCAACTGTCTTATCCTTTTATATTACACTATAGTGTAATATAAAAGATAATTCTTTCCAACCAAGAACTGTATCGCAAAATTTTGAAACCTCATCTCCGGTTATATGGCTTTTCGAAGAAAATTGCTTGCGCATTACGAGCTCAATGGGTATCAAATCTTTTTCGTCAATTTGCGTCTATATTTTAATTTTACTTTATTTCTGGTTCTAAATCCGTACGCTTATGTGGAATGCATGTACATGTTATACGCAAACAGTACTAGTCATGCATAAAAGATAGAGAGCTAGATGAGCAATATTCGAATAGATATATAAATCGGAGAAGTGGAAGTACAGAGATAAATCTGCAAAGGTATGAATGTACGTAGGTACATTGGAGGAACTGTTCTCGATACAAGATACCAAACTTAGAAACACACACACGGACAGAGTTCATAGATAGATACGTCCTTGACTCGTTTAGATCTCAATATGATTTTACGGTTGATTGTACTTTTTAATTAGAGCTTGTACATTCATTTTGTTAACTTAAAAACTGCATCCACCATGAGTTGAAAAATACTTTTTCTTTTGCGACTTCATTTGCGACGATGCACTCGCTTTAAAAGCTGAGCTTAGAATATCTCGACTTTGCGTTAATTTTAGTTTTTAACAAATTGGAACGTTTTTTTTTTTTTTTTTTTTTAAACGTTAAAATTATCTCTGCGTATCTGTGAAATTGAGTTCGATAACATATGAAATAAATAGGTAAAATATCACGTAAATCAATTATTCCGCGGTGATTTATTAATCGTTGATTATGCTTGGAATTTGATTAATTGAACTTTGCGCATAATCGATAAATTATGCGAGTATACAAATTAACTACTCGTTTATCTGGCACTTCTCGTGAAAAATCACTACTACTCATTATACAACGATTGCATATAAACTAGACGTAATAGATCGTACCAGTAAAATAAATTGTACTAAAAGCAATAGTTTAAGGGCGAAGGCCTTAACTAGAAGTTACGCAACGATAAATAATCCTATAAAAAGCTAATAAAATCCAAAATGGTAGTATAAAATTTTGATCGATAGTGTTTAAATAAGAACTCGAATCACTAATCGAATCACTAATCGAATATATAACTTTCAATGCACTACATGCACGTACATATATAGCGTCACTGGGTACGCGTGTGTGGGTGCGCGTGGCAGTGGTCGTAATTTTGAAACTTTCGATAGACTTTTAAAAGAATAATGTTACTTCTTGGCAATGGAGTACATTAAGCCATTTATACTTGTAATATTCTTGATTTATCTGACTAATTTAGTAACTATCGTTATCTTTCGTGACATTTTTATTTTAAATAAATCTAAAACCTGAAAAGATGTTTCTCCGTATAACTTGACGTTTCTTATGAGTGTAAAACATAAAAAACAAGTCATCCATTCACGGGAGGGAACGTTTTGTAAGATAAGCGGATTCGTCATTGGAGGAGAAAAGTACGTTCTCGAGTAGAAAATAAAAGCCTTCGTAACTTTGCCAGTAAATTTCATTGCTCATCCTTTGTACAAAGGGGTCACTATTCTTTAGCGCACATTTTTCTGCTCATTTAAAGTAAATTTAAATTTCGTAATTTACAATTACCAAGTGCGTAAAAATTTTTGAATGAAATAACAAATTACTCGCTTTACTATAAATGAGATCGTCGATACACTATACGTTACAGCTTTAGCAGTAAAACATTTTACTGCATCCGTTTGTATGAGAACGCGCTTCTTCGTACGACTTCGAGGACATTACTTTGAGAAATCTGCCATCGAACTAAACAATGACGCGCAAGTACCGAAACGTACTGTATATCGGGAGGCTACCGATATAATTCTCTTTCGTTATAAAAAAATCAACCAGCTGACAAACATTTAATTATATTCCGTTAAAAGAGGTAAAAACTTGACCCACTTATCTAATGCGAACATCAGCCAGTTCAATATAATTATGTATAGTGAAAACTGTCACCGCTGAATTCGTTGCGAAAATTTAACCATGAAAAAACGAGAACATCATATTGTCATGCCGTTATTTAATGCATATCAAAACTAACCTACATTCGGATTTTAATCCTTACGAGCACGCATTCTTTTAATTCCCTAGGAAATGAGAAATAAATCTGATAATGGTACTGAGTCTGGTGACAAATTTAATATAATTGCAACGCTAGATCTAATTTTCCTATTAAATGAAAATTCTAAAATTTGACATGGTAATGTATTCGACTTTGAAATAATTGGTGCACGCGAATTGGGACGTACAATTGAGTGTTTTTTCAGCGTGTATCGAAGCCAAACATCGTTTATTAGTCATCCGCGTGAAAAGTAAGCGAAAAGTTCAGTTTTTCAGTTATATTTCCACCGCGAAGATGTTTCTCAACCAATTGACATATGTTTGAATACAGTGGTGTAACATGTCAATGGTAATTATCCGAGTACTAGTCGCGTGTTCTAGTTAAAAAGACGACGTTGGAAAATATTGTAAAAAAATCTCGTATATTAACACCGATCAAAGTAAAAATATCTCTCTCTCTCTCTCTCTCTCTCTCTCTCTCACTCTCACTCTCACTCTCACTGGGAAAGCCACCGAGAAAACTTTCAAGAGAGACGAAACGTACACAATGGGTAATACGAGGCTGTGGATCGATGACGCGCGCGCGCCTACGCGTGCGTGTGTGTATACAAGAAGTGATGCGCGCGCCCGTTGACTGATAAGGCGCGGCTTCCCCCTTCAAACGTACGTGTGTGTGCTGCGGGCAAAAAGAAGAAAGCGAGAAAAAAGAGTGAGAGTGTGAGAGAGAGAGAGAGAGAGAGAGAGAGAGAGAGAGAGATAGAGAGAGAGAGAGTTGTGCCACCAAGGCTCGAAATAACTCGCGAACGAAGCATGTACGATAAAAGGCTTCCTCCCAAATTAATGCGGACTCCGGAGGTGAAACCTGCCTCTTCCGCCCCCACCCCCTCACTGCAACGCGCCCGCGTTTCTCTTCTTCTATTTTATTGCCGATGACCCACTGAAATTGCAAATTTGTGGTCCGCATACTATCTTGTTTATACAGGCGCTTTGAATAATTGCACCTTCGGTATTCTCCGGTGAGAAAATTTCATCCTCCCGGAGTTGTACATAACGTCGGGATGACTTTTTAACATTCGACAAGGGCGAATTTTAAGTCGATCGACAGATGCGGATGATAATCGAAGCGACAACTTTATTCTAGAGCATTTTAGATGATCTCCTTGATAAGAAAGAAAAAAAAAAAAAAAAGTGGAAATGGAACAGAAGTTCATTCGTTCGCGGAATTTAGGGAGAATTTTAGGGAGAATTTTAGGGAGAAAAGGCGCAATAGGCAAACGAAGCTTTCAACGCTTATTTTGCATACGCATTCGGTGTACGATTACTCCATCAAATACTCGTTATTTATTCGAATAAAATAATTAGTCTGGCGGATTCGGATCAGGGAGTTCATGTTTGAGTTTATGTGGAAAAAGTCTGATAATGTCGAGAAATGTTACGAACATATTTTATTACGTTCGTGACATATATTAGTACATTCCGTCGTTCGCTATCTCGTTTAAGCCGTACTGAAAGCAATAGAACGCCGATAATTTGAAGCTTATGTAGACCGAAACTTAAGAATGTTCCTAATTAATAGTAAATTCCTTCTCAAAATGATTGATCGGATTCCAGAAGGAACTGCAATGTAATATCACTCGATGTGAAAGAGCAAGAACTTGACCTCGATTTTTTATAGCATACCTTGATGATTGAGTGTTCAATCTACGTAGGGGTGACTTTTTCCCTCCAATCAAAAACTGACGTACTTTGTCGAAAAAGTTAAGAATTTTGAAGGATGTAATGCCATGGGCGCAAGAAAATTCTTAATATCCTCGACAAATGCGTGAATATTTTATTAAATTATTTTTCCAGACTAATTGCCCATTCATTTTCAAATAAGAGTCCACATTCAAAACAATCTATCGTCACTTATAGCGACATTTTGTATATAATGAAAAAAGCAGTTTTAACGAATCACCTTTGCACTTTTGATTATTAAACACAAATGCCATAAAAGTTATAATATTAATTTGCGAATACTTGTACTTTTTTTAAGTATGAAATTGTAGGTGCCGAGCAAATGAAACAAACGGACGGAATATGTACTGCATCGTACAGTATTTTTCTGCATTCTTCTAGTAAATGCAAGTGCTGGTCTAGCGAGTGTTCTAGTCGTTGTGCTACACGTAGTATAAATAACAAAGATATTCACTCGCCAAGACATTGTCAATGCTAACTCTAGGTAAAAGCTCTAAGTAAAAGCTCCAGCTCCTCCTAAATGAGATAATCCGTTGCGCCCTGAGGCAATTGGCAATTTAATTGATGCGATTGATGGGCAATCAGCAATAACGAGGCAAGAGACGGAAAAGTTTATTTTGAGAAAATCGATTACGGAACATCGGGTTCGTAGAAATTAATGCATTATTATTTTAGCTCGAATTAAATAATAAGGCTTCGGTTGCTTCCGTCATTATTGTCACTCCGATATTTTTAACGCTGTGGCATCCAGAAAAGAAGGCATCGATCCGTCGGAAACAGTTCATACCGTTACAACGCACAGGAGACATACTCCAATAAATTAACATTGATCGATGATTAAAAATTCGAAGCTGCTAAATCGTGCATCGTCTTTAAAAATTCTATTTTTCTCTAAAAAATTTTGCATTATACAACGTCGTATCTTGTGCTATTATATGAATTTATATAAACGCATAAGCCATTTTACGATGAAAAGCTTAGACTTTTCCGAGCAATTGTGAAATGCTTATTAAAAAAGATTTTCGAAAAAGAAGAGAAAAACGAATTTTCAAATAGATCAGTGACGTTTATATGAATAGCAAATTGTTGAATTTGAAACCGATTTCTCAAGATACAGTTGAAATTGAATTATACTTTTTCCTTGTAATCACGAAACTGCAGAATTGATTCAAATAGTTCTAATTAAAAGAAAATATTGATTGGCCTAACTAAAACATGAATGATCCTTCATATTGCGAGGTCCTACCATTGTTTCTAATTCAAAACAGACATAATGCTTTATCAAACATACCGAGGAAAGAAGATAATTAAAGCTTATTTCGTTGCATTTGCGTACGTTTACGGTGCAGTTTAAGAGTTACTTCAAAAGCTCGTAATATTATATCTTTTTACTGCAGACGACCAAAACATATTCACTTAGTATAAAAATCGGAGGATAGAAAAATACAAATGCAGCGAAGTTGTTAAAAGTACTATTACTAGTTTTTCCTAAGACATATGATATATTTTTACATTAATCTATCGAATATGTATAAGTAAATGTTAATAATATAAACATTTGTATGGGCATCTACATCTGCATTAAAATGAAGAGAAAGAAATGAACTAAGTTAAGAAATATTATTATCTCACATGATTATATCATTTAAACCTAATTTTTAAGTTAAATTGAAGGCTACGACCTAATTCTTACAAAATTGCTAAAGCTTGTGATACGTATATATATATATATATATATATCAAAAAAAAATCGAGCGGACTTAAAAATAAATAATTCATATAATTTAAAAATTTATTAAAAATATCTTACTCGACAATTTACTATTACAATTAGAATTTTATAAAAAGCACCAAAACAATTAAATATTTATTGGTTTTGTTTCGAATGATATTACCATATCATTCGAATGGATTTTTATTTCAGTAAAAGCGCCATGAAATTCAAATTTTGAAGTATTAAATTCATGATAAAGGTAAAGAATAGACTTATAAGCAGAAACATTGAAATTTTAAGCAACCATTTTGCTTACACTCAATTATTTATTTTAAAACATTATTATAGCAACATTCTGCTAATGTAGCACTATCATAATTAGTTAAAAATATTATTATTAAACAAGTCATCAAATCTAAACTCAAAATGAGTAAATAATTTCTTGTAAATATTTAATATAGATAGCAATAGAAACAGTTAATATTATGGAAATTCGAAAATTTCAGTTTATATTAAAGTTTTAAAATTTACTTATTTACGAATTTAAAAATATATTATACGATAATATAGTGTTCTCGTTATTCATAGCGAGGAATCCAATTGTTAAGATCTAGTTTTCCATAATATCATTCTTTTTGCAGTAGAACTTCAAAGTAAAAAAGAATTAATTTTAAATACCGTTCTCGTTTAAACAATTTAATATATATATATATCTAAAGATATATTGTTTTGAGATAAGAAATTCTTGAAACTATTGTTCGTTATTATCGTATTCTCGTTAGATTTAGTTTTAATAGTTTTAGTTAAATTTTATTAATAAACTGTCGATAATTGGAAGTTCTGCTCTATAATCCATAGAAACGTTGAAAAGGCGATTTTCAAAATTCCAATAAATTGCAAAGAAAATATCAATCAAAAGATGATATTTCCCGGCACACACACGCATTTAAAGAATTTACAGAACGCCGAACACGTATTGACAATGTTACATAAAAAAATCTTCTTACCATCGGAAAGATTCCCTTATTAGAAGGAAAGGCCATCCGTAAAATTATCCTTAATAAAAAGGCTCTTGTTTTCAGAACTTAACCAACTCTTAATTGCCTGCGTGACTTCGCCTTCACTTGTACTGCAAGTTGCACTCGAATTCTGCATGACAATTATTTGTAAACTGTAGTTAATTAATTGAACAGAACTTAAGAATTTGTTTTTAATTAAATGCTTCTTAATTGCCTGGTTTATAACCGTTCCTGTGTTACGCTTTTTCTTTATAAAGCCACATGTTTATAAATTAAAGATTGTTTTATTTCTTTGATTTTTTGGTTGATTGCTTTTTATTCTGTTATTCATATAATAAAGCTGGTTATAAAGAAATATTTTCCAAATCAGTTAACAAACAATTTATAGTACCGTGCACATTTAATGTAAAAACGTTCATTTGTATATTAAAGTAATGCATACGTACATTTAAGCAAAATTAAAGCTTCAAATACATAAAGATTCTCGATAAATAAGTTACGTGCATACTATTCAGTTTACCACATTTGGGTATAAATCAGGATATCGTCTTTAAAAATTACGAATAAAATATATTTTTCTGTTAGTATACGTGAAAAGGATGCCGAAGATGAACTCCAGAATGATATAATAAATCAATTTTTTTTAATATATAATATGAATTTTCAACTCCACATCCGTTTTTAAAGCAAATATTTTAGAACGTATCAATCAAATTTAAAACGTTTTTGCCTGGATTCTTCGACATTTTTTTCTTACTAAGTAAATATATTTTTAATTCAAGCATTCATTACCTATTAACGCGTTATTTAATTAAAATTAAACCGACTACCAGACTTTAAAAGGTTACTGGCACGATTATACTCTAAAAGTCAAAGATTTTATGCAAATATGCATTATGAAGAAGCTCAGATTTAACGAGTACTTTATGATATATTATTAGAAATCCGATTAACTACTTGTAGTAAATAACTTCTATTGGCATACTTTTTTATTATGTTATGATAAATTTATAATTAAGTCAGTGTTAACCTATTAATTAACTTATTCGCCAAACATGTTACAACATATTTCTTTAAAATAAATAAATAAACCAAAAAAAGAAAATCAGAATGGGGTGCGTCACGACGACGACATATTTTAATTTTAAAATAAATACTTAGCTTAGCGTCAAGTGTTTGTAGTAAATTTGCTTTGTATTTTTTAAGTTTAAAGATCATCGGTAACAATTTATTGCCGTAGTATCTGTTACGTATCTACCGTATCCGTTACAATAAATTCATTGAAAATAATAATATCGTTACACCTGGTGAAGCAAATTAGAGGTAAATTATATTATCAAATTTATCCTGCTATTGCAAAATTTCATCTTCGAAAATATTTTATAGTAATTAATTAACGCAGTAACTTATATGATATGTCCGCATTACATTTCTACGTAAGCTTCAATGTAAGAAAATAAACGTATGCAAGTGGAATTTGTTCCTTGTATATATATATACATACATACACGCATTATCAAATATTCTTGTCCGTCATGAAAACTTAAGTATGTAGTATTATTTTTATAGCATTTCGAATTGATCGTGTCATTATCGTCTCAAAAAAATAAAAATAAAAAAAAAAAAAACTACACAGTAGTTATATAATTCCAATGTCTCGCGTTTTCAGTGCTCCGTAGCTTGTTTCAAGTATAAGAAGATAATAAGAAAAATCATTCATACCTCTCATTTCATACCTAACAATGAATAAAAATAGCAAGTTATAGATTGCAGAAGGGATACAATTTCAGATTTTTAAGATAAATATCTTTGTCGGTTTATGAGATCTACTTAATAAAACGTAGTTGACTGATATAAAGATATTGACGTAGGCATTCGAAAATTTCTTCACGTGAAAAAAATAGTTTGATAACGTCTAAGAGTTTTATCTCGATAACTAGACATATTTATTTATTTATTGTTTCTTAAATTCATTCGATACATTCGATACATTTATTGAATTGTAGCTTCAAAGTCAAGCACGAGGAAAAAATGACATGGCGAATCTAGTTCGAAAACATGTTTACGTGAAATTAATTTCGATCCTTAATTCAAAATACTAAATAATTAAAAAATCGTAATCATAAAACCAAACTGTTATAAACGTCAGAGCTATTTTTCACGAGTTACTTACGAATAAAAGCAAGCATATTGGAAAAACTCACATCGACGTGTTTGCTTAACAAATAAACTGAATTCCAAATTTTCTTGAATTATTTGAAAGTGAAATAATTGACGAAATTAAAGGGAATTATAGGTAATCTGAATTTCTTGCAGAGTCACAAGTACGAACTAAAAACTCGTTTATCTTGTTTATCTTAAATCTGCTTATTATCATATCTCAAGGATTTATAACAGAGTGTAGATCCGTCTTGTAAAGTCGAAAGTACGCGAATGCATGTAAGATTTTAATATAAAAAATGAAACTCGGGAAAGTACAACGTTCGGAAGTATTTTAAAGCTGCATTCTCCATTTATCCACCAATTACCTTTTCTGTAATAATCACGATGATAATCAGTACGTCAAAATTCAATTGATACGTTAGACTTGCGTCTTGATACCTCTATTATTATTATTTTTCTTTTATTCACAAATAAGTATTGCCGGTGGCTCGCTTTGACACTCACTCGCAATACGATTCTTCCAGTGATATTATTTTCGGTAGCATTATATGACGAGATTTACTCAAGAGTCGACCCATACACATAACTACAATAAATCACTGCCTAATCTAGATTTTATCTGCAAGAATAAGTAGAATAAGTATTTACCTCTGGCATTTCTTACAGTTTATTTTATCTAACATTAGAAAATTGAGATTATTAAAATGATAGAAATCAGTTTTTCTATTCTTGATCCTCATCGGCAGCCTGTGAGCTTGAATGTGATATTTTCATAGCGGTTGAACGATACAACACATGCGTCGATAACGGGAAAATATAAAATTTATCCCGAGAGGCAATCAAACATAACCTACATACGTATAACGAACTTTCTTTAAACGTATTTCATATTCGGTCTCTTTATTTATTTCGTATTGTTGCGTGATAAATATAACTATAATTATTAACTATAATAATCCGCCTTATTGTAAGGCAATCCAAATTAAAATGTTTTATATCAATTTACATGTTATTTGCAGAGTTTCTTACTGCCTGAACTAGATTTTGATGTCGTTATGCGTACAGTTATTATCGCGTTTCTCGAGTGCAAAAATGTGAAGAAGAAGAAAAAAACAATATATACATATATACATATATATATACATATATATATGTATATGTGTGTGTGTGTGTATATATATGTATGTATATATATATGTATATATGTATATTAATGAGTAAAATATAATAGTACACCTTGGCGGTATATTATGTAAAGATTATAAGTACTTAAATGGTATCTGCAGGCACGATCAGTGATCGGTAATTATAATCGGTAAGGAGCAATATACGCTTTGACATATTCCAACAATTTTTCCTTAAAATTCACCGCACCGTTGTTAAATTCTTTCAAACGAAATATTCAGACGAAATATTTTTCACGCAGTCGCGAACTGAACCGATTACGTAAGAATAAAAACATTCGCATTAAAAATCAATAAAACCCATTTTGTATTAGAAATTTCCTTTCCAGAATTAATATTTTTAAAAGATGAATTCATAATTAGCTTCTTAATTTAAGAAGTAATCCGATTGACAAGCTTAAGTAGTTCGGATAATGCATAGAAAGTTGTCTTCTTTTAATCCAAGGCCTTGATTACAATCTCAAATTTGTTCACAAATTAATTTCAATATTTTACATCCGAAAGTTGCTTAAGCGAATGAGCAAAATTCTCCTTAAAAATTGCACTTCTAAATATTCTAAATCTAAAATTGCAACGTATTAAGTCGTCAATATTGAAATATTTTAATCCTTGAACAGAGATCCGAGGATCTCTGTTTCTTTTACACGTGAAAGAAAATGACAATAAAGTAATTATCAAAATGCCGTTACTTTATGCTGCTGAAACAGACGAGTTACAGATGCGCACAAGGTTGCGCAATAACGCTCAAACTTGCTGACACAATAATCATTGCTTGATAGTCAAGCACTTCTTATTAAGTTCAGTTAATACACATAGTTCCAACTAAAATCTGCCTGATTTCCTTGGGCATTTTACGCAATGTTTTATAAAGAATATTTCACTGATGTAATTAATGTTAAAGTGCGTAAACGAGTAATTCATGAACAATGATGTAGTATAATTTTCTTTAAAATTGAAGAATATACGTGAAGAAACCGTGGAGTATTTTCACAAATACTCAATGGAAATACCACTGGAAACACGCATTAGTCTTGTAAAAAACCATGGGATTTTTAGAAAAAATTAAATTAATTTTATCTGCTCTTACAGTTCGGATCGTTTCCAGATGAATTCATGACTTCCGAATAACAAAATACGATTATTAATAAAAACGAAAGGTAAACTTCGAATAATGGATAATAACTGGATTTTGCAAAATTAACTTTATTACAAAAGAATGATACCCCGCAACATTAGATTCTTGATAGGAAATAATATACTCCGACGTTCTTGTGCAAAACGTACAAATTATCATTCGGTACTTTTTCGTATTTTTCACGACGTATCGCTCGGTCTTTTTAATGACGTAACTAAGTAACGGCTACTCCTAAAAACTTTTGGATTCGTCGTTACGAAGTCACCTTGATTATTATTTTAAAAGGTTGCTTTTATGGGTAATTTTGCTGTTTTTATAAGTCATTTAAATGTTACTTTGCACATAATTTGTTACATTACTGTTTCCTTTATACTTTGATCGTTTAGTTAAAAATGGCTTGGCATTATTATCCACGCTTATTACTTAAAACAAGTGATGTACTTAGACTGCAATTGCTGCAATTATAAGGATATAATGTTGCGATACGTTATTAATACGTATTCGAACAGTTTATCGCGTCAATGAATTTCTTTTTCTATTTATCATCAATGAACGCTTGCTAAAAAATTAAAATTTACTTTTACAACATTTCTCCCGAATCCTTATTTACGCACAGTTTTATGCAATTTATGGTATTGATTAGCCTTGTTTTACGAAGAAAAACTATAGAAATGTAAGCAGCTTTAAGAGTCAAGAGTCGTCAGTATTTGAAGGATAACTTTTTTAGGACAAATTACTACCAACTAAAAATAGAACAAATAAACAGTTTAATTAACCGATCTTAACAACGAAGAGTCGCGCGGATCGGACAAATTTTAGTATACAACTGAGATTCTGAACGCGTATCCATGATCCACATTGAACTCTTGGCATTATTACGCGTTCAGAAAATGCTTGTGCAATCGTAAAGTTTCTTAATACAAGCAATTTGCTAGGCAATTTATTCGAGAAAGAACGATATTGAAAAATGGTCCCGAGTGACCATTGCAAATCATGTTCAATTGCAAATCCTCCTTTTCATAGGATGAGGCTGTATTTTAAATGCGGTCTCTCGATCGTTACACCAAATCCGAATAATTTCGAATGCCATGGAGGTTCGCGAGGTTCGCCAGTGCAAAACGTTCTCGTTTGCACAAAACGGAAAATCTCGAGGGGTTGACGTTACAATGTGCCGCGTCCCATGAGAGTCGGGCTTAGCTTTGGACTGACGACTGGCTGGCCTGAAAAGCCAGATTTTCCACGCGACGAGATGAAGCACGTGGTTACAGATAAGAATGGGAGGGGAAAAACACGAGGACACGACGTCGCGAGAGAAAAACGCAAGCTGAAAGAGCGTCGGAAGAAGGAAAATTGAGCGACTGCCACATTTCGCGCGCGCAAGAGAGAGAGAGAGAGAGAGAGAGAGAGAGATGCACGATGGCCTGGATATATCTGCTAATAATAGTTTCGAGATTACGAAAGATATTCGTGAGTACGCTGTGAGTAGCGATGACGTCGACGATTATGAAATGATGCAACGGAGTAACGCTTCTCTCTCTCTCTCTCTCTCTCTCTCTCTTTCTCGTTTCTTTAGCCGTTTTCTCCCTGTACGCGAAGGCCTGCAGGTCCTGCAGGTGTCGACGGACGTCAGCATTTTTGAATCGAGCACCTTTGCATCCCCAGAATCTTGTTTCGGCATCTCCTCGGTGTGCCGCGATGGAATTCTCTCGTCGACAGATATCGCTCATGATCAAAGAAAATAAACTGATTTCCGTCTTTGTTTCGGCACACTTGTAAAAAAGAAGGGGAATACAAAATTGCTTTAATCATGTATATGAATTACCTGCCATGAAAATCCTGACTCTTGGACGCAATGTTTGTATACAACCGATGAAAAAGAGCTGCTGCGCGACGCAGTTTCATTAAGAGTTAATCAACGTAATTTATTAAGAATTCAGTTAAAATAAGTTACACGTTTTCATGTTAATTTCAGTGCTTTCGCCCGATGCGATAGGATACGCACTTTAAACAATTTTATCGCGTTAAACTTTAAGACACACTTTTCTTTGAATCATGTATACGTAGTTTGGATCGTTGGAACGCAATGAAAAGCTATTTGAAATGCTTTTATCCCTGATGCCTGAATTTATCTTCATCCTAGTTATTTTCTTTTGACGTTCGTACTTGTGCATGTCGTATAATCCCCGTACTTTTTAATTATAAATATCGAAGAAAGGAAGCATCTTGAAAAGGAAAAAGTATCTGCGTTAGGTCCCAACAATGCAACAGTGCACGAATACAATACACTTTACTCGATGAATAATTTTGAAGTGCCGTCCAACGGTAATAGTATGGTACCTTAAACTATCGATTAATCTTTTGTTCTTTAAAGTAAAACATAATTTACTAGCAACAAGTTTGCCTTTCGGTCTGAATTCTTAAATATATCGCTGGTGCGCGGTGAATGAAATAAATTACTAATGACTTTTTAACATTGATAAGTTAATTTGCGTTTATTGTCATATTTACAAAAGTATATTGGTACAATTACATTGAAAGCCAATAAAGTACGTGTTGTATCTTTATAAAACTAAAACGTTGTTTGGATTAAACGTATGTAATACTGCTTAGCATCGATCTTTTCTTTACAAGCAATTGCACGTTATTTGGATATTCATCAGGAATCAAAGTGAAAATTCCTATCGTATTATTAATGATGTTGAAAAGATTTCATAGACGAATGTGCCATTCGTCGGGCGAAAAAATACAATATCGTACAAAAATCAAAGTGATTGCGCCAAATTGATGTGTGTAAACAATTAAAAAGAAAAATAAATTGGAAAGGAAAAAAGTAACTACAAGACTCACGATCGTGGCGATGTAAAACCAAATAACATAAAACTGCACTAAGCAATTTGGGTTTTCCATGATGAAACGAAAATAATAAAAACAATATTTGTACACTTATTTTTTATCATATATTTCTGCCTCTTTTGTTATCATTAGTTAAATATCGTTTAACATCATTCTATATACAATGATTAATTATTCCTCCGTTACAGACTAGTACAAAATGAACAAAGTTCGATACGATATATATATAAAGGTCGAACGGAAAAAACGCGGAAAACCCAATTCGTCTTTTTTCGCTCTCCAATCTTCGACGACGCTAAATACATGATAAATAAAAAACAATATAACAATAGAATCGAAGTAATATACACATGTATATGAAAGAGCGAGGGAACAAAAAAATGTCGAAAAAATAACAGCGCACAGGAGTTAATTGAACGAGTCCAGACGCTCAAAAGTTTGTATTCGCATTTGTGTGTGAGGCTCCCTCCATCTGCGTGGGTGTGGGTGTGGGTGTGTGGTGTGTGCGCGCGCGCATACGTGTAAACGTGGGCGCGAAAATAAACCCTCGCAAAATAGAAGCTCGAGCCCGACGTAGCTCTCTCCCTTTTTTCAGATGCGAAAAACTCTAAAATTAAACATCTCTCGATCGTACTCTCGCTCTCTCCATCGTGTATTCCTATTTGTCTTTTCACTTTTATTTATACGACGTGCACACATAGGCGTACATTTCCAGCTTCGACGTGCTTGTAAAATTCTTTTCCGCTCGTCACCCGCAGCATATCGTTATCTATCTTTTCTTCTGTTCTTCGATTGCCTCTTGTGCTTAATCGTATTTTGAAAAGCGACGAAAGAAAAGTAAGGGGAAAAAAAGTCGAACGGGACTCGATTAAAATGACGCAAGAAATAAAAGGACGCGCGCGCACTTTATTTGATATCGCATAAAGTTAGACCGATCGCTCAAAAATAAAAAAAATCTTTAACGCGTGCTTTTCGTCTTTTCTTTCTTTCTTTCTTTCTTTCTTTCGTTCATTTTCGCAGATGTTTTTTCCCTCTGTTTTTTACCGACTTAAAATTGCGCGCAAGTCATGCAAGCGAGCGTTTCGTTTGATGAAATAAAAGAGATAAAGGAAAGCGAAACAATAATCGAGGAGTGAAAGGTAGAGAACAAGTACGCACCAATGATTACGAAAAGAATTTTAATTTTAACTCTTGCGAATTTCTTGCTCTCAATTTTTCCAGCCATAACGCGGAACCTCGAAATAGTTTGACGGTTGGTTAAAGAGCATCGCGTTGATTTTTTATTCTCTCTCCCTCACTTTTTTCCATCTGTCTTAGCACTTTGCAGAAAATGGTATACTTTTCGCTATACTTTGCACCTCTTTACACGCCTACAGTAGCCACGTGCTTCTTTCAACGTATACAACTTCCCCTCTCCCTCTCTCTCTCTCTCTCTCTCTCTCGCGCGCGCGCGCGCGCGCAACTGTACGAATACGTTTGTTCGTAACTGCAATTGAAGCTCATCGATATTGATTATTCGATTTAGCAACGATTTCGACGAATACGTCAAATTAAAAATTAAAAATACAAATGTATCGAGGCTCGAAAAGCACGAAATTCAAAGTCCGTGTATATTTACATGATTTCTTACTTTTCCCCTAGATCCTGCAGCCCAGTTTCTGCACGCATAATATTGAAAAATCCGAGGATAAAAGTACGTAAAAGTCGAAAGCCAATTGCGTAAACATAAGCATACGCGCTCTTAACGATTTACACGGTAAAATATCACGCGAGTATAGTGCGACCTTGGGTGCGTACTACTTTAAAGGTTCAAAGTCATTAGCACTTATTTTTAAAAACGTTATTTTTCGAAAGGAAGGCAACGCACTGCTACAGAGAGGTGACAATCTCATTATTTCATTGGCTTGGTTGAATTCGGTTAATTGTGTTCCGTTGCGAAGTTAGCGAAAGATGCCACACAACCGCGCCCTAAAAAAAGAATAAAAAAAGCATAAAAAAAAAAGGGGGAAAAAAGGGGAAAAAAAGGGAAAAAAAGGAAAACGTAATTGACGATCTAGATCCCGTATAATTGAAACGCCCGTCTTCGTTCCAGAAGAGTACAAACACCGCCACTATAGTGACCATTCAGTCGGAATAAAGAGCGCGGCCCCACTCTAAAACGAGTGAAGCCGCCGCTCGAACGAACCAACGAACCGAGAAAGAAATCCGAAGTTTCCGCGGTCGAGCAAAAGTCGCGCTCTCGGCGTTCGTTAAAAAATTACGCGAATCGCGTCAGCGCGAGCGAGAGAGTCGACATTATACGAGCGTCGCGTCTCGTCGTCGGGGCACGAGAAACTCCTTTTAATCGAGCCGATGATTGAGCTCAATTCCCATTTGAGTTAAGCGCGGACGATCGAACGCGCCTCGCACATCCCCATCCATCCATTCATCCGCGCGCGTACGAAACTTGGACGTCGGGCAAACGACGACGACGACGACGACGACGACGACGACGAGCGCAAGAGCGAGACTCGACTTTTCCTTCGCCGACGGTTCCTAACGCGCGCCGTACGATGCACGTGTGCTACGTACGTCGAGGCCGTCCTTTCCCCCCACTCCGCCCGCCGATAAAAACAAAAATAAAAACGAGTCCCGCGACAGAGACGAAGCATCGCAAGCCCACTGCGGACGGCTAATGGCACACGGATCCTTTATAAGGCTTTCAACGACGCTACATCCTTTGATTCGACTCCTAGGATTGCACATCCCGGTTAAAATTATTTTGCTGCGAGTGCTGTCGGAGCGCTCACCCTATCGACCTCCAAGGTCGGCAGTAACGTTGTCAATGATGCGAGAAACAAGATCAAACCTGACATTGAAAGATTAAGAAAGACTTATCGGTACAGCCTCGTTGTGCCCTTGCGCAATTAGTTACATTTTTCCTCGTCGTCCTGCCTTTTATCTACAATATACATTATTCGGCGTCGACGAACTCGATGCCGCCGTGAATTCGGCCAACAACAAAACCAAAAAACCGTTCGCCTCTCGTCCTTATATCAAGGGCAATTCAACTTTTTTTCGCGCGCGCAAAATCCAGTCTCGGCTCGTTCCTTTTCTCTCCGTCACTTACGTCAAAGGACGCTGTGCCAACGAAACGTACAAATATTTGCCTATCCTTCTATCCTTCTTGCGCTGCTCCGTACACGCGACCGCGTGTCCGTGTCCGTGTGTCACGCGCGCTTGGCATTGCCCGTGTAATGCCAATGTAACGCGAATGCATTCGTATCGTTGTTGGGTGGGGAGGGAAAAATTTCACGTGAAAATACATGATCTAAGAAGGGGTCTTGATGATATCCATTCTTGCCTCCTCGCGGTTTCCTTAATCCGAGAGATCTGGTCGCGCATTCGCGCGCAACGTCGCTGTTCCATTTTCTTCGCCGGGAGGGGGAAGAACGGGGGACACCCGCAAGAAATTAAAATAACCGCTAAAATATTGTTTGTGGGACACTCGGTAAACGATCGGTTTGTTTACTGCGAGACGTGCACGCGTCCTTCCGAGAAAAATTAGCTCTCGCATTGGTGTTGGATATCTCCCATCGGAAAAGAAAATATCCCTGAAAATATCCCTATGGTAGGAGGTTTCATTGAACGAGAAGAAATCCCCTTTACAATAATTAAATAATCGCTTTGGCGCAAGAGTAAACAGTCCCTTTATGGCAAATACGGAAAATTCATTCCACTCGATTCTTTTAGGAAGAAACTTAGTTCGGTACGTAATGTGACATATTCGTTGTAAATTGATTTACGACGAGTGCGTCTTTTTTTGAGTGTGATCGCTCGCTCGCTCGCTCGCTCTCTCTCTCTCTCTCTCTCTCTCTCTCTCTCTCTCTCACTCTCTGTATGCGTGCGCGCATACGCATTCCAAACTTCCAACACTTTAGAACATGAAATTTTAAAAACATCGTTATGTATGAACCTTCCTTCGATCGCTTCGATTCTCTCAAGCTTCGCTGTTGTTAATAACGTATCGCGAGAAGATCCCCGGACAGCTAAGGTGAGTCTCGATAGCGGTTCCAAGGTATTTATTGCACCGTCGGTGAAAAAAACATGTCGCGCGCCGAGGTTATAATCGGACGCGTCCGCGCCTCGTCGTCGCTCTGTTTTCCTCGTTTGAATCGCCGTCGAGTCGCTCTCGCGTTATTTTTTGACTAATTTATTTTTCGACGAGAGCCGAGCCAACGACACGCCAAGAAGCGGACGCATCCGATCACGACCGCGAAGCGACATTTTTCTTTCTTTCTTTCTTTCTTTCTTTTTTCTTTTTTTGCGTTTTCTTTTTCTGTTTTTCTCTCTTTTTTTGTTTTGTTTACTCTTTTTGGCTCTCTACATTCTACGCTTTGAAAGCCAAGTCGCACGGGCGGAAAAATATACGCGCGCGCGCGCGCACGTGTGTGTGTGTGTGTTGATAAGTAGTAACGCACGACCTCAGACAGACGCCGCACGAAGCAAATCGGCATTAACGTAAATACTTCACGGAACGCGCGCGCGTGTGTATATGCCAAGGTGTTGGTTACGTGTTTTTCTTTTCTTTTTTCGCGTTGGGCATACAGTGTAAGGTAACAGACTTGAAAAGGCATGTTATCGATTTCGAGTAGATCGTATGCTCGCGTCAATTGCATGATTGTTTCGTTCGGATCTTCTCCTCGTCCGTGTTATGGATTCGTCTGCTTTACATGCCGATTGCTACTAAGAGTCGATCGAACCGCGCGGAGTTGGCACAAAGTCGAGCGTTACGCGTCCCCTCGTTACTTTGAAAAATGTTCAGTCTGCAATGGAGCATCTGGACCCTTTATCACGCGATTTATATGTGTACACGGCGACCAAGGGGTGCGGGCGAGGGCGGAGGGGTTAGGGAGGGATGGAGAAAAGAATTTTCACTAATTGCTTCCTCTCGCACGCTCTCGTTCGTATCGGTTACAGTACGTCACGATCACTCTCTCAGGCCGAGGAAGAGTTGCTACTCCGACTCTCGTACTCTGACTCTCTTTCTCAGCCGATGATCATCTCCGCGGACTGACTCGACCAACGACTGCAACCCTGACGACTGCCCGTTTCGACAAACGGAAACAAGCATAATTCGCGTCTCGCACTTCGGACGATCACAATTGCTCTTCTCACTGAACTCATACGAAACTGCACAAACAAAATAATGACCAACACTTGTATTCTTTAACTTGCTTCGCATCCGCTGACGCTCGATATCCTCATCGGTATTCCAACGGCATTGCATTCTCTCCTTCTCGCTCTTCGTTCTTTTAATCATTTTTGGTTTCATACGCGACAACTGAAAAAAGAAAAGAGAATTCACGCGTGTAACTGTTCATACGACGACGAAAGTCGTTTTTTTTTCATTTTTAAAATCATCTTTTGTTTTTTCAACGATAAGCGAGTCCACGATCAACAACAAGAATACTATGAGTCTGTAGGAAAATTCATGGTTTCGCACTTCACCTCTTGCTCTTTCTCCTCCGGGCACTTCACACCTCCTGTAAACAATCTAGCCTTACCCTGGGATTGCCTGTAAAGTATTGGGAGAGGATGTCAGGATACAACCTAGGAGAACGTAACGGTCCCTCGTCGTCGCTCAAGAAATACCGGGTGAATGGGATTTTATTCCTTCTTCTCTCCTAGGTCTTCAAGGTGCATAGGATTCCAAACTTAATGCCTGGATCTTCCGTACCACAGCCTCCTGGATAGGTATAGCTGGCAGCTGATATAGCTTTAACCTCGTGATCTACAAATCCTTCAAAATTCGGCAAACTCCTTGGCGCACTTTTCCGATGATGAGATTCTCAGTATCTCTTCTTCGTAATCATCAAAATTGCTAGTGTCACCGGGTCCCTTGCACCTTGGTATGAAAGGTGCCTCGATTCGCTTCTGGAAGACTGCAATCCAATCCGTACTGGCGAACCATTTGTGTCCCTTGATGTCGTTGACTCCAGCCTTTAGATTGCCAAACCTTTTGGTTAGATCTACCTGAAGTAGGCTACGCAGAAGATCTTTCAATTCGGAACCAAAATGTGTGGGAAACCGAACTTTGCCACTAACTATCTTCTCGTAAATCTGAATGGGTTGATCTGCGAAAAAAGGTGGATAACCTGCTGCCATTTCGTAGACCAGGACTCCAAGGGCCCACCAGTCGACGGCCTTGTTGTAGCCTTTGCTTAATATTATTTCTGGAGCGAGGTATTCCGGTGTCCCACAAAGAGTCCACGTTCTGCCCTTCACTTTCTTAGCAAAGCCAAAATCTGTAACTTTCAGATAGCCCTGCGAGTCGATCAGAAGGTTTTCAGGTTTCAAATCTCTGTATATGAGGTCTAAGTGATGCAGGTACTCGAATGCCAAAACTATCTGTGCGGCGTAAAATCTAGAGTGTGGCTCTGAAAATCTGCCAACCTTTCTCAAATGACTAAACATTTCTCCACCAGGTACGTACTCCAACACCATGTATAGATTTGAATTATCCTTAAAATGAAAGCGTAGGGAGACCAGAAAGGGAAATTCTATAGCCTGCAGGATTCTCTTCTCGTTGAGGGTATGCTCGACTTGCTTGAGCTTAACCACTTTCTGCTTGTCCAAAATTTTCATGGCGTAGTATTCTTTGGTAGGCTTATGTTGGACTATCATGACCCGTCCAAAAGAGCCCGTACCAAGCGTTTTGATCCTGTCAAAGTCATCGAGAGCCGCTGTGTTGGTTGGATTCTTCTTCCATTTATCTTCAAACTCTTCCTTGGCCTGCTCCAAGAATTCCTTGACGCTCTCTGCAGCGTCCACTTTCTTATTGGAGCTGGTGGCATTGTTGCCCATCTTACTGGAGCCACTCGAGCCAGCTAGGGCTCCACGGATATCAAGTTTTTTCAGAATTTCGGCTGCTTTTTACTGACCTTGCGCCTGCCAAAAATGTTGCTCCCTCCTGATAATCAGAGAGAGCTGCCAATTGGTCCAAGTGTCTTGGCACTTATGAAACAAGCTTCGATACCACTCCACAAGGAGTGTGTACCTATACAACTCGCTCTCTCTTTATCAATCTGCAAATTTCCTTATTGGCTTAAGAAGGTTCAAAGAGAAAACAAAGCGAGGTGATTCCTTAGAAGTGGGTCAATGTTGCTCCTCGTTCGACACCGCCATCCCCATACTTGCTCGTGGAGTCTCTTCTCCTGGACGAACGTAAACTGTCCAAGCCGGATCGATCTGCCTCTCTCTTTTTCTTACACTTTCGCCACTTTCGCCACTTTAACCAGATGGAAAAGGCACCTCCACGATCGATTCTCCAAGTGTCCCTCTCACTGCTGCACCTACCTCTCGTTCCCTTAGCTCCAGAGGACGGAGACTCCCGAGACGGCTTGGAAAGCTTCCCGTCGACGCGACAAGCGGAAAATTAATAAACTCGGTGCCGAACGTGCACTTGGAATACACATCCACGCGCGCACTTCAGCACCACTGCTAGACGTACGCGACACTTATTCGAGTGAATTTTCTCTCTCTCTCTCTCTCTCTCTCTCTCTCTCTCTCTCTCTCTATCGGTCGTCCTCACGCTGACGGAAAAGAGAACACACGCACAGTGGTCGATGACGCCTTGTGAGTTACGTGTTGTACTTACGCGTATACAAATGTATATCTACCTATGCACACACGCGCGCGCGCGAATATATGATGCATATACGCGTGCGAAATATACCTATATATGTGTACTGCAGGCGCAGGGGCACGTGTGTTGTACGTGCTCGCCTCGGTCACCTATCCTTCTCTAACGTGCACTAGCTGCTGATACGGCACGACACGTATTGCCAAAAATAAAAAAAGGAAACCGAATAGAACGAAAACTGTCCTATCCCGTGATCTATCTGAGCTCCGCCGCACCGCAGCACGGCCTGTTTCTACTTGCGACACTGGCGACACGCACAGCTCGATGCTGTCTGTCTGTCCGTCTCTCTCTCTCTCTCTGTCTCTGTCTCTATTCAGTCACTTGATACGGCGCGATTGTGTGCGTTCGAACGTAGAGTCATTATCTAGGAGCATTCGAGCGCGTGTCTCGCGTAACGGACGTGTGCGCTGTCGCGCGCGCGCATGAACCACGCGACAGGATATTTTTACAACGTCGGCGGGATCTGATCCGCGCAACGCGGCATCTACGAGGACTGCGCGCCTTGCACTTGCCAGAGAGGCCGATGGTGGGCAGCGCTACTGTCGTACCACCAGCGGGTGCACCCGCGACGACTCTTTCGCGCCTGATTTTAATTCCCTGCCAAAGATGGCAGCGCGCAACGTATGCACGCGAGAACGCGCCTTGAGTGTTGGTCCGAGCGCGTGTGCACCTTATGTCCGTCGTCGTCGCGCGCACGCGGCACGAGTCGTGTACTTTCGGTTTCTCTGGGATTCCGCGCGCGGATCTACGCGAATACGACGACTACCACGACTGCTGGAAGTGGTGGTGTTGCTGCTGCCGCTGCTGTTGTTGCTGCTGCTGCTGCTGCTGCTGCCGCTGCGGCAGCGGCAACGGCGGCGGCGACTGACGGCGACGGCGCGACCAACAGAGACGGCGCATTCGTTATCTGTTTCCCTCTCTCTCTCTCTCTCTCGCTCTCTCTCTCTCTCTCTCTCTCTCTCTCGCCTCTCTCACTCTCTCTCTCTGCATTACGATACTATATTTTAAAATTATAGATTAAATTCTGTTTGCATAAGCGCTTGCGCGCATTTCAAATGGAAAAGAAATTGGAGACGTCGGCCGATCGAGAGTTAATGATAATTCGAATTACTTCGTTATTAGCTACGGCTCATTCGTTTTCTTCCTAAATTGGAACTCTAACGATTGACAACAATAATGTGGATTGTTGGACGTTTTATAGAGAGGAAACCGCTTTGACGTACTTGTACAAATGAACACTTTGACGTGGAAGAAATTTCAAATTTTGTTCCAACACCTTAAGCGGAAACATTTGATGGTCGATAAGCAATAAGCTTTTGAGGTTAAGTGACATATGACGCCACTGGTAAGATTCACTTATGCCTTACGCGTTCCATAGGTCAAATGAGATATCGACAGACAGTTAAAGGAGTCGGAGTTTAAATAATTAATAAATCCAAACGAACATTTGATGAAGATGAAGGTTATTCGTAAAATGGCATTCTATTAGCTGACCTTTACTTATATTTATATTTATATTTATTATACGTTCAGAGTAATTGTGTCTAGTTTCGAGATGAGCCCAGTCGCCGTTAGATGGCGGAATGTGGCACATGTTCCTCCGAGTTTAATTGAATACCTACAGCAATGAGACCAATCTAATCTTGCTACGGTAACGTTACATTGATGTATAACGATGAAACATAATTATTAAATTGGTTTTCAATTTATTTGCATAAATTATGTCCGTGTAATTCGAGCTTCAAATACATATATTTTAACTTGCACACAATATATTAGAACTATGTAAATTGGTTAAAATTATGTCTATTAATTTTTGTATCTACAAAAGTGAGAGATATTTTTAAGAGATCCAAAAATACGTACTTAAGACAGACGATACCAATATCATGTAAGTTAATAAATAAAAGTAATAGAATTACTTTGTTTTTCACGTTTGTCATTTTCTTGTCAATGTTTACCGGTAACACTTTTGCATTTACAAAGTACATTCTATTTATAAGAATTATTTCTCAGAAAACTTTTCAACTTTTTTAGATTGCTTTTAATTTAACAAATGTCAACTAACAAATGGACACTTATAAATTATTTATTTCAAATACATCGGAATAAAAACTATATTTTCATTTTCAATAAAAATTTCTATCGATAGATTTCACAATATTGAAAAAGCTGTTATTAGTAATTGATACGTATGTACTTTCCAATTATCATTCATAATTGTAATGATAAAATATTACAAAAAACAGGTTTATATGTCAAAGATTGCCATCTTTCTTATTCTAATGCTTTTTCTTCTAAGCAGTGCTTTTAATTGTCTTAAAAAAAAGAAATTTGGAAAAATAATGGATAACTAAATGACCAACCCGATGTAAATAATTTGATGTGAATAATTTCTGAATACCTGACTGACCGACAGTGTTAGCCATCGCGCAATTTTTCCTTTTCGCACAAATTTAAAACAACGATCACTTAGTAAAATTAAAATGTAGCCTTACAATATCGTTTAACAAGCACGCGCATTAAAAAAACTAATTATTCATATTATTGTATTTTTGCTCTTGTGTAGTAAGTCCATCTGCCACGGGCACACTTTTAATTTTCTTTTCCATTTTTCCAGTGCTGCAGCTCATTTCAATGTACAAACATTGCTCATTTGTAAAATTCTAACGTGTATTAAGAACTAAAATTTAAATGCTTCAAAATATTCAACCCTAAATTTGTTTAAAATCGGAAGGTTGAATCTGCGGTATATGATTTCGTAAAATTTTAAATAAATATTGAAAGGTAAGCTGATACTACAAAAAATCCCCGGCACGATTTACAGTTGATTAATTAAAGAAAATAAAATAAATTACATTTATGCACTTAAAGATATTTTGATAAATTTGATCCAATCTTCGAAATAAACTACTTTATTATAAAATGACAATAAAAGAACGAAGTTACTTGATACACAAATGCGAATCAACGCGTAATTCATGAAATCGAGTGGAAAATATAACATTTTCATCATCTCAGTAAGATCTAAAGTTACCTAAAGTCAATATTATACCGTAAGGTTCATGATTAATTATTGTACACTAAGGACATCTAAAATTCCTTACAAACAAAAATTAGTTTCAACCTCGTGCCTCCCCTTGAAACTTATGCAACTAAGCGACGAGTAATAATAGAGACAGAAAAGCCAGAAAAATGATACCACCAAGCCATTTTTACGACGCATTAAAATAAGCAAATAAACGTCAAAATAAAGTGCACGTAGCGTTCAATGAAGACAGAAGGAGGTTTTGCACATCTATCTATTTATAATAAAATATAGAAAAGAGGCATCGCCGTCGGTATCGTGTTCTACTCAGGCATTCGTAAACTGCAAGTAATGCACCCGATGAACTGAACACTCACCGACCCGTGATAATCCTTTACCGCGATTCAAACCCTTGAACTCGCGCGCATGCATCTGTGTAGATGAGCATGTGTACCGTTGAGAAATATTGTACGACAGAGCCGCGAACCAAAAATAGACACTCGATGGTCCGTCCATCGCGTTTATCAAACAGAAAATACACGTACACCGCACTTCAAAATGCCCATTTTGCATCGAGTGACACGCTAAAACGCTTTCTACCTTACTATTTCTTACAAACGCGGTGCTGCTGTTTATGTGTGCCTGTGCTACCGAGCACCGGTCGATGACATACGCCTTTAACATGTTTACCACACGCAGATTGCGTGCATTGCATTTTCTGACTTTCGCATTCAGATACGAGGATTAGCAAATAAACCGAAAACGGACGAATGAAAAAAACCTTCCACCCTGGCCGTGAGCTTTTAAAGCATCTGCGCCCTCGATGCAAGGCGTTGAGACTGTTATTAAAAAGAGAAAGTACTACTAGCAAGCCTTCTCTCTCATCCAAATCGCTAAACTGCACACATTTAAGTCAGTGGTGGAGAGGAAAACGGGGCCATCGTTAAGCCTCGCCTCTCTGTGCACACGTGGTCATCAACTTCTTGCATCAAATATCAATCAGATCAATCTAGTTTATTACATAAGTCTGAAATCTCTGTACGTACGAAATCGCACGTACTATATCCTACCGCAGTGAAAAGTCTATTGTGAATAGCCAATTTGGATTTGCGAGGAAGCTGGTACTCGCATCCTTAAATATTTGTATACAGAACATCAAATAATACCGCCCAACGACTTGCTAATTAACTGTTAGATGTTTCAAATTACCTCGGTCCTCGAGGACCGAGGTAATTTGAGCAAAATCCACCTGAAGAATTAGAAAATTGGCTGCTGGAAAGTGAAATATCGATACTAGTAGTTATTAGACATTGATTACAAAGTGGAAAAGTGGTGTTACAAAAACTGTCTCGAAACTGCGATGCTCGTTTAAAATTTTTTTTAAAAGATCTCCAATTATAAACTACGACAAAGTAAAGTAATGCAGTTACGAAAACAAAAATTTATTATATAAGCTTTATAAGCTTTTCATTTTGTATGCTCTGCCTTACATACGATAAGTATATTTTAATGACACACTATACGCGTAAAAAACATTTTACCTTCTGCAGGAAGTAAAGTAATGTTATCTCTACATATTACAATGAACGACATTCATTTTAGTTAACGCTATTGCAATTCTGTAACTGACCGATTCATCTAAATCGAGAATTTCAGAAAAACATCCATTTCTTTTAATCCCCCAAACCGAAGTACTTTTCCAATTGTTGCTTATTATTGAATACCTCAGATCCGTGAAAAATAAAGTAACTCTTGAGGACGTGCTTAATCTCATCTTTATTCTTAGTACAAATATACAGGTAATTTGAACTGCTCTTTAAAGAGAGTAATCGCTATTACAACAAAAATACGTCTGAAAATTAATTTTGCTTTTGAACTTGTACATCAGCATCACTCTATTACACTCGTTGGAAACATTTGTTAGTGTCTGAATAAAGCTATTGTCGTATGCTAATGCAACAATTTTTCATGTCAAATTTAATTCTTTCAAATGCAGAAATTATACAAAAAGTATTAACTTGTAAAGTACAAAATTTTCTTTCTAGATTGGATAAGAATCTTGAAAATAACAAATAATACTTTTAGATGTCATTTTGATACGCTTTTTCTTCACTGCAATACAAAGAAGAAATACATTTTCAAATAATTAACGAACTCGTAAAAATTCGCGACTTTTCACAAAGTAACAGTTAATATTGCCAATATCGTAAACGTCCGTTTACTGGAAATAACATTATTTTTAAAATAACTACATCTGCTTTTGAGGATACAGCTATACAACTTATAAAATAAACTAATGACATCTATTATTAGTACGCAACAGTGGTACGCAACACATTCATTTTTGCATTTGATGCGCATGACTTTTTAGCAAAACTGTACAAAACAACTTGTGTTGAATATATTTCGTTGTTATAAATTGTCTTGTACTGCGTGATGGATTGTCATTTTATGCTTAAATTTCTGCATGATTTTTCTATGCTTTTCAAGGCAAATCTATTAAAAGTCTTTCGCGTAAATTAAAACCGATCAGAATTATTAATATCTTATTAGTACTTTGTGAAAAGGTTGTTATCGCGTAGATAATTTCGATCATTTTACTCACGAATTCTCCGACTATTGCTTCTAACCGTATTAAATTAATGGTTTCGTTTTTATCCTCGCAACCACATTGATTATGAGCTGACATTTCTACGTATCATTCGCATTCTTCTTCTTTTTACTCTGCGCGCTTCGATTTTGTGCGTCAAGCAGAAAATCGATCACACACACGTGTGTGTGCGCGTGTGTGTGTGCGCGCGCGCGCGCGCGCTCGCGTGTGTATATTTTGTATGTGTCAATGGAGTATAGGGGAGAATAAATAAGAAGAACGAGGAATGATGTGCGAGGGGTGCAGAGCATTGTGAGCTGGGTTATACAGTGTGTGAAATGCGCAAACGAAAAAGCTGACGCAATGCCAATTACTTATTGGCTCCATGTATCAACTACACGTTCGTTGGGATTCAGTGTACTCGTTCTTAATTATGTGACTTTGAGAGAAATATCGATATGAGTATTTTTAAATAGGAAGTTCGAGAATACTCTTCGCGGCTCACTTTAGACGCAGCTCTTAATAAATAAATGCGATGCCCAGTTGCATCGTGCGAACTCAAAGGCGAAGCTAACACAATTGAACTTTTGAATTAGGGTGGCCGTGAACAAAACCCAAGTTGGTACTCTCGCCCCTGTTGTGGATGCGTACCCACAATATCGATTGGATGCGAGTGGGGAAAATGGGAATGCGCGCGCACTCGAATATGACGCTCATGCCGGCCGGTGTAAAAATATTATTGCTCATATTGCAAGTACTTCAGTTCGCATTCAGTCAACGGTCCTTATCTTCAATGTGCTCGAGTAACATGCAGATTTCCGAATATTTTTTAGTATCTTTGTAAATTTTCAACCGTCACTCGCTTTTTAACGTAAAAATATGTTGATGTTGGAGGTTAAGGGAAACAATTTTTTCATTACTATTGCGTTTGATCCAAATCTTAATTTCTTTTAAACTGCGTGTTATTGTGTCTACTTTAAGTTACATTACGTATGAATTATGAATTAATAAAACGTGAGATTGTACTTTGTTAAACATTGGGTTGCATAGTTTTCCTTTTTTTTTTTTTTTTTTTTTTTTTTTTTTTTTTTTTTTTTTTGTTCTTTTTTTCCTTAAATATCTTACACGTGCGCAACGCGGAACGACCTAGAAATATTTCACATTGCCATATCAAATCGACCACTTGAAAAGGGTGTACAACATGCTTACATAACATTCTGTAATCAAGTTCGTGTAGATATAATTATCAACTAGTCAAATAAATTTTCTTTGTGCTAAACTAATGAAATTTCTTTTTAATCTCACTTTACTAAATCTCTATTGAACGACTTATTATCGTTAATTTCACTGACCTGTGAAAGAATGCAACAGCGGCCAACTACTGAATTAGCATAGTTACTAAAAATGACGATACTAGCCAAAGTTGTAGAGTTAGCACGAGAATTAGGTTGAATTTTTGCAAGACAATACTAAACAATTCGGTTTTATTCGATGCCAGATTCACAATTATACAAGCATGCACAATGTGCCTAACCTGCAGTCGTATTTTAAGATTATGTTTTGCATAAACAACCTCCGAACGAATGTTTTTTTTTAATGCAAGAGATGTGCGATGTTTTTATTTTTTGCCCGAAGTTAATCTTGAAAGTTTAATTACTTTCAGTGTAATTTTACGCAGAGTGACAAGATCACATAGGAACGCTACTTAATTTCTTGGGTCTTCGCTTTAAAATATACCGAGCGATTCTTAATTACGCCAGAGTACAAAGTAAACCAGTTTACGTGATGCATCAAACATGAAATTAATCTTTACATTTCCTTCCAAATTATCTCATTTTTATTTCCACTGAAACTTACAAGGTTTGAAATTGATGTTCATTAAGAAACAAACTCGTGTGTGTACAAAGTGCGCGATTAAGGTTATGGGGTTTGGCTTTGCTAACGGTTCCGTTCCGAATTCAATAAAAGGAGAATAATTTTCAAAACAGGTAATCGAGAAATTCCCCGGCAAGATATTTTCTATATTTCTGGTTCGACTAAAATCAAAAGTAGGTTTCAAAAACTATGCTATTATCAACATTATCATTCAGCGCTAATCAATATTGTACATTTTCTCAATACTTGCCGTGTTATAAAAAATGTTGACTTTGTAAATTTGTAGACTTCACTTTGCAAAATAATTAAATTGTTTTACTTTTGGCTCACGCGCGAGATTAATGTACGCCTACTTGTTCTATAACATGATTTAGCAATCGAAAACATTTCTTTAAAACAGAATTACTTGTTCTCAATTCGCGTTAATCAATTCGACTTTTCACCGACTAGTTACAATCTGCTTGCGAATACTCGTATTCGTACTACTTTGATGATACGTATGGAAATAATGAATAATAAAAATAAAAGAATGAATGCGCTCAATATATTTGCGCCAAAGGTTTGCCGTAAGGCGAAAGCAAGATGCGTTAAGGGCATGGGAAATACTAAATCATTCAACGAAATATAACTTGGTGAAAATTTTTACCAGCGAAATGTCACTTTACCCGTATAATTCCTTTCGTAAGCTGCAAGCGAGTCATTCAATTCTCTGCATCGCATACTCAACGGAAAGTTACGAAGCTATTTTTGCGCTTGTGTGCCGTAGAATTAACTGGCCGCCACGAGTTACTTAGTTTCGCCTCTATATTTGCCTTTTCCTTTTCTCATTGAAGTAATTATTCACCCTTTGGCGCTTGACCTTCGACAAATCCTTGCAGCCTTACCATGTCTTCGTTGTCTTATTCCTTTGACAATTTTTCGAACTTATTAATTGCAGTTACCGAAGAATGATTTACGTACGATATTTTAGGTATATTGCATTAGAAAAATTATGTAAGAAACTCACGTATCATGAACGATAATTCAGAACACGGCTAGACCTACTTTTGAAAAATCGACCCCCTAACTGATACGAAACTTAAACGCACGTTTGCTCCACCTTAAAATAATCGAAAATAGATGCGAACCTGCACTGGTGGTGGATAGTCGCTTTGAGGAAAGTTTTTATTTTTTACGACCTGATATAGGAATATGGATATTCTTCGTTTTATCTTTAAAATGTTTAAAGAATGGGATAAATTTTATTTACTCCTTCTTGAAATCGAATGCTGTTGTATGTAATTACGTAGCCTTTCTCTTTGAAAATAACATGAAAAACTAATTGTCCCATTGCGTGCTCTAGTAAATCCAATACCTAGTAATACATGTGCCGATTGCAATGTAAAAGGTCAATAAAACACGTGCCATGAATTTCATAATTAAGAAGCTCCATTTCTCTCTTTTCCTTATGTGATTTTAATCTTTCGCACTTGCTAACTCTTCTCATGAGCGTCACTAACAACATCGAAGCATTACCGCGGATATTAAGATATTAAGATATTATAATGAGCGGTTTCCGAGGTACAAATTGAGCAAGACAATCGATGAGAAAAATATTCTGCAGGAATTTCATCCGTGCCTTAGCCACACTTTGGCTATGCAATGAATATCAAGTTTGAAATATTGTAATTCGATTAATTACAAACGCGATATTAAATTAATTTACAGTAGTTTTCTAAAGGTGTGAACACCTAATTACAATTGCACCACGTATAATTAGTAAATGTATATTGTACATTGTACAAGTGGAGAATTGGTTACGTATTCAAATCTTGGTAAACGTCACTAGGAAATCATCCCAAAGTAGTGTTACGTGTGTAATATTATATATAATACTGCACTAGTCGATAAATATCTTCATAAGGCTAAACCAATTCAGCGATTCATTCCAATTCCGCTCCTATTCCTCCGTCTTTTTATATAATTACTTGTCCGTCACTACTCATAAATATAAAAATGTAAAACGTGTGATTTTTACTACTCGATACTACTTTTCTCGGGCATCTTTGCGAAACCACCTACCCAATTATGGCGACATTTTGTACTAGCAACCCTGTTACAAATTAAAATATGAAGGTTTCTTTAATTAAAAATTGCCGTCTAGGGCATAAAAACACAAGTTTTAGTAGAATTTCAGACGCAATTGCATTGCGTTTGAAATATTTTAATTTAAAATTGTTATCGCTGCTCAAAACGATTTCTTATTCAAGACCGTTGAAAACATCGGATTAAAGGAAAACTGAATTCCCTACGATGTCATTAGATGGAAAAATAGTACTTCGCAATCGGTTAAAATTACGCATACAAAAGTTTTTTTCTTTTTTCTTTTGAACCGCGTTTGTCCCTAAAAGGACACGTCATTGAAATCTCCGAAAAAAGCAATAGCAGGAAAACTGTTCTTTCCCGCTGGAACGCAACCAGTAACGTACTTTCCGTCTTTCGACAATTCCGCACGACACGCTTCCCCGTTAACAGTTGACATTGACGGTGCACCACGAATTAAAGCGCACGCTAATTAATAAGCGCTTTAATAATAAAACCGAAGCAAAGGAAAACAGCGCTGTAACTCTATTCGAATCGTCATCGCCCACCACCAGGAACACGAGCGCAGATAAATCGAACGGGGACTGGTGCGCAGGCGTCAGTCGCCCGAGGCTAAATTCATCCGCTCGCGCGAGCGAACCGCCGCGTGGCGCCACCTGTCGGCCGCCCTCGAAGAACACGAGGCATCGAGCTCCAGAGTGCAGCTCTCGGATTCTATTTCGCTTTCGTAGGTCGATGCGCATTTTCTCCCACTTCATCGAGTCGCGCGTATCTGGACTGCCGTAGCTTATATCGAGGCTGCAACCGAATTGGCCGTCTTTTCTCGTTGGGTGAAGCGAAGTCAAAGTGAGAAAAGTTACGGAGTCGGTCACTGTGCATCTTTATCTTTGGAGTACACATTTTATAATATCGCGCATTTCGTAGTGAGCGATTTGAAATTTGCCCAAGACCTCGATTTCAAATGTAATAAGTATATCGGCTAACATATTTGATCTTTGGGGACGTGGAACGGGATTTTTATCTTGTTAACGGACAAGTTCTTTTTCAATTTGAAAATAAGGATATTAAGTTAACGAGCAGCCTTGATTTCCCTTGTTATTTCAAGTGAATGTGAAACGCCGACGTGTTTTCTACCTCGCAGTCAGTATGTATTGAATAATAACTAACAAAATATTTTCCTGTAAAAAGCACATAGCGGTCTCTTTTACGAAGCTTGCCACTGATCAGTAATACTTTTTAGATATATATGTGATAATATTTTCACTACGTATGGCTTTTCCACGGAAAATAAATCACGAAATAAATAATGAAATAAATAATGAAATAAATCACGAAATAAATAATGAAATAAATAATGAAATAAATATCCACTTGGTTAAAGCTGTACACAACGTCACAACAGGCTCAAAATAATGCAACAATGATGAAAGTAGAGTGTTAAATTAAGCGAGTACTTTCCGGTGGTATACTTGGATTATTTGTAGTTTTATTGATGATTTATGTAGTGTCGGTAAGATAGGAAACACGTGGGCATTGGAAATTTGTTTATTCCCTTGATAAGACACGGGCGCGAGAAAGTAAAGCGTTTGGATGCATCGACTCCATCGTTACCTCCGCCTGCGTCGCCAGACGGCAAGAAAAAGAAGCAAAACTTTTTCTCGTGCCTTCGCGTAAAAAGGAAGCCTGTTTTGCTCGACTCTCTCTCTCTCTCTCTCTCTCTCTCTCTCTCTCTCTCTCTTACTAACACATCCACCCACCCACACCGCTACTCTTTCTCTAATTTCGCTCGGTCACGACTTAGTTCCTTCCCTTCCCGTATTACGTGATACCGGTGTCCTTTTTTTATCGCACAGCTGGCTTAAATTTTGAAGTACAAATTCGCTCCGTGGTTTGATGTTTTGCGAAGGACTTTTATACAACTGCATCACTCCGTAAAATCCATGCGTTACGAATTCTCGTTTGTCGTATTTTTAAATTACTGAGATTTACTGACATTTTTTATTCTTAGAGTGCGTGACAGTTGATGTCGCGTTATATTAGACTCGCTGTTGCGTCATGATATTATTTTTAAATTCTAGCCAATCCTTTTACTTCTTTTTATAGAAAGAGTTGATACATATCTGCATATATTTAATCATTTTGTCCAATGGCTTCTCATTCCCTCGTGTACGATTATTTGATAAGAAATTCAGGACGCAACAAATTTTTAATTATAAAATTGACAATTACAGGCGTTTTCGACGTGCACCTAAGGGGGTGGTTTTTATCAGAAGCGAAAACAATGAAATACATTTTATTTCACCTCGAATTCTTCGAGCATCTGTCATTTTACGAAATGTTAATTTAAAAATCTCTTCAAATATAATAACAGTTTTCGGACTTTAACATTAAGGCATTTTTTCCTTACTTTTTGCAATGTATCGATCGATCTTTATTAGCAGGTATTATAAGTCGTAGATAGTAAAATTTTTATTTTATACCTTGCGTCTAAATTCTAAATGTTAACTGTTAACTAACTCTTTAATGGAGACTTTGATCAAAATTATTAAGCGAATATGGATTGCAGATTATTTAATAGCTCATTGAGTAAAAGCATCGTGTGAGCTGATTTCACATAAGAAAATACTTTATTTTTGTGAAATCCAGAGTCTAATGCTCGACACGAATACATAATCTAGGGCAATGGCCTCTGGGTTATCGTGAATCGAACGCTGAATTTTAGAAAAAATTGACAAATTTCTTGGCTAAAATCGACAATTGGGTTGTTTTCAATCGTTGACGTACGACATTACAACAGTGTCTTACGCCTCTCTTTTGAAAATTATGCGCTTTTAATTAACAAGTAATGCAAGCCGCTTAAATAAGAATTTCTAAAAAAGCTTTTTCTAACGTAAATTTTATAAAAGTGTCATAAAGGTATTTGTATGAAAATTAAAATGTAAAATAAGAATAAAGTATGATAGAGAGTATAATTAAGATCGAAATAATTGTTGCATATCTATTGTATATCTGTAATTTCATTCGATTTCATCGTTACAACGCAGCTTGGCGACTGAATCCATTATTGACACGAATTAATCGAACTTTGAAAGAATAATCTGATTACGGTGAAACAACCGATAGAAACATGTCTCATATTCGATATTCTAATTGCACTTAGATGCAATGTATATACTTAAGAGGAGCACCTCTGAAAAGTAGTGATTCAAACGAACCTGATTTGTAAAATAAGGATTTTTAATTCGAACACAAATGTTTTATACCATATTGTATATCTGTAGACATTCTCAATCTTTTCAAGGGCCAACTAAACGCTATTTATTCCAATAACTCAACCCAACTGTTGACTCGAGCAAATTTTGTCTACAGGCGTCGTGTTTCAACTCTCATACGTGTTATCGTCACAGTCGCAAGTCAGAACTAACACAGAGAGAGAGAGAGAGAGAGAGAGAGAGAGAGAGAGAGAGAGAGAGAGAGAGAGAGAGAGAGAGAGAGAGAGATTTGTTGCATTTGAACAGGCGATGAAAAGAGATCCACTCCTGTGACTGGCGCACTGGAAGCCATCGTGACTCTAGTGATTAAAGGTGACAAGGCAGGGAAACACCGTCAGCGACTACCTGCCCGTATCGTCGAATTAAACGTCGGTAGCTGTAAATGAAAAAACGATCGCTGTTTTCGGAATTTTTCGAGATTAAGCAATAGGCACTGAGGTGAAATCAATAGGGATTGAGCACTAAACTGATAAATGAGAATTTATAACCCCTGGCTGACGAGTATCGATCAGCCGATGCCTGAGTTTTCTTTAACCAGAATGTGAAAAGTGGTATTTCGTAGTGCCTGAAAGAAGGTCTTGGATCGTATGTTAGAGTTTTATGATTACAGTGGCACTTTATATTACAATAAAAGTTGATAAGCTGAGCAAACCGCGACACGAAACTTCCAGATTTAGCGCTTATGATTACATTGAAAAATAATAAAACTAACGTTGAAATGTAAATGTACGAAGTGTCAACAAACGCGTTGATTCGTTCCAAGCCAATAAAATCTCGGTAGCGCTAAATAAAATATACTCGAGAAATGACGAAGCGAAAACGGAACTAAATTATGCGAGTTGCAGAGCTGAAACTGGACTTGATCTTTTACATTTGTGTTTATCTTATATCTTAAGAATAATATTAAAGGGGATTTACCGTAACTTCCCTTCGAAATCTTCTTAATAAAGTTCAAAACTAACACAATTTCATCGACAAGACTTTTTGGTGATTATTCTTTTAACTGTGCGAAATATTAATTGATTATTATACGATGAAGAAAGGGTGAATAAAATACGCCTTTGCGGCGTAATATTCTGTAATAAAAATTCAGCAATAGCCTGCGAAAATGTTTCTCATTAGCTCGCCATAAAATCACGCTTATACGTACTTCGTGTATAATTCTCGGAAAAGGACGACACGGGGTTGGTTCTAACCCTTAATCGAACGTGCAGAGCTTCCGTTGCCTTAAAAAAAAATACCTTAAACCTCCTCTTAAGCTAAGGTGTGAAATCACCTACTTAGGCTCTGGATCTGCTCCGTGGCAGATGCGCGAGAGAATTGCTTTTGATGATTTCCGACAGGTCGGGTATTCGCCCAGGAAACGACAGCATATGCTCCTTTTGGAGTTTTTGTCGCGGGAGTTAGCCGATTTCCGGTCGTGCCTCTTGCGGAAGTCGAATTTGAAAAAGCGAAGACGCGAGGCGCACCTTATTTTCGGAACGCGTGCGCGTCTCTTTATTTTTACCACCGAAGCGGGAAGCGAAGGGCACGGGAAAGTAGACGATAGCGACGTGGAAGGAGACAACGGTAGATGAAAAGTGAGAAAGAGAGAGGGAGAAGTCGCCGTCTCTGTTCCAAGGGCCAAAGAACCCGGCCGAGAAGCCCGGCGAAGCGAGTCGTACACTTCCGGTTCTCCCTGTCGCCGCTCTCACGACCATTCGCGCCTGCGCAAGAGGTTTGCGAGTCTCCTTCGAGTCTCGCTGTTTTATCGGCGCCCCTATTTTGAATTAATTGTCCCCAACGACAGGAGTACCGTTTCTGGATTACTCTGGACTCATGCTCGCCGGGAAAGAAGCCGGGAATCGATGAAAAATTCTTACATTGTCCGTAAGTCCGTAAGTCCGTGGAACTTTCGCTTTGCGATAAAACAGCATCTTACCGAGTGTGCGTGCGGTATCGATGTTTGTTAGAAGCTTCCGTCGATGAAAGGTTGAATTTGTTTAAAGTGTTTTTCTTTTTGTCTTTTTTGAAGAATTTGTGATAAAAGTAATGAAACTTTTTAAGGTTCAAAATAATCATTTTATTATTTTAAGATGTTAATTAATTCACTTTCGCGCAATCGTACATAAAAATGTATAAGTGGATGTAACAAAAGAAGCCAAGAATTTTTTACGATCATAGACGAAAGTGTTTATCTTTCTTCAGTTTTTACACTTCATTTTTCTACATAAAGGGCTCAAATTTCAAATCTTTCGTATCGAAAATAACCTTCTTTTCTACAACGTCAAAATCTTCTTTGATATAAAAGTCAGGTGAAAAGTACGAGATTGGCTTCTGCATGCGATTTTCAAAGTTACAAAGGAGCCAAAATTCAGTTTCGATTATTTATTATCATCGGTATCAAATAATAAAGGATCCCCAAACAATCATTGGAAAATTAGTAGCGAAATATAAATAATTGAAATTTCCAAATAATAAAAATGATCAAGTTCAATAATTATGAGCTTCTGAAAGTACCCGATCAAGTATGGAGTTGACAAAATTCGCACTCGTGAAAGAATTCAATGTCTCGAAAATTAGAAACTCGGTCCTTTTCGAATATGAATTATAATTTGCCGTTGTTTGAAAATCGAAAATCTCTCGTCGATATAATATTGCACGTATGTGAACCTTTTTTTCATTTTTTATTTAGTACAGCGTCATTATCTCCTAAGCTTTATTGCGTTAATATTTGAAGTCTTTGACGCTGACTACGACACCCAATGACGTTCACCTACGGTTCTACGCCAATAATGAAATTGCACGTACAGAGTTAAGCTACGCACCATTAACGAGTAATCTCCGATGAAAAGGTCGGCTTTGTAATCGAGTGAATTTAGGAAAAGTTTAATACTCAATTGAACTCTCGTTATAGAAGATGCATGTTGATAATTGAACAGATAGCTGTGCGATATTCTCTGAAATAAATCAGAAACGAGAAATAAGAATTATAATTGGAATTTCAAAATCAAGCATGAATACGGAAAATACGGCGGAACGTTTGATAATCATTATCAGAAAATAAAGTATTTGGACTTTTTCAAGTTCCCAAGATTGAATATATAAATATATAAGCAGCAGACTTGGACATCGTATCAGTTTATTCGCGTGTTACGACTTCGTATTACAACAACAAATATAATAAAGTATAAAGGAAGAGGTAATGCAAATGTGTTTAATCGAAGAATAGAAAGTAATCGATTGAAACATATCAGGTGTGCTTCTTTCTTTTATTCTTATAACTGATAACGTGGGGTGTCACGGTTAGACATATTCTGAAATTTTCTAAAGATACAAAATGTACAGTTTAAATGAAAATTTACGTGCATTTTAATTAATACAAAATGATGATATATAAAACTCCAAACGATACATTTAAACACGAGTTTGGATATAAATAATACAGTAATATTACAAAATCCACATCCCATTTTCAAAAAAGTTAAGAATTTCATTGTACATATACATGAGAAAAAGTACGAAATAAATTCGAAGTATGTTACGATTTAAGAACGATTTTAATTTAAAAAATATCGATCCTGCTTAGTTCGCGTACTTCACATAAAAATGCTTTTCTACCTAATTATCGAGTAATTGACAGATTAGTGCATCTTCTTACTAGCAATATATATTCTTCGATAGCACGATAAGATTCTGATTTTTCATGATTAGATTTTAAAAATTTAAAAATCATGATAATGATACTTTATCGTCTTTATTTATTTGGAATTGCTTGATCCGCACAGATCACAACAATGATAGTACATTACTTTCTAGATTTATTTGAATTACGTCAAGTACTTAAAGCTCGTCAGCAGTAGTTGCACTTGTTATTATTATAAAATGAATCGCGACGTACCTCTTTTGCGTGAATAACCAATGGTTATTCACGCATTTTCCGAAACGCTATAATTTAAATATAGCCAATTTAATTACAAGAGCTGATCTCATAAACGTGTAAAAAGTGACAATAACCATTCTGCATTTCCAAATGATAAAGAATACGCTATTATGCATAATGAGATTATTAGCTTTAGAGTTTTATTTCAACTAACTGCTTTCCTCCACTAGCTATTTAAGTGCTCGTTAACTATAGCTACGCATACTATTTTTACCTCAACGTGTAACTCTGGTTAAATAAAGAGTTTAAGCGAGGTATGCTAATTGGAGTAACCTTAAGTATTTATTATTGAACGTTAATAATAAACGTGCGCTGATATATCATTATCCTATTAGCAATAACATTACTCGGTCTCTTAACGCAACTGTTTTCCAGCATTTTAATAACAATTCAAGAATACCACCAAAACGAAAACTCTCCTATTCCGCGAAGACAGAGTCCGAAAAAAATGGAATACGAGCATTAAACTGGTTTAATTACAAAAGTTACATTCATCAGCCGATGCGATTACTCGAGGATACGTATCCTTAGCACTAATCACCAACTGAATCTAATTCAAACTAAACGCTTCCGTCCACGCACGATAGAACGTTAAAGGTAAATATGCGTGCGGTCGTGGCAGTAATCGATTGAAAAGGCAGAAAAGAAAGATGGAAAACATCGCGCTGGGAATCGCATTGGCGAGAACAACGCGTCACAAACCCAAAAGCGCGCCCGAAAAATGCCGAACGGCTAAGATGAGTTTTCCGGGAGCGCGGCATCCTTGGGGCAAGAGAGTATCGGTCAAGGGGAGGGGGATGAGCGTCGGAAGCAAAAATGGAAGACGTGGCCTCGGTAAAAAGGCCCCACCACGTGCCATCTGCTCGGCGTTCACCTGCCCGGTGGTCGAGGGCAGCTGCGGGTGGCGCGGAAAAATTCTACGACCCTCGGGGCCGACATCACACGAGGCTCGAACTGTTTGTTGCGCGACCCTGGATTCCGATCGTGAGTTAACTTGCCACGGCTCGAGCTTTATCAGTGATTACAACGACTGTTACGCGCTGTTAACGAATTCCTTAGGAATGAGCATGGAATTTAGTATTTCGCGAATTCGTAAGTCGATGTTGGTTTATGCGTTGCTTTAGTTCGTTGAGATAACCCTTATGAACGAATGCAAGCTTGTAAAATTTTACAAGTATCACGTTCACGAATATTACGTTGGTAATTAATGCGCCTTTTATATTATATCCTACGATACATCACGGTTGCTGAGCTGTCACGGGGTTTCATAATTAAATTTAACAGGAACAGTCGACAGGTCGAGGTTGGTTTATTTGGTACAAATGCAAGCACGAGCAAAATTACAAGAATCTTCATAGTTTAGTTTATGACTTATAAATGTCGAATTATGAATTTAATTGAAATTTCGTGATGATACATTGAAAACTAATATACGCGAAAACCGTTAATATGCGAACTAGTAAAAAATAGAATAACCATAATGTATTATGGTTAAACTACGTTGGGTTACATCCATCTACGTTGGATCTGCACTTTGCAATTTAATATTGTTCACACGCGAGGTCAACGAATCATTTAATACCGACAATAATAATAAGCCTAGTTTATATTATCTTATTATTAATATCGAAAAGAATACGCTTAGAAGAATCCACGTATTTAAGCCCACGCGTATCCCTCTAATCGAATATTTCATTATCTGGTCTTTATAAGAGCTAAATGATACCTTTGGAAAGACTTTATTTTGGAATACAAAGGAACGAATTTCCTTTGAACGTGGATATTAATTATCTACGTAACGCATAATCGTGGCTAGCAGTCCGTATTTCTCCATTAAATAAATTATTTCTTGAAAGAACATCGAACCAATTTGCTAGAAGAGTCTTCTGTACTTATCCGTTTGAAGTTTCATTGGCTAAGTTTGTTGAACGGAGAAAATTAGCCATTTTAATTTAATATCATTGTCTTCCATGTGCATACGATCTACATTTCACGCGAAATCAATGATACATGTTTCATTCGGCTTTGGTTATCTATATATTACGTACAAATGACTACCTTATCAACAACGGTGGTTATTTAATGCTAAATCTATCAGTGTCACCGATTTTCTTTAAAATACGACAAAAGGTGTAATGAAATCCGTCAAAGAAATACATTGGCCTACATTATCTTTCTTAAAGCAAACACCATACGAAAATGAAAATAAACGATCCCGTGGTCTACTGGTCATCTAAGCAAACGTGTCTTCCTCGTGAAAGACACGATTGAAATGTTATCGAACCGCCGCTCTCGAGATAAGCAAAGCTTTAATAAAAATGCTCGCGAGCGATGCCAAAATTTTTTACACGACTACTTTAAGAAATTGCAGGAGATTTGGCAAAATGCGCACTCGAAAAGGAAAAACTGCCCACGCGTGATTCATTTACCCCGTATTCGGAATAAAATCGAATCGTTCCTTAATTCCAATTGATTTTCTCGTGCTCACCCGAGCGCACCTCTTTACAAATGCAAGAGCACAAGTTTGCTCGTTGATTAAGCTTCGGGCAAACGCGAAGGAGACCCGCGGTTCGCATGATCCCGACGACGAGGTCGAGGCAGGAAATCGCGGGCGATCGGGTCGATTTTTATCGCTTTCGATCTCGGCAAGTGGCGAAACAATTTCACTACTATTCCCTCGTAGCGAACGCGATAAGCGACTTGTGCATTACGCCATGGAGAAAGCGCATAGATCCCACCTTTCTGCACAAACTTCTCCAGTGCGCTCGTGTTCCTTTATTTGTTGGTTTCTGCGGATGAAATCCACCGGGTTTTCCTTTTATCAGCGCGACGTTTTCACTCTGATTCGAGGTGGACAAACTTCAGTTATACTTGGATATAAAACGGCTTAGGCAGCTATTCGACCCGTACGTGAACGACTTCTTTTAATAAAAACGCTTGCTTTCAGTAGCGAGAAAAGAACGCACCGTTTCATCATCTATCGAACAGTACAAAATCATTGTTCGTTATTTTGTAGCTAATTTTTTTTATCACGAACGTTTCCCTCCCTCCTCCTCCTCCTCCTCCTCCTCCTCCTCCTCCTCCCTCCCTCCCCCCCCCGTCGCCCCCTAAGAAAGTTTCATACGTAAAATTCAACGTTCTCGCCTTAGTATTATTACAAAAGTTATCATATTTGGATAAAAAGAACAACAAATAAAACAAAGCCTTCTAAAATGTAGGTGTAAATTTTTTACCAAATGTCTTAACGTGGTCGCGCAATAGCATAGTAATCGCGTAATGTAATCCGTTTAGGATGTAAGTGTGATCATGTATCTCTCAAGTTATAAAATCCGCGCATGATCCTCTATAAGTTCACGGTCGTACAGAGCGAAGTGAAATTACGTAAAAGTAAACACGTAACATTACGCGCAACATGCACATATGTACATCGTCTGCAATTGTAGATCACCACAAATTACACCTTTCCGAACTCGCATCGAAAATCAGATAACCTTAGAAGTTTCACTACCACGACTATTTACCAATCAGCGAAATTTGAATTTGTCCCGCTTGTCCCGAGAAAACCTTAAACAGAGTTTTGCATTATTTTCATAACCCGTGTTTATACTCGCTATTTTACGAATACATGGATACATCGAAATAAACGAAAGCAGTTCTATTTAGACATTTAGCTTCGAGGTGTGTTCGATCAACGCGATATCTCAAAATAGATGACTTTCACTCCACACAGATTCATCGTCTCGATAAACGAGGGGCTAGTCGATGACGATCGGATGATTTTGTTACGAAAAATATTTTGTAAAAAAAATATTCCGAGCGATTACACGGTGATACATGTGAAGCAGTATTCCACGGTACAAAAGCGCACGTATAAACGGGAAAGAAAATTTCCGAAGAAAAAATGTTTCGCGCGGTACTTGAGACTCTCGGCTGCGTAAGAAAATAGGTCTCTATCACGAGGTCCGCATTTCGTGAAATTTCGCACGCTGACTCAGGTGTTTATTTTGGAATGCGGGACAATGCAAAAATCTTGAAATAATCCGCGCCACTTCCCTCGCTTGTGCTGCGCGCGCGCGCGCGCGCGCTCCGACATCATCGGCGTTGAAAGGAAAAAAAGGAAAAAAAGAGCCCGTGAAAGATGCTGGAAAATTAGATAGAAAGGACAATCGCGTATTGCGCGCTGAAAACGTAAGGTGGATCGGATTTTTCGCTGATAATTCAAGAGCAGACTGTGCAAAGCTCAATTGCTTTACGACTCGTCGTTACAGGAAACAACTGCGTCGGAGAAATGTAAGACTACTCGGACTGCGGACAGAATAATAGGGACTCGCGGATGGCATTGTTTTTTTCCTTTCACGTGCGTCTGAATACAGGATTTAGCTGAAAAGAGTGGCATGCATTGTGCTAAGAGGCCACTGGGTACGTAAGAAATTATAAGCTCCGATAGAAGTGAAACATCGAAAGGGGAAATTAACAGCGCTTTTAAAATGTATACTTTGGCCGATAATGTCGGCACTTTAAAACGAATGGACTGAATTTTACGATACGAAGTTGATAGAAAATAGCTTGATTATTGAAAATCTCATTTTGATTCGATCTCTGTTTGACATTCGTAATCAGTGATGAAAGATTGCATGTTTTTCGTGAAAATTGCGTATGCAACGTATAATTTCGGATAATTTTATGTAAATCGTCTTTCGTGAACCTTCTTCGATATGTAGAAAAACTTATATTTTGACTCTAGTAATTAAGTGGAACGCGTATTCCTTGTGTTTCGCTTACGTTGGTTTATTTTATTTGTAAACTTTGCGGATAAATTTCACCCGCAAAATGATACATTTGATTAACAAATTCCCAACAATTTTTAAGTACTCGTACAAAGTGTTACGACTGTTAAGAAAAAGCGATGCGCGCGCGCAAAATTAAATAGCCTTCGTGATTTCTTATTATACGCGTTCTATACTTTAATATTTAAAGATAAGATAATTAATTAAGTGTAAGTAATTAAAATATTCAACTAAAATAATGAATACGAAATAAAGGAGTGTATTGAATTTAAATCATAACACCATTCCGTTAGGAAGCTTAGGATTAATCGAGCTTTATCTCTAAAATGCACTTCATTTTAAAGTTGTTCGTCGTTAAATTAAAGCAAGAATAGGCAGATATTCAAAGATGCGAATTACAAATGAATTACTTGATTACCGTACGTGATTTCGTATTTCGAAAGCTTATCGCTGTCATATCACTGCACTACTTGTACGAAATTTTCCATGCAAGTGTGACACACAATACAATAGCAAGGATATTTTTATGGGTAATAACATTTTACGGTAATAACATTTTATATAAAAGTATTAGCACGCAGCTTTACATCGACATCGCGGTAATAAATATAAAGATTATTTAAGCCGCGTATAAATATGAAAGAACCTATAACATTCGTATAATTGAAATTGCCACGAAATTTACAAGCAAAATATTATTATTATATTATTATTGTATTATTATTAGCACTGAATTTTCATTTCGCTAGGCACGTGTTGCAGCAAAGAAATAAAATTTCGGTTACACGGATCAATTATTAATTTAAGGTCTACAATGATAGTAGAACTGAAATAGCACTTTGCGGTAATAGCTTTCGTAATACATCGTGAATGTTAATTTTCCTTTTTTCTCAATTCAAATTCTAGCATTCAAATAGGTGGCAAGCATTCTTAAAGCCGAAAGTCCATTCGTATATGAATTCCCTCATTTTTTCGCTTGTGAAACCGAATTAAAATATTCAATGACATCCGAGACACGCACTATTGTTAAATAAAACAAAATAACCATAAGCATAATCCCGTGAGATTTCGTGCATCGTGATCGCTTCTAATAATTTCAATTAAAAATCACTTACAGATGAGATTCCGTTTGATTGTAACGATTTACAGAAAAGAATTTACAGAAAATCAACAGTTTACTTTCTGCAACTCGTGCGCACGTGTACTACTAGATTGCTTTCGAGTAATGCCACAAAAATGCCTGTCGGTATAAGAATCCGCAAAAGAAGAAACGCACGCCTGAAAAATAACATAAATAACATGAGATTCATATTAAAGTATTAAAGCATCATTCGTGAATTTACGGCAATGAGGGTAATAAGGCTTTTGTAACCTACTTTATAAAGAAAAGATAAACTGGAATATTATTGCCGACGCCGTTCGCTGATAGTCTCATTTGGTCGTTTTGGGTTTGTGAGCGCGTGCGCATTGTCATCATTGCAGGCGCTTTATTTTTCCGACTCGTGAGCTATGATTTACGAAAGCCCTGCTGACTGTGATTTATTTTATTTAAATTTTTCAATTTTCTTTTTTTACAGATGTCGCGTTGGTTCATTCTACTCGATATTGCTCGCTCTTGAGTGCACGCACACAGTATTTTCACCTGCTCGATTAAAATTTTCATTTTATCTGTCGCCTGTACACGTAGATAACTTAATCTTGCCAACGTGCTTATTACGCGTTAAGGCGAAAAACTAAGTTAGAAAACTTGCTGTACACTGTTTTAAAGTTGCGTCAAAGTTTCGGTACTGGCTTTAATTTAATAATTAACGGACTTAACAACATTCTTATATGGACAAGCTAAATTCGGAAACGAGATATCGTACTTTGCAATTTTACCAAATTTACGAATCGCAATAAAGTCGGCATTAGAATTAAGTAGAGCTTCGTTGATTTGAGACATTACTAAATTTGAGTAATTAATCCAGAGTTTACAAAGGATTACACATTTATATTAGAAGTCTAATAATCGGTAGGGCATCGGTATTTAATTTAATGTAACGTCCTACGTATTTTGAATTGCTATAAGTTAATGTTAAGCGGTTAAAAAGAAACGCGTAATTGTTGAAAATTATGGTTTGAAACTATTTCGGTTCATAAAATGCATATTTTGAGAAGCTTGGGTTGATTTTTTCTGTTTCATTTTCTTAACTACATAAAATCGTATTAACTCTTAATTAATCCCTTAATTAATCTTACCGAACAAGTATCGCCTGTGTAACATTACAATTACACTTCTCGTTCGATAGAAATTTGAAAAAACTTCTGTTCTCCATAAAATCATTTAACTGTACTTTTAAGACCTTCTTGACACAATTCCGAGGTTTATCTGCGAATTGTTTGCAAAATAATAATACTAGGTTAGGAAAAAGCGAAAATTATCAAGCAAAATTTAATTATTTTTCCCGGCTCGCATCTTTGTTAGCAGCGCGTCAAATTCATAAGTGATTATCAATTTGACGTAATACGCGATACTCCATAAAATAATTGTAATAATGGCTTTATTTTACCGATTAAGTAAACTCAGCGTAAAACTTTCTTTTTATCAAACTATTTAAGTTAATCCATTCAAAAGTACACGTTGCTGCGATAAAGCGCCTTATGAAGCGAATAAAGTTTAACTTTTTTCGCGTACCTAGATAAACTATGTACGTTCAAAATATAAAAAGTTCAAAATATAAAACGGAAAATCTAATGAAAGTTTTTCACAAGGCGCTTCACAAAGTTTTACATTTTGAGATCACGCACAAGCCTTGAAGAGTCGAACGGAATACATTTACCGCAACACAAGATTTCCTTGTGAAATAATATTATCGTTTATTTTTTATAAGTAACTTGTATTATTATTCATCATAAAAAATAGGAAACTGCTAATCTTTGAAAGACATTATATTATTGAAATACGTAAAAATGTGTAGTCTTTTTCATTAAAGAGATTTAACGAGAATGTACTTTTTGACTTTCTTCCATCTTCTCTTTGCATTTTGAGAAAAGAAATATACATGGAGAATATCTCATTGATTAACGAAGTTTGTACTATATTGCAAAATTAAAAAAGCATTTATTGCAAGTAGATATCGTAATTTTCATTTTCATCAATGAGCGTCTTTAGAGATAAAAAGAATAAATATAGTAATTATTTTTTTTTTTTTTTTTTTTTTTTTTTTTTTTTTTTTTAATAATATTGATAATTCAAATATTTAAATTATTCCGCTATTGCTATAATAATTTCTGTGTGCACTAATTTCAGTGAAACTTATTTTCATCCGAATACCAAAAGACGTCAATTTGTCACTAATCTTTAAGACGAGAATTGGCAATATATTCTTCCATTCGATTGCTATCAAAAACAGTCAGCATCAGAGATTGATCCTAAATTGCTATTTTTTCATTTCTAACAGTTAATTCTGTTTAAAAAATATTTAAATGAACTCTCGCCATAGTTGCCAGATCGATATAAGATGAAAACCCTCTCTCGTTACGTTTCTACCTTCTTACAATTTATAGTATTATTTACTTTATAGTCGCAATTTAATCTACAACGTTAAATGTTTTAAATATATGGACCTTAAATAACAAGAGCTTTAAAACGAGGGACCCAGTTTCGATTGCGAGAGAAAGGAGTAATACATACGAGGTTGTATTATAGTACAGTACGTATTTCATGGACTCGTCACAGTAAGACTGTGTAAACCAAACGTGCTTCATGCGAGAGATAACCCTTAGAACTAAACCTTTATACTAATCAATCGCGATTCCTGTCGCTTGCTCGCACCAACGTCATCGTAACCACCTGGTGGAAGGTCCTTGCGCTATTCCCTCGCTTAAACGTATCCACCATTTACGTGCACACACGCGCGCATACGCATCGATACAAAAAAATCTAGAATACGATTTTAAAATACATGTTTGCTGTGAGTAGACTAATTGCCCTGATAAAATAAATATCGCGACGATCAATTTTCGTTTTCTTTCGGATAAAAAGGCACTTACCGTAATCTACCTTCTACCAACGGAACGTTATCATATCTCTAATACAGGATGATTTTATATTTTCCCGAAGACATGCATTTTCCCCGAAAACATGCTTCTTCTAATACAATGGCTATTTGCTTACCGCGAAAATGATACTTGGTTTTAATTAATTTTCCGTTCTAATCATATGCTAATTTTATGTCTAGACTTATTGATACTTTCTAATTGAAACAGATTTTACCAGTGAAATGTTTAATTGAAATGCTGATTTACGTTTAAATATTGTACGCGATAATCGCGTAGTGTTATCTACTTTGAATAAAGCACCACATTTTGTTGAATTACTTATGTATTTCTTAATAGCCGTAATGGTAAGGATATAAAAATAATAATGAAGATGATGGAAACGTCGATATATCTCAAACGATTAAACGTAACATCGCTGGTAAAGTAAAAATATTTAAATTTTAATATCGATTAACCCTAGGAGGGTACACGACAAAGTTCTCATACTTCTTATCGTCGACAACGCTTAATTATTTATTACATTTCTACTCAAATAATCTGTTCCGATTCAGAGCACTTGTACGAGAGATTAAGTAAACATGTCAGTCAAGTACCCCCTGTACTTGAAAATTCTTTTATCCGGTATAATATTAGTTCTAGTCAACTTATAATGCAAGAAAAAATACGTAATGATTTATATTGATTTGTTTTTCTCTAATCTGCCAAGAACATCGCAGCGCAAGTAAAAAGAATTGAAAAGCACTGAAAAAAGCGCACGTGCAAATACACACTTATTCTTTCCTCTTTTTCTCTTGCGTCTTCACCCCGAGATTAGATAAAAGCGAGCACTAGAAATTCATTCGGATGACTTACTTTTTTATTGCGTAAGTTGAACTGAAATTCTATCAGTAGAGAAATAAAATGAAAAACATTTATTTAAAATTTGGTACAAGTCATCTCCAGAACTTTCACACTGAAGATAATATAACTTTACGATTTCATTTTGATGGCTAATTCTTTTATTGCCATTTTTCTTCTAAAAATCAACGTTCGCGACATATTTCGCTGTAAAGTCTTTCAATTTGAGTATATAAAAATGAAAAATAGTTAAAAATTATGCATCTTTTCTAGTTTTAGAAAAGTGTATTTTCGTAAACTGTGTTGTTTTTTTTTGTTTTTTTTTCTTTTTTTAAATGAAAATAAATTTTCAATGCCTTAAATATAGTTATTAATTTAGCAATCACCAAATTTAAAATAAAATAGTTGGTACCATTCAACCATGTTAATAAATTATAGTCCTCGGACGAGATGAGATATTCCACATATTTAAAGTAAACAAATTTATTTGATAACCCATGATTAACAATCAAAATTAGCCTGATTTGTGAAAGCACGACTATCGAATAATGAAACATTCTATCTCTAAATGTATTTTGCTTTGATATTTTGAAATTATTAGGTAATCATTTGAATATTTGAGTACATTAAGTAAATTCAAAGAAATACAATTAAATAAAAGAATTTTTACCGAATTCATACAAATGCTTCTAAAAAATAAGAAAATATTTAATATTAATTGGAGAAAAAATGTAAATGTTAGTGATAAAGACTGATACTGATATCTAAAAGTACAAGGAAAACTTTAATTTCGGATTTTGTAGATTCTTGTTAGTCTAAATTAACCATAGAAATAAAAGTGATACGACTTTTTATTTTCAAACACGTTCAATGTTTAATATTTCTTGTCTATTCAAATATTGATGATGTAATATTCAAATTAAGAAAGGTTAGAGTCTTCCTTATCGTCATACCCTTTGCGCAGGTGTACCACACTTATACCAGCGCAATATTAAATCATAATCCGTATGACAATCGATCACTTTAAATATTTTTTATAATATTTACGTAAATAAGAGTATAGAAAAATTAGAAAGATATTACAATTTTGGTATAAAGACCACTTCGAAAAGTCTTAAGCCTCCGATCTACTTAACGTATTTTTTTCAGAAGAAATGGTTAACACTCGTTACAAAGTGGTCAAAAGATTTAAATAAAGATGTACTGTCAAATTTAAAGATTTTAAATTCTATAGGTTGAATTTTCTGCATGCTATGTTATATTTTTGTGTTTATTTATATCTTAATCATTTTTTGTCGTACACAAAATATTACTTCTCTAGATTTAAAGTATAATAAGGTATTGAAAGAGTTTTAATTAAAATAACAAGCTATTTTACGTGCAAAATATTAATATAAAACATGTCTCGACTTGGACCATAAAAATGACCTTGTGCTTCGGAAGTAATTGACAGTTTTCGAAACCATACCCCCCGTTTCGCATTTGTTTCGTTCGTAAATAGTGTTCGCTGATCGATTTAAAGGAATTCATTGCAATTGTAGTATAGACTTGGTTGAATCTATTCTACAAGGTCATACTGTGAAACAACAGACATTACCACACCTCACCTAATTCAGCACAACTCGTGGCAACGAAACCATAAACTGAACAAAATATCACTTTTCAACGAGTTTTACCGTCTTTAATAGAAAAGTTTAACGAGAAATTATTCAACGGATGCATTTTATAGTATTTCTGAAAGGATTAAAAAAAGTTGATATGTTTTTCTTTCATAATTTAGAGCAATTTTAGATATTGTTACCTTCAACTGCGTTCCAAGGCGAAATAATTTTGAAGATTTTTTTAAAAAACATTAATTATCCCGTTTAACTATATTTTAAACTCTCTAAAACTTAACCAATGATGCTAGTACGAGAATAGAAAAATCTACTCCACGTTCAATATATATATATATATATATATATATATATATATATATATATATACACCGAAGAAATCAAAGTTTAATATTTGCACCGAATGTGCAAGTGTTTTGAAACTCAAAGGTATTAATAACTTAACAAGTTCTTTTTTTACAATATCCAAGTATCAGGTAATTTAATAAAGTTATAATGAAAAAGGGAGAATTTATAACAGACGCCCTTTTTCTCTTATTAATTTGCTGATGACGTATGAAAATAAATTTTAATCGCAAGAAAAGTTTAAGAAACAGCTTAAAAAAGTCCTAAATATAATGACGGCTTTAAAAATTTTAAGAGTTCGCTAATGATCAATAAAAGAACTGACAACAGTCGTTCCGGTCGAAAGTATCTTATTAT